>OY288267.1:44792321-46094171 GCA_958450335.1 Hibiscus tridactylites | reverse complement strand
GGTGGTTGAATCGATGCTAATGCTTGATTTAGGGATTTGTGAGTTTTTTTTGAAAGAAATCAAACTTTGGGGGTTCTTTTTTTAAATATTATTTTGTTTTTTTATAAAAGAAAATAAAGGAAAATAAGAAAAAAATTTAATTTTTTAATTTTTTTAATTTTTACATTTTATGAATTTTAATATAATTTTGTAGATTTTTTTCAGATTTTTTTTAAAAAAATTAACTTTGATGAAGTAGCGTGCAACGTGTCCGTCCATATTTTGACCGTTAGAGGACATTGATTGACAAGCGTCATAATTATGAAATAATTAAAATGAATAAATATTATAGTACTAGAGAAGGGTTGATCCACAGGGACTAAGGAGCTTGTAACACCCGTGTTTTGGGGTCGGGAGTTCGGAGTGTGGGTTGGGTTTGAATTGTCAGTTTCAGTTTAATTTAATTAGACCTTGGTTTTAATTTAAATGAGATTAAAATCCTAGCAATGACATTTTTGTAAATAAGTTAAAATAAAGAAAGACAACCTTTTTGAAACTAAAAGAAAAAAAGGGTCATCTTCTTCTTCATTTCACTCTAACGTGAAAAACCCTCCCAAAACCGCAAATACTATTCCATCTCTTTTCTCCAGCATTTCAAGGGCTCCTTTCAAGGTAATTTCATTTTTGAACTCTCCTTTCCATCCCAATCATTTCCATGGTTTTAGATTTCAAACCATCATCATTTTAGTTTTTCAAGTTTTCAAGGTTTGAAGAAAGTATGAAACTTTAATGGGTTTTTGACTTGTTTTTGGGTTGTTTAGTTAAGTTTTGAGTTAACCTTACCTTAATACACCTAATATCTTCAAATGGAGGGATTTTGACAAAAATCCCGAAATGGGTCTTGGGTGTTAGTTATACACAGTGTGAGCTAATACTCAGTTTCCATTATCATCAAAGGGTTGGTTTACCCAGTGCACACAAGGTGCATTTATACAAAGTTGTTACACAACATTCCCGCCAAAACTAACAGCTATGGTGTAAAACCCTAACAACCTTGAAATGGTTGTAACAGAAAGCTGTTGACTCAGCTTTTCTCTAGATCCTTCTAATATTTCCCCCGTTTCTTCAACTTCCTTGATCACTAGTAAGAGTTCGAACACATAGTTGAAAACGAAATTCTTCAAAGCTGACAGTAGGAATTGCCTTGGTGAAAATGTCAACGACCTGTGCAGAGGCTGGCACGTAATTTACTTCGAGTGCATGAGCCATGACCTTCTCCCGGATGAAAAAGAGATCTAGATCCACATGTTTCGTTTTCGCATGTAATACAGGGTTTGCAGCCATCGCTATTGCACTTGTGTTGTCACTCCAAAGAACATGAGACTGTGGAAGCTCGATATGCATGTCGTGGAGGATAGCCTGGAACCAAAGGATGTCTGCAGTAGCATCTGCAAGACTGTGAAATTCTGCTTCTGCAGTGGACCTGGAGACTGAGCGCTATTTGCGTGAACTCCATGAAACTAAGTGTGGACCGATGAACATACAATGACCTGAAATGGACCTCCGATCGTCGGGGTCACTGCCCCAATCTGCATCAGAGAAGGAGTGAAGAGCAAAAGAAGATGGAGTCTGAGATGAGAACCAGAGACCAAGATTAAGGGTCCCTTTAAGATAACGTAGAATGCGCTTGACCGCCATCCAATGAAGAGCAGTGGGTCGTTGCATGAATTGGGCTATCTTATTGACTGAGAATGCAATGTCCGGGCGCGTGTGACAAACATACTGTAATGAACCTACAATGCTGCGAAAGTCAGAAGCTCTTTCAATAGGTGCATTAGCATCTTTGTGCAGTTTGGTGGTGGAGACCATAAGAGTCGGGGCAGTGGTGAGCTCACGAAAATCAAATTTGACCAGTAATTCAGTGATATATTTCTTCTGGGAAAGAAGTAAGCCTTCTGATGTGCGAGTAACTTGAATTACAAGGAAAAAATTTAACTCCCCAAGATCCTTTAAGGAGAATTTGCGATGCAGGTGTTGAACAACCTCAGAGATGTGTGAAGGAGAAGAACCAATGATCAGAATATCGTCGACATAAACAATGATGTACATAGTTATGGTGTCATCAAAGTACACAAACATCGAAGTATCAGCATTAGAGGAACGAAAATGCAGGGCTTGGAGAAAACACTTAAGTTTGTCAAACCAATTCCGAAGGGCCTGACGGAGCCCATACAGGGCTTTCTTAAGCTTACAGACGAGTTGAGTTCCATCAACAGTAAGTTTTTGAAATCCATCAGGTTGCATCATATAAACATCCTCATCGAGGTCCCCCTTTAAAAATGAGTTATTAACGTCCACTTGTCGTATTTCCCAGGAGTGAGACACAACTAGGGATAATAGAAGGTTCATTGTGGAGGCTTTGACCATAGGGCTAAAAGTTTCCCTGAAATCACAACCTGCAAGCTGGGAATAGCCCTTCGCTACTAGAAGCGCTTTGTAGCGTTCAATGGTGCCATTAGCAAGACGTTTGATCTTGAATAGCCATTTACATCCAATGGCACGACGGTCAGTAGGCAATGGAACCAGATCCCAAGTATCTTTGTCAACCAGAGCTTGATACTCAGCATTGCCTGCAGCTTGCCAATCAGGGTTTTGCATGGCAGCATGCACGTCCACAGGGATATCATCGAGGTGTAGGTGATAGGCTTTTGGTTTTAACACTCCATCCTTGCTGCGTGTAACCATATGATGTAGGTTAGGAGGAGAGTCAGGAGATGCCACTGGAGGAAAAAGGGAGAGAACCATGAGGAGGATCAGGTGAAGGATCAACAATAAGACGAGATGTGTCAGTTTCTTTGAGATGGACTAGAGGGATTTCAGGTAAAGATACTTCAGGTGCAGGAGTTGACTGAGGGAGAATGATTGGAGATGAAGGATTTGGTAAGGATTCATCAGCTGGAGGAGAGGTTGAAGTAGATGCAGGAGTAGAGGTGGTATGTGAAGTTGGTGATGCAACAGTTTCAGAAGTAACATGAGATGTGTCTAGAACAATATGCAGCATGGGAGAAAAATCATCAGTGGGTGATGAAGATGAAGATGAAGTAGGAACGATGGACTGAAAGGGAAACACCGATTCATGAAAGCTAACATTCCTGGAGACAAAAATTCTTCCAGTGGACTGATCAAGACACCAATAACCTCGATGCAAAGGTGAGTAACCAAGGAAGACACAAGCCCGTGATCTGAAATCCAACTTATGAGAGTTGTACGGACAGAGATGAGGATAACAGAGGCAACCAAACACTCTGAGAAAACGATAATCAGGGTCATTGTGATATAACACCTGAAATGGAGATTGACCAGCAAGACTTTTAGAGGGCATCCTATTGATTAAAGAAACTACACTGAGAGTTGCATAAGACCAAAAATGAAGTGGAAGTGAGGCTTGTGCTAGCAGCGTAAGAGCTGTTTCGACGATGTGCATATGCTTCCTCTCAACCACACCATTTTGAGAGGAAGTATGGGGACAAGTAACTCTGAGCTGTACCCCTAATTGAGCCAACAACGTATGTAGAAAGCGAAATTCACCACCCCCATCGACTTGCACAGCTAGCAGATTCAAACCAAACTGATTCTTTATTAAAGTCTAAAACTGACGAAAGGCATTACACGCATCGGACTTCTTCTTAAGTAAAAACAACCAAGTGTTGCGAGAAAACAAGTCAATACAATACATATAATAAAAATAGCCATCAGAGGTCACTGAAGCTAGTCCCCAAATGTCAATCTCGATGAGCTGAAACGGGGAGGTGTAAACTGTAGATGACTCCTGAAATGGAAGAGAGTGACTCTTGCCTAGGTGGCAAGCATGGCAGAAAGAATCCTTTGGTTGAGCAACTCTTTTATTTAAAGCTAGACTCATAACCTCAGCTGAAGGGTGAGCCATCCGATTGTGCCAAAGCCAGTAGTCAATGGAGGAAGAAGAAGAACACACAAGCGTTTGTGGACTTTGCTGAGAAAACTCATATAAGCCATTAGTTTGTGCCCTTCTCAGCAACATTGTTCCTGTACGCTCATCCTTAAGACAACAAGAAGAGGCATGGAATTTAAAATAAACATCATTATCGGATGCAATTTTTGAAACATATAATAAGTTTCATGTGATATCAGGTACAAGAAGAAGTTGATCAAGAAGTAAAGATCGAGAGACAATGGGCATTACACCTTGACCAACATGAGTGATAGCAAGGGACGAACCATCCCCAATATGAACTTTACCTTGACCACCATATGGCTGACTGGACTGAAGCTGAGATTTATCACTGGTAACATGGTGCGTGGCACCAGAATCAGGATACCAAACACCTGGAGTGGCAACAAGAGTATTAACTTGTGGATTGTCAACAGAGGGAGAAGGTCATGTATTAGTGGCAACATAGGGTGAATAACCTTTCTCTGGATCAGTGTGTGAACAACAACAATTATGAGCCTCAACATTAGGTTTTTGGGAACCTTGATAGTTTTGATTAAACCTGTACCAGCAGCGACCTGCAAGATGACCTAACTTGCCACAAATCTGGCATTGGAAACGAGGCCTACCTTTAATCTACCACCATTTCCAGCATTCGATCCAGCACGTCCACCACGAGTAGGAGGTCCAAGAGTGTAGGGAGCATCTGATCGAGGGTCTGAATCAAGAGTGGTGTTGTTGATTCCCACCGAAAGACGTAGAGGATCTTCAAGACGCGTCTCAGCATCAGTGAGCAAGGAAACTGTCCCATCAAATGTATAAGGATCCTTGCTGGCAGTGATGACAGCTACAACAGATTCGAATTTTGGGGGAAGGCCATTAAGAATGGTGGCCACTTGCTCGATCTCAGAGATTGGACTTCCACAGACAGCATGCAGATCACAAATCTCCTTTATCTGAGTAGTGTAAGCACTGATAGACAGGGATCCTTTCTTAAGAGATTGCAATCGAACATGAAGATGCATAACCCTCGTTGTAGAGAGCTTAGAATAACGAAGGACCAGTTTTTTCCAAATGGAAGAGGAAGATTCAGAACCAACCAGGTGTGGAAGAAGGGAAGTACTAACCGTGGATAGAAGCCAAGAGGCTAAGGAACTGTCCTGCTTGAAGAACCGCTGATAAGTAGGATTGAGAGATTTGGTTCCACCAGTTGCCACCAGAAATTTCGCCGGAGGAGTATACTCTTCATCAAGGTAGTGCTCAAGGCCTTGACCTCGAACCATAAGAAGAACCTGTTGACGCCATAACAGGAAATTTGTATCATCAAGCTTAACACTAATTTGCTTGTTGAAAAATCCTTGAGAGGACGATTCATCAGGAACGGTGGAATCAAGAGAAACAGAAGAAGCACCATCGGTAGGCATGGTGGACATAAGAAGAACAATGAAGAAGGTTAATAGAGAGGTAAACCCAGAATCGAAAAAGCGAATGACACCATGTTAGTTATACACATTGTGAGCTAGTACTCATTTTCCATTATCATCAAAGGGTTGGTTTACACAGTGCACACAAGGTGCATTTATACAAAGCTGTTACACAGCATTCCCGCCAAAACTAACATCTATGGTGTAAAACCCTAACAACCTTGAAATGGTTGTAACAGAAAGTTGCTGACTCAGCTTTTCTCTAGATCCATCTAATATTGGGGGTATTTTTTAAAGTGTCAAAACTCAAAATTTTGGTGTGGTTTTGTGTTGGGTTGAAGGGCTGATGGTGTAGGGTTGTTAGGGAAGTGTTTTGGAAGTATTTAGAGGTAGTTTGGGTGTTGGAAATGGTAGATTTCAGGTGGGTATAAAGGGAGTACGAAAATGTGATTTTGGTGGTTAGCTTGAGTTTGAAATTATGAAGTTTTGGCTCGTGATTGTGGGTTGAGATTGTGGCTGAGTTTAGCAATGATTTGGTTGAGTAATACCTTGTCTTTTGATTGGTTAGAAGCAAGGGAAAAATCGAAAAAGGTTCGGGAACGATTCCGGAAATTTCAGAGGCTTGAGAGGCTTTGCTTGGTTTGCTGAAGGAAGGGTGGTGAGTGAAACTTTCAAACTTATTTAAATTGGTTCAAGTGTGTAGTTGAGGTTTTGGGATGTGCTTGGTAGGCCATTCCAAGGTAGAAGTTAAGTTGGTAGCTTAACTTCTTGTGTGTTTATATGCTTTAAATGTTTATGCCTCTTATGATCTTATGAAGAATGAATTGATTATGCACGAGTATCCATTTATGTGTGTGATGATGGATGTGTGAGATGAATGATGGTTGTTATGATGTGGTTTTAATAGTATGATTGGCACTAGTTAACTTATCGGGTATAAATGATCGATCATTGGGATTAGTGTGCACACGGTTGAGTCAAATTCACGCGTGGCCTTGGTGGCGTTAAGCCATCAAGGAGGAGTTTGGTGATGTAACATTCCATCGGAAATGTTTTATATTATACGTGATGATGAGTGGAATCCCATCCGTAGGGCATGTGGTGATGAGTGTAATCCCATCCATGCGAGGTCCGGTGATGAGTGTAATCCCACCGAGATAATGTTGTTGTTGAGAGTAATCCGCATATCCGAGTAAACTAATAGTGGCCAATGTACTTGCTCTTGTGGTTTTGTCGTTTAGATAATTATATTATCTTGTTGAGCTTAATATGAAGTAAGATGCCATATTATTGTCTTTTGAGTTGCTAGCTAGATTGCTATATTGACGCTTATGCATGTTTGTGTGTGATGTTAAGGATGATATGCTTGAACCCTGCATTATCGTTGTTTTTGGTTTTAGAGCATCCTCACTAAGCTTCTAGCTTACGCTCTCGTTTTCGATAATGCAGATCATTAGCGTGGAGTTAGCAAGGAGCAAGAAAAAGGGCATTCTAAGCTTTTGTAGTTGCTCAAGTATGGTTTAGTAAATAAAGTAGTAGTTTAGCAATGGGGCTGCTATGTGATTGTATGAGCGTTGTATGACTCATGAATGTTGAATGTTGTTTATGCTATGCTTTGGATTTGTAACCATGTTATATTTTGGTCAAATGCTTGTGATGAAAGGTTATGCCTTGGATGCTATGTGTTGTTTTGATGAGCATGTAAACCTTATGTGTGAAGATATGTGCCTTTTGGCTTTTAAGCTTTTAAGTATGCCTTGGTATGCATTATCCATCTTTATATGAATGCCATGTTGGAAATGTCTCGTTGTTCACCTAAATCGTTTTATTTAGTAGTTCTTGGTTGCTATGTGCTATATGGTTGGTTGTATGTGATTAGGAGAGTCGTAAATTGCATTTAGAGTTGAGTCTCGTATCATCTTGCTGCATTTTGGATTCTTGCAGTGCAGGGCGTATCGATACGCCTAAGGGCCGTATCGATACAGTTCTACACTTTGGGACTCATAATTGGCTTAGGGTACCGATACTCGGGGGCGTATCGATACGTCAAATCTTTACTGGAATTATGAGATTTTAACAAGTTTTTGGCGTATCGGTACGGGCTCTAAGCGTATCGGTACAATTTTGTATCGTTGACTGCAAGATGTTGACCGAGGAGGGTGTATCGATACGCCCAAGGGCTGTATCGATACGGTCTCCCTGAGTTGACTGAAGGCAGTTGACTTGGTCAAGGCGTATCGTTACCCTTGTCTGGTGTACCGATACGACCTGTGGTGTAAGTTCAAAATGGGTTGTTTAACATGTTTTGTCTTGGTTGCTTGTATCTCGTGATGTTTTATGCTGTCGCGATCACTTAAGAAATAAGTATGCCTTTAGACAAGATATAATTAAAAAGAAATTTTCTAGGGTTGCTAACCGAGGTGGGACCTTAATGGGTTTCACATCGGTTTTCCCCGTGTAGCCTACTCGGGCCGGTCGGTCAACCAGACCGGGACGAGGGGGTTACAGAGCTTCTGATGTCGAGAGGTTTTGATTCTGACTTTAGTGAGAAAATAAAGTAAATGAGGGGTTTTAATCAAGAGAGTAGAAAATAAATGTAAAATAATAAAGCGAATAAAATAAATTTAGAGAAAATGAATAAAGTAATTTTTGCGAATAAAATCAATTAAATAAAATAGCCTCAAGCTTCGCTTTGACTAATTTCCAATCGATCATCGAGTAAGATTTTACTCCGGGTAAATATCGGTTACAGTCTACAAGGCCCAATCCTTGTAACTTGTTTTCCTCTCAGTCTTTTCCAATCGATCATCGAATAAGATTTTACTCTGGGTAAATGTCAGTTACAATCTACAAGGCCCAATCCTTGTAACTTGTTTTTCTCTCTAGTAAACTGATAATCCAAAATCAATTTTTAAATTTCAATTTTCTTGTTAGACTAACCACGACGACTATCGTTGTTAGAATAAAATAGTTTAATCTTTGGAAAAACCCGACTCAGACTATGTTATCTCAATGAGAATCGAATCTGATCTTAATTTTCCTTAGCGGACCGCCGCTAAGTGTGTTCATAGGAAGTCGAATGTGCTACAAGCTGATCCTCCCTCCCAACTGTAAATCGAAACAACATTCAAATCAACGAGCCCTTTTTGAATTTGAAAGTGTAAAGATTTTAAAAAGAAAGGCTGATTGCCAACCCAAGTTTGCAAAAAATTGAGAATTATACTCGAAGATATAAAATGCTTTTCAATTCTCACGATCGGAATCGAGTCATTAAAAAATGAAGGTAAAAAGAAAATTTTATAAAAGTAAAATTTCCTAGGAACAAATAAAAGCTAAGTGTGTTTTTCAAGCTTCACCTTAAAGGAGTATTTATAGATTTAGAAAACCCTAAAAATATTCAAAATAAAATAGATAAGATAATTCTAAAAACATTAAAATAAATTCTTAAAATGATAATTCAAATATAAAGCGATAATTCTCAAATATTTATATTCAAACTTTATCCTAAAATCTTAATTAAATCTCAGTCGTCGTTCTTCTAGAAGATGCAGACTGAATTTTCTTCTGGAAGCTTATGTGTCCAGCCTTGATTTTAGAAAATAAAAACTGCAGAACATGTTGTTTTAACGCTGCTTTCTGGAAGTTAAAGTACTGCGCATAAATGAATAAAATCGACTTAAATCAACAATATTAAAATTCCAACAGGGAGTAATTAATGGTAAAATAATAACAAAATAAAGCACTCATCAAATTTCTCCTCACTTATTCAATGCTTGTCCTCAAATATGTCTAAGTAAAATAAAAGAGAAAATAAGTTACCATCCTTCATCTCACAATATATCAAAGAAAATCAAATGGGTCAAGATTTCAACAAGTATCGAAAACAATGTAACAATCATGTAAAAACATAATTAGGAACAAGTGCAAGCAAAATCAAGATATCCATAATTTCAATGTAACAAAACTCAATACCTCACGAGGATTCGCTCATTGTCGCTCAAAGTAGAATCAAACTTGACACTTCTATAGGCTTGTGAAGAAATCAAGTCTCCACCACTAAAATGAACAAGATGCATTAATCAAATGGTCTTTAAAAGTTGCAATGGGGCTTAGGTTAAGGTAGGGAAAAAGACCAAGAACATGGTCAAATATTAAGACAAGAGATGCAAAAATAAGTTCAAGCCATGAAACAAAATAACCAATGCAAAGAAGTGTAATAAAAATCAAACAACCCAATTTTTTTCTTTTTTTTTGAATCTTTTTCTTGCTTTTATTTTGTTGTTTGAATTTTATTCGAACCCGTTTTCTTCTCTTTTTTTTCAAAACATTTATTCTTTGCTGAATTTTTTTCATATGTTTTTTTCGTGGAACATATCAATCTTTTTCTTGACAAGGGAGACAAAAAAGGGTAAAAATAAAGGGCTTTGGGTTTTATAATATGGTAAAAACAAAGAAAATGATATAAGTATAAAAATGGTTAATTAATGAAAATAGATGGGTAGGCAATTTTGGGTAGAGAAATGGGTTAATCCTAAGTGCCCCTATCATATTAAAGCATCAAGTTCAAATATGTAGTCTCGATATGCATTTACTCACAAGTTCTAGAATATAAATATTAGTCTGGCACACTCAATCAAACAAATGAACAAGAATGAAAAAGATTGCTCGTTTAGGCTCAAATCTCTCAAGAAAGTGTATTATGTATCAAGTCAAGAAACATGTCAATCAACAATGCATGTGATATCAAGAAAAATTTTAAAGAAAAATTCTAATCATGTTATTTCGCTATCATGCACCCTATTCTGATAAAAGCGAAATCATAGACTCATAAGGTAATCAATGAAAATAAAACAAAAGTTAGGATTGGTAACATAGCATCTCAAATATCAACTAAGGATACTTAAATCAAAACATATAACCAATCAAGAAAAAAATTGGTGCAAATCTCTACCCTCACTTAAAATATATTGTCCCAATATGAAAATTAAAAGCGTAGGAGAAAGAATAAAGACACTCCCCGTTTCTAATGGTGGTCGCAGCCATATATCGGTTTTTCCTTCAGTTCAAGAACACCAGATCGTGGGCAAGACCTTGGCGTCTTGTGTGGGCCATCGTGACGGCCGGAGTAGGGCGAAGATGGTGCTGCAAAGGTGCGTGAACCGAAGGGATGGTTCGGTTGGTTGTGTGCGAATAATTTAGGGATGTGTTTATGGTTTTGTAGCTACTGGTTCTCACCATCGTGAAAAAAATGAAAAATCGGTGGTGATTAGGGTTGGGGTAGGTGTGCGGCTGGAGAGAAAATAGAGAAGGGTTAATTTGGTTAATAATCCATTTTGGATTATTAATTAGGTTTCTAGGGCCGCTTGGGGGAAAATTTTGGATCTAGGCCAAAATCCACAGGACCACGCCACCTCCTTATGGCATGGTCACTTTTTTGGCCAACCTCGCCACCTCCTTATGGCGAGGTGCTTGGTGGCTCCCTTCTGGCCGACTGCTCAACTCAAATCCTGGCTGGTGGCTGGTGTTGTTGAGGGAAGGGTGACCTCGCCACCTCCTTATGGCGAGGTCACATGGGCCATGCATGGCCAACTAACAGTTCATACATTTTACGTAGGGTTATAACTTATGTTTAGGGTTTGGAATTGGTTTAGGGGTATATAGCTTATGTTTTAATTAAATTTATTAAAATTTTACGTAAGGTTGATGCATGGCGAGGTCACATGGCCCATGCATTTTATGCAGGGTTCATGCATGGCAAGTATGGTTTAGGGTTTAGGGGTTGTATGGATTAGGGTTTAGGGCTAATTTACGGTTTAGAGGTAATTTCCGAGCGGATCTATTTTTATGTTAATTCGAATCTAATATAAATTTAATATATTTTGATTTGAATTAAAAATTGAATCATGAATTTTCATTTAACTTTTTTTTTAAATTTTTATTTTTTTTACGAAAATAAAAAATAATTGAATCAACAACTATTTTTTAAGTTGAACCTAACTAATACTTTATATGTTAATTTTCACACATTTTTTTATCACTATTCAAACTAAAATTATATAAAAATATTTATATAAACTAACCTTGAATAAAAAAATTAGTGTTTGAAACGTTAAAAAACACTCCTATTGAATCTATCTAGAACTAAAAAATTCAACACTCTAATTTCATATCATATTATTATTATTAGGTTTAATAGTGAAAAAAATGCTCAAACCATATATTTTTCAAATAGGCAACGACATAAGTCAGATTTGAAGATCTACAGATTTTAGGTTTATTATGTAAATTTTGTAAATTAAGCTAAAAAATAAAAATAAAAAACAAAATCAAAATTATGTGCATGTTTTGATTGGTTAAAGAAATTTTTTAAAACACACATCTGAATATATATATATATATATATATATATATATATATATATATATATATATATATATATATATATATATATATATAATTTGAGTTTTTTTTTCACTATTTTTGTTAAAACATAATGAACGAACTCGATTTGAATATATTTTTAAAAATGAGAAAATTAATGTCTTTAGGAAGATAAACCATAAATAAAATCACATAAAAGAAAAGTAAAAAAAAAACACTTTAATTCTAAAACATAAAAATATAAAAAAAAATATTTAAAAAACACTCAAATTTTAAAACGTAATAGAAATAATTTACAATTAAATAAATATAATCTATTTCGTACGGGTCCTCGGTAACACCTGCCGGTGGAAGGATGATGTTTCATCGTACCACTCAGGGGGTCGAACTTGTCTTCGTTGTTGAATCGGAGTCTGCTACTTCGGAGTCTGCTCACCGTTGTCACATTGGTCACCCATCATTTGCATAGAAGGTGGAGTACTATACATGCCTTGCAGATCTAATGGCGAGCTACTGATTGTGGTAGTCGACAACAAGGATGTCATAGTACCAACAATCATACCTTCCCCATAGAAGAGTGTTTGAGGATACTGAAATTGTGAAATGTATCCTTCATCATTGTTGTAAGCAAACTGATAAGATGAGCTTTCTCCAAACTGTGGTTGAGATTGGTCCAAAGAATGCCAACTCGTTGAATCCTCCAAGTTTGGTTGATGAGAGCTCTGACCAAACGCGTACGACAGCTGTACGCGTCTTGAGCACCGCGGATCTTGAAGCCATTGATTTGCCTCTTCAAGAGGTATTATGAACGGTTTTCCATTTGATGAAAACCACGAATAGTACTCTGAATTAAAGTCAAAATCATCGGCTTGAATTGAACTCAGGTTGGCATCCCAATGCCTCCGTCTTTCCCGCCACAGTTGGATGAACTCTGCTTGCTTCGGAATCCAATTCTCGTTGAATCGACCTCTATGAACAATATGAATTTGTTGAGGTAGAGCTCTAGGAATGGATTGATGGTAGTTAAACTACCGCAACACTCTGTCAGCGCAATGAAACTCAACAATAGAAAAATGTAACACCCTTAAACAGGGCTTAAAATAAGTATTAACTAATTAGATCATGGTTCAATTAAAGAGAATCAAGAAATTAATTGTAGTAATTAAAAGAAATCAAATTAAGGACTAAAATGAAAGATATGCAAATTGAGAGCCAAATTAAAAAGAACCTAATCGATGTAGAAGCGAAATGTAGGAGAATACATGTAAAGAAAATTGTTGTCACATGACACAATTAGGTGTCATGCTCTCACCCTTGGAGAGTGGCATGTCCGGCCACTAAGGAGATGGTGGAAAGATGAATCATCTTCATCTCCTTCATTTTTTTCTTTTACCGTTTCACCAAAAACATAAAATTCTGGAGATTTATGGAACCAAAATGCATGCATGTCAATGGATTTAAGCTAGGAGAAACATAGGTTCTTACATCCACAAACAATTCATGTAAGTGTTCTAGCTAAAATTATGCTCATGTTTTTGTTTAAATGTTCTTGATGAATTGATGTGTTTCTTGAATTGTTTGTGCTGTGAATTTGATTTGAGAATTATTATTGGTGTGTTGATAGGTTGTATGTTACATTAGGTTGCTTAAAATGCTAGAAAATTAATATGTATTAAGCTTGAATAATGAATCTGCCCAAAATTGTTAATTTTAGACACCTTTCGGAAATCTGGAAAATTGAGCATGTTAGAGTTGTTTCTGGAAAAAGTGTCACTATACAAAGTTGTAGAGGACAAAATTTTACATGAGATAGAGCTACTAATTGCACGAAAATGTTAAGTATGGGTCTTTGAATTGTTATTAGAAGTTACTGGACTGAAACGGGATGAATCTGAAATCTGCTGTACTAAATTGTAAAATTCGAAAATTTTAGGGGCTTCCATAATGTCAATAAAATGCTGAATTTTTTTTCTTGAAACAGAGGATTCATGAAATGAATGAAATTAAATGGCCAAGCTTGAACTAAGTCTCAATTGGTAGGTTAAATGCATTTACATCACATGTAGGATTATAAAAGGATTAAAGGGGACTGTTTTGTGAAAATTGCTAATTTGAGGACTTGAATGCTTTTATTTTTAATATGTTAGAACTTAATTATTATGCTAATACATGTAAGTTAATATGGTTAAAATATCAGAACCAAATGAATTGTGAAATATATAATTTATATGCATTAAATCCACTAAGTTTAGCTTGGACAGATTCGATCCTGAAATTGACCTGTTTTCAAATGCAAAACTGTACTGATTGGGAAATGCTAAAAATATGGTCCATACATGATTTTAATGGTGTGTTTATAAGATTTCCATAACGGTATGATATTCTTTATTTGGATTTAGGAATAAAGTGTTATGAACAGATTAATGGACACTGCTCAAAACTGCCATGTTAGAGACAACTTGTGTGTTTATTGTTGTTTGCTTGATTTGGTTGAATTTATATGTTAAGGTTGATACTAATGAATGATATATGTGTTGTAATGGTTTAAGAGACTTTTGAGGAAGAGGCCATAGAGGATACAAGGAGTGAACAATCAAGAAGAAGGGACAAGGGCATTGTGATAAAGGACAACAAGTAGCTTGGAGTATTGTGAGTATAATATTGTTTAAAGTGTTAGGATTAGTATCCTAACCTTATTATTTTTGTTTATTAGATAACCTAATGAAGCATGAAATGAATTTAAATTAATGGTTGGTAACTTAACTTGATAGGGAAGAAGGATTAAGGACTTGACTTATGACCTAAGATATTCTTACTTGCTAGATAAGCATGCTTAGCTTAGGTATTATGTTGCTACAATTTGTGGATTGATTAAACTATGTAAAATGAGACTTTATGGATGATTTAGCTACTGTTTTGGTGATGGTTATATTCTTGAAATAATGTTATATGCTTGCTGGAACCTTGATTGAGCATGACTTGAATGATTCACCTTGTAAACATGATAGAAATGGTTAATTGACTTGGTGAAATTATTAAATAACAAACCAATGACCTTGTTGGATATAAATGATAAGAGCAAGACCTTGGTTGATTAGTGTCTACAGGTAGAAGGGCATGCCTTAGAGTCATAGAGCTCCTCTGAGTACTGTTGCAAGTTGGTGGGTAGTCACCAATTTATCTTTAAGGTGGTAAGTCACCCTGATGCTATTGCATCCTCTGATAAATGTTACAAGTTGTATAATGTGGAATTGATACCTTTAGGTATCTAATGTTATATGTCAAATGTGGACTCGATTACCTTGTTCATTAATCACCCAAGGCGACTTAATTAAAAGTTACTTGATTTGAGAGATAAGTACCTAAATGATAGGTATTAATGAAATATTACTTATATGCCTATTTGCCTTGTATGTGTTAAAACTTTTTAATGTTGTTTGATGTGGTATATGCTAAGGTTTTAAATGATGCTTACTGTTTGAATGATTATGAAATTATGTTAATTATGTTGTATCAATTGGTTACTTGAAGTGGTTACAAGATTAGCTAAGTCTACTTATGTATGATGGACTAGCTAGGTGAACTTTGATTAAAGCCTAGCTAGGTAATCTTAAAGATTAAATAATTCTTTAAAAGATGGAAATTAGTAATGTTTAGGGCTGCCTCGCTAAGTACCATTTGTGTACTTACCACTCTTTTGTTCCCTTCTTCCAAAAATTTCAGGTTCTAGTCTCGAAAGCTAGTCGATTGTCTTAAAGAGCAGATATTGAAGTTCAAGCACAAGTATGACTCTTTTGGTTATCCTAGTTGGTGACATAAATGTATATAAGTGTCACATGCATATGATACAAGTATTTTGGTTGCTTGACATGTAATTATTATGTTTAAGACTTGGTTTGGTTATGTATATATGTAAGCATAAGCTTGTTTTGTAATAATTTTACATTGACATGTAATGGTTGAATTATATATATATGTGTTTGATGTAAAGTGGCTATGTCTTGAGATTGTATGTATATATATATATATATAGTTTGTGTTTGATTAAAGTGTTGATATGAAATTGCAATTACTATGTGTTATTTAGATGTATGTTATTCGAATGGATGGATGTGAACATGTATAATCTTGCTTGATTGATATGTTGATTGAACTAGGGAAATTGTATCTAGAGTTTCTATTGGTTACATGATTAAGTTTGAATAAATTGTGACATTAGAGAATTATATATGTGTATATGTTATGAAAGTTTTAAAATAACCCACATATTTGTATACGTTTTGGTAACATGTTTCTAGTTCATAAGTGAATATGTTAAGTTTGATAATATACAAGCTGCATGACTTTGATTGACATTGTTACATGTTTGGTTTCGATAATTTATTTGTTCTAAATCATGCGTTATAAGTCGTGACATCTCTCGCTCATAACCCGGGCGAGGGGTGTTACATAAATTGGCATCAGAGCTTTAGGTTATAGATCCTAAAAATTTGTCTGAACATGTCATGCATCATATAGGATTACACTATGCCACCTATGAGTCTTATATTGAATTATTTGTGACTTCGCTCTCTAATTCCGAACTTTCCTCTAAATTCCCTATAGAATGTCTGCTACCAACTTAGCTCGGGACGATGAGAGTCCCCGAGGATATTCTACCAAGAACGGGGATAGCGTTGCTATGCAACTCCCGGTTGAACCTGAACAACCTCGAGAGCAACCTCGAGTACAAGTCCCTCCTCCTTTGGACAATGCGACCATCGAAACTGTTCGTCGGGAATGTTTTATCAGTGTCAAAGAAGTATTCGATCACTTTGCAACGGGTGTACGAGTAGCCCCGGTTGCTGTTGCACCATCTCAAGCCCCGATCGACAAGCTCGCTTCACACCGAGCTATTCCTTTTAGTGGCCTTGATATCGAGAAACCAGAAAAAGGTGAGCAGTGGCTCGATAAAACTATCCAAATCTTGTCTAAGCAACTCAAATGTTCCGATGAACATAAACTTGAGTGTGCGGTCTCCTTATTAACATAAGACGCCTTAAGCTGGTGGGAAACCACGATCCTGACTACCCCTGCTGAGTTAGTGACTTGGGACTTCTTCGTTGATGAGTTTAAGAAGAAGTTCATTAGCGAGCAATATCTGGCCGACTGCAGAAATAAATTCCTCTAATTGAAGTAGGCTAATCGGCCGATTGAACAATATGTTGCTAATTTATGCAAATACTGCAAATACGGAGCATCTTACATTAAGATTGAAGAAGAGAAATGTCGTAAGTTCGTCGGTGGTCTGAACGACGAGCTAAAACCGATGTTCACTACCCTTGGTCTCACAAACTTTCAAACTCTTGTGAACCAAGCTATTTCTACTGAAGCTACGATGAGGGTCGCAGAAAAGCGAAAGAGTAGTTATCGTCCGGACAAGGGTAAGAAAGGTGACAGTAAGTCCTAGTGGTCGAAGAGGCCGAAGCACCAGAATGAGTCCTTCTCTACTTATTCACCTGTCACTCAAAATGATTATCGACCTCCACCCTCAAACAAGATGGCAATTATGGTGGTTTCTGTTAACAGCACCGAAAAATCAGAAAGGACACCTACTTGCAAATTCTGTCAAAAACAACACTTCGGCCAATGTCGATTTCAGTCTAATCTCTGTTTCGCCTGTGGAGGGAATGATCATTATATTCGTGACTGTCCGAAGAAGAATGACCAAACTTCTACTCATCACTCTAATCCGAGCCCGACTTCTTTTGGTCGGAACAAAAATCAGAGGCAGGCTCAATCTAATAATTCGGGAAGAAGCAAGGCTGCCCAATCTAGAGCTCCTACTCATCAGGAATCCTGAGTGCCAGCTCGTGTTTATCATATCCGCAACCGAGAGGAAGAAGAATCTCCTAATGTTATTACGGGTATGATTGAGCTAAACCTTAAATTTGTTTATGCTTTAATAGATTCGGGGTCAACCTATTCTTTTATTGTTTCCTACTTAATTGATGAACTTAAATTACAACCCGAACATGTTTAAACTGGGTTAATTGTTTCAAACCCTATAGGGGGTAGTATGCCTATAAATTTGCTTTGTAAGGATTGTCAGATAATAATCTGAAATGTACCTTTTTCTTGTAACCTTTATGTGCTACCTAAATGTGAATTCGATTTAGTCCCAGGACTAGATTGGTTGGGAAAACATGAAGCCTGGATAGATTGCCAAAACTGTAGGCTATATTTAAGGGGTTTAGGAAAAGAATCCATTCTGTTAATAGATAAGAAACAAACCTCCATTTTTTCCGCTATGGCATTACAAGATGATCTTGACTTCGGTTTACCTGAAATGCCGATTGTATCTGAATTTTCTAATGTCTTTCTCGAGGAACTCCCTGGTCTTCCTCCAACTCGGGAAGTTGAATTCAAGATTGAAGTTCAACCCGGAACCAATCTTGTGTCCATTACGCCTTATCGTATGGCAGTTTATACCATGCCCAGGACTGCAATAAAATTTGGCATCCACCCATATCTGTTAACTTTCTCGAACCAGACATTATTGAAACTCTGCACATTTCATGGTACATGAATGCCAATATTGCAGATCCCCAACTGTATGTAGAAGTTGTGTCAAAATTTTCCAAGAACGTCATATACTGAGTGTGAACCATATTACCAGATGTATCTGGCATCAATACCCCGCCAATAAGTTGGAGTATATACGCTCGAGTTGCACACTCAAGTTCTCGGTCATCAGATTCATCTGTTAATGTAAATTCCCGCTGCAACCAAGAAATTTTGATACGAAGACCGTCCACACAATCTGGAGGAGGAATTTTGTCCAAATACTGCAAACAAAGGTCTTCTGCTATACGAGAATTTTGTTTGACCAACAGCTTCCCATTTGTTGGGACACCAAGTTGTAGTGCTACATCCTCCAGAGTTATTGTGCATTCACCAAATAGAAAATGAAATGTGTGTGTCTCTGGTCTCCACCGTTCAATCAATGTCGTAATCAAGCCAAGGATAATTTTAAATCCACGGAGAAATGAAGCATTATAAAAACATGAACGTTGCAGAAAATAAGCTATGCGTTCATCAGGTTCCTTAATCTTCAGTCCTCGACGCCGGATAGTGTGCTTCACACCCTATAATTATAATAAAAACTGTAAATAAAGAATTTTTAAATCATAAATTATTGTAGTAAATAAAAAAATTACACGATCCCAACTTACCCCCTCTTCGTGAATATGAGAGGAAATGTGCTCGTGGTCACGGTACAACAAAACTCATTCAGAATCAACTCGAATATAAAACTCAAAAATTATGATTTGTGCTAAAACTCTCTAATTTCAACAACAAAATTTTTCTCTTCTCCTTTCTCAAGTTGCAAAAATACACAGCATCTATCGAAAATTTATAGGGGTAGGAACAAAAAAAGGGTTCAATTATTATCACGTGGGATGCCATGCATGCATCCGTGCGTCAGAGGGCATGTGACCACGCCATAAGGACATGGCGAGGTCACTGTAGGTTCACGTGGCCATGCATGTAGCCGTGCGTCAAAGGAGCAGGCTCTGCCTCTTGCAGGGATAGGGTTCGGGGGCTGTGACCACGCCATAACCACATGGCGTGGTCAGCTTTATTCACATGGGTGGGTTTGAGGTTGGCATGCATGGGTCATACAGGGGTAGGGTAGGGGGCAGTGGGCAGTGGATAGGGTCCGGTTGGCATACACGAATATTTGATTCGAATAAAATATATAAATTTGTTCGACTAAAAATAAAAAAATCTATATTTAAATTTGATATTCGTGATTCGAATAATCACGAATTTATTAAAATATATTTGTTATATTTGATTCGAATAATCACAAATTTATTAAATTACATTTGATATATTAAACTATAATAGTAATGTACGAGCCTCTACACAAACTGATATATTTGATTCAAATAATCACGAATTTATTAAAATAAATTTTGGTTGGGAAAGGGAAATAATGTTGGCCTAAAAGGTGTGGGTCCCATGGGGGTTTAAAATTTAAAAGGAAAATAATATGAATAAGGGGAAGTAGCAAGTAAATGGTGGCAGAGGACTTTGGGTTCAGCTAACATGCAACTTAAATTGATAAGTGTTTAGCTAATGTGCACCCTTGACTCAAAATGGTTCCTCCGGTGGCGTAAAGTATTCCAAAGGACTGGTTATTTTGCCATGTTTGATAAAAAAATACAGTTAGTTTGATTCAAAATATTTGGGGTACCTTCCATTAAAGCGCTTTATTTAACGTTGTTTAGCTCAACGATTCGATTCAGATTATATCAGTAACTTTGTCGAAGTCTTGATAACGGCGCCAATTTGACAAGCGTTGTAATTGTAATAAATTATCATTAATCTCAAATAAAATAGATAAATAATGTCGTAATAGAGAAGACGGGTCGATCCACAGGGACTAAGGAGCTTCTGATGTCGAGGGATTTTGATTATGACTTTAGTGAGAAAAAAAGTAAATGAGGGGTTTTGATCAAGAGAGTAGAAAATAAATGTAAAATAATAAAAGCGAATAAAATAAATTTAGAGAAAATGAATAAAGTAAATTTTAAGAATAAAATCAATAAAATAGAATAGCCTCAAGCTTCGCTTTGACTCATTTCCAATCGATCATCGAATAAAATTTTACTCCGGGTAAATGTCGATTATAGTCTATAACACTCGTGTTTTGGGGTTGGAAGTTTGGCGTGTGTGGTTGGTTCGAGTCATCAAAACCGATTTAATTTAATTGGACTTTAGTTTTGATTTAAATGAGATTTAAAATTAAGGAGTGACATTTTTGTAAATAGGTTGAAATAAAGTAGACAACCTTTTTGAATCAAAAAGAAGGGGTCTTCTTCCTTGCTTCTTCATTTCCAACGTGAAAACCTCTCTAAACCCCTAATTTACTATTCCATTGAGGTACTTCACCATTTCAAGGGATTTTCTCAAGGTTCCTTTTCATTTCAAGTGTTTCCATGGTTTTAGATTTCAAAACTATTACCATTTGTGCTTTTCAAGTTAGATGAAAGTTTGGATTTTTAATGGGTTTTTCACTTGCTTTTGGTTTGTTGAGTTAGGTTTTGAGTTAGTCTCACCTAAATACACCTAATATCTTAAAATGGGAGGATTTTGGGAAAATCCCGAAGTGGATCTTTGGGGCATTTTTCAAAGTGTCAAGACTTAGATTTTTGATGTGTTTTTGTGTTGGGTTGAGGCGCTGATGGTATAGGGTTGTTAGGAAGGTGTTTTGGAAGCCTTTAGATGTCATTTGGGGTTTGGAAATTGTGGTTTTCAGCTGGGTATATGGGGAGCACGAAAATGAGAGTTTTGGGGTTAGTTTGGGTTTGAAATTGTGAAGTTTGGCTTGTGTTTGTGAGTTGGGTTTGTGGCTGAGCTTAGCATTGAAACAATTGAGTAATACTTGTCTTTTGATTGGTTAGAAACAAGAGGAAACATCGGAGAAGGATCGGGATCGGTTCCGAGAATTGTGGAGGCTTGACTAGTTTTGCTTGGTTTGTTAAGGAAAGGTGGTGAGTGAAACTTCAAACTTGTTTAAATTGGTTCAAGTGTGTGTGTAGTGGAGGTGTTGGAATGAGCTTGGTAGGCCATTCCAAGGTAGAAGTTAAATTTGTAGTTTAACTTCTTGTGTGTTTACAAGCTTAATATAATTATGCCTATTCTATTCTTGTGAAGCATGAATTGTGTATGTATGAGTATACATTGATGTGTGTGATGATGGATGTGTGTTATAAATGATTGTTATTGTGATGCGGTTTAAAAGTAATTGGCACTAGTTAACTTACCGGGTATAAATGATCGATCATTAGGATTAGTGTGCACAAGGTTGAGTCAAATTCGCGCGTGTCCTTGATGGCGTTAAGTCATCATGGAGGAGTACGATGATGTAATATTCCACCAGAAATTATTTATATTATACGTGATGATGAGTGGAATCCCATCCATAGGGCATGTAATGATGAGTGGAATCCCATCCATGCAAGGTTTGATGATGAGTGTAATCACATCGAGGTAATGTTGTTGTTGAGAGTAAATTCGCATATCCGAGTAAACTAATAGTGGCCAATGTACTTGCTCTTGTGATTTTGATGTTGAGATATTCGATTTATATTGTTGAGCTTAATATGAAGTAAGATGTCATATTATTGACTATTGTGTTGCTAGCTAGTTTGCTATGTTGATGCCTACGTATGTTGTGCGTGATGTTAAGGATTACATGCTTGAACCCTGCATTGTCGTTGTTTTTGGTTTTAGAGCATCCTCACTAAGCTTCTTACTTACGCTCTCATTTTCGACAATGCAGATCAGTAGCGTGGCGTTAGCAAGGAGCAAGGCGAAAGGGCATTCCAAGCTTTGTAGTTGCTCAAGTATGATTTAGTAAATAAAGTGGTAGTTTAGCAATGAGGCTACTATGTGTTTGTATGAGCGTTGTATGACTCATATTTGTTGAATGTTGGTTATGCTTTACTTTGGATTGTAAACCATGCTATGACTTGTTAAATGCTTGTGGTGAGAGGTTATGCCTTGGATGTTTATGTTGCTTTTGGTCGAGCATGCAAAACCTTATATGCGAAGACATGTGCCATTTGGCTTTGAGCTTTTAAGCATGTCTATTTATGCAATATTTATCCTTTATGTTATTGCCATGTGTAAATGCATAATTGTCCATCTAAATCGCCCTATATGTTGTTCTTGGTCGTGCAATGTTGTATGAATGCTTGAATGTGGATAGGGGAATCTTAAAATGCATTTAGAGTTGAGTTTTATGTTGTTTTGCTGCAATTTAGTGTCGTGTAGTGCAAGGCGTATCGATACGCCTAAGGGCCGTATCGAAACGGTCCTACACTTTGGGACACAAAATTGGCAAGGGGTACCGATACTCGGGGGTGTATCGATACGCCCAAAGCTCACTAGAATTCTGAGATTTTCAGGAGACTTTGGCGTATCGGTACGGGTTCTTAGCGTATCAGTACGATTTTATCTCGTTGACCATGAGATGTTGACCGAGAAGGGCGTATCGATACGCTCAAGGGCTGTATCGATACGGTCTTCCTGTGTTGACTAAAGAGTGTTGACTTGGTCAAGGCGTATCGATACCCTTGATTGGTGTATCGATACGGCCTGCTCTGTAAGTGTAAAATGGATTGTGTAACATGTTGTTTGGAGTTCGGTTGTGTATCTTTCTTGATGTTTTCCACTGTCGTGATCACTTAGGAAATAATATGCCTTTAGACAAGATTTAATTAAAAGAAATTTTCTAGGGTCGCTAACCGAGGTGGGACCTTAACGGGGTTCACATCGGTTTTTCCTGTGTAGCCTACTCGAACCGGTCAGCCGACCAAACCGGGGCGAGGGGGTTACATAGTCTACAAGGCCCAACCCTTGTAACTTGTTTTTCTCTCCAGTAAACCGATAATCCAAAATCAATTTTTGAATTTCAGATTTCTGGCTAGACTAAGCATGACTATGGTTGTTAGAATAAAACAGATTAAAATCTGAAAAAACCTGACTCGGACTATGTTGTCTAAGTGAGAATCAAATCTCATCTCAATTTCCCTTAGCGCACTGCCGCTAAGTGTGTTCACAAGAAGTTGAATGTGCTACAAATCGATGCTCCCTTCCAACTGTAAATTGACACAACATTCAAATCAACGAGCCATTTTTGAATTTGAAAGCGTAAAAGTTTTACAAGGAAAGTCTAATTGCCAACCCAAGTTTGCAGAAAATTGAGAATTATACTCGAAGATATAAAGTGCTTTTCAATTTTCACGATTGGAATCGGGTCATTAAAAATGAAGATAAAAAGAAAACTTTATAAAAGTAAAATTTCATAGGAACAAATAAAAGCTAAGTGTGTTTTTCAAGCTTCACCCTAAAGGAGTATTTATAGCTTGAGAAAACCCTAAAATATTCAAAATAAATCACCTAAGATAATTCTAAAAACATTCTTTGAAACCAAAATTGATTTTGATATAACATATAAACTTAAGGACCAATTTGCAAAACAATAAATTTTTAAGTACTCTTTAAAGTCTCACAATTGACAAGTATTTTAATTAAAATAATATCTCAAGACAAGCTCTTAAATATATGAAAATTTTCTAAGTCTTTTCTTATGATTTTAAAGCTAAACTATACAAAAACGCCCACGCGTATCGATACACTTAGGCGTATCGATACCTTCTTTTGCTACTGGAATTTTGATTTTCAAGCCAAAGTATACAAGAACGCCTAGGCATATCGATACCATTATGCATATCGATACGAGCTTTTGCCACTGGAATTTTAATGGACTTACCGTACCGATACGTTTTGCAACCGTATCGATACGATATTCATCTGGGCAACTCTTTTAATGAAACTATACCGATACATTTTGCAAACGTATCGATACGATAAGCATATCTTTGAAAAATCTTGCATTTAATTTTTCGACCGTTACTTGTCAGTTGGTTGGTTTCCCAATTTTTAAAAGACCGTTATACCATACTGATACGCTTGGTATGCGTATCGATACGCTTTTTATGAAAACCAAACTTGGGATTCCAGTGAGTAAACACCGTATCGATACGGTCATCCGTACCGATACGCCCCTTAAAACCGTACCGTTACGCCTTCCATGCGAATCGATACACTCTGTTTTCAAACACAATGACTCTTTCCTCTTTGATGCAGGTATCAATACGCTCTTCCCGAGTACCGATACGGTATACTGCAGAGCTGCATTTAATGCGGGAAAAATGCTCCCAACGGCTCTATTGATGATCCCAACTACCCAAACGGCTAGAATTCAATGCAAGGGTATAAAAACAAGCTTCAATTGACCAAGCAACATTTTATTGAACCTACAAGCAACATCAAAGCAAAAATACAAACCCTAGTGCTCTTCATAGTCAAATTCTTGTACCCAACTCTAGTAATTTTATTGTTATCTTGTATTGTGAGTTTGGGGTGTTTGAAATTGTATTTGGGTAAACATTTATCCTTTGAGAGGAATTATTAGAGTTTATCAAATCTATCTCTTTGTAAAGGTGAGTGGATTAAGCTTTGGGTAGAAAGCTTAATCAATTTTTAAGGTTACATCCTTATCCAAAAAAAGGGGAAGAATTCAAGTAGCGAATTGATTGAAAATCCTTAGTGGGAACTAAGGTAGTGGATGTAGAGTTCATTTGGAGAACTTGAACCACTCTAACCACTTGTGTAACTTGTTAATTTTCACTCATACCTCCTATCAAATTTTTAATTGCCAATTCACCTCCCTCTTGGCCATTTGCAATTGTGTGATCAACTCAACAATTGGTATCAGAGCTACACTCATTAGAAGGATTACATCCCTCTTGAGTCGATTCTAGGAGAGTTTGATCAACAACTAGTCAAGCAATGGCATCCACCTCCAACCCCAACCTTTATGAGTCTCAATCTACCACCAAGCCACCATTCTTTAATGGAGATAATTACCCATATTGGAAGAATATGATGATGCTCTTCATCAAATCCACCGACTACATGGTGTGGGATGTGGTTGAAAAAGGTCCATACATTCCCATGAAGAGAGATAGTGAGTCAAGACTTGTCCCAAAAGTAAAAGCCGATATGACGGAAGATGAACGAAGAAGGATGCAAGTGAATGATAAAGCTCTTCATATCATATTTTGTGCACTTGGTCCGGATATCTACTCCAAGGTGTCTTCGATCGAAAATGCCAAGGAGGTTTGGGACACCCTCGAGACAACATATGAGGGAACTAGTGATGTCAAGGAAACAAAAATTGGGCTACACAATCTAAGCTACGAAAATTTCAAGATGGATCCCGATGAGAGTGTTTCCGAGATGTTTGATCAATTCTCGGTCATTGTCAACGGATTGAAGGGGTTCGGTGAGATCATCCCCGAAGACAAACTAGTGAGGGAATTGTTGTACTCTCTTCCGGAGTCATGGGATAGCAAGAGAACGACTATTATTGAAGCTCGAGATTTGAAGACTCTCAAGCTTGATGCTCTTGTTGGATCTCTACTCACCCATGAGATCATGAGAAAGGGAAGAGAAGCAGAAGAAAAAATGATTGAGAAGAAGGATGTTGAGAAGAAGAAGGTTCGAATCGCTCTTAAAGCTTCATATCATGAAAGCGATTCAAGTGAAGATGAAGATGAGTAGATGGCCATGTTGGCCAAACGGTTCACTCGCTTCATGAAGTCCAATCGTGGGAGAAAGTTCATAAGAAAAGGAGACTTCAAAAGCAAGAGTAAGGAAGAGGAGAAGGACCAAATCACTTGCTATGAATGCAAAAGGCCCAACCACATCCGTTCCGAATGTCATCAATTGAAGAGGAAGAGCTTTGGGAAGAAGAACAAGCTCAAAGCTCAAGTAGAAACTTGGAGTGACGATGAGTCATCCGAGGAAGAGGAAGAAGTGGCCAATCTTTGTCTCATGGCCATTGATGATGAACCAAAGGTAAATTCTAATTTATCTAATTTTGATTTTACTTTTTATGAGCTTCAAGACGCTTATGATGAATTGCAAGAGGTTTACGATGAGTTAGTAGGAAAATATAAAGAATCCATTTTGAGAAATAAGAAAACCATTTCCGATTTGAAAAATCAAAATGAAACATTTTCAAAAACTAACTCCGAATTGGAAAAGAAAGTTTTGTTTTAGTAAATCTTTCAAATGATCTTAAAACGAAAATTCTTAAACTTGAAAAACTTCTTTCCGATTTTCAAGATTATCACACAAAGGAAGTGGATAATCTTAAAACATAAATTTCTATTGGGAAAAACAATTTTGAAAAAGGAAACTCTGCTAAATCCCAATATGTAAAAAGAAAACCTTTTATTCCTAAACAAAGAAATTATTATAAGCAATCTAGAGGTCAAAAGGTTAGAAGTGTTTGGGTTCCTAAGGAACTCATGATTTCTAATAATATGAATGCTATTGCTTCTTGGATTCCTAAGGGAACCAAAATTTTGAAGGCTAACACACATGGACCCAAAATGGTTTGGGTACCAAAAATCAAGTCTTAATTTCTTTGTTTCTAGGGGGAGCATTGCTACAAGGCAAAAGCTTCAAGCCAAAACTCATGGTACCTTGATAGTGGATGCTCAAGACATATGACCGGTGACAAGAGTAGATTCATGGAACTAAAGCCAAAAAGTGGTGGAGTGGTAACTTTCGGTGACAACTCCAAAGGCCACATTGAATGAATAGGCTCCATTGGTAATCACTCTTCTATTTTCATTGAAAATGTTTTGTATGTCAACGGTCTTAAACATAATTTATTGAGCATTAGTCAATTATGTGATAAGGGTTTTAATGTTTTATTTGATAAAAGTGGTTGCAAAATTGTGAACATTAAAACAAATCAACTAATGCTCATAGGACATAGAATATGCAATATTTACATGGTGCATTTAGATGACATCCATTCATCCCATACACGCTTAGTTGCACATGATGAACATGACTCATGGCTTTGTCATAGAAAATTAGGACATGCTAGCATGAGTGTCTTAGAGAAAATAATTCCCTTTAATCTAGTTAAAGGTTTACCCAAACTTAAATTTTCTAATGATAAAATTTGTGATGCATGTTCAAAGGGTAAACAACATAGAACTTCATTTAAATTCATTAATGATGTCTCTACTAGTAGATGTTTACAATTGATTCATATGGATCTTTTTGGGCCTATTAGAACAATGAGCTTGGGTGGTAAATCATATGCTTTTGTGCTTGTAGATGACTATTCTAGGTTTACTTGGGTTCTATTCTTAAGTACAAAAGATGAGGCTTTAGAAAAATGCATCACATTTTCTAAAATAACTCAAAATGATCTTGAACTTAAAATTTCTCACATTAGAAGTGATCATGGAATCGAATTTCAAAATCTAGGTTTTGATGAGTTTTTAAATGAAAATAGGATTAGCCACAATTTTTCCGCACCTCGCACTCCTCAACAAAATGGGGTAGTTGAGAGGAAAAATCGAACGTTAGAAGAAATGGATAGAACTATGTTTTGCGAAAATAATTTACCTAAATATTTTTGGGCGGAAGCCACAAATACCGCTTGCTATATTATAAATCGAGTAATGATTAGGCCAATTTTGAAGAAAACACCTTATGAGATTTTAAAATCTAAAAAGCCTAACATTAGCTATTTTCATCCTTTTGGTTGCAAGTGTTTTGTTTTGAATAATGGTAAAGAAAACTTAGGTAAATTTGATGCTAAAAGTGATGAAGCTATTTTCTTAGGGTACTCTTTAAACTCTAAAGCATATTGTGTATTTAATAAAAGAACTCTAGTAGTTGAAGAGTCTATACATGTTGTTTTCGATGATAACCTCCTTCCGAGGAAGGAATCTTGTGATAATGATGATGTAGGAATCCTTGATGCCATTGATGGAGGACAAACGTCAAAGGTGGATGAGGTTCCAACTAAAGATGAGGATACACAAGATCCACCTCTTGAAGCCTTGAAGGACTTGGCTCTTGAGGAAAAGGAGGTATCTTACCCAAGGGAGTTCAACTATGTCAAATGTGGTGAAATCTTGGGTGATCCATCCAAGGGGGTAACTACTAGATCCTCTCTTAAATTAATGAACCATGTTGCATTTCTTTCATGCATTGAGCTTAAAAATATTAAAGAAGCTTTAAAAGATGATTTTTGTATTTTGGCCATGCAAGAGGAATTAAATCAATTTGAGAGAAGTAAAGTTTGGACATTAGTTAAAGGCCTAGTAATCAATCTACTATAGGAACTAAATGGGTATTTAGGAATAAATTAGATGAAAGTGGTAATATAGTGAGAAACAAGGCTAGGCTTGTTGCTCAAGGCTATACTCAAGAAGAGTGAATTGATTTTGATGAGACATATGCACTCGTAGCTAGGATGGAAGCTATTAGGATGCTTTTAGCATTTGCATGTTATAATAATTTCAAGCTTTTTCAAATGGATGTGAAAAGTGCCTTTTTAAATGGTTTTATAAATGAAGAAATGTATGTTGAACAACCACCGGGTTTTGAGGATTCAAAATTTCCAAACCATGTGTTTAAACTAACAAAAGCTCTTTATGGTTTAAAACAAGCTCCTAGAGCTTGGTATGAGAGACTTTCAAATTTCTTAATTGAAAAGGGTTTTGAAAAAGGAAAGGTGGACACTACACTCTTCATAAAAAGATATAACAATGACATCTTAGTAGTACAAATCTATGTTGATGATATCATTTTTAGTTCTACTAATGGGTGTTATTGTAAAGAATTTTCTAAGCTAATGCAAGGTGAGTTCGAGATGAGCATGATGGGGGAGATCTCATTCTTTTTGGGACTACAAGTCAAACAAAGGAAAGATGACACCTTCATAAATCAAGCTAAGTACATGAATGATATGCTCAAAAAGTCCGGCTTGGAGAATGCAAAACCTCAAGCCACACCTATGAGTTCTTCCATAAAGCTTGACAAAGATGAAGGAGGTAAGTGTGTTGATTCTAAGCTTTATAGATCCGTGATAGGTTCTTTGCTTTACCTTACCGCAAGTAGACCGGATATTATGTTTAGTGTTTGCTTATGTGCTAGGTTTCAAGATAGTCCTAGAGAATCGCACTTAGTTGTCATTAAGAGAATTTTTAGATACCTTAGAGACACACCTACCTTAGACCTTTGGTATCCTAAAAATTCCTCCTTTAGCCTTCATGCTTATTCGGATGCGGATTATGGGGGATGTAAGATAGATAGGAAAAGTACTTCCGGGACATGCCAGTTCTTAGGTAGTATGCTCATATCTTGGTTCTCTAAGAAACAAAATAGCGTAGCCTTATCTACCACCGAAGCGGAGTACATATCCTTAGGGAGTAGTTGTGCTCAAGTCCTTTAGATGAAGCAACAACTCTTAGATTATGGTGTTGAAATAGAAACCATACCCCTTAGGTGTGACAACACTAGTGTCATTTGTCTCACTAAGAATCTCATCCAACACTCTAGAACTAAACACATAGAAATTAGACATCATTTCATTAGAGATCATGTGTTGAAAAATGATGTTGTTATAGAATATGTTGATACCTTGAACCAATTAGCGGATATATTCACAAAGCCTTTAGATAAAGAGCGCTTTTGGACCCTTAGGAGAGAGTTAGGTTTAACTAGCCTTTCTTGACCCCCTTTAGGTCCCAAAATGTCAAAATTTGCTTGAAATTGTTTGTGATTCATACTTGTGTTAATTTTGTTCTTTTTGCTTCTATGCATGTTGCTAGGGGGAGTATGCATTAAATTTAGCCATTAAAACTTGTTCATAGGACATGTACATGCATTTAGTGACGTTTCAAGTTGGATTTTTGCACTTAAATCTGTAAAAAATGCCTAATATGGTAAAGGGGTATCGATACGGCTGAAGCGTATCGATACAGATTCATAACTGGGAAACTTTGAAGCTGAATGAGTATCGATACGACCCCGTATATCGATACGGTTAAAGTCAAGGGAAATAGTCAAAGCCAAGTCGTACCGATACGGTCCCGCGTATCGATACGGTAGTAATGACGAATAAAAAATTAGGGTTAAAGGGTATCGATACGCGTGTATAGCGTATCGATACGGTTTCGACGGAGAGGCTATTTAGGGCTGCAATTGTTTAAAAGCTTTAAAAACAAAACCCCTCTTTTCTCTCTAAAACCCTAACCACAATACCCTATAAAAACCCTCTCAATCCTTCAATTTTTACCATCAATCTTAAAAATTCTTTGAGGGTTTTTAATCTCCACATCAAGGCTAAGCTTTGTCAACAAATCTTGTGCATTCACATCACCTCATTCATCCAATCTAAGATTCAAGGTATAAAACTCTTCTTTTTTTATTTTCTTTGATTTTCGTTTGATTTTTATAATTGTTTCAATATAATTTTTGTACAAAACATGTTTTAATTTTATGGGTTTCAACTTTTTCATAAAAATTTGCTCAAAAATCAAAAAATTTCATTCGAATATATTTTCTATTCGTATTTTTTAATATGTTTTTCTTTATTTTTTTGAATTGTAAGTGTCCTTTTAAAATTAAATTTCTTTTTACAATTACCTTGAATTATTAGAATTATTGGATTGAATAGGATGTTAATTGCATACATATTCGAATCACTTTTTGATGTGTTTTCAGGGTTATGGCAGCATCGAAAAAGAGAACTAAGCGTCATCGTTCTACTTCCGATCCTAGTGAAGATGTCGAGGGTAATCCTACACCTAATCTTCCTTACATTATCCAATTAAGTTTTCCCGATGCCGGCGATATAGAACGATACAAACTTTTTCAAGGTATGAACCTTAGGGAAGAACGTGTTGTGTCTATCCCGTTTTTAAATTCTGCCCGGTTCAAATTTCAATACCTCCCTCTACTTAAGCAATGGAAATTTCTGAATTTTTTAAGCATTCCTCCTATTCTCTACAGAAATTTGGTCATCCTATTATTTTCAAATGCTTTATGTGTTCATGATGAAGCTAGGGAGAATGTCATTGCTATTGAATCCTCTGTTATGGGCAAAACCTTTACAATTGATCAAAACCTTTTATGTAATGTTTTTGGTTTTGAAAATATTGGTATTGATGATGAGAAATCTTTTGGTACGGGTCCTTTAGGCTCAACAAAAGGTTTAAATGCTCATGATCGTATCCTTCATCTTCTTGTCTCTTGGTTTTTTCATCCATCGGGAGGGAAATTTTCAACTATCCGTCAAACATATGATTTTTGCTTAGGTTTTTTAGAGAAGGTAAACATCCAAATCTTTGTCAAATTATGTTTTCCGACCTTGTCTTTTTAGTCCAACACCGTCACACCAAACAAGTCTCATCCTTTTACTACTCTACGGCTTTGAGTTATCTCTTTCATTCCCTTGACGTTGATTGTTCCATTGACTATCCTGAAACCCTTGGCCTACCCATAGATGAGCGTTCTCTAGCTTGTTCTGGTTTCTCTTATATTGATAATGAATGGGTTCGTACCACTCAAGATCCTCCACAAGATGCTCCATTCGATGCTTCTTCGAGCTCTCACCGTGCTCCGCTTGATTCCTCTTCCATGGGCACTCTTATGACTTTCCTTAATGAGGAGTTCACTTCCATGGAAGCCAGGTTTACCGCGATGGATAATCGATTCACATCCTTGGAAGATCACGTCAAAGGTATGGAGAAGAAAATGGAAACCATGGCTTCTCGCCAAAACTCCATGGATATCTCTCTTACCGCCTTCCATGGTTCTTGGGTCAACCAAAACCGAAGGAATCAACCCCCTCAAGATGATGAAGAAGAAGAGGACGAGGACGATGATGATGAAGGTGCGGACGAGTAGTTTATGCATATCATCTTATGGCATTTAGTCTTTTATATTCTGTTATTGCACCTTTGTTTTTAGGATCTAAGTTTATGCCTACTATCTATGTTTTAGGATTTTAAAGTTTGGATTATGATGTTTGCTTTGAAGTTTATGCATTTGAACTATTATGTTTACTTTGAAGTTTATGCATTTGAACTCTTATGATTGCTTTAAGTTTAATGAATTATTGTTGCTATTATGTTGCTATTATCCTTGTATTTATATTTGATCTAACAAAAAGGGGGAGAAGAATCATAGAGTCAATTTTTTATTTTTGAAAATCTATCTTAAATTAAGGGGAGAATGCTTTTCAAAGTTTCAAAAACATAAAAATTTATTTGTGGTTTTGATATATCAAAAGGGGGAGATTGTGAAACCAAAATTAATTTTGATATAACATATAAACTTAAGGACCAATTTGCAAAACAATAAATTTTTAAGTACTCTTTAAAGTCTCACAATTGACAAGTATTTTAATTAAAATAATATCTCAAGACAAGCTCTTAAATATATGAAAATTTTCTAAGTCTTTTCCTATGATTTTAAAGCTATACTATACAAAAAACGCCCAGGCGTATCGATACCCTCTTTTCCTACTGGAATTTTGATTTTCAAGCCAAAGTATACAAGAACGCCCAGACGTATCGATACTCTTATGCGTATCGATACGGACTTTTGCCACTGGAATTTTAATGGACTTACCGTACCGATACGCTTTGCAACCGTATCGATACGATATTCATCCGGGAAACTCTTTTAATGAAACCATACCGATACGCTTTGCAAACGTATCGATACAATAAGCATATCTTTGAAAAATCTTGCATTTAATTTTTCGACCGTTACTTGTCAGTTGGTTGGTTTCCCAATTTTTAAAAAACCGTTATATCGTACTGATACGCTTGGTATGCGTATCGACACGCTTTTTATGAAAACCAAACTTGGGATTCCAGTGAGTGAACACCGTATCGATACGGCCATCCGTACCGACGCGCCCCTTAAAACCATACCAGTACGCCTTCCATGCGTATCGATACACTCTGTTTTCAGACACAACGGCTCTTTCCTCTTTGATGTAGGTATCGATACGCTCTTCCTGAGTACCGATACGGTATGCCGCAGAGCTGCATTTAATGCGGGAAAAATGCTCCCAACGGCTCTATTGATGATCCCAACTACCCAAACGGCTAGAATTCAATGCAAGGGTATAAAAACAAGCTTCAATTGACCAAGCAACATTTTATTGAACCTACAAGCAACATCAAAGCAAAAATCCAAACCCTAGTGCTCTTCATAGTCAATTTCTTGTACCAACTCTAGTGATTTTATTGTTATCTTGTATTGTGAGTTTGGGGTGTTTGAAATTGTATTTTGGTAAACATTTATCCTTTGAGAGGAATTGTTAGAGTTTACCAAATCTATCTCTTTGTAAAAGTGAGTGGATTAAGCTTTGGGTAGAAAGCTTAATCAATTTGTAAGGTTACCTCCTCATCCAAGAAAAGGGGAAGAATTCAAGTAGTGAATTGGTTGAAAATCCTTAGTGAGAACTAAGGTAGTGGATGTAGAGTTCATTTGGAGAACTTGAACCACTCTAACTACTTGTGTCACTTGTTATTTTTCACCCATACCTCCTACCAAATTTTTAATTGCCAATTCACCCCTCTTGGCCATTTGCAATTGTGTGATCAACTCAACACATTCAAATAAATTCATAAAATTATAATTCAAATATAAAGTGATAATTCCTAAATATTTAAATTCAAACTTTATCCTAAAATATTAATTAAATCTTAGTCGTCGTTCTTCTAGATGATGCTGACTGGATTTTCTTTTGGAAGCTTCTGCTGACTGGACTGCTGGATTCTGCCACGTTGGATCTTCTCATGCCCCAATTCATGCCCATGTGTCCAGCCTTGAGTCTAGAAAATAAAAATTGTAGAACATGTTGTTTTAACATTGCTTTCTAGAAGTTAAAGTCCTGCGCAAAAATGAATAAAACTCACCCAAAATCAGCAATATTAAAGTTCCAACATAGAGTAATTAATGGTAAAATAATAACAAAATAAAGCACTCATCATTGATGGTCAACACGATCAAACTAACAGAGGGTCCAAATTGAGTGCAATTTAAATTACGAGGGCTAAATTAGGTGCAAAATTTTCATAATGGCTTAATTGGTTTTTTATTTTTTGTTGAGGGCCAATTTTACCTTTAAGCCTAATTAAAAAATATAAAAAATGGACCATGGGTGGGCAGTGGGCCCCGAGCGAGTGCCCCTCCTGCCCATCGTCAGGGTTGGCACTAGTTATAGTACTAATTGGTTATAATTTAAATGATTTTATGATCCACTTACACTATGTAAAATTCAACTAATTTTACACTAATTCATGGCTATTAGATGAGTGGAATGGATGGATAAGATTAACTCCTTACTCTTTTTTTCTTCTAAGTGATAATCTTCACATATCTTACTTCTAATCTCATTCATCCATTTCACTCATCCAATGGTCATAGATTAATGTAAATTACTTCATTTTTACATGGTGTAACTAGTATCTCATCCCTAAATAATAAGTTAAATGGCCTAATTTCTAATTTGTCAACCTTCTAAAACGAGATGATTAGATTTATTAGACTGTTCAGGTTGTTAGTTTTTGGCTGAAGGATGACGGTTGAAAGTGAACAAAATTTATCATTCTTTTTCTTTATTCTTTTATGTACAACATTAATAATTTTATGTCAAGGGAAATTTTAAATCAATAACATTTTTACTATTATTTAAAGAAATAACCCTCGCAGACATAAATTTAGAAAAAATGACATCCAAATCTGCCACATATAAAGAACTCGTTTTTTGGGAACAACGAGACTCAAAATCGCTTTCTGCAGAGAGTGAGGTCTTCATACGTGTCAACGCTTTTCAGAATAACGAACTTTATAAAAAGCGAGTTCCTCGAGAATTTGAAGAGCTGCCTTAGTTTATCGCAGACATTTTAATGGAACTCGCTTTCTGCAGAAAGCGAGTTCTTTGTAAGCCGGGCTGGCAGACCAAGTGTCTATAGACATGTTTGAGAAATATTTTGGGGTTATTAATCGTATAATTTTAGTAAACATTGAGTTTAGGTACATAGTACTGGAACTTATCTTTCATTTCGGTGCATTATAAACAGTAAAATTCGCGTTGAAAATTATTCCATAGCTTGTTTTAGTGAATGAATGAAAATATAAAATGTAGAAATTATGTAAAAAAAATAAGGCAGAATAAAATATTAGTAATTATAAAATAAGAAATAAAGTCTTACATAAACATAATTAAATTACAATCAACAATAATACAGTAAGAAATTACAACCACTTAGTCGAGTTGACCACCTCAGTCAAGTTCGTTGTCATGTGACCATATCGTTTACCCCCATCATATGATCGAAGCTATTTTTCACTCGGGATTTTGGCAAGGTAGTCCGCGCTATCTTTATTCCTGGCTCTTAGTTCTTCGAACAACTGGTCTACCTCATATACGTAATGTGAGTTGCCTAGGGAATGACAGTTGAATAGTTAGGGACAAGCAATACATGCAAAGATATCATAAATGCAGATGACCTAAAAACGTACTCATTCAAAGAACCAATGCACGTTCATCTTGGTTCTTGTACTTTTGCAATTAGTTGGCCGCAATGTGCATAAGCAGTAACTGTGGTAAATACGGGGAGGCTGCCATGACCGGCCTAAATGTTGTATCGCATATTTGATCGTTGTTTCTCTGTCGAAAATAACACATATCCCATCATCCCTTGCCCGCATTACAGGAGAAAGAACATGTCTCTGTAGGTTCTTAAGGAAGAACTCCCAAGACTCAAGATCCTTCTTTTGGACTATTGCAAAGGCTATAAGAACAGTTTTCTGATTGTCGTCTTGTGAAACAAGCCAGAAGTAGACTTGTGTATATTTCCCGTACAACCAAGTACCGTCGATCTGAACCATCGGCTTGCAGTGCATGAATGCATTAATGCACTACGGAAATGTCCAAAATAGCCAGTAGAATGTGGATATTTTTCGTTTATTGTCGAAGCCGATTTTGTCCACGTCGCTACTATCGTTGGCGGTACGAAGTTAAACTGTCCCTTTATTAAAGCCTTATTAGAACGATGGAGGCCAGAGACGCACACCTTTCATCTTCCGTGTGACGAGGCTACAATCACACTGGAAGATGTTGCATATCATCTTGGCTTGCCTACTAAGTTATTACCGGTATTACCGACGGTGACTGGGCAACCCTATGTGCTGACCTACTAGGACTAGTTCCGGACAAGTTCGATGGTGGCAAAATCTTACTAATTTTTAGCAGAATTTTACAATCCTCCCCCCCCCCCCCCCCGATGTGGATGACGGAACAAAGCGGGTAAATATATTTATTTTATTATATATTTCATTTTCTGTTTTTTTATATTTAGAATATTTTTATAATGGTACTTATTATTTTCGCAGCAATTTGCTCGTGCCCACATCCTACGAATTATTGGAGGGATTTTGATGCCTGAAAATTCTCGCAACAAAGTCCATCTAATGTGGTTGTACCATCTTCGTAATTTTACTGAATTTAGCAAAAAAATGTTGGGGAGCAGCGGTCTTGGCCTTTCTGTTTGGGGAGCTTTGCGGAACCGTCGACCCTGACAGAGCCGTAATCGGAGGATGTCTTTTATTGCTGCAGTCTTGGGCTTGGTTTCAGATGTCGTTTTTAAGCTCGTGACTTAGACACCCGACCCCGTACCTATTCCCACTTATTCAAATGTACTATTAAAATTATTTAATTTATTTTATTTTATAAATATTTTTTAAACTATTACAATTTTTTAATTCTTTTTCATTAATGACAGGCAGTGCCTTCCACTCACTCACTAGGGACTGTCAGATACACAGCGAGACTATAGACTGCTGATCGAAAAGATACAAGACAAGGTCAGGAATTCAAACAATTTTTTTCTTAGTTCCTCAAATTCTTTTTCTAATCAAATTTCATATAACTCACGTTCAAAATTTGTTTTCAGTTCTTGTGGAGTTCGTACACTGCTCCTCCAATTCGGGACTGTATTCCGCAGGACATTATGTACACCTATCACGTCTGGTTGCTGCTAGTGCCACTCATTAAATACAAAATTGTCGTGTGGCATCCTATCGATCGGGTTCTGTGACAATTTGGCTATGTCTAAGGGGTTCTGGAGCCGCCACCCAATTTGGACGAATTACATCGGCTGGCGCGGTAGGGGAAGACAGAAGTCCATTAAGGCCATCATCACGCTAGCTTGGTCGGGCAATGGATGACAAGGTATGGTAGGTGGCTGCCAATCTGTGAAGCTATTGTGAACATGACATCACATTCGACTATATGTAGTGGTACCACCAAAATTGGAAGCCACACATACTGACTTTGGAGGAACGCGAGCGAGAAATTGAGGTGCCTCTCCAAAACTGCCCGCCCGCACAACGTCAAGCCACCTAGAGCCAGACGACGCAGCGTGGTACCAGAATGGGGCCTAAAAGCCATAGATGGAAAACTCACACTACATGAGCCTCATCGTCTGGAACAACGTAAGCAACATATCAGTCCGCGGCACAGCGTTCAACACCAACGCTAGGACCGACATTCATGCACTCCACTTCGTCATCATTTCTGCAGATGAGTGGTCCTGAGATGTTTCAACAGATGAGGCATCCACCCGAGTTCTGCTTTACAGATGCCTTTCGTCCCTTGATGTCGATGCATTTAACATATTACCCGACACCGCCTTTTGCATATGTTCCTCCGATGTTCGATGTTACACCGTTGGCAGGACAGTTTGACTACATCATTGTCGAGCATACGTCACCGTAGAGCTTGTTCTACACCGGCCCCAGTGCTAGCGATGGTCCGCGTTTTGGGGACGATTATGGTGTCGATGATGATGACGCTGCTGATGAGGACGACAATGGAGCACATGCCATTTACAAGAATTCGCCACGGGATCGTCGTGCACCTAGCTGCGGAACAAGTGGACATAGGCATCATTAGAACGAGGGGGGATGTCTAAAATAATTTAATTATATTTATGCAAGACTTTATTTTAATTTTATAATTACCAATATATTATTCCGCCTTATTTTTTTACATAGTTTTTAGATTTTACATTTATTTTCGTTCTTTTTTCGATAAACAATAACCTACATTATTCGATTAATAAACCAAATAAACCTATCACGTTTTTTTAAAAGCAAAATCATTCACAAAACAAGCTATGGAACTATTTTCAACGCGAATTTTACTCGATTTAAAATGCACCGAACTTGCCCATATTGGTGTCAAATGAAAGACGAGTTCGAGTACTACGTACTTGAACTCAATGTTTACTAAAATTATACGATTAATAACCCTAAAATATTGCTCGAACATGCCTATGGACGGTTGGTCAGCCAGCCCGATTTACAAAGAACTCGCTTTCTGCAGAAAGCGAATTCCCGCAATAAATTAAGCCAACCCTTCAAATTCTCGGGAAACTCGCTTTTTGCATAACGCGGATTCCTGTTAAGTCTGTTATTCTAAAAAGCGTTGCCACGTATGAAGACCTCGCTATACCCAGAAAGTGAGTTCTTCATACGTGACAGATTTAGGGGTCATTTTCCCAAATTTAGTTATACATTTTAAAATAATAATAAAAAAGGCTTATTCATTTAAAATTGCCTATGTCAAGTGTGTTAAGTTTTTTTTTCATTGTTTTATTGTTGCTTTTGTTTTAATGTAATATTATTCTTAAAAAAATTATCTGCTCCTTTTTGTTACCCCTATTTATGCTTCGGTACTAAAAATACTAAGCCTTATACTATGACTTTAATTTTTAAATCCTAAATTTTACTCTAAAACTAAATTACAACCCTAAACTCTATTTTTTAATGTTAAACATCAACAGAGACAAAAAATACAGAGGATTTATATTTTTCATTCTGAGTGGAGGATATAATACAAACCATATTATATCGCTCACAATTCCTATATTTTAAATGGTTTTCTTTATTTGTCTATACTTATTTTGGAATCAAATTTTCAAGCACAAGTTATATTTTTTAGTATGAATTAAATTCAGATTTATTCTCAAATTAATTTGAGTGGTATATGATCAGCTACTTTCTATTCCTTTCGATTGATGATGAACACTGAAATTTTAATGTCCATTTCTTTTTGGAGAACTATATATGTGTTTGAGGCAATCCTGCAGCCAAGATGGATAGAAGTTGTACAAACAGAATATGATGACTTGATGACAAATGGTACCTGGGAATTACAATATTTGCCTCCCAGGCCACAACAAAATAGTGGGATGCAAATGGTTATTCAAGAACAAATGAAAACTTGATGGTTTTGTAGGCCGATATAAAGCTAGATTGTTTGCAAAGGATACTCTCAGGAAATAGGAAGTGATTATCATAAAACTTTCAATCTTGTGGTTAGATCCTCCACAATAAGGACTGTTTTATAAGGGTGTGCATTTTCGGATATCGGATATGATCCGAAAATCGAAAATGACAAGATTCATATCCATAAAATTTTGAATTTTCAGATAATCTGAAACTTAAAATATTGCGATCTGTATTCAATCCAGAAAAGAAAAAATCGAATCAAATATTCTAATCAAAAATAAAAATCAGATTAAATATCCAAATTTTCGAATAAGATATTTTTTGCACACCTATATTTTAGCCACAACTGTCATATAGAAGAGATTCATCGATGTGTCTTGTACGACCCAACATTGCGTATGCAGTCAACAAAATCAGTGCATGAATAGTACATGTGAAACTTATTAGAGGGTTGTTAACATAAATTTGTATAATTTTAGTACGAAAACCAACAACTTGGTGTGACAAAACATCAACTGTAAGCATGGCAGCTAATCTCACTCATCATACTGGACAATTGTTAATTTTATACCATCAGCTGTACAAGTTACAAATTTTCTGCCATTATCGACAACCATTGGTTTTGTTGTGAAATTGTTACAATCATGAGATGGAATAGAGTCACATGCAGTGGCAGATGAATGCTATTGGTTGGGTAGGCCTGTGCCCACCCTGAACTTTTTAAAGTTCATATATTTGGTTTTAATTTTTTTTTTAACTTTTATGAGTTAGTCTTTAGATTTTTTTATGACTTGTGCCCACCTTGAAATTTTGAGATTTTATGTGTGTTTACCTTCAGAAATGTTTCTGGATCCACCATCGGTCACATGCGTCAGATGTAAGAATCATTCAAGCTCATCAAAGGAGCGTGGAACATTTAGGACTCCAGAGACCATGAATTCTTTTAAAGGTTTTGAATTTTCATAGATAGAGCATACCAAACTAAACAAAATCCTACTAAACACAACTTTTATTCTACGAGTGTTGCGAATCTAGCACCGAGGATCTGCCGAAAACTATAAGCATCAAGTCTGATTTAGAATGCAGCAAGAGCAGGTTTCGGTGGATCGACCAGAAAGTTATCGAGAAGTTGATCAATAGTGGTGTACTCATAATCTGGTTATAGACCAGAAGTTTCAAGGTCATCGTCGCCAAGATCATAGTTCAGATCACCTTTTACAAATATGTTGTGTATAACAACCAGAAAATGGTGTAATTCCACCTTTGTTTATTGAGTATAAACTCGATTACAAGAAAAGAAAAGTTCACTTATTTACAACATGTGACTTGCTTTATATACTGGAGTAAAAACCCTAAACTAACTAATCCAGCTAGAATAACAGATCCAGCTAGGATAACTGAAAACTTATCCAGCTAGGATAACTGAAAACCTAACATATATAACTAAACCTAATAGCCCCCTCAAGGTGGAGTCTGATGAATGTCTAATAGACCCAACTTGGATAACAATGAGTAAAAAACAGGTGAGTGAAGAGCCTTCGTAAAAATGACAGCTAACTGATGCGCAGAACGAACATGGAATAGCTCGAGAAAGCCATTGCAATTTTTTTTCTCTAATGAAGTGACAATCCACCTCAATATGTTTGGTCCTCTCGTGGAAAACTTAGTTTGTGGCCAATTGTATTGCAGATTGGTTATCACAGTATAAGGCAGCATGTGGAATTGAAACTTGAAATGAGGATAATAAAGTTGATAGCCAGACCAATTCACATTTTGCAGACGTCATTGCCCTGTACTCAACTTCACAAGAAGATCGACTAACCGTATGTTGCTTCTTTGATTTCCATAAAATTAAACTGCTTCCAAGATAAGTACAGAAACCACTAGTTAACCGTTTTGTATCAGGTCAAGAACTATAATCTGAGTCAACAAAACCACTAAGTTGCATTGTAGAAGAAGTTGAGAAGAATAATCCAAGACCTGGATTTTTCTTGATATAAGAAAGAATATGATAAACAGCATGGAGATGAGGTTTGTGAGCAGATACAAATTGGCTAAGAAGATGGATTGTATAAGTGATATCAGGTCTTGTGTGAGTAAGATAAAGTAAACGACCAACTAATCTTCTGTATAATTGTGGGTCTTCCAAGAAATCTCCTTCTGTTGAGCCGAGCTTATGTGAACAAATGATAGGTAATTCTGCAGGTTTCTTAGCAAGAGAAATTGTTTCTTCCAAAAGTTGCAAAGCATAGCGTCGTTGGGAAAGAGAAATCCTAGTAGAGTTTCTAGCAATTTCAAAGCCTAAGAAATACTTCAGAGTGCCTAAATCCTTCATCTTGAAATGTTGTTGCAAAAACTCTTGAAAATTTTTCAGCAACTGTAAATTCTTGATAGCAAGAATGATGTCATCCACATAAACCAAAAGAGCAAAAAAGTCATCTCTCGTTCCTTTGACAAAGAGAGAATGATCAAAAAGAGATTGTTTGAATCCATATTTCAAAACAACTGTTGAGAAAGTTGAAAACCACTGCCTAGAAGCTTGTTTAAGTCCATATATGGACTTGTGAAGTTTGCAGACTAAGTTGGAACCTTGTGTGGTTGATTTATAACCCAAGGGTAACTTCATATAAACTTCCTCGTCAAGCAATCCATTGAGGAAAGCATTGTTAACATCGAGCTGAAGAAGATGCCAGTTGTTAGTGGCAGCAAGAACAAGTAGTACTTTAAAAGAAGGCATTTTTGCAACAGGAGAAAAGGTGTATGTACAATCAATTCCTTCGATTTGAGTGAAACCTTTCACTACAAGTCGAGCTTTATACTTGTCAATGCTACCATCTGATTGATATTTAATCCTATAAACCCATTTGCATTCAATTGCTTTTTTTCCTTCAGGAAGAGGAACTACAGACCAAGTGTGCAAATCTTCCATAGCCTGAAGTTCATTATCCATAGCTGCTCTCCATTCTGGTGACTTAACTGCCTGGTGATAAAAAGAAGGTTCAGGAGTGATAGATATATTTGCAATGAAGGAAGAATAAGAAGAAGATAATTTTGAAGAATATATATGATTCTCAATAGGATAGGTACAAGAAGAAACATTATTAACATAATTTTTATTAGTGCAATAATATTGTTCGAAATATGATGGTTTTTGTGAAACCCGGGCTGATCTGCGAGGAGCTTGTATAGAAGTAGGTTCAACAACAACATTTTCAACAAGAGCAGGTTCAGTATGTAGAGAGTTTGCCTTGAAAACTTGAGAATCATTAACCTGCACCAAAACTTGATTTTCAACTGAAACATCATCCTATATATGTGAATTAGCAGCAATAACCTGATCATTATGCACAGGAATAAAAGTTTCACTAACGTGTGATTCATGTGTTTCAATGATAGGTTGAATAGGCACAACTTGAATATTATTAGAATTAATTTCATCAAATATGACACGAGGCAAAGAAACGAAATGAAAAGGGTCAATGATAGATTCAGAAGAAGTGATTACATAAAAGGGAAAAATATTTTCATGGAACACAACATCACAAGAAACAACAATATTACGAGTTTGCAAAATATACACCTTGTAACCCTTCATTTCGGAAACATATCCAAGAAAAACACCAGGCAAAGCACGTTTATCAAATTTTCATCTATGAGCCTTTAGGGTGGATACAAAACATAAGCAACCAAACACTTTAATTTGCTGATAAGAAGGTAAAGCAGAATAAAGTAATTCGTATGAAGACTTGTTATTAAGAACATGAGATGCAGTCTATTTATCAAATATGTTGCAGTAAGAATACAATATCCCCAGAATCGATTAGGAACACGAGATTGGAAAAATAGTGCACGAGCAACAGCTAATAAGTGCTGATGCTTCCTTTTGACATCAGAGTTTTGCTGAAGTGTTTCAACACAAGAAAACTGGTGTAAGATACCCAACTTTGAAAATAAATCTGTGAACTTAAGTTCATGAGCGTTATCTGAATGAAAACTCTTAATATCAAATCCAAATTTCCTTTTAACAAGATTAATGTAATTAGGTATAATGGTAGCCACATCTGATTTGTGTTGTAAAAGAAATATCCAATTTGTACGGGTGAAATCATCAACTAAGGTTAGAAAAAATCTTTGATTATTGTAAGTAGCAAATTTGTAAGGTCCCCAAATGTCACAATGCACAAGATCAAATGGTGATTTTGAACAAGTATCAGAGGTAGGAAAAGGCAATCGATGTTGTTTAGCAATAGGACATATAGAACAAAGAACATCTTTATTATTAACAGATATGGACAATACATCTTTGAGAGACTGTAACACTTTTGAATTTGGATGACCAAGACGTTCATGCCAATTAACCAAAGCAACAGTAATAGCATTTTTAGAATCAGAAAACTTAGAAGAAACAGTTGGTAACTTCAGCAAGTATAAGCCATGGCAAATCTCACCCCTCCGAATCACATGCCAAAGGTTCTGAATAACACATTGAGTGTTAGAAAATAGAACATTAAGATTAGAATCTTTAATCAAACAACTTATAGCCAAAAGATTGAATCTAAATTCTAGAACAAATATGACATTTCTGAGAATAAGTCGAGAAGAAAGTCTGGTATCTCTAGAAAATTTAACATTTATGACAGATTTATCAGGTAATAAAATGGTACCTCATTCTATTGGCTTCAAGGTTTCAAACAAATATTTAGAATAACACACATGCATTGATGCACCAGAATCAATTATCCAACATTTATGTATTTTTCAGAACTAAAATTATTAATATGGGCTAAAATCTTAGCTTGCATGGCCAAATTGACAGAAGTTGAAGATAAATTCGAGTTCGTAGTAGCTTGTAATTGATTTGAGAGCATAGCTATGAGTTGTTGACACTGGGCAGTAGTTAAAGAATCATTTGAAGGATTTGTATGGTGTGCTGAGTGTGAATCTTGATCATCACCTGAGTGAACAACATTAGTATGAATAGGTGGACCATGGGCAGAACGACCAGAAATATTGTGACCATGATGAGCATTACTTTGTTTGGAAAGAGGAACATATCCAGGAGGATAACCATGCAATTTATAACATTTGTCCTTAGTATGGCCAAGCAAATTATAATGACTACATTGAGGATGATTCTTTCGAACAATGGTACTAGATTTAACCATGAAGGCAGCTTCAGAAATGGGATTAGTCATAACCACATTCCTTTGATTCTCTTCTTGAATAGCAATGGAAAAAACCTTGTTTATAGATTGCATCGTATCCATGCGTAAAATCTGACCTCGTACATGAACAAAGAATTCATTGAGACCCATTAAGAATTGCATAGTAAGTTCTTTTTGTTGATCTTCCAAAATCTTTTAAAGACCAATGCAGGTGCACCGTAAACACGTACAAGTGAGCTTAACTGATACCAACTCATTCCAAAGGATCTTAAGGTTTGTATAGTATGTGCTGATAGACATCGAGCCTTGGACCAAATCTCTCAATTTTTTTTGAGATGAAAGATTCGAGGACCATTATTTTGCTGAAACCGAGTTTCAAGATCTTCCCATATCTCAGTAGCCGTTGAATGATATAAAAGGCTAGCTGCAATATCTTTGGAAATGGAGTTCAAGATCCAAGAGTTTACTAGGTTGTTGGCTCTTGTCCATGCTCCGTAATTCGCTGAAGTTTTTCTGGAGAAGGAATCGATCCATCAACAAACCCAATCTTGTTTTTGGTAGATAATGCCATTAACATAAAATGCTTCCAGCTATTATAATTGTCGTTGGCAAAAGGCTGTGTAACAAGCACCATGCCAGGATTATCGAATTGGTGAATATAATACGAATTAGCACCATTTTCGAAATCATCGTTTGAAGAACCATTTGAAGCCATGGTTCTTGAGTATGAAGTAGATGAATCACAGTAGAAGAAAAGAAAATTTTAAGAAAAGAAAAGAAAAACTGTAAGAAATGGAAGCAAGAGTAAGAGAAAACTTTTGATACCATATAACAACCAGAAAATTGGTGTAATTCCACCTTTGTTTATTGAGTATAAACTCGATTACAAGACAAGAAAATTTCACTTATTTACAGCAGGTGACTTGTTTTATATACCGGAGTAAAAACCTTAAACTAACTAATCCAGCTAGGATAACAGATCCAACTAGGATAACTGAAAACCTATCCAGCTGGGATAATTGAAAACCTAACGTATATAACTAAACTTAATATTGTGAATGATGGATGCTCGTACATATCTGGAAATGGTAATCCTGCATTCATCAACAAGTTTTTTACTATGAACAAGGATGGACCGAGGGGGCTAGGAGCGGTAAACCCTGGAAATTTGAAATTCGTATATAATTTAAAAAATTTAAAAACTTTTTATATATTTTCTATTAAAAATCTATTTTCAGCCCCTAAAACCCTCTAGAATATTATAGATTTGCCTCCCTTAATATAAAATTCTATGTTGATGATGATTACGAAGAACCCCAAAAGATTTCGCACTATTCGTTCATCCAAGTGGTTAGAAATTTGAATTCAAACTTACTCTCTGCGAGTTTCACAAGTTCTCCCTCTGGTACATGAGTCTTCTTGAAACTCCTACCTGTTTTCTTCTCCCACAAAGAAATCAATTCGATCTAGGACAAAACATTCTCCGTCGTCCAATACAACACGATTCGATTGCGTGTTCTCGGGTCGTTTGCAACTTTGATAGTGTACTCCGCGATGTCTTCTTCATAATTAAACAACACTGAAACGAACCATACATAGAAATCAATTCAAAACTCTTTAAGTAATGATTTAAAGCTTCGTACCTTTTGCTTCACCGGATCCGTAGACGGTCATATCATCGTGTTCTTTGTAATGACGAAGCAAGTAATTGACGAAGTAAGCACCGAAACAATTTGCAGATACGTAAGTATAAGGTATCTAACATGCTTCCAAGTTCCACTGCCCTTCTAATCTTCCGCATCTTGTCTAAACAAGCTTCAAATGGTGGCAGAAAGCTCATCCATTCCTCTTCGACCCTGAATTCCGAAGAAAGGAACCTCTACACACATTCTAAACATATAGACACATAAAACCAACTGCACCAGTTCCTGCATTCTTAGAATACTAATATTGAATCAAGACGGTAACTTTTTAACCTACTTTTATGTTATCTGCAACTGCAATGGCTTAATAATATGAATCTGGTCAGGAATCTGAAGGAATGGTAACGACGAGATCACAATATCGACTCGATGAGGTATTGCCACCATCTTATCATGTTCGTGCAGCTTACATATATACATATCAAAGGTGCATGTGTACGCATAAATATAAAAAATATAGACGATTCAATTTCGATAACATATAGACGATTCAAAAATATATAAATCAAATGTGCATATATATGTTCATTACAAGAAAATGCATCTTTAGTGACATTGAAAATAGTCACAAAAAGTATTAAATATAGTCACTGAAATTTATAGTGATTATATTTCTGAGTCGTCACCAGTCGTCACTAATAACTCCGTCACTATTATATTAGTGACAACTTTCATGTATTTCGTCACAATAGTTATATTTTTTTATGACCACGCTATTTTACACAAATGATTATTAATAGTGACTAAAATTTAGACATTAATGTTATTCTTACTAGTGACAAACATTCTATCACAAATACATATTTAAATAGTGTCTAAAATATGTCGTCACTGTCAATAAAATATTAATTATATTTTTAGTTGTAACCATTTTATTTAGGGTTTAAACTAATCACTAATTGTCCCTGAAATTTAATGGAGCTTTTGCATTTTAGTAAATAAATGCAATGTCTTACTTCAAGAAGGATCAAACATGGAACCTTTAGGGCGAGAGTCGAGTCGAGTCAAAAAATTTCGAGTTAGTCGAGTTGACACGTCATATTTTGCAACTCAAACTTAATTTAAAAAATTTCCGATTCAAGTCGAGATTATGAAATTCGAGTTGAGTCGAGTTTTCAAGTTTCTATACAATTTTCATTGTAATTAGTCAAGTTATAGTACGGTTTAATTCTAATTTAAACGACTTTCTCTACCCATATAAGATATGCATATATATTTCCAGTGGCGGATCTACTTAGGAGCTGGGGTGGGTCCAGGCCCACCCTGAACTTTTGAAAGTTCACACTTTTGGCTTCATTTTTTTTAATTTTTATGAATTAATCCTTAATTTTTTAACTTGTGCCCACCCTGAAATTTTAAAATTTGTATGACTTGTACCCACTCTAAAAAATATTTTAACTTATGCCCACCCTGAAAATAATTTCTTGATCTGCCACTGTATATTTCTTCATATTATTTTTTACATGTATAAATAAGATTTGTAATGTTATTTAATAAAAAATATCATCAAAACTTTTAATATATATATATATATATATATATATATATATATATAATGTTATTTTAACAAAAATGAACTTTTGGGGATAATGTATTGATGAGAGTATAAATGAGTCAATAATTTTATATGAAGAGAAACTTTACAAAAAATTTCAGTTGAATGATCAAATTGAATAAAACGTAAAGTTAAAGGACTAAATTGCAAAAAATAATATATTTTGTTAAAAATGTGAATTGAAGTTGCATACATATTATATAGTGTTAGTGAATCATGTGGTTTAATTTTGGTCTAAAATAGACTTGAAACGAAAAATGAATTGAAGAAATGAGAAATCATTCAAAGTTGAGAGGCTAAATTGAAAAAAATAGAAAATTTATTTTTAAAATTTTGATTTGAAACTAAATAGGTATTCTAAAGTAGTTTAGGAGCACATTGTTCAAATTTGGTCAAAATGGATTTAAAACGAATAAGAGATTGAAGAAATGAGGAAATCATACAAAGTTGAGGGGCTAAATTGCAAAAAAGATAAAATTATTTTCACAAATAGAATTGAAGCTAAATAGGTATTCTAAATTGGTTTAAGAACATGTGGTTCAAATTTAGTCAAAAATGGACTTAAAATGAAAGAGAATTTGAAGAAAAATGAAGGCCATGTTTGGTAAATAGCGGTTTGAGCAAAAATTAGAGGTTTAAGGTATACTTAGAGGTTTGATTAGTCAAATCCGCTAATATTAATTTTTGGTAAACAGCAGATTGAAAGAGCGGATTGAGGTGAAAAAGCTAATTTTAAAAAAGCTCCTAATATGAGCTTTTTGAGATTAGAGGTTTGATATTAGAGTTGTGATGACTCTTTTACCCTTAACAATTATCAAAAATCTCCAAATAACTTAAATTGAATAATAACATTTTTTAATATAAATAATAACATATTAAATATTCGAGTTATTTGTTGTTACTACTAATTTATATGATGATATTTGTAAGTTAAATTTTTTATTATCGCATATTTATATGTGCATATAATTTTTTTAATAATTATATAAATAATAAATTAATATATAAATCTTTCAAATATATTTAAGAAATTTATATTAAAAATAATTTTTACAAATCTAATTAATATTTATTAGATATAAAATATTCATAACTGATAAATTATTCAAACAAATATTGAATATAATCATGTCCTTATATGTCATTTTGCTTGTTTAAATAATCAAACAGCTATAAGCTATCAGTTAATTTTACCAAACACTTTTATGCAATCAACTAATACAATCTGCTAGTCAAATCAGCTAATACAATCAGCTATCAGCTATCAGCTAATGTAATCCGCTATCAGCTATCAGCTATCCGCTAATTGCCAAACAGGGCCGAAATCATGGACTAAATTGCAAAAGTATAAAATTTGATTTTTCGATATTTCAACTCGACTAGAACTCAATTTTTTTTCGAGTTACTCGAGTTGACTCGAATGACTCGAAATTAAAAAAAAAAAATCGAGTTTTGCTCACCCCTACTCCCTTGTTCGTATTTCCTACCTCTTGTGATCTACACCCTATTGTTGTTGCCTTATTTATAGTCATCACCCCTAACTTTGTAAGAAATATGCCTTTTTAAATAATTTTTTCTCTCCTAGCTAGTTCTTCAAGGCTTTGCACTAACTAATTTATAGATCGACCCACGCCGCACACGTAATTTTGGTGGGCGAGCCTCCCAGTGAGAATTTTTTGCATACACAAGGCCTCGAAGTCGAGAGTTGTTTTACCACTTGAACCAAACTCCGTTGTTTATTTTTTATATACCTATTTTATAAAAAAATACACAAGTCTATATATTTACTCTTTAAAAATTAAAATCTAAATTTTTAATCTAAACTATAAATCCTAAATTCTACGAATAATTGTACAACTACTCATTAACTATTTATCAACAAAAGTCCAACCAATTCATTAGCAACAACTAACCTCTCTACAAAGCCATTAGCTTGGGGATGAACACTTCAATTGATAATAGGGCTAGGATTCTATCCCTACTTTAAACTTATGATCTTTTAGTGCTCGGTAGTCACCTACATGAATTTTAATTAAAGTTTGGTCGAGACGGAGTTTTAAGTGGGGCTGTTTTTTCCATCATAACCTATGATTATTCATTACAAGAGATTCTGAATAGTTGCAATAAAAATGATTGTTCATACCTTTGATAAGATGATGGCGTCAAAATAAGTTAATTTAAATATTTGTAAAAGGGAAATAAAAGAATAGTTTTGAATTAGTGGTAGAGTACATGAAAATAAAAGTAAAATGATATTGTGCTTTATAGATTTTGAGTTTTGTCAAGATTATTTTTTATTCGAAATTTAGTCTATTTCACACACAACAAAATATTCTTTTTTTAAGGATTAATATCCTATACACCGGCGGTGGAAAATAAAGTTTCCACAAGCGGGTTTATTTAGGGGTTTATGGATTTAGTTTAGGGTTTAGAGGTTAGGGGTTTAGGTTGTATGGTTTAGAATTTAGAAATTATGGTTAGAATTTAGGGTTTGGGGTTTGGGGCTTGGGGGTTAGATTTTTAGAGTTTTAAGGTTAGAATTTTAGATTTTAAATTTAAGCTTGGAAATAGGCATGCTTGTGTAAACTTTTTTTACACTGGCACTATATCAAATATTAATCCTTTTTCTAAAATAAAAAGATATTTTAAAATCTTTAAGTCGTTCGTGCATGTGACTAGTTGTCAAGATTAACTCCACACCTTAAGCATCCTTTGTTTTAGTGCTCAAGGACAATACTTTCTATTCGGGCGGACAAAATTCGACTTAACTTGATTTGACTAGTAATTTCATAAATTTAAAAAAAAATTAAATAAAGTTTGAGTAATAAATTGAGGGTTGAAATAACTCGAAATTTTTAATAATTAGTGGATCAATTTTTAAATTTAAGTCGAGTCTCTCAATTATGGTTGATGTATGTATACAAAGAAATATATGTGTATTATATATGGTTATTAAAAGTTATTTAAATTAATACTAATTAGTACCATAACATTATAAATATTTAGGATTAAATTTAAACAGAAACTAAAGCAACTCAACTCAACTCGAAAAAAAATTCATATAATATTTATGTTATAAAATAAAACTTATCGACTTGATTCGATCCGACGTTCACACCTAACTTTTGTACCGCAATTGGAAATGGTCCAACAAAACGGACTAACATGACCCCAATGACATGTCAAAACTTTTTTTGAAAATAATTGAAATTGTTTTTTATTTATAATTATGCAATTTAAAATCGGGAAAAACGTGTAATAGATTTTGATTCCACAAATGCACCAAGGACCACACCAGTTACTTCATATGGGTTTGGAAGCTAGTTTTTCGTTATTTAAAAATAGTATTAAAATTAATTTTTAATTAAATATATATTTATTTATCAATAATAATTCGAATCAAATTGAACCGGTACAAATCACCTTTGAAAAATTGTTTAAAATTCGGTTCCAAGTAAAATATAACGTTAAAATTGTTTAAATTTGTTCATATTTGTAAATGTTTAAATCAAACTTGTTTAAGTTTGTTATAACCATGTTTAGTGATAAAAGTTTTAAGTTAAAATTGAAAATATAACTATTTTTAGAGGATTAAACTGTCAAATTCGCTAATTTAATTGTTCGGTAAACAGAGAATTGAAACATTAAAATGGAGTAAATTTTCTAAAATTAAAAAAAAACTGTTAGGATTAGTGGTTTGGGCTTGAAAGATTTGATATTAAAATTGTGAAGACTTATTTATTCTTAACAATTATAAAGAAAAATTTTCAAATAACATGAATTTAAATAACGCACATAAACTTTTAAGTAAAATATATTCTCATATTAATTTAAATAATCATTTTTTCTTTAAATAAATGATATTAATTCATATACTTTAAAAATCATTTAAATTTAATAATTAAAAAATTGTATTCAAAAGATTATTCTGTAAATAAAAAATAATAATCATTTGGTAAAAAAACTTCAAATATGCTTAATAATATTTTTTTCATAGCCTAATACATATTAATACATATCAAATATTGATAATCAATAAACAATTTAAATAAATATATGTTATTTTGTTTATCCAAAAAGTTTAATGTATAAACTTCGACCACAGTCATAGTACTAAATTACGTTACTATGTATGTTGGCTGTTGCGAATGTGCTGTGATGTTGTGATTGCAGACCTTACGTATCGTATAATAATTGTTGCGGACGTATTCTTTTCTGATAAATATACTTTATTTCGTAAAAGATCATACAAGTCTAGACTTGAATTGTGCTGTGGACGTAATTTATTTACAAAAATTTTAACTTTTTAAATTGCAAATATATAGTTCGATGTCGCGGTGAACTTAAAAATTGTTATAATATGATAGTTATGTTAGCACTACAAGAATATAGACTTTTAGTGACAAATTGGCAGTGACTAGCAATAATTTTGTCACAAATATTAAACTTTTGCGATAGACTTTTTGTGCGACACTATTAGCATAAGTAATTGTGATGTATTTTTATTTGGTCACTATTATAGTAGTAATTGTGACGATTACATTTTTCACAATTAAATTCTCACTGTAAGTCTATAACTGTACACATGATAGTGACGATATATAAAGTGGTCACTATACTTTGATATTTGTTGTGATAAATTTTGTCACCAATAAAAAATAAACTTAATGACAAGTAATATATTGTCACAATAATAAATTTATTTTTATAATTATAGTAATGATAACAATTATAAAAAAATTGAAATTACCATAAAGGCATAAACTAGTTTATCAAAAGGTAAAATAATTCTATTAGTCTCTACACTATGTGTAAATTGTTATTTTAGTCATTCTATTTTGATCAATTTTAGTCCCTATATTTTTAAAATTTTAAAACTTCAATCCTAATCTAAAGGAACAATGACAATATGATTAAATTACAATGACTAAAAATGATTGAACAAAAGAATAAAAATAAAAAGTTTTACTTAACATATTTAAAGACTATCATTCATGTCAAGATCGAAATTTTAAATTTTAAAAAGTACATATTTTTTTAATAGAAAGTACATAAACTTAAAGTGAACAAATTAAAGTAAAAAGACTAATATGTAATCTTGGCATAATATGTGATAGAAAAAATTTATCTTGTAAAAAATTTTACACTTGATATTTGTTTTAACTTTTTTTGTGGAGGTCAAATTTGCATTGTCAGTATAGTAAATAATTATCACATAAAGGATAATTCGATCAATAAATTTAGGTGTAAATCTTAATATCCATATATTTATATTTTAAAACCAACTCAATTATTATTATATATTTTCTTCAACAAACGTATTTCGTATAGGAAACCATATAAAAATTAATTAAATTATTATTATATTAATTATTGTTATAATTAATACATACTTTTAAAATAAATAAAATTAATTTCAATTACAATTTAACCTAAATAATATTTTACTTTCAAAATAATATTAAATTTCTTGTCTAGCCTAGCGGATAGACATTGCACTCTCCCCCTAAAAGTTCCAAGTTCGATCCCCCACAAAACGATGCATTGTATTTATTTATAAAAAATTGATATATGAATATGTCGCGCTCGTCGCTTAAGTCAAGGGTTGGTATCTAGTTCGATAATAGACACGCGATGAAGGTTGACTTGTCTGAGATGAGTCCCCTTCAAATGCAGTACGACATGCCCGATCCAGGCATGAATAAGATGGTTGTAACTAAAAAAATATAATTATTTTATTATGATTGAAAGTGACAATCTACTTTAGGCACTATTTCAATATGTAATTGTGACAAAATGCATAAAAGTTGTCACTAATATAATAGTGACGGAGTTATTAGTGACGACAGGTGACGACTCAGAAAAATAGTCACTGTAAATTTCAGTGACTAAATTTAATACTTTTAGTGACTAATTTTGATGTCACTAAAAATCTATTTTCTTGTAGCGTAGGTTATAACCGAAATTTAATATTACGAATACAACTCGTCGTAGACTCAAAATCTTAGATGAACACAAACCCTTTGTACAATCTGCAATTTTGCAGAGCGGCTGTCGCTGTAAATGCTCCTGATCTAAGTCACTTTTGCAAGCAAATGGATCGAGAGTAGAAATTTTAAATTATCATATATATATATATTTTTTTTTGCAAAGAAACAATTTATTTTATAATTAGAGCAGCATTGGCAAATGCCAAAAAATTATCCGTTCATACGTAACAAAATCCTACTAACACAACTATTAGGCGTAGTCCGCAGCACCGGGGATCTGCTGGAAACATAAACATCGAGTCCAATTTAGAATGTAGCAACCCCAGGTTTTGGTGGATCGACCAGAAAGATATCGAGAAGTTGATCCATGGTGGTGTACTCATAATCCGGATATAGAGCAGAAGTTTCAAGGTCACTTTCCTGTGGATCATAATTCAGATCACCTTTTACAAATATGCTGTGAATGAGGGATGCTCGTACATTATCCGGAAATGGTAAGCCTGCATTCATCAAAAAGTTTATGGTTATGAACAGAGATGGACCCAGATGGGGCAGGGGAGCAAAATCTAAAATTCATATATGATTTAGAAATTTTCTGAAGATTTCGCCCTTTAGTTCATCCAACAGGTTAGAAATTCGAATTCAAACTTACTCTCTGCGAGTTTCACAAGTTGTTCCTCTGGTACATGAGTCCTCTTGAAACTCCTACCTGTTTTCTTCTCCCACAAGGAAATCAATTCGTTCTGGGACAAAATATTCTTCGCTGTCCGATACAACACGATTCGGTTGCGCGTTCTCAGGTCGTTTGCTACTTTGATAGTGTACTCCGCGATATCTTCTTCATAATTAAACAGCACTGAAACGAACTAGACATGGAAATCAATTCAAAACTCTTTTAGTAATGATTTAAAGCTTCAATTACGTACCCTTTGCTTCGCCGGAACCGTAGACGGTTATGTCCTCGTGTTCTTCGTGTGGACGGAGCAAGTAATTGATGAAGTAAGCACCAAAACAATTTGCAGATACGTAAGTGTAAGGTATCCCACATGCTTCCACTGCCCGTCTAATCTTCCGCTTCCTGTCTAAACAAGCTTCAAACGGTGGCAGAAAGCTCATCCGGTCCTCTTCGACCCCGAATTCTGACGGAAGGAACCTCTATACACATTCCAAATATACAGACACATAACACCAACTGCACCAGTTCCTTCCTGCATTCTTAGAATAAGAATACCGAATAGAAAATGGTAACGTTTTAAACCTACCTTTATGTTACCTGTAACTTTAATGGCTTCAATAATATGAATCTGGTTAGGAATCTGAGGGAAAGGTAACGTCGAGATCACGATATCGACCCGACGAAGTATTGCCACCATCTTATCATGTTCGTCCAGCTCTCCCTGTTTCATATATACTTATCACATACATACATATAATGGTTGAATTGCGATAACATATATACCTCGACGACAGTAACACCAAGGGATCGAAATTCGTTATGCAAGTTGATCTTGTGTGGGGAGGATTGTGGGGTGATGGGGCGGCCATAAACGAAGGTTTCATGGCCTAACTTGATGCTTGCTTTCACCATATATGTTCCCAAGTAGCCGGTTCCTCCAAATATGAGGATCTTACTATCTCCCCCATTGCCTTGCTTATCCATACTTTTTACTCCTTGTCATCCACACCCTCTACTTGTGCCTCTATTTAAACACTTATCCTAACCAATTACAACTATATTTAAAATCTACAAGTAAATTTTTAAATCATAAAAAACCAAATATTTCTTTTTGAATTCGTCAACAAAATTCTAACATAGAATGTACGTGTCAAAATTGGCTCCACAACCTTAGGGGTGCTCAAGGACAATATCCTTTGTATCACAAATTAAGAATGGGACAAAAAAAAACACGTGTCAAATGTTTTCCTGAAAAAGATGTGACTCAGAGACAGTGTTTGTCATGTGTGATGAAAAATAAAATAATATATTAAAATTCTTTAACAAAAACATATAAAATAAATTTTTATTTTTGAAAACTTTAATTTTGTTTAGAATTTTATAGTTTTTTTTTTGCATTTTTAATGATATTGATTATAGCCGTTGGGACCCTCTCTTTCCACCATAAATGCACGTCTACAGCTATTCGTATCGGTACACGAGGAGCCGTATCGATACATGTCCCAAAACAGAAAGAGATGTTGTACATAATAAAGAGGGCGTATCGAAACGCACGTAAGCCTATCGGTACGGGACAGGGACCGTATCGATACCTTTTTCTCAACTTAGCTCATTGGAAGTCTCCGTTTTGATACAGGGGTTCACCATACCGATACGGGTCAACTGCCACTTTAAATGTTAGTTACCTAACGAATGACACCAATGGTCGAAAACATTTAAAACACTTCGAATTAAAAATTTAATTAAAATCATATTGATACGGGTTAAGCCGTAACGATACACCATTCAAACTCCTTCAGTTTTTTGCAGAGGGGCGTATCGATACAGATTGAATCTGTTTCGATACGGTTAAGAGCATATCGGAACGCGTCTTTCCAGTAGCCAACTTTGTAAAAAAGGTATCGATGCGGTTGGGAGCGTATCTATACACCTGGATGATTTTCAATACTTTGGCCTTGGAACACTTAGAAAATATTTGGAGTTTGAGTTTTTCAAATCAGATTAAAGCCTTGATGTTTTATAAATCATTTGAGGGACTTAGAAATCAATTTCAAGTTTTCAATTTAATCCTTAACAACTTAATTATATCAAAATCAAACACAGGTTTTACAATCTCCCCTTTTTGATATAACAAAACCAAAACTTGAAATTTTTGACACTTTGAAAAACTTTGCAAAATAACTCCCCCTTAATATTAGCTAGGTAACTTTTAAGTTTGAAAATCAAAATTTTGAAGTGGTGTGAGCTTTCCTCTCCCCCTTTTTGTTAGATCAAAAATAATTGAGACATAATGTAAAGTGCATAAATTAGGCAAAAGGTATAAATAGGCAAGCAACATAAATATCATTAAGTTCAAATAAAGGATAACATCAACTTAAAAATCCAAACAACAGAAAATCAAAGCATATGTTTAAGATAATTCAAACTTAATCCTAAAAACATAAAGCAAAGGTGCATAATATAAATATCCTAGATGATATGAATGATATGCAAAGATAGGCTACTATGCATCTCCATCGCCTTCTTCATCATCTTCATCATCTTCCTCAATTGGATCATCATTCCTCAAGGTTTGACGTCACTCGTCATGGAAAGTGGTGAGAGAGATATTCATTGAGTTGTGACCGCCTTCAAGAGAAGTGAGTCGAGTCTCCACGTTCGTCATCCGTTCTTCAAGGCTTGTGAAACGAGTATCAATCGTGGTAAACCCCGAAGCTATGTCCGTGCGCAAATCCGTGAATTGCTCATTGAGAAAAGTCATTAGAGCATCCATGGAAGGTGGAGGAGGGAGAGCTTGAGGAACTTGTTCAACTTGAGGATTAGCAATTTGTTCCGCGGCCTCGGTAGGGAGCTCGGATAGACGTAACCAATTACCATTAAAGTAATGGAACTTACCCCTTGCAAGAGAGCGTTCATCAATAGGATCAGTGAGGGGAGTTGGGAACTCATGCGAACAATCAATCTTCTTTTGTTGAAAAAAAAATGGCTTAGGGCCGTGCCATAGGTGAAGGAAGTGACAAGTGAGGTGTGGCGATGTTGCACGAGATAGACGATCTCCGCAAACATGATACGAGCAAGGTTCGGACGTTTTCTCTCACGGAAGCATCGAATCAAAAAGTCATCCACTTGGCGGATAGTAGAATACTTCCCTCCCGAGGGCCTAAACCACCAAGAGACCATCAAATGGAGGATCCGATCCTAAGCATTTAGGTCGGTGACGGAACCACTAAGAACATGGCCAAGAGCATTCTCATCATCATATCCTTCATCCTCCAATTTGAACACTTTACAAATAGATTGAACATCTATAGTGATCTTTTTACCCATAAGATGTGTTGAGATTTTAGGGGCTCGATTCGATCAACCGTTCTTGCTCGCCAAGTGTGGAGAAATTGGATAATTAGGTGTTTTAGTGGGAGGTGAAAATTGGCAATTTGACACAAGGATTTATAGTGGTTCAACCTTCTAACCAAGGTCTACATCCACTACCTTATCTCCCCACTAAGGATTTCCAACAAATTCACTAAGAATTTCGTCCCCTTTTCTCGAATTAGGAGGAAACCGTTACAACCCTCAAAGCTTTCTACCCAAAGCTTGAAGGAACACTCTCTTTACAAAGAAAGACTTAGCAAACTAGAAATCCCTCTAATAGGTGTTTGTTTGCAATTCTAAGCACTTACCCAAAACCTAAACACTTGAGCAAATTTAACAATGTAAGCTCACAAGTGTTGTCTAAGCAAGAAATGAACAATTAAAGCTCTAGACAAATTTTGACATCATAATGTTGTAACAATTGAAGCATTAACTTGTTCTTGATGCTTGGAGGTCCCTTTTATACTCCCAATTGAGTTTGTAGTCGTTACTAGCCGTTGGGGATGAATTGGAGCCGTTGATGACTTTATTTCCCTTCATAAATGTTGTTCTGCAGCTATCCGTATCGATACGCGTGGAACCGTATCGGTACGGCCTTTATGAGGAACTAGCCGTTGGGCTCTTGCCAGCCTAGGCGTATCGGTACGAGTTCACATTTAAATGGCCGTTGGGAAATAGCCATTGGGGTTGGTTGAAAGAGGATTGGTACGCTCACCTGGCGTATCGAAACGATCCCGATCCGTATCGAAACGGAAAGGGCCTGTATCGATACGAGTTTTGATAGTGGCCAAACTGGGGCAAAAAGGTATCGGTACGGGTACAACCGTATCGATACGAGTACTTTGAAAACACAAGTTTGGCTATTAAAAACATGAAAGGTCTTTGCCAAAAACCTCTTAAAATACCTCAAACATAAATTCAAGTTGTTTGGACTTAAAACCAAGTTTTAAATTCTTTTCAAATTAGTCCAAAACATTTTTCAATTATTATATCAAAACATTAGTTCTACAATCTCCCCCTTTTTGATATAATAAAACTAACTTGAAAATTTTGTTTGGGATTCTCCCCCTTTATCTTTAAAAATGTGAATAAGAGATTAAAGATATGAAATCAAATAAAGCTCCCCCTTATTCATTTGAAAATTCAATTTTTCAAACCATTTCTCCCCCTTTTTGTTATATCAAAAAGAATTTAAAACATTAAGTTTCAAAAATAACAAAAAAATGACACATTTAAAATTTTGGTTTGAAATTGGCTCCCCCTTACTCAAAGCATCATAAGAATGTTAGTTCAACATATATGATTACCTAGTTGACTTAAAAGAGAATTAATCAAATAAAAAGCAAAAACCAACTAGATTTTACCACACTTGAACTCAAGGGAGGATGTGAAGCCTTCCTTCTTCAAGTGTTCTTCCTATGTGTGCATGGAGCTCCCCCTCAATTTTTGACTTGTTGATCACTCTCCATCACACCTAGCAAAAGACAATCAAGTAATTTTTGGTATCCAAATTGCTTTGGATCCATAGACATTAGTAGCACAAAATTTAGTCCCCTTAGGAATCCATTTTTCAATTTCATCCTTTTTAGTTGAAGTGGTTAGTCCTTTTGGGACCCAAACACTTCTAAAACATTTACCATTTATAAATCTAGGGGCACTAGATTGTCTTACATAAAAATTTGATTTTCCAAAATTGTTTTTCTTTTCAAATTCATTGGAAATCAAATCTTTTTCTTTTTGAACTTTAAGAAGCAAGTTTTGTAAATCAAAACATTTTTGTTCAAAATCTTTCAATTTTGCTTCAAGTTCAAGATTTGTTTTGGAAAGCAAATCATTTTCAATTTTTATTTTTGAAATCAACTTTTTGTTCTTGGAAAATGATGCCTTGAATTCCAAAAGCAAATCATCATAGGCATCTTGTAACTCATCAAATATATAAGAATTTGAAATAGATGAGTTAGAAGTTACCTCCCCCTCATTGAGGGCCATCAAGCATAGGTGGGCAACTTCATCATCGGTGGAGTCTTCATCACTCCATGTGGCCACATATGCTTGTTTTGAAGATGATCCCTTCTTTTTGGATTTGTGGGAGTCTTTCATCTTCTTCATCGATTCATGCTTGGATTTTTCCATTTTGCTCTTCATGAACCGGACAAATTTGTTGAAGAGATAGGCCATCTCTTCATCTTCACTTTCCTCCTCACTTGAATCTACATGATGGCATGTGGAGGATTTGAGAGCTATGGCACTAGCATTGATGCCTAGCTCCATGATCTTCTTCTTCCCCATCGCTCTAATATCTTCCTTCTTCTTCTCCTCTTCTTTGTTTTTCTTCATTATTTGGTGAGTGAGAAGAGACCCCATGAGTTCATCAAGCTTCAAGGTTTTGAGATTCTTGGCTTCGATGATGGCGATCCTCTTTGAGTCTCATGACTCGGGAAGGGAGTAGATGAGCTTTCGGACAAGCTTCTCTTCCGGGATGGCTTCTCCATAACCTTTAAGACCATTGGTGATAGTGGAGAACCTATAAAACATCTTCTCGATGTTCTCTTCCGGATCCATCTTAAAGTTCTCATACTCTAAGGTTATGAGCCCAATCTTGGTCTCCTTAACTTCATTTGTTCCCTCGTATGTGACTTCAAGCTTGTCCCATACCTCCTTGGCACTCTCACAAGAAGACATCTTCTCATAGATGGTTGGGCCAAATGCAAAAAAGAGCATGTGCAAGGCTTTGCAATTAAGCTCCATCTTCTTGCGATCGTCGGCACTCCATTCCGCTTTGCTTCCTTGAGGCACGAACGAACCATCTTCAACTATGTCCCATAGATTGTAATCTTTTGACTTCAAGAAGAATTTCATCTTTGTCTTCCAATGGGCATAGTGATTTCCGTCGAAGAAAGGCGGGTTGTCGATTGATTGTGCCATTGAGCCGGTTGGTGAAATGTTGATCGAGCTTGCCGGATCTTCTCAATAGGATGTGAGTCCCCTTCGATTGAGCCAAGCTCTGATACCAATTGTTGAGATTTTAGGGGCTCGATTCGATCAACCGTTCTTGCTCGCCAAGTGTGGAGAAGTTGGATAATTGGGTGTTTTAGTGGGAGGTGAACAATTGGCAATTTGACACAAGGATTTATAATGGTTCAACCTTCTAACCAAGGTCTACATCCACTACCTTAGCTCCCCACTAAGGATTTCCAACAAATTCACTAAGAATTTCGTCCCCTTTTCTCGGATTAGGAGGAAACCGTTACAACCCTCAAAGCTTTCTACCCAAAGCTTGAAGGAACACTCTCTTTACAAAGAAAGACTTAGCAAACTAGAAATCCCTCTAATAGGTGTTTGTTTGCAATTCTAAGCACTCACCCAAAAACTAAACACTTGAGTAAATTTAACAATGTAAGCTCACAAGTGTTGTCTAAGCAAGAAATGAACAATTAAAGCTCTAGACAAATTTTGACATCACAATGTTGTAACAATTGAAGCATTAACTTGTTCTTGATGCTTGAAGGTCCCTTTTATACTCTCAATTGAGTTTGTAGCCGTTACTAGCCGTTGGGGATGAATTAGAGCCGTTGAGGACTTTATTTCCCTTCATAAATGATGTTCTGCAGCTATCCGTATCGATACGCGTGGAACCGTATCGGTACGGCCTTCATGAGGAACTAGTCGTTGGGCTCTTTCCAGCCTAGGCGTATCGATACGCTTGAGGGCGTATCGGTACGGGTTCACATTTAAATGGCCGTTGGGAAATAGCCGTTGGAGTTGGTTGAAAGGGGATCGGTACGCTCACCTGGCGTATCGAAACGATCCCGATCTGTATCGAAACGGCAAGGGCATGTATCGATACGGGTTTTGACAGTGGCCAAACTGGGGCAAAAAGGTATCGGTACGGGTACAACCGTATCGATACGGGTACTTTGAAAACACAAGTTTGGCTATTAAAAACATGAAAAGTCTTTGCCAAAAACCTCTTAAAATACCTCAAACATAAATTCAAGTTGTTTGGACTTAAAACCAAGTTTTAAATTCTTTTCAAATTAGTCCAAAACATTTTTCAATTATTATATCAAAACATTAGTTCTACAAGATGAGAATTAACAGTCGTAACAACACCATCTCAATTGGCACAACATTTGGCATTAGAATAAAAGATTAAAACCAAAATACGAAAGTAAAACCCGAGAATAGAGAGAAAATCCATAAACTTTCATTCTTGGAGCAAAGGTAGATATTCAAACTTGAATCGCTCCGAGTTAAGAAAAGGAATAGAGATTACCCTCTCCGGACGGATCTTATAGTTTTGGAATTGACGAAAATAGGTGAGAGCTCCGGGGGTTTGAAAACATAGTTGATAGATATGCGTATGATTCGGACGAGCACCACCTCCGATATTGGATCCTTCACCGGCTTCATTAGTGCGTGTTCTCTTCCTAGAAGGTGCCATGAACTAGATAAAACAATGTATGTATTAAGATTTCTCCATTCAACTCATTAAAAAAACAATAATCAAGGTTAAAAAAAATTAAAACAAATTTTGAAAAGAGAGTTTGGTTTGAGAAGACAAAATAAAAACAAGACAATAAAAAGTTTGAAAACGAAAAATAATAAGAAAAATTAAAAGAAAAAGAGAGAGTTTTACCTTGATATTGATTAGAGAGGAATGGAAGAAAAGCTTAGCACCAACTTGATGAAAAAGCCTTAGAGCTTTGATTGATTTTGAAAACCCTCTTGAGTTTTTGAGTTGTGGTGTGAAAATATGAGGGAGGAAGAGGCTATTTATAGGCTTAAACGGCTAGGGTTTTTAGGATTTTGAGAAATTTTAATTTTGGTAAAAGTTGAACTCTTAAATGCCATTTGATAGCTGTCTGCAATCCCGTATCAATACGCCTGAGGGTATATCGATACGGGGGTAAAAACGTAATTTCATTTAAAAATGCCCGTTGAAGGATCGTATTGAAATAGATGCAATCTGTATCGAAACGATTGTAGCTCGTATCGAAACGAGTTTAACTGTATCGATACCCGTTTGAGGCAAAATGAAGTCTGGGAAGCTAATATAGTACTCGTATCGATACTCGTAGGACCGTATCGATACCCTATGCCCAAAAATACATTTTAGGCCTAAAGAGCAACCAAAAGCTCGATTCTAACACCTCCTAAAGGAATGCAAATGATGAATGAGCAGTTCTAAGCATATTTTAACAGAATCATACTCCCCTTAGCTATAGACATGGATATTTTCAAGAGCTACAACATACAAACATGCAATTTCACAAGATCAAGCAATTTTAAGCACAAAAGAGGTCTTAAAAGGTCAAGATAGGCTAGTTAGACCTAACTCTCTCCTAAGGGACCAAAAACGCTCTTTATCTAAAGGTTTTGTAAAGATGTCCGCTAGTTGATTTAAGGTGTCAACATACTCTATAACAACATCTTCCTTAAGGACATGATCTCTAATGAAATGATGCCTTATTTCTATATGTTTGGTTCTAAAGTGTTGGATGAGATTTTTTGTCAAACATATGGCACTAGTGTTATCACACTTAGGGGGGTATGGTTTCAACTTTAATACCATAATCTAAAGAGTTGTTGCTTCATCCAAAGGACTTGAGCACAACAACTCCCTAAGGATATGTACTCGGCTTCGGTGGTAGATAAGGCTACACTATTTTGTTTCTTACAGAACCAAGATATGTGCATACTACCTAAGAATTGACAAGTTCCCGAAGTACTTTTCATATCGATTTTACACCCCCCATAATCCGCATCCGAATAAGCATGAAGGTTGAAAGTGGAGTGTCTAGGGTACCAAAGACCTAGACAAGGGGTATCTCTAAGGTACCTAAAGATTCTCTTAACGGCTATAAGATGAGACTCTCTAGGACTAGCTTGAAACATAGCACACAAGCAAACACTAAACAAGATATCCGGTCTACTTGCGGTAAGGTAAAACAATGATCCAATCATAGAATGGTAAAGCTTAGAGTCAACACACTTACCTCTTTCATCCTTGTCAAGCTTTGTAGATGAGCTCATAGGTGTGGCTTGAGGCTTTGCATTCTCCAAGCCAAACTTCTTGAGCATATCCTTGGTGTACTTTGCTTGATTGATGAAGGTGCCATCCTTCCTTTGCTTGATTTGGAGTCCCAAAAAGAATGAGAGCTCTCCCATCATGCTCATCTCGATTTCACCTTGCATTAACTTAGCAAACTCTTTGCAATGACATTCGTTAGTAGAACCAAAAATAATATCATCAACATAAATTTGTACTACTAAGATGTCATTTTTATACCATTTTATGAAAAGTGTAGTGTCCACCTTACATTTTTCAAAACCTTTTTCAATTAAAAAGTTTGAAAGTCTTTCATACCAAGCTCGAGGAGCTTGTTTTAAACCATAAAAAGCTTTAGTAAGTTTGAAAACATGATTTGGAAATTTTGAGTCTTCAAAACCCGGTGGTTGTTCCACATACACTTCCTCATTTATAAAACCATTTAAAAATGCGCTTTTAACATCCATTTGAAAAAGCTTGAAATCATGATAACATGCATATGCAAGCAACATCCTAATGGCTTCCATTTTAGCTACGGGTGCATAGGTTTCATCAAAATCTATTCCCTCTTCTTGAGTGTAACCTTGTGCTACTAGTCTAGCTTTGTTCCTCACAATGTTATCACTCTCATCTAGTTTGTTTCTAAAGACTCATTTAGTTCCTATAGTAGATTGATTACTAGGCCTATCAACTAATGTCCAAACACTACTTCTCTCAAATTGATTTAACTCTTCTTGCATAGCCATAATCCAAAAATCATCTTTCAATGCTTCTTTTATATTCTTAGGCTCTATGCATGAGATAAATGCAACAAGGTTCATAAGTTTAAGAGGAGATCTAGTGGTTACCCCATTGGATGAATCACTCAAGATTTCACCATCTTTGACACAGTTGAACTCTCTTGGGTAGCTCACTTCCTTTTTCTCAAGAGCCAAGTCCTTCATGGCTTCAAGAGGTGGATCTTGTGTATCCTCTTCTTTTGATGAAGTCTCATTCTCCTTTGAATTTGGTCCTCCATCAAAGGCATTTATGATTCCTACATCATCATCATCACAAGAATCATTCCTTGGAAGGAGGTTATCATCGAATACAACATGTATAGATTCTTCTACTACTAAAGTTCTCTTGTTAAATACACGATATGCTTTAGAGGTTAAAGAATATCCTATGAAAATAACTTCATCACTTTTTGCATCAAATTTACCTAAGTTTTCTTTTCCATTATTTAAAACAAAACACTTGCAACCAAAAGGATGAAAGTAGCTAATGTTAGGCTTTTTATATTTTAAAATCTTATATGGTGTTTTCTTTAAAATTGTCCTAATCATTACTCGGTTTATAATGTAGCAAGCGGTGTTTGTGGCTTCCGCCCAAAAATATTTAGGTAAATTGTTTTCACAAAGCATGGTTCTAGCCATTTCTTGTAAAGTTCTATTTTTCCTCTCAACTACCCCATTTTGTTGAGGAGTTCGAGGAGCCGAAAAATTATGGCTAATACCATTTTCATTTAAAAACTCTTCAAACCCTAAATTTTGAAATTCGGTTCCATGATCACTTTTAATATGAGAAATTCTAAGTTCAAGATCATTTTGGGGTAGTTTTGAAAATGTGATGAATTTTTTTAAAGCCTCGTCTTTAGCACTTAAAAATAGAACCTAAGTAAATCTAGAAAAATCATCTACAAGAACAAATGCATAAGATTTACCACCCAAGCTCATAGTCCTAACAGGTCCAAATAAATCAATATGGATAAGTTGTAAACACCTACTTGTAGAAACATCATTAATGGATTTAAAGGATGACTTATGTTGTTTACCCTCAGAGCATGCATCACAAATTTTATCATTTGAGAACTTAATTTTGGGTAAACCTCTAACTAGATCTAGGGAAACTAATTTTTCTAAAACACTAATGCTAGCATGTCTTAGTTTCCTATGCCATAGCCATGCATCATTTTCATTTTGAGCTACTAAACATGCATGGGATGTATGTATGTCATCTAAATGCACCATGTAAATGTTACCTATGCGATGACCTATGAGCATAATATTATTAGATTTAATGTCAACAATTTTCACCCATTTTTATCAAATAAAACATTAAATCCTTTATCACATAATTGGCTTGTGCTCAACAAATTATGTTTAAGACCATCTACTCCTGTCTCCGGTCATATGCCTCGAGCATCCACTATCAAGGTACCATGAATTTTGACTTTGTGCTTTGGCCTTGTAGCAATGCTCCCCCTACAAACAAAGACATTAAACTTTTGTTTTTGGTACCCAAATCATTTTAGGTCCACAAGTGTTAGCTCCCAATAGCTTGGTTCCCTTAGGAATCCAAGGTGACATAACAACAATATTATTAGATTTTACAAGTTCCTTAGGAACCCATACACTTCTAATCTTTTTAGCTCTATTATGTCTAGGGAGGTTACTTTGTTTGTAGTTATTAGTCTTTCTCCTAGGTTGGTTTGTTTTAGAAGATTCACCTTTTTCATGCTTCACACTACCAACATATTTAAAAGACTCTTTGAGCTTGTTAAGCTCACCTAACACCTTTTGATGTTCATTATTGCATTGAGAAAGAATATTATTTAGGTCTACATTTTCATCTTGAAAAAATTAAGTTCATCTTTCAAACCTAAAATCTTTTTCTCAAATTTTAAGTTAGCTTGAGAGAGTGAGTCATTCTTATCATTTAATTCGGAAATAATTTTCTAATTCCTAATGACCGACTCTTTGTATTTCTCAACTAACTCATCATAAACCTCTTGCAACTCATCATATGCATCATTTAATTCATCAAATGTAAATTCAAAGGATGATGAGTTAGAGGTTACCATGGAGGAATCTTCCTCAAGTGCCATGAGGCAAAGGTTGGCCACTTCTTGTTCGTCATCCTCGGATAACTCCTCATCACTCCAAGTAGCAAGCTTGGCTTTGAGCTTCTTCTTCTTCTGAAAGCCCTTCTTCTTGAGTTGAGGGCACTCCGAACGAATGTGACCGGGCTTATTGCACTCGCAGCAAATGATTTGATCCCTCCCTTCTTCTTTTCTTTTACCTTTGAAGTCCATCTTTCTTTGAATTTTCCTTCCACGGTTGGACTTGATGAAGAGGCGCATCCGGTTCTTCCAAAATGGATAGTTGTCACCATTGAAGAATGGTGGCTTTGTGGTGGATTGTGACTCGTACATACTGGATCCGGAGGTAGATGACATGGCTTGATTTATTGGTTGATCACACTATTCCTAAGAACTCCTCTTGTGGTTGTTAATCCTTCAAAGAGGTAGGCTCTGATACCAATTGTTGAGTGGATCGATTGAATGATCAAGACCAAGAGATGGGTGAATTGGGATTTTAAAACTTTGTTGGAGTGAATGGACAATTAAAAATGAAGAACAAAGGATTTTAGAGTGGTTCAAGTTCCAAATGAACTCTACATCCACTACCCTGGCTACCACTAAGGATTTGCAACAATTCACTAATTTGTTTTTCCCTTTTTCAAGGCTTAGGAGGTAACCTTTACACAATCGGTCAAATTTTCTACCCAAAATTTGACCAAACCCTCACAAATGAACAAAGAAGAAATTGGACAAGAAATATATCTCTCAAATACAATTTTGTCCCTTGAAGTACAACACTCAACCCAATTTTGAAGATAGAATAAGAATTGAATACCACTTAATTTGGGGTTTACAAGAAATTGGAAAATAGGCACACTTGAGGTTAGATTTTTTCTTGGATGATTGTCTTTAATGCAATAGTTGTTGCTAGTCTTCAAAGAGCTTAAATTTATACCTTCTCTATCAATTCTAGTCGTTTGGGTGGTTAGGGAATTTATTATAGCCGTTGGGACCCTCTCTTTCCACCATAAATGCACTTATGCAGCTATCCGTATCGGTACACGGGGAGCCGTATCGATACATGTCTCAAAACAGAAAGAGCCGTTGTACATAATAAAGAGGGCGTATCGAAACGCACGTAAGCATATTAGTACGGGACAGTGACCGTTTCGATACGGAAGGGACCGTATCGATACCTTTTTCTCAACTTAGCTCACTGGAAGTCTCCGTTTCGATACGAGGGTTCACCGTATCGATACGGGTCAACTGTCACTTTAATGTTAGTTACCTAGCGAATGACACCAACGGTCGAAAACATTTAAAACACTTCGAATTAAAAATTCAATTAAAACTGTATTGATACGGGTTAAGCCGTATCGGTACACCATTTAAACTCCTTCAGTTTTTTGCAGAGGGGTGTATCGATACATATTGAATCTGTTTCGATACGCTATTTCAATACGATTAAGAGCGTATCGAAACGCGTCTTTCAAGTAGCCAACTTTGTAAAAAAGGTATCGATACGCTCCCAGCGTATCGATACACCTGGACGATTTTCAGTACTTTGGCCTTGGAACACTTAGAAAATATTTGGAGTTTGAGTTTTTCAAATCAGATTAAAGCCTTGGTGTATTATAAATCATTTGAGGGACTTGGAAATCAATTTCAAGTTTTCAATTTAATCCTTAACAACTTAATTATATCTAAATCAAACATAGGTTTTACAGAGATCAAGTTGATAAAACAATGAAAAGAATGAGACTAAAGCCCATGAATTTTTAAGGCTCTATGTGAAGGAAAACCCTACCTAGTTGATTGGAGATCCCAAGATCTAGGTTCAAAAGGACAACCTACTTGCATAGACCTTGTGCGGTCATTGCGGGTTATAATCTCAAGTCCATTCTTATGATGTAAACAGTAACTAAAATATGAAAAAGGTTGAGCAATGCTTTTAATGACCATTGTGTGTTTCGGTAAACCGAACAACATAAGTCACCTACATGAGAGTGAAGTGGAGCCATTTTAAGGAGACTATTAGGGAATAGTTCTCTAAGCTCTTGCAGAACCAGGAAATATCCAAGGCTATACAGACATAACCATGAGAACCAAATTCTTGTCAACGAGGTATTTGTGTGAGGTATGTCACCGCTTACCCAAACAACATGACAAATAATTCGTGTCAGCCAATAAGGTAAACATATTTTTACAAGGGAAGGTTCAGAGGGGGACGCCTACCTACCCTATACAAATATCGAACGTAAAATCTATCACCACATCAAGTCAATGTTTTTGGTCCATCAATTTTATTCGTGTGAGAGATTGTTGGAAAAATAATATATATATATATATATATCGGTTGAATAATATTGATAATAAATCATGCCACTTGGTGAATAGACATGTTAATAACAAGTCATGTCACTTGAAAAATAGACTTACTAATTATTAATTTAAAGTTGTATCTATTCAATCATATCTATTAACTTTTCAACAAATCGTTCCATCGAAAGGTAATATATATATTTATATAACCCATAGTGTTTGCAAGTTAGATAAACTCTGATTATATCCTGAGTTTAGTTATATGATACGCTTAAAATAAGATAAAAATATTTTAATTATATTTTTTTCTATTCACAAGATTTAAACTTAAAATTGTAATTCAAAATCAGCAACTAGTCATCTTTTGTCTTTGTGATCAGAATTAGGGGTGCATAATTAACGTAACCATAAAAATAACCGTTAATTGGTATAATCGTTATATTTTATAGGTTAATTAATATAACCGTTAAAACTATATAGTTTTGATTAATCGAACCGCTAAAAATAACGGTTAATGGTTATGGTTACGGTTATAAATTTTGACAGACGGATAGGTTATCTGTTATTAAACTATATATATATATTAAATTATTTTGTGACTTGTGTCGTATTAACTCATGAAAGTTTCATTTACCTTATGTTTTTTATGTTAGTTAAATATTTTTTGTTTAAAAATTTTATCGTGTATTGTTATGTGCTGAACATTGTTGAAACTTGGAACTTTAAACTTTAAACTATTGTGAAGCTTGTCTGTGTTTGTCTTGTGTTGGAACTCTATAGTATGTATGTACATTTTTATTTAAGTATGGAATTAGTGTTTATAATCTCTCTAATAAGTATTTTTCTGAATATTTTAATTTAATAACTATCGAAGAGATAATTTTATTATTCTAGTGGACATGTGAAAAATTATAATAAGTTATAGGTTAATCTATAACCGAACGTCGGTTAACCATGTTGTAATGGCTAACCGTTTCTTAATGGTTAGGTTATGGTTAGCAAAATTCAGTAACCGTTATAGTGGTTAACCGATTGTTTAGGCTAAATGATACGGTTAACCGACCAAGAGCACCCCTAATCAGGACTATATCTATGGGCGTTTTTACCTAAATATCTCATTTTTAGTATCATTTATGTTTATGACACACAAATAAGTTATTTTTGGACATAACACTCTTTTTATGGGAACTCATCAGGTTAGTATGGCGAGTTTTATTAAAAAAACAAAAACTCATAGAACTCGTCATACCAGCATAGTGAGTTTCATGTGTTTTTATTTTTTATGAGTTTTTTTATATATTCGTTATTAGCTCCAATTAAAATAATAAAAATTCATGGAATTCGCCATGTTAATATGATGAGTTCTATAAACTTTTATATTTTAATGAAACTTGTCATACCAGCTAGACGAATTCTTGAAATAGATGATAGATCTAAAAATAATTTTATTTTAGTGTTAGAAACGTAAATAATATTAAAAATAAGATATTAGATAAAATAACCGTGTCTTTTGCCACCAAAATTGAAAATGGTCAAATAAATCTGAATCGCATAAAATCCAATCACATGTCAAAAAAAATCTATAAGAATCATGTCTAATGTCAAGTCCTGCAGCTTTAGTTAGAGGTGGCAATCGGGTCATTCGGTTCGGGTCGTTTCGGTTTGGGTCATTTCGGGTCTATCTAGAATCGGTTTAGATTCGGTTCAGGTCGGTTCGGTTCGGGTTCGGGTCTAATTCGGGTCTGTGATGAGTCGAATTCGGTTCGGGTATTGGATCGGGTCAAAATCGGATCGGTTGTTTTCGGGTCGGGTCAATATCGGATCGGTCGCTTTCGGTTCGGGTCAAAATCGGGTCGTTCGGGTCGCTTTCGGTTCGGGTTAAAATCGAGTTAATTTCGGGTCGGGTCAACATTTAAATTTTCGGGTCAATTTGATTTGAGTTTGGTTAAAGATTTGAGGTTTAGTATTTATGGTTTAGTTTAGAGTTATTGGTGTATGAGATTAATTCTGATTCAACTTGTCAATCTATGCATTTGAATTTGATTAAATATTTAAATCAAAGCTTCATGTATCCATATAATTTTTTTTATAATTATATTGAATCAAAGTTTATAATAATAATAATAATAATAATAATGTCTGAAATGAATTAATTTATTAAACTTAGGATCTAATTGAATTAACTAAAATCTAAAAGCATAAATCACGGACATAATTAAAATAATTTTAAAACTAAATGTGAAATTTCAATTAAATTAATCTAAATTGAAACTCAATTAAATCAAGAAAAATAGAAAGACAATTGGTAAAAATAGAGAGGGAAAAAATAAAATTTTGGAGGGAAATAAGCCACCAATTTTTTAAGCTAGATTGAAAAAAAGAAAAAGACAATTGGAAAAAATAGAGAGAGAAAAGACAAAATTTTGGAGGGAAATAAGCCACCAATTTTTTAAGCTAGAGATTAATTACTTTTTAGGTCATGTTGCATTTAAAATGTTACATTTTAGTCAACTTTAAGTTTTAGTTTAATTTAATTTAGTCACAAGTATTCCCACGGTTTAGACTTCGGATATAGAAATCCCCTCCCCGTAGTGATATTTAGTCTCTAAAAATTTACTTTTAGTTGAAATTGACTAATTTTTGTAATTTAGTCTATTAATTTAATATATTGATATTTTCGTTCATTTTAATTTCAAAGATTTAATTTTTAGCCAAAATTGACCCCTATTTATTTATATGGTATAATTACAAAATTGATCATTGGACTCTTAAATTTCTCCACTTTCAAATTGTCAATTTAGTCTACAATTTCAATTTTATGCTATATTTTATGATGAAATTATAAAATTGGTCACCAATATCTCAAATTTCTATACTTCATTTTATTATTTATTATATTGTTAACAATAGATATTCAGGTTAAATTCGGGTCAAAATCGGGTTAAAATCGGGTCGATATTCGGTTCAGCTTTCGGTTCAGCTTTCGGTTCGGGTAGCATTCGGTTCGGGTCCATTCGGTTCGGGTCTATTCGGTTCGGGTCTATTTCGGTTCGGGTCCATTTCGGTTCAACAAAAAATTTCGGTTCGGTTCGGTTCGGTTCGGTTCGGGTTTCGGGTCAACTTCGAATCATCATGTTCGGGTCAAAATCGGGTTTCGGTTCGGGTTTCGAGTCTCGAATCAAGTTTGCCAGGTCTAGCTTTAGTCCTGTGCATTATTAATTTCCTTGTTGGTTTCAATAATTTAGATGAAAAGTTAAAAAATTGAAAATGACTACATTTGTGTTCCATCTAATTTAGAGAATGGTCATCAATCAAAATCTCTCCCTCAAAGATTCTTTCCTTATAAGGAAAAACTTTGTTAAGAATTTGTAAGCGAAAAATAAATATAATAGGATCACCATACAATAAAATATGTACAAAAGATGAATTTAAGGAGTTTGATTTTGTTTATTGTCATGAATGAGGTAAATAAATAATCTATATAAACGTAGAGATGATAAATCTTATGGTCTTGTTTGACAATTAGCGGATAGCTGATAGCAGATTGCATTAGCTGATACTTGATAGCTGATTGCATTAGATGATTTGACTAGCAGATTGTATTAGTTGATTGTATAAAAGTGTTTAGTAAAATTAACTGATAGTTGATAGATTATTTAAACAAGCAAAATGACATTTAAGGATATGATTATATTCAATATTTGTTTGAATAGTTTATTAGTTATCAATATTTTGTATCTAATTAATATAAATTAGATTTATAAAAATTATTTTTAATATAAACTTTCTAAATATATTTGAATGACTTATATAATAATTTATTATTTATATAATTATTTTAATATAATTTAATTAATTAACAAATTCAAATACACATATAAATATGCGATAATAAAAAGGAAAAAATAAATAGGATTAGCTTATAAATAGTGTGAGAAATTATTTAATTTAGGTTATTTAGAGATTTTTGATAATTGGTAAGGGTAAAAGAGTCTTTACAACTCTAATATTAAACCTCTAATCTCAAAAAGCTCATATTATGAGCTTTTTCAAAATTAGCAGTTTCACCTCAATCCGCTCTTTCAATCCGTTGTTCACCAAACAACAATATTAGCGGATTTGACTAGTCAAACTTCTAATTACACCTCAAACCTCTAATTTTTACCCAAACCGCTCTTTACCAAACATGGCCTATGTATCTCAATATCTCTACTAAGGGTGAGCGTTCAATCTAGTCGAGTTGAGCCGCGTCAAAAATTTTTGAGTTATTCGAGTTGACGCGTCATATTTTACAACTCAAATTTTATTTGAAAAATTTTCGATTCTAGTTGAGTTTAAGAAATTCGAGTCGAGTCGAGTTTTCGAGTTCCTATAAAAATTTAATTGTAATTATTTATCATGTTATAGTAGGTTTGATTCCAATTTAAACAACTTTCTCTAATCATATAAGATATGCATATATATATCTCTTCATATTTTTTCATATGTGACAATATTTTTTTATATTTTTAAATATCAGTATATATATATATATATATATATATCATAAAAAAATTGAGGGACTCGTCTCAAACTTAAAAATAAATTCATTAATTACTAAAATTTCGAGTTATTCGAATTTCTATTTTTCAACTCAAGCTTTATTTGAAATTTTTTCGAGTCTAGTCGAGTTTATGAAATTTCGAGTTGAGTCAAGACGAGTCGAGTATTTTCGCCTCGAGTTGAGTTATTCAGTTTTTTCGAGTCGAGACGAGTTTTGCTCACCCATATTCTCTACAATACTAATAATCTGTTGGCCATTTTGTTTTTGGTTGTCCTCCTAGTTCTAGAGATTTGCCCTGATTAATCTCGACCAACTCACGCCCCACATCTGATTTTGATGGATGAGTCTCGCATTAGTGATTTTTTGCATACACAAAATCTCGTATTTAAGTGATATTAAATTACTTAACACTTGAACTAATCTAGTTAGTAATATGTTAGCATTTTAAAACAAAATGATTAGATTTATCAGATTATTTAGACTATCCGTTGTTGGCCGAAGGAGGGGTGTACAAGGTTCCAAATGTATATCCTAATAATTGTCTCAAATTGCTCTCAAAATGTAAAATTTTATATCTATTGTTTTGTTAATTGTAATTTATATATTTTAATTAGGTATCAGTAGAAAAATGGATGGTGTTAATTTTAGGAGACTCATGTTCAAGGTGTGTGTATTGTCAAAGGATTAAAAATATCTATGAACAGATATTATCTTGTAATCACCTTTATACTATTTAAAAACAGAAACTCATTTTTCGAATCTAATTTTTAAGTATGAATTAAATTTAAATTTATTGTGATAAATTAATTTAAATAAGAGTGAGTTATACGATTCAGTACATGTAATAATCAATTCGATTCTAAACTGTTGGTATTAATGTAAGTGGTATATGATCATCTACTTCTATTCCTTTCAATTGCTGATGAACACTGAAGTTAGACGAGTTTTTGAAATAGATGATAGGTTTAAAAATAATTTTATTTTAGTGTTAGAAACGTAAATAATATTAAAAATAAGATATTAGATAAAATAACCGTGTCTTTTGCCACCAAAATTGAAAAGGTCAAATAAATCTGAATCAAATAAAATCCAATCACATGTTAAAAAAAAAGAATCTATAAGAAACATGTCTAATGTCAAGTCATGCAGCTTTAGTCATGTGCATTATTAATTTCCTTGTTGGTTTCAATAATTTAGATGAAAAGTTAAAAAATTGAAAAAGGCTTAATACAACTTTTCCCCCTAAAGTATACTCGATTTTTCAACTTGTCCTCTAAACTTTATTTTGCCCACTTTTTCTCCTTAAACAATTCGCCGTTACCCAATTTGCCCCATTCCGTTACCCTTTGCTGTTAAAAAATTTCAGCCAATAACATCCTGGCACGTCATCAACTCATTGACTAAGTCAATCCGTCTGGTTTTATTTAAAGGGTAAATGACATGTCAAGTCTGTGAGGTTTATTTTTTTTGTTCAATTTAGTCACTGAAAAGTCTATTTTTACCTTAAATTGACCCCTATTTGTTTCTAATTTTTATAATTTAGTCCATTATTTGTTATTATTAATAATATTCTTTTATTAAAATGTTAATATTTAATAAAAATAAATAAAAACAAATATTTTAATCCTAAATTAGTAATTTTTTAGATTCGAATTCCAATTATATTCTAATTTTACTATATTTGAATTATAGTTTTTGAGTAAAATTCAAATTATATTCGAATCATGTTTAACATGTAATTATATTCGAATCATGTTTAACAGGTAATTATATTCGTATCATGTTTAACAAGTAAATATATTCATATCATGTTCGTATTATATTCGAATCATATTCAAATTATATTCTAAATATGATTCGAATATAATACGAGCATGATTTGAATATAATACGAACATGATACGAATATAATTACCTGTTAAACATGATTCGAATATAATTTGAATATGATTCGAATATAATAGTTGAAAACACATGTAATTATATTAGAATTATATTCGAATCATGTTCATATTATATTCCAATCATATTCAAATTACATTCGAAATATCATATTCAAATTATATTTCAAAAATAATTTGAATATGATTCGAATATAATATATACATGGTTCAAATATAATTCTAATATAATTTGAATTTTGCTCAAAAATATATTTCGAATATAGCAAAATTCGAATTAATAATTCTAATATAATTAGAAGATGATTCAAATATAATTTGAATATGATTCGAATATAATACGAACATGATTCAAATATAATTTAAATTTTACTCAAAAACTATAATTCAAATATAGTGAAATTAGAATATAATTGGAATTCGAATCTAAAAAATTATTAATTTAGTATTAAAATATTTGTTTTTATTTATTTTTATTAAATATTAACATTTTAATAAAATAATGTTATTAATGATAACAAATAATGGACTAAATTATAAAAATTAGAAACAAATAGGGGTCAATTTAAGGTAAAAATAGACTTTTCAGTGACTAAATTGAACAAAAAACAAACCTGACAGACTTGACATGTCATTTACCCTTTAAATAAACCAGACGGGTTGACTTAGTCACTGAGTTGAAGATGTGGCAGGATGTTATTGGCTGGATTTTTTTAATGGCAAAGGGTAACGGAATGGGACAAAATGGGTAATGACGAATTGTTTAAGGGGAAAAAGTGGGCAAATGAAATTTATAGGGCAAGTTGAGAAATCGGGTATACTTTAAGGGAAAAAAGTTGTATTAAGCCAATTGAAAATGACTACATTTGTGGTCCATCTAATTTAGAGAATGATCATCAATCAACAATCTCTCCTCAAAGATTTTTTTCCTTATAAGAGAAAAACTTTGTTAATAATTTGTAAGCGAAAAATAAATATAATAGGATCACCCTACAATAAAATATGTACAAAAGATGAATTTAAGGTAGTTTGATTTTGTTTATTGTCATAAATAAATAAATAATCTATTATAAACGTAGAGATGACAAATCTTATGTATCTCAATATCTCTACTAGGGGCGAGCGTTCAATCTAGTCGAGTCGAGTCAAATTTTTTTGAGTTATTCGAGTTGACGCGTCACATTTTACAACTCAAATTTTATTTGAAAATTTTTCAATTCGAGTGGAGTTTAAGAAATTCGAGTCGAGTCGAGTTTTTGAGTTCCTATAAAAATTTAATTGTAATTATTTATCATGTTATAGTAGTGTTGATTCCAATTTAAACAACTTTCTCTAATCATATATATATATATATATATATATATATATATATATATATATATATATATATATATATATATATATATATATATCTTCATATTTTTCATATGTGACAATATTTTTTTTATATTTTTAAATATCGGTATATATATATCATAAAAAAATTGAGGGACTCATCTCAAACTAAAAAATTAATTCATTAATTACTAAAAATTTCGAGTTATTCGAATTTCTATTTTTCAACTCAAGCTTTATTTGAAATTTTTTCGAGTCTAGTTTATGAAATTTCGAGTTGAGTCAAGACGAGTCGAGTTATTCAGTTTTTTCGAGCCGAGACGAGTTTTGCTCACCCCTAATCTCTACAATACTAATAATTTGTTGGCCATTTTGTTTTTGGTTGTCCTCCTGGTTCTAAAAATTTGCCCTGATTAATCTCGACGAACCCGCGTCCCACATCTGACTTTGATGGATGAGTCTTGCATCAGTGATTTTTTGTATACACAAAATCTCGTGTTTAAACGATATTAAATTACTTAACACTAATCTCATTGGTAATATGTTAGCATTTTAAAACAGAATGATTAGATTGAACAGATTATTTAGACTATCCGTTGTTGGCCGAAGGAGGAGTGTACAAGGTTCCAAATGTATAACCTAATAATTGCCTCAAATTGCTCTCAAAATGTAAAATTTTATATCTATTGTTTTGTTAATTGTAATTTATATATTTTAACTAGGTACTAGTAGAAAAATGGATAGCGTTCATTTTAGGAGACTCGTGTTTAAGGTGTGTGCATTGTCAAAGTGTTAAGAATATATATGAACATATATTATCTTGTAATCACCTTTATACTATTTAAAAAAAATAGAAACTCGTTTTTCTAATCTAATTTTTAAGTATGAATTAAATTTAAATTTATCGTGATAAATTAATTTAAATTCGAGTGAGTTATACGATTCAGTACATGTAATAATCAATTCGATTATAAACTATTTGTATTAATGTAAGTGGTATATGATCATCTACTTCTATTCCTTTCAATTGCTGATGAACACTGAAGTTTTAATGTCCATTTCTTTTTGAAGTGCTGATGCACTTGGTTATGCCAGAAGTTAACTTGCCCGTTTCGCTTCTCGCCACACAAACGAGTTTCGGTTCGTTTGCGTTTGGATCATATGGGCTGGAAAGCTCGCAAGACGCCAACATACCGAGCTAATGGCTCCGTCATTGGGAGGAAGTTACCAACGACCTCTCTCACCTACCCGTTTCGTAGTTGTTGAAATTATTTTTAAACCGGTATAAATAACTTGCACGATTAATTTTAAAAGTTAGGATTTTTCTTTATTTTAATTTGATTTTAAAAATATTTTAGAGTCGCCATTGATCAATTTGGTAGACCAGACACCATAAAAACAATCAAAGATTCATTCTTTTAAAATTAAAGTTTGAGAGTCGGTTACGTGTGGGGAATGATTAACACCCCACAAATACCCGATATCAGTACCTTTAATTTTGTGTGACATATTGGCATTTTCAAAATAACAACTTGAATTTAATTTAATCTTTTATTGTTAACTGAGTTTATGTTTAAAATGAAAATATTTTTTTTATAAGAAAATATATTTTTATTTGAATATAAATTGGAAACACTCCTATACGACCAAGGCACCTTTATTTATATTCTAGAAATATATTACGAATATAAAAGATTTAATGCATGATTAATTATGATCTTGTTTGTTTAAATTCTAACTTAAAAGGTTCTAATTATAATTGGTGAATTATTTAAATCTATGAATATTATTTAATTTAAAAGTTTATATGAGACAACACTCAACTGCTTGGGCACCATCCATATTTAAACCCCAAAAATTATAGATAATATTCCCTTTTTATTAATGGATGGAAATCATCTACCCCTTTTTGGTGCCCCTACTTATGCCCCACGCTTAAAATTAGGTTCATGGTTTAGAGTTTAGGGTTTTAGGTTAGGGTTTATGATCAGGGTTTATAAAATTTATGGTAGGGTGTATTTTTAGGGTATAAGGTGTAAGGTTTAAAATTTAGGGTTAGGGCTTGAAATTTAATTTTGTAATGTCTTTTAGTGTTGGGGCATAAATAGGGGCACCGAAAAGGGGGCAGATGATTTTTATCCGTTATTAATTTTCTCTAATTATTTAAAGTACTAGTCCTAATTAAGGTTCTAATTAATTGATCTAGACTGTTTATCATTTTTTCTAAGTTCTAACAAATATTATTTGTTCAATTTTAAAAGTTTATGTTGAACAATGCCCAATTAACCTATGACGCCATTCAAATTTAAACTTCTAAATTTTCCAAGTAATTCTTGTTAACTCCAATTCTCAATCCTACTTCAATTATTAAAGTTTAATAAAGAACCTAATTTTAAGTCTCTAAAATAATTACCTAAATTAAATTATGTGAACTAAATTATCTAACAAATTATACTACATGCTTAATTTTAAACATGCACCAATTCAATCAATAATAATTAAATTGCAATTAAATTAAATAATTAAGCACTTAAAGCATTACTAAATTGAAATGAATTAAAACTATAATTCTTCAATTTTATTGAATAGCGGGGACTAAATCAAAATGAGAGCAAAATTGCAAAACTCAATTACAAGGAAATGGTGACCAGGCTAAATTAATTATAAAGAAAAGGCCAAAACTAATAAAACGCGAGTGATGGTAATTTAAAAAAATTGTGTTTTCACCTTATTTATTGATTAATTTGTCCCCATCATGTTATTCTTTGCATGCATTTTAGCATTTTTATCTTTGTATTTGCATATTTTTAACTCAATAGTTCTCTTTTGAATTATCCTTTATTTTATCACATTTTTGCTGCTAATGTCGCTACATGAGTTCTTCCAGAATTACAGCCAGGACTGTAACCCCCTCGTCCCGGTCTGGCCGGATGACCGGTCCGAGTGAGCTACACGGGGAAAACCGAAGCGAAACCCGTTAAGGTTCCCCCTCGGTTAGCAACCCTATTTTTTTTCATTTTAAACTTGTCATTTTCGAACCCCGAACCACAAACAAACAACCAAAATTCAATCTTGACTAAATGCACATTAAATCCTATGTCTTTATACCATTAAAAAGGTCAACAAGTCAAAACAGCACAATTTTAAGCAGCAGTTTCGAAACCTTATCCAAGGGTTTCGAAACTTTTGCTGACAGAAACCCCTGGAACCAAAATCTCCCCCAAAGTTTCGAAACTTTAGGGAAGGTTTCGAAACCTTAGACCTTAGTTTCGAAACCTTAGACCTTAGTTTCGAAACCTTTCCCAAAGGTTTCGAAACTTTGGTGGACAGAATGCCCTGGAACCAAAATTTCACCAAAGGTTTCGAAACCTTGGGGAAGGTTTCGGAACCTTTGACCATAGTTTCGAAACCTACCCCAAAGGTTTCGAAACTCTGGGTTGGCAGAATGTCTTGGGACCAAATCCTCTGCAAAGGTTTCGAAACCTTACCCATGGTTTCGAAACCTTAGTGCAGGGGATCACATTCTGCTCAACCTAAGGACTTCCCAACCTTGCAAAACCCCAAAATCATACATGGACATGTATAGGAGCGTAAAAAGGACCAAAAGCATGCATCAACACTCACAAGACCCGCACATACAATCATTCAAGCAATCATACGTGAGCCATACATAACAACCAAGCATATTAACAAGGCATCCATACATATCATTCATACAAGAGCAATTCATGCATATATGGACATACAAGCATTTAAGATTTCATGCCTTAGCAACCAAAACACGTAGACATGCCAACACACACAACATTCATCATAGCATATCATGCGTTATAAACCATAATCAAACCAATACGACAACATAAGGCATTAACAACATGTGGCCAATACAAAGGAGTCTAGATACAAGCTCCTAAAACACGTAACACTTCCCATTGCTAGACTATTACATTATTTAATTAAACCATACTTGAGCAAACCACCACACGCTTGGACGCCCCTATCTTGCTCCTTGCTAACTCCAAGCTAAAGATCTGCATTGTCGAAAAAAGGAGAGCGTAAGCATAAAGCTTAGTGAGCGGAGCTCTAAAACATAACTACGACAATGCAGGGTTCAAAGCTTTCTTTAAAAATAAAGGCCAACGCAAAAGATCCATTCACTACCTAATCCTCTTATTAACAAGCAAGTTCAACCACAATTCAACGATATAGACATTTAACATGGCATTACACTTCATGGTATACATGAGGACATAATCCTAGATTAAAGCAAAACAATATAAAGGGATGATATAGTGAGATACAACATGAGCACACATGGTATGCACAAGCATAACCAAAACACACACGGTGGGACTACACATCACCGTTTCGACTAGTAGTTTTCCAATGGGACTACACATCAAAGTACTCTTCTACTAGTCACTACCGGTGGGACTACACATCACCAGAGTCTTATACCACTTGCTACCGGCAGGACTACACATCACCGGAGCAACGACAACCATCACGTGAGGTTCGACACCAACCATGCAACACGATGTACAATCACTACCATACGACATGTACTCACTATATCATGCACAACCAAATCAAGAAGTAACAAAATCCACAATTAGGCATCACTTACTACTTGGAATCTTACCAAACCACAAATGGTCTCACTCACAATTTTCACGCACAACTTGTACCAACTTACTCACACCTTACAAGGCATATCAACAACATCATTATTACCATCAAACAAATCATCGATTTAATAAATAGTCACATGCTTCCTCCTAAAGAATTTGAATTTCATGCATATCAACATAACATTTCAAGCAATGAAAAACAATGGTAAAAAGGGGATTTAAAGAGGCATTTCACATCACTTACTCTTAGAGTTTAAATCATTTTCAAGGCCAAATCTAAACCACTTTCAAAATCACCTTTGAACCAAAACTGTTCTTGAAAACCATTTTCACATCCACGTACTCGAACCAACCTTAGAAAATCAAATTAAAGCATTAACCACTCACCTCATTTCCTTAAGCAAAACAAGCAAAGCCAAATCAAGCCTCCTCACTTCCGGATTCGATCCCAAAGCTTTACCAACGCAATTCTTTGCTTCTAATCGCCTCAACACAAGTGAATTAACCTCGAATCAGTCCACAACACAACATAGCAAACCCGGAATACAATTCAAACATTAAACACTTGTTTTTCGAACCAAGAACAACCCCCAAAAAGCCATTCCCGAGCAGCCCCTTTGCACAGTCCAAAACCGATGATTCCAACTCTTTTAACACACCTAATAGCTTCCAAAACAACCCTTAACTATCATACAACCATCAACCCTCATTTTCCAACATAAAACACACCCAAAATCAACCATTAAACCTTTCAAAAACCCCATTACAACCCAAATTCGGGAAACTTAACAAAACCCTTTAAAAATCATATATGTTGAACCATTAAGTTCATAAACTTCATATCTATCACTATTAAATCAAAACTTTAAGTTAAACAAAATAAAGCTACCATTTTTATTCAAATCTCCCAAAAATCCAAATTCTAAAACATTGGTGAAAATGAAATATATTTGTACTTCTAAGTAGAGGAAGATAAGAGCAAGTCGGAAATGTAATTACCTTTCAAAATGCTCCAAAAATGGAGGCAAGATTTGATGGAAAGGCACAAAGGAGGGGGAGGGGAATTTGACGTGATATTGGAGAAGGGTTGGGGAAGAAGATGACAATTTGTGTTTTAAGTAAAAAGAGGGGTTTTTAATTTGGTTGGCCATTTTATTACAAAAATGCCATTAATGAGATGGCAATCTCATTTACTTTAAAATCCATGAATTTGAGTTTCAATCCAAATTGGCCCAACACAAATGTTTGTTTTGAAAAATACGAAGACCAAAATAATACATTATTATTTTAATTATAAAACTAAAACCCGAAACAATATTAAAATATTATTTTCACCCGACCCCTAAACCCGGGTGTTACAACTCTCCCCCACTTAAGGAAATTTCGTCCCCGAAATTTATCGAACAGGAAGAGTCACAGACACATGCTCCTCCACACTTTCTCTCACCACAACATACCCACCAACTCGGTAGACTCACCACACAACATTAGCTATCTGATGTCAAGGTCTCAACGGATCCTTCAATGCATGACCATTTTAAACTCAACTCAGTCTCTTTAATAATATAACACGGGACAAAACTGGCTCACACTTCTGAATCATAAATACACAGAACACATTACATACCTCCTTCTAGCTATGGCGGTAACTCCAACAAATAAACAACAGAACTAGCCCGATTCACAATCTCATACCACTGCTTGAATTCTTGACCCATAACCTTCTCTAGCTGACCATCTGACTTCAACAGGTAACCAAACACTACGCAGACGTCTCCAAAAATCCAGCAGAAGACTCGAATCTCTATCGGCCACTATTGATCTCAAGACACTGTACAATTCACGATCTCACTAATGCACAACTCCACCATCTTACCCACGGTACAAGTAGCTTGAACATGTATAAAATGAGCACACTCGATGTAACTATCATTGCTTACTCGGCTAAACTCTCTCGTGAGAAATCAAAGGCGAACCGGACACCAAGTCTCTCAAATCTATTTCCCACTTTCAGTACGAATCTCCCACAGATGTAACAAACTAGAAGAAAACTGATACCCGATCTTGACACACAGGCAAACTATACACTTACTCGCATACTGAACCACGTCATTCATCAACTCAACCCAGAAGTACTCATCTTCGACCCACAATACCTCTTCATACTATTCTGATGCAACACAATTGAACTACCGGGTGCTTCAGCCAACACAATACGTCTCAAAACACTATGTCAATCGGTACAACATTTCTGTCTCTAACAATACAAATTCTATCATCTCTGAACTGTACTATGAAGGTTTTCTTTCTGATATGCCTTGCACGTGAGGTGCCAAGAATCTATCTTGCAACTGCTTCTCTTCAAACATTCTGACTCAATGTAGGTTCAACCCGAAACTCGGCCACAGAAACACTATCATTCGGTAACTGAATTCGGCAATTACACCTCGCAACTCAACTACTAATCTAACAACAAATACAGCTCGGAACATCGGTCACTATGTTGACTCTCCTCGGATGGTACTCAATCTTGCTATTACAGTCTTCAAGCAGTTCTAACACTTCATGTTGTTCAAGTTTCAACCCTTCCTAAGTCTTCAAATATTTCAAGTCCTGATGATATGTACATATACACTGTGCATTTCTTACTATACAAGCTTTGTCTCTAAGTCTTCGAAGCAAATACAACTGTAATTAACTCTATGTCTCATATCAGATAACTCTTCTCACAGTCTTCCAACTATCTTGATGAACAAGCCGGAATCTTCTGCTTTGCATAAGCACACAACCTAACTCTACATGTGACACATCACTATGGTTCGCAAACTCTTTCTCTGATATAAGCTGATTCAAGGTCGAAGCTCTCTTCAAAATTTCTTTCGGTTTCTCAAGGGCTCATTGCCTCCCATCTAACCACACAACTGAACATTCTTCTGTAGCAACCTATCAATGGAGCAACTATCTTCAAAAGACTATTTACAAATCTCTGAAAGTAACAATGCTAGACCTAGGAACTATAGATATTTGTCACAGTCTTCAATTTCTTCCAACTCATATCTTCTTTTGCCCACTTGGGATTCACTCTAACACACTCGGCTGATCTACATGTCCTAGGAGAACATCTTCATTAACTCGGAGTTCACGCTTGCTAATCTTGGCATACAACTGATTCCCTAAAAGGATCTACCATACTAACTTCAAAGCTTGTCATGGCCTTCTTCGGTACGCGAATATACCCACGTGTCATCTATGTGAATTACTACAACTGATCAAGGACTTAGAAAAACATTCTGCTCAACATCTCTTGCAAAAGTAACTGACACACTAGTCTAACAGAGCGGCATAACTCGAAACCCAAAGTGATCACATCTGCCCCGAAAGTTGTCTTCAATGCTTCAACTTCTCTCATTTTCAACTGGTAATAATCGGATCTCAAACCAATCTTCGAACAGACTGAAACATACACTAACAGATCAACAAGCCACTGACGTACAGAAACGGATACCAACTACTCACTGTCTACTGTTTCAATTGTCTGAAATCTAATCACATTCTTGTATCGTCTTCTCTCTTCTTCACAATTTGTATTGTTACCCTCTAAGATGATGCACTAAGACAAAAGAATCTAAGGTCTAACAAACTCGTAGTTGATCCTTCAACACTCTCAAGTCGGTCGTGAATCATAAGGTACAAAACAACCAAAACACGAGCAAACTCGGAGACAGTCTCACAATCAAACTCTACTTCTCTATCAAGAGACAAACCGGGTAATTCTTGCCAACACTTTTAGGAAAACACGATATATTCTAACAGTCTGCGGTCTAATCCTCATTCGAAAATCAAACCCATCACATTTGCTAGGCAAGCCTGTCAACCAACTTAACCAATCTTTGACCTCTAAGGCTGGATCAACATTCGATACGAAATCCACATTCCCACCTACCATTACAATCTCATAGTCATCCGTAAGCTTTAAGAAGACTCCCATTGTCTCAAAGTCTACCCTAACTCTATGTTCTACAAGCTAATCCACGCATAGTTTCACATCAAACCGTAAGAAGTAATTTCATCGCATCACTGAAAACACGTGCCACTAAACCATCAACGGACATCCCTTGTACATTTTTCTGACCACGACTGTATCCCCGAAGGAGCTAGCAACACCAACACCTACCTCTAGTACCTCACAAGGTGGATTTCCACAGCTTCGCAAACTCACTCAAAATGCACGGACACGTAGATCCAGAATTAATCAGAAAACAAGCCCAATGACTTTATCGAGGAATTACTTGCTATAGCATCGACATCCTTCCGAAGCCAACTCTTAAGTTTTCACTTCTATCATCACTCATATCAAGATCGGTCACATTGTTCTCCCTTAACAGAAACCAACTCATATACACGTTGCCCCAAACAAACAAACTGCACTCCCAACTCTGGTATGGTCATACTACCCTGAACTAAAGCGATGAGCTCTATCACCGTTCACATCCTCTAAAACCTCAGGTTCACGATTTCCAGCACTAGGCCCACGCCTCGGCCTCAAACTTACCAAAGACAACAATACAATAATAAACAAAACACACAAGCAAGATTATTTAGGGTTAGCAAGAGCAAGGGTCCAAGGTGCTCAAGTATATTCCTTTACAAAAATCTTTTTAAATAAGTAATAGTAGCAATGGGAACTCGACACTACGCTTCAACACAAGCATCATGCTAACACATGCTCTCAAACACCGTACTAACAAGCAAACATTAAGCATACATGGTAAAACAATCACCGAGACATAACATCAACATAACACATCAAACTTACCTCACTTACCTACCCGAGGTCTCGGAAACCTCAGGCTCTGATACCAATAAATGTAACCCCCTCATCCCGGTCTGGCCGGATGACCGGTCCGAGTGAGCTACACGGGGAAAATCGAAGCGAAACCCGTTAAGGTTCCCCCTCGGTTAGCAACCCTATTTTTTTTCATTTTAAACTTGTCATTTTCGAACCCCAAACCACAAACAAACAACCAAAATTCAATCTTGACTAAATGCATATTAAATCCTATGTCCTTATACCATTAAAAAGGTCAACAAGTCAAAACAACACAATTTTAAGCAGCAGTTTCGAAACCTTATCCAAGGGTTTTGAAACTTTTGCTGATAGAAACCCCTGGAACCAAAATCTCCCCCAAAGTTTCGAAACTTTAGGGAAGGTTTCGAAACCTTGGACCTTAGTTTCGAAACCTTTCCCAAAGGTTTCGAAACTTTGGTGGACAGAATGCCCTGGAACCAAAATTTCACCAAAGGTTTCGAAACCTTGGGGAAGGTTTCGGAACCTTTGACCATAGTTTCGAAACCTACCCCAAAGGTTTCGAAACTCTGGGTTGGCAGAATGTCCTGGGACCAAATCCTCTGCAAAGGTTTCGAAACCTTACCCATGGTTTCGAAACCTTAGTGCAGGGGATCACATTCTGCTCAACCTAAGGACTTCCCAACCTTGCAAAACCCCAAAATCATACATGGACATGTATAGGAGCGTAAAAAGGACCAAAAGCATGAATCAACACTCACAAGACCCGCACATACAATCATTCAAGCAATCATACGTGAGCCATACATAGCAACCAAGCATATTAACAAGGCATCCATACATATCATTCATACAAGAGCAATTCATGCATATATGGACATACAAGCATTTAAGATTTCATGCCTTAGCAACAAAAACACGTAGACATGCCAACACACACAACATTCATCATAGCATATCATGCGTTATAAACCATAATCAAACCAATACGACAACATAAGGCATTAACAACATGTGGCCAATACAAAGGAGTCTAGATACAAGCTCCTAAAACACGTAACACTTCCCATTGCTAGACTATTACATTATTTAATTAAACCATACTTGAGCAAACCACCACGCGCTTGGACGCCCCTATCTTGCTCCTTGCTAACTCCTAGCTAAAGATCTGCATTGTCTGAAAAAGGAGAGCGTAAGCATAAAGCTTAGTGAGCGGAGCTCTAAAACATAACTACGACAATGCAGGGTTCAAAGCTTTCTTTAAAAATAAAGGCCAACGCAAAAGATCCATTCACTACCTAATCCTCTTATTAACAAGCAAGTTCAACCACAATTCAACGATATAGACATTTAACATGGCATTACACTTCATGGTATACATGAGGACATAATCCTAGATTAAAGCAAAACAATATAAAGGGATGATATAGTGAGATACAACATGGGCACACATGGTATGCACAAGCATAACCAAAACACACACGGTGGGACTACACATCACCGTTTCGACTAGTAGTTTTCCAATGGGACTACACATCAAAGTACTCTTCTACTAGTCACTACCGGTGGGACTACACATCACCGGAGTCTTATACCACTTGCTACCGGCGGGACTACACATCACCGGAGCAACGACAACCATCACGTGAGGTTCGACACCAACCATGCAACACGATGTACAATCACTACCATACGACATGTACTCACTATATCATGCACAACCAAATCAAGAAGTAACAAAATCAACAATTAGGCATCACTTACTACTTGGAATCTTACCAAACCACAAATGGTCTCACTCACAATTTTCGCGCACAACTTGCACCAACTTACTCACACCTTACAAGGCATATCAACAACATCATTATTACCATCAAACAAATCATCGATTTAATAAATAGCCACATGCTTCCTCCCAAAGAATTTGAATTTCATGCATATCAACATAACATTTCAAGCAATGAAAAACAATGGTAAAAAGGGGATTTAAAGAGGCATTTCACATCACTTACTCTTAGAGTTTAAATCATTTTCAAGGCCAAATCTAAACCACTTTCAAAATCACCTTTGAACCAAAACTATTCTTGAAAACCATTTCCACATCCACGTACTCGAACCAACCTTAGAAAATCAAATTAAAGCATTAACCACTCACCTCATTTCCTTAAGCAAAACAAGCAAAGCCAAATCAAGCCTCCTCACTTCTGGATTCGATCCCAAAGCTTTACCAACGCAATTCCTTGCTTCTAATCGCCTCAACACAAGTGAATTAACCTCGAATCAGTCCACAACACAACATAGCAAACCCGGAATACAATTCAAACATTAAACACTTGTTTTTCGAACCAAGAACAACCCCCAAAAAGCCATTCCCGAGCAGCCCCTTTGCACAGTCCAAAACCGATGATTCCAACTCTTTTAACACACCTAATAGCTTCCAAAACAACCCTTAACTATCATACAACCATCAACCCTCATTTTCCAACATAAAACACACCCAAAATCAACCATTAAACCCTTCAAAAACCCCATTACAACCCAAATTCGGGAAACTTACAAAACCCTTTAAAAATCATATATGTTGAACCATTAAGTTCATAAACTTCATATCTATCACTATTAAATCAAAACTTTAAGTTAAACAAAATAAAGCTACCATTTTTATTCAAATCTCCCAAAAATCCAAATTCTAAAACATTGGTGAAAATGAAATATATTTGTACTTCTAAGTAGAGGAAGATAAGAGCAAGTCGGAAATGCAATTACCTTTCAAAATGCTCCAAAAATGGAGGCAAGATTTGATGGAAAGGCACAAAGGAGGGGGAGGGGAATTTGACGTGATATTGGAGAAGGGTTGGGGAAGAAGATGACAATTTGTGTTTTAAGTAAAAAGAGGGGTTTTTAATTTGGTTGGCCATTTTATTACAAAAATGCCATTAATGAGATGGCAATCTCATTTACTTTAAAATCCATGAATTTGAGTTTCAATCCAAATTGGTCCAACACAAATGTTTGTTTTGAAAAATACGAAGACCAAAATAATACATTATTATTTTAATTATAAAACTAAAACCCGAAACAATATTAAAATATTATTTTCACCCGACCCCTAAACCCGGGTGTTACAAGGACTGTCGCCACATTAGGATGTCATTGCATAAACGTTGTTTAGATTACGTCCAGGACTGCCGCTGCAGTGACATCTGTCAAAAAGATAAAATCAAATGACGTCAATAAGAAGATAAGATCAAAGGATAATGAGCTGACAAGTTGTTACAACAACTTTTGTTCAGACCTGATGTGGGCGCAATTGTCGACGCAATGACATCTGTCAACAGCTGTCGGGATAAGATCAAAGGACGATAAGTTGACAGGTTGTTACAACAACTTTTGTCTGGACATGATAGCTACAATTTTCACTGCAATACCATCACATCGAAAGAGCCATTGTCGCCACAATGATAGCTATCAAGATAAGATCAAAAGGATGATGATTTCTCTATTAATACAGTTGTCCTGCATGAAATTCAAAGTTGCAAATCTATAAAGGGCACCTATAGATACCCAATTGGAAGATGAAAAGGATATATATACCTATATTCTTACCCTAAAGGAGGAGGCTTATATCTTATCATCTTTTTTCCTTGGTTTTGGAGCTTTCTCTTGATGGCTATGGCTACTTAAAGCTTACATGGGACAAACCAGGTGAATCTGATACATAATTAAGTAGCCATGACGAGTGAAAAGAAAGAAGAAGCATCACAGAGCAATCGAGATAGCTAGAGATAGCTTTCCCCATTTGGTTCTTAATGTTTCTTTTGTTTAAACGCTGATGATTATGATTTAATTTCATTTTGTATGAAAGTACTTTATGAATGTTGACTGAATGTTTGTCTTATTAAGCTTTTCCTCTATCTTTTGATCTTTGGATTTGAATGTCTTTATGAACGAAAGTGTTTATTGCAGCCACTGTCAACGAGAGTTGCAGTGATAGTTCAAGTTAACAATACAATCATTACAACGAAAGTTGCATGGGAGTACAACGAAAGTTGACTCAATTGTACTCGTATTTTCTTATTAGCCATCATTGAGATGTGTGGTGAGTGGGCTCATATAAGTCTTGGATCAAGGTTAGATGTTGAGATTGGTAAGATATTCATGTGCTTTATTGCATCGAAAATCATCTTTTCATTTGTTTCTTGCTAGCATTCGTTATTTTGTTGATGAATCACCGAGGGAACTCTGTTGCCATCATTATATTATTTTTGTCTTAATTTCAGTTCATTACTTCAACATTACCTATACCTTTACCTTTCATTTATTTGACATAACTCATATCGCAGTTACCTTATATTTCTTACTTATTGCACTAACATTACTCATATCGCAGTTACCTTATATTTCCTAGAATAATATGGTTATTCTTAAATTTCCTTAGTCGAGTATTATTGTGGGCATGGTCGACAATAATGCATTAAGACTAATGTGTAGTTGATTGATGACAATGTGTTTTCATTGACACGGAGATGTCAAAATCAATACATAAGTATGTGTTAGAGAATGACATACTGGACTGACCCACTATGATCATGTTTCTTGGATTATTATGTGACAGTCACAACATCGCTCATATTGATAACTACATGTTTGATCCTCAGACTTGAGATCATCATTATTTCAATATTGTGAGTGAAATATTTTGGTACAGTCAAACGTGTTTCATAACTGACTACATTATAAAGGCTGATATTATATATGTCACAATCTATGTAGTGGGATATGGTTGATCAATATAGGCTTTGTCCCTCCTACATAATAGGAGTAATATCATAGGCCACTTGATTGAGTCTAGAAATGTGTGGCCATGCTCGATTAAATTGATATGAGATATTGTTCGCGTTCGTGCAATGACTATAAATGATACACAAATTGTGAAAGTATACACGTCAAACGAGTAATAAAGTGATGAGTGAGTATCGTCTCCACAGGGATTGGAGGTATTCACGGTTTGCTATAACAATAAAGATTGAAATTTTTGTAGTTGACAATGCTATAGTAAAAGAGATGGTGTAAAATAATGCTGAAGCAAAATAAAACAGAGAAAGATGAGATAACAAATATGATAAATAGGTCCCCTTTCGTATGCGAAACTCGCTACGGAATGACTGGCTGGGAATGATGGACAACCTAACTTAAGCTTCTTAACGATACTAAGGTTCTTCAGCTATCTTCTATGCTAGGCGGGACTTGCTAAAAGTGTTCTTAAACTATCTCTAGCCAGGAAACTAGGAGTCAGAAATGCTACAGCCATACCTCTCGGCGTAAACTCTTAACACCCCCTACCCTTCACGTACTATCTTTTTTAGCCCTTGAAACCTATCACTTATCTCTAAGGTAGGTTAGAGTCTGCCTCTCGACAGCCACTCCATTGCTTATGAGGGTTCTAAGGCTAGCTCTCTCGATTACTAACCCCAACAAACACTTAAAGTACGACCAACTCTCAAGGGCTCTTACAACTTTAAGGAAATGAGAAATGCATAAGCAAAGCATAGAATATGATAAACATTGAAAAGGCCATAGCATGGATTAAAAAGTACTCAAAATAAAATCATCCATCAAACCCAAGCCACCTAAAACAGTTCGTGGCTGGGCAATATCATCTAACGTATCATTGCGATAACATCACCAAATATAAATATATGAAAATAAAATGCTATAGTGACAGAAAGAAAGGTGAACTCCCTCTCCGCCATGGACTGCCCGACTGTCTTAGGCTCACCGCCTCTCTCGAGGCCACTCCTTGGAGCTTCAACGATGGAGGACACCAAGCTGGAGAAGATGAAGATGAAAAGCTTCTCTCTCCTTGTGACTTTCTCTCTCTTTCGTAACACAACACTCCTATTTTTTTTCCAAGCTTCTCTCCCCTTTATATAGTGGAGGCTTCTAGGGTTTGGTGCCCTAAAGATGCCTTGATAATCCCAAGGAATATCCACCGACAAGGTCTGCCATGAGGGGACAAGGAGGACAGTCTGCAGGTGGGTACCAGTTGCTGCACATGTCAGACCATCCTTTTCTGCATGTTCACGTGTTTCTATAGCTCACGTGTATCTCACGTGCTGGCCAATATCCACTTCCATCATGCTATAGCAATTCCCGGCACTGGCTTTCTCTGTTAACTCCTTTCCCGCACACCAACAAAACCAAAACCAACCTTCCGAGCAGTACCCCTCAATATGAACCGATAACCAGCAAAGATAAAGATGCACCTAGAAGAAGAAAATGCAACCTAAATGCAGTCTAAATGCTATGGTATGAACTCAAGAACAAGCAAATGCTATAGCAAAAAGGTATGAAAACAAGGATATTTATGCAGTTATCACACCCCCAAACTTAAGCTATTGCTTGTCCCCAACCAATGAATTGAACATAACAAAAGAATTACTATGACAAAGATTTCACCTAGAGGATTGCTATGGCAATATTTCAGTCCTCAGAAATAACTTAGGCAAATAAATATATACAACCATAAGTGAGATCTTTAAGAACATTCCTTAGGACTAAGTTGTGTGCGTATGTGCGTGGCTACCTTCCTCCTATACTTAAGCTAGTGAGACAAATTTTCAAGGAAGCTCCCTAGTTATACCCTAACTATGTTCTCTAGTTATTTTCCAATTTTTAGACTCCCAAAGATATAGGTTTTCTGCTACGAAGGGTGTCAGCTCATCACACCTACCATCCTTAACTCTAGATGAGCAGGAAGCAAACCTCTCACCCCCGAGCTAGTAGGCAGAGTCATCCTGTGACAACTTTCATTCACTCATATGCTATAGCAAAGCTTTATTTTAATTTTTTTATATGTTATAGCAAAGCAGAGTGTCCTTCTACAGATATGACATAGCATTTATTCGTTTGTTTGAGCACAGAGTCGTCTAGTTTTTCTTTTAAATACTCTAGAGTTTACATATCAGAGTTTACTAGGGTTCTTGCTGAATTTTTTTTCCTAACAAACTTACTTATAGAAAGAGAGCAGATGTGTAACAATTTTTTTAACAACTAGATCCTAAAGTCAATTCTACAGATCTCAATTAGTTGTGTTTTTTCTAACTTAGTTCATGCCTTTAAGATTTCGTCGTCAGACATCATAAATATATCCATAGATTGTCTCTAGACTAAACATAATGCCATAGTAAAAATTTTGTTCTATCCTATAATGCATATACTAAAGAAAAATATTAACTATGAACACTAACACCCCAAAACTTGAGAGATGCAGTGTCCGAAATGCATAAAGTAATATACACTATATGTCATGAAAAATGATGAAAATGAAAAAGAAGAAGAAAAAAGTTAGTTACCTCCTGGGTGCGGAGGCTATGTCGTGCTGCTGGTATTATCCATTAATGTTTCAGATGATTAGTGGTGGGGGTCTGCTACATCGTCCACACTCTCTGAGGAGACTGACTAAGCACTGGATGAGGGCCTGGCACGTCCAGTAGTATGTTTGATGCGTGTTTTTGGTCTGGATGTTGTAGCATCTGCAGATCGTGTTGGTGTCGGCTTAGTTGTTTGTGTTGTAGTGGTCTCCTTTAGAGGGGTTTCCTAAGGATCACTTGGTATACGCTCTAGCTCAAGAAGTGGGTTTTCTAGTTATGACGATGTTGGGTTAGTTGCCTTCCTGGTACGTTTCCTTTTCTTGGTCGGGGTAGCCATTGGGCCAGTCTCTTCTACAATGGGTGGAATCACGGGAGTTTCTTTTTCTTGCTGGGCATTTGGAGTCGTAGGTGTCTTCTTTCTCGGAGTCTTCTTCTTTAGGGTATTTAAACCCTAGTTCTAGAAAAACGTTCCTATCTTTGAGCTTTGTCCATCTCTCCTTTGTTGCCTCGCCAAGAAACTTAGAAATTTCCAAGACTGGTTGTTGTTTAGGACGATCGAAAGTCTCAGGGGTGTTCTTACAACGAGCCATGGAGTTTTTGTTGAAAATAGGCGAGGAGTGAATATGTGAAGGGAAAGAAAATGGTGAGGGGTGTTCTGTGTGTTTGGGAGAAAATCGAAGAGATGGAGTGAAGAAGAAAAAGTTTTGAGTGTTGAAGAGGATGAAGAAGGTGAAGGGACGGTTGATGATGATGAGGAAAATATGGGGAGTTGAAAAGGGTGGGAAAAAGTGAAGAATTAATGGAAGAGGGGGAGTGATGGGGACGTGTGTCAGCTTTAAGGGAGAGAGAACAATTTTTGGAGTTAATGTGATAACTGACGGCTGGAGAGAGAATATGGGTTTATGTGGCTAGGGTTTCTCCTCATTAAATAGGTGAATATTCTCTCTCTTGCTTTTTATTTTTTCTCTCTTTTTTAATTCACCCTCTCTATTTTTTTGAATAAAACCTCTCCTTATCTTTTCTTTTCCCCTTTTCTTTTGTACTTCCAAAAGTGGATAAAAACAAACTCCATGTCCTTCTCCCTTTTGCTACCAACCCTGTAGACGGCACGCTCTCCTGCTATGTACCTGACATTGTACTAGGAAAGAGAAAGCCTTGTACGAGGGTCATGTGAAAAGATATGAAAATTAAAAACAAAGATAACATAAAACTAGACTAAAATGAAAAGCATTATTTATGAACATGCTATAACATAAATGATAGGGTTTAGAGTGGCAAACTTTTAATGATCGTGAAGATCCAAGTGTGACTTGTCTCTGAGGATAAGGGCTCCATTGTACACCTTCAAGTGTTGGCCATTGATCTTGAAGACTTCACCATCGTCCAGCTTCTTGATATCAATCGCGCCATGAGGGTACACCTTGTGTATGATGAATGGTCATGACCACATTGATTTCAGCTTTCCAGGAAAAATCTTTAGCCTGGAATTGTAGAGAAACACTTATTGACCTTCTAAGAAATGCCTTGGCAAAATGTGTTTGTCATGCCACTTCTTGGTTTTCTCCTTGTAGATGCGAACATTCTCTTATGCTTGGGGCTCCAAATTCCTTCATCTCATTAAGCTCTAGCAACCTTCTCTCACCAGCAAGTTGGGAATCCATGTTAGGTTTCTTGATTACCCAATATGCCTTGTGCTCAAGATCAACGGGTAAATAGCACTCCTTGCCAAATACGAGCTTGAAGGGTGACATACCCAAAGGCATCTTGAAGGCTGTCCTATATGCCCAAAGTGCTTCATCCAACTTGGGGGACCAATCTTTTCTCTTAGGATTAACCACCTTCTCCAAGATTTGCTTGATTTCTCGGTTGGAAACTTCAGCCTGTCCGTTTGTCTGCGGATGATATGTTGTAGCATTTTTGTGCCTGACTCCATAGCGATGTAACGGTTTAGCAATAAGCTTGTTGTCAAAGTGAGTTTCTTCATCACTGATGATGGCTCAGGGTGCTCCAAACCTCGTGAAGATGTTCTTGTGAGGAAACTTCATGACCGTCTTGGAGTCATTCCTTGGGGTGGCAACAGCCTCCACCCATTTTGACACGTAGTCGACTGCTACGAAATATATAGATCTCCATATGATGCAGGAAACGGACCCATGAAGTCAATTCCCCACACATCAAAGATTTCAACCTCCAGAATATTTTGTAATGGCATTTCATTCTGCCTGGAGATGTTCCCCATTCTTTGGCGTCTGTCACAAGTCTTATAGAATTTGTGTGCATCCTTAAAAAGTTTAGGCCAATAGAATCCTGCTTGAAGAGCTTTTGCAGCAGTTCTAGCACCACCAAAATGCCCTCCACACGGTGATGAATGACAGTGGTACAGAATGCTATGGTATTCTTCCACTAGAACACATCTCCTTATGATCTGATCAGGACATTGCTTGAACAAGTAGAGTTCATCCCAATAGTAGAATCTTGCATCATGTTTGAATTTCTTGAGTCCCTGGCTAGATAAATCAAGAGGCAAAATACCACTAACAAGATAATTAAAAATATCAGCATACCACGAAATTGCTGTAGCAACTAACAGTTTCTCATAAGGGAATTCCTTCTTAATTTCAGTTTCATTACCTGGTGTGATAACATTTTCTAGCCTAGATAAATGGTCAGCTACCTGGTTCTCACATCCTTTCCCATCTCTAACTTCTAAGTCAAATTCCTGTAGCAAGAGTATCCACCTAATAAGGTTTTAAGTCAAATCTTGTGGCCTAAGATCGTTCCTTCCGTTACCATGAAATGGCATTTTCCCAATTGAGCACCAAGTCAGCTTCCTCACACCTCTTTAGAACCTTGGCAAGATTGCCCAAGCATGTGTCGAAGTCATCTCCGCAGACTAAAAAGTCATCCATGAAAATTTCTAAGAAATCATCGACCATGTCTGAAAAAATAGCCAGCATACATCTTTGAAAAGTTGCTGGAGCATTGCAGAGACCAAAGGGCATTCTCCGGAAAGCATAAGTTCCATAAGGGCATGTGAAAGTCGTCTTCTCTTGGTCTTCGGGTGCTATAGCAATCTGATTGTACCCAGAATACCCGTCGAGGAAGCAGTAGAATGCCTTGTCCGCTAGTCTATCTAACATCTGATCAATGAATGTGAGGGGGAAATTGTCCTTCTTGGTCGCCTTGTTGAGCTTCCTATAGTCCATGCAAATCATCCACCTCGTGACGGTTCTAGTAGGCAATAGCTCATTCTCCTCGTTTCTTACCACGATCACGCCTCCCTTTTTTGGTACACATTGCACCGGGATGACCCATGAGCTATCGGATATTGGGTAGATTACTCCAGCATCAAGCCACTTGATTATCTCTTTCATCACCACATTCTTCATGATTGGGTTTAATCTCCTCTGGGGCTCAACTGAATTGTTGTGATAATCATCAAGCAAAATTTTGTGCATACATATAGCAAGGCTTAGACCCTTCAAATCAGCCATAATGGTGGTGGTTCGGGCGTTCATTCTCGAATATTAGGATTTTCAAAATTTACTCGCATATATAACCAAGTTTCGGTTAAAATTGTCACTTTAATTTGTAAAATCTGATTTTTAATTAAGCGTTAAAGTTTTGGTACCAATTTTGGGCACGTCGAGGGTGCTAACCCTTCTTCGCGTGTAACCGACTCCCGAACCTTTTCGAATCTCTAGTTTCTATTTCCGGTGTCCAGTCTACCATTTTAAAGTGGTCGGTGGTGACTACTTCTATTTTTAAAATCTTTTTCAAATCCCTCTATTTAAATTTTTTTTTCTAAAAAAACTCCTAATATTTTTCCCAATAAATTTCTAAAATCCATTTTTACACCTATTCCCAAATTTCTCAAATATCCTTCCCACCGTACCTACACCCATACTTATACCTATATCTGTTTTTCAAAAAAAAAAATTAGTCGCTACAGATGGCGACTCAGCTGGGGACAAATTTTTGTTTTCAAAAACAAAAAAGAGAGTCGGGCCAAGAAAACTTTACTGCTTAATTAATATCAAAGGTTGCGAATTAAAGTGACAAATCTAACCGATATTTGTTTATAAACACGAGTTTATTTCGGACGCACTCATTTTTTGGCATATACACTTGTTTGTCTAAGTGAGGGGAAAACGCTAGTGCTTTCGCGAGGATACCACTCCTCCGTATGGGCCTAGTAAGTACCTTCGGGGCTCGACTACCCTGTATCTTTGTGGGAATATCATTTCCCCGTACGGATATAGCTAAAGGGTCCCCACGAATTGAACTCGATTAAAATGAGCCTATAATGGGTGATGACCGGAGGCCTTGCTACCCTTAGGAGGCTTCATCGAGGACAATTCAAGTACCTCATAGAACCAAAATTGCATGTAGCGAACTAGAAAGCCTACCTCTTTAGAGCCATGCGGATAACCTAGGAGAACTAGACCTGCTTGTTTATGCTTGTCTTCTGTCTTATCAATCATAACTATTCAACACTAACTCATCTCTTTTTGCTTTTTTTGCATTTATTTTGCATACATACCGTGACATAATGGTGTTGAGTCAAGGTGGTTTTACCCAATTCTGGGGCTTTCATTACGGACGGGAGGTTGCTAAAAGGATGTCAACTCACAAATCCGACAGATTCTAGATGATTGAAGAAGAAAGCAAATCCGGCCTCGACATTTCTCCAAAAAACCTTCATTTCCTCGGACGCAATTTGGAGACACAAAAGGGGCATCCGTTGGAATCTGCTATGACTACCTTGTAACATGGAACCTCTTTTATGTCTAAATGAAAGTTGACCTAAGGGGAATCACTTATACGACCAACATCTTTATTCGCATACACATTCGTATACATTTTATCTGTTCATACATCATTTCATAGCATTATCATTCACAACATTAAATCTCTAATCATATATTCATTACATCATACTCGTCGCTAATTAGGCATCAAAACTCTATGTTCAAATCCATGATGCATTACATCATACTCACTGCTAAAAGTCTTTGTTCAAATTCATAATGCATTCATCACATCATTGCTGACCGGGAGAGACTCTCACCCATGTGAAAGAGAATGAATGACCGAGCTGCTAGCTCAAACAGCTTCAAAGACACTTGGTTCAGGATCAAAGGGAGTCAATACCGTATGCAAAAATCCAATTCTCATGATTGGTGGAGACTGATTGTGCCTAGGGGAATGGTACAGCTAGCCCGGGGCAAACGGCTACCGGTAAAGGCAATTAAAATCCGTTAATCCCTATGCATTTGGGAAAAATGCAAATCTCAATTCATGGATAATTCAAATGTCCATTGGAAAATCCATTTTCATGAATGGTCAAAGGAAAATAAATCCTTTGGAAAAATCTAACATCACAATTGGTGTAAACTGATTGTACCTAGGGGAATGGTACGACTAGCCCGGAGCAAACGGCTACCGGTAAAGGCAATTCAAATCCGTTAATCCCTGTTCATTTGGGAAAAATGCAAAAGAAACAAGCTAAGCTGTCGGTTTTTGGCTATTTTTTTTTTTGATGAAAATTCCATTTTGAAAACATTTGTTGCATTCTTTGATTCTTTAAACATTTCATTCATGAACTCACTATTGTTTTCCAAATACACATGTAAATACTATTTTATAGAAATACATTTTAATTCAAAAAAGAAGTCTTTTTTCTTCCAAAAAACGAATGTTGATGACATTACAAATGGAAACACTATATGTTCTACTCAAGCCAAGGGAAGAATGAAAATGAGTGATCAGAAGTAATGGGCCACTCCCATTGAATAAATTCTCCTCTCAAGCATTGTTGTCTAAGATCCTTGAATGAAGCGATAACCCGAAAACATCTACCACCTGAAGACTATTTTGACATCCAAGTATGGGAGGACATTTGGACCCAAGCCAATGATCACTTCCACACTATGAGGCAAGAGGATGAAAGTACGTGGACAAGTGAGCAACTTTCAGTCTTAACCATGCTATGAAGACGAAAAAGTGCAATAAAGGAGACACTTGGTCTAATTTTCACACAAAAAAATTCATGCTCAATGAAGCCGACCTAGACCAAGATCAAAGTCGCCAACGCGTGAGCCCGAATCAACAAAAGGGCTATAAGAACTCTTCATACAAATGCAACGTAAATGACGAAAAAAGTGTGTATCAAAGTCGAAACCAAAAGTGAAGGCGCTAAACCAAAAAGCGCGAGCTATGGGAATTCTTCATCCAATCGCACCTGTACTTAGATTAATCGGAAGTACGCACCAACACAATGCAAAGGTGCAAGTCGATTCGAAGCTACACAATGAAAGGCGAACACCCGAAAATGGATAGTATAAAGCCATCCAAGCATATCCACATCACACAATACATGATGATCCTTAATTCGGGGGATATATCTCCCTTCTGTCACAACCACAGGCCGTAGCCTACATTTCAAGATCTACAAGACCATTCCAGCAATATATGGATGGATGAATTTTTCTTCAGAATACATCCCGCCTATCGGAGTTAACCTTTCTTCAAGGATTGCCACACTTCTACTTGATCGAGATCAAAAACGAGGGAAGGATGAGACACGATGAGTTAGTGAGTCAATGAGAGCCACCATCAAATCGGGTAGAAACTAGGTATGAGAGTCTCTCCTCTCGGAAGCTTGATAGCCCAGAAAGGTTCTCACATGTATGCCCTTTACAACATTCGTGATTTTTCAAACAAAAATGCTATTTGGTACTTTTTAAAAAAAAAACCGCAACTAGATTTTCATAAATTTCACTTCTCATGATTTTTAAAAATGTATATATGCACATAATACAATTATTTTTCCAACAAGCATCTCACACTCTATATCAATACAAAAGATTTCTCTATATTTCTTCACAAACGATTTCAAAAGTATAGGGACCAACAGCGAGCTTGTCGACCGATTGCACAAAAAAACAAACAAAAAAAAACAATTTTGACTAAATAAAGCATACAATAGTTGACATCCCCCTAAAGAGGTGACATTTCGGAAGATGATGGTCGGACCCACGAAAAGTTGGGGCATCCTTGAAACCGTTTGATCAAGACCACAAGACTGAGCTGGTACAATTATGAAATCATGGGACATCCCTTTGAATGTCAACATCAAGATCAGTTGCATTACATTCGCATCAACATTAGTGCATTCATCATGCATTCTTATCAAGCATCCACACCATATATCAAGTTACATGCATCCATACGAAACACACATATTTCATTCAAACATAAAAAAATAAACATGTCAAAAAACAAGGATGGCGAATCCTCAACCAAAGGAAAGCCACGCCGATAAAAAAGTCAAATCAACAAAAAAGTTGAACCCACCAAGAGGAACAACCACAACACCAACTCCTCTTTCAGCATCGATCTCGTCCTGCCGTTGATGGTAGCGGATCTCCTCCAACATCGATTTTGTTATGTCGTTGATGGTGTAGCGGATCTCCTTCAACATCGATCTCGTCCTGCAGTTGATGGTAGCGGATCTCTTCCAGCATCGATCTTGTTATGCCGTTGATGGTATAGCGGATCTCCTTCAACATTGATCTCGTCCTACCGTTGATGGTAGCGGATCTCCTCCAGCATCGATCTTGTTATGTCGTTGATGGTGTAGCGAATCTCCTCCAACATCGATCTCGTCCTACTGTTGATGGTAGCGGATCTCTTCCAATATCGATCTTGTTATGCCGTTGATGGTGTAGCGGATCTCCTTCAATATCGATCTCGTCCTGCCGTTGATGGTAGCATATCTCCTCCAACATCGATCCTATTATGCCGTTGATGGTGTAGCGAATCTCCTTCAACATCAATCTCGTCCTGCCGTTGATGGTAGCGGATCTCTTCCAACATCGATCTTGTTTTACTTTGATGGTGTAGTGGATCTCCTTCAACATCGATCTTGTCCTGCCGTTGATGGTAGCGGATCTCCTCCAACATCGATCTTGTTATGACGTTGATGGTGTATCAGATCTCTTTCAACATCGATATCATCCTACCGTTGATGGTAGCGGATCTCCTCCAACATCGATCTCGTCCTGCCGTTGATGGTAGCGGATCTCCTCCAGGATCGATCTTGTTATACCGTTAATGGTGTAGCAGATCTCCTTCAACAACGATCTCGCCCTGTCGTTGATGGTAGCAGATCTCTTCCAACATCGATCTTGTTATGATGTTGATGGTGCAGCAGATCTCCTTCAACATCGATCTCGTTCTACCGTTGATAGTAGCGGATCTCCTCCAACATCGATCTTATTATGTCGTTGATGGTGTATCAGATCTCCTCCTCATCAGGTTTCGTCTTACCGTTGATGGTGTAGCGGACCTTTGATCATGTGTCTTCGTCAGAGTCGTAGCTTGATCTCCAATATACTCCTTCGGATCATGCCTCTTCGTCAAAGTCGTAGCTTGATCTCCAATATACTCTTTCGGATCATGCCTCTTCGTCAGTGTCGTAGCTTGATCTCCAATATACTCCTTCGGATCATGCATCCTCGTCAGAGTCGTAGCTTGATCTCTAATATACTCCATCAGATCATGCCTCTTCGTCAGAGTCGTAGCTTGATCTCCAATATACTCCATCAGATCATGCCTCTTCATTAGAGTCGTAGCTTGATCTCCAATATACTTCTTCGGATCATGCCTTTTCGTCAGAGTCGTAGCTTGATCTCCAATATACTCCTTCGGATGATGCCTTTTCATCTAAGTCGTAGCTTGATCTCCACAATCTCCTTCGGACCATGCCTCTTCATCTAAGTCGTAGCTTGATCGCCACTAATTTCTTCAGATCGTGTCTCTTCATCAGAGTTGTAACTCGATCTCAATCTAATCACCGGGTCATACCTCTTCGTCGGAGTCGCAGCTTGTTCCACTCTAATCTCTTGATTTCGTCTCGTCGCCGGTGACGTAAAGAATCACCCACATCCAACAGAGAAGTGGGACAAAATTAGTGCTTATGGTATTAGCTCTATCCTTGTTCCACAAGTATAAGCAAAGAGGGACAACTGTAATCATTATTTTGTCCCGAAATCTAAACTCAATTCTTTCACATTAGGGGGTTGTATGGGATATAATAATAATAATAATAATAATAATAATAATAATAATAATAATAATAATAATAATTAAAAATAAAAAAAAAGAAAAAAGAAAAAGGAAAAAGGAAAAAATAAGAAAAATTGGTGGTCATTAGAGTTATTCTATTATAAAAAGCCTTACTGTTAACATTATTATTATATATACTATCTTAGTATTATTATTATTATTATTCATTACTATTATCAATATTATTATACTTACTATTGTTTTTGTTATTACTTATTATTATTAATTATTTCTATTTCTATTATTATTATTATTATCTTTTTATTACTATTATCATTAATATCATTATTATTATTCTCATTATTATTAGTATTATTAATTATTTAATAATATTAGTATTTATTATTATTATTATTATTATTATTATTATTATTATTATTATTATTATTATAACATAAATGAATTGGCAGATCAAATAAATAAATAAAGTCTATATATATATAATAATAAGAGTCCATTACAAAAACCCATATCGAGCCCAAGCCTAATCAAATACAGAAAAAACCCTAATCTTCACTCTTTCTTTTGCGCAGCCAAACAAGAGCCGTCGGATCTGGGGGAGTCATCCAAGGGCCCAGATTAGTCCAACCAAAAAACCCTAGAGCCCGTCTCACAGCCTTGCGCTGCACCTCCTAACAGCCGTTGGATCGTGCTTCATCCAACGATCCAAATTTGATCAAAGGCAAAACCCTAGCAAGCCCTTTCTCAGCCTCGCGTCGCACACATTCACAACCGTCAGATCAAGACTCGATCTTACGGTCCCAGATCGACGCGGAGGGCGCTCTAGAGGGTCTACGCGTGTCTCTTCCAGACCGACGCGCTACGATCTATCTCCTCACGCGCCTGACAACTCCAGGCCTTCTGCCGCTTCAGGCCCTTTGCCACCACCATGCCGCTCCCGTTTCGCCAAAGAACGACATGCAACAGGGGAAAGCAAAAAAACCAGACACCAAAATGGCAAAAAAATCGAAGTCAACTAGACAAAGCAAAAAGACAACAACAAGGCAGAGATCAAAGCAAGCATTGTGTAACTTCGGTTATAAAAAACCGAAAAAGAAATTGTAACGGGATCCCGATTCGAATATAAAAAAAGCCTCAAAAAATTAATGTAACCCGAATAGGGGATTCCAGAGAGTAATACAAAAAATTCAGCTCTTTTTTTTTAAGGTATCCTCTCCTCTTTTCTTTTCTTTTCAGATCACATGCAAAGAAAATAAGAAAAACGTAACAAAAAGTGAAGAGTTTTACCTTTAAGGTGGAGCCGTTTCCGATCGCTGGTTCCCTTTTTGTGACAAGCTCCGTCTGGCAATGAACCCTTGGGGTGAGCCCTCAGAGTTCGATTTCTATTAAAAAAAGGAAAAAGGTTTTCATTTTTTTGATATGTTTTTTTTTGTACTCTCCGTAAGTGAAAAGGAGAGAAAATAAGAGGTTTTTCTTACGGCCGCGATGCCTATCGACGCCGATTGAAGGCTGTCGGCGACAGAGGGGTACTTCTTCACTTTTTATCGGGTTTCATTTGATTTAGGTCAAAAGGGAGAAAGGGGTAGGATTTTTTATCATGTTTCGAGAATGGTAAAAAGGGGAATGAGGAGAATTTTTTAGGGTTTCAAGCCTTCCAAAAGAGGCAAAAATAAATTCAGAGGTGATTTATACCGCCGTGCCTTTTTTTAAAGTGGTTTAATCACATAGATGCCTTTCCGTGTTTTCGAACTCTCACTATAAGGGCTTCCGCTTTTTTAAAATATCAGCCCGAGTCCCTACAACTTTACATTGTTTATTTCGTTCCGAGTATTCCAATTCACTTTTTTGGGTAAATCACCTTTCGAACCCCATGATTTTTAACTTGCGTTTGATTTTGGTCCTTTAACCAATGGTATAATCGCAGCCTCAGCCCCCAGACTCTTAAAATATTTCGCACATGGTTATTACTATATAATATAGTTTATATGGTATAATATCATACATGTCATGTTACATTTTTTTACATAACTCATTTTAGGTGGCTATCTCCATAAATTATAAAGATCCTTAACGTATATTATATATTTATGAGTTTCGCACAATCATATAAGAGTCTGTCATAACTTAGATGTAATCATGTTTTCTCAAGTTGTATGTAGGTCCATTACATAATTTTATTATGATGCGTGTTCATTTACTTTGGTCTACTTGTTTCATTTCGTTCATTTCATTATGTCCCTTTTCATTAGGTGTAGTTCTTAATTCATATTTTCTTATTCACACATTCAAATATCATGCGCACTTGTTTCCATGTTTAATTTGTTTATTCTCGTATGTCATGCTAAGTCACGTTTGGAGCAAGAAAGATAATATCATGCGATGTTTTTTTATTCGGAAACGAACGAAGCCAGTACCAGTCTTAGTGGTGGTGGTTCGGGCGTTCGTTCTCGAATATTTGTATTTTCAAAATTTACTAGCATATATAACCAAGTATCAGTTAAAATTGTCACTTTAATTTGTAAAATCTAATTTTTAACTAAGCGGTAAAGTTTTGGTGCCAATTTTGGGCACGTCGAGGGTGCTAACCCTTCCTCGCGTATAACCGACTCACGAACCCTTTCGAATCTCTGATTTCTATTTTCGGTGGCCGGTCTACCATTTTAAAGTGGCCGGTGGCGACTCCTTCTATTTTTAAAATCTTTTTCAAATCCCTCTATTTTAAAATATTTTTTTCTAAAAAAACTCCTAATATTTTTCCCAATAATTTTCTAAAATCTATTTTTACACCTATTCCAAAATTTCTCAAATATCCTTCCCACCGTACCTACACCCATACTTATACCTATATATGTTTTTCAAAAAAATAAAATAGTCGTTGCACGGTCACTGTGGGGTTATAATTCCAAGTCCATTCTTCTGATATAAACAGTAACTAAAATATAAGAAAGGTTGAGCAATGCTTTTAATGACCATTGTGCGTTTCGGTAAACCGAACAACATAAGTCACCTATGTGAGAGTGAAGTGGAGCCACTTTAAAGACACTATTAGGGAATAGTTCTCTAAGCTCTTGCAGAACCAAGAGATGTCCAAGGCTATACGAACATAACCATGAGAACCAAATTCTTGTCAGCGAGGTATTTGCGTGAGGTATGTCACCGCTTACACAAACAAGACAATTCAAGAACATCACGTTTACTAGACAACCAGTAAGGTAAACATATTTTTACAAGGGAAGGTTTAGAGGGGAACGCCTACCTACCCTATGCAAATAACGAACGTAAAATCTATCACCACTTCAAGTCAATGTTTTTGATCCATCAATTTTATTCGTGTGGGGGATTGTTGGAAAAATAATATATATATCGGTTGAATAATATTGATGATAAATCATGCCACTTGGTGAATATACATGTTAATAATAAGTCATGTCACTTGGTAAATAAACTTACTAATTATTAGTTTAAAGTTACATCCATTCAATCATATATATATATCTATTAACTTTTCAATAAATCGTTCCATCAAAAGGTAATATATATATATATCCCATAGTGTTTGCAAGTTAGATAAACTCTGATTATATCCCGAGTTTAGTTACATGATACGCTTAAATTAAAATAAAAATATTTTAATTATATCTTTTTCTATTCACAAGATTTAAACTTAAAATTTGTAATTCAAATTCAGCAACTAGTCATATTTTGTCTTTGTGATTAGAATTAGGGGTGCATAATTAACGTAACCATAAATTAACCGGTATAACCGCTATATTTTATAAATTAACATAACCGTTAAGGCTAAACAGTTTTGGTTAATCGAACCGCTAAAAGTAACAGTTAATGGTTACGGTTACGATTATAAAGTTTGACAGACGGATAGGTTAACTGTTATTAAACTATATATATATATATAATAATTTTGTAACTTGTGTCATATTAACTCATGGAAGTTTCATTTACCTTATGTTTTTTATGTTAATTAAATATTTTTTGTTTAAAAATTTTATCGTGTATTGTTATGTGTTGAACATTGTTGAAACTTGGAACTTTAAACTATTGTGAAGCTTGTCTGTGTTTGTCTTGTGTTGGAACTCAATAGTATGTATGTACTTTTTTATTTAAGTATGAAATTAGTGTTTATAATCTCTCTAATAAGTATTTTTCTGAATATTTTAATTTAATAACTATCGAATAGATAATTTTATTATTCTAGCGAACATGTGAAAAAATTATAATAGGTTATAGGTTAACTTGTAACCAAACGTCGGTTAACCATGTTCTAATTGTTAACCGTTTCTTAATGGTTAGGTTATGGTTAGCAAAATTCAGTAACCGTTATAGCGGTTAACCGATTGTTTAGGCTAAATGATACGGTTAACCGACCAAGAGCACCCCTAATTATATCTATGGGTGTTTTTACCTAAATATCTCATTTTTAATATCATTAATGTTTATGACACACAAATAAATTATTTTTGGACATAACACACCTTTTGCGGGAACTCATCTGGTTGGTATGGCGAGTTTCATTTAAAAACAAAAACTCATAGAATTCGTCTTACCAGCATGACGAGTTTCATGTGTTTTTATTTTTTATGAGTTTTTTATATATTCATTATTAGCTCCAATTAAAATAATAAAAATTCATGGAATTCGTCATGTTGATATGATGAGTTCTATAAACTTTTATATTTTAATAAAACTTGTCATACTAGCTAGACGAGTTCTTGAAATAGATGATAGATTTAAAAATAATTTTATTTTAGTGTTAGAAGCGTAAATAATATTAAAATAAGATATTAGATAAAATAACCGTGTCTTTTGCCACCAAAATTGAAAATGGTCAAATAAATCTGAATCGCATAAAATCCAATCACATGTTAAAAAAAAAGAATCTATAAGAAACATGTCTAATGTCAAGTCCTGCAGCTTTAGTCATGTGCATTATTAATTTCCTTGTTGGTTTCAATAATTTAGATGAAAAGTTAAAAAATTGAAAAATCTTAATACAACTTTCGCCCTAAAGTATACTCGATTTTTCAACTTGCCCCCTAAACTTCATTTTGCCCACTTTTTCTCCTTAAACAATTCGATGTTACCCAGTTTGTCCCATTCCGTTACCCTTTGCTGTTAAAAAAATTTCAGCCAATAACATCCTACCACGTCATCAACTCATTGACTAAGTCAATCCGTCTGGTTTTATTTAAAGGGTAAATGACATGTCAAGTCTGTCAGGTTTGTTTTTTTTGTTCAATTTAGTCACTGAAAAGTCTATTTTTACCTTAAATTGACCCCTATTTGTTTCTAATTTTTATAATTTAGTCCATTATTCGTTATTATTAATAATATTATTTTATTAAAATGTTAATATTTAATAAAAATAAATAAAACAAATATTTTAATCCTAAATTAGTAATTTTTTAGATTCGAATTCCAATTATATTCTAATTATTAATTCTAATTTCACTATATTTGAATTATAGTTTTTGAGTAAAATTCAAATTATATTCGAATCATGTTTAACATGCAATTATATTCGAATCATGTTTAACAGGTAATTATATTCGTATCATGATCATATTATATTCGAATCATATTCAAATTATTTTTGAAATATAATTTGAATATGATATTTCGAATGTAATTTGAATATTATTTGAATATAATATGAACATGATTCGAATATAATTCTAATATAATTACATGTTTTTAAACTATTATATTCGAATCATGTTCATAGTATATTCGAATCATGTTTAACATGTAATTATATTTGAATCATGTTAAACATGTAATTATATTTGTATCATGTTTAACAGGTAATTATATTCATATCATGTTCATATTATATTCGAATCATATTCAAATTATATTCTAAATATGATTCGAATATAATACGAGCACGATTTGAATATAATACGAACATGATACCAATATAATTACCTGTTAAACATGATTCGAATATAATAGTTGAAAAAACATGTAATTATATTAGAATTATATTCGAATCATGTTCATATTATATTCCAATCATATTCAAATTACATTCGAAATATCATATTCAAGTTAAATTTCGAAAATAATTTGAATATGATTCGAATATAATATAGACATGGTTCAAATATAATTCTAATATAATTTGAATTTTGCTCAAAAAATATATTTCGAATATAGCAAAATTCGAATTAATAATTCGAATATAATTAGAAGATGATTCAAATATAATTTGAATATGATTCGAATATAATACGAACATGATTCGAATATAATTTAAATTTTACTCTAAAACTATAATTCAAATAGAGTGAAATTAGAATTAATAATTAGAATATAATTGGAATTCGAATCTAAAAAAGTACTAATTTAGTATTAAAATATTTGTTTTTATTTATTTTTATTAAATATTAACATTTTAATAAAATAATATTATTAATAATAACAAATAATGGACTAAATTATAAAATTAGAAACAAATAGGGGTCAATTTAAGGTAAAAATAGACTTTTCAGTGACTAAATTGAACAAAAAACAAACCTCACAGACTTGACATGTCATTTACCCTTTAAATAAAACCAGGCGGATTGACTTAGTCAATGAGTTGATGACGTGGCAGGATGTTATTGGCTGGATTTTTTTTAACGACAAAGGGTAACAGAATGGGGCAAAATGGGTAACAACGAATTGTTTAAGGGAAAAAAGTGGGCAAAATAAAATTTATAGGGCAAGTTGAGAAATCGGGTATACTTTAGGGGGGAAAAGTTGTATTAAGCCAATTGAAAATGACTACATTTGTGGTCCATCTAATTTAGAGAATGGTCATCAATCAACAATCTCTCCCTCAAAGATTCTTTCCTTATAAGAGAAAAACTTTGTTAATAATTTATAAGCGAAAAATAAATATAATAGGATCACCCTACAATAAAATATGTACAAAAGATGAATTTAATGTAGTTTGATTTTGTTTATTGTCATAAATAAATAAATAAATAATCTATTATAAACGTAGAGATGACAAATCTTATGTATCTCAATATTTCTACTAGGGGCAAGCGTTCAATCTAGTCGAGTCGAGTCAAATTTTTTTGAGTTATTCGAGTTGACACGTCACATTTTACAACTCAAATTTTATTTGAAAAATTTTCGATTCGAGTCGAGTCGAGTTTTTGAGTTCCTATAAAAATTTAATTGTAATTATTTATCATGTTATAGTAGGGTTGATTCCAATTTAAACAGCTTTCTCTAATCATATAAGATATGCACACACACACAAACATATATATATATATATATATATATATATATATATATATATATATATATATATATATATATATATATATATATATATATATATATCTTCATATTTTTCATATGTGACAATATTTTTTTATATTTTTAAATATCGGTATATATATATCATAAAAAATTGAGGGACTCATCTCAAACTTAAAAATAAATTCATTAATTACTAAAAATTTCGAGTTATTCGAATTTCTATTTTTCAACTCAAGCTTTATTTGAATTTTTTTGAGTCTAGTCGAGTTTATGAAATTTCGAGTTGAGTCAAGACGAGTCGAGTTATTCAGTTTTTTCGAGTCGAGACGAGTTTTGCTCACCCCTAATCTCTACAATACTAATAATTTGTTGGCCATTTTGTTTTTGGTTGTCCTCCTGGTTCTAGAAATTTGCCCTGATTAATCTCGACGAACCTGCGTCCCACATCTGACTTTGATAGATGAGTCTTGCATCAATGATTTTTTGCATACACAAAATCTCGTGTTTAAACGATATTAAATTACTTAACACTAATCTCGTTGGTAATATGTTAGCATTTTAAAACAGAATGATTAGATTTATCAGATTATTTAGACTATCCGTTGTTGGCCGAAGGAGGGGTGTACAAGGTTCCAAATGTATAACCTAATAATTGCCTCAAATTGCTCTCAAAATGTAAAATTTTATATCTATTGTTTTGTTAATTGTAATTTATATATTTTAACTAGGTACTAGTAGAAAAACGGATGACGTTCATTTTAGGAGACTCGTGTTTAAGGTGTGTGCATTGTCAAAGTGTTAAGAATATCTATGAACAGATATTTGAAAGGATTTAGAAGATGAATCTGGGTTTAGAAAAGAGAGTCAATGCTCTCACCAATTTATTAATAAAACCTGTAATATCTCAATTGAGACCAGGTGTCTTTTATACAAGGAAAGGACTTATGTGAACTAGCATGGAACGGCTGACTACCAGACTAACAACAACCTAACCACTTCCTAACTTCCTAACCACTCCTGCCAGCTCATCACAGTCCACTTGTACAACTCATACTCTTAACATTCACCCTGCTGATCGAGACCTCAGCAAACAAGAAGAACACCTGGAATCCTGCAACCAAAAAGAAAAACACAGAAGCCAAAACATAGAACACATCAAATAGAAATCAAGTAACAGTAGATATCTGAACAACAGATAAGTGATCCCGAAACCGAGAAAAGGAAGTTGTGGAGAGAGGCTTGGTTAGAATATCAGCCAACTGCTCAGACAATGGAATCTCATTGACTAATAACTTCCCTGCAGCAACCTGCTCACGAACAAAAAACATATTAAGTTCAACATGTTTAAACTTAGAATGAAAAACAGGATTAGCCGAGACAGCAACAACACTGGAATTATCACACCAAAGAGTGGATTTTCCATCAAGAGGAACATGCAGTTCTCGAAGGAGAGACTCAAGCCACAATATTTATGTAGTAGCACAAGCCACACTGCGATACTCAGCCTCAGCTGTAGATCGGGACACCACCGCCCGCTTTTTAGATCCCCATGAAACAAGATTGTCACCAAAGAATACACAAAACCTAGAGGTAGAGCGTCGATCATCTAAATCGGAGCCCCAATTGGCATCAGCAAACGCAATAAGTGTTAACCGAGAAGAAGCAGTAAAACGAAGACCATAATCAATAGTACCCGACAAGTAACGAAGTATCCTTTTAACTGTCTGAAAATGAGTATCTAGAGGGGAGTGCATAAACTGGCAGACTCGATTAACGGAAAAAGCAATTTCCGGACGAGTGATAACCACATACTGGAGAGCACCAACAATGCTCATGTATTCTGTGACATTATCAATAGGACTCCCATCAGCCAAGGAAAGATGACAATTAGACACCATAGGAGTAGGCAACCCATTGGCTGTCCCCAAACCACAATGATGTAGCAAGTCACAAATGTATTTCCGCTGACTCAGAATAAGCCCATTAGCAGTATAGGACACATCAATCCCCAAGAAATAGGAAAGCACTCCTAAATCTTTCAAAGAAAATACCATATTCAACTCATCAATAACAACTTGAATAGAAGAGGGATAATTACCAGTCAAGATAATATCGTCAACATAGACTAAGAGATATATTACCTTACACGCCGAATGTTTAATGAACATCAAAGAGTCAGACCTGGACATGACAAAACCAATAGGCACCAGATGAGCCTTTAAAGTCTCAAACCAGGCACGAGGAGCCTGCTTCAAGCCATAGATCGCTTTGTTCAACTTGCAGACAAACCTTGACTTGTCACCTTGCTCATAGCCCGGTGGCTGAGTCATGTACACATCTTCAGCAAGCTCGTCGTTCAAAAACGCATTGTTGACATCAAGTTGACGAAGCACCCAATTTCGAGTAACAGCAAGTGACAGAATTGTATGAACCGTGACCGGTTTGACTACCGGACTGAACGTTTCATGAAAGTCACAGCCGGCTTGTTGCAGAAACCCCTTAGCGACTAAACGGGCCTTAAACTGTGACACTGAACCATCTGGATGCCTCTTGACCTTGAAAATACACTTACACTGAACCGTACGACGATCTAGAGGGAGCTCAACAACAGACCACGTATTGTTTCGAATTAGGGCATCATATTCCTCTTGAGCCGCCTTGCGCCAGTAGTCACTTTTCAATGCTTCCCTGATAGTCCGAGGCTCTACAAGAGCATCCACAGAACTACACACAGCTGTGTGAAAGATTTTCGGCTTACGAACTCCATTTTTACTCCGTGTGAGCATCGGATGAACATTCTTAGTAATCGAAGAAGCAGCCACTCCAGGAGACAGACGAACAACAGATGGCACATCGACCGCAGGCACCGTTTGAGCACCAAATTGAGAATCAAGATCTGCAAGAGCAACTGGAAGATTTTGAGAAGGATGAGGCGGCTGAGAGAGAATAGATGAGTCAACTAGGGCAGAAACTGAAGACGGGTCATTATTAGAACTCCTAGTAAAGGACAGAGTCGGGTCACCCGGAACCACGAGCCCAACCTCATCAAATAACCCAAGAGACCCAGCCGGAGAAGAGAACCCAGAATATGAGCCAGACAACGGATCAGTAACCCCAGGTTTGACCGGTCGTAGAGCTAGAGATTGAGCCTCCACCGTCTAGGCCAGTTCACCAGGTGATGAAGTGGGCTGCGCCTCAAGAGAGTCCAAGGCATGTGACGTTAGGAGTGAACCATTCCTCGATAGTATAAACAGATTAGGGGAAGAGGCATGAACGGGCTCCTCAAATAAAGATACAGGCCGGACTGGCTCCTCAGAAGAAATAATAGGGCCAGAAACAGGTGAGCCTACCACCAAGCTAAGCCGGTCAGAAGGTTGGGCTGCAATCACAACATCTATCCCGGGCCCAGGTTGAGCATCACACCGAATAGACGGTGACACAGCCATACCATGCCTCTCCAAACAATGGGCTGAATCATTTGTCTGGGATGAGACATTAACACCACTACACCCAGGTCCAAGTTGAGCATCACACTGAACAGAAGTAACACACCTCTCAACAGACGGATAAACCAACAAGGGAAAATTACTTTGCCCAAGATTAGGACTGTCAGCACTTGAATTTGACCCAGTAGAAGAAGCTCCTAAATGAGGAAATATCGTTTCATCGAATATGACATGTCGCGAGACAATAATTTTCCTGGATTGATCAAGGCAACGATATCCCTTGTGACACGAACTATAGCCTAGAAAAACACATTGATGAGTCCGAAATCAAACTTGTGAGAGTTAAACGGCCGGAGGAGAGGATAACATGCACAACCAAAGACCCGCAGAAAATTATAATCCGGTTTTTGTTTATATAGAACTTCAAACGGTGAATAGTCTTGCAATACCACTGTAGGTAAACGATTAATTAGAAAAACTGTGGTGACAAAAGCATAACTCCAAAATTTAGTTGACAACCCCGCTTGAGCTAGTAAAGTAAGCCACATATCAACAATGTGACGATGTTTGCGCTCGGCTTTGCCATTTTGTTCCGAAGTGCTAGGACATGACACACGATGTAAAATACCATTTCGACCATACGAGCAACTAAAGCTTGATATTCACCCCCACCATCGGTTTGAAGAGCCTTAATTTTCACACCAAATTGAACTTCAACCATTTTATAAAAATTGCGAAAACAATCAAAGACATTCGATTTTTTTCTTAATCAAGTATAGCCACGTGAATCTACTAAACACATCAATGAATGAAACATAATAGGAAAAGCCATCGGAAACTACTAGGGCAGGACCCCAAACATCCGAGACAACAAGATGAAAATGACTAGTGTAGGTAGTTGAAGACAGTGAGAAAGGCAACTTGTGCGCTTTTCCTTGCAAACACGACAAACATACAGCATGTAAAACATTATTACTTACAGCAATATTACTAGAATGTAAAGCACTCCGAAGAGTGGCCAAGGACGGATGTCCAAGGCGTTTATGCCAAATATCTAAAGACAAATTCTTCGAAGAAACATTCAACACTGTAGGAGAAACAGATGAAGGCAAAGCAGTCCTTGCTCGACCAGCATTAGAAGGCACTGAGTTGAGTTCATACAAACCTTCAGGAGTGAGCCTCCCTTCCAGAAGAACAACCGAAGTTTGTGCATCCTTAACAAAACAACTATGAGAATGAAACTCAAAATACACACTGTTATCTCGAGCAAACTGAGAAACAGATATCAAGTTTCTTTTAACATCAGGAGCACATAAAAGATTATGCAAATATAAGGGAGTACTAGGAGAAGAAACCAACCCAGAACCCACATGCGTTATCGGAACAGCAGACCCATTCCCTATAAGCACAAAACTCATACCTGAGTATGGAGTGTCAGTCTGCAAATTAGCTCTATCATTCGTAATATGGTGTATGGATCCAGAATCAGCACACCACACTACTTCGCGCGACCCAGATTGCCCAAGGGAACTCCCCGAAAACGAGGGGCCTACACCAAAGACCACAGGAGAACCAAAAGGAGCTGAGGGAACCACACCAGAGGCATTTGAAACAACACTCGAACCAGTGGAACCAACATATGGAGAGTGATGCTGCACTTGTGAAACAGAAGGAGAAAGACCATAAGACCCAAAGGAACAATGAGGAGTGACAAAACTGGGAGAGGACACTGGAGTAATGAAACCAGAGGAAGGATTAGAAAAGGAATGAGAAAACACTTGTACTGGAGCAGGAGAAAACCCCGAAGTAAGGACCATAGGAACATGTTGATTTCCAGAAGAGTTAGACCCAAAAGAAGTTGAACGCTGCACATTATAGTTTGGTTTAGGACCACTATTACTAGATTTGTTCCCTGGATATCCCTGATCAAACTTGTACCGGCACTTTTGAGCAAGATGCCCAAAACGCTCACAAATCTGACATTGAGGTCGATTGGAGTTCATTCGACCACGCCCTCGACCTCGATAGGAGTTTCCAATGCGTTGATCTTTAGAAAACCCAGAATTATGCAAAGAAGCATTGGTAACTGAAAATTCTTCCTCAGTATCTACAGTCACACTCTTGGACTCTTGTTGAACAGCAATGTTAGCTTGAACAGAAAAGTCAGCAGACAAAAAATCCTTCTGCCGCATCTCACAGTCAATTAACATCTCAGTCAAACTCTCAAGAGACTGGGGTTCCTTCGAAGCAATAGCAAGAACCGATTCAAACTCAGCTGTGAGGCCAGAGAGAACAACACTCACCTGTTCTTGTTCTGAAACAATATTCCCAGAGGCATTCAACGAATCACAAATCAACTTAATTTTCGCTAGATACTCAGTAACAATGAGACCTCTCTTCTTCTGAGAATGTAGACTATGCCTTAAAGAAGATAATTTTGTTGTAGATCGAGCAGCAAACAGTCGTGAAAAAGAGCTCCAGATGGCTCGAGCAGTAGTCAATCCTGTAAGATGTTGAAGAACATCTGAACTAACAGTAGACATGAACCAGGAAGCAAGAAGCTTATCCTGCTTCAAATATACTGAAAACAGAGGATTGACTACACGTTGACCAGCATCATTTGTAGTTTCCTTCGGTGGAGGTGTATGCTCAGAGAGAAAATCAAGCAAACCATAGCCTTCAATGATAAGCATCACTTGATGCTTCCATAGAATATACGTACTTTCAGAAAGTTTGATTGTCTCAAGCTTAGGAAGTTGTTGAGGAGTAGACACAGAGGACATCACATCCCCAGTGGATGCAGAATCCCTAGGATCTAGATCTAAAGAAGTAGACTCAACATCCATGGAAACAAAAGCTTGTGCAACAAAGATCGAAAACTCTCACAGGCAAAACGTCGAACACTAAGTGTGCACAAAAAAACATTAGAACAAATCACACAGATAACAACTGACAAACAACCAATCAATCTCTGCCAAGAAATATTACAACAACACCAATCCAGAGAAGTGAGGAGTCATACTACCAATCCAACACAGAGCTACGCAAATCTCAACGCAAACAACCACGGAGATAAAATTTTCTGATTTTAAAGATATCATGAAAATCACTACTCTGCTCTACCTCAATTATCAACACGAGACATAGATTCTTATGATTTGAAACGACTATCTTGAATTGAAAAACAGAAAATCAAACGCAGATTGAAAGAACAATGAGTACATAAATCTCACCAATCAAGACCAGTCCGCGATGAAAACCAGAACGCCAAGACTGAGAGAAGGATAGAAGTTGATTATCGAGTCACTAGTACAATCTGCAGGCATAGCTCATCAGGATTCGGCAAAACTTCTCTATGAAAACAAGGATTCGAAGAGAAAACAAGGATTCGAAGAGAAAAGAAGCAGCAACAAGAAGCAGAAGTCACCAGGATTTGGCTCTGATACCATGAAAGGATTTAGAAGATGAATCTGGGTTTAGAAAAGAGAGTCAATACTCTCACCAATTTATTAATAAAACTTGTAATATCTCAATTGAGACCATGTGTCTTTTATACAAGGAAAGGACTTATGTGAACTAGCATGGAACGGCTAACTACCAGACTAACAACAACCTAACCACTCCCTAACTTCCTAACCACTCCTGCCAGCTCATCACAGTCCACTTGTACAACTCACACTCTAAACTATAACAATATTATCTTGTAATCACCTTTATACTATTTAAAAAAAATAGAAACTCATTTTTCGAATCTAATTTTTAAGTATGAATTAAATTTAAAATTTTCGTGATAAATTAATTTAAATTCGAGTGAGTTATACGATTCAGTACATGTAATAATCAATTCGATTATAAATTGTTTGTATTAATGTAAGTGGTATATGATCATCTACTTCTATTCCTTTCAATTGTTGATGAACACTGAAGTTTTAATGTCCATTTCTTTTTGAAGAGCTGATGCACTTGGTTATGCCAGAAGTTAACTTGCCCGTTTCGCTTCTCGCCACACAAACGAGTTTCGGTTTGCTTGCGTTTGGATCATATGGGCTAGAAAGCTCGGAAGATGCCAACATGCCGAGCTAATGGCTCCGTCATTGGGAGGAAGTTACCAACGACCTCTCTCACCTTCTCGTTTCGCAGTTGTTGAAACTATTTTCAAACCGGTAAAAATAACTTGCACGATTAATTTTAAAAGTTAGGATTTTTCTTTATTTTAATTTGATTTTAAAAATATTTTAGAGTCACCATTGATCAATTTGGTAGACCAGACACCATAAAAACAATCAAAGATTCATTGTTTTAAAATTAAAAATTTGAGAGTCGGTTACGTGTGGGGGAATGATTAACCCCCCACAAACGCCCGATATCGGTACCTTTAATTTTGTGTGGCATATTGGCATTTTAAAAATGACAACTTGAATTTAATTTAATCTTTTATTGTTAACTGAGTTTATGTTTAAAATGAAAATATTCTTTTTTATAAGGAAATACATTTTTATTCGAATATAAATTGGAAACACTCCTATACGACCAAGGCACCTTTATTTATATTCTAAAAATATATTTCGAATATAAAAGATTTAATGCATGATTAATTATGGTCTTGTTTGTTTAAGTTCTAACTTAAAAGGTTCTCATTATAATTGGTGAATTATTTAAATCTATGAATATTATTTAATTTAAAAGTTTATATGAGACAACACTCAACTGCTTGGGCACCATCCATATTTAAACCCAAAAATTATAGATAATATTCCCTAGTTATTAATGGATGGAAATCCTCTGCTCCTTTTCGGTGCCCCTGCTTATGCCCCACACTTAAAATTAGGTTTATGGTTTAGAGTTTAGGGTTTTAGGTTAGGGTTTATGGAATTTATGGTAGGGTGTATTTTTTAGGGTGTAGGGTTTAGGATTTAGAATTTAAGATTAGTGCTTGGAATTTAATTATGTAATGTCTTTTAGTGTTGGGACATAAATAGGGGCACCGAAAAGGGGCAGATGATTTTTATCCGTTATTAATTTTCTCTAATTATTTAAAGTACTAGTCCTAATTAAGGTTCTAATTAATTGATCTAGATTATTTATCATTTTTTCTAAGTTCTAACAAATATTATTTGTTCAATTTTAAAAGTTTATGTTGAACAATGCCCAATTAACCTATGACACCATTCAAATTTAAATTTCTAAATTTTCCATGTAATTCTTGTTAACTCCAATTCTCAATCCAAATTCAATTATTAAAGTTTAATAAAGAACCTAATTTTAAGTCTCTAAAATAATTACATAAATTAAATTATGTGAATTAATTATCTAACAAATTATACTACATGCTTAATTTAAAACATGCACCAATTCAATCAATAATAATTAAATTGCAATTAAATTAAATAATTAAACACTTAAAGCATGACTAAATTGAAATGAATTAAAACTATAATTCTTCAATTTTATTGAATAGCGGGGACTAAATTGAAATGAGAGCGAAATTGCAAAACTCAATTACAAGGAAATGGTGACCATGCTAAATTAATTATATAGAAAAGGCCAAAACTAATAAAACGCGGGTGATGGTGATTTAAAAGACTTGTGTTTTCACCTTATTTATTGTTTAATTTGTCCCCATCATGTTATTATTTGCATGCATTTTAGCATTTTTATCTTTGTATTTGCATATTTTTAACTCAATGGTTCTCTTTTGAATTATCCTTTATTTTATCACATTTTTGTTGCTAATGTCGCTACATGAGTTCTTCCAGAATTGCAGCCAGGACTGTCGCCACATTGGGATGTCACTGCATAAATGTTGTTTAGATTACGTCTAGGACTGCCGTTACAGTGATATCTGTCAAAAAGATAAGATCAAAGGAAAATGAGCTGGCAGGTTGTTACAACAACTTTTGTTCAGACCTGATGCGGGCGCAATTGTCGACGCAATGATAGCTGTCAACAGCTACCGGGATAAGATCAAAGGACGATAAGTTGAAGGGTTATTACAACAACTTTTGTCTGGACATTATGTCGCTATAATTTTCACTGCAATACCATCACATCGAAAGAGCCATTGTCACCACAATGATAGCTATCAGGATAAGATCAAAAGGACGATGAGATGTCTATTAATACAGTTGTCCTGCATGAAATTCAAAGTTGTAAATCTATAAAGGACACCTGTAGACACCCAATTGAAAGATGAAAAGGATATATGTATATATACCTATATTCTTACCCAAGAGGAGGAGGCTTATATCTTATCATCTTTTTCCTTGATTTTGGAGCTTTCTCTTGATGGCTATGGTTACTTAAAGCTTATATGGGGCAAACCAGGTGAATCTGATATAGAATTAAGTAGCCATAACGAGTGAAAAGAAAGAAGAAGCATCACAGAGCAATCGAGTTAGCTAAAGATAGCTTTCCCCATTTGGTTCTTAATGTTTCTTTTGTTTAAACGCTGATGATTATGATTTAATTTCATTTTGTATGAAAGTACTTTATGAATGTTGACTGAATGTTTATCTTATTAAGCTTTTCCTCTATCTTTTGATCTTTTAATTTGAATGTCTTTATGAACGAAAGTGTTTATTGCAGCCACTGTCAACGAGAGTTGCAGTGATAGTTCAAGTTAACAATACAATCATTACAACGAAAGTTGCATGGGAGTACAATGAAAGTTGACTCAATTGTACTCATATTTTCTTATTAGCCATCATTGAGATATGTGGTGAGTGGGCTCATATAAGTCTTGGATTAAGGTTAGATGTTGAGATTGGTAAGATATTCATGTGCTTTATTGCATCGAAAATCATCTTTTCATTTGTTTCTTGCTAGCATTCGTTATTCTGTTGATGAATCACCGAGGGAACTCTGTTGCCATCATTATATTGTTTTTGTCTTAATTTCAGTTCATTGCTTCAATATTACCTATACCTTTTACCTTTCATTGCTTTGACATTACTCATATCGCAGTTACCTTATATTTCTTACTTATTGCACTAACATTGGTAGACGTCCGAACTGCTGGAGTATGCCTAAAGACCAATCATAAGATGATTGTAAAAGACATACTTATTTTATCTTGTTTATTTACATAAAGACATTGCTATTATTTCAGTTAATATTCTTTGCATATATAAATAAATTGAATAATAATAAATTTCCTAGAATAATATGTTTATTCTTAAATTTCTTTAGTCGAGTATTATTGTGGGCATGGTCGACAATAATGCATTAAGACTAATGTGTAGTTGATTGATGACAACGTGTTGTCATTGACATAGAGATGTCAAAATCAATACATAAGTATGTGTTAGAGAATGACATACTGGACTGACCCGCTATGATCATGTTTCTTGGATTATTATGTGACAGTCACAACATTGCTCATATTGATAACTAGGGGTGGGCAAAAATACCCGACCCGATTGACCCGACCCGAAAACTCGACGACCCGAACCTAAAATGTCAGGTAATTCCCGAAAAAAATTACCCGACCGGGCCAAGTACTCGACCCGACAAATTTTCCGGGACACGGGCCGAAAGTTTCCCCTTACCGGGTACCCGACCCGAGCCGATAAAAAATAATATATATATATATATATATTATATTTAAAATTATATTTCTTAATATTTTCACACTAAAATTAAGTTTAAATCCCTATATTTTTTCTATGTTTGTATTATATTCTTTTAAGTTTATTTTTTAAATTTTTTTTGTGTGTTTAACATGTGATTTTTTTAATTTTAGAATTAAAAAATTAAAAAATAGGAACCTGGTACCCGATTACCCGGGTACCCGAATCCCGGGTACCCGAATATAATGGGCTGGGACACGGGTCGCTTAATGAGGTACCAGATGAACCGGGTACCCGGTTTTTCGGGTACCCGAAAACCGGGTACCCGACAATGCCCATCCCTATTGATAACTACATGTTTGATCCTCAGACTTGAGATCATCATTATTTCAATAATGTGAGTGAAATATTATGGTACAGTCAAACGTGTTTCATAACTAACTACACTATAAAGGATGATATTAGATATGTCACAATCTATGTAGTGGGATATGGTTGATCAATATAGACTTTGTCCCTCCTACATAATAGGAGTAATATCATAGGCCACTTGATTGAGACTAGAAATGCGTGCCCACACTCAAATTAATTGATATGAGATATTGTTAGCGTTCGTGCAGTGACTATAAATGATACGCAAATTGTGCAAGTATACACGTCGAACGAGTAATAAAGTGATGAGTGAGTATCGTCTCCACAGGGATTGGAGGTATTCACAGTTTGCTGTAACAATAAAGATTGAACTTTTTGCAGTTGACAATGCTATAGTAAAAGAGATGGTGTAAAATAATGCTGAAGCAAAATAAAGCAGAGAAAGATGAGATAACAGATATGATAAACATGTCCCCTTTCGTATGCGAAACTCACTACGGAATGACTGGCTGGGAATGATGGACAACCTAACTTAAGCTTCTTAACGATACTAAGGTTCTTCATCTATATTCTATACTAGGCGGGATTTTCTAAAAGTGTTCCTAAACTATCTCTAGCCAGGAAACTTGGAGTCAGAAATGCTACAGCCATACCTCTCGGCGTAAACTCTTAACACTCCCCTACCCTTCACGTACTATCCTTTTTAGCCCTTGAAACCTATCACTTATCTCTAAGGCAGGTAAGAGTCTGCCTCTCGACATTCACTATATTGCTTATGAGGGTTCTAAGGCTAGCTCTCTCGATTACTAACCCCAACAAACACTTAAAGAACGACCAACTCTCAAAGGCTCTTACAAATTTAAGGAAATGAGAAATGCATAAGCAAAGCATAGAACATGATAAACACTAAAAAGGCCATAACATGCATTAAAAAGTACTCAAAATAAAATCATCCATCAAACCCAAGCCACCTAAAACAGTTCGTGGCTGGGCAATATCATCCAACGTATCATTGCGATAACATCACCAAATATAAAGATATGAAAATGAAATGCTATAGTGATAGAAAGAAAGGTGAACTCCCTCTCTGCCATGGACTGCCCGACTGTCTTAGGCTCACCGCCTCTCTCGAGGCCGGTGAGGCCACTCCTTGGAGCTTCAACGATGGAGGACACCAAGCTGGAGAAGATAAAGATGAAAAGCTTCTCTCTCCTTGTGACTTTCTCTCTCTTTCGCCTCTCTTTCCCAACACAACACTCCTCTTTTTTTTCCAAGCTTCTCTCCCCTTTATATAGTGGAAGCTTCTAGGGTTTGGTGCCCTAAAGATGCCTTGATAATCCCAAGGAATATCCACCGACAAGGTTTGCCATGAGGGGACAAGGAGGACAGTCTGCAGGTGGGTACCGGTTGCTGCACATGTAAGACCGTCCTTTTCTACATGTTCACGTGCTTTTGTAGCTTACATGTATCTCACGTGCTGGCCAATATCGACTTCCACCATGCTATAGCAATTCTCGGCACTGGCTTTCTTTGTTGACTCCTTTCCCGCACACCAACAAAACCAAAACCAACCTTCCGACCAGTACCCCTCAATATGAACCGATAACCAGCAAAGATAAAGATGCACACAGAAGAAGAAAATGCAACCTAAATGTAGTCTAAATGCTATGGTATGAACTCAAGAACAGGCAAATGCTATAACAAAAAGGTATGGAAACAAGGATATTTATGCAGTTATCTCACCCCCAAACTTAAGCTATTTCTTGTCCTCAAGCAATGGATTGAACAGAACAAAAGAATTAATATGGAAAAGATTTCACCTAGAGGATTGCTATGGCAATATTTCAGTCCTCAGAAATAACTTAGGCAAATAAATATATACAACCAGAAGTGAGATCTTTAAGAACATTCCTTAGGACTAAGCTGTGTGCGTGTGTGCGTGACTGCCTTCCTCCTATACTTAAGCTAGTGAGACAAATTTTCATGGAAGCTCCCTAGTTATACCCTAACTATGTTCTCTAGTTCTTTTCCAATTTTTAGACTCCCAAAGATATAGGTTTTTTGCTACAGATATGCCGTAGCATTTATTCGTTTGTTTGAGCACAGGGTCCTCTAGTTTTTCTTTTAAATTCTGTAGAGTTTACATATCAGAGTTTACTAGGGTTCTTCCTGAATTTTTTTTCCTAACAAACTTACTTATAGAAAGAGAGCAGTTGTGTAACAATTTTTTAACAACTAGATCCTAAAGTTAGTTCTACAGATCTCAACTAGTTGTGTTTTTTCTAACTTAGTTCAAGCCTTTAAGATTTCGTCGTCAGACATCATAAATATATCCATAGATTGTCTCTAGACTAAACATAATGCCATAGTAAAAATTTTGTTCTATCCTATAATGCATATGCTAAAGAAAAATATTAACTATGAACACTAACACCCACAACTTGAGAGATGCAGTGTCTGAAATGCATAAACTAATCTGCACTATATGCCATGAAAAATGATGAAAATGAACGAAGAAGAAGAAAAAAGTTAGTTACCTCCTGGGTGCGAAGGCTATGTCGTGATACTGGTATTATCCATTGATGTTTCAGAGGAGTAGTGGTGGGCGTCTACTACATCGTCCACACTCTCCGAGGAGACTGACTGAGCACTAGATGAGGGCCTGACACGTCCAACAGTATGTTTGATGCGTGTTTTTGGTCTGGATGTTGTAGCATCCGAAGATCGTGCTGGTGTCGGCTTAGTTGTTTGTGCTGTAGTGGTCTCCTTCAGAGGGGTTTCCTAAGGATCACTTGGTATATGCTCTGGCTCAGGAAGTGGGTTTTCTGGGCATGACGGTGTTGGGTTAGTTGCCTTCCTGGTACGTTTCCTTTTCTTGGTCGGGGTAGCCACTGGGTCGGTCTCTTCTACAGTGGGTGGAATCACGAGAGTTTCTTTTTCTTGCTGGGCATTCGGAGTCGTAGGCCTCTTCTTTCTCGGAGTCTTCTTCTTTAGGGTATTTAAACCCTAGTTCCAGAAGAACATTCCTATCTTTGAGCTTTGTCCATCTCTCCTTTGCTGCCTCGTCAAGAAACTTAGAAATTTCCAGGACTGGTTGTTGTTTAGGATGATCAGAAGTCTCAGGGGCGTTCTTACAACGAGCCATGGAGTTTTTGTTGAAAATAGGCGAGGAGTGAATATGTGAAGGGAACGAAAATGGTGAGGGATGTTCTATGTGTTTGGGAGAAAATCGAAGAGATGGAGTGAAGAAGAAAAAGTTTTGAGTGTTGAAGAAGATGAAGAAGGTGAGGGGACGGTTGATGATGGTGAGGAAAATATGGGGAGTTGAAAAAGGTGGGAAAAAACTGAAGAATTAATGGAAGAGGGGGAGTGATGGGGACGTGTGTCGGCTTTAAGAGAGAGAGAACAATTTTTGGAGTTAATGTGATAGCTGACGGCTGGAGAGAGAATATGGGTTTATGTGGCTAGGGTTTCTCCTCATTAAATAGGTGAATATTCTCTCTCTTGGTTTTTGTTTTTTTCTCTCTTTTTTAATTCAACCTCCCCACTTTTTCGGATAAAACCTCTCATTATATTTTCTTTCCCCCTTTTTTTTTGTACTTCCAAAATTGGATAAAAACAAACTCCATGTCCTTCTCCCTTTTGCTACCAACCCTGTAGACGGCACGGTCTCATGTTCTGTACCTGACATTGTACTAGGAAAGAGAAAACCTTGTATGAGGGTCACGTGAAAAGATATGAAAATTAAAAACAAAGATAACATAAAACTAGACTTAAAAGAAAAGCATTATTTATGAACATGCTATAACATAAAAGATGGGGTTTAGAGTGGCAAACTTTCAAGGATCGTGAAGATCCAGGTGTGACTTGTCTTTGAGGATAGGGGCTCCACTGTACACCTTCAGGCGTTGGCCATTGACCTTGAAGACTTCACCGTCGTCCAGCTTCTTGATATCAACCCCGCCATGAGGGTACACCTTGTGTATGATGAATGGTCCTGACCACCTTGATTTCAGCTTTCCAGGAAAAAGCTTTAGCCTGGAATTGTAGAGAAGCACTTGTTGACCTTCTGAGAAATGCCTTGGCAAAATGTGTTTGTCATGCCACTTCTTGGTTTTCTCCTTGTTGATGCGAGCATTCTCATATGCTTGGGCTCTAAATTCCTCCATCTCATTAAGCTCTAGCAACCTTCTCTCACCAGCAAGTTGGGAATCCATGTTGAGTTTCTTGATTGTCCAATATGCCTTGTGCTCAAGCTCAACGGGTAAATGTCACTCCTTGCCAAATACGAGCTTGAAGGGTGACATGCCCAAAGGCGTCTTGAAGGTTTTCCTATATGCCCAAAGTGCTTCATCCAACTTGGGGGACCAATCTTTTCTCTTAGGATTAACCACCTTCTCCAAGATTTTCTTGATTTCTCGGTTGGAAACTTCAGCCTGCCCGTTTGTCTGCGGATGATATGCTGTAACAATCTTGTGCCTAACTCCATAGTGATGTAACGCTTTAGCAATAAGCTTGTTGTCAAAGTGAGTTCCTTCATCACTGATGATGGCTCGAGGTGCTCCAAACCTCGTGAAAATGTTATTGTGAAGAAACTTCATGACCTTCTTGGATTCATTCCTTGGGGTGGCAACAGCCTCCACCCATTTTGACACGTACTCGACTGCTAGCAAAATATATAGATCTCAATATGATGCAGGAAACAGACCCATGAAGTCAATTCCCCACACGTCAAAGATTTCAACCTCCAGAATATTTTGCAATGGCATTTCATTCCGCCTGGAGATGTTCCCCGTTCTTTGACTTCTGTCACAAGTCTTATAGAATTCGTGTGCATCCTTAAAAGTGTAGGCCAATAGAATCCTGCTTGAAGAGCTTTTGCCGCAGTTCTAGCACCACCAAAATTCCCTCCATACGGTGATGAATGACAGTGGTACATAATGCTATGGTATTCTTCCACTGGAACACATCTCCTTATGATTTGATCAGGACATTGCTTGAACAAGTAGGGTTCATCCCAATAGTAGAATCTTGCATCATGTTTGAATTTCTTGAGTCCCTGGCTAGAGAAATCATGAGGCAAAATACCACTAACAAGATAATTAAAAATATCAGTATACCACGGAATTGCTATAGCAGCTAACAATTTCTCATAAGGGAATTCCTCCTTAATTTTAGTTTCATTACCTGGTGTGATAGCATTTTCTAGCCTAGATAAAAGGTCAGCTAACTGGTTCTCACATCCTTTCCTATCTCTAACTTCTAAGTCAAATTCCTGTAGCAAGAGTATCCACCTAATAAGGTTCTAAGTCAAATCTTGTGGCCTAAGATCATTCCTTCTGTTACCATGAAATGGCATTTTCCCCAATTGAGCACCAAGTAAGCTTCCTCACACCTCTTTAGAACCTTGGCAAGATTTCCCAAGTATGTGTCGAAGTCATCTCCGTAGAATAAAAAGTAATCTATGAAAATTTCTAAGAAATCCTCGACCATGTCTGAAAAAATAGCCAACATACATCTTTGAAAAGTTGCTGGAGCATTGTAGAGACCAAAGAGCATTCTCTGGAAAGCATAAATTCCATAAGGGCATGTGAAAGTCGTCTTCTCTTGGTCTTCGGGTGCTATAGCAATCTGATTGTACCCAGAATACCCATCGAGGAAGCAGTAGAATGCCTTGCCCGCTAGTCTATCTAACATCTTATCAATGAATGGGAGGGGGAAATGGTCCTTCTTGGTCGCCTTGTTGAGCTTCCTATAGTCCATGCAAATCCTCCACCCCGTGACGGTTCTAGTAGGCAATAGCTTATTCTCCTCGTTTCTTACCACAGTCATGCCTCCCTTTTTTGGTACACATTGCACCGGGCTAACCCATGAGCTATAAGATATTGGGTAGATTACTCCAGCATCAAGCCACTTGATTATCTCTTTCATCACAACATTCTTCATGATTGGGTTTAATCTCCTCTTGGCTCAACTGAATTGTTGTGACAATCATCAAGCAAAATTTTGTGCATACATATAGCATGGCTTATACCCTTCAAATCAGCCATAGTCCACCCTATCGCATTTTTATGTTGTAACAACATATTTACTAAACTAGTTTCTTGCTTAGGTGTGAGACTAGATGTGATTATCACAAGTAAAGTTTCATTGCTCCCTAAGTAAACATATTTAAGATGTGATGGCAAAGGTTTCAGTTCTAAAGAAGGTGCATGCTCAAGGGAAGGTTTAGGAGGTATAAATTATGAAAAGTCAAGAGGTTCAAAGTGCGTACCTGGTCTAGCCTCGAGTCGACTAGACTGCTCCAGTTCCCTTGAGAGCTCTTCTAGGTCTGAATCATCATCTTTGCAGAGTGCTTCAAACTCTTCCATTTGCATCTCATTGCTAAAACAAAACTCATCAAACATATTATATGATGTACCATCTACATATTGGCATACTCCTAGGTTGTCTGCATACTTGAGGGTGTTATGAATATTGATCGTGACCGTCTGATCAGCCACTTGCATCATGAATTCACCCTTCTCACAATCTATCAAAGCTCGCCCGGTGGCTAAAAATGGCCTACCCAAGATAATGGGTGTGTTACTATCATTTTCACGGTCGAGGATTAAGAAGTCGACTTGAAAGATAAATCTGTCCACTTTTACCACAACATCTTCAACTCTTCCTTCTGTAACGGCCCAGGTTTAGGGGACGGACGTTACTCGGGTAAATCAGGTTTTAGTCGTGGGCTCGATTTAATTAAAATAGATTTTGGTTTTAATTTAAATGGGATTTGAAACTCATTAATGGCAAAAGTGTGATTTTTAAATAAAGGCAAAAATGTACTTTTCAAATTGAAAGTAAAAGATGATGAAAAGGGGGTTTTATATAAAAAATGCTCATCTTCTTCATTCCACCATTTTTGACGACCTAAAACCTCTCTCAAACCCCTGTCACTATTCCATTCATTTCTCCATCGAATTCAAGTGATTTCAATGAGGTAAGACCGTTTTTGACTTGCCCTTTCAATTCCTAACACATTTATGGTTTTAGATTTTAGATAACACCATTGTAGAGAAATTTGAGTTTTCATAGTTTTCAAAGAAAAGGGTGGAACTGTAATGGATTTTCGTTTTGCTTTTGATATGAAGAGTTAAGTTATGAGTTGGCCTAGCCCTAAGGTTCATTATATCTTAAATTGGTGGGTTTTTATTAAGAATCCCGAAATAGGTTTTTCATGGGTGTTTTAAAGAGTCAAAACTTGTGTTTTTGGTGGGATTTTGTGAAAGGGAGTTAAGCTGGGGCTATAGTGATACTAGAAGAGTGTTTTGAAGGTGTTTGGAGGTGTTTTGGGCATTGGATTTGGTAGTTTTCTGCTGGGTTATTAGGGAGTACGAAAATGAAGAAGTTTTGTTAGCTCATGGGTTAGAATTGTGGTAAATGGGTCTTGGAATTGTATCTTGATTGTGACAGTGGTTTTGGGGTTGAATGATTGAGTAAATTGTTGTTTTTGATTGACTAGAATCAAGGGAAACCATTGGAGAGGCTTCGGGCACGGTTCCGGGGAATTTGGAGACTTGAGATCGGTGTTCGACTTCCGTTTGGGTTGCATCGGTGAGTGAAAATGTCTTGAAATTATTTTGATTACTAAAAGGGACTCTTGGGGGTTTGGGTGGGGCCTTGAGAGCTAACGTAAACCCAAGTGTAAGTTTACTAATCCTACCTTGATGGTTAAGTGATGATGTATGAGTATTTGTTGTGACATCATATACATTGTGGATTGCTTTTACATTCGTTGTTGTTGTGTAGTCGTTGTTGGTATCGAGCCTCACATGATGGTTGTCATAACTACGGTGATGAGTGGTCCCACCGGTAGTGACTAGTAGTAGAGTAAGGTGATGAGTGGTCCCATTGGAAAACTACTAGTCGAACGGTGATGTGTGGTTCCACCGTGTGTTTTGCTTGTGCATGTGCAAACCATGTAGTTGTGTTGTTGAGATACCTTTCGTGCATTCAAATGGTTTATTTATCATTAAGAAATGTGTTTTGAAAACTGCATGATTGATGAGTTTTTAGAGCTTCGCTCACTAAGCTATCAAGCTTACGCTCTCTTTTTTCCAATATGTAGATCGTTAGAGTTCGGAAGGCAAGTGGGCAAGGGAGGAGCTTTTGGAGTTCTCGAGTAGCTCAAGTATGATTTAAGCAATTGTAATAACGCCTAGACATTGGGGGGTATTAGACTTGTATGGAGTTTGAGTTCAAACTCCTTTGTTGGCTTTTGATGTCCTAGCATGTTTGGATTGTTAATGCCATGTGGTTGTAAGAGCAATGTTAGACTCATATATGCTTAGTTTTAATGTTGATTTTTCTTGAATGCTTGTGTGATGAAGGCATATAGCCATGTGTTACCATGAATGCCTATATGTTTGTCTAAAGCATGCGAAACCTTATCATGAAAGGTCTTTGTGTGTGTTATTGCCTTTGAATGAAATGGTGAAGTCATGTATGTTTTTATGCAAGTTCTTACCTAATTGCCTATCTTGTAATGGATTCCATGTTTGTTCGATTGTGTTGAATTGCATGATATGTTTTGGTTGCTAAATGATTTATGAGTGTTGGTATGTTGCTAGACGAGTCGTAAAATGCATCTAGAGTTGAGTCTTAGGTTGTTTTTCAGCTAAATTGAGTCTTGCAGTGCAGGGCGTATCGGTACACCCAAGGGTCGTATCGATACGGTCCTACACTTTGGGCTCCGTTTAAGCCTAGCGTACCGGTACACGAGGGTGTATCAATACGCCAAAAGCTCTCTGGAAATCTGAGATATTGACGAGACTTTGGCGTATCGGTACGGGTCTTAGGTGTATCGGTGCGGTATTTTATCGTTGACCGTTGAGGGCGTATCGGTACGGTCAACTAGCGTACCAATACGGTCTTCCTAGGTTGACTGGGGGTTGTTGACCAAGTCAAGACGTATCGATACGGTCTCCTAGCGTATCGATACGGCCTGTTGTAAAGGCTAAAATGGGCTGTTGAATTGCTCGTTTCGATTTCTTCGCATTATTTCGTTGTGTTTCGCTGTCGTGTTTCACATAGGATGTATTAAAGCATTTAGACAAGATAATGTTTGAAAGAAATTTTCTAGGTTTGCTAACCGAATGGGAGCCTTAGCAGGTTTCACTTCGGTTTTCCCCGTGTGGCCTACTCGGACCGGTTAGTCGTCCAGACCAGGACGAGAAGGTTACACCTTCTGGGCGAACATGAGAATGATCTGCTAGCTGTAGCACAACCTTGGTGGGTTGTGCCTCTCGAATTTCCAGTTTCAGAAAAATCGACTTAGGCATCAAGTTAACACTTGATCCCAAATCACAAAGTGCTCTTCCAACAAACTTGTCACCAATAGAACATGGGATAGCAAAACTACCTGGGTCCTTCCTCTTAGGTGGCAGGTTGCTCCACATAGAATAGCATTCTTCTGCTATAGCAACAGTTTCTTGCTTCTCGACCTTCCTCTCTTTCGTGACTATATCCTTGAGGAACTTGGCATATGTTGGCATCTGATCAATGGCCTCCAGAAATGGGACATTGATATGTAATTTGTCCAGGATATCTACAAATTTCTGGAACTGAAGGTCTTCTTTCTGCTTCTTGAGTCATTGAGGAAAAGGAGGTGGGGGTCTAACTTCATTTTTTGGGCTGGTGGAGTTACATCTTTTGCTGTAGCAAAAGCAGGCTCATTCTCCAGTATTTCCTTTGCTATGACTTCCTCACCCTTTTCTTCAGCTAGAGGATCTTGTAAGTTATCTTCTTCCTGAGACAAGTTTGGCTGAGATTCCTCCTTCTCTTTCCCCCCAAACTTGTCTTCCTTGCTAATTTCCTTGCCACTCCTTAATGTGAGTGCGCTGCATTGTTCCTTGCTATGGTGCTTAGTGGCTTCAGTGTCACTAGGCAGACTTCATTGTGGTCGCGCATGCAAGGTTTGAGCTATCTGACCAACTTGTGTTTCTAAGGCTCGGAGAGATGAACTATGGCCTTGTAATAAGGCTCCTTGATTTTTAATGTTTGTTGCATGATCCTATAGCAAAACTTTCGTGGTTCCCATGAAATCTTTTGTCATAGCCATAAATTCTTTGAATGTAGTCTCCAGCGAACTGTTCGATGAAGATGCTGCTCCCTTGTGACCTTGCCTTGGCATCATCTGGTTAGAAGATGGTGCTTCGATCAGATTTTGATGTGGCGCTAGCTGAGCAGAATTGTTCTGCCCTTGATTACCCCAACTGAAATTTGGATGCTGACACCATCCTGGGTTGTAGGTATTGGAATATGGATTGTTTTTGCGGTTATAATTCCCCACATAGTTGGCTGACTCTTGATTGTAAGGGCATTCACTCAAATGGTGATTGCCATCGCATCTGAGAAATGAGGTTGTGGACTTCACTTCCTTGACTTTGTTGGGACATTGGAGGTTCTTTAGCATATTTGTGATAGTAGCTAACTGGGTGGCTATCGAGTCATCAGCTTCACTGTCTCGAGCTACTTGGGTTCTCCTCCCCGTTCCAAGCTTTGTGGTTGGAAACTCGTAATCATTGTTGGCTACCCTATCAAGAATGTCAAATGCTTCCTCCAGTGATTTGTCCAACAAGGTCCCATTTGCTGAAGCATCTAGCATCATCCTTGTAGGAGCATTCACTCCATTATAGAACATAACCACTTGGGTCCAATCATGAAAACCATGATTTGTGCACTTCCTCAATAATCCCTTGAATCAATCCCAACATTCATACATGGATTCGTCATCAGCTTGACGAAAAGAAGCTATATCATTTCTCAACTGAGTGTTTCTATTTGGTGGATTATACCGTAGCAGAAAACTTTTGCATAGATTTGTCCAAGTCTCCATTGATCCAGCTGGCACTCCACTTAGCCATGCTCTAGCACGATCACGTAAAGAATATGGAAACAGTTTAAGCTTTAGCACATCCTCGTGCACTCTTAACTGTCTGAACGAGTCACAAACTTTCAAGAAAGCATGGATATGTTGTCTTGCATCTTCGTGAGGCATACCTTCAAACTGACCAATATTGTTCAACATGTTTAAGCTCGAACTGGGCTGCCTGAATTTCTGGAGCTACTATTCTGGGATAGAGATCGTCCAAGATAGGTGTCAAATGATCGCTAATTTCTTGAGGTCGAGCTGCTTCTCCCTGGCCATTTGCCATAGCATCTTCGTTACCTTGAGATGGTGGTATTTCTCCGTTCATGTTTCTATTCTCTTCTCTTCGAACACGTCTCTTAAGTCTCAAGAAATGCTTGATTTTAGAAATAGGTGATTGCAGGGGTCCTCTAGGTCGACTTCTGGTCACACACTAGCAAGACACCTGAAAATAAAAATAAAAAACCTAAAATAAATTTGTACAAAAACAAAAAGAAAAAGCGATAAAAACAAAAACCGTAAGCAACCAATTGCCAATCCCCGACAACGGCGCCAAAAACTTGTTCGCGTTCGTGCAGTGACTATAAATGATACGCAAATTGTACAAGTATACACGTCGAACGAGTAATAAAGTGATGAGTGAGTATCGTCTCCACAAGGATTGGAGGTATTCACGGTTTGCTGTAACAATAAAGATTGAACTTTTTGCAGTTGACAATGTTATAGTAAAAGAGATGGTGTAAAATAATGCTGAAGCAAAAAAAAGCAGAGAAAGATGAGATAACAGACATGATAAACAGGTCCCATTTCGTATGCGAAACTCACTACAGAATGACTGGCTAGGAATGGTGGACAACCTAACTTAAGCTTCTTAACGATACTAAGGTTCTTCAGCTATCTTCTATGCTAGGCGGGATTTGCTAAAAGTGTTCCTAAACTATCTCTAGCTAGGAAACTGAGAGTCAGAAATGCTACATCCATACCTCTCAGCGTAAACTCTTAACACTCCCCTACCCTTCACGTACTATCATTTTTAGCCCTTGAAACCTATCACTTATCTCTAGTGTAGGTTAGAGTCTACCTCTCGACAATCACTCCATTGCTTATGAGGGTTCTAAGGCTAGCTCTCTCGATAACTAACCCCAACAAACACTTAAAGAACGACCAACTCTCGAGGGTTCTTACAACTTTAAGGAAATGAGAAATGCATAAGCAAAGCATAGAACATGATAAACACCGAAAAAGCCATAGCATGCATTAAAAAGTACTTAAAATAAAATCATCCATCAAACCCAAGCCACCTAAAACAGTTCGTGGCTGGGAAATATCATCCAACGTATCATTGCGAATAACATCACTAAATATAAAGATATGAAAATGAAATGCTATAGTGACAGAAAGAAAGGTGAACTCCCTCTCCGCCATGGACTGCCCGACTGTCTTAGGCTCACCGCCTCTCTCGAGGTTAGTGAGGCCACTCCTTGGAGCTTCAACGATGGAGGACACCAAGCTGGAGAAGATGAAGATGAAAAACTTCTCTCTCATTGTGACTTTCTCTCTCTTTCGCCTCTCTTTCGCAATACAACACTCCTCTCTTTTTCCAAGCTTCTCTCCCCTTTATATAGTGGAGGCTTCTAGGGTTTGGTGCCCTAAAGATGCCTTGATAATCCCAAGGAATATCCACCGACAAGGTCTGCCATGAGGGGACAAGAAGGACAATATGTAGGTGGGTACCGGCTGTTGCACATGTCAGATCGTCCTTTTGTTCACGTGCTTTTGTAGCTCACGTGTATCTCACGTGCTGGCCAATATCCACTTCCATCATGTTATAGCAATTCCCGGCACCGACTTTCTCTGTTGACTTCTTTCCTGCACACCAACAAAACCAAAACCAACCTTCCGAGCAATACCCCTCAATATGGACCGATAACCAGCTAAGATAAAGATGCACCCAGAAGAAGAAAATACAACCTAAATGCAGTCTAAATGCTATGTTATGAACTCAAGAACAGGCAAATGCTATAGCAAAAAGGTATGAAAGTAAGGATATTTATGCAGTTATCAGATATCATACTTATTCGTTTATAATAATATACTCGAGATATATAAAAATATTAGATGGACTATACAATTGTGATTATTCCATGACTTATGTCCAATCTAGATATAAGGACAAAAGGATGTAATACATGAAAATAGTTAATCGCGAAAAGGTTATGTCGTACCACGACTTTATGTAACTTAGGTAGCAATGATGCATTGCTAGATGCCACTCATTGCTTGTAATATTAGAATTGTTCTAGATATTACTTGTTAGGCTTGTTGCACGCTTGAATCGATCTCCAAAAATCGTCAAGTGGGTTGTATTTGGTTCTTGGATGAATTGGCTAAAAACTGAAAGAAATGTAGACAATTTGCACAAGGATTTTAGAGTGGTTCGACTACCCAACTGAGTCTACATCCACTACCTTAGCACACCACTAAGGATTTCCCAATTCACTATGAATTCTTCCCCTTTTCAAGGCTAAGAAAGCAACCTTTACAATCCTACCTTTTATATGGCTAAGATAGAACCACTCTAGTTTTTCTAAGGCTAAACTAGAACCTCTCCCTTTTACAAGGTTTGTTTGGTAAACTAAATACCTCACAAGGTGGGTGTTTACATAAATTAAGCTCACAATAAAGAGTTAAAGATTTAAAATTTAAGTACTCTCTAAACTATGTACAAGAGAAATGAAGAAATAAGATTTAGACTCAAATTCTCTAGATCATCTTGCTTGGATATGTTCTCTAACCATCTTCAAGTGTCCCAAGCTTGCTTTTACAATGTGGAATGATATTCTAGCCGTTTCTAGCCATTGGGGATGTTTTGGAGCCGTTGGGAAGTCATAAAGTCGAGCTTTAAATTCCTACCTGCATAAAGGTTTTGAAACCTTTACCAGAAGTTTCGAAACCTTAAGAAGGATTTGAAAAATATAGCCGTTACAGAGCCATGTTTCCAAACCTTTGCTAAGGTTTCAATTCCAGGCCATTCTGCCTGAAAGGTTTCGAAACCTTATAGGGAAGGTTTCGAAACTTTCACTTAAAAACCCAATTTTGGCTAATTATTGACTTTTAAATGTATATTTGATATAGGTGTAAAGTCAAAACATTTTAAACATATTTTTCAAGTTTTGAGAACTTTAGAATTATTTTTGAAATCTTCAAACAAGTCCAAAATATTTTTCATATAATTGTTATATCAAAATATTTTCTCAACAATCTCCCCTTTTTGATATAACAAAACTTATTTGGAAATTTGTTTTTGACAAAAGTCAAAATATTAATAATACATAATAACAATGGAGAGTAAGTTAAAAAAGTTTAAGTACAAAACATTTGAAAAATAAAACTCTCCCTTACTAAAGTATTCCATTAAAATTTTAGCACAAATTTTGACACTTAAGAGATTGAATTTCACCATTGAATCAAATCATTTTAAAACACACGAAATTCAATTTATCTAAGATATTAAAACTTTATGCAAACATATGAATGAAACAATATGATTCATATGCATAAAGCATCATAAAATGTCATGCACTTCTAAATATAAATAAGCAATGATGCATGGACATTTATCTTCAAAATAGGTACCCGAATGATTTATAATCAAATACATTAAGATTAGATGTTACCCATCTTATTCACTTGTGTGACTAGAGCATTTTCATATCTTTGCTTTTCTCGCCATTGCTCCAACACACCTACAAGAGACATTTACTTGATTTTTGGTATCCAAATTGGTTTGGATCCTTTGACATTAGTTTCAATGTCCCTAGTTCCCTTAGGAACCCATACTTGTCTAATCCTATAAGATTTTCTTTTCTTTATAGGACAAGTATGCAAAGAATGACCATGATAATGACAATGTGAGCATTTTGTCATTATGGGGTGAAATGAATTATTAGAAACAATTTCTTTTTCTTTTGTTAAGCATTCAAGCTTAACTTTCAAATCAAGATTTTTTTTCCGAAAACTTCATTGCTAATTTTTGAAAACTCTAAATCTTTTTTCAAAATTTCGTCATGGTTTTCAAAATCAAGTTTTGATTTCAAAAGAAAATCATTTTCAATTTCAAGTTTAGAAATCATTTTCTTAGATTTGGAATTCATGGTCTCAAATTTCAAAAAAAAATCATCGAAAGCACCTTGTAACTTGTCAAATGTATATGAATTTAATTTACTTGAGTTAGAAGATACCTCGGGCTCATCGAGAGCCAAAACACCATCCACCTTAAGTGTTGAGATGAGGTTTGCACAAGATTGTTGACACTGAATTTTTGCCATGGTTTTTATATATTATATTATATTATTATGTGTATAATTATTATTATTTAGTATAAGTCATAAAACCCAAAAATAAATAGTCCATTTGCATGAAAACCAAAAAAATAGATATAAAGGGTCTATCATATTTGAATTAAATAAAGCCCCAAAAAATAATAATATCTCATTTGATTAAAATAAAACCCATTTGTATTTATATTTAAAAGGTCTATTACAAAAATGAATAAGGTACCCATATACAATAAAGGCCCGTTCGGCCTAGTTATAATGGAACCCTAGTCCCTTTGTTTGTTTCATGCGTAGCGACATGGAGCCGTTGGATCAGGAATTGATCCAACGGAACATATCGTGTGCAGCAAACCCTAGCTGGGGAAGAGCAAGCACCGCGCGTTCTCAATCGTTGGATCTTCTATGACTACATGTTAAATCATGCCACCGAAGGTTTTGCAGACATGGTTATGAACGAGGAGTTAATATTGGCAGCTATCAAAAGTGGAAGACTCAAGGAAGAAGAATATGACGAACGCATTTAGAAAATTTGTCATGAAACGGATGAAGGCAAGATTAGATGAAATTTATGCTTGTCTCTTTGGAATAATGCAGAATCTTCCTAGACAGTTGGGGCATACCTAGAACCAACCCTTTCGCTTTTGCCCGCAAGCATTAGGGATTTTTTGTAAGGGCTTCTATGTCAATTTACTTGCTTAAAGATGCATTTTTTTTCAAGTGGCAAACATTTCTCATTTTTTTGTTTCATCCTTTCCCTTCTTTTCATTCTTCATCCATTTCTTTTCAAGCATACATCTTCTTTGCAAAGTCTCTATTATTGATTATATGAATGATTCTTGAAATCAAATCCCGAGATGGGGGGCAAAATGTGTGTTCAGGATTAATGGGAAAATCCCATATACAGATTACGAGTGAATTTTCCTCTCAGACATTGTTGTTAGGGTCCTTGAATGAAGTGATAACTTTAAAATATCTACCAACTAAAGACTGCTTCTCTTCGACGATGTTTATGTGTGAAATGAAATTTGGCATTCCTTCATTTTCCTTCACGAAAAGAAAATAAAATCCTTTGCTTTCCCCCTTTGAGCCTAATATTTTTCTTGTGATTTAACCCTAACCAAGGATCACTCCCCCACATTGGGGGGCAAAGAGGATGAAAATTGGAAGCAAAGGAACGCAACAAGTAAATGTCCTAAACTGAAAATGAAAAGGACACAAAAAGGAAAAAGAAAGGAAAAGGAAAGGAAAAGGAAAAGGAAAAGAAAAAAAGAAAAGAAAAGGAAGAGGAAGAGGAAGAAGAAAAGAAAAAAGAAAAGAAGAGAAAGAAAAAGAAGGAAAGAGAAAGAGAAGAGAAAAGAAAGAAAGAAAGAAAGAAAAGAAGAGATGAAAGTCGAAAAGTGAAGGAAAATTTGAAAAGAATCCTTCAAATGAGACATGTAAAGGAAATGAACTCTAGGGTGAAAACCCAAAATAGGCAGTTTAGAGTGATCTAAGGAATAAAAGAGGAAGAACATAGATTTCATCAGAAAAGTTGATCCTTGGTTTAATCACCCTTAAACATGTATTTGAGCCTATATATCCTTTTCTTAATAGCCCGAGCCTAGATACATTATAAGCCTTAAAAGACCATTTGGATCATATATGAATATTTGAGAAAATGAGTTTGTCTTCAAAATACATTCCACCTAATTGAGTTAACCTTTCTTCATGGACTTCAAGCTTCTAATGTCTGATTGAGATTAGAAAAGTGGGAAATTTTAAATTTGGGGAGTGTGTGAGCAAAAGAGAGCCACCAAAAGTGGGGTACTATCCGGTTGATGGATTCATGAATCAATCATGCTATGAATTTTGGGGCATCTGACTTTGCCCTTTTCTTGTGTTTGCCATGACTATTTTCTTAAAACCCCCAATTTTAGCCTTTTCTTGCATCTCAATTGTAGGAGACCGTGAATGAATGTTTTTATCACTTCAGGAAACAATTGAACCTCAGCTTGAATGGGGGCATTACCTTGCATGAGAAGGTAAAAAAGAAAAAAAAAAGAAGCACATGCGTAGAACAGTATGAAGTGAGCCGTGTTGTCAAGAAAGATCCACATATAAGATGCAAAAGCTAAACATGAAGAGAGATAGAATTGCACTTGAGAAGCAAACCATGCCATCAGATTGGGGGCAGTCTACATCGACCAAGGATTCAGGATCCTCGGTATTAATAGGCGTGAGAAGAAGAGATTAAAGTGCCAACATCATTCGTAGATATTCAAGGTGGAAATAAGCTTTCACATGCAAGCAATTCAAGATGTCCTGCAGGGGCAAGAATTTAAGAATTCCCAAAAAGCACTGAAGATGCTTGATAAGGGTTATATGAAGACTTGGAGCTTTCAAGACCACACAAGAAAGCCTTTCACTCATCATTGATGTATTAACTACAATGATAGTAGATCTTGAAACATTTTCCTACGAAGGTCGAATGTTTTCGATGAAGCAAAGAGATATAAAGAATGAGAATGGAGAAAGCAATCTGTCCTGCCAGCCATGAGTACAAGATCACTAGATTAAGTGAGCAAGTTTGTAAAGATCAAATGTTTTCCATTAGTCGAAAAAATACTGAAAAAGTATAACTGCTTATTTGGATTGAGCGAGCAAACGTGTGGAAAAATTAATTCTAAGAAAAAGAATTCAAAAAGCAAAAGAAATAAGACATAGTAATCTGATGTGAGCTTATTGTAGAGAAATTGGGTGTTCTCTATTTATAAGCGCAAGTGCACACTCTTGTCAAGTTATAATATAAAAGATGTCGTCTCCCACAGGGATTGGACAACTTGATTCGAATTGTTGTTCCTGCACAAGGAAAAATAAATGCACAATTAATTTGGTTGTTGAGAAGAAAAGTAAAATAAAAATACAAGTAATTGAAGACGAAGAAATCAGGTTGAAAGAATGGGCATGGTTATACTGCTGCTTAGTGTGAAACTACGTTGGATAGGACAAGTTGTTTTGCGTTGCCAGACTCTGCTGCCTCGGCGGGGGATGGAAGGTGGACTGCAGAGACCCTCTCGCTGCCTCGGCAGGGGAATCAAATTCTGTCTAGGCGGAAAACTCGGCAGAACTACAAGGCTAAGCGGAACGCTTCAAAAGTGACTCTGCTTATGTCTAAGTCAGAGTGTTGTTGATGCCCACTGCAGATAATACCATTCGCGATGTGAATCGTGCAAAGACAGCAATGTTGATTCATCCTCTTTTAGCCGCCTTAAACCCTTAACCTATGTCTAGGCCAAATTGATCGCGTGCGTCTATAGATGAAATCGTACTTACACCTTTCGTGAGTTCGACTCTCTCGATATCGAACAAATGGATAGAATTCAACTAATCTTTCGCCTTAATTGAAAACTATGAAGAACATGAAATAAGTAAACCTTGTAATTTTATTTGCAAAAACGAACTTAAAATCCTAAACAATTGTTCTCACACTAATTACAACATAACTCAAACCCAAAGAGAATTAGAACATAATGGCGGCAAGGAAAACCTAAACTATGCCTAAGGAAAACCTAACTTATGTGTTTTTTTTTTATTTGCTAAATACATGAGGTTTATATAGGCAAAGGTCTAGTCTAAGTCCTTCTTGGAGTAGAATTCCTCAAAAGGCTTTTGCATTAAATGCAACTTTAAAATATGGCTTATTTGAGTTGAATATGGACTTCTTTTCCCGTAGCCTTGTTCCACAAGTAAGCTCGTTCTTCTCCTCTGGCGGCTCCGTCTGCTGCTCCAGGCGTCAGAAAATTGAGTGGACGGCATCGTTAGAATCCAGATTTTCTGCTATGTCGATCGCACTCCAATTTACCAACTCCTCACTTTGCTGCCCTGGGCGGCAGACTCACTTTGTTGTCCAGGGCGGCAGGCTCACTTTGCTGCCCTGTGCGGTAGGTATGGCGGCAGCAGGTCCTCTGCAGCGGCTCTCTCTGTGTCGAACTATTTTAGTACAGCTCCATGGTCTGCTGCCTCAACATCCTCTCCTCTGGTCTACTCTCCTTCTAACAGCTTCTAGCCCTGGAAAACTAAATCAAAACTAAAACAACATCTTTACTTTACCAAATAACAAATATTCAATAAAAGCATGGCAAAACAAATAATATTGTATTTATGCAATGCATAACCTAATTATGCTTAAAATGCACTTGAAAACAAAAATAATATGAGATGGAATGTGCATGAAATATAGAACTTATGGACACTATACACACCCCCAAACTTGAACTATTGCTCGTCCTCAAGCAATGCAACCTGAACATACTTGCCCTTATATTAACCAGAAAGAAAAACATTTTTTCAACTTGATTCCGCACCTCAAGGCCGTGGCACCTACATTAGATTAGTGAAGGGAAAATAGCAAGAAATAACTCAGAATTAATCTATAATGCCAGTGCAGTGTGTGCAGGACTGCGTACAGGCTGAATATGAAGAATAACTAGATAAACAAAGATGTTGTTATGATATATAAGGTTGCTGCCGAGACAACACAATTATTTAATCATGGCAATGAGGGCTTCAGCTCATCACAACTACTCTTCTAGGTCTGAATTTAAGATAGGAGCAAGCTACAAAACCCCGAACCCATAGAGTAGAGTCATCCCGTGAAGACTTTCATTCACTCATGCTAATTTGTCCGTCATTGCAAAATTTTCAGATTCATGGAAATTGATAGCAGCGGAGTGTCCTCGCACATGATTCTTCATAGAGCCTGTTTCGGGAACCTCTAGGGTAAAACGACAATTTTTCTTTGTTTTTCTCTACCGTGTTAGTACTTTGATTTTTCTGTCTCTGTTGCCTGCCTCGGCGGCTACCTGCAACCATTGTTAGAACTTTGCAAAGAATTCTAAAAAACAAAGCAGGCAGTGTTTATCAGATATTCTATCAAACTCAGCAAGTAACAGTAGTGTTAATTTTTTTTGGCTATTATAGAAAATTCTAAGTTATTCATGCTTTTCCCGATTTAAGTTCAATTTTTAATTGGTGCGAAAATTTAATTGGCTTTCCTATCATAGGCACAAGTTATAACAAATTTTTCTTTTCTGATTAATATGAAGGTAAGTACAATATGCAAACTACATGCTACTAAGTATGCCTAAACAAAAATATGAGAACTATACCCCCCACAAACTCGAGATGGGCATTGCCCTCAATGCACAAAATAAAACTAAAAGTGAAAAATAAATATGAGAAAGGGAAAGAAAACTCAGGCTTAGTTGTTGTCAGATAGTGGAGAAGATGTGGAGGAGTTATCTGCTCTTCCGCCAGTTGCGGATTGCGGCAGTGTTACTCCTGTTGTGCTCGACGGCTCGATTCCTTAGGGTCTGAATCTGGGTAAGTAGTTGTGAGACGGGAATAAAACGCAAATAAAATATGGTCCTAAGTAGGTAAAATTTACTCCTAAATAAAACAATAAAGATGTGGAAAAATAAAAACTTATACAAAATTTTTGTTACACTAGGAGTGCATTGATATGCATCTCCTAAAGTAACTACTCTCTTATCGGTTTAGCTCAAGAGGGTCGTTTTCGATACTTCTTGTAATCCATCTGCACCTTCCATCTAGTGATTATCCTCATGGTGGAGGAGTCCTTCTTCCTCGTTCCCTTGTAATCCATGTGGACCTTCCTTCTTGTTCCTATTTCTGAAGGCACGATCATGTGATTAGGAAAAATAATATAACTACCTAACCATGTACTTACCTCCTTTTTGTCGAAGTTCGTCATAGGGGAAAGTTTCTTTTGTTGTCGAGGCAGCTGCTGCGGCAACCAGCTGTTGTGGTAGTCTTCTTTCATAGTGTTGTACCGGTCAAGGGAAAACTCTTTAGGCTCCTCGAAAATATCCATCAGTAGAGATTTTGACGGCTGTAAATTTGCCTGCATCGGCTCCTCTAGATATATATAATCTATAGCTGCCGAGGAGTCTACTGAGGCGGGCGTCATTATGGAGGCTTCTATCGTGGTGGGCCTCACTGCTGAGGCATAGCTTTGCTCAGGTGCTGTCAGTTCGTCCTCAAGGCAGGGTTCTAGGTAGCTACCGAAATAGTTGTCAATCTTGCTACCCAGGTAGTGTTATGCATCCTCTTGGCTTGGAGTTTCTAATTGCTCCTCACACATCAGAGATCTTTCCTCGCATTGCTCTTCGTCCTCTTGTCTTGGGACATCAGTATCCCCCAGACTTAATTGTTCCGGTTCATTTATGGCATTGATGATGACTGAATTGTTCAACCGTGCATCCATCTTAGCGATGTTGGCGTCCATAGCAGCTATCACTCTATCCGTGAGCGCAAGGAAGGTTCGAAGTGTTCCTCCAAAGATTTTGGTTTTTCTTGTGGATAGCTATATTCCCAGGGCATGTCGCTTTCTGCAGCAAAACTGTTATGATAAAAAACTGAGATTTTTGATCATACCATGAAAAATCTTGCTACTGCGGCGGCAACAGCGGCAGCGGCATCAGCTGTCCCTATTGCTGCTACGGCGGCATCTGCTGTTCATATTCAGGCATCTACTCCCAAGTGGTTTTTCTTGACATGTCTACTGTAAAAAGATGAGGGCAACTGTCAAACGCACGATTGCCTTCACAAAATTCGCAAGAACTTTCCCAAATATTACTGCCCTTAACTCGTAGGGCACTTGAATAAGCACTTTCTCACATAATTTTTTTAGAATGAAAATAAGAATAATAAAAACTAAAATTAAATGCAAATAAAAATAAAAGTGCAGAAATATAAATATGAATTTTGCTGTTACCAATCCCCGGCAACGGCGCCAAAAACTTGTAGAGCGATTGGGTGTTCTCTATTTATGAGCGCAAGTGCACACTCTTGTCAAGTTATAGTATAAAAGATATAGTCTCCACAGGGATTGGACAAGTTGATTCGAATTGTTGTTCCTGCACAAGGAAAAATAAATGCACAATTAATTTGGTTGTTGAGAAGAAAAGTAAAATAAAAACACAAGTAATTGAAGAAGAAGAAGAAATCATGCTGAAAGAATGGGCAGGGTTATGCTGCTGCTTAGTGTGAAACTGCGTTGGATAGGAAAAGTTGTTTTGCGCTGCTAGACTCTGCTACCTCGGCGAAGATGGCAGGTGGAGTGCAGAGACTCTCTCGTTGCCTCGGCAGGGGAATGGAATTGTGTCTCGGCAACAAACTCGGCATAACTACAAGGCTCTGCAGAACGCTTCAAAAGTGACTCTGCTTATGTATAAGTCAGAGTGATGTTGATACCCACTGCAGATAATACCAGTCACAGCGTGAATCGTGCAAAGACGACAATGTTGATTCGTACTCTTTTAGCAGCCTTAAACCCTTAACCTATGTCTAGGCCGGATTGATCGTACCGTCTATAGATGAAATTGTACTTACTCTTTTCGTGACTTCGACTCTCTCGATATTGAACAATTTGATAGAATTCAACTGATCTTTCGCCTTAATTGAAAACTATGAAGAACATGGAATAAGTAAACCTTGTAATTTTATTTGCAAAAACAAACTTAAAATCCTAAACAATCATTCTCACACTAATTACAACATAACCCAAACCCAAAGAGAATTAGAACATAATGGCGGCAAGGAAAACCTAAACTATGCCTAAGGAAAACCTAACTTATGTGTTTTTTATTTGCTAAATACATGAGGTTTATATAGGCAAAGGTCTAGTCTAAGTCCTTCTTGGAGTAGAAGTCCTCAAAAGGCTTTTTGCATTAAATGCAACTTTAAAATCCGACTTCTTTTAGTTGAATATGGACTTCTTTTCCCATTGCCTTGTTTCACAAGTAAGCTCGTTCTTCTCCTCCGGTAGCTCCGTCCGTTGCTCCAGGCGTCAGAAAATTGAGTGGATGACATCGTTAGAATCCGGATTTTTTGCTCTGTCGATCGCACTGAATTTACCAACTCCTCACTTTGCTGCCCTGGGCAGCAGACTCACTTTGTTGTCCTGGGCGGCAAGCTCACTTTGCTGTCCTGGGCGGCATACTCACTTTGCTGTCATGGGCGGCAGGCTCACTTTGCTGCCCTGGGCGGCAGGTATGGCGGCAGTAGGTCCTCTGTCGCAGCTCTCTCTGTGTCGAACTGTTTTAGTACAGCTCTCTGGTCTGCTGCCTCAGCATCCTCTCCTCTGGTGTACTCTCTTTCTAACAGCTTCTAGCCCTGGAAAACTAAATCTACACTAGAACAGCATCTTTATTTTACCAAATAACAAATATTCAATAAAAGCATGGCAAAACAATGAATAATGTATTTATGCAATGCATGACCTAATTATGCTTAAAATGCACTTAAAACAACAATAATATGAGATGGAATATGCATGAAATATAGAACTTATGGACACTTTACACTTATTTTGTGAATCGATTGTGATACCGAAGCTGTGAACCAGATCTAGCCTTGAACCGAACCAGTTAGTTAACCAAACCAAACTAATATGTGTAAACCTAATTGTGTTTTGAACCGAACCGTGTGAACCGAACTGAATCGTGGACCGGTGAACCGGATGTGACCTTTTTGACTATTTTGACCCGAGTTGACCGAATCGGTTTGACTTTGAATCAGTTTGACTTTGGACTTTGACACGTTTGACCTTTGATCGACCCATTTGACTAGTTGACTTTGACTAGTCAAGTCAACGTTGGCCGTTGAACTTGGACAGTTGACTTTAACCGATATAGTTGACTTTGACTAGAGTTGACTTTTTTCGACAATCTTCCTCTTGACCTTTTTCGACATCCTGAGTTCAAATCTGCTACCTGTTTTGTCAAATTAAATCCCAAAAGCTTCGTTTTGCTTTTGACATTTAATTTATGCTTAATAATTTCAATGATCGAAATATAAGTTTGATCTGAGTTATTCTCGTGTTCAGGTGTTGACCTCGAGACCGACGAGTTACCTGCTCCTCCAGTTGTACAGACCGACCATTCACGTTCTTCGAGATCTTCACGTAAGTATATCTTCAGTTCAGTTCTTAGTGTTCTAGTCGGTGGCTTAGTGTTAGTATTAAATGCTAATGTAGAGTTATCCTTCTAGGTTTTGATTCAGCTAGATTTGATCATGAGACGCGTTCTTCTTGGTATTAGAGCTACTGTTGCTTAAGGTGTGTTTTTTAGGGTGTTTAAAATAAATGAATTTTATGTGTATTTCTTATCGTGCTATATTTTGTGAAATAATGTCTCTTATGTCTTGCTTGATTTATTATCTGATTAAGTGTGGTTTGAGACTGTTTGAAGCATCATGCATCATACATAAACTGTGTTTTTAAATCAAGCATCTGATTTTCAGAAAATATGAAACTCATAAGAATTTGGATTTATGTTTTTACAAATCATATCATGAGTCATGGTATCGGAAATGTATTCGGCAAAAGAGAGGGAAACCTCCACTCTGGCGAGGGCAACCTCCATTCTGTACGATATCAGACAGTCAGGTATTGAGCCATGCATCAGAGATCATAACATTTATGAATTTGATTTATCGGATACACTATGTTTCAGAAATGAATTTATCAGAAAATAAAATATTGTTTTTGTTTTGAGTTGTGTTTGCACTTAAGGACACACTAAGCTCTTTAGCTTATACCCCTTAGTTTTCTTTCAGATACTCAAACTCATTAGGCGACTCGGTACTTGGAGCATCTCTTATTTATTCAGATAACTTATCATTCAGTATGAACTCTTCTATTTACTTCATATTACTATTTTAACGTTATTTGAGATATTTATGTAATATGGACTTTGAGGCTGTTTATAATTTGGGTTTTATTAAATGCATGCATTTATTAAGTTATTTTCGGATCTTTAATCAAATTGTCTGAACAATGTTATACGACTACGTTTTATAATAAATAATATGTTATTGAGTTTATTTACTTTTGATAATAATATTATATTTTAAAGTATTTAAATTTAAGACTTATAACTTGAGGGACAAGTTTTCAATCACGACTTTCTAGATTCGGTCCATTTCTTCTGGTCGGGTTTAGGGGGTTACAGATGGACACCGGGTTTGTTCAGGTTGAACATCGATCCTGAAATCTACTTCTCTAGTTGGAGGGAGACCAGGGAGTTCCTCGGGAAAACATCGATAAATTCATACGCAACAAGAATATTTGGTAATTCGAAATCATATTCATCTAGTAAAACCATGGCAGCAAAGATCGAGGTAAGCTTTTTATCAATAAGAAGAATGGATTCTTTTCCTAAACCCCGAAGATAAAGTCTCTTATTTTGGCAATCTATCCAGGCTTGGTGTTTCCCTAGCCAATATAGTCCCAATACTAGATCGAACTCACAAGAAGGCAAGACATAAAGATCCATGGAAAATGGTACATTTCAAATGCTTATAGGGCATTGCTTGAAAAGGAAGTTAATAGGTATATTTCCTCCTATTGGGTTCAAAACTACAAGACTAGTCTTAACAAGTTTAGGTTTCAAGTTTAACTTAGCAATCAAGGAAGAACATATGAAAGAATGGGTAGACCCCGAATCAATCAAAGCATATGAATGACTTGAATTTAATTCAACAGTACATGTGATGACATCGGGTGCTTCTTCTTCCTCCTTCCCACGAATGTGGTAGATTCGAGTAGGGGCTTGGGATTCTTGGTGTGTTGGTGCCGGATGTTGGCCTCTACCCTTAGCTTGATTCTCGGACTGAGCTTGTCTCGGGACTTTGTTTTGATTAGATAGAGCTGAACTAGCATTCATCGGGGCTCGGTTGGGAAGCTTGTTAGGATTCTGAGGGCAATCCTTGATATATTGATCCGAGCCTCCACAAAGATAACATAGATTGGACTGAGTTATACATTGTCCAGAATGGAGTTTTTGACAAAACTTGCAAGTAGGAACTTGGTTAGCTCTTCTAGAATTCCTCGTGCTATTAACAGAGATAACCGGGGCCGAGGGCTTGGATATCAATTAAGGTCTCGGTATAAAATTGCTCTTCTGAGCATGAGTATGAGTTGAAGAGTTCTCCCTATGGTACTTGGCCTTCTTCGATTTCCAAGAGGACTTATCATCATGCTTGGGTCTTTTATCTCCTCGGTGACTACCACCTTTTCTTCTTTCCGAAGCTTTCATCTTAGCTTCAGTTGCAATGGCTCAGTTTACCGAACTTTGGAAATCTGTAATCCCGAGAGCCACAAAGATTAGACTAATCTCATCATTCAAGATATCGATAAACATTCTACAGTTGTTTGCATCCGTCTTGATGTACTTCGAGTCGTACTTGAAGTATTTGTAGAAATCGCTCACATATTGCTCTATGGGTTGACCTCCTTGCTTGAGATACAAGATACGCTTCCAGCGCTCAGCTAGATATTTCTCGCTAATGTACTTCTTCTTGAATTCTTCTACAAAGAATTTCCACGTGATAGTATCGGCAAGAGTAGTTAAAGTTGTGGTTTCCCACCAACTTAGAGCTTCATCGGCTAAAAGAGCTATGACACATTCGAGCTTGTATTCATCAAAACACAAGAGTTGTTTGGTGAGAATTCCTGTAGTGGCCTCTAACCAGTACTCAGCTACTTTGGGATTTTATTCATCAGTACTGGTGAAGGTGTAGGCTCGATGTTGAGCCAACTTTTCAATTGGGGCTCTACTAGGTGGAGCAACAAAAGAAGCAGGATGGTCTCGTTTTAACGTAATCACGAATTGATCGAACATCTCCTTTATGCTAAGGAGACATTCTCTTTGGACAGCTTGGATAGCAGGAGCTTCTTGCTGAGGTTGAGCTTGCTCTCGAGGTTTGGCTTGTGTCGGAGGATTTTGTTCCATCCTCACGCTATCTCCTTCATTCGAGGAGCCTTTAGGAATTCCAGCGTCTTGGGTGAGTCTTGTTTCGGACATTCTAGAGTTAGATAAACAAGGAAGAGTTTAGTTTAAGCAAAGACACAAGAAACTTGAAATATAGCTCCTAGGTGGCACAATTAAACCTATATGATGCATGATTGGCCCAGTTTAGTCCTAGAATCGACTAAACCTTAAGATCTGATTACCACTTCTATAACACCCCTCACCCGAGTTAGTAGTAACTCGGCCAAGGAGTGTTAAGACAAGCAAAACAAGAACACAACAAGGATAAAAGAAGGCACAATTGCAAGCTAATTAAAATTTTCTCCAACTCATCACTAGAAGATGAGTTTCTTAACTAGCAAGACAAGCCATTGACCATATAAACATTCGAACAACACAAGATCATGGAAAAAGTTCATATTATTTGACAAGAACAAGCATTCAAGGGTCAAGCACATAGGGATCATTTTCATGACATTCGAGCCAAGCTAGATCATGTAAATCAAGATTCAAGTCATCACATAATCAACACAAGTTCATGTTATCCAAGTAATTCAAGTCAATCGAATATACCAACAAGTCTCTAGCATGTAATTCTTCATTTTCAAACATATCCAATCATAGCAAGATCATGTAATCCATATCAATAGCACCATTTCATCAAGACTAGATAGAACCAAGCAAGCATTTGATATCAAGGCATAAACAGTTCCATTTAAGTCTTTACAATACCATAAGGGTCATGAACATATATATATATATATATATATATATATATATATACGAACTTCCAAGTATCAAAATGCATGGGGCTAACATGAACTATATACATATCTAAGTGCCACCAACTAGGAGAGTAAGAGAACAAGTACAAAATCATACTTCGAGCTTTGCTTGTGTCTTGATTCAGGCTCAAGAAAGATAGCTTTACGATCACTTTAGACATGTGGTTTGGGAAGAATGGAAACAAGAGTGATAAGTACATAATGTACTTAGTGAGGTAGCAACTAAAGCTAACAAGTTTCAAGTTTAAAGGTCTTTAAGTCAAGATCAACCTAGCTGGGCTTTAAGTACTATAGATCAAACCTAGCTAAGGTTGCAAGCATCACTAGTCTAGTAGAGAGCAAGTAGACATGTATCATGCTTCACAAGAAGTATCACTCGAATGGATTTCAAACAAGAAAAGCATTTGAATTCATGCTCAAACAAGTATCACACAAGTCAAGAAGCATACTCAATATTCCATTTCATACATCCATTCGAAACAAACATCATATAGCTCATGTATTAAGTTAAGCATTTCAAGTATTTAACCAAGTATTTCAAGTATCAAGTCTTGTATTTCAAGTAACATGTCAAGTGTTTCAAGTATCAAAACAAGTATTTCAAGTATCAATCAAATGTTTCAAGCTTTGAATCATATTTTCTCATTAGCTTGCTTACTTTAAATTTGGCCTTGGTATATAGTCATGTCTAGGTAATCAAGTCACCAACCAAACTGTCGCCACAAGATGGTACTTATAGTACCGGTCAATACCCTCCTACTGTCGCCAAGTGACCATACACACATCCCTCCTACTGTCGCCAAATATGGGCCTCGGCCCAAGACCGTAGTCCACCCATTCACTATGAGCTCTAGACTCTATGGCATGCCATCCTACCTAAGACCAACTAGCAACCAAGACTTGGTTTGATTACATATCAATTATTCATGCACCATGCTCATTCAAGTATTAAGTATTCAAGTTTCATGCTTTCAAGTTTCAATTTCATTCAAGACATCACTCTTAAGTGATGATTAACAAGATCAAGATTGCCCTTGGGCTATTAGAGCCTTATGTCACGGGGTCAGAGTCTTGGCGCAGGGACATCTACCCGTGCAGCAACCTAGGGCTATTACCAGCCAAGGGCTAAGCCTTTTCCATCTCCGATGCTCACTGGTTTCGCCCTCCCATGGGCTCATCAGGGAAGCGGGGACAGCTCCCAACCAGTGTGGTGCCTACCAACACGCTAGTCCGAGGACTAGACGGCTGTACGGCACGTACTACACCCTTAATGCTATCCCACACATCCTATATTAAGCACAACCAGCAAGCATCTCGCGCAGTCCCACGTGTCACGACGAACGGTCCGTGACATTCTCCCCCACCCGATTCATGCACGCCCTCGTGCATGGGGAGAAACTCTTTCCCTCTTTTGATTAGCCCGGATCTAGTGTGCAATTCCCTGCCTGCTCGCCCTCTTCACTTGAGGCTACGGCACATTTGGCTACGAGTGCTTGGCGAACTTTCGCTATGGCTTCCTGCCTACCCGTCCTCATCTCATCTCTTTATAGAGGACCCACTCGCGGACACCCCTTCACGGTTTGGAGTGCGAGCTACACACGCTCGTCCACTTGACCCGCTTGCGAACACCCCTACACTCGGAGTGCGAGCTACACACGCTCGTCCACGGATTGACTCGCTTACGCAGCATTGGGGCGCTTGGCAAACTCACAGCTAGCACACAGTCTGGCTCTGATACCACTTGTCACGGGGTCAGAGTCTTGGCGCAGGGACATCTACCCGTGCGGCAACCCAGGGCTATTACCAGCCAAGGGCTAAGCCTTTTCCATCTCCGGTGCTCACTGGTTTCGCCCTCCCATGGGCTCATCAGGGAAGCGGGGACAGCTCCCAACCAGTGTGGTGCCTACCAACACGCTAGTCCGAGGACTAGACGGCTGTACGGCATGTACTACACCCTTAATGCTATCCCACACATCCTACATTAAGCACAACCAGCAAGCATCTCGCGCAGTCCCGCGTGTCACGACGAACGGTCCGTGACACTTAGCTCAATTAACAAGTAACATTCGAGCATTAGCAAGCATGTATGTCCATGTTTTATATTATTTAGTATCAAGTATGATCCTTAGATCCAATATCGTGTAACATTCGAACATTAACAAGAATTTAAGTCCATGTTTCATATCATCAAGCATGATCGTACTAGACATGTCAAGAAGCATTCGAATAGTATCACAAGTAGTCATAGAGGTTCATACAATAGTCACATGTTTCGTTTGCATAATCAAGTTTCATATCATACATATTTCAATCAATCAAGTTTCCATTTAGCCATTCTTCCCTTTAAGATTACCAAGTATAATTTAGGTTCATTTCACGTCAATTTCATTGTAAAAACATAAACAATATATATTTAGTTAGGACCTAAGTCTTAACCCTAAGTGAAGCTACACTCATAATACTCCAAGTTAAGCTTATTTGTCTTGAATCCAAATCCCTTTGTTTTTTCCACAAGCTTGGCCACTCCTTTCTTCCTCCACAAGGTTTACTTCTTGGTCTAACAATCCATACATGTACATATATGTCAAGCAAGGTACAATGAGCATACAATTATCATCTCAAACAGTCATACATGTTCACACAATCACTCAACAAGGCAACAATGTTATCATATTTTATATATGAAATGGCCAAGCTTGGCCACTCCTTTCTTCCTCCACAAGGTTTACTTCTTGGCACTCCTTATTCTCTACTTCGATTGAGTCGAGTCAAAAAATGTTGAGTTATTCGAGTTGACGCGTCATATTTTACAACTCAAATTTTATTTGAAATTTTTTCGATTCGAGTTTTTGAGTTCCTATAAAAATTTAATTGTAATTAAAAGTTTGGTTACCATTTTGCGATTTCTTGGGCTGTTATCCAATGTATTTTGGGCAGGAACAGTTGTAAATGGGTTGACATATGGACTTTGGGTCATAATTTTGGGCTTTATGTAATACTGGACATTAAAAGGATTTTGGACTTATTTATTGGATATTTTGGACCTTATATTTATTTATTTTTAGGTTTTATTATATTTATTTATTTATATTTGCTAAGAGAATCCGGATAGAATTTGGGTATTACAACAGTCTTGTGGCTCGGCCCTATCAGAGGGTATTGAAGGTTTTCCTACAAAGCTGAAGTTGGCTAATGTAATGGCTGCACCTGCAAAGAGGCAGGAGTGGCAAGCGACGAAACAGTGACCGATGCCGGTTGAGTTGGGGGAAGAATTCCAGTTTCAGTCGGTACCCGTGAATAGAGATGAAGGCAGCGAAGAGTATCTGCCGACGCTTGTGTCCTGTCTGCATGAGTTTTGTAAGCAATCCATCATGAAAGCCGTCGGAAACCAGCTCTCGGACATTCAACTGTCCTTATTGTCCAGCAGAGGTTCTTGATGTGTAGTGAGATTCTAGAAAATAGTATTACCACATCTAAGCAAAATTATCATTGTCAATAAAAGCATGTTTACTTATGAAAAAGGGAAATAAATGCATTAAGTAGAAAAGAGAAGATTCTACTCATTCAAATGTTAATCTATGGAATGTTGATGAATTTCCGAGCTCATCTTTCAACCACTCTTTTCTCTAACTCCGCCTGCACTCCCGAGCATAACTGACATCTAGATGCCATTGTTCCGCTGCTATAATTGGCAATTGTATGGAATTAAAACAGCCTTTCCACCCCCAAAACTCGAAGAAAAACGATAGAAAACACCCAAGTCCCATTCATCTCCAAAGAGATGAGTCTCGTGGCAATTAACATGTATTCTGTATACACATTCTCATGTATCCGCATACTCGGTTCAAGCAAAGGGTGCTGCTTGACGTTGTCCGAGGTGAATACTGAAACAACTTGATAAGGCTTTGTTTAGCTTTCATCGTCCTATTCCAAGCTATTACGGATTAGTTGAACCAGTATATCGACCCATGTGTCTGGGACACCAGGTAGGCACCAATGCATGCAGTCTTGGCCCCAAATCGACACGGCATCCTTCTTCCCTAACCAAATTGCCGGATGGGCATCGGCTCTGAACTCGCTCAAATGAGTCAGATCAAGCAATCGAATATCTGTGCCTCGCAGCGCCTCTTTAATGAGATTGTTAAGTCTCCTTGCCTCTTTATTCACTCCATTGTTGCTGGGATCAAACCACAAATCAAGCTGTGCAGGTATTAGTATAAAGTGAATAAAACAATGCAGTTCTTTAGACCAAATAGTGGATTCGTCTTCAACCTAAGCTAAATTCAGATTCGACTTGCTATACAAGGCTTGTTAAACGGAATTTAAAACAAATGGAACATATTGAAGGACTCGATTAAATGGACCTGCAAATACCTGGTTTTCTTCAAGGGGTCTGTCAAACAAGCAACTGCCATTTTGATTCCACTCGCCACCGTAAAAATGCCTCGGCGACTGCAAACGCCAGAATTTGAGGGTGTTCTTAGGAACTTCCTTTTGAATATAGTGGACCATATTTTCCAGAACGACTCGATAGCCATCCAATAATCCCAGTGGATGACTTATTGGTTCCCCATGCCGATAAAAGACCAGAGGCGTCTCTTTCGGGAATTTATCATAGCCCCACCTGATTAAAGACAAATCAAGCATTACTCCCCGATGTTTTCAGAGAGGCATGTCCCAAAATAACACCTCGATATGCAAGCACGAAAGGCGGTGTGTTTTTATGTACGTACTAAGAAACTATACATTTCAAAAATGAAACATCATAAATATCATACCAACCGCATATGATGTCTGAAAATAATAACAAAAGATATATGTTCAGTGATTGGCATCTTCTATAAATTATCGAAAAGTAAACAATATTACCAATGGCCGGTATTGAAAACAAGAACGTCATAGAAGTCAGCGATGCCAATCCACTCATCCGCCGGAATATCAACATCCACCCGATATATTCCTTTTACTCCCTCTTGATTAGAATCCGTAGATTGTGTCGGAATCCACCTTCATTAGTCAAGTACATGCAAGCGAAACATAAAAGTTAGACCGGCATTGAGACATTAACAATTTCCACACAAGGCAAATGAAAAAGCAAAGATCAGAAGAATATGTTCTAATACAATGGCTGATGCCAAAAACAAAAGCAGTTACTAGTCATTACATGCAAATGAAACATAAAAGATCGGCATCGAGACATTAAGATCTTCCATAGAAGAGAAATGAAACAATAAAGAGCATAAGAATATGTTTTAATACAATGGCTGATGAAGAAAACAAAAACAGTTATAAGTCATTACATGCAAGCGAAACATAAAAGTAAGACCGGCATCGAGACTTTAAGAATTTCCATACAAGGCAAATGAAACAACAAAGAACAGAACAATACGCTTAAATACAATGACTGGCGCCAAAAACAAAAACAGTTAAAAGTCATTACACCGCAAAAACCCGTTCAATATGCAAGCCAAGAAGCTAGTTTGCCAATCAAAACTGAACTATATTATCAACAATGACACAGCATTCCGGTTAGGATCTCGACTTCCATGGTCGATCTACATCACTAGGTCTTGAAAATTAAGCTAACACAAGGAAAATTAAATAACGGTCATAGCTAATCCAATGAAATCTCCTAAACAGAATCATAGCTATCAGTCTATCACAATGAAACTCTACTCGAAAACGAAATCCATACTCCCTAGAAGTTTAATCTATGATTCATGGTCTAGAATAGTACAAGCACATAACATCAACATGATGTGCAACAAAAGGAAAATTAAAATAACAGTCATAGTTAGTCCAATGAAATCTCCTAAACAGAAACATAGCTATGACAATGAAACTTATATTCGAAAACGAAATATCGGAGAACTCGAAGAAAAAAAAATCCATCCACCCTAGCAGTTTAATCTATGATTCATGGTCTAGAACAGTACAAGTACATAACATCAACATGATATGCAACACAAGATCAAAAACCATAAACAAATCAAAGAAGCTCACTTGTATTTGGCAAGCAAAACAGCCCTATGATAAGCAACAGTGACATTAAACATGGGGAAATAAGCCCCTCTCCAAGCACCTTTCTTCTTCCATTTCTCAGCACCATGATCAGCCACTCTAAGAACACACAAAAACGACACCAAAAAGTTTTCATTCAAAGAATCCCCAACAAACCCAACATTCTTGTTCCTCATCAGACCCAAGAATCTCCATGGATCGATCCTCTCCAGCTCGCAATCTCTGGGTACCCATTTCCATGAATTGATGAACCCCATGTTGTCCCTCTTGTTCTTAAGACAATTCCAGGCGTTCCTGTGAAATGGGCAGGTCTCGTTATAGAACGGGTCGGGTTTGGTGGGGTCCAAAACCCAATTGCCATTGAAAAAGTTGCAGGTAGAAGAGGGTAAAGGAAGGAGCTTTTTGGTGGTGTAAAGAGGGAGGAAAGTGGAGGAGAGGAAGAGGAAAAGGAGGGAAAGGAATAGGATGGAGGAGAAGATTAAAGAAGAAAGCTTTGTAGGCTGAACCATTGCTTATGTCTATGGCTGTAGATTTTTCCAGTCGACGGTTGAAGAAACGTTCTTCGCCATGTTTGTCTGTAAGCTGTAGCTTCAAGCTTGTCTTAAATCTACAAGATGGGCCTCTGCCAATGGGCCTGCTTCAAAATCAAAATAAACTGTAACCTTTAACTGTAACTGTTAAATGATATCATTGTCATATTTTACGATTAATTTAGGCATAAAATTAAAAATGTCTCTAAAGTTTAGTTGAATAGTTATTTTGGTTTCTATTTTTCTTCTTCTTTTGAATTAATTTAGCCTTTAACGTTTTATTTTAGGTCAAAATGGTCCCTCTGCAGATAAAAATTGTTAGTCAATTGATAATAAACTATTTGAAATGACTTGGCATGTAACTCCTCGAATTCGGGCTTAGATGTTAGCTTGTTGAGTTAGACGGTTCGAGTGAACCGAATTAGTCGATTTGAGATAGTTTCGAACAGTAATTCGTAACAAATGTATTCGAGGCGCATAAAATTATGAAAATGTTTTATAAATATATTAAAAGTGTTGGAAAGCTCAATTTGATAAAATGAAATTGGATTTATGTACATTTTAGTTCTATTGACTAAAATGTAAATTTTGAATATTGTTTTTGGTGACTAAATCGAAAAAGGATCAAAACATAGAATCTTTAAGGAGCTATTAAACCACTTGATTTTATCATACTTTTTCTTTAATTTTGACTATATTAAAATAATTTTTAAATAATTAAAAGGTTGATTTTAATTGAGTTTTAGTTAATTGAGTTTAAGAAAGTAAAATGAGTTTTTTTTACGTAACTACCTTTCTCTAAACACTTTTCTCTCAAATTTTCAGCAACCAAACTATATTAATTCTCTAAAATCTCAAGGAATCAACCTTTTCATCTTACTTTTGTTTTCAACAAAAGATTCTTTTGATTTTACATCAAATCTTCTACATTTACTTTGATGATTTTCGTTTTTCTCCTCTAATCAAAGGTTCTTTATTGAAATTCTAAAGTTCTTGATCCTTTATAATTAATTTTTGAGATGTTTTGATGATTAAATCAAGATTTAATGGTTTAATGTTGATTTTATTAAAGAATTGATTGGGCCTTATTGTGAATCTGATTTGGTATGATATTAATGAGTTTAAATCACATTAAGGAAGTGTTTTGATGTTGTGAAATGAGATCTACAAAATAAATCCTGAAACTAATTGATTAGCTAATTTTTAGATGAGTTTTTAGTGGTTTTAGGGGCTATTTTGTGTGTTTTTGAGTTGTTGGAGATATAAGGATGTTTAGAAGGTGTTTATAGATGTGTTTTGATGTGAATTGAATGTTAGAATTGCTGGTTTGAGGTTTGGAGTTGATAGAGCAAGGATTGATAGTGTTTTCGGTTGTATCGGCTAGTTTTGGAAGGGTTTTTGTTAAGGATGCAGTGGATTATTGTTTAGCAATGAGTAGAATGCATAATGATGCATTTTTCCTCTAGTTTTATGTGGTTAAAAAAGGGGATGGTCAAGGCAAGATTGCCTAGTTGTGGACGTTACTTACCGGAGGCTTATTTTGTGTCGTCAAGTAAAGCGAGGCGTATCGGTGAGTGTATAAATGTGTTAAAGTTCTTTAAATATTTGAACGGCAAATCATGGGAGTTTAGTTATAGCCTGAAAAGCTTAACTAAGGTCAAACGTAAGTTTCACTATTTTCGCCTTGACTATTGGCTTTAATTTGAGCTTGTGAAATTCATGTTTTGATTTAAACATGACTTGAATTACATACTGTAAAATGTATGGTTTAGATTAAATATGTAATGTTTATAAAAGTATTTAAATGCTTAGAAGCCTTGTGATTTGTTCCTAGAAGGAATGGTAAGTTGTCTTTGGCAATGTGGTTGCATATGAAATGGTTTTTAAGAAACGCGTTGAAAACAATATGTAACACCCCGCAAACCGGTCTAGTTGAAATTAGGTTCTGATGACCAAATATTTTATATTGATAAAATAATTTATTCGTTCTTATTTAGAATATTCGAGTAATTTATGATTTATTATTATTAGATTATTCGGGTCTAGTAGAAATTAAATTCGAGACATATTTATTCGGTTTGATATTATTATTATTATTATTATTATTATTATTATTATTATTATTATTATTATTATTATTATTATTATTAAAAAGAAAAAAAATGGCAATGGGACCTACGGCCAATTCCTTCAAATTGAAGGAACTTGCCGTGGTATTCCCACATTAAGGGACATACGGCACACCCACAAAATGGGTGGCAAAGCCATGTTACCAAGTGGCCTTATGTAAGGGCAAAAACCCTTAAATCTTGCCACCATTTCATGATTCGTGGAGCTTGGGGAGAACCATTGATGGCCGGCCATGCTTAGTATAAATAGGGGGCCATTGTTCTTCAATTTATGGAATCAAAGGAGCCGAATATATTTGGAGAGTGATGGTGCGCAAGTCAGTGAAGAAACGATAATTAGGTGGGTTCGGGTTCAGTATTAGATTAGTAGTCCGATATTTTCGATACAGTAATATCGAATCTCTACCGACGTTGGGGTAAGCTCAAATCCTTAGTTGGTCAAAGTTTCGGTATCGAATTTAATTAGTATCTCTGTATTTATTCGATACTGTCTTATCAATTTTAATTAGTTTTATTAATTATCGTAGTACACGAAGTTGATTCAGAATAACCGTCAAGCCCAAGATATAAAAGTAAAGCACCGGTCTGTCAAGGTGAGTGTAGTCGTGTCAGGGGTAGGCTCGGTGCTGTCCCGTTGCATTAATTATGAATTTATCTGCATCTGGTAAGTACCCTGCATTATTTGGATATGCTCAAAAATGACTATGATATGTTGCATGTGTGCATATATGAAAATAATATATTACTTGACATGGAGCTACAGCTCATTTGATAATTGGTATGATATGAAAATTATGGATATATGTGAATTTGTGTATTTATGGACATTGGATACAATTGGCATGCCATAGGATTATTCGAGCTCACCATGTAAGGGAGGACTACGGTCCAGGGCTACGGCCTATATGTGGGAGATAAAAGGATGGAAGTGTAAGGGATACATGGAGCTACGGCTCAGGGCTACGGCTCATTTATGATTCATGATATGGTGTACAGGGAATCCGTGTATCTAATGGTACCAATATAATATGTGTTTGATACGTTATGCCATGCTATGCTCATGATATGATATTATGCTTTGTTATGAATATGAATTATGCCATGTTATTGCATAATTAGCATTATGATCATTTTTAGAAGCATGCTACATGACATAATATGTTCATTTATTGTTATTGACTACCTCACTTAGACTATGTAAGTCTAATGCATTCATTTGCATAACATTTCAGGCTAACAAAGTGTTCAGTCCGAGATCGGAGCAGTCAAAGGATCGGCAAGTCACCACAAGTAAAGAGTAATGTGTTTTGTCTTTATGAACTCCTAGTATGGTGGCAAAGTAGTTAAAGTAATTATACTAGTCTTGTGGCCCTACTATTGTGTATATGTTACCTATGTTTTGTATAAATTTTTAAGTGTTTAAGATACTTTGTTAGTTCGAATAAAAATAGTTTTAGACAAATTACGAAAGGGTCACTAAAATATTGTATCGTCTAATCGGATAGGTAAACGACCTTGGTTGATAACGAATTTTTGCAAGCTAATAATTAGTAAGCTTAATTACAGTTTAATAATATGAATTTCGGCTAAGGACCTATAGTTGGTAAAATTTACGTTTTAGTCCCTAAATTTGTCCTAATTGAATACACATTGTTCGTATTAGAATAATTAGATTTGTTTTATTGTTTAATAATGTTTCTAAGATCAAAAAGGCTTAAGAATATTGATTAGAAAAATTAGAATTTATCGTTCCGTTCATCCTTCTGTTTGTCAGTAATGCCCTTTGACCCGGTTCTCTACCAGGCCGGGAAGGGGGTGTTACATTTGTGGTATAAGAGCTAGAGTTTAGTCGGTTCTGGACTAAACTTAAGTATGTTTGTATTGTGTGTTAAGTTACTTTGCCACCTAGGAGTTAATCTGTTAAGTATTGTGACTTGTCAACTGATCCGATCTCTTTTATAATATAGATATGTCTCGAACTAACGAAACTTGTAATAATGAGTCTGCTGCTAACTCCTCGACTCATGGCGAGGAAGTTCAAGGAGGAAATCCTCCGAATCCTCAGAACCCTCCTGTTTGAGGTGTAGAGCCTGAAGCTCTTACAGCTCAGGCAGAATGTTATCAGAATATGGCTGATATGTTTCAGCAATTTATGAATGTGTTAAAGGCTAGTCAAGTCATGCAACCTACACCACATGTTGCGCAACCTCTTCGAGCCCCAATCGATAAGTTATCGCAATATCGAGCTTACACCTTTACTGGTCGGGACGAAGATAATCCCGAAATAGCCGAGTATTGTTTAGACAATACTTTAAGGATTTTGGATAAGCAATTAAGATGTTTGGATGAACATAAGCTTGAATGCGCTCTTGCGTTGCTTGCTAATAAAGCCTTACAGTGGTGGGAGACTACTGCCCTTACCGTCTCCAAGGAAACCGTGAACTTGGAATTCTTCTTGAAAGAGTTTCGTATTAAGTACATAAATGGATTCTACCTTGCCGAAAGGCGAAATATCTTCCTTCATCTTAAGCAAGGAGGACGACCGATTGAACATTATATCCACGATTTTTTTTAAGTGTTGCAGATATGGTGCTAACTTTATTAAGAAAGAGGAAGAAAAATGTCAGATGTTTATCGAAGGACTCAACGATGAGTTACGCCCCATGTTTACAACATGGTGCATTACAAATTTTCAAGATCTCGTAAATAGAGTCAAAGCTACGGAAGAAGCGAGGAGAGCTCAGAAAGTTGGTCTAAAAAGAGAAATCGAGACGAATCGCAATTCTCGGGATCTCCTAAGAAATGAAAACATCACAACCCGAGACAAAATGTATACTCGCAACCTTCTCAGTTTGAATCTCGTTTGCCATCGGATGTCGCTCTTATTGAAAGTAATATTGGTTTGAAGCAAGACACGAGAGTTTCTAAATGTAATTTCTGTCAACGACGACATGATGGACAGTGTCGCAAGGAAACCGGTGCATGTTTCTTCTGCGCAAAGATAGGTCATCTGATTCGAGATTGTCCAGAGAATCCTAACAAGCTTGTTCCAGTGGCGACCAACCCTTCTCGAGGCAAGGGGACAAATTAAGGATCCTTCGGAAAGCCGAGAGGATCGGGGACGTCGAAAGTAACAAGTGGACCGAATTAAAAGCTTCTGCACGGATATTTCATATTCAGGGCAAGGACTCATAAGATGATCTCGACACTATTTCGGGTAAGAATTTTAATCCTTATGTCTATATATGTTGATAAGAAATCCTGTTTAAGTAAGCCTAGTTAGGGACCTATCTATAGAATAGAAAGAATGAACCATGGGCTGGGCGTATCGATACGGGAAAGGATACGTATCGAAACGACCTATAAAAACGTACCGAAACAAGTATGAGAGTATCGGAACAGTTTAACAGCTTTTAACTGAATTTTAGATTTGTGCTTAACTGTATCGATACTGGTCAGAGTGTATCGATACAGGTACCAGATTTTGAATAAGAAATAACAAGAAGAATAGCTTGAAATTAGAGGATGATGACTCACCCTATGTGTTGGACACCTAAGATGTTGAATGCTATTAGAAAGTGCAAGTGTCAGGTGAATACGAAGAGGTGAAAGGATAAGCTTTGCAAAGCCTTAAGAGAATTTGTGATTCTTAGAAAGGTGGGAAAAAAACAAAAAATTTCATTCTATATGGATAGTTATCCTCAGCAATAGTAAGACCAAAACCCACCTCTGTTTCAAGAATGTGAAATAAGCATTTTCCTTAAAAGTACCCTCGTTCCTAAGTGATGTCGGATTCAGTCAAGAAACCAAATGAGCCGAAGCAAGAAAGATTTCTTTGTAGCTTTTTCCAAGATAATCATTCGATAGGACAATGTAAAAAGAGAACCGAAGCTTGTTTCGATTGTAGCAAGATGGACCATCTCGCTCGAGATTGTCCTAAATTTTTTTTTCCAAGAAACGTCAACGTGTTAGTGCAAGGCGATCTTGGCCAGAAAGATTAGGAAAGGTGAATTCTTTATCTCTAGAAGATTCTGATCTCGAAGAGTGCACGGATGAACAATCCGAAGCTACAGGTAAGAATTCGAGGACGAATTCTTTTCTAAGGGGGGAGAGTTGTAACACCCCGAAAACCGGTCTAGTTGGAATTTGGTTCCGATGACCAAATATTTTATATCGATAAAATAATTTATTCGATCTTATTTAGAATATTCGAGTAATTTATGGTTTATTATTATTAGATTATTCGGGTCTAGTAGAAATTAGATTCGAGACATATTTATTCGGTTTAATATTATTATTATTATTATTATTATTATTAAAAAGAAAAAAAATGGCAATGGGACCCACGGCCAATTCCTTCAAATTGAAGGAACTTGCCGTGGTATTCCCACATTAAGGGACATACGGCACACCCACAAAATGGGTGGCAAAGCCATGTTACCACGTGGCCTTATGTAAGGGCAAAAACCCTTAAATCTTGCCGCCATTTCATGATTCGTGGAGCTTGGGGAGAACCATTGATGGCCGGCCATGCTTAGTATAAATAGGGGGCCATTGTTCTTCAATTTATGGAATCAAAGGAGCCGAATATATTTGTGGAGTGATGGTGCGCAAGTCAGTGAAGAAACGATAATTAGGTGGGTTCGGGTTCAGTATTAGATTGGTAGTCCGATATTTTCGATATAGTAATATCGAATCTCTGCCGACGTCGAGGTAAGCTCAAATCCTTAGTTAGTCAAAGTTTCGGTATCGAATTTAATTAGTATCTCTGTATTTATTCGATACTGTCTTATCGATTTTAATTAGTTTTATTAATTATCGTAGTACACGAAGTTCATTCAGAATAACCGTCAAGCCCAAGATATAAAAGTAAAGCACGGTTTGTCAAGGTGAGTGTAGTCGTGTCAGGGGTAGGCTCGGTGCTACCCCGTTGCATTAATTATGAATTTATCTGCATCTGGTAAGTACCCTGCATTATTTGGATATGCTCAAAAAATGACTATGATATGTTGCATGTGTGCATATATGAAAATAATATATTACTTGACATGGAGCTACAGCTCATTTGATAATTGGTATGATATGAAAATTATGGATATATGTGAATTTGTGTATTTATGGACATTGGATACAATTGGCATGCCATAGGATTATTCGAGCTCACCATGTAAGGGAGGACTACGATCCAAGGCTACGACCCATATGTGGGAGATAAAAGGATGGAAGTGAAAGGGATACATGGAGTTACGGCTCAGGGCTACGGCTCATTTATGATTCATGATATGGTGTACAGGGAATCCGCGTATCCAATGGTACCAATATAATATGTGTTTGATACGTTATGCCATGCTATGCTCATGATATGATATTATGCTTTGTTATGAATATGAAGTATGCCATGTTATTGCATAATTAGCATTATGATCATTTTTAGAAGCATGCTACATGACTTAATATGTTCATTTATTGTTATTGACTACCTCACTTAGACTATGTAAGTCTAATGCATTCATTTGCATAACATTTCAGGCTAACAAAGTGTTCAGTCCGAGATCGGAGCAGTCAAAGGATCGGCAAGTCACCACAAGTAAAGAGTAATGTGTTTTGTCTTTATGAACTCCTAGTATGGTGGCAAAGTAGTTAAAGTAATTATACTAGTCTTGTGGCCCTACTATTGTGTATATGTTACCTATGTTTTGTATAAATTTTTAAGTGTTTAAGATACTTTGTTAGTTCGAATAAAAATAGTTTTAGACAAATTACGAAAGGGTCACTAAAATATTGTATCGTCTAATCGGATAGGTAAACGACCTTGGTTGATAACGAATTTTTGCAAGCTAATAATTAGTAAGCTTAATTACAGTTTAATAATATGAATTTCGGATAAGGACCTATAGTTGGTAAAATTTACGTTTTAGTCCCTAAATTTGTCCTAATTGAATACACATTGTTCGTATTAGAATAATTAGATTTGTTTTATTGTTTAATAATGTTTCTAAGATCAAAAAGGCTTAAGAATATTGATTAGAAAAATTAGAATTTATCGTTCCGTTCATCGTTCTGTTTGTCAGTAATGCCCTTTGACCCGGTTCTCTACCAGGCCGGGAAGGGGGTGTTACACAATAAGTAAATGTATTTGAAAATGATAGATTGGCTATGTGACATAATGAAAATTGTCGAATATAGTTGGCTAGTCATATGATTAAGTGCACTATAATATTAAAATCGATCGTGCCAAGGTCCTTGAGGAAAATCGGTTTAACTAGGCTACTCGGATCGTTGGGTTATCACTTGGGGTATGCGGTTTAACTAGGCAGCCCAAGTTGATGGTATCTTACGGTTTAACTAGGCAAGGTATAACATTTGGTGGAGGTAGTACCACCATGAGAAATACGTGTATCCGAAAGTGTGAATAGAGGTGAGGCTATCCAGGGTCACTATAATTGCCAATAAATGCGATTTATGAGATATATTAAATAGTTTTATGCATGATTTGTTGTGGAGACAAATGTGATAATGCTTTTGGTTTATCTTTGTACAACAAGGGAATCATGTTTTTCAAATCGTTTTATAATGCATTAATGTTTTACCTAAGAGCATCCTCACTAAGCATGATTGCTTACGCTCTATTTTTTCTATTGATGCAGAGAAATAAAGTTGAAGGTTGCATTGTGACGAAGACTTTTGATTGAGTGTGAAAACTTAGTTTTATTTCGATTAATAAAGCAATGTGTACCACGTTTTTGGCGGTTTATACCCTATATTTTGGTTGTAGTGTGGAAATTATATGTTGTGGTTGATGGACCATATGTTGTTGATTAGTTATTTAAATATTGGAGTAGCATACATGTGTTTGGTGTTTGTTGGATTTCTTAGTATGCATATAGGTTGGACATGCCTATGCTTATGTCGTTATGGTTCAAGCATGCTTTAATTGTTGGTGTAAGTCTATTGATGTGTAGCTTATGCTGGAATATGCCTTAAATGCTTTTTTAGATTTCAGGTTGGGTGAAAATAGGAAGCACGCCTCTAGTGATGTGAACTTGTAGGATTTGCCTCTAGCTGTTCGTGTTTTTATGAACACTTAGCTTGTATTGATGCTTGGTTTATTGTTGTATAAGTTTGGGATTGATTAATGTATGATTGAAGCACCTATTGGAAGAAAAATTAGCAAAATTAGACATTACAGGTCCACGCGTATCGATACACGGGGTACCGTATCGGTACGAGAAGTGTATTTTGGCTTAAGGGATTGGTACACGGGTAATTGTTTCGGTACGTGTGTATGAGTTTTACAAAGGGATACCGATACGCGGGGAAGCGTATCGGTACGATTTTGAGCTACTGGAATCTAGAATTTTGAATTGGAAAAAGCGTACTGATATACTTGCTCGTGTACCGATACAGTCATCGGTTATTTCAGTTAAAATGATGTTTGAAGTTTGTTGTTCTTTCGTTTTGGTCCATGTTTGTTATGCATGCAAATAAATGAGTTTGGATGGTTGTTTTGAGCTGAAATTCAACGAGAAAGCATGTAATTTGACTAATTGAAGATTGGTAATCTAAAATGTATATGTATGCATTCGAGAGTCTTTTCGGTGCCCGTTTCTTCTGAGATTTCATCTGCTGCCAGTATGCTTACCTTAGGTTAACATGTTGCATCTAGAAAAGAAAAAAAGAAAAAAAATAGACATGTTTCTTGTATAATCATTTCGGGTTTGCTTCGACAAACCTAATGTAGCTCACTCGGTATGGTTGGGCGTCTAGGCCAAGTCGAGGGGGTTACATTTCGTGATATCAGATCCAGGTTTGCGATTGTTGGGTGTTTTTGTTTATTGTTAATTAATATTTTATTGATTGTATATGTGTATTTGAGTTTTAATGATGATATTTGCTATGTTTGGGGTATAAACGGGAACACATTGCTTATTAATGTGGTCTTGAAATGATTTTTAAAGGTTGTCTTGGATCCTTCCCCGAATGCTAGCCTAATTTTATTTTGTGTTGTGATGTATGGTTTAGGCCATTGTATGTATGGGTCTTCGATGTGAGACGCGTGCTAGTGCAAGTAATGCTCAAAACGACCAGAACGTTGAGGATGGTGGGATTCCTCGTAACGGGTTACCTTCTCCTCCTCCTATCCCTCATGTTGGTGCTGGAGTTAGGGTTAGCGAAGTGCCACAAGAACCACAAGGACCAGTTTTTGGCAATATGACACCATTGATCCAAGCGATGACGGGAGCCTTTCAAGAAGCGGTGGCTAGGGTGCATGCGTAGGCACCAGCACCTATTGTGGTTGTTAATCATGGTTTGCCTTTGGAGTGCCTTCGTAGCTTGAGATGTGTAGAGTTCAAGGGATTGAATCCTGAGGCGGCTGAGGAGTGGCTGGAGAGTACGGTCCGTATTTTGGGTCAGATAGGAGGTGATGATGTGCGCAAGCTGGGTTGTATTGTATCCTTGTTGCACAGTGATGCGCATCATTGGTGGGTAACCACAGTTGCTAGAGTTCCAAAAGTTTATGTGAATTGGGAGTTCTTTCGGAGAGCTTTCAAAATGAAGTACCTCGGTCCACAATATAAAGATACCAAGAAGCGAGAGTTTATGTCATTGGTGCAATATGGCATGACGATGTCTGAGTATGAGGTGAACTTTGTTCGTCTGAGCCAATATGCTCATGAGTTGGTACCGGATGAACGACAGAGATGTGACAGGTTTCGTTATGGTCTTGCCAAGGATATCAAGACATACTTGTTGGCCACAGACTATACAGATATTGATGTGTTGGTTAATAGGGCTAAGGATATCGAGCAATCCTTGGGTGTTTCGGTGCAATCTGTTAATGTAAGCTCGAGTAAGAGAGCGGCTGACTCTGGTTATTCTGTGAGGCATAACAAGAGGTCGCGTGATAAGCGTTACAAGCTAGATCCTAGGCGTGGTGATGGTGGTAATCAGGGTGGGCGTGTTGCCACCGATTGTGAGTGTTATGGGAGACGCCATGCGGGTCCATGCTGGGGAGCACTTGGTGTAACACCCCTCGCCCAGTTTAAGAGCGACGAGTGTGGATGCGGAAGCACAACATAAGCATATAAAAAATTTGGGTAGATTAAAAACTTTTTCACCAAACAATTACTTATAACCCAAGGCAATGTTTCTAGTTTTCTTTATAACAATTTGGCAGCAAGGATATCAACACATGAAACAACTCAAGAAACATATTAATGACACAAATTGGCAAAATGCATGTACCCAAAACTGTCACAAAACAATTTCATATAATTTATTACAAACAGAATCAAACAGATTAATAGTTTCTACTGGCAGCTTGCACTCATCGTATTAAAACAAGCATAACTCTTAATTCATACGTCGGAATTTTACTTACTATACATTGTTGGAAAGCTTATTTAATCTACTAACAAATCATGTAAACCTTACGATTTAATTCATATCCAATTAATACAGTTTATTACTCAAAGTCGCAGCAGATTCGGTTCTGGACAGTTCACACTGTCCAGACAATTTTATTTATAGTTTTTAGAAAAATGATCAAAATTCGATTCCGTTTTCTTATACTTAAAATAAACATAATAAAGTATCATACATTAAAATTTCAGCTTCAAAACTCAAGTATACAAATTTTAGTGATTTATTGAAGTTACTGCCCAGAACCAAACAATCTGGGCAGATTTACGCTAGGCCATTTTCAACCATTTTAGATTCTTTAATTTCAATCCCTAGCAAAATTTTCCATCATCAAACACAACTCAAACGAACTACAAGACAAGAATCTAAATCTTCATTCATTGAACAATATATAGCTATCAAAAGATCATAGCATCATTTCATTCATAGATATTCATATTTACATCACAAAATGAGATTTGCATCACCATATTTACACAAAATATTATCATCCATTTGATCAGCTACATATTTACACTGCTGATCTTTACAAAACACTAACATCCATTCATAAAATCCTTACATACATTTCATAAAAAGTTTCAAAACAAGCCATATGCATGAGACTTGGATTACTAGACATAAAGCTAGGCCACCCACTAGGAGAGTAAAAAGGATAATGCAAGGCATACTGATAATGCAAGGCATACTCTATTTATTCTTGTGTAATAGCTCAATTCAAGGTTTGGGTAGCTTGATCACTTTGAAACCTGTTTTTGGGAAGAATGAAATAAAGAGGTGATAAGTACTTTTGAAGTACTTAGCGAGGTAACAACTACCTATCAAGTTTTATCAAGTTTCAAGTATGATGTCTTAGTACATTTCAATCAAGGTTAACCTAACTAGGCTCTATTTTGGTTAAGTAAAACCTTACTAGTCCACATGTATCAACAAGAAGTTTGTATAACCACACATATCAAGTAATAGCATAATCGATTATCATCAATACTCTTGAACAAGCCACATAACAAAGATGTCAAACATCCCAACAATCCCATATAATTACAAGCAACATGTAATAAAATCAAATCATGAAATTTCCATAAATTTCAAGTTCATATCTAACCACAGTTTACATATGTATTCAAGTCTTTTCACAATCTCAATTAAATCTTGTTTTTGGCCTTGGTATTTAGCTAAACTAGGTAACCGAGTCTCAAGTACAGGATGATACATAATGTATCTAGCAAGAAGGTGTTCATACACCACAAGATGGTACACATGGTACCCAACAAGAGGATACCTTTGGTATCTAACAAGAAAGTGACTAACCACCAAATCAAGATGGTACATTAAGTACCTAAACAAGTCGAGCTCTTAGACTCTATGGCATGCCATCCTACCTAGGGATAGCTAGAAACCAAGGTCTTATTTAATCTTGAAATTTTAACCCACATACCAAGTAATTTACTCCACAATATCACCAAGGATAGATTCGATTAAGCTTTATGATCATATAGACTTCAATTCCTTTCATAGAAGTTAGGTATCTCACATAAGCATTTCAACAAGTTATTCGAACATACCAAACCAATCAAACATCAATCAATAATGCATGATTCACATACCTTGAATCCAAGCAAAGCTAGCATGCCACTTCATACCTTGGCAATAGCAAATGCATATAAAACATATATTTAGACATGAAGGATTCAATCCAAGCAAACAAGCAAGTCAAGGACATAATCATCAAGGCATTACACAAGTTTTTCCAGTTTATTCATTCTTCCCTTATTACTGAATATGAAATTAGTCAATTTTCATGGCATTAACATAGAAAGAATGGGGTCCTAACCCTAAGAATAGTTACACTCACAATACTCCAAGCGTAATCCTTTATTGCTATTCCTTTTTACTTATCTTACGTTGATCCTCCTTTATAACCTTCAGCAATTTCATCTATCTCTTGCTCTAGCAAGTCACACATAGCATAAAAACATCATTAGAATCATCACAATGACAACTTAAGCTCATTTGAACTACAATATCTCGAAACAGTTTCGATTCTGGCCGTTTGGACATCCTTTAGTAATCTGATCATAACTTTTAATCTACTCATCGGATTTTTGATTACTTTATACCCTTAGAATGCTAATTCAATTATCTCTCTAACCATATAAATATCATATTTTTATCTTTTCTATATCAATACAGTTTATTAGTTGAAGTCGGGTCAATTTTACAGCTTGAAATTGCCCAAATTTTATTTTATACTACTTTTAGGGGTTAATTCTCCTAAGACCTGTACAAATCCATTTTAGCCCCTTTAAACCTTTAACACTCCTGTTAATCTTCTGTTTTTAAACATTATTTCCAGAATCAATTACAGAGCAATTTGATCCCTAACATTTTCAAATTCACCAAAATAGTCCCCTAAACAGTTTTGCATTTCCATGTGACTAATTTTCATTTTAACTCATTATCTAACCATTTTAACCTCAATTTGATTTTACCAACAGTTCATTTCATCAATCTTTAACAACTTTCCCCATGTGACCTTTTTCCATAAACATTTTCTAGTCCCTCTAATTTCCAGATTCAACAAAACAATCACTTAACACATTTGGGCAGCATCTAGTGTCATCTAGTGTGTTGTTTTCAACTCCTATCATATAAACCATGTAAGGTTCATCTTATTCATCAACATGCAACTCAATTCTATCCATTAAATCATCATCAGCAGCAAGCAAATGAAACAAAATAGATCATATAAACAACTTAGCACAACAACATGCATGAAAATATTAAAGAAAGAAGCTCACTGAGTTATCTACGATTGATTTCCCAATTAGATTTCACTAACATGCAAGGATCTTCTTTAAATTTTCTATGTTTGAACAAATCTTCTCTCTCTCTCTCTCTTATTTCTCTCTCTATTCGGCTAAGATAACACAAAGTGGAGAGGGTGACAACTTTCAAGCTTAGTGGATTTAGGAAGTCACTATTCTACCCTTGAATTTAATTCCTTGATTAATAATCAACCAAGGGCACTCTAGGGAAACCAGAATTTTAGCATGCAAACTCTAGCTTTGTTGATTATTTCAAAATGATCCTTTTAATTTGGTTCTTTAATTTGTTCACTCTTTTAATATGGTCTTTAACTAGTCTAATTAGGGGTTAATCAGTTCAATTAAATCAATTATTTTGTTAATTGATCCAATTACTTCTAGGGTAAGATTGAGGGTGTTACACTTGGAGCTTGTTGGGAGTGTGGATCATCTGATCACCTGAAGTATGATTGTTCACGAGTTACGAGAGATGCATAGGTAGTTGCTGCACCTGCAAGAGGTTGAGGCCGTGGTAGGGGAAATTTTCAGAGGCATGAGGATGGTCAAAGGACTGTGACTCTTAGAGTTGCTGAGCGACCAGAGAATTGTAGGCCAGCTCGAGTTTATGCTCATCGTGAGGGCCATAATGACACCGATGTGATCGCAGATATTTTTACCTTGCAATCTTTGTCATTATTTTCTTTAATTGATTCGGGGTCTACTCATTCATACATTTTGAGTGAACATGTGCATTTGTTAGATGTTCTTGTTGAAATATTGAATGTTGGTATATTAGTAACTAGTTCCTTTGGGAAGACAGTAATGGTTAGAAGGTTGTATAAGAGATGCCCTTTAGTTGTTCAAGGTCATGAGTTTGCCGCTGATTTGATGGAGTTGTCGTTTCATGGTTTCAATTTATCTTGGGTATGTGTAACACCCCAATTTTGGGCTTGGAAGTTTAGGGTCTGAACCGGACCGATTTTAATTATGATTCGAATATAAAAGGTGGTTTTTAGGGAAAGCCTAGTTCGAGATGCATTAAAAATATGGAAAAATATCTAAAAATCCTCTTTTATTATATATAAGAGAGTGGTGAAATCAATTTTACAAAATGGGGTTTGGAAATATGACATTTCAAGTTAGTGACTAAAATGTAATTTTTGAAAAGTTGGTGACTGTTTTAAAAGGATTGAAACTTTGAATCTTTAAGGAGCTAATTTACTCAAGGGAGGGTTTCTCCAGATTTTTCTTAAATTTTAAAGACTCATTTAATGTTATTAAATAAAAAGAAAAGAGGGAAAAGAGATATTTTAGTTTCAGAACTAACTTTTGCCAAAATTTTCCCATTTCATTTTCTCTCAATTTTCCCTCAGCCAAACACATTTCCACAGCCACTTTTCCTTTGATTTTCACACCTAAAGTTGGGATTTCAATCTCTAAATGATTTCTAATCATTTCTACACCAAATCCTCATCGTTTGCTTATTGAATTTTTAAGAATTTTGGCTCTAAACAAGGAGAAATCCACATTTAGAGGTATGATCATCCTTCTCCTCTAAATACTCAGTTCTTTACTGAAATTCCCAAGTTCTCAATCCTTAAATTGAGTTTTATTAAAGGTTTTGATGTTGTGATCTTGATTTTGGCTTAAAATGCAAGATTTGGATTTAATTTTGAAGAAATTCGTATTAAATGATTGGGCTCTGTTTTGAGATGTCTTTTTGATGTATTTTGGATGTCTAAATGATGTGTAATTGAGGTTTAATCAATGCAATCCCGAATAGGTTGATTTTCCTAAGTTTTTACTTGAGTTAATGGTGGTTTTTGGGGTGATTTTGATGTTCTGCTATAGCTAGAGGTATAAGGACGTGATTAGGTCCTTTTTGGATGTTAATTGATGTATAAGAATGATTGGAATTGATGGATCTTGGCTGGGTAATGTTGTAGAGGTGTTTGGATGTGATTTCGGTTGTGTTTGGTAGCCGAAATATGAGTTTTGATGAGAGCAGCGAGTTTAGGTGTTTTGGCTGAAGATTTTAATGCATGATGATGCATTAATCCTCTGCTTTGATGTGTTTAAAACAGGGGAGACATCTTCGGATCCTTGTGGTGTTGATCCGGAGGCTTGATCGGCGTTCCGGCAAGCTTGCGAAATGGAATCGGTGAGTGAAGTTTGGTGTTCAGCTTTGAAACCAATGTTTGGAGGTTATGGGAGCTTAGTTTAAGTCTAAACAACTTAGCTAAGCTCAAGAGTAAGTTTTCGGAGAAACTCTCTTTTTGATGAACCATGAGATAGTTGGTTGCGATGTGTTTAATTTGCATGTTTAAAATTCTATTTTGAAAGCATATTTTAGCATGTTTAATGCTGGTTTTATAAGCCATGTGTTGAAGGATGCTCAAGGTAAGAGATCCTTGATTTGGACATTGATAAATGTGGTTTGATGCATAGTGATGCATGACTATTTAATGGCTTTGTTTAATGCTTAAAAACAGTGAATTGATGATGGTAAATGATGTATATTGGCAAGTGATGTGTTGGTTTAAAAGTACTTGAATCGGATATAGTTAGTCGGCTATAGGATTGGGTGCACCGTGAATAAAGTCGCCTTGGATGTTGAGGGGTTGTAATGGTACCGTAAACTCCATCCAAGAACACTAACGAGATGTCTAAGATCATAATGGTGGTTAAAATGCCATGTGAGGATCTTGTGTTGTGTGTCCCGTGTTCTCGTTAGTGATGTTATACAACTACCAATGAGTGATGAGGAGGGGTTATAATTGTACCGTAGACTCCATCACGGGTGTTGAGGGGTTGTGATTGTACCGGTAAACTCCACCTTGAGTGTTTGGTAGTGTGTATGGAGCGTATGGGACAACGCTTGTAATCCGCGTATCCGATTGTGTTTTGAGTTGAAAAATGGTTATGGATTATCACTTGAAAGCCAATATGACATGTTGATGAATTGAAGCATGAGATGCTTGGTTTGTATGCATAAATGCATGATAAATGATGTCTTGAAATTAAAGGCCTTGAAAAGGTGTTTTTACGAAGTGCATTATTGTGTTGTTTTATTAGAGCATTTCTCACTAAGCATACGTGCTTACGCTCTCTCTTTCTTGAACCAATAATGCAGAGCATTGAAGTGCTTTAAGGGCAGCAAGGAGGTCAAGGATCCAAGTGAAAGTCTAAGCTCATGTATGGTGACTATTTTCACAACACTATTAGCTTTTGGTATTTGGCAATGGGAACCTAGATTGTGTTTTTGGGAGATGTTTTGGACTCCCTAAGTTTGGTTTAATGCCTATGGTTTTTGGAACATGTAAATGGCCATTTGGTATTTTGTTTTGGAGATTTGATGATTGCTTGATTTTCATTATAGGATGCATGCCTTTAGACTTGTGGTTTTTCTTATTTGAGTCCGTGATTGAGCTTTGATGATGCAAATATATTCCTTTAATGTTTGATGACTTGTTGGTATGATATGAAGGTCATATGATTGTGTTTGGTGGGTCGAAAGAGTGTAAAACAGACTTTTCTGCTGTTTCTGGGCAGGGTGTTTCGAAACACCCTTGCCTGTTTCGAAACAGGTGCATATTTTGGCCTGGGTGTTTTGAAACGGGCAGAGAGTGTTTCGAAACACTTTGGCTACTGCCAAGGGGTGTTTCTGAACGGCCTAGACCCGTTTCGAAACACTTGACCGTTGGGCACTAATTTGAATGGTTTCTGAGGTTTGCAAGCTTTACGTTTTAGTCCTTATTTTTGTATATGCAATTGATTGAGTATGAGATGTCCGTTTGAGATGAAATTTGACAGGGAAGCATGAAACATGATTAATTTCATAATGTTAACTTAAAAATTGGTAAAGTCCTTTTAATTTCCAGAATTTACAAATTGGTCCCTAAATTCGTATGTTGTGCAATTGAGTCCCTAAATGTTTTCCGATTGCTGTGATTTTTGAGTATGCTTATCTCAAGAGTACACCTAGGATTAATATGCATTTAGACAAGGTTAAAAAGAAAAAAAAGGGTCGTTAATCAAGGTTGACTTTGGTTTTCCCCGTGTAATCTTCGTAGTTTGGGCCAACCGTCTAGGCCGGGCTAAGGGGTTTACATTTGGTGGTATCAGAGCTGAGTTCTCGAGTAATTGGGAATGGTTATGTGCGTGATAAGTGTATGATTGCTTTATATACTTGTTGAATGAATGTATGATGTATGAATAGTAAGAATGTTGCAATTGTGGTGTATGCTGTGGTGAAGCATGTTAGAGGGACCCATTGCCATATCAAAGCTAATGAAATGATTTGTTTTAATTGGAAATGAGCTTGAGTACTTGGATTGCTTACCTTGCTGAGCCTGACTATGTTTATTGCATTTGTGATTGTATTGTATAGTGAATGGGACCTCGTAGAGAGACGATGATTAATACGCGAGCTATGGCTCAAAATGAGAACGAAGAGAATGCTAAAAATGTGGTGGATTTACCTCCTCCACCCGGTGGTGGTGGTGTTGGGGGTGAGGGAGCCGGTGTTGGTGCTGGTTCTAGGGTCGCTGGACCTGAAGCTGGGCAGGGGCAAGCTGCTCCTGACATGACAGTGCTGATTCAGGCTATTGCTGGAGCCTTTCAGGCGGCGGTAGCTGGAGCTCATGGAGCTGGGCATCAGGGAGATGCTAATGTTAGACTACCTCTGGAACGCTTGCGCAGTCTGGGAGGGACTGAGTTCAGGGGTTTGTCTGCTGAAGGTTCTGAGTCTTGGTTGGAAAGTACCAAGAGAATTTTGGGTCAAATGAACTGCAATGAAGTGCAGAAGCTGGGCTGTGTAATATCGTTGTTGCATGATGATGCGTATACCTGGTGGACAACCACTATCTCCGGAATGGAGGATGCTAATGTGACTTGGACGTTCTTTTTGAACGCGTTCAAGAGGAGGTATCTGGGTGTGCGATACCTGGATGAAAAGAAAAGGGAATTCATGTCTCTTACTCAAGGGAGCATGTCAGTGGCTGAGTACGAGGTTCAGTTTGTCCGACTCAGTCAATATGCACCTGAGCTTATCCCTGATAAGCGGGAGAGGTGTGAACGTTTCCGTTATGGTTTGGTGACGGAAGTGAAGACCTATATGCTGGCTGCTGAGTACACTGACTTTGATGTGCTGGTTGGTAGAGCAAAAGACATTGAGTTGAATTTGGGTTTATCTTCTAGAGGAGTTGGTTCTAGTGCGGGCAAGCGAGCTGCTGAGTATAGTTCCGGTGGCGGACGGAACAAGAGAGGACGTGATCGGAAGTATCAGTCTTTAGCTAGGCGTGGTGGTGGAGGGCAAGGTGCGCCTGTTCAGGGGGACAAGGCGAGAGCTGATCAGAACACATGTTGGGCAAGTGGATCGCGTGGTCATCTGAGGCGTGATTGTCCTCGAGCAGCAAGGGAGGTACATGCTCCTATTGTGGTGACCGGTACTTCGTGCTGGAACTGTGGTTCGGCGGATCACATGAAGAGAGAGTGACCTCTGTTGGCCGGTGGTGGTCAGGGACGTGCTCCTGGAGTTGTTGCACCACAGAGAGGTCGTGGGCACGGCCGTGGTAACTTCCAGCGCAGGGAGGATGGTGGAAGGAATGTGGCTCATGTGGTAGCTGTTCAGCCTGAGGGTGGTGGCCAGGCCAGAGTGTATGCTCAGAGGGAGGGGAGGAATGACACAGATGTGATCGCAGGTACTTTCACTTTGCAATCCTTGTCATTACTTTCCTTGATTGATTCTGGATCTACACACTCATACATATTGCGTGAACATGCTCAATTGCTTGGTTTGCCTGTTGAGTCTTTGGATGTTGGTATGCGTGTAACTAGTTCTTTTGGTGAGACTGTTGTGACTCGAAAGCTTTATAGAAGATGTCCCTTGGTTGTGCAAGATCATGTTTTTCATGTTGATCTTATGGAATTGCCTTTCTATGGTTTTGATGTAATCCTTGGTATGGATTGGCTTGTTGAGCATCGAGCTGTAGTGGATTTTGAGAATAAGCGGGTTTCGTTGAAGCTTGCGGATGATTATGAGGTAGTAGTGGTTGGTGAGAATGTGAAGTTTCTTGCCAATGTGGTGTCTACATTGGAAGCGAGCCGGATGCTGAGGCAAGGTTGTGAAGCTTACCTCGACTTTGTGATGAATCCTAGCTCTAAAGAGTTGCGTGTGCAAGATATCAAGACTGTGCGAGAGTTTCCTGGTGTGTTTCCGGAGGAGTTGCCTAGATTGCCTCCTAATCGCGAAGTGGAGTTTGGGATTGAGCTGTATGAAAACACAACTCCAGTGTCCATTACTCCTTATCGAATGGCACCTAAAGAGTTGAAAGAGCTGAAGACGCAACTTCAGGAGTTGCTTGATCGTGGTTTCATTCGGCCGAGTGTGTCATCTTGGGGTGCACCAGTCTTGTTTGTGAAGAAAAAGGATGGCACTATGAGAATGTGCATTGATTACCGTCAGCTTAACAAGTTGACTATCAAGAATCGGTATCCATTGCCGAGAATTGATGATCTTTTTGATCAATTTCGGGGAGCGGCTGTGTTCTCTAAAATTGAATTAAGGTCGGGGTATTACCAGTTGAAGGTGAAGGATGTGGATGTGCCAAAGACAGCCTTCAGAACGAGGTATGGGCATTATGAGTTTCCTGTGATGCCGTTTGGTTTGACGAATGCTCCTGCAGCTTTCATGGACATGATGAATAGAGTGTTCCATGAATACTTGGATAAATTTGTTGTGGTGTTCATTGATGATATTCTCGTGTACTCTCGTACTGAGGAGGAGCATGAAGGGCATTTGAGAATTGTGTTACAGGCTTTGCTGGAGAATCAGCTTTATGCCAAGCTGAGCAAGTGTGAGTTCTGGCTTAGAGAGGTTGTGTTTCTTGGTCATGTGGTTTCTGCTGAAGGGATTCGTGTTGATCCTCAAAAGATTGAGGCAATGATGAATTGGAAGCCTCCTAAGTCTGTTCATGAAGTTCGTAGTTTCCTTGGTTTGGCAGGATACTATCGGAGGTTCGTGGATGGGTTTTCAAAGATTGCTGCACCTTTGACGAAGTTGTTGCAGAAGGATGTTAAGTATGAGTGGACGGAAGCGAGACAGCAGGCTTTTGAGAAGCTTAAGGAAGCTTTGACGCAAGCTCCTATCTTGGTTCAACCTGAATCAGGGAAAGAGTTTGTGGTGTATAGTGATGCGTCCTATGTTGGTTTGGGATGTGTGTTGATGCAAGAGGGTAAGGTGGTGGCTTATGCATCGCGTCAATTAAAGGTGCATGAGCGCAATTATCCTACGCATGACATTGAGTTAGCTGCGGTAGTTTTTGCTTTGAAAATTTGGAGACATTACTTGTATGGTGAGAAGTGTACTGTGTACACGGACCACAAGAGTTTGAAGTATCTGATGTCTCAGAAAGAGTTGAATCTTAGGCAACGATGTTGGGTGGAGTTGCTTAAGGATTACGATTTGACTATCGAGTACCATCCGGGTAAAGCTAATGTTGTAGCGGATGCCTTGAGTAGGAAGGTAGCTGTTGAGTTGAGGGCTATGTTTGCCAGTTTGAGCATTTCGCGTGATGGTGGTCTTGTGGCTGAGTTGCAAGTGAAACCATCCTTGAATCAGTTGATTAAGGAAAAGCAGTTGTTGGATGATTCCTTGGTGCCACATGTTCAGGATATTGCGGAGGATAGGCCATCGGATTTCTGCTTTAATGATGATGGAGTTTTATGCTTTGGGAGTCGGATAGTAGTGCCCAATGATGCTGATTTGAGGCGTGCTATTCTGACTGAAGCTCATAGTAGTCCTTTTGCTATGCACCCTGGTAGTACTAAGATGTATCGTGATCTTCGTGATGAGTACTATTGGGTGGGTTTAAAGAAAGAAGTAGCTGAGTTTGTAAGCAAGTGCATGTTATGTCAGTGAGTTAAGGCTGAGCATCAGTTTCCTTCAGGGTTGTTGCAACCGTTGAGGATTCCTGAGTGGAAGTGGGAAAGGATTACCATGGACTTTGTGCCTGGTTTGCCTTTGTCGCCATCGAAGAAGAATTCGGTGTGGGTGATTGTAGATCGCTTAACGAAGTGTGCGCATTTCTTGCCTGTGCATACTACGTACACGTTGGATAAGCTTGCGGAGCTGTACATTGCTGAGATTGTGCGGTTGCATGGTGTGCCAAAGTCGATTGTATCGGATAGAGATCCGAGGTTTACGTCGCGTTTCTGGCAATGTTTGCATCAGGCTTTGGGTACACGATTGAATTTCAGTACATCTTATCATCCGCAGTCGGATGGACAGTCTGAGCGTGTTATCCAGGTGTTGGAGGATATGCTGAGGTGCTGTGTGATTGAGTTTCAGGGTTCTTGGGAGAAACATTTGCCTTTGGTGGAGTTTGCCTATAATAATAGTTATCAGACAAGTATTCAAATGGCACCTTATGAAGCTTTGTACGGGAGGAAGTGTAGGACTCCTCTTTGTTGGGCTGAAACGGGTCAGTAGTTGGTATCGATGCCAGCTTTGTTGAAAGGAACCACTGAGAAGGTGAAGCTCATTTGTGAGTGATTGAAGGCAGCTTTTGATCGGCAAAAGTCTTACGCGGATTTGAAGCGTAAGGAGATTGAGTATGCGGTGGGTGACCGTGTGTTTTTGAAAGTTTCGCCTTGGAAAAAGGTGATGAGGTTTGGCCGGAAGGGTAAGTTGAGCCCTAGATACATTGGACCATACGAGGTGATTGAGCGTGTGGGTCCTGTTGCGTACAAGTTGAGGTTATCGCAAGAGCTAGAAAAGATTCATGATGTGTTTCATGTTTCTATGCTTCGGAAGTATAGATCGGATCCTTCTCATGTGATGCCTGTGGAGGAAGTGGAGTTGAATCCGGATTTGACCTATGATGAGGAACCAATGAAGATTCTGGATTCGGATAGTAAAGTTCTTCGAGGCAAGACCATTGAGTTGGTAAATGTGTTGTGGAAGCATCGTGGTGCTGAGGAAGCCACATGGGAACGGAAGGATGACATGTTGAAGCAGTTTCCGTACCTTTTTCCTTCAGGTAAATTTCGAGGACGAAATTTCTTAAGGGGGGGGGGAGAGTTGTAACACCCCAATTTTGGGCTTGGAAGTTTAGGGTCTGAACCGGACCGGTTTTAATTACGATTCGAATATAAAAGGTGGTTTTTAGGGAAAGCCTAGTTCGGGATGCATTAAAAATATGGAAAAATATCTAAAAATCCTCTTTTATTATATATAAGAGAGTGGTGAAATCAATTTTACAAAATGGGGTTTGGAAATATGACATTTCAAGTTAGTGACTAAAATGTAATTTTTGAAAAGTTGGTGACTGTTTTAAAAGGATTGAAACTTTGAATCTTTAAGGAGCTAATTTACCCAAGGGAGGGTTTCTCCAGATTTTTCTTAAATTTTAAAGACTCATTTAATGTTATTAAATAAAAAGAAAAGAGGGAAAAGAGATATTTTAGTTTCATAACTAACTTTTGCCAAAATTTTCCCATTTCATTTTCTCTCAATTTTCCCTCAGCCAAACACATTTCCACAACCACTTTTCCTTTGATTTTCACACCTAAAGTTGGGATTTCAATCTCTAAATGATTTCTAATCATTTCTACACCAAATCCTCATCATTTGCTTATTGAATTTTCAAGAATTTTGGCTCTAAACAAGAAGAAATCCACATTTAGAGGTATGAACGTCCTTCTCCTCTAAATACTCAGTTCTTTACTGAAATTCTCAAGTTCTCAATCCTTAAATTGAGTTTTATTAAAGGTTTTGATGTTGTGATCTTGATTTTGGCTTAAAATGCAAGATTTGGATTTAATTTTGAAGAAATTCGTATTAAATGATTGGGCTCTGTTTTGAGATGTATTTTTGATGTATTTTGGATGTCTAAATGATGTGTAATTGAGGTTTAATCAATGCAATCCCGAATAGGTTGATTTTCCTAAGTTTTTACTTGAGTTAATGGTGGTTTTTGGGGTGATTTTGATGTTCTGCTATAGCTGGAGGTATAAGGACGTGATTAGGTCCTTTTTGGATGTTAATTGATGTCTAAGAATGATTGGAATTGATGGATCTTGGCTGGGTAATGTTGTAGAGGTGTTTGGATGTGATTTCGGTTGTGTTTGGTAGCCAAAATATGAGTTTTGATGAGAGCAGCGAGTTTAGGTGTTTTGGCTGAAGATTTTAATGCATGATGATGCATTAATCCTCTGCTTTGATGTGTTTAAAATAGGGGAGACATCATCGGATCCTTGTGGTGTTGATCCGGAGGCTTGATCGGCGTTCCGGCAAGCTTGCGAAACGAAATCGGTGAGTGAAGTTTGGTTTTCAGCTTTGAAACCAATGTTTGGAAGTTATGGGAGCTTAGTTTAAGTCTAAACAACTTAGCTAAGCTCAAGAGTAAGTTTTCGGAGAAACTCTTTTTTTGATGAACCATGAGATGGTTGGTTGCGATGTGTTTAATTTGCATGTTTAAAATTCTGTTTTGAAAGCATATTTTAACATGTTTAATGCTGGTTTTATAAGCCATGTGTTGAAGGATGATCAAGGTAAGAGATCCTTGATTTGGACATTGATAAATGTGGTTTGATGCATAGTGATGCATGACTATTTAATGGCTTTGTTTAATGCTTAAAAACAGTGAATTGATGATGGTAAATGATGTATATTGGCAAGTGATGTGTTGGTTTAAAAGTACTTGAATCGGATATAGTTAGCCGGCTATAGGATTGGGTGCACCGTGAATAAATTCGCCTTGGATGTTGAGGGGTTGTAATGGTACCGTAAACTCCATCCAAGAACACTAACGAGATGTCTAAGATCATAATGGTGGTTAAAATGCCATGGGAGGATCTTGTGTCGTGTGTCCCGTGTTCTCGTTAGTGATGTTATACAACTACCAGTGAGTGATGTGGAGGGGTTGTAATTGTACCGTAGACTCCATCACGGGTGTTGAGGGGTTGTGATTGTACCGGTAAACTCCACCTTGAGTGTTTGGTAGCGTGTATGGAGCGTATGGGACAACGCTTGTAATCCGCGTATCCGATTGTGTTTTGAGTTGAAAAATGGTTATGGATTATCACTTGAAAGCCAATATGACATGTTGATGAATTGAAGCATGAGATGCTTGGTTTGTATGCATAAATGCATGATAAATGATGTTTTGAAATTAAAGGCCTTGAAAAGGTGTTTTTACGAAGTGTATTATTGTGTTGTTTTATTAGAGCATTTCTCACTAAGCATACGTGCTTACGCTCTCTCTTTCTTGAACCAATAATGCAGAGCATTGAAGTGCTTTAAGGGCAGTAAGGAGGTCAAGGATCCAAGTGAAAGTCTAAGCTCATGTATGGTGACTATTTTCACAACACTATTAGCTTTTGGTATTTGGCAATTGGAACCTAGATTGTGTTTTTGGGAGATGTTTTGGACTCCCTAAGTTTGGTTTAATGCCTATGGTGTTTGTAACATGTAAATGGCCATTTGGTATTTTGTTTTGGAGATTTGATGATTGCTTGATTTTCATTATAGGATGCATGCCTTTAGACTTGTGGTTTTTCTTATTTGAGGCCTTGATTGAGCTTTGATGATGCAAATATGTTCCTTTAATGTTTGATGACTTGTTGGTATGATATGGAGGTCATATGATTGTGTTTGGTGGGTCGAAAGAGTGTAAAACAGACTTTTCTGCTGTTTCTGGGCAGGGTGTTTCGAAACACCCTTGCCTGTTTCGAAACAGGTGCATATTTTGGCCTGGGTGTTTCGAAACGGGCAGAGAGTGTTTCGAAACACTTTGGCTACTGCCAAGGGGTGTTTCTGAACGGCCTAGACCCGTTTCGAAACACTTGACCGTTGGGCACTAATTTGAATGGTTTCTGAGGTTTGCAAGCTTTACGTTTTAGTCCTTATTTTTGTATATGCAATTGATTGAGTATGAGATGTCCGTTTGAGATGAAATTTGATAGGGAAGCATGAAACATGATTAATTTCATAATGGTAACTTAAAAATTGGTAAAGTCCTTTTAATTTCCAGAATTTACAAATTGGTCCCTAAATTTATATGTTGTGCAATTGAGTGCCTAAATGTTTTCCGATTGTTGTGATTTTTTAGTATGCTTATCTCAAGAGTACACCTAGGATTAATATGCATTTAGACAATGTTAAAAAGAAAAAAAAGGTCGTTAATCAAGGTTGACTTTTGGGTTGACTTTGGTTTTCCCCGTGTAATCTTCGTAGTTTGGGCCAACCGTCTAGGCCGGGCTAAGAGGTTTATAGTATGGATTTCCTAAGTGAGAACAAGGAGATTTTGGATTGTGGATCCAAAAGGATTTCTTTGAGGCTTGCCAACGATTACGAGGTTATAGTGGTTGGCGAGAATGTAAAGTTCTTGTCTAACTTCGTCTCGGCTACGCAAGCAGAAAAGATGATGCAAGGAGGTTGTCAGGCATATCTTGCAATTGTGATGAATATGGGTATTAAAGGGGTTCGATTGCAGGACATTCGAAAGTGAGATGTACTCGGGTACGACTCTGGTGTCCATTACTCCTTATCGTATGACACCAAAGGAATTGAAGGAATTAAAAACACAGCTTCAGGAGTTGTTAGATCGAGGATTCATCTGACCTAGCATTTCACCTTGGGGTGCACCCGACAGTTGAATAAGTTGACGGTTAAGAACAAGTATATGTTGCCTTGAATTGACGACTTGTTTGATCAATTCTGTAGGGCAGCTGTGATTTCTAAGATTGATTTGAGATCATGGTATTATTAGTTAAAAGTGAAGGATGCAAATGTGGCGAAAAATGTTTTTCGCACAAGGTATGGGCATTATGAATTTTTGGTGATGCCGTTTGGTTTGACCAATGCCCCGTTGTTTTCATGGATATGATGAATAGGGTATTCTATGAGTATCTTGACCAGTTCGTGGTGGTGTTTATCGATGATATTCTCGTGTACTTCCGTACCGAGGAAGAACATGATCGGCATTTGCGGATTGTGTTGCAAGCTTTGAAGAAACATCAATTGTATGCTAAGTTGAGTAAGTGCGAGTTTTGGCTCAAAGAAGTGATGTTTCTCGGTCATGTGGTTTTCGCGGAAGGTATTCATGTTGACCTACAAAAGTTGAGGCTATTATTAGTTGGAAGCAACCTAAATCAGTATCCGAGGTTTGTAGTTTCCTTGGTTTGGCTGGTTATTATCGTCGTTTTGTAGTTGGATTTTCAAGTATTACAACATCGTTGATAAAGTTGTTGCAAAATAATATTTTGTATGTGTGGATGGGAAAACAACAACATATTTTTGAGAAGTTGAAGGAGGTTTTGACACATGATCCTATTATGATTCAACCCGTGTAATATCCCAAAAATTAGCCTAGGAGTTTTGGGTTTAATTTAGTAATTAAGTGATTATTAGATTAATTTCTTAGACATCCCAATTGGAAATTGGTTCATTAAGGACCAAATTGAAATGAGGTCAAATGAACAATAAGAATTCGGTTAATAAGGTCAACGACCAAACCGAACAAAGTGGAAAAGTTGAGGCTTGCATGCAAAAAAATAAAAATGACATGAATAATACTAATTATAAGCTGAAATCATAGTGTAATTGGAGACTTTATATGTGTGAGTTGGTGAAATTATTAAGTGATTAATTAGAAGGGTTAGTTGGAGACATGACCCTTGGTCATATCTCATTAAAATTGTCTCCCTTCTCTCTCTTTTCTTTCCTTAACCGGTTACACCAAACCAAAACCACCTAAGTCATTTGTTCATTCACACCAAAATCACAAACACCAAATTTGAGAGAAAATTTGGGAGCTTTCGGTGGTGAGGAAGAAGAGCTTGCATGGCATTGAAATTTTCCTAGAAAATTAAGAAGAAAATCGGAAGTAAGTAGATCCTTCTCTTCTCAATCCGATTATGGTAATTGGTTTAATAAATCATGTGTCATGAAGTGTTTAGAAAATTTATAAGATGATACTCTGAAGTGTGGTTGTTGGAAATCTGAAAATTTACAAGAATCCTTAGAGATTAAGAGTCATAAAAGATTAAGAGCATGCATGCAAAATAGGTTGGCAGATTTGTAAAGTTCATAACATGCATCTTTGGAAATTCATAGAAAATTCTATAAAGAGAATTTGATGCTAGATTTTGGATATGTGTTACTTTAACATGTTTAGAATAACAGAAAAATGATAAAACGAGGTTCTAAGGGCTGTGTAAAAAGCTGGAAGCATGAAATGGAGTAACATGCAAAACTGTCCAGCACTGATTCGAGCTGGACAGTGAACTTTAAAAATTTGTAGAAAATAATCTACTAAGCGGTTCGATCTGAATTTTTAGTATGTTGAAATTGGGAATGTAATCTGAAATTAGAAACAAACGGCATTCAATTTGGGGTTGTATACAAGGCGAACGAAGGGTGTCAATCTAGGAGGTCAGAATCGAGCAAAACTGAAAATATATGAAATTAGGATTTAAAAGTTATAAAATTGGTAAAATTGAAGCCTATGAAGCATTGTTAAGTTGAGTCATAAGCTGAAGGGTATGAAATTGAGTAAAATTGAAGGTCAATTGGAAGGTTTAAAGAGTTAATTAAAAGAATTAGAGTATTTAGCAATTTGTCGATTTGGATTAAATAATTTAGGGACTGTTTCGATTAAATTGAGAAATTCAGTCTTAATTTGCATGAATTGCATTCTGAAATTTGTGTTATTGTTTGTATTGAGTACTCTAGATCTTAGAAGTGAAAGGATAGAAGAAGAGGCTACTCCGGGATCGAATACGGATCGGGCGAAAGGCGTACGGATTACGAACTAGCTCGGCGATTTTGTGAGTGAAACGAACTTTAGAGTTGGAATTAGAGTTCCAACTACTTAATCTGATTTTTGATTATGATAAGCATGAAATTGATTAATTAATTATTTGATTTAGTAATGGGAAGAAGGAAAAATGGAATTCGGATTTTTTGTGCTTGTGATATGCGATTATGATGCTTATGTGATTGAAATTAAATTGGTGATTGTTATGCTTGAATCTGAAATTGTTCACTGTTAATTGTGTTGCTATATGTGAACTTAGCAATGCTGATTTTTGATTGTTATGATATTATCTATGTGTGAGTATCATGACATTGAATTATGTGACATGACTATATGATGACAATTCCATGTATGCTTAAGCTTGATATGTTCAATTGAGGGATGAACTATGAAATGTGAATCTGATTTTTGTGATATGAACATGGAATTATATGAGATTTGATTTGACATACGCGAAATGAGTATGTACCATTTTTATATGATCGTGTATGATGATATGTTAATGGTATTGAAATCATGAATAATTAATCGAAAAGATTAATTGAGATTTTCTGAAATTCGATTTACATTGTATCTGATTAAATTAAAGATTTAAATGCAAAGCCCTTGGTGTGTACAGTCTGTTTAGGTAGTACGGCTAGCCTAGAGTCTGAGCTCAATAAGAAAATCGGTACGTTAGTGTACTCGATATTGTGGTACGTAAGTGTACCTACCTGTTAATGTCTGCGGACATTTTTAATACGTTACATGTGATACGATTTGGTACGTGGTACCTTAACATGGTGAATTTGATTCACAACCTCTGTTATACGAGACTTGATTACCTATCAAACTATACTATCCAAGGCATTGCAAATTGATTAATTGAATAATTAAAGAATTAGAATCTTAAATTTGAAGAAAATTAATGAATTACCTATAGAAGCATTCGAATAACATGCTAAATTTGGTGATTTTGATATGTTGATATGCTATGAGCCTTGATGGTGTTAATATGATACTTAGAAGTTATAATTGGTTTCATGGCTTGTATGTGTAAATAATGTATGAATAATGTATATTTAGAAGCATGTGTTTCGAATGGAAAATTGTTGGATTCGTTGTATACATGATTAAATGATTGATATTTGTTATGGATTATGTTGTGATTATTTTACTTAATTCATTCGATTGGAATTTGCTTGATTCCTTTGTGAATATGTTCGAATGGCTGAAGTTGATTATTGATAATAATGTTGATTATTTTTGCTTGGTTAATTCGAATGAATTAATGTGCAAAGTGAGATTAAAATTGTTTGATCACAATGTTAATTGGAAACCGGATAGAATAGGGTTTCCTCACTAAGTACGAAATGTACTTACCACTCGAACCTCCTGCCTTCCCCTAAAATTTCAGGTTCTAGCATCATCAACCTCAACCTGAGACTTTTCCGTACTCAGATTAAGTATGATTTTCCCTATCTTTGTCATACTCATGGTGGGTGGCTTAGCGTTTGGCATGCTAGTGCAGTTCGGCTTGTTAGTTATGTTCATGAATTACTATTTCGGCTCTACATAGACTTTTAACATGTTTCCCTATATTTTGTTATGTAAGTAATGGGGTAAATGTTGGGGTATAGATCGCCCGTATATATATATGTTAGGGCTCGATTCTTTTTGTTGATAGTCACGTTTTGTATAGGCAACCGTTAGGTTTAGCCGTTTGACACCCCGATTATTTTGTAAAAGGGAAACAAAACTCTATGGTTGTACGAACTGATTTTGATGCATTAAATATATATATAAGTATGATGTATGTTCGGCTATGTATGAATTGGTTGGTATGTATGTTATTCGATATATTAATTTGGAGATTAGCAATTAGAAATTTGTATAAGTCAAATGGCATTGGTCATATGATACCCGAATGAAATAGAAGTTATACATAGACTTTAATTAATTAGTATATCACTTGTAACATAGTTGTATTTTAAATAATTAGATTATAAGAATGAATATCAACCAGATAGAAAATATGCTAAGCTATCCAAATAGACATAGCTATTGAACTTAGAAGTTAAAGAAATGGTTTACATGTATATGTCAACTTATGTTGCAAATGGTAAATTTATTTAGGATGGATTATAGATTATATGATGTTGGCCGAATAGTATGAGCCATATTTAAAATGGATTATGATATATGTTTATGATTTGGGATTGAACGTATGTTATACATATGCATTGTTATATATAAGATGGCCATGTTTGTATATGGTATTCGATGTGTATGGAATGAGTATTAAATAGTTAAGAATACATGATGTATTCGAAGAAAAAAAAATGTCACACGAATTTGATAACCCCTTCCGCTGTGTTAATACGAATCTGTTTAAGTTAATATAACGCTCCTTGCCCCTAATCAGGGTGAGGGGTGTTATATAAATTGGTAATCAGAGCTTTTTAGGTTAAGTCCTAAAAACTGTAATCGAGTCTGCATACATTTGCATCATTTAGGTTTGCCACCCATGTATTGTATGACAAGATATCTGTTACTGAGCTTTCTGACCTTCTGTGTTTGACTGAATGATAGAATATGACGGACCCAAAAGACCCAAAGAATGGGAGCTCGCACGAATCTTCGAGCGAAGGTGAAAGTGTGAGATTGGGTGATAAATCTCCTACTCAAACTCCGAGAAAGGAGAGAAACAAAGAGCCTGCTCAAACTTCCGAGCAAATTGCTAAAAAGCCTGCTCAAGTCACTGAACCCGTTCAGAATATTGAGCAATCTGATAAAGAACCTGTTCAGAACACCGAACAACCTCCACCTGAGAACCCTATGGTTCAGTCTGCCCAAAGAGAGAGTCTCCTCAGCATGAAGGAGATGTTTAATCAACTTCTGACAAATCTGAAACAAGAACAACCTGTTGTTTCTGTCCCTGCTGCACCTAGCAGAGCCCCGATAGATAAGCTTTCTCAGCATCGAGCTTATACTTTCAGTGGTGCCAATGAAGAAAGACCAGAAGATGCAGAGTATTGGCTTGAAAACACCACCAAGGTGGTAACCAGACAATTACAGTGCTCCGATGACCACAAATTGGAGTGTGATGTAGCCTTGTTAGCTGACGAAGCTATGAATTGGTGGGAAACCACTACCCTTACTGTTCCGAATGAATTGGTGACATGGGAATTCTTCCTCGAAGAGTTCAAAAAGAAGTACATCAGTGAACAGTATTTAGCTGAAAGAAGAAAGAAGTTCTTGCACCTTAAACAAGCCAACCGTCCTATTGAGCAGTACGTTGCAGACTTTTGCAAGTATTGCAAATATGGTGCAGAATACATCAAAACTGAAGCTGATAAATGCCGAATGTTCATTGAAGGCATGAATGACGAACTAAGTCCAATCTTCACTGCTTTGGGAATCAATGATTTCCAGAATCTTGTTAATCGGGCTATTGCAACCGAAGCTAGAATGAAAGCTGCGAAAAAGCGAAAAGGGGGCAATAAGCCTGACAAAAAGCAGAAACGAGATGACAAGTCTCAATGGCAGTTCAAGAAGCCCAAATTTCAGAAAGAAGGGTCTTCTAATTTCACTTCTGCTCCGAGGAGCAATTACACTTCTAAACCAGCTACAGTGATCAGATCCTCAGTACCGACTATGTCTGTTAATAGTACGGGAAATTCTGAAAAGATGTCTCCTTGCAAGTTCTGTCAGAAACCACATCGAGGTCAGTGCAGACTTCAAGCAAACCTCTGCTATGCTTGTGGTGGTGATGATCACTACATCAAAGACTGTCCTCAAAAGCTTGGACCTATGCCAGCTCGTAATACTGTGGTTCCTAGTCCGACATCCTCTAATCGGAATAGGAATGCCAAGTCAGCCCAGCCGAGTTATCAGAAGAAAGACAAGGGTACTCATTCTAATGCTACCACTCATCAGGAATCTCGAGCACCTGCTAGAGTTTACCACATTCGTGGTAGAGATGATGAAGAGTCTCCTGAAGTGATTGCAGGTACTGTTGAGCTAAACTCACATCCTGTTTATGCCTTAATAGATTCGGGATCTACTCATTCATTCACATGTCTATCTGTTGTAAAAAGGTTGAACTTAGAACCTGAAAATTTGAAAACAAGTCTGATAGTCTCAAACCCTTTAGGAGGAACTTCGAACATTAACCTAATATGTAGAAATTGTTCATTGCATATTAGCAATCTGCCATTCCTTATTGATCTCTACATATTACCCTCCTGTGAGTTCGATCTAATTCTGGGTCTAGATTGGTTAAGCAAACATGAGGCTTGGGTAGATTGTCAGAATAAAAGATTGTATCTTCAGGGTTTAGGAAAAGAATCCATACTCCTAATTGATAAAAAGCCCACTTCCATTTTTGCATCCATGGTCTTACGAGATCAAATTGAATTTGGAATGTCTGAAATGCATGTTGTTTCTGAATTCATTGATGTATTTCCCGAGGAACTACCTGGTCTTCCTCCGACTAGAGAAGTGGAATTCGGGATTGAAGTACAGCCTGGCTCAAATCCGGTGTCTATCACTCCGTATCGGATGACACCTCTCGAATTGAAAGAATTGCAAAAGCAACTTCAACAACTTCAGGACAAGGGTTTCATTCGACCCAGCACTTCTCCCTGGGGTGCACCTGTTCTGTTCGTAAAGAAGAAAGATGGAGCAATGCGTCTTTGCATTGACTACCGTCAATTGAACAAGATCACAATCAAGAACCGATATCCGCTCCCAAGAATAGAAGATCTGTTTGATCAACTTAGGGATGCCTCGGTATTCTCAAAGATCGATCTGCGATCTGGGTACTATCAAATGAGAGTCAAAGAGGAGGATGTATCCAAAACAGCCTTCCGAACTCGTTATGGCCACTATGAATTTCTAGTAATGCCTTTCGGATTGACAAATGCTCCGGCAGCATTCATGGATCTCATGAACCGAGTATTCAAGCCCTATCTTGATAAATTTGTCGTCATCTTCATTGATGACATTTTGATCTATTCTCGTAACAAAGAAGAACATGCTGATCATCTCCGCATTGTCTTGCAAACTCTCCGGGAACGCCAGTTATTCGCAAAATTTTCCAAGTGCGAGTTCTGGTTATCGGAAGTATCTTTTCTTGGTCATGTAATTTCTGCAGAAGGAATTAAAGTTGATCCGAAGAAAATTCAGTCAATCATGGATTGGCGACCTCCCAGAAATGTCAGTGAAATACGGAGTTTCCTTGGTCTTGCTGGTTATTACAGAAGATTCGTCAAAGGGTTTTCCTCTATAGCCTTACCTTTGACTAAACTTATTCGTAAAGATCAACCATTTGAATGGTCTGAAAAGTAGCAGAGAAGCTTTGACCAACTCAAAGCAACCTTGACTCATGCCCCAGTTTTGATCCAATCAGAACCGGGCAAAGATTATACTGTGTGCAGTGATGCTTCACATGCTAGTCTTGGATGTGTTCTAATGCAAGGCGATAATGTAATTGCTTATGCTTCACGCCAATTGAAATCTCATGAATTGAACTATCCAACGCATGATCTTGAACTTGCTGCAATTGTGTTTGCTCTCAAAATCTGGAGACACTACTTGTACGGTGAAAAGTGTTATTTGTTCACTGATCACAAGAGCCTAAAGTATCTCCTAACTCAAAAAGATCTAAATCTGAGACAACGCAGATGGATGGAGTTGTTGAAAGACTATGATTTAGTCATTGACTATCATCCAGGAAAAGCCAATGTGGTTGCTGACGCCTTGAGTCGTAAGCCGACATTGGGTAAAATTTCTAATCCCTGAACTTTAAAAAAAAAATTAAATTTAACATGTCTGTATTAAGAGATTGATTAGAAGTGGTATTTATTCTTGTAGCTCCGACTGCTATCAATGCTCATCTTCGAGTATATCAGAAGCAAGGATTTCTGTCCGAACTTCAAATTCAATCCAGTCTAATCTCAAGGATTGAAAATCTTCAGAAAGCTGATCCAGAACTTCAGGATATTGTTTCCAAGCTGGATACAAAATCTAGTGAAGGATTCCATATTCATACAAATGGTCTCCTTTACTTCAAAGATAGAATCTGTGTTCCAAATGATGAAAATCTGAAAAGAGATCTTCTGGAAGAAGCACACCAGAGTTCTTTTTCGGTCCATCCTGGATCGGTTAAGATGTATAAGGATCTCAAATCTTTGTATTGGTGGTCTGGTATGAAAGCAGCTATCAATGATTTCGTATCCAAATGTCTAAACTGTCAGAAAGTCAAAGCTGAACATAGAGTTCCCACCGGACTACTCCAACCACTTGTACTGCCACAGTGGAAATGGGAACGAATTACTATGGACTTCGTGACTGGTCTTCCTTGTTCTCCCAGAAAATACGATGCTATTTGGGTGATTGTTGATCGATTCACCAAATCGGCACATTTCATTCCTATTCGCATTAATTACAGTTTGGAGACCTTGGCCAATTTGTACATTCAGGAAATAATTCGGCTACATGGAATTCCTATCTCCATTGTCTCTAATCGTGATCCAAGATTTACTTCTAGATTCTGGAGAACATTACAGAGAGCTATGGGAACAAAATTGAATCTAAGCACAGCTTTTCATCCACAAACAGATGGTCAGTCTGAACGAGTAATTCAGATTCTTGAAGATATGCTTAGAGCTTGCATAATTGACTTTGGGAAGAATTGGGAGAAATCCCTACCCTTAGTTGAATTTGCCTACAACAATAGCTATCAGTCGTCTATTCAGATGGCTCCTTTTGAAGCATTGTATGGCAGAAAATGCAGAACACCTCTGTGTTGGTCCGAACTTGGTGAAAATAAAGTTTTGGGACCCCAATTGCTCAGAGAAACAGAAGAGAAAGTTCAAATCATTCATTCCCGTCTAAAACAAGCCTTCGATAGACAAAAAGCCTCTGCTGATCTGAAACGAAGAGATATTCAACATAATGTGGGAGACAAAGTCTTTCTTAAAGTCTCTCCATGGAAGAAAGTCTTTCGGTTCGGAAAGAGGGGAAAGCTCAGTCCTCGCTTTATTGGACCTTTTGAAATCACTGAAAGAATTGGCCCAGTGGCTTATCGACTTGCACTTCCTAGTGAGTTCGATAAAATCCACAATGTTTTCCATGTGTCAATGCTCAGAAAATATAGATCTGATCCTTCCCATATCTTAGAGCCTGAAGAAGTAGAGCTAAATCCTGATTTGTCCTATGAAGAGGAACCAGTTCAGATACTGGATAGGGAAATCAAAAGACTTCGGAACAAAAATGTTGCACTTGTTAAAGTCTTGTGGAGAAATCACAAGATGGAAGAGGCAACATGGGAACCTGAGGAAACTATGCGAAACCAATACCCTCATTTGTTTGATTCAGGTAAGAATTCGGGGACGAATTCTTTTCTTAAGGGGGGGAGAAATGTAATATCCCAAAAATTAGCCTAGGAGTTTTGGGGTTTAATTTAGTAATTAAGTGATTATTAGATTAATTTCTTAGACATCCCAATTGGAAATTGGTTCATTAAGGACCAAATTGAAATGAGGTCAAATGAACAATAAGAATTCGGTTAATAAGGTCAATGACCAAACCGAACAAAGTGGAAAAGTTGAGGCTTGCATGCAAAAAAATAAAAATGACATGAATAATACTAATTATAAGCTGAAATCATAGTGTAATTGGAGACTTTATATGTGTGAGTTGGTGAAATTATTAAGTGATTAATTAGAAGGGTTAGTTGGAGACATGACCCTTGGTCATATCTCATTAAAATTGTCTCCCTTCTCTCTCTTTTCTTTCCTTAACCGGTTACACCAAACCAAAACCACCTAAGTCATTTGTTCATTCACACCAAAATCACAAACACCAAATTTGAGAGAAAATTTGGGAGCTTTCGGTGGTGAGGAAGAAGAGCTTGCATGGCATTGAAATTTTCCTAGAAAATTAAGAAGAAAATCGGAAGTAAGTAGATCCTTCTCTTCTCAATCCGATTATGGTAATTGGTTTAATAAATCATGTGTCATGAAGTGTTTAGAAAATTTATAAGATGATACTCTGAAGTGTGGTTGTTGGAAATCTGGAAATTTACAAGAATCCTTAGAGATTAAGAGTCATAAAAGATTAAGAGCATGCATGCAAAATAGGTTGGCAGATTTGTAAAGTTCATAACATGCATCTTTGGAAATTCATAGAAAATTCTATAAAGAGAATTTGATGCTAGATTTTGGATATGTGTTACTTTAACATGTTTATAATAACAGAAAAATGATAAAACGAGGTTCTAAGGGCTGTGTAAAAAGCTGAAAGCATGAAATGGAGTAACATGCAAAATTGTCCAGCACTGATTCGAGCTGGACAGTGAACTTTAAAAATTTGTAGAAAATAATCTACTAAGCGGTTCGATCTGAATTTTTAGTATGTTGAAATTGGGAATGTAATCTGAAATTAGAAACAAACGGCATTCAATTTGGGGTTGTATACAAGGAGAACGAAGGGTGTCAATCTAGGAGGTCAGAATCGAGCAAAACTGAAAATATATGAAATTAGGATTTAAAAGTTATAAAATTGGTAAAATTGAAGCCTATGAAGCATTGTTAAGTTGAGTCATAAGCTGAAGGGTATGAAATTGAGTAAAATTGAAGGTCAATTGGAAGGTTTAAAGAGTTAATTAAAAGAATTAGAGTATTTAGCAATTTGTCGATTTGGATTAAATAATTTAGGTACTGTTTCGATTAAATTGAGAAATTCAGTCTTAATTTGCATGAATTGCATTCTGAAATTTGTGTTATTGTTTGTATTGAGTACTCTAGATCTTAGAAGTGAAAGGATAGAAGAAGAGGCTACTCCGGGATCGAATACGGATCGGGCGAAAGGCGTACGGATTACGAACTAGCTCGGCGATTTTGTGAGTGAAACGAACTTTAGAGTTGGAATTAGAGTTCCAACTACTTAATCTGATTTTTGATTATGATAAGCATGAAATTGATTAATTAATTATTTGATTTAGTAATGGGAAGAAGGAAAAATGGAATTCGGATTTTTTGTGCTTGTGATATGCGATTATGATGCTTATGTGATTGAAATTAAATTGGTGATTGTTATGCTTGAATCTGAAATTGTTCACTGTTAATTGTGTTGCTATATGTGAACTTAGCAATGCTGATTTTTGATTGTTATGATATTATCTATGTGTGAGTATCATGACATTGAATTATGTGACATGACTATATGATGACAATTCCATGTATGCTTAAGCTTGATATGTTCAATTGAGGGATGAACTATGAAATGTGAATCTGATTTTTGTGATATGAACATGGAATTATATGAGATTTGATTTGACATACGCGAAATGAGTATGTACCATTTTTATATGATCGTGTATGATGATATGTTAATGGCATTGAAATCATGAATAATTAATCGAAAGGATTAATTGAGATTTTCTGAAATTCGATTTACATTGTATCTGATTAAATTAAAGATTTAAATGCAAAGCCCTTGGTGTGTACAGTTTGTTTAGGTAGTACGGCTAGCCTAGAGTCTGAGCTCAATAAGAAAATCGGTACGTTAGTGTACTCGATATTGTGGTACGTAAGTGTACCTACCTGTTAATGTCTGCGGACATTTTTAATACGTTACATGTGATACGATTTGGTACGTGGTACCTTAACATGGTGAATTTGATTCACAACCTCTGTTATACGAGACTTGATTACCTATCAAACTATACTATCCAAGGCATTGCAAATTGATTAATTGAATAATTAAAGAATTAGAATCTGAAATTTGAAGAAAATTAATGAATTACCTATAGAAGCATTCGAATAACATGCTAAATTTGGTGATTTTGATATGTTGATATGCTATGAGCCTTGATGGTGTTAATATGATACTTAGAAGTTATAATTGGTTTCATGGCTTGTATGTGTAAATAATGTATGAATAATGTATATTTTGAAGCATGTGTTTCGAATGGAAAATTGTTGGATTCGTTGTATACATGATTAAATGATTGATATTTGTTATGGATTATGTTGTGATTATTTTACTTAATTCATTCGATTGGAATTTGCTTGATTCCTTTGTGAATATGTTCGAATGGCTGAAGTTGATTATTGATAATAATGTTGATTATTTTTGCTTGGTTAATTCGAATGAATTAATGTGCAAAGTGAGATTAAAATTGTTTGATCACAATGTTAATTGGAAACCGGATAGAATAGGGTTTCCTCACTAAGTACGAAATGTACTTACCACTCGAACCTTCCTGCCTTCCCCTAAAATTTCAGGTTCTAGCATCGTCAACCTCAACCCGAGACTTTTCCGTACTCAGATTAAGTATGATTTTCCCTATCTTTGTCATACTCATGGTGGGTGGCTTAGCGTTTGGCATGCTAGTGCAGTTCGGCTTGTTAGTTATGTTCATGAATTACTATTTCGGCTCTACATAGACTTTTAACATGTTTCCCTATATTTTGTTATGTAAGTAATGGGGTAAATGTTGGGGTATAGATCGCCCGTATATATATATATATGTTAGGGCTCGATTCTTTTTGTTGATAGTCACGTTTTGTATAGGCAACCGTTAGGTTTAGCCGTTTGACACCCCGATTATTTTGTAAAAGGGAAACAAAACTCTATGGTTGTACGAACTGATTTTGATGCATTAAATATATATAAGTATGATGTATGTTCGGCTATGTATGAATTGGTGGGTATGTATGTTATTCGATATATTAATTTGGAGATTAGCAATTAGAAATTTGTATAAGTCAAATGGCATTGGTCATATGATACCCGAATGAAATGGAAGTTATAAATAGACTTTAATTAATTAGTATATCACTTGTAACATAGTTGTATTTTAAATAATTAGATTATAAGAATGAATATCAACCCGATAGAAAATATGCTAAGCTATCCAAATAGGCATAGCTATTGAACTTAGAAGTTAAAGAAATGGTTTACATGTATATGTCAACTTATGTTGCAAATGGTAAATTTATTTAGGATGGATTATAGATTATATGATGTTGGCCGAATAGTATGAGCCATATTTAAAATGGATTATGATATATGTTTATGATTTGGGATTGAACGTATGTTATACATATGCATTGTTATATATAAGATGGCCATGTTTGTATATGGTATTCGATGTGTATGGAATGAGTATTAAATAGTTAAGAATACATGATGTATTCGAAGAAAAAAAAATGTCACACGAATTTGATAACCCCTTCCGCTGTGTTAATACGAATCTGTTTAAGTTAATATAACGCTCCTTGCCCCTAATCAGGGTGAGGGGTGTTATAACCCGAGTCTGAAAAAAAATTGTGGTCTATAGTGATGTGTCTTGTGTTGGTTTGGGTTGCGTGTTGATGCAAGATGGTAAGGTGGTAGCCTATGCATCAAGGCAATTGAAGGTTTATGAGCACAATTATCTGACCCATGATTTAGAGCTTGCGGCGGTTGTGTTTGCTTTGAAAATTTTGGAGACGTTATCTTTACGGATAGAAGTATGTTGTGTATACCGATCACAAGAGTCTAAATTATTTGATGTCGTAGAAGGAGTTGAATCTTAGCCAACGAATGTGGCTTGAGTTGCTTAAAGATTATGATTTGTCGAACGGGTATCATCCTAGAAAGGCTAATGTGGTAGCGGATGCATTGAGTCGCAAGGTATCTATTGAGCTTAAAGCGATGTTCGCAAGGTTGAGTGAGACACGTGAAGGTGGTTTATTAGCTGAGTTGCAAGTTAAACCTGTGTTGTCTCAAATGATCAAAACGAGACAATCGTATGATGGTTCCTTGATTCTGCATATTAAGGACATATCTGATGGTAATCCAACAAATTTTTATTTTGATAATGATGGGGTTTTGTGTTTTAAAGGTCGAATAGTAGTGCCGGAAGATTCGGAGTTGAGGCACATTATTTTGACCGATGCACATTCTAGTCCTTTTGCTATGCATCCTGATGGTACAAAGATGTATCGGGACTTGAAGGAGTTGTATTATTGGGTTGGTTTGAAGAATGATGTGGCTGAGTTTGTTTCTCGTTGCATAGTGTGTCAGCAAGTTAAGGCTGAACATCAGTATCCTTCTAGGTTGTTGCAACCTATTCAAATTCCAGAGTGGAAGTGGGAAAGTATTACTATGGATTTTGTGATGGGTTTGCCCTTGACACCGTCCAAAAAGAATTCAATATGGGTGATCATTGATCGGTTTACGAAGCGTGCACATTTCCTAGTCGTGCATACAACGTATACATTGGATAAGTTGGCGAATTTTTATGTTGTTGAAATTGTAAGGTTGCATAGATTTCCTAAGTCGATTATATCATATAAGGATCTGCATTTCACATTAAGGTTTTGGAAGAGTCTTCAGACGACTTTGGGCACAAGGCTTAGTTTCAGTACGTCTTATCATCCTCAGACAGATGGACAGTCTGAACGCGTTATTCAGATTTTTGAAGATATGTTGAGATGTTGTGTGATTGAGTTTCAAGGGACTTGGGAAAAGCAACTACCGTTGGTGGTGTTTGCTTACGATAATAGTTATTAGTCGAGTATCCAGATGGCTCCTTATGAGGCTCTTTATGGTCGTAGGTGTCGTACGCCTCTTTGTTGGGTGGAAACCGGCGAGAAGTATGTGGAAGGGCCCAAATTGCTTAAAGGTACAAATGAGAAGGTGAAACTCATTTGTGAGAGGCTTAAAGTGGCCTCTAGTCGGAAAAAGTCATGCATATTTAAAGCGTAAGGAGATTGAGTACGAAGTGGATGATAAAGTGTTTTTGAAAGTTTCGCATTGGAAGAAGGTAATGAGGTTTGGACGTAAGGGTAAGTTAAGCCCTAGGTTCATTGGACCTTATGAAGTGATTGAACATGCTGATCGTGTTGCTTATAGATTGAGGTTACTGGCTGAGCTTGAGAAGATACATGATGTTTTCCATATGACAATGCTTCAGAAGTGTTGATCGGATCCGTCGCACCTTGTGCATGTTGAGGAGATCGAGTTGTGTCCGGGTTTATCTTATGATGTGGATCCTGTTAGGGTGCTGGATTATAGCACTAAGGTTCTTCGTGGGAAGACCATAGAATTGGTCAAGGTTTTGTGGCGACATCGGGGAGTTGAGGAAGCCACGCGGGAGACAAAGGAAGACATGAAAAGACAGTTCCCTCACCTCTTTCCTTTAGGTAAATTTCGGGGACAAAATTTCTTAAGAGAAGGAGAGTTGTAACACCCCGAATTTGGACTTAGATGTTAGCTTGTTGGGTTAGACGGTTCGAGTGAACCAGATTAGTAGATTTGAGATAGTTTCGGGGATTAATTCGTAACAAATGTTTTTGAGGCGAATAAAATTATGAAAATGATGGAAATGTTTTATAAATATATTAAAGGTCTTGGAAAGCTCAATTTGATAAAATAAAATTGGATTTATGTACATTTTAGTTCTATTGACTAAAATGTAAATTTTGAAAACTGTTTTTGGTGACTAAATCGAAAAATGGTCAAAACTTAGAATCTTTAGGACGCTATTAAACCACTTGGTTTTATCAGACTTTTTCCTTAATTTTGACTATTTTAAATTGGTTTTTAAATAATTAAAGGGTTGATTTTAATTGGGTTTTAATTAATTGGGTTTAATAAACCTAAAAGGATTTTATTACGTAACTACCTTTCTCTAAACAATTTTCTCTCAAATTCTCAGCAACCAAACTATCTCCTTCTTCTCTAAACTCCTAAGGAATCAACCTTTTCATCTTACTTTTGTTTTCAACAATGGATATCTTTGATTCTACATCAAATCTTCTACATTTACTTTGGTGATTTCTCTAAATCAAGCCAATTGAGAAAGAAGTCTACTTGTAGAGGTGATTTTCGTTTCTCTCCTCTAATAAAAAGTTATTTATTGAAATTCCCAAGTTCTTGATCCTTTATAATTGATTTTTGAGATGTTTTGATAATTAAATCAAGATTTAATGGTTTAATGTTGATTTTATTAAAGAATTTGTGAAACCGATAAATTGATTTTGATATAACTAAAGAATTTAAGGACTAAATTGAAAATGAGAAAACAAATTTTTAAGTCCTCAAACCTCTCTATATGTTTAAAGGAAAATGGTTAAGTTAAAAACTCAATTTGTCAAAACTTTTCTAAGTGTTCTTGAAGCCAAAACAATGATTTTCGAGTCACCATTTCGGAACGGCCTTAGGCATTCCAGAACACTTTTGAAACTGTGAACATGTGGTTCGGAACATGTATCGAAACAATTTGGAAACTGTGAACCTTTGTTTCGAAACGGGTTTCGAACATCAAAATGGTTTGACCGTTTCGATACGGTAGTATCGAAACGACCTCAAACGTTTCAAAACAGCATTCAAACTTGATTTCAAAAATATGACAGTTGAAGTTTTTAACTGATTTTAACTGATTTTATACTTGTCGTTAAGGCGTATCGAAACGCTTCTTAGCCGTTTCGATACAGGCCTTGACAGTGGCAAAGTGTTTCGAAACGGGCTCTTAGCGTATCGAAACGATCATGCCCGTTTCGGTACGGTCTCTTTAATGCACCCCAACGGCTCCTTCTTTTTTGGTCAGTTTCGAAACAGGATCAGGCATTTCGAAACGGGTGGTTGCAGACTGAATTTATGGAGGGAATATAACATCCCCAACGGCTCTACTGATGAATGCAACAACCCCAACGGCTAGAATTCAATGAGAAGGTATAAAGGGACATCTAAAAGCTTCATCAACAACTATTGATCTCAAAGCAAACATCCAAACATCAAATTCAAGCAATTGAGCCTAAATCCCATTATTTCTTGAAACCCCAATTGTGAGATTGTAATTTTCATTCTTATCCTTTCAAATTGGGTTGAGTGCTTGTAATTGGGCTACTTTGTGTATTGAGAGATACTTGTTTAGCCATCAACTTCTTTGTAATTCTTGTGTGAGGATTGGGTCAAATTTTGGGTAGAAAATTTGACCGATAATGTAACGGTTACCTCCTTAGCCTAGAAAAGGGGGAAGAGCAATTAGTGGAATTGTTGAAAATCCTTAGAGAAGCTGAGGTAGTGGATGTAGAGTTCATTTGGAGAACTTGAACCACTCTAAATCCCCTTGTCTATCTTTTTATTTGTCAATTCCACTACCAAAAAGTCTAAAAATACAATTCACCCCCCTCTTGGTTTATATCGATCATTTGATCCACTCAACAATTGGTATCAGAGCCTACCGCTTTGAAGGATTAACAACCACAAGAGGAGTTCCTAGGAAGAGTGTGATCATCCAAAAATCAAGCCATGGCGTCTACTTTCGGATCGAGCATGTACGAGTCTCAATCCACCACAAAACCACCATTCTTCAATGGTGACAACTATCCGTTTTGGAAGAACCGGATGCGCCTCTTCATCAAATCCAACGATTACCTTGTTTGGGATGTCATTGAAGATGGTCCCTATATTCCTTTGAAGAGGGATGATGAAGGAAAGTTGGTACTAAAGATGTTGGGTTGATTGGAGCTCGATTCGATCAACCAATTATGCTCACCAAGTGGTGGAGAGGTGGATATTTGGGTGGAAGGGTTAAGGAAGCTAAAAAGAATATTGACACAAAGATTTATAGTGGTTCGGCCTTCTAACAAGCACCTACACCCACTACCTTAGCTTCCCACTAAGGATTTCACAATCAATCCACTAATTGATTCGTCCCCTTTTCTAGGATTAGGAGGAAACCCTTACAACCGATCAAGCTTCTACCCAAGCCTTGATCAAAACCCTCTTTTACAAAGAGACAAATGAAAGCAAACTTAAACCCTCTAATAGGTGTTTGTTTGCACAATTAAGCACTCACCCAAAACCTAAAACACTTGAGCAAATTTGACAATTTTGGCTCACTAGTGTTTGTCTATACAAGAAATGACACTTTAGGCACTAAGACAATTTCTTGATCATTTGTTGATTGACAATTGAAGCATTAGTCTTCTCTTGATGCTTGGAGGTCCCTTTTATACTCCCAATTGAGTTTATAGCCGTTTAGGACCGTTGGGGATGAAATGGAGCCGTTGAGGACTTTATTTCCCTTCATTAATGCTGTTCTGCAGCTACCAGTATCGATACCCGTGGAACGGTATCGATACGGCCTTCATGAAGAAATAGCCGTTGGGCTTTTGCCAGCACAGGGGTATCGATACACGTAGAACGGTATCGATACGGCCCTCATAGGAACTAGCCGTTGAGCTCTTGCCAGCTGAGGCGTATCGATACGCTTGAGGGCGTATCGGTACGGCTGCATATTTGAATAGCCGTTGGGAAATAGCCGTTGGAGTAGTTGAACAGGGATCGGTACGCTGACGTGGCGTATCGAAACGACCCCGGTCCGTATCGATACTCTAAACCCTCGTATCGATACGGGTTTTGACAGTGGCCAAACTGAGCCAAAAAGGTATCGGTACGGGTACAACCGTATCGATACTGGTGACTTGAAAACACAAATTTGGTTGTTTAAAACATGAAAAATCTTTGCCAAAAACCTTTTAAAATACCTCAAACATAAATTCAAGTTGTTTGGACTTAAAACCAAGTTTTAAATTCTTTTCAAATTAGTCCAAAACATTTTTCAATTATTATATCAAAACATAAGTTCTACAATCTCCCCCTTTTTGATATAATAAAACTCACTTGAAAAATTGTTTGGGTTTCTCCCCCTTTAACTTTAAAAATGTGAATAAGAGATTAAGTATATGAAATCAAATAAAGCTCCCCCCCTTTAACTTTAAAAATGTGAATAAGAGATTAAGTATATGAAATCAAATAAAGCTCCCCCTTATTCATTTGAAAATTCAATTTTTCAAACCAATTTCTCCCCCTTTTTGTTATATCAAAAAGAATTTAAAATGACATTTAAGTTCAAGATAACATAGGAGGCAAAAAAATTTTGACACACTTAAAATTTTGGTTTTAAAAATTGGCTCCCCCTTACTCAAAGCATCATTGAAATGTTAGTCCAACATAAATGATCATCTAGTTGAATTTAAATTGAATTAAACAAATAAAAGCAAAAACAACTAGAATTTTACCAACACTTGAATTTAAGGGAGGATGTGAAGCCTTCCTTCTCCAAGTGTTCTTCCTTGTGTGTATGGAGCTCCCCCTCAAAGTTTGACTTGTTGAACATCTCCATCACACCTACAATAGACAATCAAGTAACTTTTGGTATCCAAATTGCTTTGGATCCATAAACGTTAGTTGCACAAATTTTTGACCCCTTAGGAATCCATTTTTCAATGTCATCCTTTTTAATTGAAGTGGTTAGTCCTTTTGGGACCCAAACACTTCTAAAACATTTTCCTTTAATAAATCTAGGGGCACTAGATTGTCTAACATAAAAATTTGATTTTCCAAAATTGTTCTTCTTTTCAAGCTCTTTGGAAATCAAATCCTTTTCTACTTGAACATTTTGAAGCAATTTTTGTAAATCAAGACATTTTAGTTCAAACTCTTCAAGTTTTGCTTCAAGTTCAAGTTTGGTTTTAGAAAGCAAATCATTTTGAATTTTTAACTTTGAAATCAATTTATTGTTTTTCAAAATGTGGCTTTTAAAATCTAAAACCAATTCATCATAGGCATCTTGTAATTCATCAAAAGTGTAAGAACATGAAGTAGATGAATTAGAAGTTACCCTTGAATCTTCTTCGATGGCCATAAGGCAAAGGTTGGCTTGTTCATCGTCGGTGGAGTCCTCATCACTCCAAGTAGCCACATGTGCCTTCTTCTTATGGCTTGAAGTGCTAGCCCTTTCCTTTCTTTTAGGTTCTCGTTCAAGCTCTCTCAAGGCTTTCTTCATGAAAGGGGCACACTTCTTGAAGAGATGAACTATCTCTTCATCTTCATCCTCCTCTTCACTTGTGTAAACATGATGGCAAGTGGAGGATTTGAGAGCCATGGCACTAGCATTGATGCCAAGCCCTTTGATTTTCTTCTCTCCCATAGCTCTTATTTCTTCCCTCTTCTTCTCATCCTCCTTGTTCTTCTTCATGATTTGATGAGTAAGAAGTGAACCCATGAGTTCATCAAGCTTCAAGGTCTTCAAATTTTTGGCTTCGATGATGGCGGTCCTCTTTGAGTCCCAAGACTCGGGAAGTGAGTAGATGAGCTTTCGAACAAGCTTCTCCTCCGGGATGGCTTCTCCATAACCTTTAAGACCATTTGTGATGGTGGAGAACCGATCAAACATCTTCTCGATGTTCTCTTCCGGATCCATTTTGAAGTTCTCATACTCCAAGGTTAGGAGCCCAATCTTGGTCTCCTTGACTTCGTTTGTCCCCTCGTATGTGACTTCAAGCTTGTCCCATACCTCCTTGGCACTCTCACAAGAAGACATCTTCTCATAGATGGATGGACCAAATGCACAAAACAAGATGTGCAAGGCTTTGCAATTAAGCTCCATCTTCTTGCGATCGTCGGCACTCCACTCCGCTTTACTTATTTTAGGCACGAACGGACCATCTTCAACTACATCCCATAACTTGTAATCTTTTTATTTGATGAAGAATTTCATCTTTGTCTTCCAATGGGCGTAGTGGTCTCCGTCAAAGAAAGGCGGTTTGTCTATGGATTGCGCCATTTGAGCCGGTTGATGAAAAAGTGATCGAGCTTGCCGGATCTTCTCAATAGGATGTGAATCCTTTTCGATTGAGCCAAGCTCTGATACCAATTGTTGGGTTGATTGGAGCTCGATTCGATCAACCAATTATGCTCACCAAGTGGTGGAGAGGTGGATATTTGGGTGGAAGGGTTAAGGAAGCTAAAAAGAATATTGACACAAAGATTTATAGTGGTTCGGCCTTCTAACAAGCACCTACATCCACTACCTTAGCTTCCCACTAAGGATTTCACAATCAATCCACTAATTGATTCGTCCCCTTTTCTAGGATTAGGAGGAAACCCTTACAACCGATCAAGCTTCTACCCAAGCCTTGATCAAAACCCTCTTTTACAAAGAGACAAATGAAAGCAAACTTAAACCCTCTAATAGGTGTTTGTTTGCACAATTAAGCACTCACCCAAAACCTAAAACACTTGAGCAAATTTGACAATTTTGGCTCACTAGTGTTTGTCTATACAAGAAATGACACTTTAGGCACTAAGACAATTTCTTGATCATTTGTTGATTGACAATTGAAGCATTAGTCTTCTCTTGATGCTTGGAGGTCCCTTTTATACTCCCAATTGAGTTTATAGCCGTTTAGGACCGTTGGGGATGAAATGGAGCCGTTGAGGACTTTATTTCCCTTCATTAATGTTGTTCTGCAGCTACCAGTATCGATACCCGTGGAACGGTATCGATACGGCCTTCATGAAGAAATAGCCGTTGGGCTTTTGCCAGCACAGGGGTATCGATACACGTAGAACGGTATCGATACGGCCTTCATAGGAACTAGCCGTTGAGCTCTTGCCAGCTGAGGCGTATCGATACGCTTGAGGGCGTATCGGTACGGCTGCATATTTGAATAGCCGTTGGGAAATAGCCGTTGGGGTAGTTGAACAGGGATCGGTACGCTGACGTGGCGTATCGAAACGACCCCGGTCCGTATCGATACTCTAAACCCTCGTATCGATACGGGTTTTGACAGTGGCCAAACTGAGCCAAAAAGGTATCGGTACGGGTACAACCGTATCGATACTGGTGACTTGAAAACACAAGTTTGGCTGTTTAAAACATGAAAAATCTTTGCCAAAAACCTCTTAAAATACCTCAAACATAAATTCAAGTTGTTTGGACTTAAAACCAAGTTTTAAATTCTTTTCAAATTAGTCCAAAACATTTTTCAATTATTATATCAAAACATAAGTTCTACAAAAGAAGAAGATTGAGATGAGTGAAGATGAGAGGAAAAAGATCCAAATAAATGACAAAGCTCTTCACATGCTCTTTTGTTCTTTCGGTCCCGACATCTACTCCAAAGTCTCCTCTATTGAAAGTGCCAAGGAAGTGTGGGATACTTGTTGAGTGTGCAAAAGTTCTACTTTTTACCTTTTATTTACCCCATATTCCTGCTGCATTTCAAGCATATTTCATTGCATTTAGGATAGATTTCAATTACACATCACAATTATATAAAAAGGCACAATTGCTACTAAAATTGGTTACTTTTGCAGGTAGTTGTTGTAGCAGACGTAGGGCAGTGGAGAAGCAGAGCTGGAACACTGGACTGCAGCCGAGAAGAAGGATGTTGCCATGGCCGCTGCCGTGGCAGCTAAGGATGACAGCAAATGGTGGAGGGAAAAGGTAAAATAGAGCTCGAAAGAAAGAAGAAATTAAGCCGGTCTGTCGTGGAGCACTCATATATTTTTCCAAGCCCTAGATCAGAATGAAGGCCAAGCCCAAAGTTCAAGGAAGAAACTCCAAGCAAGAAAAGAGGACGAATTAAATACATCTACTTTGAAGATTTAGTCTTTAATAGAGTTGTATTTTAATTTAAACTTGTATTCTTGCCAAATTAAAAAACTTGAACCCAAGGCCTATATAAAGGCATGTAATTCGACCTAGGGAAGGATATCTTATTCTCTAGCCGTCTTCCCCTAACCCAAGTCATTTTCCCCCTTCTCATCATGTTCTAAACTTCCCCTAGGGCTAAGGGTTGATTCTGTAAAGTAGTTGCAAGGATTGCATTGTTTTAGGAATTTTTCTGTTCAATAAAATAGACTTCAAGTTTGCTTATTCTGGTTTTCAACATCTTGTAAGAGTATCGGGAGAGCATTGTGAGATTATTCACTTACTTAATATCGGGAGAGTTAAGTATACAAAAGGAATAAGTATGGTTTCTCCAGTTTATGGTTGAACTATCTCGGACCTAGGGATAGGACGAGGTTAAGTGGCTAAAGAAGAATTCAACAACATCGTTGTTCATCCTTCGATTCACGCCGGGAGGTATCATCAAAGACGTGTTCATCGACAGACTTTGACCTAGGGATAGGACAAGGCATAGCAGGGATTATTGCCAAGCTTGAAGTACTGAGTTGTGTGTTCGCTACCGCGACAACAACAGACCGCTGCCGCAGCAGGTGCTGCCGCGACAGGCGCTACGACAGAACAGAGAAGTCCTAGACAGTGCAAACACCTGGACTACTGAGAAAATAAATATCGGCCTACTCTTTACTTTGAATATTTTCATCTCTTATTTTCAGTCTTCTTTATTATTTCGTAACAAACAATTAAACTCTTTCTTTTCCCTCTTGTGCAGCAATCCAAGGTTAAAGCTATTAGCCCAGTCCCTGTGGAGACGATATTCGATACTTACGTATCACTTTACTACTTGTGTCGTGTACACTTGCACTACATTGCGATAGACTCTTTTACACGCAACAAGTTTTTGGCGTCGTTGATGAGGACTGGCAACATATCTTTACCCTACTTTTACTGCACTTTTTAATTTTTTTGTTTTTACTTGGATTGTTCACCCTGTGCTTTTCACAAGGTTTTCTGTTTGCTTATGCGCAGTTCGAGACGAGGAAAGGAACCTGAGTATCAGATAGATCCTGAAATCGAACACTCGTGCAATCTAGGGAACCGACTCCGACTCGTGTTAGCCAAAAACGAGTACCTTGAAGAACAATTAGAGGCCATGAACAACCAAGGGAATCACGAGGCATGAGACATGTTTACCACTCTACTGAAGAACTGCCCGATGCATGGATTCCTCATTTAGAACCAGGTCATCAAGTTTTACAATGCTGCCAACCTACAGACTCGTATGAGAATTGATTCAGCAGCGAATGGATTGCTGTTGGATAAAGATCCAGATGAAGCAATGGTGGTATTGAAAATTTTGGCAAAGAATGAGGAACAGTTTCCTACAGCAAGGAGAGGGGGTAAACGAGTGCTAGCTGTGAAAGACTATGAGGCCGATAATTCCCTAAAAACACAGGTCGCATATCTCACAAAGACAGTGGAAAAGCTATTAAAGAAAGATTCAAAACTTGTCTACTCTGTGGAAGAGGTATGTGAAACTTGCGATGGGAATCACAGTTCGGAAGATTGTCCGTTACAGCTAGAGGAATGGATGTACGTTGGAAACTATAACAAGCCAAGAAACTATGATTCCAACAATTACAATCCCAACTAGAGAAAGGACCCTAAGTTCTCATGGAGTAACCCAAACAACGCACTGAATCCTCAAGTGCAGAACACTCAAAACCAGGGGGCACCTAGATTACTGACACGGCAGCAACCACATCAGCAACCGCAACAGCCACCAGCTGCCACACCTAGTATATTGGAGCAGACCTTGGCCACATTTATGTCACAGACATGAACTTGCATTGAAAACATGAATCACTTCGTCAAGTAGACTGAGTCGTTCAAGGATAAAACAGAGATGCGGATGACTAACCATGAAGCTACTCTGAAATCACTGGAGACACAAATGGGTCAGGTTTCCCAGCATATTAAGCCAAGGCAGAATGGAGGATTCCCAAGCGATACTGAGGTCGCTAGACAACCCACACATGAGCAGTGAAAATCCATCACAACTAGGAGTGGGAAGAAATTACCAGGGCCGGAGAAGAAAGCTGAACCAGTGAAGGAACCAGCCCTAGAATCGACTGCCGAGAACGCTGCCCCGGAAGACGACAAACAGCCTGCTGCCGCCACACCTATCACGACAGCATAAGGGACAGAGGAGAAGGATGAAGAACATAAGCCTTCTCAAATCAGAATGCAATGGGAAGGACGCGTTGAAGATTATCGTCCTCCACCTCATTTTCCATATCGGCTACAGAAACAAAAACAGGAGTTCCAGCTTATGAAAATCTATGATATTTTTAAGTAGGTTCATATCAATATTCTGCTGTTAGATGCCATCAAGGAGATGGATGGTTATGACAAATTTCTCAAGGATGCTATGTCGAAGAAATCCAGACTTGGGGAATTTGAGACGGTGAAACTGACAGAAGGATGCATGACTATTCTACACAAGCATCCACCCCAGAAAAAGAAGGATCATGGGAGCTTCATCATACCGTGCATAATCAGCGACAAATTTTTGGGTAAGGCACTTTGTGATCTTGGTGCTAGTATAAATTTAATGCCCAAATATGTATTTCAGAAATTAGGTATTGGACAAGCACGACCCACAACAGTCGTACTGCAGCTGGCAGACCGCTCTTACGTACATCCGGAAGGGAAGATAGAAGATGTCCTGGTAAGAGTGGATAAGTTTATTTTTCCTGCTGACTTTCTTGTCTTAGATTGTGAAGCATATGAGAATGCACCGATCATCCTGGGGCGACCCTTCCTAGCCATAGACAGAACCGTGATCGATGTAGAGAAGGGAGAACTTACAATGAGAGTGAATGATCAAGAGATCAAGTTAAATGTTCTCCAAGCAATAAAGCACGCTGATGCAGAATAAGAATGTGAGGCTATCACTGAAGTTATCCTTGACCAACCCTACATCAGTTCGAGCTGCCATGACAAAAAGTTTAGGCACTGGCCCAGCAGCCATTTAGAAGACTGTCACGGCAGCAACGACGACAACAGCTCATCAGATTCTGATATATCTGACACTGAAGGTCATGAGGAGGTAAATTGGATAGGCAATCGTCCAGGTAAGTTATTCGAGCCCTTAAAGCATACCTCGAATGAACATATCATTCAAAAGCCATCAACGGTAGAACCACCTATTCTAGACCTTAAGCCCCTGCTAGGGCAACTCAAATATGTTTTTCTTGGATTAAATGATACGTTGCCCGTAATCATCTCTTCCAAGTTGATGTAGGAACAGGAACAACAACTGATAGGGATGCTGCAGCAGCATAAAAAGGCTATTGGATGGACGATAGCTGATATCCAAGGCATCAGTCCGGCACTATGCATGCATAAAATTCTCTTAGAGGATGATCATAAACCGACAATTGATGCCCAAAGATGTTTGAACGATGCTATGTGAGAAGTGGTCCGAAAGGAAATTATCAAATGGCTAGACGTTGGGATAATTTATGCCATCTCGGATAGTAAGTGGGTGAGCCCGGTGCAATGCGTTCCTAAGAAAGGAGGAATAATCGTGGTGACCAATGAAGAAAACGAGTTAATCCCAACCGGGACTGTGACTGGTTGGAGGGTTTGTATGGACTACTGGAAGCTTAACAAAGCTACCCGGAAGGACCACTTTCCCCTGCCTTTTATTAATCAAATGCTTGATAGATTAGCGGGAAAGCCTTATTACTGTTTTCTTGATGGTTACTCAGGTTATAACCAAATAGCCATCGCACCGGAGGATCAAGAGAAAACGACTTTCACTTGCCCATACGGTACTTACTCTTTTAGGAGAATGCCATTTGGACTTTGCAACGCACCAGCAACCTTCCAGAGGTGTATGATGGCGATATTCTCTGACATGGTGGAGGATTTCCTAGAGATATTCATGGACGGTTTTTCCGTCTTTGGAGACAGTTTTGAAAGCTGCTTAGGCAACCTACAGAAGGTACTCAAAAGATGCGAAAAAGCGAACTTAGTATTAAACTGGGAAAAAATGTCACTTCATGGTGGATGAAGGGATAGTCCTAGGCCACAAAGAAAGCTGTCGCGGCATAGAAGTCGACAGAGCCAAGATCGAGGTAATTGAAAATCTACCACCACCCACCACAGTCAAGGGAATTCGGAGTTTCTTAGGGCATGCTGGGTTTTATCGAAGGTTTATAGCAAATTTTTCGAAAATCACCAAGCCGTTATGCCACCTACTAGAGCGGAATCGTCCCTTCGACTTCAATGCTGAATGTACTAAGGCATTCAGAATTCTGAAAGAGAAGCTAGTAACAGCCCCAATCGTACAGCCACCAGACTGGAAGTTGCCATTTGAGATTATGTGTGATGCCAGTGATTACGTTGTAGGGGCAGCACTTGGGCAGAGGAAGGACAAGCTATTCCATGTAATTTACTATGCTAGCAAAACACTCAACGATGCCCAAGTGAATTACATCACAACAGAGAAGGAATTGTTGGTTGTGGTGTTTTCAATTTACAAGTTCAGATCCTACATACTTGGAACGAAAGTGGTGGTCCACGCAGACCACTCTGCACTGAAATATATGTTTGCTAAGAAAGACGCAAAGCCCAGACTGATTCGTTGGATTCTACTGCTGCAAAAGTTCGACATAGAAATCAAGGATAAAAAGGGGACAGAAAACCAAGTTGCAGATCACTTATCAAGATTAGAGAAGGGAAAGAATCTCCCAACAGACGAGACACACATATTAGAGACCTTCCCTGACGAGCAGTTGTTCGCTGCCACAAGCACTGCTGCGACAGCCATGGCGACAGGTAAGTTTTTTGAACTCCCCTGGTATGCTGATTTCGTTAATTATATAGTTAGCGGAATATTTCCTCCTGAACTAAATTATCAGGCCAGGAAGAGATTCCAAAATGATGTTAAGCATTATTATTGGGACGAACCTCTTCTTTCCAAATGTTGTGCAGATCAGGTTATCAGGAGATGCGTACCACATGATGAACATGAAGCTGTGCTTCATCACTGCCATGCTTCACAATATGGAGGACACTTAGGTGGTAATAAAACTGCTGCCAAGGTTTTGCAGTCTGGTTTTTATTGGCCTTCACTATTCAAGGATGCCCAGGCATTCTACAAAAGCTGTGATAAATGTCAACGGACTGGAAACATCTCAAGGAGACATGAGATGTCGCTGCAAAATATTCTTGAAGTCAAAATCTTCGACATTTAGGAGATTGATTTCATGGGACCATTCCCGGCATCATGTGGGAATTTATATATCCTCCTGGCAGTGGACTATGTGTCCAAATGGGTAGAAGCGATCGCCACACAGAAAAACGACGCCAAGACTGTTCAGAGGTTTTTGCACAATAACATTTTTTTACAGATTTGGCATCCCTAAGGCGATCATCAGTGATGAAGGGAGGCATTTTGACAATAGGGTCATAGCTGCTGCCTTAAAGAAATATGGTGTTAAACATCGGATCGCAATAGCCTATCACCCTCAGACCAATGAACAGGCCGAAATATCCAACATGGAAGTAAAGAACATTCTTGAGAAGATGGTTAAACCAACTCGAAAGGACTGGTCTCCACACCTCAACGATGTACTCTTGGCCTACAGAACAACATTTAAAACTCCATTGGGAATGTCACCCTACCGACTGATTTATGGAAAAACATGCCATCTACCTGTTGAGATTGAGCATAGAGCATACTGGGCTATCAAGGCAGTGAACATGGACGTGGAAAAGGCAGGACGGAAGAGGTTACTTGACTTGAATGAGATTGATGAAATTTGAGCAATGGCCTATGACAACACAAGGATTTACAAGGACAAGACGAAGAAGTGGCATGACAAGAAGCTACTGCCACGACAGTTCTGCCCAGGGCAGCTTGTGTTGTTGTTCAACTCTAGGTTGAAACTCTTCCCAGGGAAGCTGAAATCTAGGTGGTTCGGCTCATTTCAAGTGGTACAAGTTTTTCATCATGGTGCCATCACGATCAAATCCTTAACAGATGGGCACCAGTTTAAAGTCAACGGACAGAGATTGAAGCATTATCAGGGGACTAAAGCCCCAAGAATGCAGAAAGTGGTTACTTTAGGAGATGCCCCTTCTAGCATCCCTAATTTAACTTAATTTTATTATTATTATTATTATTTATATACATATATTTATTTATTAGGAAATTAGAATTATTTTATTTTTAGGAACTAAGTTTTTATTTTAATTATTTTTAGGAAATAAAGGAGACAAGGAGAAGAGAAGAAGTGAACTCAGCCACCATCTCACCATCAGCCTAAAAAGCCCAAAATAGGAGCCTGTCGTTACAGCTGCCGTGATAGACGCGGAAAATCCAGCTTGTCAACACGCTGTCACGGCAGACACGCAAACGCGTAACAAACGTGCAACAGACACGGAAACGCGTCAGAAACCGTGTAACAGCTGGTTCCGTTATTCGCGCCTGCCGTTACAACTCAAACGGGCAGCAAACTTTTCATCTATATAAACCTCGTTTTACTATTCATTTTTCACTTCACTTTTACTCTCTCTACTTGTTTTCTCTCTAGATTTTTATTTCTTTTCGTTTTTCTACAGTCTTTTGCAACTATGAGTACCAGAAACACCAGACGAAGTGCTGCCTCAAGCTCTGCCCCAGCAGCAGCCACTCCTAGCTCCTTCCAGAGCAAGGATATGTGGGAGGAGAAAGGTTTCACCTACAGTAAACGAACGGAGAATCTCGGGCTCAAACCATTTATAGCCCGTAAGATCAGAGCACCACATTGGCAGAGAATTTTATGTTGCCGTCAACAGCAGAGATGCGACAGCAGTGATAGTTCGTGGTAAGGAAGTCCCCTTTGAGCCAGAGTACATTAACACCCTTTATGGACTCTACGTCGGCAGAAAGGAAGACGGACATAAGAGGTTCGTGGAGAGCTTGGAGATAGCAGATTATGATGTTGTCATGGCAAAACTCACCGAGGAAGGAACCCAATGGAATACAGACCCCAAACACCCATGGACGGTGAAACGAGTTCAACTCACTCTCGAGGCGAAACTGTGGAACGTCTTCGTGAAAAAGAAGATCATGTCGTCCTCACACAATAGCACAGTGGATCAACCCAAGTTAGCTCTTGTTCATTCCATTTTAAATGAGAGACCCATTAATGTTGGACGCTATATTCGGGAGGGGATTTTGGATTGTGCATTTCGGCCATCGGGACCCCTTGTCTTCCCCTACCCACAACACTCTACCGTGGCCACAATGTCCCTGAAGTTGCTAAGGATTTGAGAATTCGGGGAAAAGGATGGACGGAGAGAAACGTCCTCAGTTTGATGGAGCTGAAAGCCGCAACACCAATCTCCAGCTTCAAACCGTCTACCGCGGCAGGTGAGCCGACAGAGCCCACCCAGATAGAGCCTGCCGCCACAGAACAAAGGCAGCCCACATCAGCAACTCCCCCAGCCGACTCCTCCACCCAAATCCTTGCCACTCTATAGAAAATAGAGGAATGGAAGTTGGGCATGATGAGCTTTATCCAGGACATCACAACAGCAACGGTACATTTCATTAAAAGCAATTTAAATTTTCCAGATGTACTGTTCCCTGCTTTCCCCGATCACTATTTTGTTGCCCCACCCCTGCCCATACCCCTACCCTTGCTGCCACACCAAGAACGCCTTCTGTTGCGTCCACTCCAACCCCGGCCGCGACAGCTTCAGGTAGCAGCCCCACTGTCACTGCCTCTGACAGGGGAGAAAAGAGAAAAGAGCCCATGTCCGACCTTGACGAGTTCATTGCTGGTTTCTCCTCTTCCTCAATTTGGGAGGAATCCGATGGTGAGCCCTCTGTCAAGAGGAACCTGTCCAAAGAATTCACTCAGATGAAGCGGCAGAAACCCAACACCGGAGACAGACCATCCGACCAAGGGAAGTCCGGCAGCAGCAGCAGCAGCTCTTCCGAGGAGGTTCAGGTATTGGAGAAACTACCCCAGATCTCCCCTACCCGCATCCAGCCCCCAAGGGAAGCCAAGCAAAAGACCGCCTCTACCTCTCCAAGCCATCTGCCGGCACCGACGATGAAGGTCTGCCTGCCGGCAGATACAAATCAACAGTAGCAGCAGCAGCGACGACAACACTTAAAATTTAAGTTTTTATCTTATCTTTGTTGTCTGCTATTTTGTTATAATTGTGATGTTTTTATTTTCTTTTCTTTATTTTGTCATCATGCATTGAGGGCAATGCAACCCTTGAGTTTGGGGTGGCATCCCTCCATTTATGAAGTGTCTTTATGTTTAGAAATTCGTGTCTAAGTGTTAGTTTATTTTTGCTTAAAAAATTGGCTTAAATTTTTGAACTTTTATTATCTGCTGATGCCGTCTCTATAGTTACAGCCCCTTGAAAATATTTTAGGAAGTAAGTATAGCCTTAGTATAGTTCTGAAAACTGAAACACTTTGTGACTTACTTGATAAAAGATTTTCTCTAGCATACTTAGAATAGAAAACTTAGAATTTAGAGTAGAAAGAGACTAGAAACTCAGGAAACCTAGAGGTGCCTATCACTGGCTCTAGGAAAATAACCAAAGTAAAACTTCTAGAGGTGCCTATCACCAGCTCTAGATAGTTAACTAGAGGTGCCTGAAATACTGGCTCTAGTAGAAAAGAGAAAATTTCCGACAAAGAAGGAAAACAACTAGAGGTGCCCGTTACTGGCTCTAGTGAAAAAATTTAATGAAGTCTCGAAGGAAAACTCTAATCAAGCTAAGTATAATATTATAGTTTCTAGGGAAGTCTATATTCAAGTATGTTCACAATAATTACACACACATGCACGAGAACTATACTTTTGCTCTAAGTAGATCCTTAAATATTTGAACAGGTGCTAAACATGATGGGGATGGTATTGTGGATAAGGATTGTTCATTAACTTAAGCCAAGGAAAAATTTATATATATATATATATATATATATATATATATATATATATATATCTGTATGCATGCATGCATGTTAGTTAGGTTGCATTTGCTTGAGGACAAGCAAGGATTCGAGTTTGGGGGTGTGTTGAGTGTGCAAAAGTTCTACTTTTTACCCTTTATTTACCCCATATTCCTGCTGCATTCAAGCATATTTCATTGCATTTAGGATAGATTTCAATTACACATCACAATTATATAAAAAGGCACAGTTGCTACTAAGATTGGTTACTTTTGCAGGTAGCTGTTGTAGCAGACGCATGGCAGTGGAGAAGCAGAGTTGGAACACTGGACTGCAGCCGAGAAGAAGGATGCTGCTGTGGCCGCTGCCGTGGCAGCTAAGGACGACAGCAAATGGTGGAGGGAAAAAGTAAAATGAAGCTTGACAGAAAGAAGAAATTAAGCCGGTCTGTCGTGGAGCACTCATATATTTTTCCAAGCCCTAGATCAGAATGAAGGCCAAGCCCAAAGTTCAAGGAAGAAACTCCAAGCAAGAAAAGAGGACGAATTAAATACATCTACTCTGAAGATTTAGTCTTTAATAGAGTTGTACTTTAATTTAAACTTGTATTCTTGCCAAATTAGAAAACTTGAACCCAAGGCCTATATAAAGGCATGTAACTCGACCTAGGGAAGGATATCTTATTCTCTAGCCGTCTTCCCCTAAACCCTAGTCGTTTTCCCCTTCTCATCATGTTCTAAACTTCCCTAGGGCTAAGGGTTGATTTTGTAAAGTAGTTGCAAGGATTGCATTGTTTTAGGAATTTTTCTGTTCAATAAAATAGACTTCAAGTTTGCTTATTCTGGTTTTCAACATCTTGTAAGAGTATCGGGAGAGCATTGTGAGATTATTCATTTACTTAATATTGTGAGAGTTAAGCATACGAAAGGAAAAAGTACGGTTTCTCCAGTTTATGGTTGAACTATCTCGGACCTAGGGATAAGACGAGGTTAAGTGGCTAAAGAAGAATTCAACAACATCGGTGTTCATCCTTCGATTCACGCCGAGAAGTATCATCGAAGACGTGTTCATCGACAAACTTGGACCTAGGGATAGGACAAGGCATAGCAGGGATTCTTGCCAAGCTTGAAGTACTGAGTTGTGTGTTCGCTGCCGCGACAACAACAGACCGCTGCCGCAGCAGGTGCTGCCGCGACAGGCGCTACGACAAAACAAAGAAGTCCTAGACAGTGCAAACACCTGCACTACTGAGCAAATCAATATCGGCCTACTCTTTACTCTGAATATTTTCATCTCTTATTTTCAGTCTTCTTTATTATTTCGTGACAAACAATTAAACTCTATCTTTTCCCTCTTGTGCAGCAATCTAAGGTTAAAGCTATTAGCCCAGTCCCTGTGGAGACGATATCAGATACTTACGTATCACTTTACTACTTGCGTCGTGTACACTTGCACTACATTGCGATAGACTCTTTTACACGCAACAATACTCTAGAGACCACCTATGAAGGAACCAATGATGTGAAGGAGACTAAGATTGGAGTTCTCAATCTTAGTTATGAGAATTTCAAGATGGAGCCCGACGAAATGGTGTCCAAGATGTTCGATCGCTTCTCAACCATCGTCAACGGGCTTAAGGGCTTTGGAGAGACAATTCTGGAAGACAAACTTGTCCGGAAGCTACTCTACCCACTTCCCGAATCTTGAGATGAGAAGAGAACCGCCATCATCGAGGCCAAAAACTTGAAGACTCTACAACTTGATGAGCTAGTGGGTTCTCTCCTTACTCATGAAATAATGAAGCAAGGAAGGGAAGATGAAAAGAAGAAGGAAGAGAAAAGAGTGGAGAAGCTAGAAGTAGAAAAGAAGAAGAAAATGTGAGTGACTCTCAAAGCTTCATTACATGAAGAGAGCACTTCTAGTGAGGAGGAGGATTTAGAAGAATTGGCTATGATAGCCAAAAGATTCTCACGATTCATGAGGTCCAACCGAGGAATGAAGATTCAAAGAAAGATGGACTTCAAGGGTAAAAACAAAGAAGAAGAGAGGGATCAAATCATTTGCTACAAGTGCAAAAAGTCCGGTCACATTCGTTCGGAGTGCCCTCAACTCAAGAAGAAGGGCTTTGAGAAGAAAAAGAAGCTCAAAGCCAACCTTTCTACTTGGAGTGATGAGGAGTCATCCGAGGATGACGAACAAGAAGTGGCCAACCTTTGCCTCATGGCACTTAAGGAGGATTCCTCCATGGTAACCTCTAACTCATCATCTTTTGACTTTACATTTGATGAATTACATGATGCATATGATGAGTTGCAAGAGGTTTATGATGAGTTAGTTGAGAAGTACAAAGAATCGGTCATTAGAAATAAGAAAATTATTTCAGAATTAAATGATAAAAATGACTCACTTTCTCAAGCTAACTTAAAATTTGAGAAAAAGATTTTAGGTATAAAAGATGAACTTAAATTTTTCCAAGATGAAAATGTTGACCTAAATAATCTTCTTTCTCAATGCAATAGTGAACACCAAAAGGTGTTAGATGAGCTTAACAAGCTCAAAGAGTCTTTTAAAAATGTTGGTAATGTGAAGCATGAAAAAGGTGAATCATCTAGAACAAGCCAACCTAGGAGAAAGACTAATAACTACAAACAAAGTAGCTTCCCTAGACATAATAGAACTAAAAAGATTAGGAGTGTATGGGTTCCTAAGGAACTTGTCAAATCTAATAATATTGTTGCTATGTCACCTTGGATTCCTAAGGGAACCAAGCTATTGGGAGCTAACACCCATGGACCCAAAATGATTTGGGTACCAAAAACCAAAGTTTAATATCTTATTTGTAGGGGGAGCATTGCTACAAGGCCAAAGCACAAAGTCAAAATTCATGGTACCTTGATAGTGGATGCTCGAGGCATATGACCGGAGACAAGTGTAGATTCATGGATTTAAAGCCAAAAAGTGGAGGAGTAGTGACATTTGGTGACAACTCCAAAGGCCACATTAAAGGTATTGGCTCCATAGGTAATCACTCTACTATTCTTATTGAAAATGTTTTGTATGTCGATGGTCTTAAACATAATTTATTGAGCATTAGTCAACTATGTGATAAATGGTTTAATGTCTGGTTTGATAAAAATGGGTGCAAAATAGTTGACATTAAATCAAATAAAATAATGCTCATAGGTCATCGCATAGGTAATATTTACATGGTGCATTTAGATGACATACATACATCACATGCATGTTTAGTAGCTCAAAATGAAAATGATGCTTGGCTATGGCATAGGAAACTAGGACATGCTAGCATTAGTGTTTTAGAAAAATTAGTTTCCCTTGATCTAGTTAGAGGTTTACCCAAGATTAAGTTCTCAAATGACAAAATTTGTGATGCATGCTCTAAGGGTAAACAACATAAGTCATCCTTTAAATCCATTAATGATGTTTCTACAAGTAGGTGCTTACAACTTATTCACATGGATTTATTTGGGCCTATTACGACTATGAGCTTGGGTGGTAAATCTTATGCATTTGTGCTTGTTGATGAATTTTCTAGATTTACTTGGGTTCTATTTTTAAGTACTAAAGATGAGGCTTTAGAAAAAGTCATCACATTTTCAAAACTAACTCAAAATGATCTTGAACTTAGAATTTCTCATATTAGAAGTGATCATGGAATCGAATTTCAAAATTTAGGGTTTGAAGAGTTTTTAAATGAAAATGGTATTAACCATAACTTTTCGGCTCCTCGAACTCCTCAACAAAATGGGGTAGTTGAGAGAAAAATAGAACTTTACAAGAAATGGCTAGAACCATACTTTGTGAAAACAATTTACCTAAATATTTTTGGGCGGAAGCCACAAACACCGCTTGCTACATTGTAAACCGAGTAATGATTAGGCCAATTTTAAAGAAAACACCATATAAGATTTTAAAATCTAAAAAGCCTAACATTAGCTATTTTCATCCATTTGGTTGCAAGTGTTTTGTTTTAAATAATGGAAAAGATAAATTAGGTAAATTTGATGTAAAAAGTGATGAAGCTATTTTCATAGGATATTCCTTAAACTCTAAAGCCTATCGTGTATTTAACAAGAGAACTTTAGTAGTAGAAGAATCTATACATGTTGTATTCGATGATAACCTCTTTCCAAGGAAGGATTCTTGTGATGATGATGATGTAGGAATCATTAATGTCTTTGATGGAGGACAAACTTCAAAGGAGGATGAGATTCCAACAAAAGAAGAGGATACACAAGATCCACCTCTTGAAGCCTTGAAGGACTTGGCTCTTGAGTAAAAGGAAGTGAGCTACCCAATGGAGTTCAACTATGTCAAAGGTGGTGAAATCTTGGGTGATCCATCCAAGGGGGTAACCACTAGATCTTCTCTTAAACTTATGAACCATGTTGCATTTATCTGATGCATAGATCCTAAGAATATAAAAGAAGCATTAAAAGATGAATTTTTGATTATGGCTATGCAAGAAGAGTTAAATCAATTTAAGAGAAGTAATGTTTGGACATTAGTTGATAGGCCTAGTAATCAATCTACTATAGGAACTAAATGGGTCTTTAGGAACAAACTAGATGAGAGTGGTAACATTGTGAGAAATAAAGCTAGATTAGTAGCACAATGTTACACTCAAGAAGAGGGAATTGATTTTGATGAAACCTATGCACCCGTAGCTAGAATGGAAGCCATTAGGATGTTTCTTGCATATGCATGTTATCATGATTTCAAGCTTTTTCAAATGGATGTTAAAAGCGCATTTTTAAATGGTTTTATAAATGAGGAAGTGTATGTTGAACAACCACCGGGTTTTGAAGACTCAAAATTTCCAAATCATGTTTTCAAACTTACTAAAGCACTTTATGGTTTAAAACAAGCTCCTAGAGCTTGGTATGAAAGACTTTCAAACTTTTTGATTGAAAAAGATTTTGAAAAAGGTAAGGTGGACGCTACACTTTTCATAAAAAGGTATAAAAATGACATATTAGTAGTACAAATTTATGTTGATGATATCATTTTTGGATCTACTAATGAGTGTCATTGCAAGGAGTTTGCTAAGTTAATGCAAGGTGAATTCGAGATGAGCATGATAGGGGAGCTCTCATTCTTTTTGGGACTTCAAATCAAGCAAAGGAAGGATGGCACCTTCATCAATCAAGCAAAGTACATCAAGGATATGCTCAAGAAGTTTGGCTTGGAGAATGCAAAGCCTCAAGCCACACCTATGAGCTCATCTATAAAGCTTGACAAAGATGAAGGAGGTAAGTGTGTTGACTCTAAGCTTTATCGTTCTATGATTGGATCTTTGCTTTACCTTACTGCAAGTAGACCGGATATTTTGTTTAGTGTTTTCTTGTGTGCTAGGTTTCAAGCTAGACCTAGAGAGTCTCACCTTATAGCCATTAAGAGAATCTTTAGGTACCTTAGAGATACCCATTGTTTAGGTCTTTGGTACCCTAGAGACTCAACCTTCAACCTTCATGCTTATTTGGATGCAGATTATGGGGGGTGTAAAATTGATAGGAAGAGTACTTCGAGAACATGTCAATTCTTAGGTAGTATGTTCATATCTTGGTTCTCTAAGAAACAAAATAGTGTAGCCTTATCTACCACCGAAGCCGAGTACATATCCTCAGGGAGTTGTTGTGCTCAAGTCCTTTGGATGAAACAACAACTCTTAGATTATGGTATTAAAGTTGAAACCATACCCCTTAAGTGTGATAACACTAGTGTCATATGTTTGACAAAAATTCCCATCCAACACTCTAGAACCAAACATATAGAAATAAAGCATCATTTCATTAGAGATCATGTCCTTAAGGAAGATGTTGTTATAGAGTATGTTGACACCTTAAACCAACTAGCGGACATCTTTACAAAGCCTTTAGATAAAGAGCGTTTTTGGTCCCTTAGGAGAGAGTTAGGTCTAACTAGCATATCTTGACCTTTTAGGACCCTTTTTGTGCTTAAATTGCTTGATCTCTTGAAAATGCCATGTTTATGTGTTTTTACTCCTAATTCCATCCATGCTAATAGTTAGGGGGAGTATGTTTTTGTTTATACATGTCTTTCCTGCTCATTCATGTCATTCATGTAAATTAGGACTTCATAAAATTCATTTTTCTGCAATTTTAGAGCCTCATCTGCACTTCCAGGCCCATGTGTATCGAAACGGGTCCAACTGTTTCAATACGGATGCCTTAAAAATCCATCTGAGAGAAGGGTGTTTCGAAACGCCTTCAAAGGGTTTCGAAACATTTTTGCTACTGCCAAGGGGTGTATGGAAACGTGTTTCGATACGAGTCAACGTGGGATTCGATACGGTTAAAGCCGTATCGGAACAGTCAGCTGGACTTGAAATGTCAGTCAACGTTTCGATGCCCGCGTTTCGGAACGGTCGAAGCCTATTTCGGAACGGGTCTGTGGAAAGCTTTAAAGAGGGCTTTTGATGTTAAAATTTCACTTTAATTAAAACTCTTTCAAAACCCTAAAAACCTTAACCCGATTTTCCCTATAAAAACCCTCCAAACCTCATTGTTTTTCATCAAATCTTGAGGGCTTTTACACACAAACTCAAGTCTAAGCAAGCATCAACAATCTTGTGCAAGTTTTTCCATCTATTCATCCAAAATCCCAATCTAAGGTATATTTTCATTTTTTTTCTTTTTCCTTCAAATTTTATTCGAATCCTAGGTTAGAAAATTTCAATTTTGTATAGATTATGTGTTTTGCTACTTGGATTTTTCAAATCTTGTAAAAAATTTCAAAATCTCAAAACTTTTGATTCGAATATATTATTTTTTATTCGTATTTTTTTCTGTTTTTTAATTGTTTTCTCTTATTTTTTGTATCTATGTTCTTAAAAAATTTAAAACCTAAGTGGGATTTGCCATTGGATTGAATTAAGGATTTCCATGCATACACCTCAGTTTTTTTTTACAAATTGCTTGCTTTATGTTTTTAGGATTTTTCAATGGAACCCGCTAACAAGAAACGTAAGGCACCTCAATCGGGTGAAGCTTCAAACCAAGCCGCTATCCGTCTCAACCTTACCCAACTTTTTCTTAAGAGTCTCAAAACACCCGCGATGAAGGAGCGTTTTACTTATGTCAAGGAGATTGTCGTTCGTCGTGAGCGTGTTGTTGACATCTCGTTCCTTGACTCCTAGCGTTTTCTCTTTCGTTATCTCGACCGTTTACAAGAATGGGGCTTCATTAGTTTCTTGAGTATCCCGCATATTTGCTACAAGCACATGGTTCTCATCTTCTACTCGAATGCCCAACTTATTAATAATGAAGATCACTCTGAAGTTGTTGGCATTGAGTCTCTTATCTTAGGGAAGAAGATTGTCATCGACATCCCTTTTTAGAAACCTCTCTTGGCCTTAAGAACGAAGGCATCGAGAATGAGACTCATTTTGGTTCTCACACCGGTTCCGTGCTTTCCTTGGATGCTCATTATAGGTTCCTCCGCTTGATAATTTCTTGGTTTCTTCGTCCCTCCGGAGGTAAATTCTCTCACATTCGACAAGTTGATTATTTTTGGTTAGAATGCTTTCGTCAAGATGAAAAACCAAACCTTGTCAAGATTATGTTCGCCGAGATGGTGAACAATGTGAAGCTTCGTGAGACTGATGCTCTCAAATCCTTCATTTATGGGACTGTTTGAGTCATATCTTTGGCGTGCTCAACCTTGATTGCACTTATGACTCTCCAGAGCCTCGTAAGCAAAAGATTGGTGAAGCTTCTCTCCACAAATCCGGGTTTCATTACAACAATAATGGCCAATGGGAACGAGTTAATAGGGATGCCCCTCCGCCTAAAGTTGACCCTCAACCACAAGCTTCGGTTGCCAAAAATGAAGCTCTCATGGCCTTTCTCACCGAGCGGTTCAACACAATAGAGGCGGGTCTTGGTACTATAAATACTCGCTTGCAATCCGTGGAGGATCGACTCACCTCCCTTGAGAATCAACATCAATCTATGGACATGTCATTCTCTACCTTCTATGGTCAATGGATGGCTTTTCGTCGCTCTCAAGCTAGGAACGATGATGATTCCTTGGATGGTGATGGTGACGACGACGAGGCTTAGGATTTTCATGGCATATCATATTAGCTTATCATATTAGGACTAAGGTTGTATCTTTATTTCCTTTATGTTTAATGAACCTATGCTTTGATTACTTTGTTTGGGATTAAGCTTTGAACTTTATTGTTTAAGTTTTATGTTTTGGATATTTGAATTCTATGAATCTATATTATGTTGCTTATTGCTTTTAACCTTGTTTCTTCTCTTTGAGCCTTGTTTATTATTTTTGATCTAACAAAAAGAAGGAGAAGTAATCTAAGAGCCAAAATTCGTTTTAAGTGTTTTTGAGTTTTAAAACATGAATTTTAAATCTTTTCAAAACTTTAAAACCCATCTTAAATTGAGGGGGAGTTAGAATGTATTCAAGATTTTCAAAACTCATAAAAATTCTAACTTTGGTTTTGTTATATCAAAAAGGGGGAGATTGTGAAACCGATAAATTGATTTTGATATAACTAAAGAATTTAAGGACTAAATTGAAAATGAGAAAACAAATTTTTAAGTCCTCAAACCTCTCTATATGTTTAAAGGAAAATGGTTAAGTTAAAAACTCAATTTGTCAAAACTTTTCTAAGTGTTCTTGAAGCCAAAACAGTGATTTTCGAGTCACCGTTTCGGAACGACCTTAGGCGTTCCAGAACACTTTTGAAACTGTGAACCTGTGGTTCGGAACGTGTATCGAAACGGTTTTGAAACTGTGAACCTGTGGTTCGGAACGTGTATCGAAACGGTTTTGAAACTGTGAACCTTTGTTTTGAAACGGGTTTCGAAACGACTTAAGAACATCTAAATGGTTTGATCCGTTTCGATACGGTAGTATTGAAACAACCTCAAACGTTTCGAAACGGCATTCAAACCTGATTTCAAAAATATGACCGTTGAAGTTTTTAACTGATTTTATACTTGTCGTTAAGGCGCATCGAAACGTTTCTTATCCGTTTCGATACATGCCTTGACAGTGGCAAAGTGTTTCGAAACGAGTTTCGAAAGGGGCTCTTAGCGTATCGAAATGATCATGCCCGTTTCGGTACGGTCTCTTTAATGCACCTCAACGACTCTTTCTTTTTTGGTCTGTTTCGAAATAGGATCGGGCGTTTCGAAACGGGTGGTTGCATACTGCATTTATGGAGGGAAGATAACATCCCCAACGGCTCTATTGATGAATGCAACAACCCCAATGGCTAGAATTCAATGGGAAGGTATAAAAAGGACCTCTAAAAGCTTCAGCAACAACTATTGATCTTAAAGCTAACATCCAAACATCAAATTCAAGCAATTGAGCCTAAATCCCATTATTTCTTGTAAACCCCAATTGTGAGATTGTAATTTTCATTCTTATCCTTTCAAATTGGGTTGAATCCTTGTAATTGGGATACTTTGTGTATTGAGAGATACTTGTTTAGCCATCAACTTCTTTGTAATTCTTGTGTGAGGATTGGGTCAAATTTTGGGTAGAAATTTGACCGATATTGTAACGGTTACCTCCTTAGCCTAGAAAAGGGGAAGAGCAATTAGTGGAATTGTTGAAAATTCTTAGTGAAGCTAAGGTAGTGGATGTAGAGTTCATTTGGAGCTTGAACCACTCTAAATCCCCTTGTCTATCTTTTTATTTGTCAATTTCACTACCAAAAAGTCTAAAAATTCAATTCACCCCCCTCTTGGTTTATATCGATCATTTGATCCACTCAACATAATTGATTGGGCTTTGATGTGAATCTGATTTAGTATGATTTTAGTGAGTTTAAATAACATTGAGGAAGTGTTTTAATGTTGTGAAATGAGATCTACAAAAGAAATTCCGAAACTATTTGATTGGCTAATTTTTAGATGGGTTTTAGGGGTTGTTTTATGTTTTTTGAGTTGCTGAAGATATAAAGATGTTTAGAAGGTGTTTATAGATGTGTTTTTGATGTGGATTAAATGTTAGATTCACTGGTTTGAGGTTTGGAGTTGATAGAGCAAGGATTGATGTTGTTTTTGGTTGTATCGGCTAGTTTTGGAAAGGTTTTTGTTAGGGATGCAAGGGATTACTGTTTAGCAATGAGTAGAATGCATAATGATGCATTTTCCCTAGGGATAGACATTTTACTCGGACCCGACGGGTTTCGACCCGGTCCGATCGGGTCGATTTTTTAATGAAAAATCGGGTTCGAGTCGGGTCGGATTCGAGTTTAGGGTGGAAAATATCCGACCCGACCCGGGACTAATAGTGTAATTTTCCCTTAATTTTTTAAGGATATTTATAATAATGCCCCTCTTTATATATATATATATATATATATAGAGAGAGAGAGAGAGAGAGATTTTATAATTAAGTCCTTAAAATTGATTTTTTATTTATAATTTAGTCCTTTTAAATTATAATTTTGTACAATTAAGTCCCTTAAAATTATTTTCTTTACAATTAGGTCCCTAAAATTAATTTATTTTATATAGGTCGAGTCGGGTCAAATTTAGTATATTTATTTTTGGGTCGGGTCAGATTTTTTAAAGAATATTATCGGGTCGGGTGCAGGTTTAGGGTGTTTATTTTCGGGTCGAGTCCGGGTGGGCCAAAAACCTGACCCGTGCCCATCCCTAATTTTCCCTCTAGTTTTTTGTGGTTAAAACAGGGGATGATCAAGACAAGGTTGCCTAGTTGTGGATGTTGCTTACCATTGACTTATTTCGTGTCGTCAAGCAAAGCGAGGCGTATCAGTGGGTGTATAAATGCGTTAAAGTTCTTTAAAAGTTTGATTAGTAGATCATGAGGTTTAGTTATAGCCTGAAAAGTTTAATTAAGTTCAAGTGTAAGTTTCGCTATTTTCGCCTTAACTATTGGCTTTGATTTGAGCTTGTGGAATTCATGTTATGCATGGTTTTGATTAAATAGGCAATGTTTATAAAAATATTTAAATGCTTGGAAGCATTGAGATTTGTTTCTAAAACGAATGGTAAGTTGCCTTTGGCAATGTGGTTGCATATGAAATGGTTTTTGAGAAATGCATTGAAAGCAGTAAATAAATGTATTTGGAAATGATGTATTAGCTATGTGACATAATGAGAAACTATCAGATATAGTTGGCTAGCCATATGATTAAGTGTACTATAATATTAAAATCGATCATGCCACGGTCCTTGAAGAAAAGCGGTTTAACTAGGCTACTCGGATCGTTGGGTTATCACTTGGGGTATGTGGTTTAATTAGACAACCCAAGTTGATGGTATCTTGCGGTTTAACTAGGCAAGGTATGAGATTTTGTGGAGGTAGTACCACCATGAAAAATACGTGTATCCAAAAGTGTGGATAGAGGTGAGACTATCCGGGGTCATTATAATTGCCAATATATGCGATTTATGAGATATATTAAATGGTTTTATGCATAAGATTGTTATGCATGATTTGTTGTGGAGACAAATGTGATAATGTTTTTGGTTTAACTTTGTACAACTATGGAATCATGATTTTTGAATGGTTTTATAATGCATTAATGTTTTACTTAAGAGCATCCTCATTAAACATGATTGCTTACGCTCTATTTTTTTTCATCGATGCACAGAAATAAAGTTGGAGGCTGCATTGTGACGGCAAGAAAGATTCAAGAGCAAAACTTTTGATTGTGTATGAAAACTTAATTTTATTTCGGTTAATAAGGCAATGTGTACCACGTTTTGAGGAGGTTTATACATTGTATTTTGGTTGTAATATGAAGATCATATGTTGTGGTTGATGGAACATATCTTATTGATTTGTGATCCAATATATATTGGACTAGCATTCATGTGTTTGGTATTTGTTAGATTTCTTAGTATGCATATAAGTTGGAGATGCCTATGCTTATGTCGTTATGATTCGAGCATGCTTTAATTGTTGGTCTAAGTTTATTGATGTGTAGCTTATGCTGGAATATGCCTTAAATATCTTTTTGAATTTCAAGTTGGGTGAAAATAGGAAGCATGTCTCTAGTGATGTGAACTTGTAGGAATTGCCTCTAGCTATTTGTGTTTCTTTGAGCACTTAGCTTGTATTGATGCTTGGTTTATTGATGTATAAGTTTGAGATTGATTAATGTATGATTGAAGCACCTATTGGAAGAAAAATTGGCAAAATTATATATTATAGGTCCAGACGTACTAATACATGGGGTACTGTATTGGTACGAGTAAGTGTATTTTGGCTTAAGAGATCGGTACGCGAATAACTGTTTCGGTATGTGTGTATCAGTCCTACAAAGGGGTACCGATACACGGAGAAGCGTATCGGTGCAATTTTGAGCTATTAAAATATAAATTTTTGAATTGAAAAAAGCGTACCGATACACTTGTTCGTGTACCGATACAATCAACAGTTATTTCAGTTAAAGTGATGTTTGAAGTTTGTTGTTCTTCCGTTTTGGTCCTTGTTTGTTATGCATGTAAATAAATGAGTTTAGATGGTTGTTTTGGGCTGAAATTCAACGAGCAAGCATGTAATCTGACTAATTGAGGATTGGTAATTTAAACTTTAACTAAGTCCTTGTAATTTATTAGATTTACGTTTTAGTTCCTAAAATGTATTCATATCCATTCGAGTCTTTTCAGTGTCCGTTTCTTCTGAGATTTCAGCCGCTGCCAGTATGCTCACCTTAGGTTAACATGTTGCATCTAAAAAAGAAAAAAAAGAAAAAAATAGATTCATTTCTTGTATAATCGTTTCGGGTTTGCTTGGGCAAACCTAATGTAGCTCACTCGGTACGGTTGGGCGTCTAGGTCGGGTCGAGGGGGTTACATGATAGAATGACGTGTCATATGAAAAAATATTTTATATTTTATAAAATTTTATAAAAATATTTTTTGATTGGTGTGTCATTATGTAAAGTCAACATATTTGTATATATGACATTGATATCGTGACGTGCATTGTCATGTAGTTTTGTCACGTCATTTCAAGTTGTTTAATGTCAGTTGACTATCAGTTCTCATTTATATAAAAGCCATTTTGACCCAAAATAAAATGTTGGGATTAAATTGGTTCAAAAAAAGAATAAGGGTCAAAATGAATATTCAATCAAACATTATGGACATCTTTAGTATTATGCCTTCAACTTAAGATCTTTAAGTTTTAGATACAAGTGTTCAACTGTTCACGGTGGGATTGAATTTGGATCTAGATTACACGTGGGATATGGATAATATGAACAAAAACCGTCTGTTTTTTACTCATTTTATGGAAGTTAAATTTTAGTTCCTAATTTTAAATTTTAAATTTTAAAAATACAAATTCAATACTCTAAATCCTAATTTTAATTATTAATTTTAAATTATAATTTTAAATCCTAACTTTATTTTTTTAGTTTAATATGTTTTTTTATATTAAAAAAGTTTTATATGTTTTTTCGAACTTCGTCTCCGAGTTCTCAGTTAATGCTCATTTACTATTAATTATTTTGTATATAGAGTTTAATTTTTTTTGGAGTTTTTAAGATATGAATATTGTTAAGTCATAATGATTTAATATCTTCATTATAGTATTATATATTATTATAAATCTAATTTGTTTACATAAATTATATAATATATAAAATAATATGATACAATACATTATATAAACTAAAACACATGCCGAAAGAAATAACATCTCGAAAATCATATCAATCCGATAGTCGAATTTAAAGTTAAAAGAAGCATAATCCGCTAAGGCTTTGGTTGGGGGAGACGAGGGAATAGTGAAGGATAAGAGGATCATGAGGGAATAGTGAAGTATAAATTTAGTTCGATTTGGATTCAGGTTTAGATTTAAGTTAAAAAATATTGAGTTCGATATAAGTCAAGTCAATTTAACTTTGGGCCTAAATTTAGGCTCAAATAAAATAGAGTGTGGACAAAACTTAATATATCATATTGTGAAATCAACTGATAATTTGCTAATCGGTACAAGAATAATCTAATTCTTTTAATAGTATTAAGGTGATTATAATGTTGTATTTGTTTATATTTTTTTCTTAATCTTATAATATGACACATACACCTTGCAGTCAAACTACTCTAACTCGAACATTTTAAGATAAATATTGTCTTTTTCTCACTTGGACCACGCGTTGGATTAAAATTAATTTAATTATTTAATTAATTGTAAGAATCATCAAAGTACACTCAAGCCAATTTTTTTTTAATTTTAAAGTGCACAAATGGTGGCTTTGGAACCCGGAATTATATAAAGAAAGAGCTAAAGTTTCCACTTTGGGCCCATGTGATAAAACAAAGGGATCTTTTTCCCACCTATGCAAGACTCTACAAATTTGGTCCAATTCTTAAATTCAATCTTTTGTTTAACGGAAATTGTTAAACAAGTCTTTTTATTTTAATTTTGTCAAAATTTAATCCTCATACTTTATACAAATTGAGAAGACATAACTAAGTCTAATTTTTCAATGAACACGTGGATTCGAACAATTGACTTTTGCTAAATTTACTCAAATATCAAGTGAGTCTCTAAATTAAACCATGGATTAAATAAACCCTAATTTGCGAGTGTATTTTCAATGTTTAAGACAATTTCAAAGGTTATTTTCACCATAGTTTTGCAAAACTAGAAGTAATATGATCTATAATTCAAACTAGGGGATCACATGGTTCCTGAGTTTAATTATAGGGGCCTATTTGATATATAAGCCTATAAATTATTAAACTACTAAACTCCCTGTGATTTAATGATAATGTTTAACAATGTTCTCCATTTGGGATAAGTCCTCAGTTTTCTTAAAGTACAAGACTTAAATGCTGAGAAATTAAAATATAAGGGCTAAAATTCTCAATTTTTTGTAAAACTAGAGGGATGGAATCTGAAATTTGACCTATAATAAGTTTTATACCTTTCGTAGACCTGGCACCCACTTTTGAAGGCTGTCCAAAAAGATCATCTACCAACTCAGGTACACCCCTTTTTGGTTTCACTTCCTTCACCAATAGGTCATCGCCACGTGTCTCTCGTGGGACCCACTTAACCCTCCTGCCACCAAATCAATCTCTTTGTTTTAACCATTATAATAATTACTAATTCGGATCGAATACTATAAGAACCCGTTATAAGATGACTTTTCCAATCGAAAATGTTACATTCACAATATTAATATTCAAATCTCTGATTTTTAAGTGATTTAATACTTTATCTCATTAGACTAACTAGTAATTAATTCGAATCGAATTTTATAGACCAAGTTATTCTTGTAAGCCACGTGTCCCCTTTTGACTTTTCTTTTTGTGTGTTGGGAGGTTGCCTTGCTTATCAGTTCAGAACGCAGAACAGCGGAAGAATAAAATTAAAAAAAAAACATCTTTAGTGAAAACGAAGGGTTTTTTTTTTCTTGTAAAGTTTTGAACTTTGATGATTTCCCAAACTGTAAATCTATGAAGATATGCCCAAAGTCCACAAATTTGGAAAAAAAATATTTAAGAAATAAAGAAAAAAATAGTCTTGATTTGAGAAATAGATTAAGTGTCAATTCCAGAAGAAGAGATTCGTAGGGAATAGTATTGGATGCTGGAGATTTTTTTTTACAAGAATAATAAAAATTCATTATTGTTCTTCTTTTCCCTTTAATTTACACGGTGTATAAATTCTAGGGTTATTATTCTTATTTTCATTCATTTTGTTTAGTTGTTGGCATCAAGCTGTTTATTTCAGAGGGAGAAGGATCTGAGTTTTTCATTTATACCAGGTGATTTCATTTTTCATTTATTGTTTTTGTTTGCTTGAATTAGATTTCAGTTGTATAATATCAAGATTTTAGATTTAGTTATGAATTTCTTAGGTTGTAGGAAAAGAGGAATAGTTGATTATTCAGTAGCAATGAAAATTTTATTGTGTAGCTTTGTCTTTTTGTTTTGATCTCAATTCATGATTAATATGGGGGTTTCTCCCCAAAGTTTTCGATGTTTATAACCGGCTCGAAGATTAGTGATTGAAAATGCAAAGATGTAAAAGTTTCATGTTTTCAGATTCAGAAGTTAGAAAGTAAGGTGCCAAGATAAATTTCTTATCCGAGTGCTTGAATGACTCGCTTAAAGATTCTGTTTGATGATGAGGATTCTAAGGCCGGCAGTGATCGACTTGGTCCCGTATCATGCATTGATCTCGAGAATGTTGAAAGGTATTATATACTCTCCGGCACCACATCGAATGTACTAAGGATTATATTTTTTATGGTTAAAGTAAATTCCTTGTTCTTCCAGGCTTAATGAGAAGGCCTTCCCGAATGGAGATGTCTATGTTGGTGATTTTAAGGAAATTATTCCCCACGGCAAGGGAAAGTATACATGGTCCGATGGAACGGTGTATGAAGGTGATTGGGAAGCAGGGAAAATGATGGGAAAAGGAATGTTACTTTGGCCTTCGGGTTCAAAATACAGTGGTGATATCTCAGGGGGTTACCTTCATGGTTCTGGCGCTTTTATGGCATCGGATGGATCTATTTACGAAGGGCAATGGAGGATGAATATACGTCATGGATTTGGAAGAAAGAAGTATTCAAATTCAGATATTTATGAAGGAGAATGGAAGGAAGGAGTACATGAAGGTAAGGGTGTATATTTTTGGAATAATGGTAACAAATATACCGGGAATTGGAAACGTGGAAAGATGCATGGTAGAGGTGTTATGGACTGGGTAAATGGTGATCAGTACAATGGCTGTTGGCTTAATGGATTCCGACATGGCTCCGGAATTTATCAGTATGGAGACGGGGGTTATTATTTTGGAACATGGACCAGAGGCCTTAAGGATGGAAAAGGAGTATTCTATCCTGCTGGAAGTAAACGCCCCTCTCTAAAGAAGTGTTGTATGTCTCTGGGACATGATAATGGCCGTAAAAGTGTGTCATCAGAATGTTCATCGCTACATTTGGAGGATCGTATGGTCAAGAAACCGAGTGTTAAGCGCAGCCTCTCTGAAAGGCTATCAGGAAGTGGAGGTCTAAAAAGTTCGGGTCGTATCTCACGCAAGAGTGGTGAAAATTCTGGATTTTCTGATTCTGGAAGAGAATTTGTATGCTCCTCTGGCACATTCTCCCTTGATTCTGATGCTGGACAAAGTGAGGTGCAAGAAAATACAGCTGTAGTTTACGAGAGGGAATTCATGCAAGGAGTTATGATTAAAGAGCGAATAAGAGATTACACTGATTTACCGAAGAAAGCTGAAAAGCAAACTAAATCCATTGCCCAAGGAACAGAAAAGAGTTCCTGCGTTAACATTTTTAAAGGCCAAAGCAGCTATCATTTGATGCTTAATTTGCAACTTGGTATAAGGTAAGCATACTCCGATATTTATTTATTTTTACTTATATCAGGGATTGTCATCTTCAAATTTCATTCTGAATGTCTTTTACTTATCTTTTGTGAGAGTATTTTTTGTTATATACGTAATATATATTATATTTGGCTTTATTGCATGTTATAAAATGCTTGATTTGAAGTTCACAGGTATACTGTCGGCAAGATAACACCGGTGCCTAAGCGTGATGTTCGAGCAGCTGATTTTGGTGATCGAGCTAGAATTACTATGTTTTTCCCTAGAATGGGTTCACAGTTTACCCCTCCGCACAAATCTATTGATTTCTACTGGAAGGATTATTGTCCTATGGTTTTCAGGTACTAAAATCTCGTGCACATTTTTCCAAACTTGTCAAAAAAAAAAAAAAAACATTGTCATCACGACTTTGGTGATTGAATCTTATTGGTGGAGATATATCTTAGGAAGAATTTGAATTTCATAGATTCCAGTCATAGAGAAAATGAATTAATTTATGAAGTTATTCTTTGTGTGTATTTGTTGCATTATGTTCAGGCATCTAAGGGAGTTGTTCAAGCTAGATGCAGCAGAGTACATGATGTCAATTTGCGGCGATGATGGCCTGACGGAAATTTCTTCTCCAGGGAAAAGTGGCAGTCTTTTCTATCTTTCTCACGATGATAAATTTGTGATTAAGACATTGAAAAAATCTGAACTCAAGGTTTGAATCTAATAGCTTTTCATGCATTGTATCTGCTCAGTTGTATTTATGTTTTCAAATTTCGAGCATGTTCATCTAATTATCTATCGATTAAAACATCGTCGGGGAAGGAAATTTTAGCAGCTTGATTTCAAGTAGAATCTGCCGTTATCTTAATGTAGGCTTATATATACCCTTAGATCATGAAGATGTCCTCTATGTTACATAAGTAATTTTCTTCTTTGTAGGTTTTACTCAAGATGCTGCCTAAATACCACAATCACGTTAAAGAACACGAGAATACTCTCATAACAAAATTTTTTGGGGTTCACCGGATAACTTTACCGAGCAGAAGAAAGGTATTTGTCCATCCATCTGTCTTAGCTTATACAGAGCAATGTGCTTGGCTTATGATTTGTGTTCTGCTTTTAGGTGCGCTTTGTGGTTATGGGGAATATGTTTTGCACAGAACTGCGAATTCATCGTCGTTATGATCTAAAGGGATCAACTCATGGAAGATTTACAGATAAAGATAAAATTCATGAAAACACTACATTGAAGGATCTTGACTTGTCATATGAATTTCTTATGGACAAATCATTGCGGAAATTCCTTTTTCAGTAAGCTTCTTGTCTTATCCTCTCTAACATCATGTTCTGCAGTGGCAGGTAGTATATTTTTTTCAGTAAGCTCCAGCCATAGCCCAGTAACGCTTTTGCTAATATGTTCGTAATTTCAAGGTTCAAAGCTAAACAGCAGTGGCCGGTGTTCTGCAAGTAGTTTCCCACTCAATGGTTGTTTTTAACAATCAACGTTCTTTTTGCTCGTGTTGCAGCCAAATTACTGTGGACAGCGCATTCTTGAAATCCCAACAGATAATTGATTACAGCCTTCTTTTGGGATTACATTTTAGAGCTCCCGAGCAACTCGATGGCCTTGTAGAACCTCCCAATATGACGCTTAATACAGAGAACTCTCTTGCTGGCCAAGGTAGGTGTTTCGTTCTCATTTGATCATTTCATGTTATTGATATGTCGTGGTTACACCATAAGAGTAAAATAACTTGGGAGTTGGATTGGAATGAAATGTTGCAGTCTTGTCATGGGAACCTACAGGATACTAGACTTCTCCTCTCCCGGATGCTTTTGATTGTTATTGGCAAATTTTTTGTTCCGAAATATGGGTGTGAATGACTTGGAAAATGAGATACTATAATGGTCATATCTTTTGTATATACAACCATGACCGGTGAACTTGTTGAAGAGTGAGTTGGAGCTAATGGAAGAGAGAGAGAGAATACATGATAATACGAGAATTTGACCCCCTTTTGAACTCTTGGAATGAATTCTATATTTCATTTCCGTGGCTGTTTTCAATGTTGAATTCCTTTGTTTTCATATTATTACTCTATCTAATGGCATGCACCTTATGTTCTGCTGTCACCAGGTGTGACACCAGATGGTGAAGTGCTATTTCCGTCGAAAGGCTTGGTGCTGCTGGCCCATGAACCCAGCTTCGTTAACACCGAACCAGGTCCTCATATCAGAGGAAGCGCATTAAGAGCATTCTCTTTGGGCGACAGGGAAGTCGATGTTTTGGTGCCTGGTACCGGAAGGTAGCTGCTTTTCTTCTCATTCTTTTTGTACATAGGTGTATAGTCTCTGATTGTACTGTTTGTCTAGAAGGTTTTCATTTTTTCAGTTGTCTTTATTCGGTTGGCATCCGCATTTTTACTCAGGTTACGAGTGCAATTAGGAGTAAACATGCCAGCACAGGCTACTCGGAAGCTTTCCCGAGATGAGTCCGATTCGGCCGAAGTTGAACTTTTTGAGGTATATGATGTGGTTCTCTATATGGGAATAATTGATATTTTACAGGAATACAATGCAAAGAAAAAGGCAGAGCATGCATGCAAATCAGTGAAATTCGATCCCACGTCGATATCTGTCGTGGAACCTGAGCTGTATGCTAAACGTTTCACCGATTTCTTGAGACAAAAAGTTTTCCCTGAACAACCATGAATACAAGTTGTGTACATTCATCTCTTCTACCATTGCTGCTTCATTCCTTTTTCGTCTTTTTGACAAATCTTTTTACACTCATTTGTTGTAAAATGATCATTGTCTGCACCAGTTGTACACTGCCATGGTAGAGTTCTTAGTAAATGAGTTCACATTTTTATCCCTCTTTCCCTCTATGTACACGTATACGTATGCATGCATATACGTATTGCTATATCAGTATATACATAGGACCATATCCATATGTATATATATAGTCAACTTAATGTTCCAGCAAAAATGGATAGATACAGGCCATAAACATGCATGCATTTCTTTTTCTTTCATTCATTTCTGGTAGAATATTAGAATTTGTCTATGACCATGAAAATAAATATGAAATTGAATTAACAAAAATAAAAATAATATTTAATATTTTAAGGAAGAAAAGCATATTGATCTGCATCCAAGATTTGATGAACATGATGATCCTAATTAAAATCACAATTTAACAAACCAAAAACACAAAATGGTAAAAAGAATAATAAAAAATCATACATTTTTTTCACCACACCTAACCATCCAAATATTTTTCAACCTAAGCCTTTTTTGGACACCAATACTAAATGAGTCCTAACTTAGCCAGTCTAGAGCTTCCGAGCAGGCAGCATTAGCAGAATGCGAATCAAACACAGCCTACGAGTTCGAACCCCGAACAAGCTGCGGTAGACTTAAAGTTCAAAACTGGACTTGCAGCACATATTACAGACATAAGCCAACTTCTCCAATACGATCATTTTGAACCAAGGGCGAAAGACAACTTCGGTCGCAATTTGTTCTTTCCCAGTAATTTCATTTGATTTAAACGTTCTTCCTCCTCCTGTTGCTTCTTCCTCTTCATTGCCTCTTCCTTTTGTCTTTGAAGCTCCTCTAATTCCCTATATCTTTCCTCCTCCCTCCGCTGCTGTTCCAGTGCTTCCCTTCTCTGAGCTTCTTCCACCCTCTTGCGGTTCTCTTCGAGCATCTTTTCTAACTCCTCTTTCTCTTTTCGAGCTTGCTCCTGTTAACAAAATCAGTCAAGATTGATCATGAAATGGAAGGAAATAACGTCACAACTATAAGCCAAAAAGAGAGAAATCGAAACAAACATCAAAAGAAAGATTACCTCTTTTTGCCGAGCCTCAAGAAGGGCTGCTTCCTTTTCTTTTTCAAGCTGAGCAGCAACTTCATCATTAAGTCTTCTCCTTCCCTCCTCTAATCGCTTCTGAATTTCCTGCTTGATTTCCTCAGAGTTCAAGCACTCTTCAACTTTTTTCTGAATTGCTTCTTCCACTCTGTTAGCAGTCTCTTCTTCTATGAGTTTTAGTTCTATTTCTTGTTGACGCCTGGAAAACAAGAGAAATGTCAAGCAGGAAAATGAAACATGCATTTGGGGAGATACGCCGCAACCTTTCATTACAGATATCTTTCTAAACCAGACAACAGTACAAAAACAGCTGACATGTCATGTTTGCCTCTTTTCTTCTTTCTTTATCTCACCATCTTTATTGATGCACCATGTAACTATAATAAGCGGGCAAACTAACCTTCATGATGACAAAGGCACTAAATTATGCTATGTTTTTAAGACATACCTCTAATAGAACCTGATCCAAACAAAAGAGTTACAAAAGTGGTGAACAGTAGATAAAGGTGCATCCAATTAGATCATCAAAAATAACAGTTGAATTATAGCAGTATCTTCCTTCAGAAAATCCTGTGGAGAAGAATATCAAGTAACTTGCCGCAAATTTATAACTAATCACCGTAATACTTCAAACCTTGCATCAAAATACGTTTTTTTTATGAGAAGAGTTTCTACCATTTTATAGACATCACCCCTTTTTAATGGTTAGTGAATAAAACTCAACTTAAAACATTAAGTCGGAATGGCTTTCACTGTAAATTACAAAACCAACAGAATTAAGATGCTTGGACAGCACAAACATTTCTCTTGGTGCTCTACAATGGCATCACATAAATAATAAACAATTCTCTATATTCTGTACATGCAACTAATGCTCTTTGTCCATCAAGAATGAAACTAAGTCCAGAAAAAGAGTTCAGATTTTTTGCAAGACCTAACAACCCACATGGGAACTTTACTTCCATATCTCCCATAAGATTTGTGGCTATGTCATCGTAGTAAACCAAATATCATATTCTTATGACAAAAAACATACAATAATATATCATCTTCCACCAGAGTCATGAGTCCAAAGCACAGTGTGAATGAGATCCAAATATTAATAAAATAAAAAAATATTGAACATGTAGCAAAAGTTATGAAAATTTAAATAAAAGTAGAGTGGATATAATTCAAGAAGATCTAAAAGAACACAGGAAAAAAATTAAAATAGCCTGCATAAATTTGATATACCTTTTCCTCTCCTCTTCCTTTTTCAGTTTCTCATTGGCATTTGTGTGGTCTATTGACCCTAGATTTGGGCTAGATGATTTATGAGTAGGAGACAATGAAGAACTACTTATTTGCCTCTTATAACGCTTTGGAGTCGAAGAACGACTTCTATGATGTCTTGCAGTTGGAGAACGGCTTTTGTAGCGCCGTGGACTAATGGAACGACTCTTTCTTCTGTACAGCAACACGAATTATTGAGCAACAGCAATAGAAATGGGGGAAACTAGCTACACAAACTAAGAATGAGTAAAGCTCACCATCTAGCAGAATAAATATAAAAGCATATACAGTTACCTCATACATTGTTAAGATAAGCATTGAGCTCCATCATTTATCACACGAAGAAGATAAGGTTACATTCAAGCAACAAAAGGAACCCATCAGCACCCATCACCTGCTCACTTCCCATCTCAAGCGATGGGAAGAAACTGTCTTTAATGTTTTAACGAAGAGCATGCTTCCTATCACTGTCATAGACTTCTCTATACTTTGCTCCAAGTGTTTTTGTAATTAGCATATACAATATTTCCATTTTCCCAATCAAAAGGAACGTTCCTCACATGTTAAATGCTCACTGAGATGCTGACAAATTCATAGAAGATATTGAATAATACACCATCAAACTTTATCGGAATACTTTCAGCTACAATTGGTCATTAAACACAAATATATAATCCAGAAGGTACTCAAGAAAGTCAGTGATGCCGTCTGAACAGAAAAGTACCACACGCATAACAAAATATAGACAGCCAAAAGATTAAACTGCAACTTAAATGACTCTGAAAACACCAGTCTAACAAATGTCAACAGCACACCCTCAACTGCAGCAGCACCTTCCATTTGGCGCATTCAAGAATCTAATTGCCACTCCATATCAAATTCTTGTCTGGGATCCAATTCTAGAAAAGCAATCATAATTGTAAACAGAAAGCAAGCTACATAGTCTTTCCAGCAAATCCGAAGGAGCACCAAAAGATGTACAAATAAGTAGCTTACACATAAACTTGAAGAATCTGTTATTCCAATCCAAAAACAAATTCCAGAGTTCCAACATTTCTTACAAATTTCCTTACAGCAGTATCTTGTATGTTAACAAATTAACATAAACAGCATGAACATAAATGGGATCACCTGCTATAAGAATAAGGCGACTGACTTCTATCCCTCCTGCTCCTCCTCCCATGCCTATGTCTTACAGGAGACGGTGAATGCCTACGCCTATACAAGGGCGAGCGAGACCAGGATCTTGACAAATCTCGAGGCATCTGCTATCAGTTAAACGCCTCAACGTTATGAAATATCTGTTCCCGCAAAATCACAACGAATGTACAAATGTTTCCCCTGCGAAATCAAAATATATCTAGCTAAGTCAAAGAAATTAAAAAGGAATAAACTTGGATTCATCATCCTTAATCAAACTGACCTGAAAATCCAATGTGGCTGATGTGAAAAATTAAAATTATCAGCTTAATAGACAAAGATTTTGTTTTTCCAATAATCCCTTCTCGTTCTCTCAAAAATTTCCCGGGTTTTCTATTTAATCAAACAAAAGGAAAGCAGATAAATTTAACACAACAGAAGAAACCCTAGATCAGGCCAACCCTGCGGAGAAATACCGAAAATCTTAAGAAACCTCGCTTTACATGAAATTCACATTGAATAATTAAAAAATTATATAAAAAACTAAAACATATATAGCAAATCAGAACCCAACCCTAAATTAGAGAAATTACGCAAATAAGATGCACATGAAGTAAAATTAGAGAGCAAATTTGTTGAATAATTCTATTATAAATATTAGGCAAATTGAGAAAATGAAAATTTAGTACCAGTAATTTGAATTGAATTTGATGAAATTATCCAACTTCAGATAGGAAAGGTTCTACATTTGCTTACAAATAGTCTTTTAGGTTTAGGGTAAAATATACAAATAGTCCATTGATTATAGGAGTTCTTTTGTTGGGTCCTAATTCCCCAATTACGAAAATTTACAAAATAATTATTTAACTTTTAAGCTAAAGGGGTATTTTATACCCCAAATTACCGCACGAACCCTAGATTTTCCTATCCTCAAAATCCACCAATCAGATCGGTTGTTGCTCGTCCCTTAGCCGTGGTTGTTGACCGTCCTCACACCATCGCGACGACGTCAGTTTCGTTCCTCTAGTGGAGCAAGTCAGGGCAGGGCGTCAGTGCTCGTGGTTCGGGAACGTGTGAAACCTACGTTTGATTTTGATATAATTAAATTGTTAAGGATCAAATTGAAAAACTTGAAATTGATTTCAAAGTCCTTTTAATAAGTTTTAAATCACCAACACTTTAAAACTGATTTGAAAAACTCAAAACTCCAAATATTTTCTAAGTGTTCCAAGGCTAAAATGTTGAAAACCGTCCAGGTGTATCAATACGCTTCCAGCCGTATCGATATTTTTTTTTTTACAAAGTTGGCTACTGTAAAGATGTGTTTCGATACGGTTAAGAGCGTATCGAAACAGTGTATCGAAACAGATTGCATCTGTATCGATACGCCCCTCTGTAAAACTGAAGGAGTTTGAATGGTGTACCGATACGGCTTCACCCGTATCGATACAGTTTTAAATGAATTTTTAATTCGAAGTGTTTTAAATGTATTCGACTGTTGGTGTCAGTTGTTAGGTAACCAACATTTAAAATGGCAGTTTACCCGTATCGATACGGTAAACCCTCGTATCGAAACAGAAACTTCCAGTGAGCTAAGTTGAGAAAAAGGTATCGATACGGTCTTATCCGTTTCGATACACTCCATGTCTCGTACCGATACGCCTACGTGTGTTTCGATACCCCCTCTTTATTATGTACAACGGCTCTTTCTTTTTTGAGACAGGTATCGATACGACTCCCCGTGTACCGATACGGATAGATGCAGAAGTGCATTTATGGTGGAAAGAGAGGGTCCCAACGGCTCTATTCAATTCCCTAACCACCCAAACGGCTAGAATTGATAGATGAGGCATAAATTGAAGCTCTTTGAAGACCAATAACAACTATTGCATTAAAGACAAACATTCAAGCAAAAATCCAACCTCAAGTATGCCTAATTTCCAATCTCTTGTATTTCCCAAATTGTGTTGTATCCAATTCTTATTTTATCTTCAAATTTGGGTTGAGTGTTGTACTTTAAGGGACAAATTTGTATTTAAGAGATATACTTCTTGTCCAATTTATTCTTTGATTATTTGTGAGGGTTTGGTCAAATTTTGGGCAGAAAATTTGACCGGTTGTGTAAAGGTTACCTCCTAAGCCTTGAAAAGGGGAAGAACAAATAGTGAATTGTTGAAATCCTTAGTGGTAGCTAAGGTAGTGGATGTAGAGTTTATTTGGAACTTGAACCACTCTAAAATCCTTTGTTCTTCATTTTTAATTGCCCTTTCACTCCACAAAGTTTTTAAATCCCAATTCACCCCCTCTTGGTCTTGATCATTCAATCGATCCACTCAACAATTGGTATCAGAGCCTACTTCTTTGAGGATTAACAACCACAAGAGGAGTTCCTATGAAGAGTGTGATCATCCAAAAATCAAGAGATGACATCTACCTCCGGTTCGAGCATGTATGAGTCTCAATCCACTACAAAACCACCTTTATTCAATGGTGACAACTATCCGTTTTGGAAGAATCGGATGCGCCTCTTCATCAAGTCCAACGATTACTTGGTTTTGGATGTCATTGAAGATGGCCCCTACATTCCATTGAAGCAAGATAGTGAAGGGAAGATGGTTTTGAAAAAGAAGATGGAGATGAGTGAAGAAGATAGGAAGAAGATCCAAATAAATGACAAAGCTCTTCACATGCTCTTTTGTTCTTTCGGTCCGGATATCTACTCCAAAGTCTCATCCATTGAGAGTGCCAAAGAAGTGTGGGATACTCTTGAGACCACCTATGAGGGAACCAACGATGTCAAAGAAACTAAGATTGGAATTCTCAATCTTAGTTGTGAGAATTTCAAGATGGAGCCCGACGAGACGGTGTCCAAGATGTTTGATCGCTTCTCAACCATAGTCAATGGGCTTAAAGGGTTTGGAGAGACTATACCGAAAGACAAGCTTGTCCGGAAGCTACTATACTCACTTCCCGAATCTTGGGATGGGAAGAGAACCGCCATCATAGAAGCCAAAAACTTGAAGACTTTAAAACTTGATGAGCTAGTGGGTTCTCTCCTTACTCATGAGATTATGAAGCAAGGAAGGGAAGAAGAGAAGAAGAAGGAAGAGAAAAGAGTAGAAAAGCTAGAGATGGAAAAGAAGAAGAAGATGAGAATAGCTCTCAAAGCTTCATTACTTGAGGAGAGCTCTTCTAGTGAGGAGGATGATCTAGAAGAATTGGCTATGATAGCCAAACGATTCTCACGCTTCATGAGGTCCAACCGGGGAAGAAAAATTCAAAGAAAGATGGACTTCAAAGGTAAAAACAAAGAAGAAGCAAGGGATCAAATCATTTGCTTCGAATGCAATAAACTCGGCCACATACGGTTCGGAGTGCCCTCAACTCAAGAAGAAGGGCTTTGAGAAGAAGAAGAAGCTCAAAGCCAAGCTTGCTACTTGGAGTGATGAGGAGTCATCCGAGGATGACGAACAAGAAGTTGCCAACCTTTGCCTCATGGCACTTGAGGAAGATTCCTCCAGGGTAACCTCTAACTCATCATCTTTAGATTTTACATATGATGAATTAAATGATGCATATGATGAGTTGCAAGAGGTCTATGATGAATTAGTTGAGAAATACAAGGAGTCGGTCATTAGAAATAAGAAAATTATTTCGGAACTAAATGATAAAAATGACTCACTTTCTCAAGCTAATTTAAATTTTGAGAAAAAAGATTTTAGGGTTGAAAGATGAACTAAAATTCTTCTAAGATGAAAATGTTGACCTTAATAATCTTATTTCTCAATGTAATAGTGAACACCAAAAGGTGTTAGATGAGCTTAACAAGCTCAAAGAGTCTTTTAAAAATGTTGGTAGTGTGAAACATGAAATAGGTGAATCTTCAAAAACAAACCAACCTAGGAAAAAGACTAATAACTACAAACAAAGTAGCTTTCCTAGACATAGTAGAACTAAAAAGATTAGAAGTGTATGTGTTCCTAAAGAACTTGTAAAATCTAATAATATTGTTGCTACGTCACCTTGGATTCCTAAGGGAACCAAGTTATTGGGAGCTAACACTCGTGGACCCAAAATGATTTGGGTACCAAAAACAAAAGTTTAATATCTTTGTTTGTAGGGGAGCATTGCTACAAGGCCAAAGCACAAAGTCAAAACTCATGGTACCTTGATAGTGGATGCTTGAGGCATATGACCGGAGACAAGAGTAGATTCATGGATCTAAAGCCAAAAAGTGGAGGAGTGGTGACATTTGGTGACAACTCCAAAGGCCACATTAAAGGTATTGACTCTATAGGTAATCACTCTACTACTCTTATTGAAAATGTCTTGTATGTCGATGGTCTTAAACACAATTTGTTGAGCATAAGTCAATTGTGTGATAAAGGATTTAATGTTCTATTTGATAAAAATGGGTGCAAAATTGTTGACATTAAATCTAATAATATTATGCTCATAGGTCATCGCATAGGTAACATTTATATGGTGCATCTAGATGACATACATACATCGCATGCATGTTTAGTAGCTCAAAATGAAAATGATGCATGGTTGTGGCATAGGAAACTAGGACATGCTAGCATTAGTGTTTTAGAAAAATTAGTTTCCCTTGATCTAGTTAGAGGTTTACCCAAGATTAAGTTCTCAAACGATAAAATTTGTGATGCATGCTCTAAGGGTAAACAACATAAGTCTTCCTTCAAATCCATTAATGATGTTTCTACAAGTAGGTGTTTACAACTTATCCATATGGATTTATTTGGGCCAATTAGGACTATGAACTTGGGTGGTAAATCTTATGCATTTGTTCTTGTAGATGATTTTTCTAGATTTACTTGGGTTCTATTTTTAAGTACTAAAGATGAGGCTTTAGAAAAATTCATCACATTTTCAAAACTAACCCAAATGATCTTGAACTTAGAATTTCACATATTAGAAGTGGTCATGGAACCGAATTTCAAAACTTAGGGTTTGAAGAGTTTTTAAATGAAAATGGTATTAGCCACAATTTTTCGGCTCCTCGAACTCCTCAACAAAATAGGGTAGTTGAGAGGAAAAATAGAACTTTACAAGAAATGGCTAGAACCATGCTTTGTGAAAACAATTTACCTAAATATTTTTGGGCGGAAGCCACAAACACCGCTTGCTACATTGTTAACCGAGTAATGATTAGGCCAATTTTAAAGAAAACACCTTATGAGATTTTAAAATCTAAAAAGCCTAACATTAGCTATTTCCATCCATTTGGTTACAAGTGTTTTGTTTTAAATAATGGAAAAGACAACTTAGGTAAATTTGATGCAAAAAGTGATGAAGCTATTTTCATAGGATACTCTTTAACCTCTAAAGTCTATCGTGTACTTAAAAAAAGAACGTTAGTAGTAGAAGTATCTATACATGTTGTATTCGATGATAACCTCCTTCCAAGGAAGGATTCTTGTGATGATGATGATGTAGGAATCATAAATGCCTTTGATGGAGGATAAACTTCAAAGGAGGAAGAGATTCCAACAAAAGAAGAGGACACACAAGATCCATCTTTTGAAGCCTTGAAGGACTTGGCTCTTGAGGAAAAAGAAGTGAGCTACCCAAGGGAGTTCAACTATGTCAAAGATGGTGAAATCTTGGGTGATCCATCCAAGGGGGTAACCACTCGATCTTCCCTTAGATTAATGAATCATGTTGCATTTATCTCATGCATTGAGCCTAAGAATATAAAAGAAGCATTGAAAGATGATTTTTGGATTATGGCTATGCAAGAAGAGTTAAATCAATTTAAGAGAAGTAACGTTTGGACATTAGTTGATAGGCCTAGTAATCAATCTACTATAGGAACTAAATGGGTCTTTAGGAACAAACTAGATGAGAGTGGTAACATTGTGAGAAATAAAGCTAGACTAGTAGCACAAGGTTACACTCAAGAAGAGGGAATAGATTTTGATGAAACCTATGCACCCGTAGCTAGAATGGAAGCTATTAGGATGTTGCTTGTATATGCATGTTATCATGATTTCAAGCTTTTTCAAATGGATGTTAAAAGCGCATTTTTAAATGGTTTTATAAATGAAGAAGTGTATGTGGAACAACCACCGGGTTTTGAAGACTCAAAATTTCCAAATCATGTTTTCAAACTCACTAAAGCTCTTTATGGTTTAAAACAAGCTCCTAGAGCTTGGTATGAAAGACTTTCAAACTTTTTAATTGAAAAAGGTTTTGAAAAAGGTAAGGTGGACACAACACTTTTTATAAAAAGGTATAAAAATGACATCTTAGTAGTACAAATTTATGTTGATGACATTATTTTTGGTTCTACTAACGAATGTCATTGCAAAGAGTTTGCTAAGCTAATGCAAGGTGAATTCGAGATGAGCATGATGGGGGAGCTCTCATTCTTTTTGGGACTCCAAATCAAGCAAAGGAAGGACGTCACCTTCATCAATTAAGCAAAATACATTAAGGATATGCTCAAGAAGTTTGGCTTGGAGAATGCAAAGCCTCAAGCCACACCTATGAGCTCATCTGCAAAGCTTGACAAGGATAAAGGAGGTTAGTGTGTTGACTCTAAGCTTTACCGTTCTATGATTGGATCATTGCTTTACCTTACCGCAAGTAGACCGTATATCTTGTTTAGTGTTTGCTTGTGTGCTAGGTTACAAGCTAGTCCTAGAGAGTCACACCTTATAGCCGTTAAGAGAATCTTTAGGTACCTTAGAGATACTCATTGCTTAGGTCTTTGGTACCCTAGAGACTCCACCTTCAACCTTCATGCTTATTCGGATACGGATTATGGGGGGTGTAAAATCGATAGGAAGAGTACTTCGGGAACTTGTCAATTCTTAGGTAGTATGTTCATATCTTGGTTCTCTAAGAAACAAAATAGTGTAGCCTTATCTACCACCGAAGCCGAGTACATATCCTTAGGGAGTTGTTGTGCTCAAGTCCTTTGGATGAAGCAACAACTCTTAGATTATGGTATTAAAGTTGAAACCATACCCCTTAAGTGTGACAACACTAGTATCATATGTTTGACAAAAAATCCCATCCAACACTCTAGAACCAAACACATAGAAATAAGACATCATTTCATTAGAGATCATGTCCTTAAAGAAGATGTTGTTATAGAGTATGTTGACACCTTAAATCAATTAGCGGACATATTTACAAAACCTTTAGACAAAGAACGTTTTTGGTCCCTTAGGAGAGAGTTAGGTCTAACTAGCCTATCTTGACCTTTTAGGACCTCTTTTGTGCTTAAAATTGCTTAATCTTGTGAAATTGCATGTTTGTGTGTTGTAACTCTTGAAAATATCCATGCCTATAGCTAGGGGGAGTATGATTCTATTAAAATATGCTTGGAACTGCTCATTCATCATTTGCATTCCTTTAGGAGGTGTTAGAATCGAGCTTATGGTTGTTCTTTAGGCCTAAAATGTATTTCTGGGCTTAGGGTATCGATACGACCCTACGAGTATCGATACGCGTACTTCGTTAGTTTCCCAGAATACATTTTGCCTTACACGGGTATCGATACGGTTGAACCCATTTCGATACGAGTTACAATCGTTTCGATACGGATTGCATTCGTTTCGATACGATCCTTCAACGGGCATTTTTACGGGAATTACGTTTTTACCCTCGTATCGATACACCCTCAGGTGTATCGATACGCGATTACGTAGACTACTTTAATTTGGCCTTTAAAGTGTTCAACTTTTACCAAAACTAAAATTCTCAAAACCCTAAAAACCCTAGCCGTTTTCAGCCTATAAATAGCCTCTCTTTGCATTCCATGCATATCATCTAGGATATTTTATTTATGCACCTTTGCTTCATGTTTTTAGGATTAAGTTTACTTTATTTTAAACATATGCTTTGATTTTCTATTATGTTGGATTTTTAAGTTGATGTTATGCTTTATTTGAACTTAATGATAATTATGTTGTTTATCTATTTATACCTTTGCCTAAGTTATGCACTTTACATTGTCTCAATTATTTTTGATCTAACAAAAAGGGGGAGAGGGAAGCTCACAACACTTAAAAAATTTGATTTTCAACTTAAAAGTTACCTAGCTCATATTAAGGGGGAGTTAATTTTGCAAAGTTTTTCAAAGTGTCAAAAATTTCAAGTTTTGGTTTTGTTATATCAAAAAGGGGGAGATTGTGAAACCTATGTTTGATTTTGATATAATTAAATTGTTAAGGATCAAATTGAAAAACTTGAAATTGATTTCAAAGTCCCTTTAATAAGTTTTAAATCACCAACACTTTAAAACTGATTTGAAAAACTCAAAACTCCAAATATTTTCTAAGTGTTCCAAGGCCAAAATGTTGAAAACCGTCCAGGTGTATCGATACGCTTCCAGTCGTATCGATACCTTTTTTACAAAGTTGGCTACTGTAAAGATGTGTTTCGATACGGTTAAGAGCGTATCGAAACATCGTATCGAAATAGATTGCATCTGTATCGATACGCCCCTCTGTAAAACTGAAGGAGTTTGACTGGTGTACCGATACGGCTTCACCCGTATCGATACGATTTTAAATGAATTTTTAATTCGAAGTGTTTTAAATGTATTCGACCGTTGGTGTCAGTTGTTGTGTAACCAACATTTAAAATGACAGTTGACCCGTATCGATACGGTAAACCCTCGTATCGAAACAGAAACTTCCAGTGAGCTAAGTTGAGAAAAAGGTATCGATACGGTCTTATCCGTTTCGATACACTCCTTGTTCCGTACCGATACGCTTATGTGTGTTTCGATACCCCATCTTTATTATGTACAATGGCTCTTTCTTTTTTGAGACATGTATCGATACGGCTCCCCGTGTACTGATATGGATAGCTTCAGAAGTGCATTTATGGTGGAAAGAGAGGGTCCCAACGGCTCTATTCAATTCCCTAACCACCCAAACGGCTAGAATTGATAGAGGGGGTATAAATTGAAGCTCTTTGAAGACCAGCAACAACTATTGCATTAAAGACAAACATTCAAGCAAAAATCCAACCTCAAGTGTGCCTAATTTCCAATCTCTTGTATTTCCCAAATTGTGTTGTATCCAATTCTTATTTTATCTTCAAATTTGGGTTGAGTGTTGTACTTCAAGGGACAAATTTGTATTTGAGAGATATACTTCTTGTCCAATTTCTTCTTTGATTATTTGTGAGGGTTTGATCAAATTTTGGGTAGAAAATTTGACCGGTTGTGTAAAGGTTACCTCCTAAGCCTTGAAAAGGGGAAGAACAAATAGTGAATTGTTGAAATCCTTAGTGGTAGCTAAGGTAGTGGATGTAGAGTTCATTTGGAACTTGAACCACTCTAAAATCCTTTGTTCTTCATTTTTAATTGCCCTTTCACTCCACAAAGTTTTCAAATCCCAATTCACCCCCTCTTGGTCTTGATCATTCAATCGATCCACTCAACAGAACGAGATTTTCGCACAGGTTTTTTGTATTCCTTCATGGACTCTATACCCTTGATTCCGTCGCCGGCAGTATGTCTTTTGATGATGATCATCGGCGTCTATAGTTAGATGCTCTGATCACCTCTCTTTCTGCCCTCCAAACCCGATTCTGGTTTCTCATCCCTTTCTCCCCTGTGCTTTTTCCGCTGCAACCCGTTTCCTTGTGACTTTACCCTTTCTTCTGTGGCTATTGGTTTGGTTGGCTCTGTTGCTATTTGATGTGAGATGACTGGCGATCTCTGTTTGTGGTCTGTTGTTTAATTTTGCTGCACTGTTATGTGAAATTTCTGGTGTTTTCTGCTTGTTGTTGGTTTTTGAAGTTTGCTACAAATTCGTTGTTTAGCTCGTTGCCATTTCCAACGGTTGATTGTGGTTCATTCCCATATTGTTTTATTGAGGTTGTTTTGATTGCTTGGAGTTTTTGATCGTGGGTGCTTTTATCTCTCTTGGTTTTTGTTCTTCCGTTTGGTTCCTTTCTCCTTTCATGTTATGGCCATCCTAGCTTTGAATGTACGAGGCTTGGGAAATATAGAGACTATGAGAGCTCTTTGTAACTCAGTTTTGAAGCACAGGCCGACTATTATTTTCCTGAGCGAAACAAAACAAAAGAAGAGATATCTTGAAAAAATCAATATGAAAATGAAGATGGAATCATCTTTCTATGTTGAGCCACAAGGATTTGCAGGAGGACTTGCTTTATGGTGGACATCTGATGCAAAAATCACCATCCTCAAACATGGCAGGAATTTCATTGATACGAAAGTGAATAGTCACGACGGAGAAATATGGTTTGGTACCTTCATCTATGGCCCCCCTTATAGAGAAGAAAAACAAGCTTTCTGGGAGGGGTTAATGTTGCTAAGGAGATCCTCAAACGTCAAGTGGCTCGTTATTGGTGACTCCAACATCGTGACTTGTCAGGAGGAAAAGAAAAGGGGAAACCCTTTAAACCCTGAAGAAGCAAATTGTTTCTCAGATTTTGTTAACGCCACCAGACTAGTTGAATTGCCTATCAAGAGGGGTTGTTTTACCTGGTACAATCAGAGGAGTGGTGGAGGCTCTATTATGGAGAAACTAGATCGAGTCTTGTGCTCAATTGAATGAAGCTTATCTTACCCCAAAGCGTTGGGACTAATGGATATCGCTCTCGCTTCCGACCATGCCCCTATTATCCTTTTACCTTTGGGTTTCTCCAGGAAATATAAGAAGGAGTTCAAGTTCGAAACGAAATGGCTCTTGAATGAAGAATGTCCCAAACAATCCAGGAAGGCTGGGAATCCCAATCAGCCGAAAGAACCTACCATAGCTTTGGAAGAAAGATTAGAAGAACTAGAACTGCTCTAATAAAGTGGAGTAAGGAAAAGTTTAAACAGAAGAATGAAAAGAAACAAGTACTCATGGCCAGGATTAAATACCTACAAGGAAGAAAACTCACCGAGCAGGAGCTGGAAGAATACAAACAACTACAAAAAGAGATGGATGCAGAATGGGAGAGCGAGGAGAGATATTGGCACCAACGATCCAGAGTTAACTGGCTAAAATAGGGGGCAAAAATACTAAATTTTTCCATGCTACCACTCTCCAGCATCAAAGAATTAACTCTATAGTCAGAATCCAAAAAGAAGATGGAAACAGGCTTGAGGAACCGGAGGATATTGCAAACTTCCTGCAATAGCACTTCCAAACTTTGTTCTCCAAAGATCAGTCCATTGATTTCCAGGGTTTAAATGATTCCATTACCCAGTTGGTAACCGAAAGGATGAACTCCGAACTCAGCAAAGTCGTTTCTGAAGAGGAGATTAAGAGGGCGGTGATCGCTATGGGTGCTACTAAAGCTCCAGGACTTGACGACTTCCTTGGTTGCTTCTATCAGACCTTCTAGGAGACCATTAAAGGGGATCTCATAGGGATGGTGTCAACTTTCTTCAAAGATGGTACCTTGGATCACGGTTTAAATAAAACCAACATTGTCCTCATCCCCAAGAAACCAAATCCTTGCAAAGTCTCTCATTTTCTGCCAATCAGTTTATGCAACTTCTCCCTCAAGGTTATTACTAAGATCCTTGCCTCGAGACTTAAAATCTTCCTCTCTGATCTCATCCCGCACTATCAATCAACCTTTGTTCATGGTAGATCCATACATGACAATATTATCCTAGCAAATGAAGCTTTCCATGCTGTCAAACGGGCAAAAAAAGGAAAAAAAAGGTCTCATGGCTCTTAAAATCTATTTGGAGAAAGCTTATGATAAAGTGGATTGGGATCTTCTCCGTTTTGTCATAAATAGGATGGGATTCTGTGATTGGTGGATCAAGAGAGTCATGGAATGTGTTTCCTCTACATCCTTTTCCCTGGTCCTAATTGGAGAGAAATTCGGGGATTTCTCTTCCGGAAGAGACCCCCGACAAGGTGACCCGCTCTCCCCATTTCTGTTCACCTTCGTTTCCAATATTCTATCTTGGATTACGGAAAGAGAGGTGGAGACTTCTAGGTTTGAAGGCTTAAGAATAAAAAGACGGTGCCAGTTCTAAGCCACCTTTTGTTTGTTGATGACTGCCTTATATTTTTTGAAGCTAATCAAGAGAGTTGTGATGCAGCCCTCCGTATTCTATATCTTTTCCAGAGAACAACAGGTCAGACGGTCAATTTTCAAAAGTCTTCAGTCCTCTTCTCCCCTAATGACATCGATCATCTCAAGGCTCACCTTTCAAACATTCTGAGCTTTAGACCAATGTAGGAATACAACAGATACCTCGAGCTACCTTCCTTTTGGGTCGTAGTAAGAAGGAGGCCCTAGCTTTCATCAAGGATAGAGTCCAGATTAAACTAAGGGGATGGAAAGATAAGTTCTTGAACCAAGTAGGGAAGGAGATCCTTATCAAGGCAGTTGCTCAGGCCATTCCTACTTATGTGATGCAATGCTTCCTCCTTCCAGTTACCTTTTGTGATAAACTTAGCTCGTTAGTGGCAAAATTTTGGTGGAATAACGGTGGGAACTAGGAGAGAAGCATTCACTGGATTAATTGGAGAGACCTTTGCCATTTGAATGATCAGGGTGGCCTAGGTTTCCGAAATTTGAGATCATTCAACAAAGCTCTTATCACTAAACTAGCATGTAAACTAGTTAATTACCCAGACTCATTTCTGGCTCAGACCCTCCGCGTAATTTATTTTCTGAATAGAAACATCTTTGAAGCTCTGAGGTGCACAAATCCCTCTTGGGCTTAGACGAGTATCAGGGAAGGGGTTGAAATCATTAAGGAAGGATCCTTATGGAGGGTTGAAAATGGCAGAAGTATCTCTACTTGGAAAGACAACTGGATCCCGAAGCTTCCCAAGTTTTGTATCTACTCACAGCCCCCACTCCTCTGCCCTTGTCCTTCGGTTTCTTCTCTTATGAACCCAGATCAAATGTCCTAGAACAAGTATAAGGTTGAGGATCTTTTCTCTCAATATGAAGCCAATGCGATATTGACCATTCCCATAAGAGGTCCAGAAGTCAAAGACTCTCTGATCTGGGCGGGAACAAAGAATGGAGACTATTCAGCCAAGTCGGGTTACAGGTTCATAGAGAAAAATCTGATGCCCTCATCTGAACCTTCATCCAGTGACGCCTCGGGAAATAACAAAGCCCTTTGGAACTCCATATGGGGATTGAAGGTTCCTCCCAAAATCTGCTCTTTTCTATAGAAACTTAGTCACAACATTCTTCCCACCAAAAGGAATCCTGGCTGCTCGTTTTCATGGTAAATTCCAAGATTCAACCTGTTTCCCGAGGTGCGGTGACAAGATGGAATCCATTGAACATATCATATTCTTTTGCCCTTTCACACAAGCGGTCTGGAGGGCTTCAGGATTTAATTATTCCCCATCACCCACTGGTTTTCCCGGATTCCCCCGATGGTGGCTAAAAATTAACGACTTTCAAAAATTGAGAAATTTTGAAGAAGGGTGTGCTCTTATTGCCTTTCTCTTATGGATTTTATGGAAGTCGCGCAATGCCTGGGTCTTTGAAGGAAAGAGAGACTGCCTGTGGGAAGTTCGGCTGCATGCTGAACGGGCCTTTCAGGAATACTTGCAGGAGACACCTTTGGGCTCTTCGGGGAAGTCCCACCATCCGCAGGAATCAAGGAGTTGGACTCCTCCCCCTCCAAATGTAATCAAGGTCAACTATAATGCTACCTTTGATGGCCTTACAGGAAAGGCTACGGCGGTGGCCATTGCACGTGATGATTCAGGATCCCTTATCCAGGGTATATCCGCCCCTACTTTAGCCCCGTCAGCTGCGGCGACAGAAGCTTTTGCAATAAGGCTTGGTGTCTCTTTGGCCTCTCTCAAAGGCTTCTCTAACATTATCATCGAGGCTTATTGTCAAACGATGATTCAAAGACTCTGTTCGGCCTGTCTTTCTAACTGGGTTTCGTCAGCCGTCGAAGAGGATATAAGATACGAGGCCAAATCCTTTGCCTCTTGTTCCTTTGTTTTTGTCCCTAGGTCTTGTAATCAGGTTGCGGACTGGCTTGCTAAATACGCTAGGGACCTTCAGGTTCAAATGTATTGGGATCCCCCTTTCCCCCCGGGTCTGGCGATGTATTTTTAATTTGTTGCTGCTATGATATTTCAATCTCTTTTGAACAAAAAAAGAAGCTAAAGGGGTATTTTTACCCTCGAGTTCGACTCAAATTAGCATTGTTACCCCTCGCGCGAAAAACTAGTCAATTAAATTATTTAGTTCGTAAATTGCAACAAATTAGTCCCTTGACCAATATTGACCGACAAAACAATTAACTGCTGCATATGTGGTCGTTAAATGATGCCATGTAACGACTGACATGTCAAAAATGCTGACGTGGCATCGCAAATTTAAAAAAATAGTTAATTTTCATATTAAAAATTTTAACCAATCAGACGTGGCATCATCTGATTGGTTTTAAGTAGGGGTGTTCATGGTAGGTTAACCGTACCGTTTGGCTTAAACGATTGGTTAACCGTTATAGCAGTTATTAATCGTAACATAACCGTTAAGAAATGGTTAACCGTTAATTTTTTAAATGGTTAACTGTTAAGAAACAGTTTGATTACAAGTTAACCTGTAACCTATTACGATTTCTTTTCAAATGTTCATTAATTGTTTTTAAAATAATAAATATATCTCTCCGATAGAAATTATTCTATGAACCAGTAACACCCTAAATCCGGATGTTGCATTTGGGCCTCAAGCCCAACACGTTTCCATAAAAAATCTCAACTCGATTTAGCCCAAACAAGGTATTTTCCAAAAACATTAAATCTAATAGTTAAAAACGTAGATAAACAATTTAAATCATTACAAAGGAGGTCCACTTTAATTTAAAACATTTAAACATTCGACTTGATTAATACAATTTCAAAAGTAAAAATTACAGACTCCACCACGTACTCTGTAAAACCTAGACCCGACAAACTTGACCCGAGACCCAAGATCTGAACCGAATTACTCAACCCGAGACCTAATATTGACCCGGACATGATGACCCGAAGTTGACCCAAAACCTGAAATGAACCGCGAACCGAACCGAAATTGACCCGAAATTTTTGTTGAACCGAAATGGACCCTAACCAATTTTCACTCGAACCGAATGGACCCAAACCGATTTCACCTGAACCGAAGGCTACCCGAACCGAATATCGACCCGATTTTAACCCGATAATTAAGGTAAAATAAATGAATAATTTATTTTTAATGTTATAGATTTTAACAATATGATATATAGCATAATGGTGTATGTTTTTATTATTTTTTGTATTATACTATGGGAGAGACCGTTGCTTTTCTCAAAATTGTAGTATAATAACATTTTATGCCATTCTAAGTTTAAATATTAATTAAATAAGGCTTTTGTCCCTACTAACTTTTAAATTTAGAAGTTTAATAGACTATTTTCCCTCCCAATATTTGATCTTAACTTCATCCTAAACTACACCATAAACCTTTAACCATTAACACTAAGCTTTAAAAATCATAAACCATAAATCTTAAGCTATATAAATTAATCTCATAAACCAATAACCCTAGACTACAACATAATCCCTAAACCATTAGCACTAAGGCTAAACCCAAAACGATAAACCAAAACTAGGGACCATTTTCACAATTTACCATAAAATATAGCATAAACCCGAAATTAGGGACCAATTTGACAGTTTCAAAGTGGGGAAGTTTGAGATCCTAGTGACCAATTTCATAATTTTACCATAAAGTATAACATAAAACTTAAATTAGGGATTGATTTGACAATTTGGAAGTAATGAAATTTGAGAGTTTAGTGACCAATTTCACAATTTTATCATATAAATAAATAGGGGTCAATTTCGGCTGAAAATCAAATCTTATGAACTTAAATGAACAAAAATACCAATATATTAAAATTATTAGACTAAATTACAAAAATTAGGAATAAATAGGTGTCAATTTCAGCAAAAAGTACATTTTTAGGGACTAAATATCATTGTGGGGAGGGGATTGCTATATTCGAAGTCCAAATCGTGGGGATACTTCATACTTGTGACTAAATTGAATTAAAATAAAACTTTAAAGTGAATATCAAGACTAAAATGTAACATTTTAAACGTAGCATGACTTAAAGGTTAATTAACCCCTAACCTAAAAATTGGGCAGCTCGTTTTTCGTTTCTCTCCAACATTTTGTGCTTTCCCTCTCTTTTTTTCTTTTTACATATTGTCTTTTCTCTTCTTTTTTCAATTAAAATAGCTCATTATCTTTTAGTTTTAGGTTAAGGGAAATTAATTGTTTAGTCCTTCCGATTTTACATGTTTTTTATTTAAGTCCTGAATTTTCACTTTTAGATTCTAGTTTAATTCAATTGAGTCTCAATTTAGATTAATTTAATTGAAATTCCAAATTTAATTTTAGAATTCTTTTAATTATGTTTGTGATTTAAATATTTAATCAAATTCAAATGCATAAATTAGAAAGTTAATTCATAATTAATCTCATAAACCATTAACACTAAAACCAAAAACCTTAAGGAATCGAAACTAATGTCATAAATCAATAACCATAAACTAAACCATAAAATATAAACATTAGATAATAGAAATTTAATTTTGGTATCGATATGTGTTGAGTTGTGAGGAGCTCGATTCGTTCAACCGATATGGCTCACCAAGTGGTGGAGAGGTGGATTTTTGGGTGGAAGGGTTGTGGAAGCTAAAAAGATAATTGACACAAAGATTTATAGTGGTTCAACCTTCTAACCAAGGTCTACATCCACTACCTTAGCTCCCCACTAAGGATTTCCAACAATTCCACTAATTGCTCTTCCCCTTTTCTAGGCTTAGGAGGAAACCCTTTACACCGATCAAGCTTTCTACCCAAAGCCTTGATCAAAACCCTTTTTTACAAAGAGGTAATTAAAGCAAACACAAATCCCTCTCATAGGTGTTTGTTTGCACAAGTTAAGCACTCACCCAAAACCTAAAACACTTGAGCAAATTTGACAATTTTGGCTCACTAGTGTTTGTCTATACAATAAATGACAATTTAAGCTCTAAGACAATTCTTGATCATTTGTTGATTGACAATATGAGCATTAGCCTTTACTTGATGCTTGGAGGTCCCTTTTATACTCCTTGATGAGTTTATAGCTGTTACTAGTCGTTGGGGATGAATTTGAGCCGTTGAGGACTTTATTTCCCTTCATTAATGCTGTTTTGCAGCCTTCCGTATCGATACGCTTGGACCCGTATCGGTACGACCTTTATCAGAAACAAGTCGTTAGGCTCTTGCCAGCCTAGGCGTAACGATACGCTTGAGGGCGTATCGGTACGATTTCACTTTTAAATGACCGTTGGGAAATAGCCGTTGGGGTTGTTGGAAAGGGGATCGATACATTTACCAGGCGTATCGAAACGATCCCTATTCGTATTGAAATGGCCAAGCCTGTTTCGATACGGGTTTTGGCAGTGACCAAACTGGGCAAAAAATGTATCGATACGGGTTGGATCGTATCGGTACGGGTAGCTTGAAAACTTAAGTTTGGCTATTTAAAATCAATAAAAACATTGCCAAAAACCTTTTAAGATCCCTCAAACATAAATTCAAGTTGTTTGGACTTAAAACCAAATTTTAAATTCTTTTCAAATTAGTCCAAAACATTTTTCAATTATTATATCAAAAACTAGTTCTACAATCTCCCCCTTTTTGATATAATAAAACTATCTTGAAAAATTGTTTGGGATTCTTACCCTTTAACTTTAAAAATGTTAATAAGAGATTAAAGATATGAGATCAAATAAAGCTCACCCTTATTCATTTGAAAAATTCATATTTTCAAACCATTTCTCCCCCTTTTTGTTATATCAAAAAGAATTTAAAACATTAAGTTCAAAGTAACAAATAGAGGTAAAAATTGAAAAAAATAAGAATTTGGTTTTAAAATGGCCCCCCTTACTCAAAGCATCATTCAAGACGTTAGTCCAACATATATGATCATCTAGTTGAAATAAAAAGAAATAAATCAAATGAAATAAAAAACAACTAGATTTTTACCAACACTTGAACCCAAGGGAGGATGTGAAGCTTTCCTTCTTCAAGTGTTCTTCCTTGTGTGCATGGAGCTCCCCCTCAAAGTTTGACTTGTTGATCACTCTCCATCACACCTAGCAAAAGACAATCAAGTAATTTTTGGTATCCAAATTGCTTTGGATCCATGAACATTAGTGGCACAAATTTTAGTCCCCTTTGGAATCCATTTTTCAATGGCATCCTTTTTAATTGAAGTGGTTAGTCCTTTTGGGACCCAAACACTTCTAAAACATTTTCCTTTTTACAAATCTAGGGGCACTAGATTGTCTTATATAAAAATTTGATTTTTCAAAATTATTTTTCTTTTCAAGCTCTTTGGAAATCAAATCCTTTTCTTCTTGAACTTTTTGAAGCAATTTTTGTAAATCAAAACATTTTAATTCAAACTCTTCGAGTTTTGCTTCAAGTTCAAGTTTGGTTTTAGAAATCAAATCATTTTGAATTTTTAACTTGGAAATCAATTTATTGTTTTTCAAAATGTGATTTTTAAAGTCTAAAACCAAATCATCATATGCATCTTGTAATTCATCAAAAGAATAAGAACATGAAGTAGATGAATTAGAAGTTACCCTTGAATCTTCTTCGATGACCATAAGGCAAAAGTTGGCTTGTTCATCGTCGGTGGAGTCCTCATCACTCCAAGTAGCCACATATGCCTTCTTCTTATGGCTTGAAGTGCTTGCCCTCTCCTTTTTCTTGGAATCACGTTCAAGCTCCCTCAAAGCTTTCTTCATGAACGGGGCACACTTCTTGAAGAGATGAACTATCTCTTCTTCTTCATCCTCCTCTTCACTTGAGTAGACATGATGGCAAGTGGAGGATTTGAGAGCCATGGCACTTGCGTTGATGCCTAGCCCTTTGATTTTCTTCTCTCCCATAGCTCTAATTTCTTCGCTCTTCTTCTCATCCTCTTTGTTCTTCTTCATGATTTGATGAGTAAGGAGTGACCCCATGAGTTCATCAAGCTTCAAAGTCTTCAAATTCTTTGCTTCGATGATGGCGGTCCTCTTTGAGTCCCAAAACTCGGGAAGTGAGTAGATGAGCTTTCGGACAAGTTTCTCCTCCGGAATGGCTTCTCCATAGCCCTTTAGACCATTGGTGATAGTGGAGAACCTATCAAACATCTTCTCGATGTTTTCTTCCAGATCCATCTTGAAGTTCTCATACTCCAAAGTGAGGAGCCCAATCTTGGTCTCATTGACTTTATTAGTTCCCTCGTATGTGACTTCAAGCTTGTCCCATACCTCCTTGGCACTCTCACAAGAAGACATCTTCTCATAGATGGTTGGTCCAAAAGCACAAAACAAGATGTGCAAGGCTTTGCAATTAAGCTCCATCTTCTTGCGATCGTCGGCACTCCACTCTGCTTTGCTTCGTTGAGGCACGAATGGACCATCTTCAACTATGCCCCATATATTGTAATCTCTAGATTTGATGAAGAACTTTATCTTTGTCTTCCAATGGGCATAGTGGGTACCGTCAAAGAAAGGCGGTTTGTCGATTGATTGTGCCATTTGAGCCGGTTGATGAAATAGTGATCGAGCTTGCCGGATCTTCTCAATAGAATGTGAATCCCCTTCAATTGAGCCAAGCTCTGATACCAATTGTTGAGTTGTGAGGAGCTTGATTCGTTCAATCGATATGGCTCACCAAGTGGTGGAGAGGTGGATTTTTGGGTGGAAGGGTTGTGAAAGCTAAAAAGATAATTGACACAAAGATTTATAGTGGTTCAACCTTCTAACCAAGGTCTACATCCACTACCTTAGCTCCCCACAAACGATTTCCAACAATTCCACTAATTGCTCTTCCCCTTTTCTAGGCTTAGGAGGAAACCCTTTACACCGATCAAGCTTTCTACCCAAAGCCTTAATCAAAACCCTCTTTTACAAAGAGATAATTAAAGAAAACACAAATCCCTTTAATAGGTGTTTCTTTGCACAATTTAAGCACTCACCCAAAACCTAAAACACTTGAGCAAATTTGACAATTTTGGCTCACTAGTGTTTGTCTATACAATAAATGACAATTTAAGCTCTAAGACAATTCTTGATCATTTATTGATTGACAATATGAGCATTAGCATTTACTTGATGCTTGGAGGTCCCTTTTATACTCCTTGATGAGTTTATAGCTGTTACTGGCCATTGGGGATGAATTTGAGCCGTTGAGGACTTTATTTCCCTTCATTAATGCTGTTCTGCAGCCTTCTGTATCGATACGCTTGGACCCGTATTGGTATGACCTTTATCAGAAACTAGCTGATGGGCTCTTGCCAGCCTAGGCGTATCGATACGCTTGAGGGGGTATCGGTACGGTTTCACTTTTAAATGACCGTTGGGAAATAACCGTTGGGGTTGTTGGAAAGGGGACCGGCACGCTTACCAGGCGTATCGAAACGATCCCTATCCGTATCGAAACGACCAAGCCTGTTTCGATACGAGTTTTGGCAGTGACCAAACTGGGCAAAAAAGGTATTGATACGGGTTAGACCGTATCGGTACGGGTAGCTTGAAAGCTTAAGTTTGGCTATTTAAAATCAATAAAAACATTGCCAAAAACCTTTTAAGATCCCCCAAACATAAATTCAAGTTGTTTGGACTTAAAACCAAATTTTAAATTCTTTTCAAATTAGTCCAAAACATTTTTCAATTATTATATCAAAACACTAGTTCTACAATACGCTTGGTTAGCGTATTGGTATGGTCCTACAATTTAAAAGACCGTTGGGAAATTGACCATTGGGGGTAGTTGGGCGTATCGGTACGCGATACAACCGTATCGGTACGCGAACTAGTTGTTGGCTATTTTAAAGCACACCGTATCGATACGGCTAAGCGTATCGGTACGAGTTTTAACTATTGAAAAATCACTGTAGTTAAAACCCTAAAGTGTATCGATACAATACTATACAGTATCAATACGTGTACACTTAAAACATGGTTTTGACTACTTTAAATACACTTTAAATCATTCCAAAGCCTTGTAAAACCCTTAAATATATTTTAAATTCTTTACAATTTAGTCCAAAACATTTTTCAATTATTATATCAAAACAATTAGTTCTACAATCTCCCATTTTTTATATAATAAAACCAACTTGAAATATTGTTTGGGATTCTCTCCCCCTTTGTATTTTAAAATTTTGAATAAGAGATTTAAAATTTGAATGAAATTAAAGCTCTCCCTTATTCTCTTGAAAAATCAATTTTTCAAACCATTTATCCCCCTTTTTGTTATATCAAAAAGAATTTAAAAAGTCATTAGGCTCAAAATAACTTATGAGTTTTTTTTTAAATCGACACAATTAAAAACTTTTGGTTTTAAAATTGGCTTCTCTTTACTCAAAGCATCAAGCAATGTTAGTTCAACATATGTGATTATCTAGCTAAAATAAAAAAAATAAAACAACTAGATTTTACCACACTTGAACTCAAGGGAGGATGTGAAGCCTTCTGTAGGGTGTGTAGGTGATCCCTTTTTGTGGGAGCGCAAGTGCACACTCCTGTCAAGTTAGTATATAAGATGTCGAATCACACGAGGATTGGACAACTTGTTCCGTTTCGTAGTTCCTGCACAATGGTAAAATAAAAGCACAAGTGAATAGATTGGTTGAGAAGAAAAATAAATAAAAACACAAGTAAAAAAGGAGGTGAATCAGGTTGATAGAGCAGACAGGGTTATGCTGCCACTTAGTGTGAAAACTGTGTTGTAATAGGTATGAGTTATCCTTTGTTGCCACGATATGCTGCCTCGGCGGATACGGCGGGCGACAAACTACGACCCTATCACGCGACCGCAGCAGGTCACTGCCATTGCAGGGGTGTGTACTGTCTCGGCAGGTGGAATGGAAAGACGTCCTGGCGACAAGTCTGGCAGATACTCCAAGTTCGGCAGGATAGTCGACAGTGATCCCTCCTATTTCTAGGTTAGGATGCTCGAGATTGATAACTTGAGGACTAGTGTGGAACCAAATTAATCAACTCGGTTAGTGACCCCTTTTAGCCGCTGAAACTTGTGGACTATTGTGGAACCAAGTTAGTCACGCCTCCCGTTGTGACCGTACTTAACCCTTTCGTGAGCCTTACACTTTCGTGCCCGACAAATAGATTCTCTCAAACGACTGGTGTAGAAAGATTGAAAGAATGAAGAACAATGGATTAAGTAAACTTGGAATATTTTATTGAAGAGATAACTTAAAAACCTAAAACAACCGTTTCACTCTAGTTACAACATAACCCTAACCTAAGGAGAATTTAGAACATGGAGGCAAAGAAGAGCACAAGAAAATTCTATAGAAAACCTATGATAATTTAAACTAGAAGTACAATGGGTATTTATAGACTCAAAACTAGGTTAAGTCCTCCTTGCAGTAGAAGTCCTCTAAAGTAGCTTTTCTTCTTTAATGTAGCTTTAAATGCCGACTTCTTTGTTTGGAATATGGACTCTTCCTCGTTTTGCCTTAGCCCGCAAGTAAGTTTGGGAATTTAGCTTTGGCGGCCCTAGCCGCTGCTACAGAGGTTAGAAAATCTTATGAACGCCAGCGATAGATTCATGAGTTTTTGCTCTACAAATTGCGCTCTAATTCTTCCAACTTCTATAGTCAGCTGCCGAGGGCAGCAAGGTCGGCAGTAGCTTTACTCGGCAGGTGCTCGGCATCAATTTGTCCTCAGCTGGAACTGCTTCAATACAGCTCCTGGGTTTGCTTCTCAGCATTGTGTCCTTCATTCCTCAGCTCCCTTGTTCAGCTATTAGTACCTACAAGCAAGAATAAACTAAAACAATATCTCTTGTTCACCAAATGAATGATAAGTTATAAAAGCAAGGTAGAACAATGAAATGCTATAGAATGATATGCATGAACCTAATTATGCCTAAAATGAGCTTGAAAACAGTAATAATAAGAGTTGGAAAGTGCATGAAATATAGGACTTTTGGACACTTTACACACCCCAAACTCGAACTATTGCTTGTCCTCAAGTAATGCAACCTAAAGTACTTGCTCTAATAATAGTCAGAAAGAAAAACTTGTTTTTAACCTGATTTTCTGCCTCAAGGCGTGGCACCTATATACATATAACTTAATGAATGGGAAATAAGCAAGAAAACAACTCAAAATTAAATTTCTAATGCCTGTGTGATGTTTGCATATTTGTAAACAAGCTGAACCCCGAACCCTTGGAGTAGAGTCATCCCGTGAAGGCTTTCATTCACTCATGCTAATTTGTTCGTCACTTTTAGGCTTTCAGATTCATGGACTTTGATAGCAGCAGAGTGTCCTCGCACATGATTCTTCCTAGAGCCTGTTGCGGGCACCTCTAGGGTAACACAACACTTTTTTCTTTGTTTTTGATTTTGCTACCTTTGGCAGTTCTACATTCTTCTGTTTCTTTTGCCTGCCTCGGTAGCTACATGCAATTATTGTTAGAATTTTGCAAATAAAACAAGCATGCAGTGTTCATCAAATATTCTAACACTTCAGCAAGTAACAGAGTTATTTGACATTTTCAGGCAAAAATAAAAAAAATCTAATTCATATTTCATGCTTTTTCCCAAGATTAAGTTTAATTTTTAATTGGGTGTGAAAATAAAGTAATCGACTATCTTATCATAGGCACAAGTCATAACAAACTTTTCTTTTCCTATTATTACTAAGGCAAGTACAATGCAACCTATATGCAACTAAGAATGCCTACTAATGATGCGAGAGCTATCCCCCCTAAACTCGAGATGGGCATTGCCCCCAATGCACAAAACAAAAAATAAGAAAAATACATGTTAAAAAAAGAAAACATGAAATAAAAGAAAAAGAAAAGAAAATAAGTTAAATGTTTGTTGAGGGTTGAGAGGAGGCTGGATTCTAGTTAGCTGAGGAGGAGGAATATGTTCGGACGACGAAGCGGCGGTTGGCAGATGCCTTGGTGGCGGTTCTAGCAGGTGAGGTCTTTGCTTTCTGCGGCAGCTGGATTCTCTTTAGCGTATGATGTGGCTCTTCTAGAGGCTTGGCAGGGAGAAATGTGGGAGATGCGTCGCTTCCCTCTGACTCTGACTCGAGGTCCACATGTCCTTCTACTATTATGTGTCGTTTCCTCTTCCTTGTCTCTTCCTCTGTGGGTGCTGTCAGAGGGATGAATGCCATTGGGATGGCTGTTGTTGCCGCTACTACTGCTATTTTTGGTTCCGGTGGTGACTGCTCAATCTCCTCTGATGAGGAAGAGTCTGCTACTGTATTGGCTGTGCAGGCTGGGGAGAGATTCAGTTGGTGCCTCTCAGGGGAGTCTGCCACTGTGTTCGATGGGGTGGCAGTTGAGTGATGTGGAGAATGCATAGGAGAGGGCACCTGATGGTCTGTCTGGTGGGCAGTGGCGGCTGGTGCAGTTCTTCATGTTCTTGCTACTGCTGCAAGCTCATCAGGAAAGGGTGGCTTGGTGGGCATATCACCAGGGAATTTTTGCAGGAAATAAGACATCAGGGCTTCTTGGGCCTCCCCTACGTAATTCATGAAGGCCAACTGTTGCTGCTCTATCTGTTTTGTGTGTTCGAGGAGTTTGTGGAGTAGCAGGAGGACTTCTCTATCTGGGGCAGCGTCAGTACTGCCGGGGGCGGCTGGCGTTTCAAACTGTGTGGCGGAGGGCTGACTAGGCGTGGCAGTTGTAAACTCATCTGTGTGCTCTTCCGGGACTCGAAAATTGGTGCAGAGACCTGTGATGAGGGATAGGAAGTACAACTTGCCCTTCTTCTTCTTGAAGCAGTTGTATATTTCCGTGCATATGATTTCCCCCACGTTGATTGGCTGGTTCATCAGAATACTGTAAATCAAGGCTAGGCACGACTGGTCAACTATTAAGTTGTGTGATGTGGGCAGCAGGCGCCTTTTCACAAATGTGTTCAACAACATAGCTTTAGGCAGCAGGTGGCGGCGCTGGACAGATCCCACATGTTTGCCCCCCAGCCATGGTGTGTTGGGCTTGCAGATTCTGGCCTTGATTTCCTCATATTGTGCAGCCGTTAGTGACTGCATCCATTCCTTGTGCGGGTTGTCGTTCATGTCAAGGCTATAATAGCTGTTGATGATAGTAGGGTTGAGCCTGACTGCCTCTCCACAGACATAGTTGAATGGCTTGTTTGGGCAGGGCTGGTGTGAGTAAAATTCCCTTACTATAGTGATGTTCGCAATATCATACTGCTGAGCGAACATCTCCAATTCCTTGTAGTGGATGGTTCGAAACAAGGCGGGCTCAAGACCACGGTCTCCCGTTTGCTTCATGTAATGGAAGCCTTGTTTCTCCCAGATGGCCTGCTTGGAGAATTGTGCTCTATATCTCTCCTCATCTGCCTTAAAGCAAAACCTGATGTAGGTGGGTTTTTGGGTTGATGTGGAAGCCATGTGATCAGTTGTATTCTAACTGAAATAGAAAGAAAATATTATGAGAGAGTAGAAAAATAAGGCAGAAGCTAGCAAAAAGGTGGAAGTGAGGTAAAATGAAATGAGTGAGTGGTTTATATAGGAGCTGTCGAGAAGTGTCGGGGCGACATTAAATGATCAACGGTCCGATTTCCTCGCGCACGTTACAGATTTTTCTGCCCGTTATTTTCGGAGCCGTTGGCGGCCAACTAGTCGTTACACTTTGCTGCGATGGTTGCTGACTCGACAGGATGGTTGGCGGGCTTTTTGCTGCTCTTCCTTTGTAACCCTGCTCTTTTATTCTTGATCCTAAAATAAAAATAGAAATAATTAAATGACTGCTGATAAATAAAATGCCGAAAATTAATCTAATCCTAAAACAAAATAAACTCTATTCCTAATGCATAAAAATAAAAATAAAATAAAAATTAAGTTATGTTGGGAGTGCATTTGGGTGCATCTCCCAGACATAACCACTTCCTGAGGTGGTTTAGCTTTTTCTCCCTTCCTGGGGGGTCCTCTTGTTCCTTCAGATGATGTGTAATGGGGTCCTTCATTCTACCCCTTGGTCGGTCGCGACAGCTGCTGTCCTGTCCTATTTCCACACTTATCTTGGCAGCTCTTTCATCTGGGCATTCCTTTCCTTCCTCTGAGGGTTGTAGCACATCCATCCTTATGCTTTGGTCCTCTACCCTCATTGTAAGTTCCCCGAGCTCCACATCTATCAGCGTTCTGCCCGTGGCCAAGAAGGATCGCCCGAGAATTATGGGGGCTTTCTCATCGGCCTCACAATCCAAGATGAGGAAAACGGTAGGAAGAATTAGGCTACCTACTTTGACCGGTATGTCCTCAATCTTTCCCACCGGTTGCACGAATGAGTGATCGGCAAGTTTAAACATTACGAAGGTTGGTTTTGTAGGTCCAATACCTAGTTTGTCGAAGACGGCCTTAGGCATCAAGTTTATACTGGCTCCCAAATCACACAGGGCCCTGGTCTCGTGCTTACTACCCAGCCTGCATGGTATAACAAAGCTGCACGGATCTGTCTGCTTGGGCGGCATCTTGTTCTGCAGCATAGCCATGCACTCTTTAGTGACGGCCACCGTCTCGAATTCCCCTATCTGTCTCTTCTTAGAAACTATATCTCTGAGATACTTGGCGTAGTTGGGTATGCTTTGTATAGGTTCTATCAGAGGTATGCTAATATGCACATGTTTCAGAATATCTAAGAATTTTCTGAATTGGTGCTCTTGCTGCTGTTGTTTGAGCTTTTAGGGGAATGGAGCTGGCAAGCGGATGCCCTCTATTTTCTCCTTGCTTGGGGGCTTAGTTCGGGTAGGATCATCCTTGTCAGGGCTGGTTTTATGTTCTGCTGCTGGGGCGGCTGGAGTCGGTGTTGCTGCTGGGGCGGCTAATATTGGTATTGCTGGGGCATGTTTACTTGTCTGTTCTGGCTGAGTTCCTAGTTGTTCTAGCATCCTAGGTTCATCCATCTGCTTCCCACTTCTTGTAGTTATGGCCTTGCAATGTTCAAAAGTGGGCTTGGTTGCTTCTGGCGGGCTGCTGGATGTTTCTCACATGGTCCGGTTGTGGTAGATTTCGGCGAACTTCCCAAATTGGGTCTCCAAGTTCTTAATAGCAGCCTCCTGATTGTTCATCTTCATCTCCGTCCTGTCCATAAAAGACTTAGTTTTTTCAATAAATTTATTCGTATAAACAATAAATTCACCAGTTTGTTTCATAAAGTTATTCAGAGTTGCTTCTAGTGAATTATTATGTTGTGGCTGCTAAGTCTGCTGCCGGGACTAATTCTGCTAGTAGTCTCCATGTAGCTGTTGTGGATTTCTTGTTGTCTTTGGGTTGCTCCATGAAAAGTTGGGATGGTTTCTCTAGTTAGGATTGTATGTGTTCTGGGCTGGCCTGCTATTCCTCTCATATCCTCCCATGTAGTTTGCAGATGTTGTGCATTCAGAGGAATCGTGGTTGGCCTCACATTCGCCATAGAAGGGCTCAACATCTTTTACTTCATGGACCTTCCTTGGGGATTGCACCATCTTCATTACCAGCTTCGTTAGAGTGTCGGGGCGGGCATTAACAGATTCGGAGGCTTCCACCTCATTTACAGTAGCTAGCCGCCTTGTACCACCTCGGCGGGCTGTCGGGTATTTATAATTGTTTTTAGCTGCTATGTTGAGCAGCCGTAGTGCTTCCGCTGGAGATCTGTCTAGGATGATCCCATTGACCGAGGCATCTATCAACATCAGAATTGGGTAGTTAACCCTATTATAGAATATAGATACCCGAGTCCAAGTCGGTAAACCATGCAGCGGGTAGTTATTCAACATTTGTTGGTATCGCTCCCATGCCTCGTACATCGGCTCGTCATCCCCTTGTCTAAAAGATGTGATCTCATTCGCAATCTATCGGTGACGTTGGATGGGCTGAATCGGTCTATAAAGTCCTTGCAGAGCTCTGCCCATGAAGTGAAAGATCCTGATAACTGGTTATTTAACCACTATTTTGCCATATCCCTCAGTGAGTAGGGAAATAGCCTCAGCCGCAATATGTCATGGTGTACCCCATGAATCTTGAATACTCGGCAAATGTCTAGGAATCCTCGTAAATGTTGTTGAGCATCTTCTGTGGCAGTCCCTCCGAAGAGCCCTAGTGTGTTTAGCATGTTGAACATGACATGCTTCAGTTTAAAATGATCTGCCCCTATCTCTGGTTCCATCACTATTAGCTCGAACCTTTGAAATTCATGTTCAAGGTAGTCCCTAGTTGTCCGCACTTGGGGTGGATCAGGGGGATCCTGCTTCTATTGTACTTGTGGTCCTCTGAGTAGCAAATCTTGCTGCCCGCCCCTACCATTGATGGCATCAACTGGGGGGTCCTCGTTTACCATGGTCTCTTCCTTTGCTTTACCCTTGACTTTGTTCTTTAAGGCTTCTCTGAGTTCCCTCTTGATTCGTCTAGTTTTACGCTCAAGATCATCGTAAATAATGAAGTTTCCGTTAGGGTTAGCCCTGGTCATACACTTGCAAAGGACACGGTAAAATTCTCTTCTTTTTCGATTAAAAATAGAAATAAAAGAAAACGTAAAAAGGTGTAGAAATTAAAAATGAAATTCGATGTTAACAATCCCCGGCAATGGTACCAAAAACTTGTTGGGCGTGTAGGTGTTCCCTTTTTGTGGGAGCGCAAGTGCACAATCCTGTCAAGTTATAGTATATAAGATGTCGAATCCCACGAGGATTGGACAGCTTGTTCCGTTTCGTAGTTCCTGGACAATGGTAAAATAAAAGCACAAGTGAATAGATTGGTTGAGAAGAAAAATAAATAAAAACACAAGTAATAAAGGAGGTGAATCAGGTTGATAGAGCAGGCAGGGTTATGCTGCCACTTAGTGTGAAAACTGTGTTGTAATAGGTATGAGTTATCCTTTGCTGCCACGATATGCTGCCTCGGCGGGTACGGCGGGCGGAAAACTACAACCCTATCACGCGGCCGCAGCAGGTCACTGCCACTGCAGGGGTGTGTACTGTCTCGACAGGTGGATTGGAAAGACGTCCTGGCGATAAGTCTGGAAGATACTCCAAGTTCGGCAGGATAGTCGACAGTGATCCCTCGTATTTCTAGGTTAGGATGCTCGAGATTGATAACTTAAGGACTAGTGTGGAACCAAATTAATCAACTCGGTTAGTGATCCCTTTTAGCCGCTGAAACTTGTGGACTAGTGTGGAACCAAGTTAGTCACGCCTCCCGTTGTGACTGTACTTAACCCTTTCGTGAGCCTTAAACTTTCGTGCCTGTTGCGTGTAAAGTAGTCTATCGCAATAGAGTGCAAGTGTACATGACGCAAGTAGTAAAGTGATACACGAAGTATCGGATGTCGAATCCACAGGGATTGGAAATAGCTTTATCCTTGGATTGCTGCACAAGAGAGAAATAAGAGAGTTTAATTGATTGTGGAAGAATATTGAAGAATACTGAATATGAAAGATTAAATGATTCAGGGTAAAGAAATAGGTCGGTATTGATTTGCTCGGTAGTGCAGGTGTTGCTCTATATAGAGATTTATGTTCTGTCGTCGTCCCTGTCACGACAGCACATGCGGCGGCAGCAGTCTATTGTTGTCGCGGCAGTGATCGCACAACTCTATACTTCAAGCTTGGCAAGAATCCCTGCTATGACTTGTCCAATCCCTAGGTCCAAGTCTGTCGATGAACACGTCTTGGATGATACCTCCCGGCGTGAACCGAAGGATGAACACCGATGTTGTTGAATTCTTCCTTAGCCACTTAACCTCGTTCTATCCCTAGGTCCGAGATAGTTCAACCATAAATTGGAGAACCCGCACTTATTCCTTTCGTATACTTAACTCTCCTGATATTAAGTAAATAAATAATCTCACAATGCTCTCTCGATACTCTTGCAAGATATTGAAAACCATAATAAGAAAACTTGAAGTTATTTTATTGAACAGAAAATTCCTAAAAATAGTACAATCCTTGCAACTACTTTACAGAATCAACCTTTAGCCCTAGGGGAAGTTTAGAACATGATGAGAAGGGGGAAAACGACTAGGGTTTTGGGGAAGACGGCTAGAGAATGAGATATCCTTCCCTAGGTCGAATTACATGCCTTTATATAGGCCTTGGGTTCAAGTTTTCTAATAAGGTAAGAATACAAGTTCAAACTAAAGTACAACTCTAATTAAGATTAAATCTCCAGAGAAGATGCCTTTAATTCGTCCTCTTTTCTTGCTTTGGGTTTCTTCGTTGAACTTTGGGCTTGGCCTTCATTCTGATCTAGGGCTCAGAATAATATAAGAGTGGCCCATGACAGACCGACTTAATTTACTCTATCTGTCAAGCTCCACTTCACTTTTCCCTTCACCATTGTTGTTGTCATGGCTGCCCCGGCAGTGGCCACGGCAGCATCCTCCTTCTTGACTCCAGTCTTGTCTTCCAGCTCTGCTCCTTCACTGTCTTGAGTCTGCCACAACAGCTACTTGCAAAATCAGCCAAAATCAGTAGAACCTGTGCCATTTTATATAATTGTGATGTATATGTGAAATCTATCCTAAATGCAATGAATTATGCTTGAATGCAGCAGAAATATGGGTTAAATAAGGGGTAAAAAGTAGAACTTTTGCACACTCAACACACCCCCAAACTCAAGTTCTTGCTTGTCCTCAAGCAATTATGACCTAACTAAAATATAAAAATAAAAACTTTTTGTTTGGCTTAAAACAGTGAACTTTTCCTTACCTACCATTCATGCCCTATCATGAACAACACCTTGTTGGAAATTTCTGGATTTATTCGGAACCTTGCTATAATTCTCGTGTAGTGTGTGCATGTTTTGTGAACAATTATATGCCTAGACTCCCTTAGTTTACTAGAATAGCTAAGCCACTTGACTTTTTATGCCGCTTTCATTTTCTTGGAGGTAATTCTTAGGCTCCTTTAGTTTTTCTTAGACTCGGTTTTCTTTTCTTAATTTAAGTTTGACTAGAGCCTATTTTCAGGCACCTCTAGCTAACTTCCTAGAGCCGGTTTTGGGCACCTCTAGGTGTATTGAGTCTAACTTTTCTTAACTTCTTTTCCTAGAGCCAGTGTTAGGCACCTCTAGGGGCAACTCAGGTGTTTAAGCTTTTCCTATTCTAGTTTACTAAGAGAAGTCTAGACAGTATAAGAGCCACAAAGGGTGTTTAAAGATCAGAACTATAGTAAGGCTCTAAACTGTTCTTAAAAATATCCTAAAGGCACTGCCACGACAGAGTCTGTCATGGCAGGTAAGTTCAGTTCAAAGACTTAAGCCATATTATTTTAAAGCAAAAATAAACTTAAATAATAATTAACACTTAGACGCAATTTCAAAACCTAAAAGACACTTCATTACTGGAGGGATGCCACCCCCAAACTCGAGGGTTGCATTGCCCTCAATGCATGATGACAAAGATGAAAAAAGAAAAAAAACAAAATACATCACAATAATAATAAAACAGCAAGACAGTAAAAATAAGATAGAAACTTAATTTCAGAAGCTGTCATCGCTACTGCTGCTGCTAATCTGTAGCTGCCGGCGGACAGTGACCTTCATTGCGGGTGCCGACAGAGTGCTAGGAGAGGCGAAGGCAGTTTTCTTCTTGGCTTCCCTTGGCGGCTGGATACGAGTGGGTGAGATCTGGGGTGGCTTTTCCAGCACTTGTACCTCATATGATGAGTTGCTGCTGCTGCTGCGAGCAGACTTGCCATGGCCGGATGATCGTTCACCAGTGTTGGGCTTCTGCCTTTTTATAGGAGTGAACTCCTTGGAAAGGTTTCTAGCAACAGATGGCTCCCCGTCAGAGTCTTGCCAGATAGATGAAGAGGAGAACCCCGCGATGTAGTCGTCGTCGAGTTCTGGCAGCGGCTCCTTTCGTTTCTCACCTCTGGCAGAGGCAGTGGTAGTGTGGCTGGCGCCTTCAGCTGTCGCGGCCGGCATTGGAGTGGATGCAACAGATGGTGTTTTTGGTGTGGCAGCAGGAGTAGGAGTAGGTGTAGGTGTAGGGGCAACAAAGTATTGCTCTGAGAAGGCAGGAAATTGTACATTTGCAAAATTTAAATTATTTTGAATGAAATGTACCGTGGCTGCCGTGAAGTCTCTGACCAAACTCATCAGACCAAGCTGTCGTTCCTCCATCTTTTTCAATGTGGTCAGAATTTGAGTGGAGGCGTCTGTTGGTGTGGATGCTGCTGCTACTGCTCTGCTGCGGCAAGTTCTGGCTGAGTGGGGTCTGCCGACTCTTTTGCTGCGGCAGACGGGTTGAAAAAGGAGAGAGGTGTGGCTGCTTTCAGTTCCATTAAGCTGAAGATGTTGTGCTCCGTCCATCCCTTCCCTCGAACTTTGAAATCTTCGGGGATTTCTGGAACGTTGTGGCCTCGGTAGATCTCGGTGATGAGGTACGGGAAGACAAGAGGTCCCGACGGTCGGAGAGCATATTCCAAAATCCCCTCCCTTATGTATCAGTCGACATTTATGGGTCTCTTATTTAAAATTGAATGAACGAGTGCTAACCTGGGTCGGCCGACCGTGTTGTTATGGGAAGAAGGCATTATCCTCCTCTTTACGAAGTGGTTCCATAGTTTGGCCTCAGGAGTGAGTTGAGTGCGTTTCACCGTCCACCGATGCTTGGGGTCAGTGTTCCATTCGGTCCCCTCCTCCGTTACCTCAGCCATCACAGCATCGTAGTCTGCCGGCGACAGACTCTCGATGAACCTCTTGTGTTCGTTCTCCTTTTTGCTGACATAGATGCCATAAAGGGTGTTTATGTAAGCCAGCTCGAAAGTAACTTCTTTACCTCGCACTGTCACGGTCTTGGTATCCTTGCTGTCGACGACAGCGTAAAATTCCCGGACCAACGTGACATTCATTTCTTCTGGCTGGGCAGCAAACATTTGCCATTTAAGGGCCTTGATTTTTTGTGCAATGAACGGTTCGAGCCCGAGGTCTTCCTTGCGTTTGGTGTAAAGAAACCCTCTTTCTTCCCACATATCCCTCTTCTAGAAGGAGCGATAATATCTGCCAGCGGAGTCGGTGGAGGCGAAGCGGTTTGGGATGGCATTGTGGCTGGGTGTGCTGGCTGCTGCGGTAGAGCTGGAGGCAGCACTTCTACGAATCTGTCTGGTAGTCATAGTTGCAAGGTTGTGGAAGATAAAAGAAATGTGAGATCTAGAGAGAAAGCAAGATGAAAGAGTAAAAGTGAGGTGAAAAATGAATAGTAAATGGGGTTTATATAGATGAATGGTTTTCTACCAGTTGGAGCTGTAACGGCAAGCACGAATAACGGGGACAGCTGTTATGCGGTTTCTGACACGTCTGTCACGCGTTTTCGTGTCTGCTGCACGTCTGTTACGCATTTGCGTGTCTGCCGCGGCATCGTGGTGACAGGCTGTATTTCCCGCGTCTGTCGCGACAGCTGATGACAGGCTGTGACGACAGACTCATCCTTTGGGCTTTTTGGGCTGCTGCCGAGATGGTGGGCTGTTTCACTTCTTCTTCTATCCTTGTTTCCCTTATTTCCTAAAAATAATTAAAATCAAACTTTAGTTCCTAAAAATAAAATAATTCTTAAGTCCTAATAAATAAATAAATTATATAAATAATAAAAATAAAAAATATATAAAATTAAGTTAAATTAGGGATGCCTTGAGGGGCATCTCCTAAAGTAACCACTTCCTGCATCCTTGGGGCTTCAGTCCCTGATAATGCTTTAGTCTCTGTCCGTTGACTTTAAATTGGTGCCTGTCTTTTAAGGATTTGATCGTGATGGCAACATGAGGAAAAACCTGCACAACTTGGAATGGGCCGGGCCATCTAGATTTAAGCTTTCCTGGGAAAAGTTTCAACCTAGAGTTAAACAACAACACAAGTTGCCCTGGGCAGAACTGTCGTGGCAGCAACTTCTTGTCATGCCACCTCTTGGTTTTGTCCTTGTAAATTCTTGCGTTGTCATAGGCCATTGCTCGAATTTCTTCAATTTCATTCAAGTCAAGTAGCCTCTTCTGTCCTGCCTTATCTAAGTCCATGTTTACTGCCTTGATAGCCCAGTAAGCTCTGTCCTCTATCTCGACGGGTAAATGGCATAATTTTCCATATATAAGCCTGTATGGTGACATTCCCAATGGTGTCTTGAATGTTGTTCTATAGGCCCAGAGTGCATCATTGAGGTGTAAAGACTAGTCGTTTCGAGTAGGTTTAACCATTTTCTCAAGAATGTTCTTTACTTTCTTGTTGGATATTTCGACCTGTCCATTGGTTTGGGGGTGATAAGTTGTTGCAATGTTGTGCTTTACGCCGTATTTCCTTAAGGCAGTAGCGATTACCCTATTGTCGAAATATCTCCCTTCATCACTGATGATTGCCTTAGGTATGCCAAACCTGGAGAAAATGTTTTTGTGCAGAAATCTCTGAACAGTTTTGGCATCATTTTTCTGTGTGGCGATCGCTTCAACCCATTTGGATACATAATCCACTGCCAGTAGGATATATAGATTCCCACATGATGCTGGGAATGGTCCCATGAAATCAATCCCCCATACATCGAAGATTTCGACTTCTAAGATGTTTTTCAGTGGCATCTCATGTCTTCTTGAGATGTTCCCAGTCCGTTGGCACTTGTCACAGCTTTTGTAGAATGCTTGGGCATCCTTGAACAGTGAGGGCCAATAAAAACCAGATTGCAAAACTTTGGCAGCGGTTTTGTTTCCACCTAAGTGTCCTCCATATGGTGAAGCATGGCAGTGGTGAAGCACAGCTTCCTGCTCATCCTGTGGTACACACCTCCTGATAATTTGATCTGCACAATGTTTGAAAAGAAGAGGTTCGTCCCAATAATAATGTTTTGCATCATTTTGGAACCTCTTCCTTGCTTGGTAATTAAGTTCACGAGGTAGTACTCCGCTAACTATGTAATTAACAAAATCAGCGTACCAAGGAAAATCAGAAAACTTACATGCCGCCATGGTTGTCACGGCAGTGCTTGTGGCAGCAAATGTTGAGTGTGTAAAATTTCTATTATTTACCCCCGATTTAACCCATATTTCTGCTGCATTCTAGCATAATTCATTGCATTTAGGTTAGGTTTCAGTTATATATCACAAATATATTAAATGGCACAGTTTCTACTGAAATTGGTTGCTTTTGCAGGTTGCTGCTGTAGCAGATGGAGAAGCATGCGCTGGGTAGTGAAATAGAAAAGCTGGAACTGGATGAACAGTCGAAGAGGACGATGCTGCCATGGCCGCTGCCGTGGCAGCCAAGGACGACAGCAGTTTGGAGGAGAAGAAGCAAAGTGGGTCTCGACAGAAAGAGAAAATTAAGCCCGTCTGTCGTGGAATACCCTCATATTTTTCCAAGCCCTAGATCAGAATGAAGGCCAAGCCCAAAGTTCAAGGAAGAAACTCCAAGCAAGAAGGAAGGACGAATTAAAGACTTATGCTCTGAAGATTTAGTCTTTAATAGAGTTGTACTTTAATTTAAACTTGTATTCTTGCCATATTAGAAAACTTGAACCCAAGGCCTATATAAAGGCATGTAATTCGACCTAGAGGAGGATATCATCTATCTCTAGCCTTCTTCCCAAAACCCTAGCTGTTTTCCCTTTCTCAACATGTTCTAAATTCCCCCTAGGGCCACGGGTTGATTTGTAAAGTAGTTGCAAGGATTGCTTTTGTTTTAGGAATTTTCTATTCAATAAAATAAACTTCAAGTTCACTTATTCTGGTTGTTAATATCTTGCAAGAGTATAGGGAGAGCATTGTGAGGTTATCTATTTACTTAATATCGGGAGAGTTAAGTATACGAAAGGAATAAGTGCGGGTTCTCTAGTTTATAGTTGAACTATCTCGGACCTAGGGATAGGATGAGGTTAAGTGGCTAAGGAAGAATTCAGCAACATCGGTGTTCATCCTTCGATTCACGCCGGGAGGTATCATCAAAGACGTGTTCATCGACAGACTTGGACCTAGGGATAGGCCAAGGCATAGCAGGGATTCTTGCCAAGCTTGAAGTGAAGAGTTGTGTGATCGCTGCCGCGACTAACAACAGACCGCTACTGCGACGGGTGCTGCCACGACATGGACGACGACAGAACATATTTTCGAAGACTTAGCAATACCTACACTACTGAGCAATTCAATACCAGCCCATTCTCTCTATCTTGATTACTTTAAATCTTATTTTCCAGTTCTCTTTACTATTTTCGTGACAACAATTTAAACTCTTTTTTTACCTTCGTGCAGTAATCCAAGGTGAAGCTATTAGCCCAGTCCCTGTGGAGACGATATCCGATACTTCCGTATCACTTTACTACTTGCGTCGTGTACACTTGCACTACATTGCGATGGACACTTTTACACGCAACAAGTTTTTGGCGCCGTTGCCGGGGACTGGCAACATAACTTTACCCTACCTTTTACTGCATTCATTTTATTTTTCTATTTTACTTGGATTGTTCAACCTATACCTTTCACAAGGTCTTTTTTCTGCATATGCGCAGGTCTCAACGGGGGAAGGAACCTGAGTACCAGTTAGATCCTGAACCCGAACGAACGTTCAATCTCAAGAAAAGAGTCTGTTACCTCGTTGAAAGGAACAAATACCTAGAGGAACAACTCGAAGCAATGGAGAACGAAAGACGTGAAGAAAGAAGGGACAACCAAGGGAATCTCCAGGATAATAACAATCCTGCCAAAGGGAATGACCCTTCTGTCGCTGCCGCACGCCGGTCATGCCAAGACTACATGCTCAATGATCATGTAGAACTAGAAACCACCCTGCCAGATGTAGATGTTGACAACTTTGAGCTGAAACCTGTTATGTTCAGCATGATTAACAACGCTGGCCAATTTAGTGGTACTGCTACAGAGGATGCTCGGGAGCATCTGAAAACGTTCCAGGAAATCTGTGGTTCGTTTAGACTACCAGGAGTTAATCCGGAGATACTGAGGCTTCGGTTATTTCCTCATTCATTGAGGGACAGGACAAAGACTTGGCAGAATAAACTTACGTCGGGTTCAATTCGAACTTGGGCAGATTTAACTCGTAAATTTTTGTCTCATTTTAATCCTTCACACTTATCTGAGGGATTACGTAACGAAATTTCTACTTTTCAACAGGAAGATGACGAGCCAATGCACGAGGCCTGGGACAAATTTACCACTCTTCTAAGGAACTGCCCGATGCATGGATTCCCCGTTTGGAACTAGGTAACAAAATTCTATAATGCTGCCAATTTACAAACTCGTATTAGAATTGATTCAGCATCAAACGAATTACTATTGGACAAAGACCCAGATGAGGCGATGGCAGTATTGAAAAATCTGGCGAAGAATGAGGAACAGTTTCCGACAGCAAGAAGAGGGGGTAAACGAGTTCTAGCTGTAAAAGATTATGAGGCCGACAACTCATTGAAATCACATGTGGCATATCTCACTAAGGCAATGAAAAAGCTCTTGAAAGAAGATTCACAGCATGTCTACTCTGCAGAAGAGGTATGCGAAACTTGTGAAGGAAATCATAGTTCGGAGGAATGTCCAATACAGTTAGAAGAAGGGATGTATGTTGGGAACTACAATAAGCAGAATTATAACTCCAACAACTACAATCCCAACTGAAGAAAGGATCCCAAGTTCTCTTGGAGAAATCCTAATAATGCCCTAAACCCTCAAGCACAGAATAATCAGAACCAGGGAGGACCTAGATTGCTGACTCGGCAGCAACCGCAGCAGCAACAGCCACCAGCTACCACAACTAGTATACTGGAACAGACTCTGGCTACGTTTATGTCCCAAACAGGAACCTATATTGAGAACATGAATCGCTTTGTCAAGAAGACGGAGACATTCATGGATAAAACAGAGATGTGGATGACCAATCATGAAGCTACTCTGAAATCATTGGAGACACAGATGGGTCAGGTTTCCCAGCATATTAAACCAAGGCAGAATAGAGGATTTCCTAGCGACACTGAAAACGCTAGACAGCCCGCACATGAGCAGTGTAAAGCCATCACTACTAGGAGTGGGAAGAAACTACCAGGGCCTGAGAAGGAAACTGAATCAGTTAAGAAATCAGCCTTGGAGTCGACTGTCGAGGAAGCTGCCCCGACAGGTAACAAACAGCCTGCTGCCGATGAGCCTGTCACGACAGCAGAAAGGGACAGAGGAGAAAGATGATGAACCTAAACCTCCTCAAATCCGCATGCAGTGGGAAGGACGTATTGCTGATTATCGTCCCCCGCCTCCTTTTCCTCAACGGTTACAGAAATTGAAACAGGAATCACAGCTTAAGAAGATTTATGATATTTTTAAGCAGGTTCATATCAACATTCCGCTGTTAGATGCCGTTAGAGAGATGCCCGGTTATGCCAAGTTTCTCAAGGATGTCATGTCAAAGAAATCCAGACTTGGGGAATTTGAAACGGTCAAGATGACAGAAGGATGCATGCGTATTCTGCACAAGCATCCACCCCAGAAGAAGAAAAAGGATCTTGGGAGCTTCATCATACCATGCGTAATCAGAGATAAATTTGTGGGTAAGGCACTTTGTGATCTTGGTGCTAGTATAAACTTAATGCCCAAATCAGTTTTTCAGAAATTAGGTATTGGAAAAGCTCGGCCCACAACAGTAATTCTGCAGCTAGCAGACCGCTCTTACGTTCATCCAGAAGGAAAAATTGAAGATATTCGGGTAAGGGTGGATAAGTTTATTTTTCATGCTGACTTTCTTGTCTTAGATTGTGAATCAGATGAAAACGCACCAATCATCCTGGGGCGACCCTTCTTAGCCACGGGAAGATCACTAATTGATGTGGAAAAAGGAGAACTCACCATGAGAGTAAACGATCAAGAAATCAAGTTGAATGTTCTCCAAGCAATGAGGCATGCTGATGCAAAAGAAGAATGCAAGGTTATCACTGAAGTTACCCTTGACCAACCCTGCATCAGGTCGGGCTACCATGACATCAAAATTGGTCACTGCCTCTGCAGCCACTTAGATGACTGTCACGACAGCACCGCCGACAGCAACTCCTCGAAATCTAATACATCCGATGCTTAAGATCGAGAGGAGGTAAATTGGATAGGCAATCGTCCAGGTAAGTTGTTCGAACCTTTAAACTATACCTCGGATAACCATGTAATTCAAAAGCCATCAACTGTTGAGCCCCCTATTATAGATCTTAAGCCCCTGCCAGGGCAGCCAAAATACGTTTTCCTTGGTTTAAATGATACGTTGCCCGTAATCATCTCTTCCAAGTTGATGTAGGAACAGGAACAACAGTTAATAGAGATGTTGCAGCAGCACAAAAAGGCTATTGGATGGACGATAGCTGATATTCAAGGCATCAGACCGGCATTATGCATGCATAAAATTCTTTTAAAGGATGATCATAAGCCGACCATTGATGCACAAAGACGTCTGAACCATGCTATGCAAGAAGTGGTGCGTAAAGAGATAATCAAATGGCTAGATGCTGGAATAATCTACGCCATCTCGGATAGCAAATGGGTGAGCCCGGTGCAGTGCGTTCCAAAGAAAGGAGGAATAATCGTGGTCACCAATGAAGAAAACGAGCTAATCCCAACCAGGACCGTGACCGGTTGGAGGGTTTGTATGGACTATCGGAAGCTTAACAAAGCTACCCGGAAGGACCACTTTCCTTTACCCTTTATTGATCAAATTCTTGATAGATTAGCGGGTAAATCTTACTATTGTTTTCTCGATGGTTACTCAGGTTACAATCAAATAGCATCGCACCGGAAGATCAAGAAAAGATGACGTTCACATGCCCTTACGGAACTTATGCTTTTAGGAGAATGCCCTTTGGACTTTGTAATGCACCAACCACCTTTCAAAGGTGCATGATGGCAATATTCTCCGATATGGTAGAGGATTTCCTAGAAATATTCATGGATGACTTTTCAGTCTTTGGAGACAACTTTGAAAGCTGCCTAGGCAACCTACATAAGGTGCTCGAGAGATGTGAAAAAGCAAACTTGGTATTGAACTGGGAAAAGTGTCACTTCATGGTGGGTGAAGGGATAGTCCTTGGCCATAAAATTAGCTGTCGTGGCATAGAAATCGACAGAGCTAAAATAGAAGTGATCGAAAAGCTGCCGCCACCCACCACAATCAAGGGAATCAGAAGTTTCTTAGGACATGCTGGTTTTTACCGAAGGTTCATCGCGAACTTTTCGAAAATCACCAAGCCCTTATGCCATCTTCTGGAGCAGAACCGTCCCTTCGACTTTAACGCTGAATGTACTGAGGCATTCAAGGTTCTGAAAGAAAAGCTAGTAACAGCCCCAATAGCACAACCACCAGATTGGACACTGCCGTTTGAGATCATGTGTGATGCTAGTGACTATGTTGTCGGGGCAGCGCTTGGACAGAGGAAAGACAAACTTTTTCATGTAATATACTATGCCAGCAAAACACTGAACGACGCCCAAGTGAACTACACCACCACAGATAAGGAATTATTAGCTGTGGTATTCTCCATTGACAAGTTTCGTTCTTATATACTTGGAATGAAGGACATAGTCCACACAGACCATTCTGCATTGAAGTATTTGTTCACGAAAAAGGATGCAAAGCCTCGACTGATACATTGGATTCTGCTATTGCAAGAGTTCGACCTTGAAATCAAGGACAAAAAGGGAACAAAGAATCAAGTGGCAGATCACTTGTCAAGGTTGGAGAAGGGAAAGAGTCTACCGGCAGATGAGACAAACATACTAGAGACCTTCCCTGATGAGCAGCTGTTTGCTGCCACAGCCACTGCCGCGACAGCCATGGCGGCAGGTAAGTCTTCTGCACTCCCCTGGTATGCTGATTTCGTTAATTTTTTAGTTAGCAGAATAACCCCTTCTGACCTTAATTGTCAAGCTAGGAAGAGGTTCCAAAATGATGTTAAGCATTATTATTGGGACGAACCTCTTCTTTTCAAAATTTGTGCAGATCAGGTTATAAGGAAATGTGTGCCACAGGATGAGCAAGAAGATATACTTCATCACTGCCATGCTTCACAGTAAGGAGGACACTTGGGAGGTAACAAATCTGCTGCCAAGGTTTTGCAGTCAGGATTCTATTGGTCGTCACTGTACAAAGATGCTCAATTATTTATAAGGACTGTGACAAGTGTCAACGGACGGGAAACACCTCAAGGAGACACGAGATGCCGCTGCAAAATATTCTTGACGTCGAGATCTTCGACGTTTGGGGGATAGATTTTATGGGACCGTTCCCATCTTCATGTGGGAACTTATATATCCTCCTGGCAGTGGATTATGTGTCCAAGTGGGTTGAAGCAATCGCCACTCAGAAAAATGATGCCAAGACGGTTCAAAGGTTTTTGCATAAAAACATTTTTTCCAGATTCGGCATCCCTAAGGCGATCATCAGTGATGAAGGGAGGCATTTTGACAATAGGGTTATAGCTCCTGCCTTGAAAAAGTATGGTGTCAAACATCGGATTGCAACAACATACCACCATCAGACCAATGGACAGGCTGAAATATCCAACAGGGAGGTCAAGAATATTCTTGAAAAGATGGTAAAGCCAACTCGAAAAGACTGGTCTCTACACCTCAATGATGCATTACGGGCTTACAAGACATCGTTCAAAACTCCATTGGGAATGTCTCCTTATCGGCTGATTTACGAGAAAACGTGCCATTTACCTGTCGAGATTGAGCACAGAGCATATTGGGCCATCAAAGCAGTTAATATGGACTTGGAAAAAGCAGGGAAGAAAAGGTTACTTGATCTGAATGAAATTAAAGAAATTCGGACAATGGCCTATGACAACGCAAGAATCTACAAGGACAAGACCAAAAAGTGGCATGTCAAGAAGTTGCTGCCACGACAATTCTGCCCAGGGCAGCTTGTGTTGCTTTTTAACTCTAGGTTGAAACTCTTCCCAGGGAAGCTGAAATCTAGATGGTCTGGCCCATTCCAAGTGGTGCAGGTTTTTCCCCATGGTGCCAACACGATCAGATCTCTAAAAGACGGGCACCAATTCAAAGTCAATGAATAGCGATTGAAGCATTATCAGGGGACTGAAGCCCCAAGAATGCAGGAAATGGTTGCCTTAGGAGATGCCCCACCCGGCATCCCTAATTTAACCTAAATTTTAATTTTATTTATTGTTATTATTTATTATTTATTAGGAAATTAGAATTATTTTAGGAAATAATGTCTTTTATTTTTGTTATTTTTAGGAAATAAAGGAGACAAGAAGAAAAGGAGAAGTGAATTCAGCCCACCACCCTTCCACCAGCCCAAAAAGCTCAACTTTGGAGCCTGTCGTTACAGCTGCCGCGACAGACGCAGAAAATCCAACCTGTCGACACGCTGTCGCGGCAGACGCAGAAAATCCAACCTGTCGACACGCTGTCGCGGCAGACGCGCAAACGCGTAACAGACGCGCAGCAGACACGGAAACGCGTAACAGACGCGTCAGAAACTGCGTAACAGCTGGCCCCGTTATTCGCGCCTACCGTTATAGCTCCAACGGGCAGCAAACTCTTCTCTATATAAACCTCGTTTTACTCTTCATTTTTCACTCACGTCTACTCTTCTTACTTGCATTCTCTAAAATTTTTACTTGCTTTCATTTTTCTTCTTACACAATCCTTGCAATCATGTCTTCTAGAAACACCCGCAGAAGTGTCGTTTCAGGCTCTGCCCCGGCAGCCTCAACCCCACGATCCTTCAAGATTCGTGACATGTGGGAGGAGAAGGGTTTTATCTACACTTCCAATGAGGGAAATTTGGGACTGCAGTCGTTCATTGCCAGGAAAATCAAAGCTCTGCAGTGGCAGATATTTGCAGAACAACCGGAGGAGATGAATGTATCTCTAGTCTGAGATTTTTATGCTTCCATCAGCAGCAGGAACGTGACAGCAGTCAAATTCAGAGGGAGAGAGGTGCCCTTCGAGCCATAATACATCAACACTCTCTATGGATTCTATGTGGGCAGCAACGAGGATGGTCACCAGCAATTTCTTGATAGCCTAGACCCTGCTGCCTACGACGCTGTCATGGCAGAGCTCACGGACGAAGGTACTCAGTGGAACACTAATCTAAAGAACCTGAGGACGGTGAAGAGAGTTCAACTCACCCCGGACGCCAAACTGTGGAACGCTTTCATCAAAAAGCGAATCATGCCATCCTCGCACAATACAACTGTAGACCAGCCCAGGTTAGCCCTCATTCATTCTATTCTACATGAGAGGCCTATTAACGTTGGTAGCTACATCCGAGATAGTATTTTGGAATGTGCACACCGACCGACAGGACCACTCTACCTCCCCTATCTCATCACAACCCTCTGTCGCGGCCATCATGTACCATAAGCTGCCACTGATTTACGAGTCCAAGGGAAGGGCAGGACTGAGAAAAATATACTCAGCTTGATGGAACTTACTGCTGCCACCCCGCTGTCATCCTTCGACCCCGCTGCCACAGCAGCAGAGACGACAGAACCAACCGACACCGAGCCTGCTGCAACAGAACCCAGGTAGCCTACAGCAGCAGCACCTTCGGCCGACACCTCCTCCCAGATCCTTGCTGCCATACAAAAGATGGAGGAACGATAGCTCGGCCTCATGAGCTTCATCAGGGATTTCACCACAGCCACGGTACAATTCATTCGAACTTCTCTTAATTTCCCTGATGTTGTATTTCCTGCCTTTCCACCCCAATATTTTGCTGCCACCACTCCTGCCCATACCCCCACACCTGCTGCCACACCCAAGACGCCTTCTACCAAATCCACACCAACCCCTGCCACGACAGCTGCAGGCAGCAACCGCGCAGCTGACACCTCTGCCTGAGGAACCAAGAGAAGAATGCCCTCAGAAGAACTCAATGCATTCATAGCCGGTTTCTCCTCTTCCTCAATTTGGGAGGAATCCGACAACGAACCCTCTGTCAAGAGGAATTTATCCAAAGAGTTCACATCGGTCAAGCGGCAAACAAGAACAAGAAAGATAGCGGCACCGACAGTAGTAATGGTAGCAGCAGCGGCAGCGGTAGTGACGACAGTGACAGCAGCAGCAGATCCGAGGTACAGGTAGTGGAGGAGCTTCCTCACATCTCCCCTACCCGCATTCAACCTCCGAGGGAGGCAAAAACGAAAAATACATCTGCCTCACCCATCCGCCAGCCAGTCAAGAAGGCCCCTGCCCGCCGACAGATACGCCTGAGCAGCAGCAGCGACGACAGCACTTAAATTTTAAGTTTCTTACTTTATTTTGTTGTCTTCCTTTATATATTTTGTGATGTACTTTTTCTTTTCTTTTCATTGTCATTTGCATTGAGGGCAATGCAACCCTTGAGTTTGGGGGTGGCATCCCTCCATTAATGGAGTCTCATTAAGTTTTAAAATTGTGTCTTTAATTAGTTTATTTTCGCCAAAAAAATGATGTTGGCTTAAGTCTTTGAACTGAACTTACCTGTCGTGACAGCTCCTGTCGTGGCAGTTCCTTTATGATAGTTTTAGGAACAGTTTAGAGCCTTTCTATAGTTCTGAAACTTAAACACTATTTATGACTATTATATTGCCTAGAACTCTACTAGTAAACTAGAATAGGAAGCTTAGCACTTGAATAGCCCCTAGAGGTGCCTAACAGTGGCTCTAGGAAAAGAAGTTTAGCAAAATAGACTCAATACACCTAGAGGTGCCCGAAACCGGCTCTAGGAAGTTAGCTAGAGGTGCCCGAAACCGGCTCTAGTCAAACTTAAGCTTAAAAAAATAAAATCGAGTCTAAACAAAAAATTAAAGGAGCATAAGAAGTGCCTCCATAAAAGATGAACTTTGGCATAAAAATTCAAGACAAAAGCTGAAATATTCTAGTGAAAGTAAGGGAGTCTTGGCATATAATTGTTCACAAGCATGCACACACTGCACAAGGATTATAGCAAGGTTCCGGACGAATCCTAAATTATCCGACAAGGTATTGCTCACAATAGGGAATGAATGGTGGGTAAGGGAAAGTTCACTGTTTTAAGCCAAGCAAAAATTCTGTTTTTCATTTTTAGGTCTGAATTGCTTGAGAGCAAGCAAAAACTTGAGTTTGGGGGTGTGTTGAGTGTGTAAAAGTTCTATTATTTACCCCCTATTTAACCCATATTTCTGTTGCATTCTAGCATAATTCATTGCATTTAGGTTAGGTTTCAGTTATACATCACAAATATATTAAATGGCACAGTTTCTACTGAAATTGGTTGCTTTTGCAGGTTGCTGCTGTAGCAGATGGAGAAGCAGGCGCTGGGTAGTGAAACAGAAAAGCTGGAATTGGATGAGCAGTCGAAGAGGATGATGTTGCCATGGCCGCTGCCGTGGCAGCCAAGGACGACAACAGTTTGGAGGAGAAGAAGCAAAGTGGGCCTCGACAGAAAGAGAAAATTAAGCCTGTCTGTCGTGGAATACCCTCATATTTTTCCAAGCCCTAGATCAGAATGAAGGCCAAGCCCAAAGTTCAAGGAAGAAACTCCAAGCAAGAAGGAAGGACGAATTAAAGACTTATGCTCAAAAGATTTAGTCTTCATTGGTCACCACGGTTATTCCTCCCTTTTTCGGAACACACTGCACCGGGCTCACCCACTTACTATCCGAGATGGCATAAATTATCCCAGCGTCAAGCCACTTAATAATTTCTTTTCTCACCACTTCTCGTATAGCATCGTTTAAACGTCTCTGAGCATCAATGGTAGGCTTATGATCATCTTCTAGGAGAATTTTATGCATACATAGTGCCGAACTGATGCCTTGGATGTCAACTATCGTCCATTCAATAGCCTTTTTATGCTGCTGCAGCATCCCTATCAGCTACTGTTCCTGTTTCTGCATTAACTTGGAAGAGATGATTACGGGCAAAGTATCATCTAATCCAAGGAAAACATATTTAAGCTGCCCTGGTAGGGGCTTAAGGTCTAAAACAGGTGGTTATACAGTTGAAGGCTTTTGGATTATATGTTCATTCGAGGTATAGTTTAGGGGCTCGAATAACTTACTTGGACGATTTCCTATCCAGTTTACCTCCTCATGACCTTCAGTGTCGAATGTATCTGAATCGGAGGAGTTGCTGTCGTCGATGCTGCTGTGACAGTCTTCCAGATGGCTACTGAGGCAGTGACCAAATTTAATGTCATGGCAGCTCGACCTGATGCAGGGTTGGTCAAGGATTACTGCAGTGATGGCCTTGCATTCTTCTTCTGCATCATCATGTTTAATTACCTGGAGAACATTGAGCTTGATCTCTTGTTCATTTACTCTCATTGTAAGTTCTCCCTTCTCTACATCAATCAGTGATCTGCCTGTGGCTAGGAAGGGTCGCCCCAGGATGATTGGTGCGTTCTCATCTGCTTCACAGTCTAAAACAAGAAATTCAACAGGAAAAATGAACTTATCCACTCTTACCAGAATATCTTCGATCTTCCCTTCTGGTTGTACGTAAGAGCGGTCTGCCAGCTGCAGCATAACTGTTGTGGGTCGTGCTCGTCCAATACCTAATTTCTGAAACACAGATTTTGGCATTAAATTAATACTAGCACCTAGATCACAGAGTGCCTTACCCACGAATTTGTCACCAATTATGCACAGTATGATGAAGCTCCCAGGATCCTTCTTTTTCTGGGGTGGATGCCTGTGCAAGATAGTCATGCATCCTTCTGTCATTTTTACCGTTTCGAATTCCCTGAGTATGGATCTTTTCGACATAGCATCCTTGAGAAATTTCGCATAACCAGACATCTGTTTGATGGCCTCTAACAGCGGTATATTAATGTGAACTTGCTTAAAAATATCATAGATCTTTTTGAGCTGGTACTCTTGTTTCTGCTTTTGTAACCGCTGTGGAAAAGGAGGTGGAGGACGGTAATCTTCCAATCGTCCTTCACATGGTATTCGGATCTGAGGAGGTTTAGGTTCTTCATCGTTCTTGTCTTTCTCCTCTGTCCCTTCTGCTGTCGTGACATGTGTGGCGGTAGCAAGTTGTTTATCTTCTGTCGGGGCAGTGTTCGCGGTAGATGTTTCTAGGGCTGGTTCCTCAATCGGTATGGTTTTCCTCTTCGACTCTGGAAGTTGTTTCCCACTCCTAGTTGTAATAGCTTTGCACTGCTCATGTGTGAGTTGTCTAGCGACCTCAGTATCGCTAGGGAATCCTCCGTTTTGCCTTGGCTTAATATGCTGGGAAACCTGTCCCATCTGTGTCTCCAGTGATTTCAGTGTAGCCTTGTGGTTAGTCATTCTCATCTCTGTTTTATCCATGAATGACTCAGTCTTCTTGACGAAGTGATCCATGTTTGCCATGTAAGCTCCTGTCTGTGACATAAACGTTGCCAAAGTTTGCTCCAGTATACTAGGTGCGACTGCCGGCTGGTGTTGCGGTTGTTGTTGTGGTTACTGCCGTGTCAGAATTCTGGGTGCCCCTGGTTTTGGTTGTTCTGCATCTGAGGATTCAGTGCGTTGTTCAGGTTACTCCAGGAGAACTTGGGGTCTTTCCTCCAGTTGGGATTGTAATTGTCGGAGTCGTAATTTCTCGGCTTGTTATAGTTTCCAACATACATCCCTTCCTCTAGCTGTAACGGGCAGTCTTCCGAACTGTGATTCCCACTGCAAGTTTCACATACATCTTCTGCAGAGTATACAGGTTTTGAATCTTTCTTTAGCAAATTTTCTACTGCCTTTGTGAGGTACGCAACCTGTGTTTTTAGGGAATTGTCGGCTTCATAGTCTTTCACAGCTAGCACTCGTTTACCTCTCCTCACTGTGGGAAATTGATCTTCATTCTTTGCTAGATTTTTCAATACTACCATGGCTTTGTCTGGATCTTTATCCAACAGCAGTCCATTTGTTGCTGAATCTATTCTCATATGAGTGTGTGTGTTGGCAGCATTGTAAAATTTAATGACTTGATTCCAAACGGGGAATCTGTGCATCGGGCAATTCCTTAGAAGAATGGTAAACCTGTCTCATGCCTCGTGCATTGGCTCGTCATCTTCCTGTTGAAAAGTAGAAATTTCATTACGTAATCGCTTAGATAAATGGGAAGGATTAAAACGAGATAAAAATTCACGAGTGAGATCCGCCCAAGTTCGTATTGAACCCGGTGTTAGTTTATTCCACCAAGTTTTCGCTCTGTCCCTCAGTGAATGAGGAAATAACTGAAGCCTCAGTATCTCCGGATTTACTCCTGGTAATCTAAACGATCCACAGATTTCTTGGAACATTTTCATATGTTCTCTGGCATCCTTTGTAGCAGCACCACTAAATTGGCCAGCGGAATTGATCATGCTGAACATCACAGGTTTCAGCTCGAAATTTTTAGCATCCACGTCTGGCAAGGTAGTCTCCAGTTCCACATGATCATTGATCATGTATTCACTGCATGACCGTCGAGCGGCCACGGCAGCGGTAGGTTGTCCATTCCTTTCATCCACGAGAGGATCTTCAGGATCTTCGGGATTTTTCTGGTTGTTTCCCCCGTTAAGCATTGCTTCTAACTGTTCCTCAAGATAATCGTTTCTGGCTATCAAAAGACGGACTCGGTTCCTGAGATTGCACGAGCGTTCGATTTCAGGGTCTAGTTTATACTCAGGTTCTTTGCCTCGTCTTGATCAGCGCATAAGCAAACGAAAAACCTCGTGAAACGCACAGGGTAAACAGTCCCAAATACAAAAAAGTTAAAAAAAGAAAGTGAAGTAAAAGTAGGGTAAAGATATGTTGCCAGTCCCCGGCAACGGCACCAAAAACTTGTTGCGTGTAAAATAGTCTATCGCAATAGAGTGCAAGTGTACACAACGCAAGTAGTAAAGTGATACACGAAGTATCGGATGTCGAATCCACAGGGACTGGAAATAGCTTTATCCTTGGATTGCTGCACAAGAGAGAAAGAAGAGAGTTTAATTGATTGTGGAAGAATATTGAAGAATACTGAATATGAAAGATTAAAAGATTCAGGGTAAAGAAATAGGCCGGTATTGATTTGCTCGGTAGTGCAGGTGTTGGATTGTATAGAGATTCATGTTCTATTGTCGTCCCTGTTGCGGCAGCACATGCAGCGGCAACAGTCTGTTGTTGTCACGACAGCGATCACACAACTCTGTACTTCAAGCTTGGCAAGAATCCCTATTATAACTTGTCATATCCCTAGGTCCAAGTCTGTCGATGAACACGTCTTGGATGATACCTCCCGGCGTGAATCGAAGGATGAACACCGATGTTGTTGAATTCTTCCTTAGCCACTTAACCTCGTCCTATCCCTAGGTTCGAGATAGTTCAACCATAAACTGGAGAACCCGCACTTATTCCTTTCGTATACTTGACTCTCCCGATATTAAGTAAATAAATAATCTCACAATGCTCTCCCGATACTCTTGCAAGATGTTGAAAACCATAATAAGAAAACTTGAAGTTATTTTATTGAACAGAAAATTCCTAAAAATAGTACAATCCTTGCAACTACTTTACAGAATCAACCCTTAGCCCTAGGGGAAGTTTAGAACATGATGAGAAGGGGGAAAACGACTAGGGTTTTGGGGAAGACGGCTAGAGAATGAGATATCCTTCCCTAGGTCGAATTACATGCCTTTATATAGGCTCTGGGTTCAAGTTTTCTAATAAGGTAAGAATACAAGTTCAAACTAAAGTACAACTCTAATTAAGATTAAATCTCTAGAGAATATGCCTTTAATTCGTCCTCTTTTCTTGCTTTGGGTTTCTTCCTTGAACTTTGGGCTTAGCCTTCATTCTGATCTAGGGCTCAGAAAAATATAGGAGTGGCCCACGACAGACCAGCTTAATTTCCTCTATCTGTCGAGCTCCACTTCACTTTTCCCTTCACCATTGCTGTCGTCATGGCTGCCACGGCAGCGTCCTCCTTCTTGACTCCAGTCCTGTGTTCTAGCTCTGCTCTTTCACTGTCTTGAGTCTGCCACAGCAGCTACCAGCAAAATCAACCAAAATCAGTAGCAACTGTACCATTTTATATAATTGTGATGTATATGTGAAATCTATCCTAAATGCAATGAATTATGCTTGAATGCAGCAGAAATATGGATTAAATAAGGGGTAAAAAGTAGAACTTTTGCACACTCAACAGTGCCCGACAAATAGATTCTCTCAAACAACTGGTGTAGAAACATTGAAAGAATGAAGAACAATGGATTAAGTAAACTTGGAATATTTTATTGAAGAAATAACTCAAAAACCTAAAACAACCGTTTCACTCTAGTTACAACATAACCCTAACCCAAGGAGAATTTAGAACATGGCTGCAGAGAAGAGCACAAGAAAAGTCTATAGAAAACCTAGGATAGTTTAAACTGTAAGTACAATGGGTATTTATATACTCAAAACTAGGTTAAGTCCTCCTTGAAGTAGAAGTCCTCTAAAGTAGCTTTTCTTCTTTAATGTAGCTTTAAATGCCGACTTCTTTTCTTGGAATATGGACTCTTCCTCGTTTTGCCTTAGCCCGCAAGTAAGTTTGGGAATTTAGCTTCGGCAGCCCTAGCCGCTGCTACATAGGTCAGAAATCTTATGAACGCCGATGATAGATTCAGGAGTTTTTGCTCTACAAATCGCGCTCCAATTCTTCCAACTTCCATAGTCACCTGTCGAGGGCAGCAAGGTCAACAGTAGCTTTACTCGGCAGGTGCTCAGCATCAATTTGTCCTCAGCTGGAACTGCTCTAGTACAGCTCCTGGGTTTGCTTCTCATCGTTGTGTCCTTCGTTCCTCAGCTCCCCCATTCAACTGTTAGTACCTACAAGTAAGAATACACTAAAACAATATCTCTTGTTCACCAAATGAATGATAAGTTATAAAAGCAAGGTAGAACAATGAAATACTATAGAATGCTATGCATGAACCTAATTATGCCTAAAATGAGCTTGGAAACAGTAATAATAAGAGTTGGAAAGTGCATGTAATATAGGACTTTTGGACACTTTACACCTTCCTTCTTCAAGTGTTCTTATTTGTTTGCATGGAGCTCCCCCTTAAATTTGGACTTGTTGATCACATTCCATCACACCAAACAAAAGACAATCAAGTAATTTTTGGTTTCCAAATTGCTTTGGATCCATAGACATTAGTAGCACAAAGTTTAGTCCCCTTAGGAATCCATTTTTCAATTTCATCCCATTTAGTTGAAGTGGTTAGTCCTTTTGGGACCCAAACACTTCTAAAGCATTTTCCTTTTATAAATCGAGGGGCACTAGATTGTCTAACATAAAATTTTGAATTTCCTAAATTGTTTTTCTTTTGAAGTTCATTGAAAATCAAACATTTTTCCTTCTTAATATCATCAACTTCCTTTTGATGCTCTTTTTCCATCGTTTGAAACAAATTTTGTAAATATAAAACTTTAAGTTCAAAATCTTTAAGTTTTGCTTCAAACTCTAGATTTGTTTTGGAAAGCAAATCATTTTCCTTTTTCAATTTTGAAACCAACATTTTGTTCTTTGAAAATGATGCCTTAAATTCTAAAAGCAAATCATCATAGGCATCTTGTAACTCATCAAATGTATATGAATTTGAAATAGATGAGTTAGAAGTTACCTCCCCCTCATTGAGGGCCATGAAGCATAGGTGGGCTACCTCATCATCGGTGGAGTCTTCATCACTCCATGTCGCCACATATGCTTTCTTTGAAGATGATCCCTTTTTGTTGGACTTGTGGGAATCCTTCATCTTCTTCTTTGATTCATGCTTGGATTTATCCATCTCGCTCTTCATGAATCGGGTGAACTTCTTGAAGAGATATGTCATCTTTTCATCTTCTCTTTCCTTCTCACTTAGTTCTACATGATGGCATGTGGGGGATTTGAGAGCAACGACACTTACGTTGATGCCTAGCTTCATGATCTTCTTCTTCCCCATCTTTCTTATCTCTTTCTTCTTCTTCTCTTCTTCTTTGTCTTTCTTCATGATTTGGTGAGTGATAAGTGACCCCATTAGTTCATAAAGCTTCATTGTTTTGAGATTTTTGGCTTCGATGATGGTGGTCTTTTTCGAGTTCTATGACTCAGGAAGGGAGTAGATAAGCTTTCGGACAAGCTTTTCTGCTAGAATGACTTCTCCATATCCTTTTAGTCCATTGGTGATGGTGGAGAACCGATGGGACATCTTCTCAATGTTCTCTTCCGGATCCATCTTGAAATTCCCATATCGTGGTTGAAGAGGCCGATCTTGGTCTCTTTTACTTCGTTTGTTCCCTCGTATGTGACTTCAAGCTTGTCTCATACTTCCTTGGCACTCTCACAAGAAGACATCTTCTCATAGATGTTGAGGCTAAGTGCACAAAAGATGAAGTGCAAAGCCTTGCAATTTAGTTCCATCTTCTTGCGATCGTCGACACTCCAATCTACCTTGCTTCTTTGTGGTACGAACGAGCCATCCTCAATAATGTTCCAAAGCTTGTAATCTTTGGATTTGACAAAAAAAAATATCATTCTAGTCTACCAATAAGCATAGTTGGTCCCGTCGAAGAAAGGTGGCTTGTCGATGGATTACGTCATTGAACTGATTGTTTGAAATGTTGATCGAGCTTGCCGGATCACCTCAATAGGATGTTAATCATATTCAATTGATCCAAGCTCTGATACCAATTGTTAGGCTCGATGGTCACAACCGAAATGCTTGCCATGTGTGGAGAATATTGGATTTTTTGTTGTTTTTGTGAAAGCTAAAAATATAAGAAATGAACACAAGGATTCAGAGTGGTTCAGCTTTCTAACCCAAAGCCTACATCCACTATCTTAGCTTCATACTAAGGATTTAAACCAAATTCACTAAGAATTTTGTCCCCTTTTTCTCGGATTAGGAGGAAACCGTTACAAAGATCAAGCTTTCTACCCAAAGCTTGATCAAGCACTCTCTCACAAGAGAAATTTGAAGCAAACTTGAAATCCCTCTAATAGGTGTATGCTTGCAATTCTAAGAACTCACCCAAAACCTATACACTTGAGCAAATTTGACAATTAAGCTCACAAGTGTTGTCTATAAAAGAAATATGCAAATTAGCTCTAAAGATAATATTTCATCATAATGTTGTAACAATTGAAGCATTAACCATCTCTTGATGCTTGGAGGTCCCTTTTATACTCCTAATTGAGTTTGTAGCCGTTGAGGACCGTTGGGGTTGAATTAGAGCCGATGAAGCCTTTATTTTCCATCATAAATGCAGTTCTGCAGCTTGGCGTATCGATACTCCTCAAACTGTATTGATACGATCTCAATAAGAAAGTAGTTGTTGAGTACTTCAGTTGGTGCGTACCGATACGCTTGGCTAGCATATCAGTACGGTCCTGCAATTTAAAAGACTGTTGGGAAATTGAACGTTGGGGGTAGTTGGGTGTATTGGTACTCGATACAACTATATCGGTACGCGAACTAGCCGTTGGCTATTTTAAAGCACACCATATCGATACGGCTAAGCGTATCGGTACGAGTTTTGGCTACTGGAAAATCACTGTAGTTAAAACCCTAAAGGGTATCGATACGGTACCATACAATATCGATATGGGTACACTTAAAACATGGTTTTGACTACTTTAAATGCACTTTAAATAATTCCAAAGCCTTGTAAAACCCTCAAACATATGTTAAATTCTTTTATATTTAGTCCAAAACATTTTTCAATTATTATATCAAAACAATTAGTTCCACAGTCTCTATGAATCATAACCCAACTCAAACCGAATCGAAACAAAATTTCAAAGTTTGACCCAACCCGAAACTGACACGTGACCCAATTTTGAACTGAACCGAAAGCACCTGATCCGATATTGACCTGAATCGAAAACAACCGAACAAATTTTGACTCGATCTGATACCCGAACTGGACCCAACTTATTATAGACATGAACTTAACCCGAACCAAACCCGACCCGAATCTAAACCGATTCCAAATAGACCCAAAATGACCCAAACCGAAACCGACCCGAATAACTTGATTGCCACCTCTAGGAAAACCCAACATGTTAGAATCTCGTACTGATGATGCTCCTCGATCCCACTATCTAACGTTCAACCTATGCACGGAAAAAACGATTTTGAGCGTTGGGTTTACAAAGCTCAGTGGTACACATCTACACTACTATATTCATGTAAATCATGAACATAAGCATGCAAGCTAGTACGAGCAATAAGGAGAGATAAATAAACACATGGCGCTACCACTAGTTGCCTAAATACATGCTCTCATCATAGCAATCATCATACATGGCACTCATGGCCCAACCATACCCGAGATCTTATTAGATCATCAAGGCAAAAAGACATATCAACAACAACAAATCAGGAGTGAGGCTCGGGTCACACAAAATCGAGAACGTACACTCTATGGGTGAGGTCGGGTCACGTAGCATGGGAACATATACCCTAGGTGAGGCCGGGCCACATAGCATCGGAGCATACACCTATGCTCGGAATCCTCCCCTCGAGCATCTACACTATGGGTGAGACCGGGTCACCTAGCATCAAAACATACACCCATACTCAGAATCCCCCTCGAGTATCTTCGAATGAGACCCAGGTCACATAGCACATGTAACCTTCATCCAGTATCTAAAACAATGATGTTGTGTAAAACCAAAATTGATTTTGATATAACAAATAACTTTAAGGACTTAATTGCAATAATAATAAATTTATAAGTATTTCAAAAACTCACCAATTGAAAAGCCTTTTTGAACCTAGTACTCTTTCAAGTCAAAACATATTTAAAGGGTTCAAATTTTATAAGTCTTTTCAAGTGTTTTCAAGCCAAACTTCAACAAAATACCCAGGCGTATAGATACCCTATAGAGTATCGATACAAATTTTCAACACTGGAATTTTAATCGGCCATAGCGAACTAATACGGTTTAACCCCGTATCGATACTTTTTTTCATATAAAAATATACTTTTAACGCTATAGCGTAAAGATACGGTATGTCACCGTATCGATATGATATGCTGACCTTCGCAAAAAACTTTACGTTTAAGGCTTGTCAATTATGGGAATCCAAAATTTTAAATGACTGTTGAACTGTATCGATACACTAAGGTAGCATATTGATACGCTAAGGTAGCGTACCGATACGCTTTTTACCAAAACACAATTCAGGATTCTAGTGAGCAAAAATTGTACCGATACGGCTTGTCGTATCGATACGCCCCTTAAGAGTATCGATACGGTTAGCAGTTGAAGAGCATTTACTGCGAGAAATTGTAGCCCAACGACTAGATTAATGACCTCAACCACCCAAACGGCTAGAAATCAATGCAAGGGTATAAAAACAAGTCTCAAAATCTACAACAACAACTATTGAACCTTCAAGCAACATCAAAGAATTCAATCTAAACCCTTGTGCCTTTAGTGCCAAATTCTTGTACCCAACTCATTTGAAATTTTTCATTGTAAATCTTTTTAGAGTTTTGGGAGTGTTTATGTGTAATTGGGTAAACAATTAGCCTTTGAGAGGTACAATCAAAGTTTGATTATCTTCCTTTGTAAAAGAGTGATATTGGGTCAATCTTTGGGTAGAGAGATTGATCAATTTGTAAGGTTTTCTCCTAATCCGAGAAAAAAGGACGAATTCAAGTTAGTGAATTGTTGAAATCCTCAGTAGGGTGCTGAGGTAGTGGATGTAGAGCTTGTTCGAAGCTTGAACCACTCTATAATTACCTTATCTTCATTTTTAAATTATCCATTTGCACCCTTCAATTTTTATTCCACCAATTTACCCCCTCTTGGTGATTAGCCATCATTTGATCAACTCAACAATTGGTATTAGAGCTACACTCATCGGAAAGATTAACACCCTCTTGAGTAGATCTTGGAAGAGTTTGATCAAGTTCACTTCAATCAACATCTTGCTATGGCATCCACCTCCGTCCAAAACCTCTACGAGTCTCTATGCATCACCAAACCACCATTTTTCAATGGAGATAACTATCCTTATTGAAAGAGCCGGGTGCGACTCTTCATCAAATCAAACGACTACATGGTGTGGGACGTGGTAGAAGATGGTCATACAATTCCAAAGAAGAGAGATGGTGAAGGGAGGCTTGTTCCAAAGACCAAAGCCGAAATGACTGGTGAAGATAGAAAACATTTGCAAGTCAACGAAAAAGTCTTGCACATAATCTTTTGTGCTCTCGGTCCTAACATATACTCAAATGTGTCTTCAAACGAAAGTACTAAAGAAGTGTGGGACGCCCTAGAGACTACATATGAAGGAACAAATGACGTCAAGGAGACAAAGATCGGGTTGATACATTTGAGTTATGAAAACTTCAAGATGGAAGCCGATGAAAGTGTCTCCAAGATGTTTGATCGGTTCTCGGTCATTGTCAATGGACTAAAGGGCTTCGGTGAAGTTATTCCCGAAGATAAGCTAGTTCGGGAGCTACTCTACTCTCTTCCGGAGTCTTAAGATGGCAAGAGAACGGCCATCATCGAAGCTCGAGATTTGAAGACTCTCAAGCTAGACGCCCTTGTTAGATCTCTACCCACCCATGATATTATGAAGCAAGGGAGAGAAGAAGGGAGAGAAAAAGATATAGAAGAAAGAGGTTGAAAAGAAGAAGCTAGGAGTCTAACTCAAGGTGTCATAATGAAAGCGATTCTAGTGAGGAGGAGGACGAACAGATGGCCATGTTGGCCAAAAGATTCACTCAATTCATGAAGTCCAATCGAGGAAGAAAATTCAATAGAATAGGGGACTTCAAGAATAAAGGAAAAGATGAGTCATCCGAGGAAGAAGATGAAGTGGCCAATCTTTGCCTCATGGCCTTTGAGGGGGATCACATGCTAAACTCTAACTCATCTCTTACTTATGATGAATTATATGATGAATATGATGAGTTACAAAATATTTATGATGAATTGGTTGAGAAATACAAAGAGACTATTTTGAAAAACAAGAAAATTATTTCCAATTTGAAATCTCAAAATGAGACTCTTTCAAAAATGAATTCCGAATTGGAAAAGAAAGTTTTATATTTAAAAATCTTTCAAATGAGCTTAAAAAGAAAATTCTTGATGTTGAAAAACTTCTTTCTGATTTCCAAGATTATCACACTAAGGAAGTGGATAATCTTAAAACCTCTCTTGCTATTGGGAAAATGGTTTTAACAAGGGTAGTTCTTCAAAAGCCCAATATGTAAAGAGAAAGGATTTTAACTACACACAGAGTGGCTCTCAAAGGCATCCTAGAGCTAAGAGGATTAGAAGTGTATGGGTTCCTAAGGAACTTGTAACTTCTAACAATATTGTTGCTATTTCATCTTGGATTCCTAAGGGAAACAAGTTTAGGGGAGCTTACGCTTATGGACCCAAAATGGTTTGGGTACCAAAATCAAAGAACTAATCTTTGTTTCTAGGGGAGCGTTGCTACAAGGCCAAAGCTTCAAGTCAAAACACATGGTACCTTGATAGTGGATGCTCAAGACACATGACCGGAGACAAGAGTAGATTCATAGAGCTCAAGCCAATTCATGGTGGAGTGGTGACTTTCGGTGACAACTTCAAAGGCCATATTGAGGGTATTGGCTCTATTGGTATTCTCTCATCCATTCTCATTGAAAATGTATTACTTGTCAATGGTCTTAAACATAATCTTTTGAGTATTAGCCAACTTTGTGATAAAGGTTTTGATGTTCATTTTGATAAAAATGAGTGTAAAATTGTGAACATTAAAGTAAATGAATTAATGCTCATTGGTCATCGTATAGAAAATATTTATATGGTGCATTTAGATGACATACATTCATCCCATGCATGTTTAGTTGCACATGATGAGAATGATGTGTGGTTGTGGCATAGGAAACTAGGGCATGCTAGCATACGTGTTTTAGAAAAAATGGCTTCCCAAAATCTAGTTAGAGGTTTACCCAAACTAAAATTTTAATTATATAAAATATGTGATGCTTGTGCTAAGGGTAAACAAAAGTGAACCTCATTTAAACCCATTAATGATGTTTCAACTAGTAGGGTATTACAACTAATCCACATGGATTTATTTGGGCCTATTAGAACTATGAGCTTGGGCGGTAAGTCATATGCATTTGTATTAGAAGATGACTTTTCTAGATACACTTGGGTTCTATTCTTAAGTACTAAGGATGAGGCTTTAGAAAAATTTATTACATTTACAAAAATTACCCAAAATGATCTTGATCTTAAAATTTCACATATTAGAAGTGATCATGGAACCGAGTTTCAAAATATGGGTTTTGAAGATTTTTGTAATGAAAATGATATTAGCCATAATTTTTCGGCTCCTCGCACTCCTCAACAAAATGGGGTAGTTGAGAGGGAAAATAGAACTTTAGATGAGATGGCTAGGATAATGCTTTGTGAAAACAACTTACCTAAGTATTTTTGGGCGGAAGTCACTAATACGACTTGTTATATTATTAATAGAGTAATGATTAGGCATATTTTAAAGAAAACACCTTATGAGATTTTAAAATCCAAAAAGTCTAACATTAGCTATTTCCACCCTTTTGGTTGTAAATGCTTTGTTTTAAACAATGGAAAAGACAACTTAGGTAAATTTGATGCTAAAAGAACTTTGGTTGTTGAAGAGTCTATACATGTTGTTTTCGATGATAACCTCCTTCCGAGGAAGGAATCTTGTGATGATGATGATGTAGGGATCATTGAAGCCATTGATGGAGGACAAACATCAAAGGTGGATGAGATTCCAACCAAAGGAGAGGATGCACAAGATCCACCTCTTGAAGCCTTGAAGGACTTGGGTCTTGAGGAAAAGGAGGTGACATACCCAAGGGAGTTCAACTATGTCAAAGGTGGTGAAATCTTGGGTGGTCCATCCAAGGGGGTAACTACTAGATCCTCTCTCAAACTTATGAATCATGTTACATTTATCTCAAGCATAGAGCCTAAAAATATCAAAGAATCGTTAAAAGATAATTTTTGGATATTGGCTATGCAAGAGGAGCTTAATCAATTTGAGAGAAGTAAAGTATGGACTTAGTTGATAGGCCTATTAATCAATCTACTATAGGAACTAAGTGGGTATTTGGGAACAAACTAGATGAGACTGGTAACATAGTGAGAAACAATGCTAGGCTTGTTGCTCAAGGTTACACTCAAGAAGATGGAATTGATTTTGATGAAACATATGCACTTGTAGCTAGAATAGAAGCTATTAGGATGCTTCTTACATTTGCATGCTATCATGATTTCAAGCTTTTTCAAATGGATGTAAAAAGTGTTTTTCTAAATGGTTTTATAAATGAAGAAGTGTATGTTGAACAACCACCCGGTTTTGAAGATCCAAACTTTCCAAACCATGTTTTTAAACTAACAAAAGCTTTATACGATTTGAAACAAGCTCCTAGAGCTTGATATGAAAGACTCTCAAACTTTTTAATTAAAAAAAGTTTTGAAAAAGGCAAGGTGGATACTACATTTTTCATAAAAAGATATGGCAATGACATTTTTCTAAGCTAATGCAAGGTGAATTTGAGATGAACATGATGGGAGAGCTCTCATTTTTCTTGGGGCTTCAAATCAAACAAAGAAAAGATGGCACCTTCATACATCAAGGATATGCTCAAGAAGTTTAGCTTGGAAAATGTAAAGCCTCATGCCACTCTTATGAGCTCATCAATTAAGCTTGACAAGGATGAAGGAGGTAAGTGTGTTGATTCTTAGATTTATAATTTTATGATTAGATCTTTGCTTTACCTTACCGCAAATAGACTCGATATCATGTTTAGTGTTTGCTTGTGTGCTAGGTTTCAAGCTAGTCCTAGAGAATCACACCTAGTTACCATTAAGAGAAACTTTAGATACCTTAGAGATACACCTTGTTTAGGTCTTCGGTATCCTAGAGATTCCTCCTTTAACCTTCATGCCTTCTCCGATGCGAATTATGGGGGATGTAAGATAGATAGGAAAAGTACCTCCGGAACATGTCAATTTTTAGGTAGTATTCTCGTATCTTGGTTCTCTAAGAAACAAAATAGCTTAGCCTTATCTACCACCTAAGCGGAGTACATATCCTTAGAGAGTTGTTGTGCTCAAGTCCTTTAGATGAAGCAACAAATCTTAGATTATGGTGTTCAAGTAGATACCATACCCATTAAGTGTGACAACACTAGTGCCTTTTGTCTCACTAAGAATCCCATCCAACACTCTAGAACCAAACATATAGAAATTAAACATCATTTCATTAGAGATCATGTCTTGAAACATGATGTAGTTCTAGAATATATTGATACCTTGAACCAATTAGCGGATATATTTACCAAACCTTTAGATAAAGAGCGTTTTTGGACCCTTAAAAGAGAGTTGCGTTTAACTAGCCTTCATTGACCCTTTTAGGTCCCAAATGGCCAAAATTTGCTTGAATTTTGAATGATGGTCATGCTTATGTGATTTTTCTTCTTAATGCATCTATGCTTGTTGCTAAGGGGAGTATGCATTAGTTTTAGTTCATATAACATGCTCATATATCATTTACATGCATTTAGGCTCGATCTAAGTTGGCTCTTTGGACATGAAACTACCTAAAATGCATTTTCTGGCAAGGGTGTATCGAAACAGTTAAATCTGTTTCGATACGGGCTTAATTTAAAATGATTCCAGTAGTGAATCGTATCGAAACAGGCTCTTCGCGTTTTGATACGGGTTCGAGGTGTTGTTCCAAAACAGGGACACCATGTATCGAAACGAGTCTGGTACTGAAACGGCTCGATAGCGTTTCGAAACATGATCGCGCAGATTGCTTTAAATGGCTCTAAAAGAGTATCAAACTTTAATTAAAACGCCAACTCTCTTTTTCTCTCAAACCCTAACCGAAAACATGTATATAAACTTTTCAAATCCCTTGATTTTTCACATCAAAACCTAATATTTTTTTAGGGTTTTCAATCTTCACATCAAGGCTAGAGCTTTGCAAGCAATTTGGTGCATCAATCATCCCTCATTCATCCATTATCCCACATCAAGGTATAAAACCTTTCTTTTTTTATCTTAAATTTTCGTTTAATTTTATAGGTTGTTTTTAATTCCTTTTTTATATAAAACATATACATATTGTATAGGTTTTCAAGTTTTTGCAAAAAAATCAAAATCTATTTTTTATTTGAATATAAAATTATATCGTATATTTTTTAATCTATTTTTTCAAAATTCCATTTACCAAAAATTTGTTTTATACTTATATATGTTTTTAAAGTATACTGTATAGTTTGTATCAACACCTTGATTATCGAATTGTATATTGGATTGAATTTGGTTGATTTACGCATACATATGTTTTTGTGTCTTGATTTTCTTCTAGATTTCGAATATGGGCTCTAGGAAGAGAGTACGAACCAATGAGGCTGGTGGAAGCTCCAACATCGATGACGATTCTACTTGTCCCAACCTCACTTTACTCTACCAAAGGTCTCTTTGAAACAAAGACGCCTATACCAACTCCAAGCTTTTTCAAGATCATGCTATATGTCGTGAGCGTATTGTCTCTATACCCTTTTTAGATTCCGAATGTTTTCAATTTCGCTATCTCGCCTTATTGAGGCGTTGGAACTTCCTGAACTTTTTAAGCTTACCCGGTACTTTGTACCGTAACATGGTTCTTCTTTTCTATGCCAATGCTCGTTGTATCTCAAATGTGGATCAAGTGGTTGCCATTGAGTCCTATCTAATGGGGAAGAAGTTTAGAGTTGATCCAGAAACCTCGGTCAATGTTTTCGGGTTTGAAGATGAGGGAATCTCGGATGAGAAATCAATGGGACATACTTTTGGTGGCTCCGTCACGGTCCTTGATGCTCATGATCACGTCCTTCATCTTATAGTCTCGTGGTGGTTTCGTCCTTCCGGAGGAAAATTGTCTCACATTAGGCAAGTCGACGACTTTTGGATTCGATGCTTTCGTGAGGAACATCGACCAAATCTTTGTCAAATCATGTTTTCCGAGATGGTACATCTTGTTCAAAACCGCAACTTCGATCTTGTCACTTCTTTCACCTATGGCACCGCCTTGAGCTACTTGTTCTCGAAGTTGAGGATCGATTGCTCTCTTGACTATCTGGAACCTCTCAAATATCCCATTGATGAGCGCACTCTTCTCTAGAGCAAATTTCATTTCATTGATGGAGAGTGGACTCGTGTCGAGAATCTTCCTCAAGTTGCAGCCCCCGAATCTCAACCTCAAGTTTCTCCACCAAACAACGAAGCTCAAATGACTTTTCTTACCGAGCAATTTAATGGCTTGCGCACCCATATGGACTCCGGTTTTTCCACTCTTGGCACTCATCTCACTTCCGTGGAGGGATGTATCCAAAACGTTGAGAATCGCCTCACTTCGGTTGAAACTCAACAAACCTCTATGGACATGTTCTTTACCGGCTTCTATGGCGAATGGAGACAATCCAAATGAACTCAGCCAATGATCAAGATGAATATGATGATGAGCCTTAGATCTTTGTATTCCATTTCATATCATCTATTTTAGGATTTCCCTTTTTATGCACCTATTTATGATTTTTCTTTAAGATCTATGATTTGATTCATGTTAGAATTTTATGTTTTAAGTATTAAGGTTTGGATATTATGTTTGAAGATTATGGCCTTATTTTGCTTTGGTTTCTAATACTTAATGAAATTATGTTGCTTTAATTTCGCTTTTCCTTGTGCTATATTGCTTTATCTTTTCCTTCATTGATTTTGATCTAACAAAAAGGGGGTAAAGGATTAAGCTAAAATTATCAAAACTTAGCTTAAATTTAGGAGGAGTTTACTTAAAATTTTACTTTGGTTTTGTTATATCAAAAATGGGAGATTGTAAAAATAATATTTGATTTTTATATAACAAATAATTCAAGGGCCGAATTGCAAAGTAAATAAATTTTTAAGTAATCAAAATACTTACCTTTGACAAGTAAAATTTACACTTAAAATGTTTTGAAGTCAAAACTTAAACCCCATAAATTTTTCAAAGTGTTTCAAAGCCAAAATACACAAAATTGCCTAGGCGTTTCGAAACACCCCCAAAGTGTTTCGATACGTTTTGCCACTGGAAACATATGTTTCGATACACCCTTCATCTTGACTTTTGATTTTTAAATGTTGTTTCGAAATGGCTTATACCTGTTTCGATACAGGGGTTAAGTAATTTTAAAATTGGGCATTAAATGAACTAGTTGTTACTTGTCAGAAATAAACTTTTGAAGATTTAGTTAAGTGTTTCAATACACCCCTATGATGTTTCGAAACAGAAGTTTGCAGTTTCAAAACGTTTCAATAAAGCCTATTTTCGTTTCGATACGACCCTCTTTTTGCATGTTATTATTTCGATACAGCCTATAGTTGTTTCGATACGGGCCTTTTTTTACACACAACGACACTTTCTTTTTGTGGTGTCCGTTTCGATACAGGGGCCACATGTTCCGATACAGGTAGTTGCATAACAACATTTATGGAGGGAAGAGAGAGCCCCGGCAGCTCTATTGATGATCTCAACCACCTAAACGGCTGGAAATCAATGAGATGGTATAAAAACAAGTCTTCAAAGCTACAACAACAACCATTGAACCTTCAAGCAACATCAAAGCAATCAACCCAAACCCTTGTGCATTTAGTGTCAAATTCTTGTACCCAACTCATTTGAAATTTTTCATTGTAAATCTTTTTAGAGTTTGTGGAATGTTTATGTGTAATTGGGTAAACAATTAGCCTTTGAGATGTACAATCAAAGTTTGCCTATCTTTCTTTGTAAAAGAGTGATATTGGATCAATCTTTGGGTAGAGAGATTGATCGATTTGTAAGGTTTCCTCCTAAGACGAGAAAAGGGGATGAATTCAAGTTAGTGAATTGTTGGAATCCTCAGTAGGGTGCTGAGGTAGAGGATGTAGAGCTTGTTCGAAGCTTGAACCACTCTAAAATTGCCTTGTCTTCATTTTTAAATTATCCATTTGCACCCTTCAATTTTTATTCCACCAATTCACCCCCCTCTTGGTGATTAGCCATCATTTGATCAACTCAACTACCTCAGCACCCTTCAATTTTTTAAGTTTTTATTCCACAAATTTCTTTAGAGATCATGTCTTGAAAAATGTTGTAGTTCTAGAATATGTTGATACCTTGAACCAATTAGTGGATATATTTACCAAACCTTTAGATAAAGAGCGTTTTTGGACCCTTAGGAGAGAGTTGGGTTTAACTAGCCTTCCTTGACCCTTTTAGGTCCCAAATGGTCAAAAAATGTGCTTGAAATTAATTGATTCTCATGCTTACGTTGATTTGCCTCCTTTTGTATCTATGTTGGTTGTTAGGGGGAGTATACATCAGTTTTAGTCATTAAATATTGCTCATATATCATTCACATGTATTTAGGGTCGTTCAAAGTTAAATTTTTGGACTTAAAACTATCTAAAATGTATTTTTCTTGTAATGGCATATCGATACGGCTACAAGCGTATCGATACGGGTTCGTCAATAGGAAGTGATACATGTCAAACTGTATCGATATGATCACACGTATCGATACAATATTGAAAATTAATTTAAAATTAGGGCAAAGTGTATTGATACGCTCTACAATCGTACTGATACGGTATCGGCAGAAAGTTAAAATCGGGCATTTAAATGAGAAATCACTTTACATTAAACTTCTCCTCTTTTTCTCTAAAAACCCTAGCCGCAAATCACTATAAAAACCCCCTCATTCTCTCAAACTTTTCACATCAAACTTAAAATCAATTGAGGGTTTTTCATCAACACATTAAGGCCCAAGCTTTGCAAGAAATTTTTGCATCATTCATCCTTTGTTCATCCAAATTTCCTCATTCAAGGTATAAACCCTATTTTCTTTTCTTTTTATTTTTTCGTTCAATTTTAATGGTTGTCCTTAATAGAATTTTGTATAAAACATATACATATAGTATGAGTTTTCAAGTTTTTACAAAAAATCTTCAAAATCCAAAAAATTTTATATAAATTTATACCGTATATTTTTATAATCTATTTTTCAAAACTTTTTTCAACCAAATTTTTTTTGTATATATTTTTAACCTATAAAATATAATATTTTTATCAATACCTTAGATTATTGTAATTTATTTTTGGATTGAATGTGATGATAATTGCATACATGTTTGAATTGTTTTGATGTTTTCAGGATTATGGCACCCAAAAAGAGAGCAAAACGATATTTAGCCTCTACATCTTCTGATCCTATCGAATACGATGAGAGTAATCCTAAGCTAAACCTCCCTTTCATAATCCAAAATAGTTTTCCTAATCCTTCGGATTTGTCACGTTACAAGCTATTTCAAGGTTTTAGCCTTAGGGAAGAACGTGTTGTCTCAATCCCGTTTTTAAATCCCGAATGTTTTAAATTTGAATATCTTGGTTTGTTTAGAAGATGAAAACTTATGAATTTTTTAAGCCTATCTCCGATTTTATATCGAAATCTAGTTATAATCTTCTTTTCAAATGCCAAATGCATTCATGATGCTAAAAGAGAACATGTTGTTGCTATTGAATCTCATCTTATGGGCACAACTTTTAGAATTGATCAAAATGTTCTTTGTCAAGCTTTTGGTTTTGAAAATATCGAGATTGATGATGAAAATTCTTTGGGTCATGGTCCTCTTGGTTCTGTCAATGTTTTAAATGCCCAAGATCGTATACTTCATCTTATAATTTCTTGGTTTATTCATCCCTCAGGTGGGAAATTTTCAACTATTCGTCAAGTGGATGACTTTTGGCTTAGGTGTTTTCGTGAGGGTAAGCGCCTTAATCTTTGTCAAATTATGTTTGATGATCTTGTCTATATTGTTCAACATCGTCACACCGACCAAGTCAAATCTTTTTACTATTCGACGGCCTTGAGTCATTTGTTTCACTCTCATAAGATAGATTGTTCCCATGACTATCCTGAACCCCTTGGCCTACCCATAGATGAGCGTTCCCATACCCGTGCTCACTTTGCCTACCTCAACAATGAATGAGGTCATGTTCCTCGAGCTCTACGTCAAGATGTTCAAGCGGAAGCTCCACAAGCTCCGCAAGGCCCTCAAGGTGCTCCTATTTCCCAATCATCCATGGATACTCTTAATGAGAAATTCACCAACATGGAAGCTGATTTTGTCGCCATTGATACTCGCTTCACATCATTGGAAGATCGAGTCAAGGGCCTTGATACTCGCTTCACATCTTTGGAGGATCAAGTCAAGGCCATTGGACTTCAACAAAATTCCATGGATGTCTCTCTCACTGCATTCCATGGTGCTTGGCTTAACCACACTCGAAAACCTCAACCAAGTCAAGATGATGAGGATAAAGACGATGATGGGGACGAGTAGTTTTGCATCTCATAGCATATCATTTAGTTTTCTAGTTTATGCATCTATATATTATGAACCTATGCTTTGATTTATGTTTTTAGGATTTGAGTTTGGGATTATGTTTGAACTATTGCTTGATTTGGATATTTATTGCCTATTTATAATTTGAGTTGCTTAATCATGCTTTAAATTGTACTTCATGTTTATTATCCCTATTTTATGCATTGAATGTGTTTGATCTAACAAAAAGGGGGAGAAGAGCTAAATTTATAAAAATCAATTTTTGAAAACCTATCTTAAATTAAGGGGAGTAAGCTTTTCAAAGTTTTCAAAACATAAAAATTTATACTTGGTTTTGTTATATCAAAAAGGGGAGATTGTAAAACCAAAATTGATTTTAATATAACAAATAACTTTAAGGACTTAATTGCAATAATAATAAATTTTTAAGTATTTCAAAAACTCACCAATTGACAAGCCTTTTTGAACCTAGTACTCTTTCAAGTCAAAACATGTTAAAAGGGTTCAAATTTTCTAAGTCTTTTCAAGTATTTTCAAGCCAAACTTCAACAAAATGCCCAGGCGTATTGATACCCTATAGAGTATCGATACAGATTTTCAATATTGGAATTATAATCGACCATAGCGTACCGATACGTTTTAACCCCGTATCGATGCCCTTTTTATCAAAACACAATTCAGGATTCCAGTAAGCAAAAATCATACCGATACGACTTGTCGTGTCGATACGTGTTGGGTTCTATGGTGCTCGATTTCCTTCAACTGAATTGCTCGCCAAATGGTGGAGAAGTGAAATATTGGGTGATGGAGGTGGAAGCAAAAAGATAGAAATTTTGCACAATGATTTAGAGTGGTTCGGCTTTCTAACCAAAGACTACATCCACTACCTTAGCTTCCTACCAAGGATTTCGAACAAATTCACTATGAATTTCGTCCCCTTTTCTAGGCTAAGAATACAACATTTACAACCCTCAAAGCTTTCTACCCAAAGCTTGAGTAAACACTCTTTACAAGAGAAATTCAAAGCAAACAAGAAATCCCTCTAATAGGTATATGTTTGCAAATCTAAGCACTCACACAAAACTTAGACACTTAAGAAAATATGACAATTTTGGCTCACTAGTGTTTGCCTATACAAGAAATTGACAATTAGGCACTAAGACATATTTTTTATCATATGATGTTTGACAAATGAAGCATTAGCCTTCTTTTGATGCTTGGAGATCACTTTTATACTCCTAACTGAGTTTGTAGCCACTGAGGACCGTTGGGGATGTTTTGGAGCCGTTAGGGTCTTTATTTCCCACATTAATTGCAGTTCTGGTGCCTATCGTATCGGTACACGGGAACCCGTATCAGTACGCTCTTCTTCAAAATTAGCCGTTGGACTATTACCAGCCTAAGTGTATCGATGCGCTAGGGAGCGTATCGGTACGGTCTGTACTTTAAAAGTCTGTTGGGAAATAACCGTTGGGGGTTGCTAAAACAGGGATCGATACGCTTTAAAGGCGTATCGGTACGACCCCTTTCCGTATCAATACGGGCAAGCCTGTATCGGTACGGGTTTTGGCAGAATCAAAACTGGAGGAAAAGGTATCGATACGGGGTATACCGTATCGGTATGGTAGAGCTGAAAAGTCAGTTTTGAGTGCTTTAAAACATTCTAAACTTTGCCAAAAACCTTTTTAAATACCTCAAACTTATTTTCAAGTTATTTGGACTTAAAAACATGTTTTAAATTCTTTTCAAATTAGTCCAAAACACTTTTCAATTATTATATCAAAACACTAGTTCTACAATCTCCCCCTTTTTTATATAATAAAACCAACTTGAAAAATTGTTTGGGATTTCTCCCTCTTCAAGTTTAAAATTTGAATAAGAGATGAAAATTTTAAAAGTAAGAAAAGCTCCCCCTTATTCATTTGAAAATACAATTTTTCAAAATTAATTATCCCTCTTTTTGTTATATCAAAAAGAATTTAAATAACTTTAAGTTCAAAATAACTTAGGAGGTTACTAAAAATTGACACAAATAAGAGTTTTGATTTTAAAATGGCTCCCCCTTACTCATATCATCAAGCAATGTTAGTTCAACAAACATATATGATTATCTAGTTGTAAATAAAAATAATCTAAATAAAAAACAACTAGAAATTTTACCACACTTGAATCCAAGGGAGGATGTGAAGCCTTCCTTCTTCAAGTGTTCTTCCTTGTGTGTATGGAGCCCCCCTCAAAATTAGACTTGTTGATCAATCTCCATCACACCTTGCAGAAGACAATTAAGTAATTTTTTGTATCCAAATTGCTTTGGATCCATGGGCATTAGTAGCACAAAGTTTAGTCCCCTTAGGAATCCATTTTTCAATTTCATCATTTTTAGTTGAAGTACTTGGTCCTTCTGGGACCCAAATACTTCTAAAACATTTACCATTCAAAAAATAAGGGCACTAGATTGTCTAACATAAAAATTTGATTTCCAAAATTATTTTTCTTTTCAAGCTCTTTGAAAATCAAATCTTTTTCTTCTTGAACTTTATAAAGCGAATTTTGTAAATTAAAACATTTTTGCTCAAACTCAATGAATTTTGCTTCAAGTTCAATTTTGGTTTTAGAAATCAAGTCATTTTGAATTTCCAAGTTTGAAATCATTTTCTTATTTTTCAAAATGTGATTTTTAAATTCTAAAACCAACTCATCATAGGCATCTTGTAATTCATCAAAAGAATATGAACATGAAGTAGATGAATTAGAAGTTACCCTTGAATCTTCTTCGATGGCCATAAGGCAAATGTTGGCTTGTTCATCGTCGGTGGAGTCTTCATCACTCCATGTAGCCACATATGCCTTCTTCTTATGGCTTGAAGTGCTTGCCCTCTTCTTCTTCAAGGATTCTCGTTCAAGTTCTTTCATGGCTTTCTTCATGAAAGGGGCACACTTCTTGAAGAGACGAACTATCTCTTCTTCTTCATCCTCCTCCTTACTTGTATCAACATGGTTGCACTTGGAGGATTTGAGAGCAAAGGCATTCGCATGAATGCCTAGCTTCTTGACTTTCTTCTCCCACATCTTCTTTATCTCTTCCTTCTTCTTCTCTCTTCTCTTCCTTTCTTCATGATTTCATGTGTGAGGAGAGATCCCATGAGTTCATCGAGCTTTAAGGATTTGATATATTTAGCTTCGATGATGGTCGTCTTCTTTGAGTCCCAAGACTCGAGAAGAGAGTAGATGAGCTTTCGGACAAGTTTGTCTTCCAAAATAATTTCTCCATATCCTTTGAATCCATTGGTGATGGTGGAGAATCTATCAACATCTTCGTGATGTCCTCATCCGGTTCCATCTTGAAGTTCTCATACTCATGGTTGAGGAGTCTGATCTTGGTCTCCTTTACTTCGTTAGTTCCTTCGTATGTGACTTCAAGCTTGTCTCATACCTCCTTGGCATCTTCACAAGAAGACATCTTCTCGTAGATGTTGGGGCTCAATGCACAAAATATGATGTGCAATGTTTTTCAATTAAGCTCCATCTTCTTGCGATCTTCCGCACTCCAATCTGCCTTCCTTCGTTGTGGCACGAACAGATCGTCTTCTACTATGTCCCAAAGCTTGTAGTCCTTGGACTTTATGAAAAACAACATTCTTATCTTCCAATGGGCATAGTGTGTTCCGTCGAAGAATGGTGGCTTGTCGATGGATTTTGCTATTTGATCGGTTGGTTGATAAGTAGTATCGAGCTTCCCGGATCACCTCACTAGGATGTTAATCTTCTTCGATTGAGCCTCGCTTTGATACCAATTGTTGGGTCCTCTGGTGCTCGATTTCCTTCAACCGAATTGCTCACCAAGTGGTGGAGAAGTGAAATATTGGGTGATGGCGGTGGAAGCAAAAAGATAGAAGTTTTGCACAATGATTTAGAGTGGTTCGACTTTCTAACCAAAGCCTACATCCACTACCTTAGCTTCCTACCAAGGATTTCCAACAAATTCACTATGAATTTCGTCCCTTTTTCTAGGCTAAGGAGGCAACCTTTACAACCCTCAAAGCTTTCTACCCAAAGCTTGAGTAAACACTCTTTACAAGAGAAGTTCAAAGCAAACAAGAAATCCCTCTAATAGGTATGTGTTTGCAAATCTAAGTACTCACCCAAAACCTAGAACACTTGAGCAAATATGACCATTTTGGCTCACTAGTGTTTGTCTATACAAGAAATTGACAATTAGGCACTAAGACATATTTTTTATCATATGATGTTTGACAAATGAAGCATTAGCCTTCTCTTGATTCTTGGAGATTACTTTTATACTCCTAATTGAGTTTGTAGCCGTTGAGGATCGTTGGGGATGTTTTGGAGCCGTTAGGGTTTTTATTTCCCATATTAATTGCAATTATGGTGCCTATCGTATCGGTACGTCGTTCTTCAGAACTAGCCGTTGGGCTCTTTCCAGCCTAAGCGTATCGGTACGATCTGCACTTTAAAAGTATGTTAGGAAATAGCCATTGGAGGTTGTTAAAATATGGATCGGTACGCTTTAAAGGCGTATCGATACGACCCCTATCCGTATCGATACGGGCAAGCCAATATCGGTACGGGTTTTGGCAGAATCAAAACTGAAGTAAAAGGTATCGATACGGGGTATACCGTATCGGTACAGTATAGCTGAAAAGTTAGTTTTGAGTACTTTAAAACATTTCAAACTTTGCCTAAAACCTTTTTAAATACCTCAAACTTATTTTCAAGTTTTTTGGACTTAAAAACATGTTTAAAATTCTTTTCAAATTAGTCAAAAATATTTTTCAATTATCAAAACACTAGTTCTACAATACGCCCCTTAAGATCATATCGATATTCCCTTTTAGCGTATTGATACACTGTTGAGTGGATCAATGGATTGATAAAAGCCAAGAGGGGGTGAATTAGGCTTTTAAAAATTTGTTGGAGTAAAAGGATAGCTAAAAATGAAGACCAAGGAATTTTATAGTGGTTCAAGTTCCAAATGAACTCTACATCTACTACCTTAGCTACCACTAAGGATTTCCAACAATTTACTAATTTGTTCTTCCCCTTTTCAAGGCTTAGGAGGTAACTTTTACACAATCGGTCAAATTTTCTACCCAAAATTTGACCAAACCCTCACAAGAGAACAAAGAAGACTTTGTGCAAGAAAGATATCTCTCAAATACAAGATTGCCCCTTTAAGTACAAACACTCAACCCAAATTTGATGATAAGATAGGAATTGAACACTACACAATTTGGGGTTTGCAAGAAATTGGAAAATAAGCACTTTGAGCTTGGATTTTTGCTTGGATGTTTATCTTTGATGCAATAGTTGTTGTTGGTCTTCAATTAGCTTCAATTTATACCTTCTCTATCAATTCTAGACGTTTGGGTGGTTAGGGTATTGATTATAGCCGTTGGGACCCAATCTTTCCACCATAAATGCACTTCTGCAGCTTACCGTATCGGTACGAGTGGACCTGTATCGATACCTGTCTTAAAACAAAAAGATTCGTTGCACAATAATAAAGAGGGCGTATCAATATGCGTGTAAGCGTATCGGTACGGGACAGGGATCGTTTCGATACGGGTAAGACCGTATCGATACCTTTTTCTCAACTTAGCTCACTGGAAGTTTCCGTATCGATACGGCTAAGAGCGTATCGGTACGGGTCAACTACCACTTTAAATTTTGGTTACCTAACAACTGACACCAACGGTCGAAACATTTAAAGTTCTTCGAATTAAAATTTCCGTTAAAACCGTATTGGTACACTATTCAAACTCCTTCAATTTTTACAAAGGGCGTATTGATACAGATTCAATCTGTTTCGATACGTTGTTTCGATACAGTGAGGAGCGTATCGAAACGCGTCTTTCCAGTAGCCAACTTTGTAAAAAAGGTATCGATATGGCTGGAAGCGTATCGATATGCCTGGACGTTTTTCAATACTTTGGCCTTGGAACACTTAGAAAATATTTGGAGTTTGAGTTTTTCAAATTAGATTAAAGTGTTGGTGATTTATAAATAATTTGAGGGACTTAGAAATCTATTTCAAGTTTTCAATTTAATCCTTAACATACTTAGTTATATCAAAATCAAACATAGGTTTTACATACACTTTGTTTTTCAGTCACAACGACTCTTTCTTCTTTGAGATAGGTACTGAACGCCCTCTAAGAGTATTGATACGGTTAGCAGTTGAGGAGCATTTATTGCGGGAAATTGCAGCACAACGGCTAGATTAATGATCTCAACCACCCAAACGGCTAGAAATCAACACAAAGTTATAAAAACAAGTCTCAAAAGCTACAACAACAACTATTGAACCTTTAAGCAACATCAAAGCATTCAATCCAAACACTTGTGCCTTTAGTGCCAAATTCTTGTACCCAACTCATTTGAAATTTTTCATTGTAAATCTTTTTATAGTTTGTGGAGTGTTTATGTGTAATTGGGTAAACAATTAGCCTTTGAGAGGTACAATCAAAGTTTTCCTATCTTCCTTTGTAAAATATTGATATTGGGTCAATCTTTGGGTAGAGAGATTGATCGATTTGTAAGGTTTCATCCTAAGCCGAAAAAGGGGACAAATTCAAGTTAGTGAATTGTTGAAATCCTCAGTAGGGTGTTGAGATAGTGGATGTAGAAATTGTTCGAAGCTTGAACCACTCTAAAATTGCCTTGTCTTCATTTTTAAATTATCCATTTGCACCCTTCAATTTTTATTCCACCAATTCACCCCCTCTTGGTGATTAGTCATCGTTTGATCAACTCAACATGTTGCAACACTCTTCACTGGGTATTCGGATCTCATCAATCAATAAGACTCAACCAAGCAAATACCTACCCGGTATGCAAGCAACGCGATCCCATAGATCCCCCTATTGTTGTCAATCATCCACATTATTAATTTTACATTACCGAGTTGTTAATACATTATGGAAGAGTACAAATTAATCTCATTTATTATCACCATTAATCTTTGTTATCTCATTTATTTAGGCATTAACCATACATGTCGATTTCCATCTTTTAATTAGCATTTATAAGTTAATTTGTTTAGTGAATACTGGTACTCGAACACGAATATCGATACGACACCTTTGGGTGTCGGTATTCATACGTGTACCAATACTGATATTGCTTACTAGAAATTCTAGATTTCCACAAGTACTGATACGGGTCAACCTGTACCGATACGACCCTCAATCGCGTACTGGTACGACCAAAGATCGTACTGATACCCTATTCACGGGTTCGCACAATTCCCTCAAATTACGATATTACCACGCTTTATTTGATCCCTAAAGCTTATGAAAGTTATTAGGGTTTGTTTACTAACGCATTCAATCAATTAATATTAATTATCGGCTTCATAATCACTTAATCGGGTATTTATCCCTTAAACATAATTCTCATCAAATCACGTCAATCTATTCGAACAAGCATACAAGACATCACGATTATCAATAAATCAAGCAATTATCAAGTAATTATACAAGCATCTCAAACGACCTTGCACAGTCTCTAAAGCCTCTGTGAGTCTCATCATATTCACGACATCATCATGCCTCACATAGATATCAAGTCTCATACTATCAGTCTCCAAACATGCATATTCATCGTCTACCTATTTTGCAGATACTAACTCGCAAAGCAATCACATTTATGATGCTTATGAAGCAATAAGAGTTCAAGGTGTGTTAGCCTTAAGCCAAAGCGATAAATCCTTACTCTAGCTCCTCAAACGCTCCTCTTGATCTGGTATTCGAGCCCGGACAATCCTCATAAATATACGAATACCACAAATATTAATTAACCTCATTCAATAACTAATCTGCAAGGTCAAACGCGTAAAAATAGCTTACCAGGTTCGAATTTGGCAAAATGAACTACGCCAACGGACTCAGAACGTCGAGAAACCCCTCGATAGGGTCCCCTAAAAAAGTCAACGGTCGGCTCGACTCGGGGCCAACGGTGGCTCGGCTCGGTGGACCCGGTCTGGACCAGCTTGATAGGCCGGCTTGGCGGCTGGCCCAACTAGCTGGATAGCTCCAACCGCAGCTGGAGCAGGCCCACGCGCGTGCCGTGGGAATCGGCCGACGAGCTCGAGTCTAACATTTTTTGGCCACGTTGATTCCAATGGTGGCCTCAGATTTTGGTTTTGAACACTTGAAACCCCTCCGTCTTGAAAACCTGAAACTTCCTCTCTCTCTCTCACCCCCTATGACGGTGACTCCGATGGTGGTGTCGCTGGTACCGATAAACTCGTCTCGACAAGATGAAAACAATAACGATAGAAGTGTCGACAACGGAAGGCTGAATCTCAATAGGTTAGGATAAAAGTTTGAAGAGGAAGAGAGAAAATGAGAGGAAAAAAAAAGATAAAAAAAGGAGAGAGAAAGTGATATAAAATTTGATTTTTCACTTTTTTCTCACCACTTCAAAAATATCACGGTAAAATCATATCTTAAGCCCATCCTTCCACAAAATTATTATCACTCCTCTTTAAATTAAATCCTTAAATTTAAAATATCAAGCCTGAATTTTATATCTAAAACCAAACTCAATTTTCGAGTCGTTACAAAATTATTCTCACCACCTCATTCATGGTCCTACCCAATTAAATAAAACAACGTCATCTTTATTTTTCACCTAAAATTTCGAACTCTAAAAATATTTATATTTAAATAATATCAAATTGCTTGCCTAGTCAAAAGCTTATTATTTAGGGAAAACTATACTGGTGGTCCCCAAACTATTACCATTTTCCTATTTTGGTCCCCAAACTATGTTTTTCGGCAAAATCGTCCCTTCTGTTACATAGTTCTCCTGTTTTAGTCCCCGGCGTTAAATAGCTAACGATTTTGCTAACGTGGCATTTTTTAAGAGGAGATAGAAATAATTAAAAAATATTTAAAAAATGTCACGTCAGCAAAATCGTTAGTTATTTAACGTCGGGGGACCAAAACAGGAGAACTATGTAACAGAAGGGACGGTTTTGCCGAAAAACATAGTTTAGGGACCAAAATAGGAAAACGGTAATAGTTTGGGGACCACCGGTGTAGTTTTCCCTATTATTTATTGTTTTACTTTAGGGTAAACTATACTAATGACCACCGAACTATAGGATTGGTGTCGATTTGACCACTATATTTTCAATTGTGTTAAATATACCACATAACTATTTAATTGGTTCCAATGTAGCCACATGCCGTTAAAAAAAACTAAAAAGTTAACGGAACTGTTAAAATAATTGGTATAATTACACATTTAGTCCCATTTATTTATACAATCATTCAATTTAGTCATAATTTTAATCTAATAAAATAAATTAATTATTCAATTAGGTGGTGACACGTGTCACCACCTTATTTGAGAGATTTATCTATTTTTATTATATTTATTAAATTTATTTTCCTTCCCCAATCAGGTGGTGACACGTGTCACCACCAATTGGAGTAAGAAAAACGAAATGGTGGAAATTGGACCCAAGGGGAATCGAACCTGGGTTATTACGTTAAGAAAGTAACACTCATACCAATGAGCTAAGCGTTTTTCTGGTATATGGAATACCAAATATATTATATATCGTATATAGGTTATCCGATTGGAAAGACAGGCGCTTAATGTTTTCAGAATACGGCTTCTCGGTGCAGAGGCAAGTGTTATAATGAAGATTCTTTATCACCTCACCTTATCTTTGGATTGGCTGATTTTCCTTAATGAAGAGTATCAACATTTTCTTATCAACAGTTCACTTTCATTGCTCTGTGATGGGCAGTTGATCTAACATGTTCTCCTTAAAAATGTTTTGACTGATAGCTTTACATGTAAAATGTTCTTCAAGGTCAAAGCATTTTTTGCATCATTTTCTCCTTTTATTAAAGACATTGCCTATACACTTTTTTTCATATAGATGTTTGATATTTGTCTGCCTTTTTGTTCCTTCGACTTATTGATCGGCTTCCTTGCACTCTGATGCTTGTGTTGATACGATGTATTCCACATTTCAGTCAATTTTACCACTGATAGAACTGTTTGTAACTGTTATTGTCGATTCTTATGGGGATCATTTGAGTTATAATGCAGCATTCAAGCGATTGTCTCAACTGGAGGGCATAATCCCAGCATTGGAGACGTCGCATGCACTGGCTTACTTGGAGAAACTTTGTCCAACTCTACCAAATGGTGCCAAAGTTGTGGTTAACTGCAGTGGCAGAGGCGATGAGGATGTTCAAACAGCAATTAAGTATTTGCAGGTATAGTTCTGATGTTGTAGTTGTGGCTTTTTCTTTTCCATTAGTTTTTCTTCATACACCATGGAAATAAATAGTCCCATGTTTTACAGAAATGCTTTCATGGTCTCTCTCATTGTTCCCTAATAAGTATAATCCACTTTGTTTTACATGTATGAACAGTAAACACAATTACAGAAAGTTTAAGACAGTTATGTTTAATAATCATCATTCTTACCCTGTTTTTTATTTATTTATTTTATTTTAAGTATAAGTTTAAGACAGCTGTGCATGAAGGAGATTCTAGTAAAAAATAATACAGAAATAAACACACTTATCTTGGCAAAATAAATAAAGATAAAACTTTTATATTCGATTATATGTTTAGGCAATTTTAGTGAATCCTTTCAATGCATGAAGAGCCGTGGGGCACATGATAATGGAGATATTAAGGATGAAACTGATGATGTTGTTTCCAATCGGATAACCTATATATGATATATAATATAATTGGTATTCCACATACCAGGAAAATGCTTGGCCCATTGGCAAGAGCGTTGCTTTCCCAACCTAATAACCCAGGTTTGATTCTCCTTGGGGCCAATTTTCACCATTTCATTTTTCTTACTCCAATTGGTGGTGACACGTGTCACCACCTTATTGGGGAAAGAATATAAATAGATAAATTTCTGTCACCACCTAATTGAATAATTAATATATTTTACTATATTAAAATTAAGACTAAATTGAATGATTGTATAAATAAATAGGACTAAATGTGTAATTATACCAATTATTTTAACAGTTAACTTTTTTGTTTTTTTTTAACGGCAGGTGGCTACATTGGAACCAATTAAATAGTTTTGTGCTATATTTAACACAATTAAAAATATAGTGGTCAAATCGACACCAACACCATAGTTCGGTGGTGATTAGTATAGTTTACCCTTTACTTTAATGAACAATAAATCAAGCAAACGAGAAACTGAAGCCAGTTTCGTTGTCTAGATTCTTTGCGCCAAGACACAGATCGGAGTTATTCTTCATCAGTTCCCATTTTTCTCAGATCTTCTCACCGCCAGAAGCGGAAGAGATGTGGGGGAATGCTAACGTACGGCGGTCAGCGATGTTCCGATCTGCGGTTTTTGTGGTATTGCTTTTGGGTTTGAGTAATGCTCCGGCCGGTGACGCCATATGGTTGAACGTCCCTCAGACCGGCACCAAGTGTGTCTCCGAGGAAATCCAGAGCAACGTCGTCGTTTTGGCTGACTACGTCGTTGTTTCCGAGGATCACGGTCACATCCCTACCATTTCCGTCAAGGTTCATTTCCGGTTTTGCCCCTAATTCCCGATTTCCATCTGTTAGGACACGATTGTTAGGGTTTTGAATCGCTTTATTTATTTCTTTGTTTTGATGAATAAATGATAATCAGTATAGTTTTAAATTTCTGAAAAAAAGTGTGAAATTTAATGGAAAAAATTGAATCAAATAAGGTGCAATGGTTAGATTTGTTACTGTTGTGCTTGCAATAGCTTGTTTTTGATGTAGGTGTAGAAATTTCAGAAAAAGTGGGGAACTTAATGAAAAAATTGAATCAAGTAAGATGCAATGGTTAGATTTTCTGCTGTTGTGCTTGAAATAGCTTGCTTTTGATGTAGGTGTAGAAATTATTTTGTTTTAGGGCAGATAATTGACCATTTTAACAGTGATCTATTTAGCTAGGAGCTGAGGAATTAGCAAATTATGGAAGAACAGAGATGTAATAATAGATTGAAATTTCAGAGGAAAAAAGAAGGCTTGCATTTGCATGGAGTTATTGGTTTGGAATCCAATGGTATTTAGATGGAACTATTGACTTGATCTCTCTCTCTCTAAGTTAATATTTGTAGAATAAGCCATTTCATTTTGGAAGAATGGGAATTTTGGGATGAGATTGTAAAGGTAATGAATCCAACATTGAACTTATCCCTTTATTTTCTAGAATCTGTGTTCTTGATCGCCAGATTTACTCTATAGAATATTGTACCATGTTTTTGGATTGATACTAGATTACTGCTGGCTCGGTAGTTTATCTTTGGGATAAAGCAATATTTTGTCCCTAAACTCTACAACTCCCCCTATTTGGTCCTTGAACCATTTTTGGTTCACATCAATCCTTAAATTTGGCAACTTTTCCCATTTTTAGTCTTTTAAAGGATGCGACACTCTGATATTATACCACATGGCATAATTTCAGAGTGCCACTTTATCAAAATTACCAAAATCCAAGTTCAATGACTAAAGTGGACAAAAGAAAGTTCAGGGACTAAATGTTGCTTTATCTTTTCAATATAATTTGCATCTCTGAAATGGAAACCCTGAACCCAAGTTCAGGGACTAATGTGGACAAAAGAAAGTTCAGAGGCCAAGCTAGGAAAAGTTAATAAGCTCAGGGACTAAATGCTGCTTTATCTTTTCAATATAATTTGCATCTCTGAAATGGAAACTGTAATGGTGACACCTCCTCAAGCGTAATTTACTTGCTGCAAACTTCTAACTCACAGTTTGTATTGTATAGGTGACATCCCCTTTTGGGAACACGCTTCATCACAAGGAGAATGTGACGCATGGTCAATTTGCATTCACAACTCAGGAGGCTGGCAATTACCTAGCATGTTTCTGGTCGGAGGGCCATTATCAAGGAGCTGGAGAACTTAGTGTCAACATTGACTGGAAAACCGGCATTGCAGCTAAAGACTGGGAGTCAGTGGCCAGAAAAGAAAAAATCGAGGTAAGCATTTTTCTTTTTTGATTTCCTTGTCTTATCATGTTCGAATTTAGAGTGGAAACCATGGGTGGTCCTTCTCCCAGTCCTAGTGCAGATTAAATGTTGGAACAAAATGGTTTTTGAGATGGCTGTACTTGAGGAGTTTTATTCCTGATGGTATGCTGATGACGAAAGAACTCTTTTATCGCCAAGCTTGTGGTTTATGCTGATGACGAAAGAACTCTTTTATCGCCAAGCTTGTGGTTTATGCTGATGACGAAAGAACTCTTTTATCGCCAAGCTTGTGGTTTATGCTGATGACGAAAGAACTCTTTTATCGCCAAGCTTGTGTTTTATGCTGATGACGAAAGAACTCTTTTATCGCCAAGCTTGTGGTTTATGCTGATGACGAAAGAACTCTTTTATCGCCAAGCTTGTGGTTTACATAAACCACAAGCTATATCAATCAACTTATTCTTAAAAAGAATTAATATCGTAATTGTTGATTTCATCCTTTTGTTTTTTGGAGTTTGTGAGGCTAGGCTGAACATTTTGAATGACCTTGGAATTCATTTGATAAGTTCTGTTGGTTTGATGACTTAATAAACTGGTTTTGGAAGAAGTAAATGAATTGGACTACCTGATGAGTGATGGTATGTTTACAGCACATGAGAATTTGTGTGTTTCATCGTGCTTATTTACGTATAGGGTGTTGAGCTCGAGCTGAAGAAACTTGAAGGAGCGGTGGAGGCCATTCACGAGAATTTTCTCTACCTGAAGGACAGGTAATTGCTAATATTTCCTTTTAGGGCTTGTTTCAAGATTAAGCTTCTTTTCCTTCCTTTTTAAAAGTAAGCTAACGTTCTCGGTTTATGCCATCCTTGCCGGACAACAGAGAAGCAGAAATGAGGACCACAAGCGAGAACACAAACGCCAGAGTCGCATGGTTCAGCATCTCGTCTTTGGGTATTTGCATCGCGGTGTCAGGTTTGCAAATTTGGTACTTGAAACGATACTTTCAAAAGAAGAAGCTTATCTGAAGTTCCGAACTCCTTGTTTGGTAGAAGAGAAAATTCGAAGATTTGTTTTTTCTTTTCTTTGTTGATTTTCTTGTCATGTATGTTTTACAAGGAAAGTTTCGATACCCCTTTAAGAGAGTACTGTTAACGTTTACAATACTAAGAATTGTTTTAGATACTTGAATACTATATTTAATATTTAAATATAGCGAGCAGGCATATTTTAGTTAAATGAATTGAAATTTCTGTCAATTTTTATTTGGAATAGTATTGGATCCAATAATTTTGAAACACCCCAATTTTGGGCTTAGAAGTTTTGGGTTTGAACTGGACCGGTCGGATTTTCGGTTCGAATATAAAAGGTGGTTTTAAGGAAAGCTTAGTTCGGGATGCATTAAAAATATGAAAAAATATCTAAAAATCCTCTTTTAATATATATAAGAGGGTGGTAAAATTAATTTTACAAAATGAGGTTTGGAAATATGACATTTTGAGTTAGTGACTAAAATGTAATTTTTGAAAAGTTCGTGACTGTTTTAAAAGGATTGAAACTTTGAATCTTTAAGGAGCTAATTTACCCAAGGGAGGATTTCTCCAGATTTTTCTTGATTTTTAAAGACTCGTTTAATGTTTGATTAATAAAAAGAAAAGAGTGAAAAAGATATTTTTAGTTTTATAACTAACTTTTACCAAAATTTTCCCATTTCATTTTCTCTTAAAATTCCCTCAGCCAAACACATTTCCACAGCAACTTTTCCTTTGATTTTCATACCTAAAGTTGAGATTTCAATCCCTAAATGTTTCCTAATCATTTCTACACCAAATCCTCATCATTTGCTTATTGAATTTTCAAGGATTTTGCCTCTAAACAAGGAGAAATCCACATTTAGAGGTATGAACTTCCTTCTCCTCTAAATACTCAGTTCTTTACTGAAATTCTCAAGTTCTCAATCCTTAAATTAAGTTTTATTAAAGGTTTTGATGTTGTGGTCTTGATTTTTGGCTTAAAATGCAAGATTTGGATTTAATTTTGAAGAAATTCGTAATAAATGATTGGGCTCTGTTTTGAGATGTCTTTTTGATGTATTTTGGGTGTCTAAATGATGTGTGATTGAGGTTTAATCAATGCAATCCCGAATAGGTTAATTTTCCTAAGTTTTTACTTGTAAAAATGGTGGTTTTTGGGTGATCTTGGTGTTTTGTTAATGCTGGAGGTATAAGGACGAGTTTGAGTTTATTTTGGATGTTAATTGATGTTTAAAAATGGTTAGAAGTGATGGATCTTGGCTGGGTTAAGTCTTGGAAGTGTTTGGAGGTGATTTCGGTTGTGTTTGGTAGCCGAAATATTGGATTTGCAAAGAGCAGCGAGTTTAGGTGTGTTGCTGGTGTTTTTAATGCATGATGATGCATTAATCCTCTGTTGTTATGTGCTTGAAACAGGGGAGAGTGATCCGTGAGCAATAGAGGTGGCGTTGATGGTTTCGGATGCTTGGAAGGCTTGTTTGCTAGCCTAGTTTTGTGTATCGGTGAGTGAAGTTAGGTTTTCAGCTTTGAAACCAATGTTTGAAGGTTTTGGGGATCTTAGTTTAAGTCTAAACAACTTAGCTAAGCTCAAGAGTAAGTAAATGGAATTTCTCTCTTGGTTTGTGTTATGAATTGGTTTTTAAAGCACTTGTGATTGTTGGATGCAATGCATGTGATTTGCATGTTTAAATTCTGTTTTGAAAGCATATTTTAGCATGGTTTAATGTTGGTTTTGAAAGTCAGTGTGAAGGATACTCAAGGTAAGAGATCCTTGGTTTTGTACTTTGGAATTGTGGAATTGTGGAATTGATGCATAGTGTTGCATGTTGTTTAATGGCTTTGTTTAATGCTTCAAAACAGTGAAGTGATGATGGTAATTGGTAGTTTTGGCATTTTGGTTATGCTTGTAAAAACAATGGATTAATGTGGTAAAATGGTTATATTGGCAAGTGATGTAAGTGGTTCTTGGTTACTTTAATCGGATATAGTTAGCCGGCTATAGGATTGGGTGCACCGTGAATTGAGTCGCCTTGGATGTCGAGGGGGGTGTAATTGTACCGTAAACTCCATCCAAGAATCCTAACGATTGAGGAAATTGGTATCACCGCGATGGAGGATGGCTCTCGTGGTTGAACCTTGTTAAAGTCACCACGATGGAGGGTGGCTCTCGTGGGTGGACTTTGTTAAGTGTCACAACGGTGGAGGGTTGCTCCCGTGTGTGAGCTTGGTTAAGGTGATTACAATGGTTGTGGTAGCTTCCATGTGTAAGCCTTGTGATGTGTCCCGACTCTCGCTATTGTATTATACAACTTCCGATGAGTGATGTTGAGGGGTTGTGATTGTACCGTTAAACTCCATCACGGGTGTTGAGGGGTTGTGATTGTACCGGTAAACTTCACCTTGTGTTGTTCGGAAGTGTGTATGGAGCGTGTGGGACAACGCTTGTAATCCGCGTATCCGATTGTGTCTTGTGTTATGATGGTTTGTGAATTATCACTTGGAAGCCAATATAATGTTCTTGAATGTAATGAAGCATGAGATGCTTGAAATGATGCAAGGTTGCATGGAAAGTGTGAAATGTACCAAGAATGCATGTATTACTTGTTAGCTTGAACAAGTGTTTATCTTATATTAAGAATGGTGCATATGCGCATGGGAATCTCTTTAGTGCATTGAAGTCTTGTGAAGGCTTGTTTTAAAAAGCATGTAACGCAAATGTTGATTTTGTGGTTCATGTATTGTATTTGTTTAATGCATGAGATAGATTGAAGGAGTAAGTGGGTTTCAAAAGTTTCTTGCTTTGAGGTGATTTTCAAGAATGAGAAAAGTATAATGTGATGTGAAAGTGTATCCAAGGAATTTGTATTTAACTTTGCATATGATGTTCATGCATGGAAAGGTTAAATTGATGGTTTTGCAAGGATGTGCTTTGAAGTGAGTTACTTAGCTTTCCTAAGCTAAGGGTTGGTTTTCATGTTTGAGCAATGCATGATTTAAAGCATGTTGTTTAAAAAGGGATTTTCAAACATTGCTTTGGTTTATCGGAATGTGTTTACTTTTTTAAGAGGTTTTATGACTCGCTGCATTGATGGTGTTTTGGTTTTGAGCATTCCTCACTGAGCATTACGTGCTTACGCTCCTTATTCTCCATCAATGCAGATATTTGAAGTTGGGACAGCAGGAAGCAAGGGATTCAAGGAGAGCGCCACTTGAGATGTATGTCTCGGTTAATAGCTATAGATAATAAAGACAATGGGGGGAGAGTCTTTTATGTTGATGTATAATGAGATTGTGTATGTTGGACAAGTTTGGTTTATGATTTTGAACTATGTGGTTTAACGCTTGCAACGTTTGAATCTTCTTATTCATAAGTCGTTATGCTATGCTTCTTATTTTAAAAGCATGATTAAGTGTTGGATGTGTTGAATGAGTTGGTGCACCTAGGAGTTGTTTTGTATCTAGATTTTAATGCAATTTGGTAGTTATGATGCTTGGCGAGTTGTTGTTTTGTTGAGGATTGATTTGGAGCATGTTTGATGGGGTTTAAATGTGTTAGTAACACCCCAATTTTGGGCTTAGAAGTTTTGGGTTTGAACCGGACCGGTCGGATTTTCGGTTCGAATATAAAAGGTGGTTTTAAGGAAAGCCTAGTTCGGGATGCATTAAAAATATGGAAAAATATCTAAAAATCCTCTTTTAATATATATAAGAGGGTGGTGAAATCAATTTTACAAAATGAGGTTTGGAAATATGACATTTTGAGTTAGTGACTAAAATGTAATTTTTGAAAAGTTCGTGACTGTTTTAAAAGGATTGAAACTTTGAATCTTTAAGGAGCTAATTTACCCAAGGGAGGATTTCTCCAGATTTTTCTTGATTTTTAAAGACTCATTTAATGTTTGATTAATAAAAAGAAAAGAGGGAAAAAGATATTTTTAGTTTCATAACTAACTTTTACCAAAATTTTCCCATTTCATTTTCTCTCAAAATTCCCTCAGCCAAACACATTTCCACAACAACTTTTCCTTTGATTTTCACACCTAAAGTTGAGATTTCAATCCCTTAATGTTTCCTAATCATTTCTACACTAAACCCTCATCATTTGCTTATTGAATTTTCAAGGATTTTGGCTCTAAACAAGGAGAAATCCACATTTAGAGGTATGAACGTCCTTCTCCTCTAAATACTCAGTTCTTTACTGAAATTCCCAAGTTCTCAATCCTTAAATTAAGTTTTATTAAAGGTTTTGATGTTGTGATCTTGATTTTTGGCTTAAAATGCAAGATTTGGATTTAATTTTGAAGAAATTCGTAATAAATGACTGGGCTCTGTTTTGAGATGTCTTTTTGATGTATTTTGGATGTCTAAATGATGTGTGATTGAGGTTTAATCAATGCAATCCTGAATAGGTTGATTTTCCTAAGTTTTTACTTGTGAAAATGGTGGTTTTTGGGGTGATCTTGGTGTTTTGTTAATGCTGGAGGTATAAGGACGAGTTTGAGTTTATTTTGGATGTTAATTGAAGTTTAAAAATGGTTAGAAGTGATGGATCTTGGCTGGGTTAAGTCTTGGAAGTGTTTGGAGGTGATTTCGGTTGTGTTTGGTAGCCGAAATGTTGGATTTGCAAAGAGCAGCGAGTTTAGGTGTGTTGTTGGCGTTTTTAATGCATGATGATGCATTAATCCTCTGTTGTTATGTGCTTGAAACAGGGGAGAGTGATCCGTGAGCAATAGAGGTGGCGTTGATGGTTTCGGATGCTTGGAAGGTAATAAGGGGCAGTCTGCCGAAACGGACTATCTTCGTTTGTTACGGATCTAGGAGTGTTGTAGGCACGTTCCTACAATAAAATCAACAAGGAAACAACAAAAATTATACGACATATTTATTTTAAATAGGGACTTAAAGATGAAAAAAAAATAAAAAAAATAATATAGAGTAATATGATAATTTTGGCGTTTTGGAAAGAACTTCAACGATGGTGAAGAAGGCTTCAAAAACGATCGATGTTGGAAACGCTAAACTCGAAAGAACCTACACAATCTACTGAGCAAACCCGAATCGAATCTGTTTAACGTCGAAAAGACTTGGACCCGCTAAATAGCAATTTAGGAACCCGAAGTATCAAAGACAAACAAACAAGTTTGAGTGTCGAATAGTTCTAAAAAGAACCGAAAAGTGAAAATTCTCTCAAATGTGATTTTTATTTCAAAGTTGGTAACCCTTGTACAATGCTATTCGTACAATATTTATAACACAAATACAAGGTGCCGGTTATTCCAACATGTGGATGAAATTCATTCATTTGGCACATGCAAAATGTGGGTATTCACTTGAATTTGAAATTCAAAGAGAGAACCGGTTGTGCTTATCCCCTTCTCTGCCGTTGATTTGAATTAATCCGAAAGTGGGCTGCACACCAATAGTTCACGCACATGCATGGCATAAGTGGGCTGCACACCTAAAGAAAAAACATTATTAGAATTATATGTATTCATTACCAATATTTCACGTTTAGAATTACATGTATTCATTACAATATTTCACGCACACAAATGTAGAAACAAATATTATTCCAAACATATGTAACATATTATATACATATTTAAATTATACCTAATAAGTAATATAATCTAAACATGTCATATCTCAATATGCAACACATTAAAAGGCTTACTATCTAAGGCACAGACATTATCAAATGATTCAGAAATATTAACACAAGTTAGGAAAAGAGCTTCCCTGAAACGTTGCGCCCTAGATCGCGTAATTGGTCCTAACAGTAAGACCTCCGGATCAGCAACATGTGCTGGTGAAGATGTGCTCACATCAGAAGTCTTGTTGGCTAGCCTAGTTTTGTGTATCGGTGAGTGAAGTTGGGTTTTCAGCTTTGAAACCAATGTTTGAAGGTTTTTGGGAGCTTAGTTTAAGTCTAAACAACTTAGCTAAGCTCAAGAGTAAGTAAATGGAATTTCTCTCTTGGTTTGTGTTATGAATTGGTTTTTAAAGCACTTGTGATTGTTGGATGCAATGCATGTGATTTGCATGTTTAAATTCTGTTTTGAAAGCATATTTTAGCATGGTTTAATGCTGGTTTTGAAAGTCATGTGTGAAGGATGCTCAAGGTAAGAGATCCTTGGTTTTGTACTTTGGAATTGTGGAATTGATGCATAGTGTTGCATGTTGTTTAATGGCTTTGTTTAATGCTTCAAAACAGTGAAGTGATGATGGTAATTGGTGGTTTTGGCATTTTGGTTATGCTTGTAAAAACAATGGATTAATGTGGTAAAATGGTTATATTGGCAAGTGATGTAAGTGGTTCTTGGTTACTTTAATCGGATATAGTTAGCCGGCTATAAGATTGGGTGCACCGTGAATTGAGTCGCCTTGGATGTCGAGGGGGTTGTAATTGTACCGTAAACTCCATCCAAGAATCCTAGCGATTGAGGAAATTGGTATCACCGCGATGGAGGATGGCTCTCGTGGTTGAACCTTGTTAAAGTCACCACGATGGAGGGTGGCTCTCGTGGGTGGACTTTGTTAAGTGTCACAACGGTGGAGAGTTGCTCCCGTGTGTGAGCTTGGTTAAGGTGATTACAATGGTTGTGGTAGCTTCCATGTGTAAGCCTTGTGATGTGTCTCGGCTCTCGCTAGTGTATTATACAACTTCCGATGAGTGATGTTGAGGGGTCGTGATTGTACCGTTAAACTCCATCACGGGTGTTGAGGGGTTGTGATTGTACCGGTAAACTCCACCTTGTGTTGTTCGGAAGTGTGTATGGAGCGTGTGGGACAACGCTTGTAATCCGCGTATCCGATTGTGTCTTGTGTTATGATGGTTTGTGAATTATCACTTGGAAGCCAATATAATGTTCTTGAATGTAATGAAGCATGAGATGCTTGAAATGATGCAAGGTTGCATGGAAAGTGTGAAATGTACCAAGAATGCATGTATTACTTGTTAGCTTGAACAAGTGTTTATCTTATATTAAGAATGGTGCATATGTGCATGGGAATCTCTTTAGTGCATTGAAGTCTTGTGAAGGCTTGTTTTAAAAAGCATGTAACGCAAATGTTGATTTTGTGGTTCATGTATTGCATTTGTTTAATGCATGAGATAGATTGAAGGAGTAAGTGGGTTTCAAAAGTTTCTTGCTTTGAGATGATTTTCAAGAATGAGAAAAGTATAATGTGATGTGGAAGTGTATCCAAGGAATTTGTATTTAACTTTGCATATGATGTTCATGCATGGAAAGGTTAAATTGATGGTTTTGCAAGGTTGTGCTTTGAAGTGAGTTACTTAGCTTTCCTAAGCTAAGGGTTGGTTTTCATGTTTGAGCAATGCATGATTTAAAGCATGTTGTTTAAAAAGGGATTTTCAAACATTGCTTTGGTTTATCGGAATGTGTTTACTTTTTTAAGAGGTTTTATGACTCGCTGCATTGATGGTGTTTTGGTTTTGAGCATTCCTCACTAAGCATTATGTGCTTACGCTCCTTTTTGTCCATCAATGCAGATATTTGAAGTTGGGACAGCAGGGAGCAAGGGATTCAAGGAGAGCTCCACTTGAGATGTATGTCTCAGTTAATAGCTATAGATAATAAAGGCAATGGGGGGAGAGTCTTTTATGTTGATGTATAATGAGATTGTGTATGTTTGACAAGTTTTGTTTATGATTTTGAACTATGTGGTTTAACGCTTGCAACGTTTGAATCTTCTTATTCATAAGTCGTTATGCTATGCTTCTTGTTTTAAAAGCATGATTAAGTGTTGGATGTGTTGAATGAGTTGGTGCACCTAGGGGTTGTTTTGTATCTAGATTTTAATGCAATTTGGTAGTTATGATGCTTGGTGAGTTGTTGTTTTGTTGAGGATTGATTTGGAGCATGTTCGATGGGGTTTAAATGTGTTAAAACAGGCCTATCTGCTGTTTCTGGGCAGGGTGTTTCGAAACACCCTTGCCTGTTTCGAAACAGGTGCTTGATTTGGCCTGGGTGTTTCGAAACGGGTAGAGGTGTTTCGAAACACTTTGGCTACTGCCAAGCCCCGTTTCTGAACGGACTAACCCCGTTTCGGAACACTTGACCGTTGGGCACTGATTTGAATGGTTTTGAGGTTTGCAAGCTTTACGTTTTAGTCCTAATTTTTGTATGTGCAATTGCTTGAGTTTGATATGTCCGTTTAAGGTGAAATTTGGCAGAGAGGCATGAAACATGACTAATTTCATAATGGTAACTTAAAAATTGGTAAAGTCCTCTTAATTTTCAGAATTTACAAATTGGTCCCTAAATTCGTATTTTGTGCAATTGGGTCCCTTATTGTTTTCCGATTGCTGTGATTTTTGAGTATGCTTATCTCAAGAGTATGCCTAGGTTTAATGTGCATCTAGAAAAGTTTAAAAAGATAAAAAAGGGTCGTTAATCAAGGTTGACTTTCGGGTTGACTTTGGTTTTCCCCGTGTAATCTTCGTAGTCCGGGTCAACCGTCTAGGCCGGGCTAAGGGGGTTACAATTTTAGAGTATTTTTGTTAATATAATGAGCGAATAACTAAAATATGATACATGTGAAAACAATAATTTATAATTTGATTTGCTAAAACAACTTAAATAGGGGTGGCAACTGGATTCGAAGGTTTTACATTCTTCATTCCGTTTTTAATATTTATATTTGTGGGTACGGTTTTAATGAATTTCTACTAAATGCTTTAGGCTTTTTATTTTTTTGGTTTTTAATGTAACATCCTAAAAATTAGCCTAGAAGATTATAGGTCTAATTAAATGATTAAGTGAATAATTAGATTGATTTTCCAAAATTTAGAATTTAAATTTGGTTTATTATGGACCAAATCGAAATGTAGATAAATGTGTAATAAGAATTCGGTCAATAAGCTCAATGACCAAACCGAATAAGGTAGAAAAATGGAGGCTTGCATGCTAAAGTTAAAGAACATGAATTAATTCATGAAATTCCATGTAATTATAGGATTAACAAGACTTTATATAGCTAAAAGTAGTATAATTAAGATTGGTAATAAGGGATATTAGTTAAGATATGACATGAAAGTTATATCCCATTAAATTTGTCCCCTCCCTTTCTCATTCCTTAACTGGCTACCACAACCAAACCACTATTCCATTTGCTCTTTCACACCAAAAATACAAACATAGAAAGCTTAAGAGAGTTGAGAGCTTAGTGGAGAAGAGGGAGAGCTTGCATGGTGGTATAAAGTCCTTAGAAAATTAAGAAGAAAATCGGAAGTAAGTAGATCATTTCCTTCTTAATTCGGTTATGGTAAAAATTGCAATAGATCATGTGTTATGAAGTGTCTAGAAAATTATAAAGATGATGTTCTTAAGTATGGTTGCTGGAAAATATGGAAATCCATAAGAATCCTTAAAGATTAGGAGTTATAAAATATTAAGAACATGCATGTAAAGTATGTTGGCAAATTTATAAAGTTCAGGACATGCATCTTTGAAAATTCATAGAAAATATAATAATGAGAGTCTAATGCTGAATTTTGGATATGTTTCACTTTGACATGTTTAGAATAAAAGAAAAATGATAAACTAAGGTTTTAATGGCTGTGTTAAAATCTGGAAGCATGAAATTGAGTAACATGCAAAACTGTCCAGCACTGATTCGAGCTGGACAGTGAACTTTGAAAAATCGTAGAAATTAATCTACTAAGAGTTCTGATCTGAATTTTTGATATGTTAAAATTGAATATGTAAACTGAATTTAGGAACAAACAGTGTCTGATTTGGAGTTGTATACAGGGAATACGAAGTGAATCAATATAGGTGGTCAGAAATGAGTATAATTAGAAATATGTGAAATTATAACTTGAGATTTATAAAATTTGTAAAATTGGATTATATGAAGTATTGTTAAATGGAGTTATAAACTGTAAGATATGAAATTCATTAATTTTGGTGGTCAATTTGAAGGATTAAAGGGTTAATTAAAGAAAATAAGAAAATTGGAAACTAGTCGAATTGGACCGAAATAGTTAAGGGACTGTTTTGAATAAAAATGTAAAATTCAGTCTCTAATTGCATAAATTGAATTCTGAAAAATTGTTATTTGCTTGGCTTGAATGCCTTAGATCCTAGAAGCGAAAGGGTAAAAGAAGAAATTGTACCGAGATCGGCTTCGGATCGAGCGAAAGGTATCCGGATACAAAACTAGCTCAGCGAACAGTGAGTGAAACGATTTTTAGAGTTGGGATTAGAGTTCCAACTGCCTTAATTTGATTTTAAGTTATGATAAGCATGCAAAGTGGACTAAATAAATATTCGATTTAGTAAGGGAAGAAGGAATAATGGAATTCGGATTCTTATGCTTGTGATATGCGATTGTGATGCGTATGTGATTGAAATTAAATTGGTGATTGATATGTTTGATTCCGAAACTGATTTTCTGTTAATTGTGTTGTTTTGAATGATTTTAGTAATGTTGATTATTGGATTGTTGTGATATTGATTATGTATGGATATTGTGACATTGAATTATGAGATGTGAATATATGATGATTATTTCATGTATGATTAAGCTTGATAGGTTCAATTGAGTATTGAACTATGAAATGTGATTCTGATTTATATGATATGAATATGGATTTGTATGAAAGCTGATCGGAAAAATGCGAATTGAGCATGTAATTTATTATATGACCATGTGTGATAACATGTTATTGGAATTGGAATTATAAGCAATTAATCGAAAGGATTAATTAAGGATTTCTAAAAATTTGATTGATTATGTATCTGATTAAATTAAAGATTTCCCTTGGTGTGTACAGTCTGTTTAGGTAGTACGGCTAGCCTAGAGTCTGAGCTCAATAAGAAAATCGGTACGTTAGTGTACTCGATATTGTGGTACGTAAGTGTACCTTCTTGCTTAATGTCTGCGGACATTATGATATGTTATATGTGATACGATTTTGGTACGTGGTACCTATTACATGGTGAATTTCGATTCACAACTTCTGTTACACGTGACTTGATTACCTAGCATACTCTACTATCCAAGGCATTGCCAATTGAATTAAATGAACAATTAAAGGAATGAAATCTGAAAATTTGGAATAAATTCATGAAATTGGTTGTTGGAACATTCGAATGATAGATTGAATTTCATGATTTTGTCATTCTTGATATGCTATGAAACTGAAATTGTGATAATTTGATAATTGGATGTTAAATTAGGTTTCATGGCTTGTATGTGTATTTATGTTATGAATGATGTGAAATTACTTGCATGTATTCGAATAGAATTACATGACTTCTTTGTGCATATATTCGAATGATTGCTATAGTGCATGATTAATTGTGGATTGATTATATTGATTGATTCATTCGAATGAGCTAATGTACAAAGTGAAAATTAAATTGTTTGATCACAATGTTTAAATTGGAAACCGAATAGAATAGAGTTTCCTCACTAAGTACGAGAAGTACTTACCACTCGAACCTTCCTTCCTTCCCCTAAATTTCAGGTTCTAGCATCGTTAACTTCTACCCGTATCCTACTCGTACGAAGCTTAAGTATGATTTTCCCTGTCTTTGTCGTACTCATGATGGGTGGTCTAGCGTTCAGCATGTTAGTTCAGTTTGGTCTGGTGGTTATGTTCATGAACTACTACTTTGGTTCGATATAAACTTTCTAATATGTTTCCCTATATTTTGATATGTATGTAAGGGGGTAAATATTTGGGGTATAGATCGCCCGTGTATATGTTTAGGGCTTGATTCTTTTTGTTAGAAGTCACTTTTTGTATAGGCAACCGTAGGTTAGGCCGACGTAGTACCCCGGTTTATTTTGTAAAAAGGGAAACTAAAAACGTTATGGATATATGACTCGGATGATGCATTATATATATAAGTATGATGAATGTTTCGGCTATGTATGGATCAAATTAATCTTGTCTTGCAATATAGATTAATTTCTTGAAATGAATCATATGTATGTTATTCGAATGGGTAAGGTAAAGAATTAGAATTAGAAATTGTATAAACCAAATAGAATTGATTACTTGTCATTCGAATGAAATAGGAACATTAAGATTGATCTTAATCGAATAGTATATCATTTGTAACATAGTTGGTTATCTAATCGAATTATATATATATATATATATATATATATATATATATATATATATATATATATATATATATATAAAGACATCCAATTCGATAGGAAAGGAATTAATCTATTCGAATTAAGTATTACTAATGAATTTAGAAATTAAATGTATGATTCACATATACATGATAATTTGTATGCAAATGGTATTTTAATTAAATTGGATTATAGACTAAAGGATAAAATGAGAAATGGTATATCAAATGTTTTATGATAGAATTGATATGATTGTTATACATGTGTAATGTTGATTATACGATGGCCATGTATGTATATTGTATTCGAATATAAAAAAAATGTTATACGAATTTGATAACCCTTCCGCTGCCTAATCTGATTCTGTCATATGTTAATATAACGCTCCTTGCCCCTAATCCGGGTGAGGGTGTTATATTTAAGGTGTCCACTTGAGCAAATATAGTGACTAATTATTTTTGTTTTGTTAGTTCATATAAAGGGCAAACGCTAGCAACAAGTTTTAATGTTTTGGGAATTCATTTGTTCCCATACTCTCTCTGCACGAATCTTTGTGTATTTCGTAAAATCTCATAAAAATAAACAAAACTTATTATTTTACTAGTTAAAATATATGATCAATTTCAGTTTACAAGTTATATATATTCATTACAAAAATATCCAAATCTTAATGCATTAAACTATAATAATTACTTAGCCACAAATATATATGCTAGGGGCACATAGGTAAATGTATTTTTTCTACAATTTTGTAAAATATTGTGAATTTGTATGGATATTTTTTGGATCTTCACAAAAATTTATACGAGTACGGTTTGGGAATCTTTCCGGTACGAATATAACAATTCTTGTTCCATCCTCATCAATTAAACTTTAAAATGAATTTCATATGTCCGGTCCTTGTGAGTGAAAATTTCATTTATTTCACATTCTATTAATTTAAATTATCATGATTTCGGTTATTCTCCCCGATAACAACCCTAAACTCAAATCATAGATAAGCAATTGTGTCCAAAAGCCAAAGGGTCAAATGTAGGTCTATCAAACAAACCAGCCATTAAACTTGTTAAAATTAAAGTCAAACCAAACTGGAAGCCCTTTCCACTGTTGAAATCGAATCTAATTACCTTTTAAATTTTCATCTCTTATCTAATAGTTTTGTTTGTATATGTTAGATTAATTATAATAATAAAATGAAAAATTAAAAGAAATAATTCTCGAATTTGTACTTAAACTATCTTGTTTTCTCCAACTTAGTACTTAACTTTTTTTTTGTCAGAAGTAGTACCTCGACTTCATGTTTCTTCCCGCTCTGCCCCAAACGTGACTTTCATTAATAAAATAACTTTCGGTCATTTGGAACAAAAATCCACTTAAGTTTTTATTACAGTTTGTGATTCGAATTTCGCTTTGTTTTGGTCTGAAAGCTTGTGGTGCGACATATTTGATGAAGTAGAATTCTGAGAAAAAGTAAGGTGTTTAGTTGGGTTAGATTTATGTTATGCAATTTTTTTTGTGATCAAGTAATTAATTCTATAAATAGATATTGTAATTTAAAATTTCTAAAAGCGTAACGTTTAAAGAGCGAATAGTGAGCCACACAAACACAAACCTCTTCTAATATTCGATGTTATAACGAATTTCTCTTTCTTTATCTGTGATTTTTTTCTTCTAAGATTTTTCACGTATATTGTGGATTCTTGTTCTTATTTGCGATCATATACCTTTTGTATATCATAACAAGATTGTTGTTGCTTTTCGATTATTGAGCCATGTCATTAATGACCGGTGTTAACTAATAGATTATCGATAAAAATACTAACATGAAAAAATAGGCTTAATATCAATATAAATTCCCAAACTACACTCTTTTTTGAGATAGATGTCTAATTTTTTTGGTGAAATAGGTGTCTAATGTTATATTTTTGGCCTGTTTTAAAGTCTTTTTAAGCACATACTTTGGCCAAAAAAAAACTTGGGCACCTATTTTAGTAAAAAAAAAACTTTAAACACTATATTAGAAGAGAGTATAGTTTAAACACTTATTTTAAAATTAAGCCAAAAAAATATATAGTACCAATTTTGACCAAAACTATGTTCGAGTACCAACCTACGGAAAAAAATAAAGTTTAAGTACCAATTTGTAATTAGACAAAAACAAAATAGACTGGAGATGATGAATAATCCAATTAGCTTGCACCCTACAAAGTGTTGGGCAACTGTTATCCAATCAAATCAGACATAATTAATTATTCATATAGTAATTAATTCTAATTAATGTACAAAACAGATCTTTGACTTATCATTGGTCCACGTGCATGGCCCATATTGGTAAACTTTTTCCCTCCACCACCTACCTTTTTTCCTTTACCCTTTGCTTCTTCTCAACGTTCGGTAGCCCACAAAGTAATTTAAAATCGACTTAAATTTTGCTCCTTTTTGAGCTAAAAAGCTTGAAACTGTTCAAAAATCAATTCCCAAATGTACAATTTTTATGAAATGAGTGAAAAAAGTGAGTGTTTAGATGAAGAAAGAGAAAGGGTGTTGTCAAAAATCAAAATTTTAGTGGTTAATAGAGAGAGAAAGAGAGGTGAAAAGCATATGTCTACCATTAACACTTGTGTCACAATCCACACCCATTTCTCTGCTCTCTTTGTTCTTGGTGGCGGTGGTGTTAGGGTAAAGTGAGTTTTCTCGAGAGTGAAAGGTAGAAGAAGAAGAAAAGGACCCGAGGTAGATATAGAGAGAAAGGGAGAAAATTTTGTTTTTTCTTTAATTACAGATGCTCTTTCAATGGGGAAGAATGAGGACAATCTGCAACAAAGGGAGCAGAGTATTGAATCAGGGAACAGTCAGGGGAATCCTGGATTCTTGTGTGGGAGATTTTGGAATGAGTTCAGTTTCAGATGTGTTTTTGTTTTGTTCCTCGGTTTGTCGGTGTTGTTGTCTGGGATCTTCTGGTTCATCCCTTCTCGGTCTGTAAAATCTGGGTTTGATGCTAAGCAAGCTCTTAAGCTCAGTGGTGAGTTTTTTTTTTTTTTTATGGAGTTTTGTTTTTGTGATTTTGGCACAATTTGTTTGCTTGGTTAGGGTTTCATGATGTTTACAGAAAATAGGTGTTTTTTGTTTAACCACCTGTACCCAACTCATTACTCATTGTCCAACTAATTCGGATCGGTATTGCAGAAAATGGGTGTTTTGATTCTCACTGCACTCTTGTTGTTTCCTTGGGATCCTCAAGTGTTGAGGGTCAATGGGTGTTTCCCAGATTCATGTTTCGTTCACCTTGTAATTGTGTTGCAATTGTGACTTGTAAATGGTTTTTATAGATTCAAAATTTATGTTTTAAATCTGGGATTTTGGTTCTGTGAGATGGTAGTTATTTTTCCTTGTTGTTGTTTTATCACTTGTATCCGACTCATTGGTCAACTAATCTGGATTGGTTACCGGAGAGATCCATTGTGCGAGTGGATCCAAATGCAATTGTAATAGTGGAAGTGGTTGTTTTTCTATATTTAGAGCAGTTCTCCTTTTTGCAGTTCTTAGACAATGGTTAGATTGTATTGTTTTTCATAGCTTAAATTGCTAAGCAGTTTGATCACAAAGAAAATGGTGGTATTTCGCAAGATCATGTGCTGCTTTGTAAGTATTTTGATTCGCTGTCTAACTCGATGGTCTTCCTTGACAATGATGTTCTTGAAATGACCTACCGAACTAAGATAAATCGATTCAGTTCATTGATTAGATTTGATCTTTCTGACTTTGGTTTGAATGCATATTGAAATAAGACCTTTCAGTTGTATTTCCAATTTCCATCACAATGAATGTCTCATTGATGTAGTTCCATAAGTAAGTTTCCTTGTTTGTTGCTTATGTTATCGTTTATGCTTTGCAGCCCCGGTTCATGCATACTTTACGCTCGAGAAACCGGTGTCAGAGCTTGTTCGGAATATTGAAAAGTTAGAGTATGATATCTTTGAAGAAATAGGTGTTCCGGATACTAAGGTTTTTACTCCCGACTTCTGCCGTTATATTGCATATATTTACTGCCATTTTATGTGAGGAGTTGATATAAAAGCTACTTATTTCCACAGGTGGCTATCTTATCCATGCACCAGTCCGGTGCATCTAACTCTACTTATGTGGTGTTTGGTGTTCTTCCGGATCCCGTAAACAGACCAATAAATAATGTATCCCTGAGCGTGCTGAGATCGTCTTTAATCGAGCTGTTCCTCCGGCACTCCAATCTAACTTTGACAACCTCCATATTTGGGCGGCCTTCTGATTTTGAGATTTTGAAGTTTCCTGGGGGGATCACTGTAACCCCTTCACCATCTGCTTCTATTTGGCAAAAATCCCAGATCTTATTCAATTTTACTCTATATAATTCGATATCCGAAATAGATGACAAATTCATCGAGCTAATGGATCAGCTAAAATATGGATTGAAGCTGAGGTCTTATGAGGTATGACAACAGTTTCAGGCAATGTTCACTCATACACTTTCACTAATGGTTGGTTTCAGGTTGATCTATGGTAGACTTCGGATATATTACTTTTTTAACAATTGTTTTTATTTGTTCATTGCAGAATTTGTTTGTGCAATTAACAAACAGAAATGGCTCCACAATGTCCTCTCCGGTTATAGTTCAGGCTGCTGTGATGTCAGATGGTTTCGGTAGCCTTCTGCCTCAGAGATTAAAGCAGTTGGCTCAAACCATCATAGGCTCTCCGGCGAAGAATCTCGGTCTTAATAATTCAGTCTTTGGTAAAGTTAAAAGCATTAGCTTATCATCTTATCTGAAGGGTACACTTCATCCTACTCCTCCCACTCCTTCACCGGCTCCATCTCCAGGGCCGTCAATGTCTCGGCATCCGACTTTCTCACCGACTCACTCTCCAGCACCAGCACCCAAGAAACCCCATCTTACTGCTGCTCCTTCTGGTCATGGTCCTATTCGTTCACCAGGTCCAGGAAGTGGTTCCTACCCTACTTTTCCGCCTTTGATTTCTCCCAAACCTTCTAGTTCACCAACGCATCTCCCTCCCCCCTGTCCTTACTCTCGTCCTGCAATACCGCCAAGGTCTTCTCCAAGATCTCATTCTAGCCGAACTTCTAACCGCCCACCTCTAATGAGTCCTCCATCAAAGTTGTCTCCAGACCAACCACCTTTACCTTCAGTGTCTTACGGCTCTCGCCCAGGCCAAGGTATGGACAGTACGAAAGGCCCGGTTTCTGCACCCCATGCTCAATCTCCACCTGCGCAATCTCCATCATGTAAGAATATATGCTAGGTGAATACACGATTCTTCTCACGCTAACTGCTAAGTGAATACATGCATTTCTTTGATTTCACATTGTATTGTTTGTATTATGGCCGATTGCTTTAAATGTTGTTTGTGATTGTTGTGAGCATTTGCAGCTATAGCAGCAGATGTTCTGCCCAACGAACTCTGGTTATCAGCATTCTTAGGATTCTTGACCTTTCATCTCCATTTATGATCGAAATCGATTCATTTTGTGTTACCATCCAATGTTCCAAGACATCAAATTTTTTGATAAGACAGGCATGGTAGAAGCCACCGAGAAAAAGTTTTGAAGGTTTTCCGGGGAAACAATTTACAGGTAAATGAAATGGAAGATGAACTACCAGGGGAGCAAAGCCAGAAATTTCACAGGCCGGGCATCTTACTTTGAGTTCTTAGGTTTCGTGACAAAATACGGGTTGTTTCTTTCCCAAAGGGAATAATAACTCCAACAGATGGTGTGACTACTTAAAGAAGCAGTCATCAACATGCAGGTTTCAACAAGAACCATATCTCTTACATATTGACTCAAGTGTAAAGAAAATGCTGGTCCTTTTTCTTGAACAACTATAATGTCATGTTGGAAATGTAAAAACTATTGTTTTAATACTCAAGGAATGATGAAAACATCAAAACAGTATAGATTTTACAAGTCATCATACATATATGCATACATACATGCATACCTGTCTTTGAAAAGTTTGTCGAAACCGGTTCCATATGCAGGCAGCTGATATATAGAGAACCTATCGAATGAGCAAAGAGGGCCGCCAGGTTCTAGCTGCAGGAAGATAACATAGCTACTATGTTACACATTCTCTAGATACATACATGCGCATATATATATATGTGTGTGTGTGTGTCGCGCGCACATTGTATATGAGTGTGTGCGCTATACATATACATTAATTACTTAGAAATGACAGTAATGTAAAAATGAACATGCAGATAATTAAGCTCTGGTAGTAGATCCTACCCTCTTGAGAAAAAATGGTTACACTCATCATGCTATCCAGAGGATCAAAGTATCTGTGTATCCAATGAGAGAATACACGAAGAGGCCTCAAGGAGAGCAACCAAGTTAAGCCGTTTGCCAGATCTTCGACTCCAAGACCAATCTCATTAGTTTCATAGGCATCATCGCCAGCAGCGTCATTAGAATCATCGTTGATCTCGAAACGGCAAACTGGACATGTGTTGTTAATGTTCAACCACTGTATGATGCAATCCGAGTGGTACAAATGCTTGCACGGTAGCTCTCTTGCGTCTCCACCGACCTCGAACTCATCTCTGCAAACAGGACAATCTGTAGTATTGGTTGTATGGCTTTCGGTGATTTTCACCGTCGGCAATGCTGAAGTTAACCCTTCAATGCCTGTAGGATGCTGGTCCGGTGGTTCAACAAAACTGAGAGTGATCCAAGGTCCGTTTTCAGGGCCTGATTCCCAACGAATACGTCGGCCGACATCAGTATCTTGTCGACGATGGCTTAGAGACATGTTATGTTAAGCTACAATTGAGGTTTGAGAAAAAAAGAATTCGAAGCTCCTTATATGGAAAGTTGTATGAACAAAATGTGAGAAAAAAGATACCTTATGGATATACAGCAAGGGATACCTTTTTCTCTTTAAACAGTAACTGTTTTCCCGGATTTGTGTTTGTAATTTTCCCGGATTGTTTATCTTCCAGGAAAAAGCAAAGGATATTTAAGGATTGATGTCAATTTGGTAGCCTTTGATGAATCCGGGTTTTCTTGGCACCAAATATATTATAGTAGTTTCCACTTTCCAGGATTTCTGATTCCTTGAACTCCATTTCTAAGAGCTTGCCATCAAAGTTAGTGTATTTTTTTAGTATAACTTAATTCATAGTCAGACTAATCTAGTTCAGATAATGCATGTCTATTATGCGACCTCTCAATTCAATTACTTTATTCACAACATTAAAATTCGAACCAACCTTATTTAACTAACTAGCATTCTTTGTACTATTTCAACACTTAAAATTTAATTTTATACTTTAATTATGCAATATTTGGTCCCTATATTATTTTTTATTTAAAAATCTTGATTCCTCCTCTTATTCAATTTTACTGTTACTTGTTGACTTATAAATTATAAAAAAAGTAAAAAAAAAACTCTAGATTTATAGTTTTATCAATTCGACCCTTAAAATTATAAACGATAACTATTTATTTATTTATTTATTTTGAATAGTCTAAAGGTAAATACAAAGTATTATATGTTCATAGATATTTTTTATGGAACATCATTCATTTTTACACTGAATACTTGTTAGTTAGGTTGATATTTCTTTTAAGATTAAGAGTCAAGTTGACAAAAATATAAATATAAGGAATTGCAAAAAGCTATTATACTTTTTTGGGTAAACTTTATCACGAATCTTTACTATATTTGAATCAGATTAGTTAATTAATAAATTAGATACTATATTTATATATAAAAGACTAAATATAATCAGAATCTATGAGAATGAGAGCCACCTGATTTTAACATTATCCACTTTCTAACTATAAAAAACTTCCAAACTTTGCACACAAAAAAGCTTCCATTTTCAGGAATGGCTCTCACTTCATCTTCTTCTCCGGCGTTCAGCACCTCCATTACCGCTCTGCTAAAATCCCACCTTCATTCTCCTAAAGAACCCATCACCTGTTCTCCTTCTTTCTTAACCTTAACAGCAAAACCCCTTCTTTCATCAACGAATCCCAATCCAAAAATCAACCCTTTTCCAGCACAAAATGCAGTGTCCCTCAAATGGAGGACTAAAGTTTCATTCTTTTCTGGGCTCTTCACAAAAGAGAAAAATGCCAAAATCCTCAAAGATGAGCTTTTTAATGCCAGAGCCCTTCTCGATCGTGGCGCCGAGGCTACACCAGAGGACCAGGAGCGTGTGGATCAGGTTAATCATGGCTAACCCTTTGTAAAGGAATTCGAATAGCTGTCCGCTACCGTAATAACGGTCGCAATGTAGCGGTAGCGTACTGTCTGAAATTGTTATTACAGAAAATAGTTGTCCATAACAACATTCGATCGAAAATGGGGTTTCTGTTTTGAATCAGATAGCACTCGAACTCGAGGCAGTGAATCAGATAAAGGAGCCTCTGAAATCCAGCTTGTTGAATGGAAAATGGGAGCTTTTATACACAACATCTCAGTCAGTTCTGCAGACAAAGGTTTTATCTTGATACTCAATTTGTCACTTTTGTTCAATTTTTTGAGGAAAAAAATTCAATCTTGATCATCCAAATTTGTGTCTTGGTTTACAACAGAGGCCAAAGTTCTTGAGACCAAATGGAAAAATCTACCAGGCCATCAATCTGGATACTCTTAGGGCTCAAAACATGGAAACTTGGCCATTCTTTAACCAGGTCAAACTTTTCGAGTTATTTATGAAATTCGAGTTGAGTTGAATTTATGGAATTCGTGGAGTTGTTCGAGATTTTGTTCAAATTTAATTGTAACATTTATATTGTTATAATACTAATTTAGTTTCAATTTCATAACCATATATGATATACATGTATATTTCTTCTTTTTAAATTTCATATGCTATATACTAGACAGAGTCGACTCAAACTTGAAAATCGATCCATTGATTACTAAAAGTTTCAAGTTATTCGAAACTTCATTTTATAACTAAAACTTTATTTGAAAGTTTTTTAGTTGAGTCGAGTGTATGAAATTACGATTTGCGTCGAAAAACTTGGGTTTTTTTCGAGTCAAGTTTTGCTCTACCCTGTTTCTAAATCAAAATGTTGTTTGATGGCTGATGCTAGTATCAAGTTTGATTCTGGTGTGTCAATCTCTTTTTTCAGGCCACTGCTAATTTAGTTCCTATAAATCCGAGAAAGGTAGCTGTTAAATTCGACTATTTCAGAATTGCTGGTCTGGTATGGATTATATTGCTGTTTCTTGAACATTTTTTCATGTTTCTATGGTGTGTAAATCTGGATACCATCCATCGAGTTATATCCGTATGCGACACTCATCCTCGTGCCTCGCTCGTACTTGTAATCGTTGTGTCAATATCCGGTGATTTGCAGATACCAATTAAGTCACCTGGAAGTGGCCGTGGTCAGTTGGAGATCACATACTTGGATGAAGAGTTACGGTACGTACTCTACGTTCATTCATCATTTGTGTTTCGATTAAGCGAAATTCATCGCTTAACCACTGCTGCAAATTGTGTTCTTCATTACCGTAGAATATCGAGAGGTGACAGAGGGAACTTGTTCATTTTGAAGATGGTCGATCCATCGTACCGAGTACCTCTCTAGCTGCTATAAGGTTTGACGACCGAGACATCTGCATATATACCTGCTATATGAAATTTTGATGCGATCGGGAATGTTCGATATAGATATGTATCAGGAAATTTATCGCTTAACCGCTGCTGCAAATCGTGCTCTTTGTTTCTGTAGAATATCGAGAGGTGACAGAGGGAACTTGTTCGTTTTGAAGATGGTCGATTCATCGTACCGAGTCCCTCTCTAGCTGCTATAAAGTTTAACGACAGAGACATCTGTATATATACATGCTATATAAAGTTTTGATGCGATCGGGAATGTTCGATGTAGGTATGTATCGGACATATGGTTGGAAAAAACCAGATCGGACACATGCCGGTACGACCTTCGGTTCGGTTTTATGTAAAATAGTTTATTGTATTACAAAGAGAGTACAAAGCAAACCATTGCAACACAGCATTACCCCAAAACTATCATATTATAGCTTATAAAACTGATACTTGATTAGGCTTAGCTTATCTCAGATTAGGCAGCCGTGACTGCTATTTTCATTCCGGATTGACAGTGTCCGACGATATTGCAGATGAAATAGTTTTGGCCTTTCGCGAGCTTGATCTGATCCTTGCCGGACCGGTAAACTTTCGCCCCTTTCGGTGTCGTGCACGAGCTGTATCCGGCCTTGTTTACAGCTACCACATTGTGGATTGATGGGTTGTAATTGAATACTGCAGTGACAAAAAATGATCACTCATTAACATTGAACACATTATAAAAAGGGTTAATTGCATCAAACACCCCCAAACTATTTCAGATTTTAAATTGATACTGAACTTAAAAACATTCTAATTTAACCCTCATTGGCCCCAATAGTAAAAAGTGGCGTGTTCCACTTAGGTGAATTGGGTTCGAAAAATTTAGTTCGAGATTTTAAATCAAACGTAGATATTACTTTCTACTTGAATAAAATTATAAAAAATATTTTAATTGAGTTTTAAAGTATTAGTATAGTCTCGGACTTAACCGTTAATACAACCCTATAGGGGCGGCCAACATGGGCAGATCTAAGACTTTATGTTAGGCAGACGAACTTATAAAAATCAAGAGAGAAGAACTAATAAAATTCTAGGGGTGAAAATATATTTTCAATAAAAAATACATAGAAATTTTTTAAATCATATACGAATTTTAAACTTTCAGAGGTGACCATCTCCTGCAACCCCACTCGGTCCATACCCATCAGCCAGAAGTCTTGGCCCATCTAAATAAAAAATTTGTATTTTAGTCCCTTTAGATTTCATGGAAGTTAAAATAACACAACAATTAAAATGTATTTTGACTCTCTAAGATGGTAGATCTATGATGTAGTCCCTTTAAAATTATAATATTCTAAACTAACACAACTATAAAATTGTATTTTGACCTCCCAAAAACTTTCATTCAACTTCAATTCTCCAAAATTTTGGCCAGCTTCGCCTCTAAATACGAGATCAAATTTTAAACACATGTATACCAAAAATATAGACAACGATGTATTAAAAGAACAATATCATTAAAGTTTATGGACCTCTTTTTGTTTAATAATCAGATTCAAACCGTGCATACGATAAGTACATGTGTTTAAACTTTGATCTACGTGTTTTAAATATCATTCGCATTTGCATTTAACGCCAAAACTTATGACTAGACTGACAAAAACTTGATTAATACGATAATGATAATTTAACGATTCGGTTAAAATATTTTGAAGTTGGAAACAATTTAAATCCGGACCATAACACAGAGTTAGCAGTGCATAACATGCTTACCAAGTGTGTCACCAGCCTTGAAGCGCTTGCCTTTGGGCCAGCCAGCGGAGTTAAAGGTCCAACCACCGGTTCCGCCGACGGTGTAAGTGGCTGCCTGAGCCAACTCGAGGTGGCTGAGCACCAAGCAGAGCAGCACCACCGCTGCCATTGCACTGCCTCTTCCCTGAACCATTTTCTTTGAAAACAGAAGACTCCGGAAACCAAAGTGTAAAGACTGAATTTTCAGAGGATTGGTGTGGGGGTTTTTGGCTATGGGGAGGGTTGCCTTTTATAATGGGGTTTGGTCCTTTGGTGGGACTTGGGAGACTTGGAAATTTAAGGACCAAATCCCATGTTTCTTTGAACATTTCAAACCCCAAATAAGTGGCGACCTGTGATCTTGTCACTTGTCAGTGCCTTAATAGTGGGTTTGAATGTGTAATAAATATACAATTTTTTAATATACGGATGTAATTACATGTTAGTATCCGCTCATACTTTTTCTTAACTATTTGATAAGATTCACACACTTTGCACATACAAGTACTCGAATCTAGGTCTGTTATAATAAACGTCATCATCACTGGAGTCACTCAATGAATTCTAATACATATAAACATTTCAATGGTGTTAGACCGGTTGGTCGAGTTAATTCTAGATCATGTTTATTTTAAGTTTGAGTTATTTTGAGTTTACATTATATAAATTTAAAGTTTGGGTTTTTTATCTTTAAATTTAAATCTGTTAATTTAAATTGTTTTGGATTTGAATCGTTTTGAATTCGAATTTTATGACCGAAAGTATATAAATTAGAGGAGGGTGAGCTAACAACTGCCGACATCAAATGTTGATGACTTTGGGACCCCGTCCAAGTTCTAAGCATGGTCTTCTGCATGAAGCACCGGACAATAAATATGTATAAACAAAAGTCCAATTGTCAGAATTTTTTCATTTATTCTTTTCGAATATAAGTTAATATTTGGGTCTATTTTTTTTGTACTCCCGGTTTTTTTTAGCTTTGCTCTGATTTTCGAATTGATCTGCGTCATACATGAGGCTTTTGAAGGTGAATCTTTTGGCACGGAAATTTTCTACATACACACAAGGCTTCAAATTTGAGATTTACTTAAGCGATATTAAACTGCTTATTATTTGGACTAACCTTATTAGTATGTGTGTCCGATTTTAAATCTAATTAAACTTACACACATTTATAAATTAAATTGTTTGAACTCAAATCACTTAAATAAAACACACGTCCTTTATTATTAGATCATTTTTTAAAATTTATTCGTTAAAAATTAAAATATAAATTAATTTGACATTTGCAGTTAATTCACTGTTGAAAAATGGAGCTCCATCTTATCTTGGTGTTATTTTCAAAGTTGGCAGAAAGAGCACTTGTCACTACAGTCTACAAATAAGACTTTTAGTCAGTTAAGCTACCCCACTACATTGAAGTCGTCACAATATTAGATTATTAATATTTTTTTATCTATTAATCGATTAAGTGATTAAAGATGTTCATATTATGATATTTTATGTTGGTTCAATTTTAACACTTTCCTTTAAAGTGTAAAATGATCTCCATTTAATGAGAAATATAAAATTTAAAATTATATTTATTTATGTCTCCGAAATAGTTTAATTAAAATAAATGTTTAGTTTTTATTTTATTTTATTATTATTTTAAAGTTAAATTGTTAATATTCATAAAAAAGAATTGTCATCTAATGAATGCATGTCATATGTCATGGGGACTTATCTTGATCATACATTCATACTCCTAGAAATAGAATCCCTAAATTAAATATTATGCTACACGTCAAAACAATAATTGGGTGATATATTTTTTAAGGATCCACCTTAACATAATAACGAAATGAAATAAACATTAGGAACCTAATTAGAGTAATCACCTACTTTACCAAAAAAAAAAATAAACATCTAAAGTAAAAAAAAATTAAACATTTATTTTACAGTTAAACCAATAAAATATATAGAAATATAAAGTAGTACGAGTTTCTTAAAATCTTTCAAAGTCATAGAAATCGTTAATAAACTTTTAATTTCACAGATCAAAATTATGTTGTTTTATTTTGTGTAGATTTAAATGTTAATATTTATCATTTGAAATATAAAAAAAGTTTTCTATTAAATAAAAAGAATCGACTATCAAAGTTTCCGTTGAAAAAATATATACAACTTTGCAATGCCGGTAAACTACCATCGACATTCCTACTAGTCAACTTCCACACTTGTATGATTAATATGGGGGAAGCTATAATTCAATTCAACAACAATGATAAAAATAACAATTAATTAACATGTAAAATGCCTAGGCGAAGAGGGAAGATTTCGAGTCTTTGCTTGGCAAACGAGTCGATTAATCGGAACGTTCTGTCATTGTAGAACCGACCCTAAATGTTTGGTGGTCTATAACGAATTTAAAAAATAAGCTCTAAATCAGATATTTTAATTACAGTTTTAGTTGTATTTACAAATGTTTTACGTTTATTGTGATTGCGGATATTACATATGTTGTTTCGATCATTGTGAGTATTGTTGTTGTGATTTTTTTAATAACATACGCTATTTTAGACATAACGGTTGCAAATACCGCGGTTTCAGATGGTGCCGCTACCGTTATATAATGGTCGTTGTTGCGGTTGCATATCGTTATTTAAATCCTTGACCCTAATAGCAAATAATGAAAAAAATAAATAAATTTTAATGGTAGGTCTATAGTATTGAAAAATTGGGTGCTAATAATAAATGTAAAAAAATAAATTTTAAGAGTATTCTCATATTAACAAATATTGAGAAAAATCGTGCTTCTAATAATAAGTGTTAGAAAAAAATTTAAATTTTAAGACTAGACTCTAATAATAATTGGAAAAAAATTAGCCCCGAAAAAAAATTAGACCCCTAATAACAAGTATTATAAAAAAATAGACCCTGAAGAACAAATATAACTCAAAAAATTACAAACATGTAACTTTTCTGAGCGGTGAGCCCTGGGCGAGCGCCTTTATTGCCCTGGCCTAGGGCCATGCCTATGTCATTATTGTTGTCCCCTCACTTTCATTATGTCGTTGTGGATTGCCTCGCGAAATAACAATAGATTTTTTTTTCTAGACATTTGTAATTCGATGTCTAATTAAACATCTTGTTCCAAACATAAGAGTTGTTAAGAGTAAAAGTCGAGAAAAGGAGCTATTAATATTTAATATAAATATACTTCAATTACATAGGTAAATGTATGTTTTATATAATACATAAGTTTTTAATTAAGTTAAAAATTAATTTAATATTATATATAATTAAAAAAGATAATAATTTTCAAAAGAAAAAAAAAATGAATTTAATTTTAAAATATTAAAATCTTATATAGAATATAGTTTAACTTAAATATTGTTATCTATCATGAAATAAATATTTAGTTTGGTTTGGTAGCTATGAGTTACGTCTACATCGAGATCTTAGAATTAATTCGTATAAACTCATTTATACTTTAAATATATCTTGAGTTAATTATGATCCAAATGTTAGGCTTGATTCAATAGTTTATGCGCTCTGTATCACTCTTGATTTCTCTCTTACTGAAAAATTATTTGATGATTTCGGTTCACTATATTTTCTGTGATCATAGCTAATAAGGTTCATTTATGTCACTTTTATTTAAGGAAAATCTTCACCTCTTTCTTACATGTAAAAAAATAAATAGTTATTTGAAAAAATTATATCATAGGCCCGGCTCGCCACATCATCTATGGTCCCAACCAATAAAAATCACATTTTTTACCAAGTGAATCTTTCACTCATATTTTTTTGTAAATTAAATAAAAAAAACTTTTTACCAAGTGAATCTACACTTGGTAAAAAGATGACATGGAAAAAAATAATGAAATGAATGGTTTTTATTGGTTGGGACCATGAATGACCTGGCAAGTCGGGCCTATGATATAATTTTTCAGTTATTTGGAATTTTATTGACATGGATGAATCGTATTGGTAGAGACCACAAATTACGTGGCGAGTCAGGTCCATCTAATAATTTATTCTCTTTCTGATTTTTATTCCCTTTATTTCCTTCCATTACAATTTAATTTATATATAAAATGTTGTTAGTCTTTAACCTAATATTGGACTTGATTCAATGATTTAGTTGCACTTTACCATCCTTGAGGCCTAAGTTTGATTCCTCTCTATCCATTCTTAAAGTTAACTATTAATGATTTGATTTAAACCAATTTGATAGTTTAGTGATACGATTGACAAAGTATTTAGTTAATTATTTTTATTGAAATTAAATTGATATAATGTGTAAATAACGGTGACTAAACGTTCTGTTATATAATTATGATCAAATAGGTGGAATGCATAAATAATGAAGATCGAACATGTTATTATATAATTTTACTTATTTGTCGCGTTATCAGTTTTCTAACAATTAACGATAATTGATTTGGTTGAGACCAATTTGGTAATTTAGTGACCTAATTAAAAATTTGATAAAAAAGTGATCCAATTAAAATGGTCAAAATAGTATAATTTTCTTTTATTAAATTTATTAAATAAATTTTAATTAAAATTAGGATTAAATTGGAAAAAAAATATGTGTCACACCTTAGAGAAATATGGAACATTTAATCTCACATAAGAAAAAAATATAAAATCTTGGGAGTATAAAAACAGTGACACTTTACATCCTCCAATCATATCTTTTGAGAAGAAGACAATAACATGTGACAAGTGGTATCATATCGACCATTTGATTGTCTAATTTTACACTGAGTGTCTCAAATGAGTGGGGTAGACATAATAAAGAACCATGATGAGAGCATTACGAGATTGGGTTGGCTAAAATATCACACCTTAAACAAAAATGAACATATTTGTAAAACCAAAGAATTGGTTTTGATATAACAAAGGATTTAATGACTAAATTGAAAATAGAAAATAAATTTTTAAGTCATCAAATCTTCCCAAAACTTTTAAGCAAAATGTTCAAGTCAAAACCAAATATTTATACAAATTTTTCTAAGTGTTTTCCAAGTCAAAACAATGATTTTCACGTCACCGTTTCGAAACAACCCTTAGGCGTTTCAGAACGTTTTGAAACTGTGAACATTTATTTCGGAACGAGTCCTCCTGTTTCGATACGATGGTATCAAAATAGGATCCTACGTTTTGAAACGGATGAAGAACAACGAAACGGGTAGATCCATTCCGATACGACAATATCGAAACGACATCAAACGTTTCGAAACGATATTTAAACTTGGATTCAAATTTTATGATCGTTGCAATGTATAACTGATTTTCACAAAACGGTTAAGATGTATCGAAACGATTTAAGCACGTTTCGAAACGGGTTTTGACATATTCAAATTGTTTCAAAACGGCATCAAGCACGTTTCGAAACGGGCTCTTAGCGTATCGAAACGATCGTATCCGTTTCGATACGGTCTCTTAATTACACCCCAAAGGCTATTACTATTTTGGTCTGTTTCGAATCAGGTACAAGTGTTTCGAAACGGGTAGTTGCTGAAATGCATTTATGGTGGGAAGATTGCATTCCAATGGCTATATTTATGATGGGAACAACCCCAACGGCTAGAATTGAATGAGAAGGTATAAAAGGGAGTAAAAAAACAACCAACAATAACTATTGATCCTAAGAGAAACATTCCTACATCAAATCCAAGCTCAAGTGCTTAATTTCAATATTCTTGTAAAACCCAAATTGTAATTCTTTGTAATTTCCTATTTTTCAGATTCAATTGGGTTGAGTGCTTGTAACTTGGGCAATATTTGTCTTGAGAGATACATTGTAATTGCCAAATTCTTCTTTGTAAACTTGTGAGAGGGTTTGGTCAATTTTGGGTAGAAAATTGACCATTTGTGTAAAGGTTTCCTCCTAAGCGTAGAAAAAATGGAAGATCAACTAGTGAAGTTGTTTGAAAAATCCTTAGTGGGAGCTAAGGTAGTGGATGTAGAGTTCATTTGGAACTTGAACCACTATAAGTGCCTTTGTCTTCAATTTTTATTTTACTACTTCACTACCAACCAATTTAAAAATCATATTCACCCCTCTCTTGGCATTTATCGATTCAACGACCCACTCAATAATTGGTATCATAGTCTACCCTTTTTGAAGGATTAACAACCACAAGAGGAGATCCTAGAAAAGAGAGTGATCAAATTTCTTGTCAAGCCATGACGTCTACCTCAACCTCTAACCTCTACGAGTCGCAATCCACCACTAAACCACCATTCTTCAATGGGGACAACTACTCATATTAGAAGAATAGGACGTGTCTCTTCATTAAATCCACCGACTACATGGTTTGAGATGTAGTGAAAGAAGGGCCTTACATTCCGATGAAAAGAAATGATGAAGGAAGACTTGTCCCGAAGGTGAAACCGGAGATGACTGAGGAAGATAGAAGAAGGATGCAAGTCAACAACAAAGCATTGCACATCATCTCTTGTGCACTTAGTCCGGACATCTATTCTAAGGTTTCTTCAATTGAGAGCGCCAAAGAAGTGTGGGACACTCTTGAGATAACATATGAAAGAACTAGCGACGTTAAGGAGATGAAGATCGGGCTACTAAATTTGAGTTATGAAAATTTCAAGATGGATCCCGATGAGAGTGTCTCCAAGATGTTTGATCGATTTTCGATCATTGTCAATGGTCTAAAAGGATTCGGTGAAGTGATTCTCGAAGATAAGCTAGTTAGGAAGCTTTTATATTCTCTCCCGAAATCTTGTGATGGTAAAAGAACGACCATTATCGAAGCTAAGAATTTGAAGACATTGAAGCTTGATGAGCTAGTTGGTTCTCTCCTTACTCATGAAATTATGAAACAAGGAAGAGAAGAGGAAAAGAAGATAAAAGAAAGGAGAATAAAGAAGCAAGAGGTGGACAAGAAAAACAAGCTAGAAGTTGCTCTCAAAGCCTCTCTACAAGAGAAAAGCTCTTCTAGTGAGGAGGAAGATTTCGAGGAGTTGACAATGATAGTCAAACGCTTCTCACGGTTCATGAAGTCTAACTGAGGGAGGAAATTTCAAAGAAAGAGAGACTTCAATAACAAAAGCAAAGAAGAGGAAAAGGATCCTATCATTTGCTTTGAGTGCAAGAAATCGGGTCATATTCGTTCTGATTGCCCTCAACTCAAGAAGAAGGGCTTTGAGAAGAAGAATAAGCTCAAAGCTAAGATTGCTACTTAGAGTGATGAGGAGTCATCCGAGGATGAGAAACATGAAGTGGCCAACCTTTGCCTCATGGCTCTTGAGGAGGATTCTATGGTAACCTCTAACTCATCTTGCTTTGATTTTACATTTGATGAATCGCATGATGTATATGATGAGTTACAAGAGGTATATGATGAGTTAGTAGAGAAATATAAGGAGTCCGTTTTGAAAAACAAAAAGGTCATTTTGGATTTAAAAGCTCAAAACGATTTACTCTCTAAAACTAACTCGGATTTTGAGAAAAAGGTTTTAAGCTTGCAAGATGATTTAAAGTTCTTTGAAAAAGAAAATATTGATTTGAACAACCTTCTTTCTCAATGTAATGATGAACACCAAAAGTTGGTGAATGAGCTAAATGAGCTCAAAAATTCTTTCAAAAATGTTGGTTCTTCAAAACTTGAAAAAGGTGAGTCTTCAAAAACCAACTTTACAAAAAGAAAGAATTTTAACTACAAACAAAGTGGCTCCGATAGGCATTCTAGGACTAAAAATATTAGAAGTGTATGAGTTCTTAAGGAACTTGTGAAATCTAATAATGTTAATGCCTTGACATCTTGGATTCCTAAGGGAACCAAGCTTTTGGGAGCTAACATTCATGGACCCAAAATGATTTGGGTACTAAAAATCAAAGTTTAAACCCTTTGTTTGTAGGGGGAGCATTGCTACAAGGCCAAAGAACAAAGTCAAAACTCATGGTACCTTGATAGTGGATGCTCGAGACACATGACCGGAGATAAGAGTCGATTCATGGAATTAAAGCCAAAAAGTGGAGGAGTAGTAACTTTTGGTGACAACTCCAAAGGCCACATTGAAGGTATTGGCTCCATATGTAATTACTCTTCCATACTTATTGAAAATATTTTGTATGTCAAAGGTCTAAAACACAATTTGTTGAGCACTACTCAATTGTGTGATAAAGGATTTAATGTCATGTTTGATGTAAATGGGTGTAGAATAGTAGACACTAAATCTAACAAAACAATGCTCATTGGTCATCGCATATGCAGTATTTATATGGTGCATCTAGATGACATTCATACATAACATGCATGCTTAGTTGCACAAAATGAAAATGATGCATGGTTATGGCATAGAAAACTAGGACATACTAGCATTAGCGTTTTAGAAAAATTAGTTCCCCTAAATCTAGTTAGAGGCCTACATAAGCTCAAGTTCTCATTAAATAAAATTTGTGATGCATGTGCGAAAGGTAAATAACATAGAGCCTCTTTCAAGTCCATTAATGATGTTTCTACAAGTATATGTTTGCAATTGATCCATATGGATCTATTTGGGCCAATTAGGACTACTAGCTTGGGTGGAAAATCATATGCATTTGTACTTGTTGATGATTCCTCTAGGTATACTTGGATTCTCTTTTTAAGCACCAAAGATGAGGCTTTAGAAAATTTCATCACATTTTCAAAAATAACCCAAAATGATCTTGAACTTAAAATTTCACATATTAGAAGTGATCATGGGACCGAATTTCAAAATATGGTTTTTTAAAGATTTTTGTAATGAAAATGGGATTAGCCATAATTTTTCAGTTCCTCGCACTCCTCAACAAAATGGGGTAGTTGAGAGGAAAAATAGAACTTTAGAAGAAATGGCTAAGACTATGCTTTGTGAAAATAATTCACCTAAGTAATTTTGGGCGGAAGCCACTAACACCACTTGCTACATTATAAACCGAGTAATGATTAGGCCTATTTTGAAGAAAACTCCTTATGAGATTTTAAAATATAAAAAGCCTAACATTAGCTATTTTCATCTTTTTTATTGCAAGTGTTTTGTTTTAAAAAATGGAAAAGATAATTTAGGTAAATTTGATGCAAAGAGTGATGAAGCCATTTTTCTAGGTTACTCTTTAAACTCTAAAGCCCATTGTGTGTTTAACAAAAGAACTTTAGTTGTAGAGGAATCTATTCATGCGGTTTTCGGTGATAACCTCCTTCCGAGGAAGGATTCTTGTGATGATGATGATGTAGGGATCATTGAAGCCAATAATGGTGGAGAATCATCAAAGGTGAATGAGATTCCAACTAAAGAGGAAGAAGCACAAGAACCGCCTCTAGAAGCATTGCAAGACATGTCTCTTGAGGAAAAGGAAGTGAGCTACCCAAGGGAGTACAACTATGTCAAAGGTGGTGAAATCTTGGGTAATCCATCCAAGGGGTAACTACTCGTTCTTCTCTTAAAATGCTTAATAATGTTGCTTTTATCTCATGCATTGAGCCTAAGAATGTTAAAGAAGCATTAAAAGATGACTTTTGGATTATGGCCATGCAAGATGAGTTAAACCAATTTGAGAGAATTAAAGTGTGAACATTAGTTGATAGGCCTATAAACAAATCTACTATAGGAACTAAATGGGTCTTTAGAAACAAACTAGATGAGGGTGGTAACATAGTGAGAAACAAGGCTAGGCTTGTTGCTCAAGGTTACACTCAAGAAGAGGGAATTGATTTTGATGAAACCTATGCACCCGTAGCTAGAATGGAAGCAATTAGGATGCTACTTGCATTTGCATGTTATCATGATTTCAAGCTTTTTCAAATGGATGTCAAAAGTGCGTTTTTAAATGGCTTTATAAACGCAGAAGTATATGTGGAACAACCATCGAGCTTTGAAGACCCCATTTTCCCAAACCATGTTTTCATATTGTCAAAAGCTTTATATGGTTTAAAGTAAGCTCCTAGAGCTTGGTATGAAAGATTATCAAGTTTTCTAGTTGAAAAAGGTTTTGAAAAAGGAAAGGTGGACACAACACTATTTATTAAAAACAATGGCAAAGATATCTTAGTAGTTCAAACTTATGTTGATGGTATTATTTTTGGTTCTACTAATGAGTTGCTTTGTCAAGATTTTTCTAAGTTGATGCAAGGTGAATTCGAAATGAGCATGATGGGGGAGCTCTCATTCTTCTTGGGACTCTAAATCAAACAAATGAAGGATGTCATCTTCATCAATCAAGCTAAGTACATCAAAGATATGCTCAAGAAGTTTGGCTTGGAGCAAGCAAAGCCTCAAGCCACACCAATGAGCTCATCTACAAAGCTTGACAAAGATGAAGGAGGTAAGTGTGTTGACTCTAAGCTATATCGTTCTATGATTGGGTCTTTGTTTTACCTTACCACAAGTAGATTGGATATATTGTTTAGTGTTTGCTTGTGTGCTAGGTTCCAAGCTAGTCCTAGAGAGTCACACCTTATAGCCGTTAAAATGATCTTTAGGTACCTTAGAGTATCTCCTTGTTTAGGCCTTTGATATCCTAGAGACTCAACCTTTAACCTTCATGCTTATTTGGATGCGAATTACGGGAGTTGTAAGATAGATAGGAAAAGTACTTCTGGCACTTGTCAATTCCTAGGTAGTATGCTCATATATTGGTTCTCTAAGAAACAAAATAGTGTAGTTTTATCTACCACCGAAGCGGAGTACATATCCTTAGGGAGTTTTTGTGCTTAAGTCCTTTGGATGAAACAACAACTGTTAGACTATGGAATTGAGGTAGAAACCATACCCCTTAAGTGTGATAACACTAGTGCCATATGTTTTACCAAAAATCCCATCCAACACTCTAGAACCAAACACATAGAAATAAGGCATCATTTCATTAGAGATCATGTCCTTAAGGAAGATGTTGTTTTAGAGTATGTAGACACCTTAAATCAATTAGCGGACATCTTTACAAAACTTCTAGATAAAGAGCATTTTTAGTCCCTTAGGAGAGAGTTAGGTCCAACTAGCCTATCTTGAACTTTTAGGACCTTTTTGCTTAAAATTGCTTGAATTCTTGTTAAATTCCATGCTTATGTGTTTTTGATGCTAATTACATCCCTGCTTATAGTTAAGGGGTATGTTTATGTTTTGATATGTTAAACTTGCTCATACATCTCATTCATGCATCTAGGTTCAATCAAAGTTAGAATTTTCTGCATTTTAGTGCCTTATCTGCTCTTCCAGAGCTATTGCTATCAAAACGGGTTGCCTCTAAAGAACACATATGGACCAAGTTGTTTCGAAACGCCCCCAAGGGTTTTGAAACGTTTTGGTTATGTTAAAACTTGTATCGAAACAACCCCTATGCGTTTCGATACGGGAAAACTCTTGGGATTCAATACGGTCAACCTGTATTGAAACGGTCAATCTGTTTTGGAACGTTCGTAGAAGTTTCGGTACGCCTATTTCGAAACGATCTCTCCTGTTTCGAAATGCGTATTTGGAAAAGCCAAATTTAAAGGGTTTTAAATGCTAAAAGACTCTTTTAATTAAACACACAAACCCTCAAAACCCTAAATCGATTTCATCTATAAAACCCTCCAAATCTCTTTGTTTTTCATCAAAACTTGAGGGCTTTTTCTCCTAAACGTCAATCTAAGCAAGCTTCAACAATTTTGTGCAATTTCATCCACAAATTCCTCCAAAATCCCATCATTGAGGTATTTTCTATAATTTTCCTTTTCTTTTATTTCGTTCGTATATTATGTTAAAAAATTATAGTTTTGTATAGAATTCTTGTTTTACATTATGGGTTTTCAAAATCTTGTAATTTTTTTTTCAAATCTCAATTTTTTTGTTCGAATATATTTTATTTTAATCATATTTTTTAACTCTATTTTTCAAATTTGTTTTCATCAAAATTTTATTTTTATGTATATGCTTTCAAACTGTTTTTTAAAAACTTTAATGAGATTCTTATTGGATCAAATTAGGATTTAATGCATACACTTAAATTTTATTGCTTACTTTTTTTAGGTGTTTTTAATGGATTCTAAGAAAAAAAAGATTGAAAGGGGTTGTTGTCACTAAATTTTCACCTTAATTTTTAATAACAAAAAAATAAAAATATAATAAAAATCCTTTTAAAGCCCACCTTTTAATTGAATAAAAAATCATTTCAAAAATCATTTCAAAAAGCCCATCTTTAAATAAAAAGAACAAAGCCCATTTTGTTATGTTGAAGCCCATTTTTAAAGTAAAAGAAAAAAAAGGGAAAATAAAAAATATTATTATGGTGTTTAATAATTATGAAAAAAGGAAATAAAGTGCGGCAATAATTTAAAAAATGTGATAAAACCAGCAAAAAGAAGCTAAAAATCAGTAAAAAAGAGAAAAGAAGAAAGAAAATAAATGAAAAGAAAAAAAATAATAAAAAATAGGGGGACCAGCGCGTGGGCTACACGCGCGCTGGATGGTTCCCAGCAAACCCTCGTCGCGCGACTCCATGGTGGTCGGCCGGTCTGTCTTGCTGTCGCCGTCCCAATGCCACCAACCCCGCTCGCCGCTGTCGCCTGTGCTCGCCGGAATCTGCAAAAAATCAAGAAAGATAGTCAAACCTTAGGCTCGAATCAATGGGAAAATTCAGCTCGAATATTCAACCAAATCGGATGAGGATAGAGGGCTATTACCGAGAATCAAGCCCTTGGTCGGATTTAGACTTCAATTTGGGGATTAAATCCCGATTTTGCTTGAATTTAAAGCTCAATTTTTAGTATAAATATCCCGTCCGTTTTACTTGTTCAACACACACAATTTTAGAGAAGAATCACTAGAAAAGGTTCAAGGAAAGATCGAAAAAATTCTCTGAATTTTTCAAGAGTTGGCTGGAATTTTTTTTAGAGAAAAGTTCGAGTTTGGAGCAATTTTTCGGAGGTGGTTTGGAGCATTTCGAGAAGTTTGAATTCGAGTTTATTGTTCGTCCTTTTTCCGGTAAATTTCTATCTTTTCCTTATTTATTTTTTATGTTAATTTTATTTTTGTTCTTGGTTGAATTTTTGGTGTTTTTATTTGTGTTGTTTGTGAATTTTTAGGTTGCTCTCTCGAAGTCGAAAAACTGTTCGCGATTTCGGTAACTTTTTTCGTTTTAAATTTCTGTTTAAATTTTAGTTTGATCTTAAAAATCTTTGCATGCTTAAAAAATGTTACTAGGATGATTTTGATCTTTAGGAATGTAAAAATAAATTTAGAAGATGTTTAGTTTAAAATGCATGAATAAATTAAATAAATGTGGTTAATTTGAAAAACTTAAAATTAGAGATTTAATTGGGAAAAAATAATGTGAGGTGTAAAATAATAAAATGGGTTGATTTTGAAAAATAAAAAAAATATTTTTATGAAATTTGGTTTTTAATAAATGGGCAAAATTATATTAAAAGAAAAAATAAGAAAGATTTTTTTAGGAAAAAAGGAAATAAGTTTTCTAAAAAAAAGAAAATAAAAGGGTTTTAAATAAAAGTTTAGGGTCTAGGGTAAGAAATAAAAATTTTAAAATGGAAAAAATTTAAAAAGAAATTCATTTAGGGAAAAATAATTTTTTTTTAAAAATGGATGGTTTTAAAAGAAAAAAACTAAAAAAAAAATTGAAAAATTGAAAACTGTTGTGAATAAAATAATAAAGAACAATAATAAGAACATAGAACAAGAATGAAAGAACAAAGAGATGAGAGAAAAAGAGAAATTTGTATTATTCTCAAATATAGACTTGTGTATAGTGTCTTCATCAAGTCATCTATTTATAAGCATAAGAAGTACATATTACATTGAACTCTAATTAAATGAGATAATATTCCTAATGATAAAGTAAATCAATCTCCTTAGATAAAGTTCTAATCATGATAGACATCCACATAGATAAATATTCATAACACTCCCACTTGGATGTCTATGTAGATAATGTGCCTCGTTAAAACCTTACTAAGATAAAACTTAGTGGGAAAAAAATTCTTTAGTGAAGGAAAAAGAGTACACACACCTTTGATACACATAACATGTTTCCTCATTAAAAACCTTACCAGGAAAACCCATTGGGACAAAACCTCGGTCAAGGGAAAAAGAGTGCAACGCGTATTTACTCCCCCTCATGAAAACACTACTAGAGATCTTTGAATCTTCATAATTCAACCTTGAATACTATTTTCTAAAGATAGCGGGGATGAAACTTTGGAGTAATATTTTCCATGATGTATCCACCTTTCATTATCTCTACACAAGATAACATTTGTATCATATCTTGTGAAAGTAAATCACATATCTTCTAGATATATTGGGTCAATGGTCTCAGCCAAACACATTTTTGGCTTGCCTTGTGCATAACAATTATTTCTACAAGATTTGAGGAGGCATCGATGAATGTTTGAAGATCTAAATGTAATGATCTTTGTATATTCATAGATATTTCTTGACCAACTAATATATAGTGCGTCAAGACTAAGAAAAGATATAATTATCTTTATTCACATCTAACAATCTTACAACTATTGGGATACTCAATAGATATGCTCTATTCATATTGAATCTTCTTTAAGATTCTTTCAGCTTATGTCTATTCATAGACAAAAAGAAATATATAAAAATGCTCGATATTCAGGTCGAGATAAGTTTTAAATCAAGATTCAAGTACTTGTATTGAAAGTACTTCATGAGTTTCCAATTTGAAGCTCTTTAGGAGTTCTAAAATTATCATAATGGATCTTGATCCAAACTCCTTTATAAAATACATAAGGAAATCTGATCATTCTTGTAACACCCCCTTCCCGGCCTGGTAGAGAACCGGGTCGGAGAGCGCTACCGAAAAACAAAACAAAAATCGGAGACATAAATCTTAAACCTTTTTAACCAATATTTTATTACTAACTCAAAAGTCATTATAGCTTTAAAACTTTATACAAAACATATGTAACATATACACAATAGTAGGGCCACAAGACTAGTATAATTACTTTAACTACTTTGCCACCATACTAGGAGTTCATAAGGACAAAACACATTACTCTTTACTCTTTACTTGTGGTGACTTGTCGATCCTTTGACTGCTCCGATTTGAGACCGAACACTTTGTTAGCCTGAAATGTTATGCAAATGAATGCATTAGACTTACATAGTCTAAGTGAGGTAGCCAATAACAATGAATGAGTATGTTATACAATGCTGCATACTTCAATGGCATATTTCACATAAATAATCTATAAACATATTATAAGTGAAAGGCATGTTATCCAATCATAACAAAAGCAATATCAATAATCAATATTTTTCCTTGGACCGGTTCAACAGTATTTGGATACGCGAATTTCACCACATCACCAACAATAATGGTCGTGTCATATTCCCTCCTCCGCACCAATTGACCAGCACACATCACATCCCTCCTCCGCACCAATGGCCGAAGCCCAATACCCGTACCAATGAGCTCATGAATTCTATGGCATGCCAATTGTATCCAATACTCTCGAATCCAAGGTTCAATAATCAGTAGTTCAACAACGATATTTCAATAGCAATATTTCCACATCAGTATCAATAACAATAATTCAATATAATTCAATAGCGATAGACATATATCAAAGTTTCAATAGCAATGTGCAATAATCAATTTTTAATGCTCGATATGCAATACTTACTCATGCTTACCAACAAGGATTTCAATAATGCTTTATGCAAATTCCCTTAATTCAATGGTTAGTAAAACAAACGAAATCAATAACGATAAATTCGGAAAGGCTCCTCGCCTAATTCCGAGACTCCGACTACACTCACATATCAGAATATAGAAACAAAGATCGGAATGACACCGTGTCACCCGAGACAAATGCATCTACACTCACCTCGATATTAAGGTTCTCGAATAACGACGCCTTTTTCCTTGGTTGGCGGTTGTCCTTTCTCGACTTCTTGAACTAGATTAAATAGGAAATCAGTTAAGATTGACAGGACAATATCGAATAAATATAAAAATATTACTCAAACCCGATACCGAAACTTAGACCAACCAAGGATTTGAACTTACCCCGACGTCAGCAGAAATTCAATATTATTATATCAAAAATATCGGACAACCAATCAAACACTGGACCGCCTATATTTTTTTCCACTATTCGAATGCTTTGGTTTTTCTTTGCCGTGACTCCCCTGAAAACTCACCCCTATTTATAGTTGTTTAAACCGCCCCTTTGCCTTTTTATACCACACTCGGCAGGTCCTCCTCATGCTTCCCAATTTCCCTTCATTCCCCACGTGTTTGGAAAGGTGTCCCCTTTCTTTGGGGACTTGCCTTGGCCATACATGGCCACGTGTTTATAAGGACACTACCAATGTCCATTTTAAGCCACGTTTGTGGCATGAAATTTTAAAAGCCACGGCAAATTCCTTCATTACGAAGGAGTTGGCCGTGGGCCCCTTCTTTTTTTTCTTTTTATAATAATAATAATAATAATAATAATAAACCAATACGAATACCTATTATTTATATTTAGAAAAAAGATCAAACCAATTTATAATCGAAACAAAAATATTCGATTGTTGAAATTTGATCTCGAATTTATAAATTGACCTGAATATTCTAATAAGATCGAATAACTTATAAAAACGATATAAAATACTCGGTCATCGGAACTTAATTTCGACTAGACCGGTTTTTGGGATGTGACAATTCTTATAGTATTTTCTCAATTAGTATTCACTAAGGCGATTATACCAAATGCGCCAAAATATTCATGAAACATGTCTAAATAAATTTCTTCGAAAATTTCCAAATGCTTCTAGCATTTTAAATCCTTCAAGGATAAATATGGATCCACAAATAATTAGACGCATGTAAAATTTTTCATAACTGCCAAAGTAATTGCATCCACCATGAAGTAATTAAAACTTTTCATAAATCATAGTTCAAGTCGTATTTACGACTACTTATTTGTGCCTCACTTGCATTACACATTTAGGTGTTTTGACTGCTGGTCCAAATACTTCTATTTTAGAAGTTCAAAGCGTCTTTCAACATCAGCCAATTCAATATCTATACTTCTGGATAGATTTTATACAAGATCCTCAATTTCTTTCTTTACTTCTATAGAAGTATTTTTTATGTAAAATTGTTGTCGACAACTTTTCAATTTTCTGGTTTCATTCTCGTAATGACATAACTCATCGAGATCTCTTCAAGATTTCAATCTTTATTTCATGTACCTGAAACTCTTCAAGAGTTTTATTATTAGTTATGTCTTGGGTCTCTTTAGGAGCACCCGCCTCCAATATATGACCATCTCATAATACTTTTCATTTACGAGAATTTTGATCATTGGAACCATTTCAACTATCATGCTTGAAGCATGATTTACATCCACTTGCTCTAACATGTAATTTAAACTTAAAGCATTTCAGCTGGTATATGAGACTTAATTACTCTCATTGGGTCAGTAAATATGCCTAGCAGTTGACATGAAATAACATGAATTATCTTATGAACTTTTAGTTCATATTTGAGGATCTAGATAATGATAATTCATTTCCTTCTTTGTCCAGCTGATTATTCTCTCCCCCTGATGTTGAGAAAAATCATCTAATAAATGATTCTCCAATTAATGTTTAGAATTTAAACATAAAATGAGACTCGTACTCAATATATATTCTCAACCCTTTTTACTTGTCCATTTTGTGCGTTATGGTGGAGCAATTCAACTATATATCGCACATTCAAAAATTCAAAAATGGGAAATATGACTTCTGACCAAAAGTTAAATCATAATGGGGAGTTTATTATAACTCGTTGGCTTGATGCGTATAAGTGTTGCTATATGGAAATACCATATAAATGATAAATGTTTTGTTCTCACAATTTAGCTATTAAATAGGAGGCATCCAATTAAAAATTTGATAAATCGTATTTTTCATAATCAATAGGCTTTGTAAGAACTGATATAGCCTAAAATATGAACCCACTAGCTTTTCAATAGTCTAACTGCATAACCTGAATCTTTTTAGAATCAATCTCACAAACTTCTGGTTGTAAGTCGATAAAACAATGTAGATGCATCTACTAAAATCATATAAAACTTTCCACATTTGTGGATATATGGGCCCATATTTCATTCAGATATGCAAGACATACAGTCTTAACTTCAGTACAAGAACTTTAAGTTCTAATTCTTTTGGTAAGTGGGATCATCTATATCTTTTGAGAACAAACAACACAAGAACTTCAGGTTCTTTTAGTAAGTAGAATTTAATCAATTTCTTTAAGCAACACAAGAACTTCACGTTCTTTAATAAGTGGAATTTAATCCATTCCTTGGAGAATAAGCACCACAAGAACTGCAGGTTCTTTTAATACATGTGCATGTAAATCTCAATAATTTCTGCACCATTATTGATCAGGATGGTCTAACCGATCATGCCAACTATATATATATGTGTGTGTGTATCTCTAAATTTGTAAACTTCTTGTTTACCATAACATGTAATTCAATCTCACTCGTACATGTCTAATACGATTATCAAAATTGTTCCTTTAATAGGAATATATTTAGCTTTTTCGGAGTTTTCAATTGAAATTATCTTTTGGTAGCAATATATATCTCTTCTAGAGCTTTCAACTGACTTTTTAGCTACCAGAACTTATATCCATATTGGCTTATTTCAAATGCCAATTGATAACATATGTTATCTATAATTCCAAAATATTTTGCGAACTCATATTGCTCTCTTAAAATTTCCACTTCTAGTGGTGACGATATTATTACCATTAGCAGTAATTATTGCAATATTCGCAATTATGCACTTTTCATAACGTGCTTTCTCTCAAGAACTTATTGCTCTTCTGTAGCATCAATACTTTTAGTACTTTGAGATATAGTACTCACATTTTCCCTTGCATTTAAATGGAAAAACATCTCTTATGCTTCTGCTAAGCATAAATCGTCACCATAAATTATATTTGATAAGTAATCATGTTAAACAAAATAAATAATATGATAATATATAAATATAAATATTAACATGAATATAAATATAAAATGTAAATAATTAATGTATAAAGTAAATAAACATAAAGCAAAATAAATAAGAAGATAATTAACACTCTTCAAAGTACGAAACCAATGGTTTATAACATTACATTGGTAATAAAAAAAATTCCACTTTCTTAGAATGATCTTTATCGCTCTTGTCATCCTTATAACCTCATTACCAGTGGGTAGAAGTATTCTTAAATGACCATATTTTTCATGTCTATATTCATAGCCTCGACCGCGACCACAACTTCTAATGTGGTTTTTATTCCTTCCATAATATAATCTCACATTCACTTCAGGGAATGGAGTAGAGTTAGTGGGCCTTTGAAACCTTTTCCACATATCCTTATCACAGAGAACAAAGATTTAATCCTCGTACGCGGCATTGTTAAACCTGTCCACAAGGTCCTTTAAAAACCTCCTTTGAGACCAGTAGCCTCGCAGAACGGGATGTCCAGCCAATATACTTGGATTATATCGAAATTATGTCTCTAATTGAATAATAATTTACCATGTTTGCATTCACTTCAGGGAATGAAACAGTTCCAATAACCGCATGAAATAAACATCATGCTTGCATTCACTTCAGGGAATGCCCCATCATTAATAATCGCACGGAATAAACATCATGCTTTGCATTCACTTCAGGGAATGCCTCCCATAAAACTTTTGGGATCAAGATGAATTTTCATAACTTGAACTTGGGAGAAATAGTCGAGTTTTTTGGCACATAAAAGTTATTGCTTTTGAGCAAAATCACCATGATTTATCACACTTTAAAATCATAATTTAAAGAAAAAAATAAAATCAGAATTTACCGATATTGATTTTCCTCTCGAGGACAATGGAGACGTAGCAAATGACCAAGACAGCTTCTCATAATGTCGTGTCTCTTTTCAAGTCATTTAAATACATGTAAAACTCAATACATGGTTAAAATATCAATATCATCAAATAAAATATTATAAACACATATTGATCTTAATACAGAGTTTAACCATTATGTAAAAAATAAACATATATGAAACCATAATAATAAGATCTATATGTATGGTCTGAATTGAATATATTAGAAACTAGAGGATCTATGGCATAATTCTCTCTTTTTTTAAAAAAGAAAAAAAAACCTAAACCAACATAGGTGTTTCATTAATGTATTAAAACTATAATAAATTATTGTACAGATCTTTGTTACTAAAAAAAACTAAACCTAGAGTACGTATTTTAATGAATTTATATGAAAGACTATCATAGTTCTACGTACATAACTTTGTTATTCATGATTACAAAGCATAGTCAGTAAATCGAACATGCTTTACATGCACCGTCATCAAACTTCATGAATTTACAAATATACAAACACAAATAATAATAATAATCAAGTATGAAAAGCGTATGCAGTTGAGTACCAAAAATGAAAACCCACAAATACTTTCGCTCAACAAACCTTAATCGATTCCACCGATCCATGCTTTAAAAACCGAGGAGGCAGATAAGGAAAACAACGCGACATTATCGACTTTTCCTTTTGAAATCCAAAGAACTTTTTCAAGAAAAGTCTCAAATCAAACGAGAGATAAAACTTGATCTTTAGCAAAAAAAATTCTTTGAGCAAATTCTTGCTGATAACGTGTTGTGAATAAAATAACAAAGAACAATAATAAGAACATAGAACAAGAATGAAAGAACAAAGAGATGAGAGAAAGAGGGAGATTTGTATTATTCTCAAATATAGACTTGTGTACAATGTCTTCATCAAGTCATCTATTTATAAGCATAAGAAGTACATATTACATTGAACTCTAATTAAATGAGATAATATTCCTAATGATAAAGTAAATCAATCTCCTTAGATAAAGTTCTAATCATGATAGACATCCACATAGATAAATATTCATAACAAAAACGAGTTTAAAAAAAATAGAAAATTCTTTTGAAAAAGAAATATAAAGGGTAAAAATTTAAAAAAGAAAGTAAAATGTAAAAAAGAGTCTTAGTTTAGGAAATAAGAAGTAAAAAAGAAATAAAAGCTTTTAAAAGGAATAATAAAACAAGGTAAAACTCAAAAGAATAAAAGGTTGCTTGCTTGTTTTAGAAATAGGTGAAAACTTAGGATTAGGGATTAAAGCTTAGATAGAGATTTATTTGTTGAAAAATGTTCTTCATAAAAATAAAATACACTTAAGCAAATTTAAACTTTAAATTAGGAATAAAAGACTTAGACACTTTTAGGGCTTTTAAATAATCGAACTTAGAATTAAATAAAATGCTCAACACACCTAAATTTCTTTGTTGTTTGAAAAGTGAAAACCTAATCAATGCGGTGTCTTATCAAACGAGAATGACGGATTAGCGCCAGAAATGTTGACGGTGACTAAAGTTCATCTCCTGGGCGATAAGGCCGTTAAAATAGACTAATATTCATTAAACGGACAAATAAAGTTGAACCTTTTTAAACTTGCAAATTCCAGTTTTGAAAACGATTTTAAAACCAATTAGGTACCAATTTTGGGCGTCATGGGGGTGCTAACCCTTCCCCACGCGTAACCGACCCCCGAACTTGTTTTTCTAATTTTTGCAAACCAAAACCGTTGTTTTATTAAAACAAAACGTTTTATTAAAATAACCTTATTTTTTAAAAGTGATCCAATCACATTTTTTTTTAAAAAAGATTGGTGGCGACTCCATTTATTTTTTAAAAAAGTTTTTATTGCCAAAAAGTCGAAGCCTCCTCCCTTCAAAAAAGGCGGTTGTGATAGCTTGGCGACTCCGCTAGGGGCATGTTTTTGTTTTTTTAAATAAAAATAAAATAGGGTCAGGCTACAAATTGGTTTTAAATGATTTTCAAAAAATGATTTTTTAAAATATATAGAATTTGTAAGTTCATAATAGGTTCAATTTATTTGTCCGTTTAAATGAATATAACTTTATTTAACGCATCTAAGACTTAATTCCAAGCTCTATTCTCGAGCTTTGTCATGTGCGTTTAAGTGGGGGTAACACGTTTTGCTCATGTAAGAATATTGATTCTTCGTATGACCATCGCAAAGTACCTTCCGGACTCAATCCCTTTGCCTTCGTAAGAATATTGATTCTTCGAGAAGGCTTCGGTGGTGAGTCCTCCTGAGTTGAACTCGACTCGTTTGTAGTCTATAATGGGTGAGAATCGAGGGCTTTGCTACTCTTAGTAGATGACAACAAGGACAACTCGGATACCTTTTTAGAACCAAACCAAGTATGAGAATTTAGAGCCTACCCCTAATAGAGCCATGCAGAAAGCTTAAGGTGTTGAGTCGCAGGTAATCCGTGAGGACATGTCCTGAAATGTTGGAATGTCGGCCCATAATTATCGTGTATTTAAAATGTTTTTGATTATTTTTTACTGTTTTATCTGTTTCATTTGTTTGTTCTTGCTTGTTAATCTCTGTTTATTTTTCATGTGCATCATTTCTGTAACACCCCAAATTTTTTCCAATTTGAAAATCCCTAATTTTGAAATCCCTAAATCGGTAACCCTAGAATTTGGGGAATTTAATTTAGAAACCCTAATTGAGTTTAAGGGTTAGATTGAGAAAATTCAGAATCATGAGGCTTAGTTTCAAAATTCATCGGTCAATTTGTAATTTATGGAAACTTAACTGATCGTTTTCAAACCCTAAGTACTTTAGTGGTTAATAATGTAATTTACCCATTAAATGAATATTTAGTCATACTTTTCGGCAGTGAGGAGTCTTGTAGTTTTACTTTTGAAAGTTTCAGCCGCCTTTCTCTCGATATCCCTCTTCTTCACCCATCCTTGTGTCTCCGGCGAGTCTCCGACCACCGGCCTAGCGCCGTCAGTTGGCCGATCCGGTACCGCCATTCGGTTCCTCTTCTTCTCGTGAACCAACCCCAACCCTCAGATACCCATTACCGGCCACCGTTAGCGAGAGATCGGTAAGAAAACCGTTCGACTCCCCCTTGCGCTGTTGTGCTCTGCTGCGTCTCCTCCATACCCCTCTATTGTCTATTTTGAACCGAGGGAAAAACCATTCAGTTTCCCTGCTCCGTCCGTTCCTTCACCGTTGTCCGTTTTGGGTAAGCTTTCTTCGAGTGTGTTCTAATTTTAGATTATTTGTTGGTGAGGATTGTTTGTTAAGTTGAGTACTGACTGTGGGTTGTGTTTGCCTTTTTCGTTGTCTTTTTCGACGAGTCTGGGCCGCCACCATTCATCCATACGTGTCGTGCTGCCATTGAGTCCGCCCCGTCGTCGTTCTTGCTTCATGTTGTGCCGCACCGTCAAGGGTTCTTTGAACCCTAGATCTGATTGCAGCAATTAAACGTTAGGTTGGTTGTGTTGTTTTTGGGTTGAGCCCAAAATGGAAACCCTTGAGCCATATAAGATGAATGGGGTTAAGTTTGGGCTTTGTGCTATGGTTGGGCTCAAATCTGGAGACCATATGTGTATGACCTGTTGTGGAACTGTTTTGGGAGGCCTTTTGTAATGTTTTTGTTAAGCTCAAAACTGAGTGAGCCCAACATATGTGTGTGTGTGAACCTGCCGAGTCATCTATCTTAGTGAACCTTGCATCGAACCGGACCGGACCCATTGACCTACTCGGACCGTTGAATCGATCTAGTTTTGACCTTGACTTGGACAGTTTGATCGGAAGTTGACCGAGTTTGACCAAACCATAGACTTTGACAAGTTTGACCTTTGACCAGAGTTGACTGTTGACTTTGGACATGTTTGACCATTTGACTTTGATCAGTGTTAACCGTTGACCTTGGACATTTTTGACCACTTGACTTTGACTTTGACTTTGACCAAGAGTTGACTTTTTCGAACAACCTTCATCTTAACCTTTCTCGACGTTCTGAGCCTGTATCTGCTGCCTGTTTTGTCAAATTAGATCCCGAAAGATCCGTTTTGCTAGTTTTGAATAATTATTATTGAAATAAGATAAGTTATGATTTCAGAATCTCATTCGGAATGTTCTCGTGTTCAGGTGCCAACCCTGATACCGTTGGGTTACCTCCAGTTGTTCAGACCGACCGTGCATGTTCTTCGAGATCTTCACATGAGTTTATCTTTACTTTGGTTTTTAGTGTTTAGTAGGTGGCTTAGTGTTAGTATTAAATGTTAATATAGAATTCATACCTCGTAGGTCCTGATTCAGTGAGATCCGAGCGTGAGGCCCGCCCTTCTCGAGACTAGAGCTTCTGTTGCTAAGGTGTGTTTCTTAGGGTGTTTTCAGTAAATGTTTTATTCTTGCTTGATTTATTATCTGATTTATTATGGTTTGAGACTATTTGAAACATCATGCATAGCATAACGAAATGTGTTTTAAATCAAGCATCTGATTTTCAGAAAATATGATACTCGTAAGAGTTTGGATTTATGATTTTACAAATCATATCATGTGTCATTGGATCGAAATAATATTCGGGAAAAAGCGGGGGAAACCTCCACTCTAGCGAGCGTAAGCTCCACTCTAGCGAGGGCAACCTCCACTCTGTATGATATCGGATTTTCGGGCATTGCATCATGCATCAGACATCATAACATTTATGATTTTGATTTATCGGATACACTTTGTTCCGGAAGTGAATTTATCAAAAAATGAAATACTGTTTTAATTCCGTGTTTTTATACAAAAGGACACACTAAGCTCTTTAGCTTACACCCCTTAGTTTTTACTTTCAGATACTCAGACTTATTAGGCGACTCGGTACTTGGAGCATCTCTTGTTTATTCGGATATATTAATATTCAGTATGAACTCTTTTGACTACTTTGATTTACTATTTTAATATTATTTAGAATATTCGTGTAATATGGACATTGAGATTGTTTATAATTTGAGATTATTGGATGCATGCATTTACGAACTTGTTTTTAGATATTTTAATTAATTATCATAATCATATTAATTATTAGGTTTCTACTTATTCAATTGATTATTATAAATTTTATTATTTTTAACCTAAATTGTTTCTTGTGGGACAAATTTTCAAACCTAACTTCCTAAATTCGGCCTTTTCTTCTAAGTCGGGTTTAGGGGGTTGATTTTGGAAAGTTTTTCAATCATGGACGAAAAGCTCTTAAAGAAGGAAGAGGAAAATGAGAAAGTGCGTCACTGGTCTGAGGTTAATAAGAGAAAGTATGGAGACAGTTTGAGTGCGGGTCACGAAACAGAAACTTCAGAGTATGCCCATGTTGGTGTTAAACAAAACGACGTGCAGGAGTTACGTGAGATATGGGATCATTTTGATTATAAGACCAAGCAATTGTTCCGTAAGTGTAACACCCCAATTTTTTCCTAATTTAAAACCCTAATTTAATTGAAATCCCTAAGTTAAAAACCCTAATAATTGGGAATTTTAAGTTAAAAACCTAATTGAATTTTAGTAATTAAATTGGGGATTTTCGGAATTTTAGTGACCAAATTGCAAAGGTTGTAAAATTTAGATGTCGTTTCATAAACCCTAGAAAGTTTGGTGGCACACATTGTGATTTACCCTTTTGTTAGGATATTTGTATTCTTTTGGTACCCATTTTAGATTTTCGGGTATTGCGTTGTTCTCCTTCTTTTTCTCTTTCGTGTCTTCTTCGAACAATCGCCTTTAACCCTTCATCGTCGTTTACCATCCGGCCAGGGGTCAAACTTTGTCCGTTCGACGGTCCGACACCACCTTTCGACTTTTGGTGGTCGTGTGATCGAAACCCACTCTCGGGTTTGCTTGCTTGTCGTCGTTCTTTGCCGGAAACAACCGGTTTCTTTTAAGCTGCGCGCCGCCGGTTGTGTTGTTGTTGTTTTTTCCATTTTGGTGTGTGGGTAAGTCGATGGTTGTTTGGTTTATGTGGGTTAGTTTAGTTTGGTCAGAATCGGTACATAAAGGTCAACGAGATGCGTTTCCAGCGGTGAATTCCGATTAGGAGAAAACCCTTATTTTCAAATCGAAGGGAAAATAGGGATTTTAGGTTGGAACCGGTCTAGAAGACTGAATCGGGTTGACAGAACCGAACCGGTTCGTCTTATAAACAGTCGGTTGACGTCAGCGTTAACCCGTTGACCGTTGACTTTTTCAGAAAAGGGCTATTTTATGTTTTTCGACGTCCTAATTCTGTTTTCGCTGCCTGTTTTCCCAAATTCGAACCCGAAAGATCGTTTTGACCACTTTTATTTGTTTATACTTGTATTTAAAGATCTAAATATCGGAAGATTAATTGGTATTATTCGTATTTGCAGACGACATTGACTCGGATACTGAGATCCTTCCTCCTCCTCCACCTGGATGACCTCCTGTTGCTCAGACATCGGGATCCGCTCATGAGTTTAATTATTAATATATTCGATATTTATATTATCAGTGTCTTGGCATAGTAGTAGTATCTTTGATGGTGTATTTAATTGTTATAGGAGCTGACTCTGACCAACCTAGAGATTGAGCTGAGTGTGGGAGACGTCACCGTGGACGTTAAGTGTTAGCTACTTGAGGTGTATTCTCTTCTGTGTTGTCTGTTTATAGTGCTCTGTATGTAAATGTGTTGATTTGCTAAAATGTATACATGATGTGGTCTGATGATGTATGATAATATTCTACTGATTTGTGATGTTTGACTTGTTCATCATTTTGTTACGTTATGCAATAATTGCAAATACATTCAGATTCAGATTATTGTATGTCAGATTATATGATTATGCATTTATGTTGATAAATAATGCATTCAGATTCAGAACTCAGATTTTATGTCATCTCATTATGGTCGGGATTCTTTACGGGGAAGTTCAGTAACTTCATCCTTCGGGATGATGTCTACTTTGGATCAGTGGTTTCGCCCTACGAGCTGGATTCCACTTCGGATGGTGACGAGGTAGAGAGTGGTTCTGGGGAACCTTACTCTTCGGATGGTGATGTAGTTGGGTGCATGTCATATTGTGTTGCACATTCATTCGTACTTGTTTATGTGTTTGAATTGATTCATGATGGAAAAATTGTATTCTGATAATATCTTATTGACTTTGTTGATATGATGATAATGTTAGTTCTGTTTGCACTATAGAGACACACTGAGCGTTATCGTTGACTCCCCTTTAGTTTCTATTTTCAGATACTCAGGTCTAGGCTACGATACTTGGAGGACCTCGTTTTCCAGCTTTATTTATTTATTATTATCAATATGATACTTGGACCTATTTATATTATATGTTTTATCAGATTGTATATTATATCAGATTTCAGATGTTTTATTTGGGGTTATTACATTTTATCATGTATGTACACTTCGAATATTTAATGTTTCAGGAATATGTTATTAATATGTATTAAGCGATATTAGTATTGTCTATTTTGGAATTTAAGTTTTGAACCAGGTTGCTTGCGTGAGGGATAAGCTTTGAGCTTGACTCCTTATATTCGACCCAGTTCTTCTAGGTCAGGTTTAGGGGGTTACATTTAGTGGTATCAGAGCCAGGTTCAACACTCGGCCTGTGTGATTTAAATTAATTTTAAAACGAAAATAAACTTTTGCATGCATTATCAAATGTTTTCAGGTAAAACGGGAATTTCAGAAAAACTTATGATCATTTATGAATATATTTATACATATCGTAAATAAGGTCTCCAAGTACCGATTCTAATCTTAGGATTCTTTTATTTGTAGATATACTACTATGCCACCTCGGAGAAGTTCTAGAGTAGCGGCCGGTCGAGGCCGTGGCCGTGGCCGAGGTCGAGGTCGTACCACGGCTGCAGATGGTGACGTTCAACTTCTTGAGGGGTCGATACAAAATCAGGATGAGGTCCAGGGTGCGAATGTGGAGGAACAACATGTGGACCAGGCAGGAGCTTAGCAGACTAGAGCTTAGTAGACTGGAGCTCATCAGACTGGTGGAGGAGACCCATATGTTCAGCCTGCTCATAGTAGTGGTCATCGTGATTCAGGGGATAGTGAGACAGTGGGCACGGATGTTGTTATTGTTCAGAGAGAGCTATTGAGATACATTCGTTAGTTTGAGAGTGTTCGGAGACCCATATCCACAGAGTTTCTTGCTGTCGGGATGACTATGTTCGATCGAAAGACGGGTACAGACCCAGCAGATGCAGAGTATTGGCTAAAGAAGCTTCAGCGATTATTTCTTAAGATGGATTATCCTACCGACCGGAAACTCAGGGCTGTTGTTTCACTGTTATAGGGTGAAGCCCAGAATTGGTGGAAGGATGAGGAGCTTGTTACTCCAGCTAGTACGATTAGTTGGGATCATTTTAGACAGGCTTTTCGTGACCGATATGTCGGAGCTGAGTATATAGCTAAGTGGAGAGATGGTTTTATGAATTTGAGGCAAAATGAAATGATTGTTAACGACTACGAGATCGAGTTTATGAGATTGATTCAGTACGTCCCAAGGTTAGTGACCACAGAAAAAGACAAGTGTGATTGGTTCTTGAAGGGTTTGCGTCCTACGATAAAGGCGAGCGTTTCTATACATATGAACCAGGAATACAAGGACATTACTCGACGAGCTAGGACAATTGAGCGTAATGAGGCAGAGTTGAGACAGCTTGAGTTGTATGGATCTGATAGAGGGAAGAGACAAACGTTAGTGCCAGTTCAACATAGTCAGGGGAATCGGTCTAGGAAGAGGGCCAGAGATGAGTCAGACTATCAGAGTTATTCGAGAGCTAGACCAGTGACTTCTTCTGTTCCGACTGCTAGTGCTGGTGGTTCGACTGGTACGCGAGGGGTGCCACAATGTCCTTTTTGCAAGAAATGGTATTCGGGCGAGTGTAGGAGGCAGACTGGAGCTTGTTTTAGATGTGGTTCATTCGAGCACCGTTTCAGAGATTGTCCGGTTCCACCTCCCTCAGCTTTTACTACTACTCAGTCTCATGCGTCAGTACAGACTCCCATCAGAGGAAGAGGTCAGGTCAGATCTGTTACTTTAGGCTCTGCTAGTAGAGGTAGACCAGCTCCGAGTAGAGGATCAGCAGGATCAAGGGCCAGACAGCCGGGGTTAGTTTATTCTACTAGGAGGCACGAGGATCGTGATGAGCCAGATGTTATTGCCGGTACATTCTCTATCTATTCTATTCCGTATTTTGCAATGCTAGATAATGGTTCGACTCATTCATATGTTGCGAGTTCTGTGTTTGGGGGTCTTGAGATTTCTGTTGAGGATACTGCTAGTGCTGTTACTGTACACAGTCTGGTGGGTAATCCAGTTGAGGTTACTAAACTATACATGAATTATCCACTTGAGATTTAAGGGAGATCTTTCCAGCTGATTTGATGGAGTTACCCTTTGGGGAGTTCGATCTTATTCTGGGTATGGATTGGTTGCCTGCACACCGTGTTACTTTGGACTGTGAAAATAAGAGGGCTACACTGAGAACTCCTGATGATCGTGAGGTGATTCTGATTGGTGAGCGCAGAGGGTTCCTATGTAACATCGTCTCAGCTCTCAAAGCTGAGAAAATGATCAGAAAAGGGTCTATCGCTTATCTTACCTATATCCTTGATATGAGACAATCTAATTCCGGATTAGATAAGATTCGAGTTGTAAAAGACTTTCTAGACGTTTTTTTTCCGGAAGAATTACTTAGAGTACCGCCGAAACAGGATGAAGTTGAGTTTGGCATCGAGGTTTATCCGGGTACAGCTCCTGTGTCTATGGAACCTTATTGGATGGCACCGAACGAACTTAAAGAGTTGAAGATTCAGTTGCAAGAACTGTTGGATCGAGGTTTCATTCCACCCAGTGTTTCTCCTCAGGGAGCTCTTGTTCTGTTTGTTAAGAGAAGAAGGATGGAACACTTTGACTCTGTATAGATTATCGGAAGCTGAACAAGCTGACAATCAAGAACAAATATCCTCTTCCCCGTATTGATGATCTGTTTGACCAGTTCTGGGGAGCTACGGTATTCTCTAAAATAGACCTGAGATCTGGTTATTACCAACTCAAGGTTAAGGATCCTGATGTGTTCAAAACAGCTTTCCGGACACGATATGGTCATTATGAGTTCCTTGTGATGCCTTTTGGGTTGACTAACGCCCCTGTCGCTTTTATGGATATGATGAATAGGGTGTTTCAACCCTATCTTGACCAGTTTGTTGTGGTATTTATTGATGATATACTGGTATATTCTAGATCTGAGGCAGAGCATGAGAAACATCTTCGGATTGTATTACAGATTCTGTGAGAGAAACATCTATATGCAAAATTCAGTAAGTGTGAGCTATTACTTTCTGAGGTTATGTTTCTAGGTCATATAGTTTCTGCTCAGGGTATCCAGGTTGATCCGATGAAGGTTGAGGCTATTATGAGTTGAAAGCAACCCAAGAATGTTCATGAGGTTTGAAGCTTCTTAGGTTTAGCTGGTTATTATCGGAGATTCGTTGAGGGTTTCTCTTCTATTGCAGCTCCGTTGACTGAGCTTCTGAGGAAGGATGTTCCCTTCGTTTGGACTGAGGCTCAGTAGTCTAGTTTCGAGAAGCTTAAGTCTGTGTTGACTGAAGCACCAGTTTTGATTCAGCCTGAGCCTGGTAAGGCTTATACAGTTTTCAGTGATGCTTCGTACACCAGATTGGGGTGTGTTCTGATGCAGGACGGGAAGGTAGTGGCTTATGCGTCCCGACAGTTGAAACTGCATGAGTGTAACTATCTTACCCACGACCTAGAGCTTGCTGCTGTTATTTTTGCACTTAAGATCTGGAGACACTATCTCTACGGAGAGAAGTGTTATATCTATACAGACCATAAGAGTCTGAAATACCTCCTCACTCAGAAAGAGCTTAATCTAAGACAACGTCACTGGTTAGAGCTTCTCAAGGATTATGATTGTGAGATTGAGTATCATCCGGGTAAAGCTAATTGTTGAGTGGATCGCAAGATCGAAATTGACCAAGAGGGAGGGTGAATTGGAAAATTAAAGCTTTGTGGTGGAAATTTGCAAATTAAAAATTGATGGACAAGAGATTTAGAGTGGTTCAAGTTCCAAATGAACTCTACATCCACTACCTTAGCTTCACTAAGGATTTGCAACAATTCCACTAAATTGTTCTTCCCCTTTTCTAGGACAAGGAGGCAACCCTTTACAATTTCAGTTGATTTTTCTACCCAAAAATCAACTCAACCCTCACACAAGTGAACAAAGAAATTTAATGGCTAATTAAATATCTCTCAATACAAATAATAGCCCAAATACAAGCACTCAACCCAATTGAACAAGATATGAATGAAAATTACAATTGGGGTTTTAGACAAAGTGGGATTTTTGCACAATTGCTTGGATTTGATGTTTGGATGTTTGCTTTAGGATCAATAGTTGTTGCTGATGCTTTTGGATGTCTCTTTTATACCTTCTCATTGATTTCTAGCCGTTTGAGTGATTGGGAACATAAATGGAGCCGTTGGAACCCTCTCTTACCACCATAAATGCAGTCTGCACCAACCCGTTTCGAAACGCGGGGTACCTGTTTCGGAACGGACTAAAATAGAAAGAGCCGTTGGGGTGCATTTAAGAGCCCGTTTCGAAACACCTTAGGGCCGTTTCAGAACGCTTTTGCCACTATCAAGGGTCGTTTCGGAATGGTCTTAGCCCGTTTCGAAACGCCTTAACGACTTTCAGAAATTCAGTTAAAAACACATAACGGTCATATTTTCAAATTAAACCTAGGACCTGTTTCGAAACGATTTGGATCCGTTTCGAAACGGATTTGCTACTGTCAAGGGTCGTTTCGGAACGGCCTTGATCCGTTACGAAACACCCCTTTTATCTTTATAAAATCAGCAAATATTTGAACCGTTGTACTCTTTTTAAATCAAATATGAAGAACAGTTTCGAAACGAGTGATACCGTTTCGAAACGGGGTCAAGTGTTTCGATACACGTTTCGGAACGGTGGTCAACAGTGATGAAAACGTTTCGAAACGCCTGAAGGCCGTTTCGAAATAGGAGCTTAAAATTCACTGTTTTGACTTGAAACACTTAGAAAAAATATTTGAAAAACTTGTTTTTAACTTGGGCATAATCTTAAAATTATCTAGGGATATTTTGAGGACTTAAAATTCGTTTTGACATTTTCAATTTAGTCCTTAGGTTTTTAGTTATATCAAAATTAAAATATTTGTTTCACAATCTCCCCCTTTTTGATATAACAAAACCAAAGTTAGTTTTTTTGAGAATTTTGAAAGTTTTGAAAAATATTCTAACTCCCCCTTAATTTAAGATAGGTTTTTAAAGTTAAAAGAAATTTTTGATTTGAAATCCAAGTTGTAAACCTTTAAAAAACCTTTTAAAATTTAAAACGAATTTTAGTGTGGCTCTTAAATTTCTTCTCCCCCTTTTTGTTAGATCAAAAAGAACAATGAATGCTCATAGAGAAGATAAAGGATTAGTACCAATAAGCAATAATAAGCAACCATAATATTAATTCATAATCAAAATATCCAAAACATAAATCAAACATTAAGTTCAACATAAAATCCCAAATAAAAAGCCAATAGCATAGGTTCCTAAAACATGAGAAAACATAAAGATGCAATCTTAATCCTAAAATGCATAGATAATATGATATGATATGATATGAAGATCCTAGGCCTCGTCATCATCATCCGAAGTATCATCATCGCTCTTGGCTTGAGAACGGTGAAACTTCGTCCATTGCCCATAGAGCGTAGAGAAGGATAGATCCAAGTTGGAATGAGAAGTCTCAAGAGTATGAAGACGATCCTCGACATTCTTCAAACGAGTGTCCATAGATTCAAAACCCGAAGCAATGCGAGTATCCAAAGCATTGAACCGAGTGTCCAAAGCATTGAATCGCTCGATAAGGAAAGCCGTGAGGGCGTCATTGTTTGCAACTTGAGCTTGTGGTGGAGGAGCAACGGGAGGAGGAACGACTTCTCTATCAATTCTTTCCCAAACATCATTCGCATAAGTAAACCCGGACTTGCGAAGGGATGACTCGCCAATCTTGGTCTTGCGAGGTTCCGGAGAGTCGTAGGTACAATCGATGCCAAGATCATGAAAGATGTAGCTCAAGACTATGCCATATGTAAAAGACTTCAACTCATTTGTGTCAATAAGCTTGATATTATTGACTATCTCGGCAAAAATTATCTTAGGCACATTTGGGCGCTCACCCTTACGGAAACACTCTAGCAAAAAATGATCGGTTTGACAGATGTGAGAGTATTTACCTCCGGAAGGTCGAATAAACCAAGAAACCATTAAGTGAAGAACTCGATCGTGCACATCCAAATGAAGTGCCTTACCGGTGAAAGTACCAAAGTGGCGTTCATCCTCAAGACCCTCATCCTTAAGTTTAAGAGAAGACTCCAAAAGAGCAACATTAACAACAAACTTTTTGCCCAATACGGATGATTCAATTCCTATAATCTCGGTTTTGGTCTCATCATAAATAAAACGAGCATTAGAGTAAAAAAGGAGTACCATGTGTTTGTAGCGAACATCCGGAATGCTCAAGAAATACATGAGATTCCACTCACTCAAACGGTCGAGATAACGGAATAGGAATCCCTCGGAATTGAGGAAATCAAGATCAATGACACGTTCCTTACGAATTTCGAAATCCTTGACATAAGAGAATCGAACACGCATCTCCGAAGATTTGAGGGATTTCTGAAAAAGCAGAGGAAGATTCGGACGAACGCTTGACTCACCGGTTTGAACGGCCTTGCGCTTTTTGTTAGCTTGATCCGCCATCTAAAAACATTAAGCAAGTGTTTTAAAATTAAGTATATGCATTGATAGTTAAAAATCAATCCAATAATAAATCCCACTTAGGTTTTTGAAAACAAAATTAAAATAAATAAATAAAAACAGTTTAAAAAAATACGACTAAAAATTTTATATTCGAATCAAAAATTTTGAGATTTGGAAATTTTTTTACAAGATATTGAAAACCCACAACTAAAAACATATAATTTATACAAAAATAAAATTTTCTAACCTAAGATTCGAACATAAATTGAAAGAAAAAAAAAAGAAAAAAAATTACCTTAGTTTGGGATTTTGGATGATTTGATTAAAATCCTTGCACAATGTTGATGAACCTTGCTTAGACTTGAGTTTTAGAGTAAAACCCCTCACAATTTTGTGAAAAACAATGAGTTTGAGAGGGTATTTATAGAGAGAGAGGCGGTTTAGGGTTTTAAGAGTTTTGATAAAAAGTGATTTGTATCATTAAAAGCCCTAAATAAAGCAGTCCGCGATGCCGTTTCGGAACGGTCAAGACCGTTTCGGAACGGGGCGGCTAGGGTTTTGACCGTTTTAAGACCATAGGCTGACCGTTTCGATACGGTGTTGACTGTATCGAAACCCTTTTGACCCGTATCGAAACACGTTTCGATACACCCCTTGGCAGTAGCAAAAACGTTTCGGAACGCTTTGGAGGCGTTTCGAAACGCCCTTCTCTCAGAGCTGGATTTAAGGTATCCGTATCGAAACAGGGTCACCCGTTTCGATACACCTGGGTCTGGAAGTGCAGATGAGGCTCTAAAAGTGCAGAAAAATGAAATTTTAAGAGGCCTAACATGCATAAATGTCATGAATGAGCAGGCAAAACATATTTAAACATAAACATACTCCCCCTAACTATAGGCATGGATGAAATTAGGAGTTTAAACACATAAACATGGCATTTCACAAGATCAAGCATATTTAAGCACAAAAGAGGTCCTAAAAGGTCAAGATAGGCTAGCTAGACCTAACTCTCTCCTAAGGGACCAAAAACGCTCTTTGTCTAAGGGTTTTGTAAAAATGTCCGCTAATTGATTCAAGGTGTCTACATACTCTATAACCACATCTTCCTTAAGGACATGATCTCTAATGAAATGATGCCTTATTTCTATATGTTTGGTTCTAGAGTGTTGGATGGGATTTTTAGTTAAACATATTGCGCTAGTGTTGTCACATTTTAGGGGTATGGTTCCAACTTTAATTCCATAATCTAAGAGTTGTTGCTTCATCCAAAGGACTTGAGCACAACAACTCCCTAAGGATATGTACTCGGCTTCGGTGGTAGATAAGGCTACACTATTTTGTTTCTTAGAGAACCAAGATATAAGCATACTACCTAAGAATTGGCAAGTTCCCGAAGTACTTTTCCTACAAATTTTGCAACCCCCATAATCCGCATCCGAGTAAGCATGAAGGTTGAAGGTAGAGTCTCTAGGATACCAAAGGCCTAAACAAGGAGTATCTCTAAGGTATCTAAAGATTCTCTTAACGGCTATAAGGTGAGACTCTCTAGGACTAGCTTGAAACCTAGCACACAAGCAAACACTAAACAAGATATCCAGTCTACTTGCGGTAAGGTAAAGCAAAGATCCAATCATAGAGCGATAAAGCTTAGAGTCAACACACTTACCTCCTTCATCTTTGTCAAGCTTTGTAGATGAGCTCATAGGAGTGGCTTGAGGCTTTGCATTCTCTAAGCCAAACTTCTTGAGCATATCCTTTATGTATTTTGCTTGGTTGATGAAGGTGCCATCCTTCTTTTGCTTGATTTGGAGTCCCAAAAAGAATGAGAGCTCCCCCATCATGCTCATCTCAAATTCACCTTGCATTAACTTAGCAAACTCTTGACAATAACATTCATTAGTAGAACCAAAAATAATATCATCAACATAAATTTGAACTACTAAGATGTCATTTTTATACATTTTTATAAAGAGTGTAGTGTCCACCTTACCTTTTTCAAATCCTTTTTCAATCAAAAAATTTGAAAGCCTTTCATACCAAGCTCTAGGAGCTTGTTTTAAACCATAAAGAGCTTTGGTAAGTTTGAAAACATGATTTGGAAATTTTGAATCTTCAAAACCCGGTGGTTGTTCCACATATACTTCTTCATTTATAAAACCATTTAAAAATGCGCTTTTAACATCCATTTGAAAAAGCTTGAAATTATGATAACATGCATATGCAAGCAACATCCTAATGGCTTCCATTCTAGCTACGGGTGCATAGGTTTCATCAAAATCTATTCCCTCTTCTTGAGTGTAACCTTGTGCTACAAGTCTAGCTTTATTTCTCACAATGTTACCACTCTCATCTAGTTTGTTCCTAAAGACCCATTTAGTTCCTATTGTAGATTGATTACTAGGCCTATCAACTAATGTCCATACATTACTTCTCTCAAATTGATTTAACTCTTCTTGCATAGCCATAATCCAAAAGTCATCTTTCAAAGCTTCTTTTATGTTTTTAGGCTCTATGCATGAGATAAATGCAACATGGTTCATTAATCTAAGAGAAGAATGAGTGGTTACCCCCTTGGATGGATCACCCAAGATTTCACCATCTTTGACATAGTTCAACTCCCTTGGGTAGCTCACTTCCTTTTCCTCAATGGCCAAGTCCTTCAAGGCTTCAAGAGGTGGATCTTGTGAGTCCTCTTCCTTTGTTGGAATCTCATCCTCCTTTGAAGTTTGACCTCCATCAAAGGCATTTATGATCCCTACATCATCATCATCACAAGAATCCTTCCTAGGAAGGAGGTTATCATCGAATACAACATGAATAGATTCTTCTACTACTAAAGTTCTTTTGTTAAATACTCGATAGGCTTTAGAGGTTAAAGAGTAACCTATAAAAATGGCTTCATCACTTTTTGCATCAAATTTACCTAAGTTATCTTTTCCATTATTTAAAGCAAAACACTTGCACCCAAAAGGGTGAAAATAACTAATGTTAGGCTTTTTGGATTTTAAAATCTCATAAGGTGTTTTCTTTAAAATTGGCCTAATCATTACTCGATTTACAATATAACAAGCGGTGTTTGTGGCTTCCGCCCAAAAATATTTAGGTAAATTGTTTTCACAAAGCATAGTTCTAGCCATTTCTTGTAAAGTTCTATTTTTCCTCTCAACTACCCTATTTTGTTGAGGAGTTCGAGGAGCCGAAAAATTATGGCTAATACCATTTTCATTCAAAAATTCTTCAAACCCTAAATTTTGAAACTCGGTTCCATGATCACTTCTAATATGTGAAATTCTAAGTTCAAGATCATTTTGGGTTAATTTTGAAAATGTGATGAATTTTTTCAAAGCCTCATCTTTAGTAATTAAAAAGAGAACCCAAGTAAATCTAGAAAAATCATCAACTAGCACAAAAGCATAAGACTTACCACCCAAGCTCATAGTCCTAATTGGCCCAAACAAATCCATGTGAATTAATTGTAAGCATCTACTAGTAGAAACATCATTAATGGATTTAGAGGAAGACTTATGTTGTTTACCCTTTGAGCATGCATCACAAATTTTATCATTTGAAAATTTTATTTTGGGTAAACCTCTAACTAGATTTAGAGAGACTAGTTTTTCTAAAACACTTATGCTAGCATGTCCTAGCTTCCTATGCCACAACCATGCATCATTTTCATTTTGAGCAACTAAGCATGCATGAGATGTATGTATGTCATCTAAATGCACCATGTATATGTTTCCTATGCGATGACCTATGAGCATAATATTATTAGATTTAATGTCTACAATTTTGCATCCATTTTTATCAAATAAAACATTAAATCCTTTATCACACAATTGACTTATTCTCAATAAATTGTGTTTAAGACCATCAACATATAAGACATTTTCAATGAGAATGGTAGAGTGATTACCTATGGAGCCAATACCTTTAATGTGGCCTTTGGAGTTGTCACCAAATGTTACTACTCCTCCACTTTTTGGCTTTAGATCCATGAATCGACTCTTGTCTCCGGTCATGTGCCTCGAGCATCCACTATCTAGGTACCATGAGTTTTGACTTTGTGCTTTGGCCTTGTAGCAATGCTCCCCCTACAAACAAAGATATTAAACTTTGGTTTTTGGTACCCAAATCATTTTGGGTCCATGAGTGTTAGCTCCCAAAACCTTGGTTCCCTTAGGAATCCAAGATGACATAGCAATGATATTATTAGATTTTACAAGTTCCTTAGGAACCCATACACTTCTAATTCTTTTAGCTCTACTATGTCTAGGGTAGCTACCTTGTTTGTAGTAGTTAGTCTTTTTCTTAGGTTGGTGTGTGCTAGATGATTCTCCTACTTCAAGCTTGACACTACCAACATTTTTTAAAGACTTCTTGAGCTCATTTAGCTCACCCAACACCTTTTGGTGTTCACAATTACATTGAGACAAAAGATTATTAAGATAAACATTTTCATCTTGAAAAAAATTAAGTTCATCTTTTAATCCTAAAATCTTTTTCTCAAATTTAGAATTAGCTTGAGTAAGTGATGTAACGCCCCGGTTTTGGGCTTAGAAGTCTTGGGCGTTGACCGGTCGGTCAAAGTGCTGTTTGAATCGTAAGAGGTTAAATTAGGAAAACCTAGTTCGGGTTGCATTAAAGATATGGAAAAATGTTCTAAAATCATCTTTTAATATAATTAAGTGAACTGTGAAATCAATTTTGGAAAATGAGTTTTGGAAGTGTGACATTTTGGCTAGTGACCAAAATGTAATTTTCGCAAGTTTGGTAGTTGTTTTATAAAGGGTTGAAACTTTGAATCTTTAAGGAGCTATTAATCCAAAAGTGGTTTCTCCAGATTTTTCTAAGATAATTTGAGTTATAATTCTGATTTTAAAGATATCAAAAAGGAGGGAAAAGCTTATTTGGCTAATTTTCATAACTAACTTCTCATTTTCTTTCTCTCATTTTCTCTCAACCCAAACACTACATTTCCAGAGATTTGTTTCTGATTTTCTCACCTAAATTCCTCCTTTCAACCCTCATTTGATTCCTAATCATTGTTTCTTCAAAACCTCTTCAATTGCTACAAGTTTCATCAAGGTTTTTCATTCCAAAAAGAGGAGAAACTCAAGTTTGGAGGTAAGAACGTCCTTCTCCTCTGAACTTCAAGTTCTTTACTGAAATTCCTAAGTTTTCAATCCTAAATTGATGTTTAATTAAAGGTTTTAAAGTGTTGAAATGGATCTTGGCTTATTATGCAAGATTTTGATGATTTTTGATGATTTTCGTTAGATCTGAGTAATCTGTGATTTAAGAGGTGTTTTTGATGTTAAATGATCTCTAAAATGATGTGGAATTGAGTTTTGATTGATGCAATCCCGGATAGGTTGAGTTTCCTAAGTTTAGCTTGTGTTTCAAGGTAGTTTTTGTGGTGATCTTGTGGATCTGATGTTGCTGGAGGTATAAGGATGTTGTTAGGTTGTTTTTAGATGTTTTATGGTGTTAATGGAAGTGTGGTTTTGCTGGTTTATGGCTGGGCTTTGTTTAGAAGTGTTTCGGATGCATTTTCGGTTGTGTTTGATGGCCGAAAATGGAGGTTGAATGAGAGCAGCGAGTTTAGGTGCTTTCATTGAAGCAATTAATGCATGATGATGCATTAATCCTCTGCCTTGATGTGTTGAAACAGGGGAGACATCTTTGGATCCAAGATTGGTTGATCCGGAAGCTTGATTTGGTGCTTTGGCTTGAAGCAAGGTGGAAATCGGTGAGTGAAGTTGGGTTTTCGGATTTTAAAACCAAGGTTTGAAGGTTTTGGGAGCTTAGTCTAAGTCTAAACAACTTTGCTAAGCTCAAGTGTAAGTTTTCGGATTTTCTCTCTAAGTGGTGGCCATGATTTTGTTGTGATGCAAAATGGTGAAATGCATGTTTTAATTACTGTTTTGAAAGCATGTTTTAGCATGGTATTTGCTGATGTTTTAAGCCATATGTTGAAGGTAACTCTAGGTAGGAGTTCCTTGATTTTATACATTGAAATAATGTGGTTTGATGCTTTGAAATGCATGTTGAATATGGCTTGGTTTAATGCTTTAAAACAGTGGATTATATGATGTAAAAGATGTATATTGGCAAGTGATGTTTTGAAAATGCTAAGGTCACTAAGGTGGTTAAAAGTCCTTGAGTGAGCCTTGTTACCTAAGAACATCAAGGTGGTTAAAAGTCCTTGGATGATTCTTGTTGCGGACACTAAGGTGGTTAAAAGTCCTTAGGTGATCCTATCCATGGTGGTTAAAAGTCCATGGCCAAGGTGGTTAAAAGTCCTTGGGACCAAGGTGGTTAAAAGTCCTTGGGGTGATTCAAGCATTGGACACAAAGGTGGTTAAAAGTCCTTGTGTGGTCCTCATCCATGGTGGTTAAAAGTCCATGGCCAAGGTGTTTAAAAGTCCTTGGGGCCAAGGTGTTTAAAAGTCCTTGGGAAAGTTGTTGAACTTGTTTTTATAAATGAAATGTATCACTTGAGCCAATATGACATGTTGAGAATATTGTGAAGCATGAGATGCTTGTTTTAATGATATGTTGAAGCATGAGATTGCTTGTTTAAAAGTATGCTTTTGAGCATGTGCAAAGGTTGATTATAAGCATGTTTTGTAAATGTTTTTAATTGCATTATTGAATGGTTTTTCAAGAGCACTCCTCACTAAGCTTTTGCTTACGCTCTCTCGTTTTCTTAATTCAATAATGCAGAGCACTAGAGTATCTTGAAGGGCAGCAAGAAGGGCAAGAGTTCAAGTACAAGTAGAGCTCAATGTATGGAAGGTTTTTGTTAAACATTTTAGCTTTTGTATGATTTGGCAATGGGGGACCAATGTGTATGTTTTGGGAGGTGTTTGGAACTCCCTAAGTATGTTGAATGTTGTTATGGATGCTGGTTTTTGGATTGGATCTTTATATGCTTGTTTTAGAAGTTAATGCTTGAATAGCTAGCTTGTGTAGGAAGCATGCCTATAAAATTGGGGCTTTTTGCTTGTGATGTTGTTTTGATGAATTGATGTTGCAAATATGTCTTATATATGTTGAATTGCATGCTGGTAAAGTTTGGTAGTATTTGGAGCATGTTTGAATGATCAATTGCATGTTTTGGTATGCTAGTTTGCTGAAATCTGTGCAGGCGTTTCGGAACAGTGTGCACCGTTTCGGAACGGGTGCCTGGAATGAACCCAGGGGTCCGAAACGATATGCACCGTTTCGAAACGGTTTGGTCTCTGCCAGACCCCCGTTGCGGAACTGGTATCGGAACGGCCCGTGTTTCGGAACAGGGTCAACCTATTTCGGAACGGTCGACCGTTGGGGGCTGACATGGGCAATTATATGTTTTGAAATGTTTGCGTTTTGGTCCTGAATCTTGTTTGTGCAATTGTATGAGTTTGAGAAGTCCTTTTGAGCTGAAATTTCACAGAGAAGCATGAAACCTGACTAATTTCAAGTTGGTAAGATTAATTTGGGTTAAGTCCTTTAATTTATCAGAAATTACAATTTGGTCCCTAAAGTTGTAATTTGTTCAATTGGGTCCCTGTTTGATCTCTGATGTTTGTGATCTTTGAGTATGTTGTTTGTGTGATCACAATTAGGGTTAATGTGCATCTAGATAAGATTAAAAGGAAAAAAAAGGGTCGTTAATCAAGGTTGACTTTCGGGTTGACTTTGGTTTTCCCCGTGTGACTTTCTTAATTCGGGTCAACCGTCTAGGCCGGATTAAGGGGGTTACATTTGGTGGTATCAGAGCTGAGTTTGCGAGTAATTGGGAATGAATGTATGCATGATTGAAGTATGTTTAGCTTGTATGCTTGTTGTTTGAAAACATGTTCAGTGGTTGTGATGTTGATGCAATTGAGTTGTATATTGTGTTGTTGAATGCTGAGGGTACCCATTGCCAAACAAAAGCTAATGAAATGAAGTTGATTTTGAATGAAATTGAGCTTGAATACTTGGATTGCTTACCTTGCTGGGCCTGACTTGTTTTATTTTGCATTGTGATTGCATGGTAAAAGTATGGCACCACGTAGAGAGTTAAGGAGTAGCGTGAGAGCTACGACCCCGGATGGGAATGAGAATGATGAGAATGCGGGTAGTGCTGTGTTACCTCCTCCTCCACCTGGTGGTGGTGGTGCTGAGGGAGGGAGAGCTGGAGCTGAAGCAGCTGGTGCTAGAGCTGCAGGACCTGAGGTTGGTCAGGGGCAAGCTATGCCTGATATGACGTTGCTGGTACAAGCTATTGCGGGTGCTTTTCGAGCAGCAGTAGCTGGAGCTCAGGGAGCTGGGCATCAGGGAGATGCTGGTGTGAGATTACCCTTAGAGCGTCTGCGCAGTCTTGGTGGGACTGAGTTTAGGGGTATGTCAGCTGAGAGGTCGGAAGCTTGGCTAGAAAGTACCAAGCGTATCTTGGGACAGATGAGCTGCACTGATGTGCAAAAGTTGGGATGTGTTGTGTCCTTGCTGCAGAGCGATGCGTATACGTGGTGGACGACCACAATCTCTGGAATGGCTGAAGCTGACATCACTTGGACATTCTTTCAGAATGCGTTCAAGAGGAGATATCTGGGAGTGAGATATCTGGATGAGAAAAAGCGTGAATTCATGACTCTGACCCAAGGGAGCATGAGTGTGGCTGAGTATGAGGTGCAGTTTGTGCGACTCAGTCAGTATGCACCGGAGCTAATTCCTGATGAGCGGGAGAGGTGCGAGAGGTTTCGTTATGGTCTCATAACGGAGGTAAAGATGTACGTGTTGGCCACTGAGTATGATGATTTTGATGTGTTAGTGGGCCGAGCAAAGGACATAGAGATGAATCTGAGTTTGTCTGCGAAAGGTGCTGGAGCAAGTTCTGGGAAGAGAGCTGCAGAATATAGTTCCGGAGGTGGACAGAACAAGAGGGGACGTGATCAGAGGTTTCAGTCCTCAACTAAGAGAGGTGGAGGTGCACCTGCTAGGGGTGGTAATGCTAGAGCTGACCCTAGTGCTTGTTGGACCTGCGGTTCACATGGTCACGTGAAGCGTGACTGTCCTCGTGCTGTGAGGGAGGTGCAAGCTCCTGTTGCGGCAGCTGGTTATGAGTGCTGGAACTGTGGTTCTGCTGACCATTTGAGGCGAGATTGTCCGAGGATGGCTGGTGGTCAAGAGCGTGCTCCTATTGTTGCAGCACCGCAGAGAGGTCGTGGGTGCGGCCGTGGTAATTTCCAGAGACGTGAGGAAGGTGGTCGTGGTGTAGCTCATGTTGTGGCTATTCAGCCAGAGGGTGGAGGCCAGGCGAGAGTGTATGCTCAGCGCGAGGGAAGGAATGATGCAGATGTGATTGCAGGTACTTTTACTTTGCAATCCTTGTCATTGCTTTCTTTGATTGATTCTGGATCTACGCATTCATACATTCTACGTGAGCATGCTGAATTGCTTGGTTTGCCTGTTGAGTCTTTGGATGTTGGTGTTCGTGTCACTAGTTCTTTTGGTGAAACTGTTGTGACTCGAAAGCTTTATAGAAGGTGTCCTTTGGTTGTTCAAGAGCATGTCTTTCATGTTGATCTTATGGAGTTACCCTTTTATCGTTTCGATGTGATTCTTGGTATGGATTGGCTTGCTGAGCATCGTGCTGTTGTGGATTGTGAGAATAAGCGGGTTTCGCTTAAGCTTGCGGATGATTATGAAGTGGTGGTGGTTAGTGAGAATGTGAAGTTTCTTGCCAATGTTGTTTCTACCTTGGAGGCGAGCAGGATGCTGAGGCAGGGCTGTGAAGCTTATCTAGATTTTGTGATGAATCCTAGCTCTAAGGAGTTGAGAGTGCAGGATATCAAGGTTGTGAAAGAGTTTCCTGGTGTTTTTCCTGAGGAGTTGCCTGGTTTACCTCCTAATCGCGAGGTGGAGTTTGGAATTGAGCTGTATGAGAATACAACTTCTGTGTCCATTACTCCCTATAGAATGGCACCTAAGGAGCTGAAGGAGCTGAAGACGCAGTTGCAAGAGCTGCTGGATCGTGGTTTCATCCGGCCGAGTGTGTCGCCTTGGGGAGCACCGGTCTTGTTTGTGAAGAAGAAAGATGGCACTATGAGGATGTGCATTGATTACCGTCAGCTGAACAAGTTGACTATCAAGAATCGGTATCCTTTGCCGAGAATTGATGATCTCTTTGATCAATTTCGGGGAGCTGTTGTGTTCTCTAAGATTGACTTGAGGTCAGGGTATTATCAGTTAAAGGTGAAGGATGTGGATGTGCCTAAGACAGCTTTCAGGACAAGGTATGGGCATTATGAGTTCCTTGTGATGCCGTTTGGTTTGACAAATGCTCCTGCTGCTTTCATGGACATGTTGAATCGTGTGTTTCATGAATACCTGGACAAGTTCGTTGTGGTGTTCATTGATGATATCCTTGTGTACTCGCGTACTGAGGAGGAGCACGAAGAGCATTTGAGGATTGTTTTGCAAGCTTTATTGGAGAATCAGCTTTATGCTAAGCTGAGCAAGTGTGAGTTTTGGCTTAGGGAGGTGGTGTTTCTTGGGCATGTGGTCTCAGCTGAGGGGATTCGTGTTGATCCTCAGAAGATTGAAGCGGTGATGAACTGGAAAGTTCCTAAGTCTGTTCATGAGGTTCGTAGTTTCCTTGGTTTGGAAGGATACTACCGAAGGTTTGTGGATGGTTTTTCCAAGATTGCTGCTCCTTTGACAAAGTTGTTGCAGAAAGATGTTAAGTATGAGTGGACGGAAGCGAGACAGCAGGCTTTTGAGAAGCTGAAGGTGGCTTTGACGCAAGCTCCTATCTTGATTCAGCCTGAATCAGGGAAAGAGTTTGTGGTCTACAGTGATGCATCCTATGTTGGTTTGGGGTGTGTGTTGATGCAAGAGGGTAAGGTTGTGGCTTATGCGTCGCGGCAGTTGAAGGTGCATGAGCGCAATTATCCTACGCATGATATTGAGTTGGCTGCAGTGGTTTTTGCTCTGAAGATCTGGAGACATTATCTGTATGGTGAGAAGTGTACTGTGTACACGGATCACAAGAGTTTGAGGTATCTGATGTCTCAGAAGGAGTTGAATCTTAGACAGCGGCGTTGGTTGGAGTTGCTCAAGGATTACGATCTGACGATTGAGTATCATCCTGGAAAGGCTAATGTTGTTGCGGATGCTTTGAGTAGGAAGGTAGCTGTTGAGCTGAGAGCTATGTTTGCTAGCTTGAGTATATCGCGGGATGGTGGTCTTGTTGCTGAGTTGCAGGTGAAACCATCGTTGGTTCAGTTGATCAAGGATAAGCAGTTGCTGGATGATTCCTTGGTGTCTCATGTTCAGGATATCGCGGAGGGTAGACCTTCGGATTTCTGCTTTAGTGAGGATGGAGTGTTGTGTTTTGGGAGTCGAATAGTAGCGCCTGCAGATGCTGAGTTGAGGCGTGCTATTCTGACTGAAGGTCATAGTAGTCCTTTTGCTATGCACCCTGGTAGTACTAAGATGTATCGTGATCTTCGTGATGAGTACTATTAGGTGGGTTTGAAGAAGGATGTTGCAGAGTTTGTGAGCAAGTGTTTGGTGTGTCAGCAGGTTAAGGCTGAACATCAGGTTCCTTCTGGTTTGTTGCAACCGTTGAAAATCCCTGAATGGAAGTGGGAGAGGGTTACCATGGATTTTGTATCTGGTTTACCTTTGTCTCCATCAAAGAAGAACTCTGTTTGGGTGATTGTGGACCGCCTGACGAAGTGTGCGCATTTCTTGCCTGTGCATACTACGTTCTCTTTGGATAAGCTGGCAGAGCTGTACATTGCTGAGATTGTGAGGCTGCATGGTGTGCCTAAGTCGATTGTGTCGGATAGGGATCCGAGGTTCACATCGCGTTTTTGGCAGTGTTTGCATCAAGCTCTGGGTACAAGGTTGCATTTCAGTACATCCTATCATCCTCAGTCGGATGGTCAGTCTGAGCGAGTTATTCAGATTTTGGAGGATATGTTGAGATGCTACGTGATAGAGTTCCAAGGTTCTTGGGAGAAGCATCTGCGTTTGGTTGAGTTCGCTTATAACAATAGTTATCAGGCGAGTATACAGATGGCACCTTATGAGGCTCTGTATGGGAGGAAGTGTAGGACTCCTCTTTGTTGGGCTGAAACTGGTCAAAAGTTGGTTTCGATGCCGGCTTTGTTGAAAGGGACCACCGAGAAGGTGAAGCTCATTTGTGAGCGGTTGAAGGCTGCTTCTGACCGGCAGAAATCTTACGCGGATTTGAAGCGTAAGGAGATAGAGTATGCGGTGGGTGATCGTGTGTTCTTAAAGGTTTCACCTTGGAAGAAGGTGATGAGGTTTGGTCGGAAGGGTAAGTTGAGCCCTCGGTACATTGGACCGTATGAGGTTGTTGAGCGTGTGGGTCCTGTTGCGTATCGGTTGAGGTTACCTCAGGAGCTAGAGAAGATTCATGATGTGTTCCATGTTTCTATGCTCCGGAAGTATAGATCTGATCCTTCACATGTGATGCCTGTGGAGGAAGTGGTTTTGAATCCGGATTTGACCTATGATGAGGAACCGGTGAAGGTTCTTGATTCAGATAGCAAGGTTCTTCGTGGCAAGACCATTGAGTTGGTGAAGGTGCTGTGGAAGCATCGAGGTGTTGAGGAAGCCACGTGGGAGCGGAAGGAAGACATGTTGAAGCAGTTTCCTTATCTCTTTCCTTCAGGTAAATTTCGAGGACGAAATTTCTTAAGGGGGGGAGAGTTGTAACGCCCCGGTTTTGGGCTTAGAAGTCTTGGGCGTTGACCGGTCGGTCAAAGTGCTGTTTGAATCGTAAGAGGTTAAATTAGGAAAACCTAGTTCGGGTTGCATTAAAGATATGGAAAAATGTTCTAAAATCATCTTTTAATATAATTAAGTGAACTGTGAAATCAATTTTGGAAAATGAGTTTTGGAAGTGTGACATTTTGGCTAGTGACCAAAATGTAATTTTCGCAAGTTTGGTGGCTGTTTTATAAAGGGTTGAAACTTTGAATCTTTAAGGAGCTATTAATCCAAAAGTGGTTTCTCCAGATTTTTCTAAGATAATTTGAGTTATAATTCTGATTTTAAAGATATCAAAAAGGAGGGAAAAACTTATTTGGCTAATTTTCATAACTAACTTCTCATTTTCTTTCTCTCATTTTCTCTCAACCCAAACACTACATTTCCAGAGATTTGTTTCTGATTTTCTCACCTAAATTCCTCCTTTCAACCCTCATTTGATTCCTAATCATTGTTTCTTCAAAACCTCTTCAATTGCTACAAGTTTCATCAAGGTTTTTCATTCCAAAAAGAGGAGAAACTCAAGTTTGGAGGTAAGAACGTCCTTCTCCTCTGAACTTCAAGTTCTTTACTGAAATTCCTAAGTTTTCAATCCTAAATTGATGTTTAATTAAAGGTTTTAAAGTGTTGAAATGGATCTTGGCTTATTATGCAAGATTTTGATGATTTTTGATGATTTTCGTTAGATCTGAGTAATCTGTGATTTAAGAGGTGTTTTTGATGTTAAATGATCTCTAAAATGATGTGGAATTGAGTTTTGATTGATGCAATCCCGGATAGGTTGAGTTTCCTAAGTTTAGCTTGTGTTTCAAGGTAGTTTTTGTGGTGATCTTGTGGATCTGATGTTGCTGGAGGTATAAGGATGTTGTTAGGTTGTTTTTAGATGTTTTATGGTGTTAATGGAAGTGTGGTTTTGCTGGTTTATGGCTGGGCTTTGTTTAGAAGTGTTTCGGATGCATTTTCGGTTGTGTTTGATGGCCGAAAATGGAGGTTGAATGAGAGCAGCGAGTTTAGGTGCTTTCATTGAAGCAATTAATGCATGATGATGCATTAATCCTCTGCCTTGATGTGTTGAAACAGGGGAGACATCTTTGGATCCAAGATTGGTTGATCCGGAAGCTTGATTTGGTGCTTTGGCTTGAAGCAAGGTGGAAATCGGTGAGTGAAGTTGGGTTTTCAGATTTTAAAACCAAGGTTTGAAGGTTTTGGGAGCTTAGTCTAAGTCTAAACAACTTTGCTAAGCTCAAGTGTAAGTTTTCGGATTTTCTCTCTAAGTGGTGGCCATGATTTTGTTGTGATGCAAAATGGTGAAATGCATGTTTTAATTACTGTTTTGAAAGCATGTTTTAGCATGGTATTTGCTGATGTTTTAAGCCATATGTTGAAGGTAACTCTAGGTAGGAGTTCCTTGATTTTATACATTGAAATAATGTGGTTTGATGCTTTGAAATGCATGTTGAATATGGCTTGGTTTAATGCTTTAAAACAGTGGATTATATGATGTAAAAGATGTATATTGGCAAGTGATGTTTTGAAAATGCTAAGGTCACTAAGGTGGTTAAAAGTCCTTGAGTGAGCCTTGTTACCTAAGGACATCAAGGTGGTTAAAAGTCCTTGGATGATTCTTGTTGCGGACACTAAGGTGGTTAAAAGTCCTTAGGTGATCCTATCCATGGTGGTTAAAAGTCCATGGCCAAGGTGGTTAAAAGTCCTTGGGACCAAGGTGGTTAAAAGTCCTTGGGGTGATTCAAGCATTGGACACAAAGGTGGTTAAAAGTCCTTGTGTGGTCCTCATCCATGGTGGTTAAAAGTCCATGGCCAAGGTGTTTAAAAGTCCTTGGGGCCAAGGTGTTTAAAAGTCCTTGGGAAAGTTGTTGAACTTGTTTTTATAAATGAAATGTATCACTTGAGCCAATATGACATGTTGAGAATATTGTGAAGCATGAGATGCTTGTTTTAATGATATGTTGAAGCATGAGATTGCTTGTTTAAAAGTATGCTTTTGAGCATGTGCAAAGGTTGATTATAAGCATGTTTTGTAAATGTTTTTAATTGCATTATTGAATGGTTTTTCAAGAGCACTCCTCACTAAGCTTTTGCTTACGCTCTCTCGTTTTCTTAATTCAATAATGCAGAGCACTAGAGTATCTTGAAGGGCAGCAAGAAGGGCAAGAGTTCAAGTACAAGTAGAGCTCAATGTATGGAAGGTTTTTGTTAAACATTTTAGCTTTTGTATGATTTGGCAATGGGGGACCAATGTGTATGTTTTGGGAGGTGTTTGGAACTCCCTAAGTATGTTGAATGTTGTTATGGATGCTGGTTTTTGGATTGGATCTTTATATGCTTGTTTTAGAAGTTAATGCTTGAATAGCTAGCTTGTGTAGGAAGCATGCCTATAGAATTGGGGCTTTTTGCTTGTGATGTTGTTTTGATGAATTGATGTTGCAAATATGTCTTATATATGTTGAATTGCATGCTGGTAAAGTTTGGTAGTATTTGGAGCATGTTTGAATGATCAATTGCATGTTTTGGTATGCTAGTTTGCTGAAATCTGTGCAGGCGTTTCGGAACAGTGTGCACCGTTTCGGAACGAGTGCCTGGAATGAACCCAGGGGTCCGAAACGGTATGCACCGTTTCGAAACGGTTTGGTCTCTGCCAGACCCCCGTTGCGGAACTGGTATCGGAACGGCCCGTGTTTCGGAACAGGGTCAACCTGTTTCGGAACGATCGACCGTTGGGGGCTGACATGGGCAGTTATATGTTTTGAAATGTTTGCGTTTTGGTCCTGAATCTTGTTTGTGCAATTGTATGAGTTTGAGAAGTCCTTTTGAGCTGAAATTTCACAGAGAAGCATGAAACCTGACTAATTTCAAGTTGGTAAGATTAATTTGGGTTAAGTCCTTTAATTTATCAGAAATTACAATTTGGTCCCTAAAGTTGTAATTTGTTCAATTGGGTCCCTGTTTGATCTCTGATGTTTGTGATCTTTGAGTATGTTGTTTGTGTGATCACAATTAGGGTTAATGTGCATTTAGATAAGATTAAAAGGAAAAAAAAGGGTCGTTAATCAAGGTTGACTTTGGTTTTCCCCGTGTGACTTTCTTAATTCGGGTCAACCGTCTAGGCCGGATTAAGGGGGTTACAAGTGAGTCATTTTTCTCATTTAGTTCTTGAATAATCTTTTTATTCCTAATGACCGACTCCTTATACTTCTCAACTAATTCATCATATACCTCTTGCAACTCATCATATGCATCATTTAATTCTTCATATGAAAAATCTAAAGTAGATGAGTTAGAGGTTACCAAGGAGGAATCTTCTTCAAGTGCCATGAGGCAAAGGTTAGCCACTTCTTGTTCGTCATCCTCCGATGACTCCTCATCACTCCAAGTAGCAAGCTTGGCTTTGAGTCTTTTCTTCTTCTCAAAGCCCTTCTTCTTGAGTTGAGGGCACTCCGAACGGATGTGGCCGGGTTGTTTGTACTCAAAGAAAATGATAGGATCCTTTCCTTCTTCTTTGTTCTTCCCTTTGAAGTCCATCTTTCTTTGTATTTTTCTTCCCCGGTTGGACCTCATGAAGCGTGAGAACCGTTTGGCTATCATAGCCAATTCTTCAAGTTCATCCTCCTCACAAGATGAGCTCTCATCATATTGTGAAGCTTTAGCCTTGAGAGCTATTCCCATCTTCTTCTTCTTCTCAATCTCAAGCTTCTCTACCCTTTTCTCTCCTTTCTTCTTCTCATCTTCCCTTCCTTGCTTCATGATCTCATGAGTAAGGAGAGAACCCACAAGCTCATCAAGCTTCAATGTCTTCAAGTTCTTTGCTTCGATGATAGCGGTTCTCTTCCCATCCCAAGACTCGGGAAGTGAATAGAGTAGCTTCCGGACAAGCTTGTCTTCCGGTATGATCTCTCCAAAGCCCTTTAGACCATTGACAATCGTGGAGAAATGATCAAACATCTTTGACACCGTCTCATCGGGCTCCATCTTGAAATTTTCATAGCTAAGATTGAGAAGTCCAATCTTAGTTTCTTTAACATCATTGGTGCCTTCATAAGTGGTCTCAAGAGTATCCCACACTTCTTTGGCACTTTCAATGGATGAGACCTTTGAGTAGATGTCCGGACCGAAAGCACAAAATAACATGTGGAGAGCTTTATCATTGACTTGAATCTTTTTCCTCTCCTCTTCACTCATTTCCGCTTTCTTCTTTAGCACCATCTTGCCTTCACCGTCTTGCTTCAATGGTATGTATGGCCCATCCTCAATGACATCCCACACAAGATAGTCACTTGACTTGATGAATAGACGCATTCTATTCTTCCAAAAAGAATAGTTATCACCGTTGAAGAAGGGGGGCTTTGTGGTCGATTGTGACTCGTACATGCCGGAACCGGAGGTTGAAGCCATCTCTTGATATTTTGATGATCACACTCTTCCAAGGATCTCCTCTTGTGGTTGTTAATCCTCAAAGAGTTAAGCTCTGATACCAATTGTTGAGTGGATCGCAAGATCGAAATTGACCAAGAGGGGGGGTGAATTGGAAAATTAAAGCTTTGTGGTGGAAATTTGCAAATTAAAAATTGATGGACAAGAGATTTAGAGTGGTTCAAGTTCCAAATGAACTCTACATCCACTACCTTAGCTTCACTAAGGATTTGCAACAATTCCACTAAATCGTTCTTCCCCTTTTCTAGGACAAGGAGGCAACCCTTTACAATTTCGGTTGATTTTTCTACCCAAAAATCAACTCAACCCTCACACAAGTGAACAAAGAAATTTAATGGCTAATTAGATATCTCTCAATACAAATAATAGCCCAAATACAAGCACTCAACCCAATTGAACAAGATATGAATGAAAATTACAATTGGGGTTTTAGACAAAATGGGATTTTTGCACAATTGCTTGGATTTGATGTTTGGATGTTTGCTTTAGGATCAATTGTTGTTGCTGATGCTTTTGGATGTCTCTTTTATACCTTCTCATTGATTTCTAGCCGTTTGAGTGGTTGGGAACATAAATGGAGCCGTTGGAACCCTCTCTTACCACCATAAATGCAGTCTGCACCAACCCGTTTCGAAACGCGGGGTACCTGTTTCGAAACGGACTAAAATAGAAAGAGCCGTTGGGGTGCATTTAAGAGCCCGTTTCGAAACACCTTAGGGCCGTTTCGGAACGCTTTTGCCACTGTCAAGGGTCGTTTCGGAACGGTCTTAGCCCGTTTCGAAACGCCTTAACGACTTTCAGAAATTCAGTTAAAAACACATAACGGTCATATTTTCAAATTAAACCTAGGACCTGTTTCGAAACAATTTGGATCCGTTTCGAAACGGATTTGCTACTGTCAAGGGTCGTTTCGGAACGGCCTTGATCCGTTTCGAAACACCCCTTTTATCTTTATAAAATCAGCAAATATTTGAATCGTTGTACTCTTTTTAAATCAAATATGAAGAACAGTTTCGAAACGAGTGATACCGTTTTGAAACGGGGTCAAGTGTTTCAATACACGTTTCGGAACGATGGTCGACAGTGATGAAAACGTTTCGAAACGCCTGAAGGCCGTTTCGAAACAAGAGCTTAAAATTCACTGTTTTGACTTGAAACACTTAGAAAAAATATTTGAAAAACTTGTTTTTAACTTGGGCATAATCTTAAAATTATCTAGGGATATTTTGAGGACTTAAAATTCGTTTTGACATTTTCAATTTAGTCCTTAGGTTTTTAGTTATATCAAAATTAAAATATTTGTTTCACACTAATGTCGTTGCTGATGCATTGAGTCGTAACGCCGTTTCATATTTGAGAGCTTTGTTTGCTCAGATGATTTTGTACGACGATAGCAGTCTGTTGGTAGAACTTCGGGTTATTCCTACATTGATTTCTGATATTCGAGCTGAGCAGCCTAGTGATCCATTTTTTATGCATCGTATCAGGGTGGTACATGAGGGTACATCTCATGATTTCTCTATTGATCAGGATGGGGTATTATGTTTCCGTGGCCGGTATTGTATTCCGAGGAAATCTGGGTTAAAATAGGTTATTCTCCGTGAGGCACATGACAGTCCTTATTCTATGCATCCTGGTGGTGACAAGATGTATAAGAATCTTCGTGAAATGTACTGGTGGAAAGGTCTCAAGCGGGACGTCGTCGGATTTGTATCGAGGTGTTTGACTTGTCAGAAAGTCAAAGCAGAGCATCAGCGTCCGTCTGGGTTACTACAACATATTGAGATTCCTCAGTGGAAGTGGGAACGCGTGACTATGGACTTTGTTAGTGGACTTTCTTTGACTCCGTCGAAGAAGAATTCCATCTGGGTTATTGTTGATCGTTTGACGAAGTTCGCGCATTTCATTCTTGTCCGAGTTGACTATTCTTTGAGTAAGTTAGCTCGGCTTTATATTTCTAAGATTGTTCGACTTCACGGGGTACCGTTATCTGTTATTTATGACAGAGATCCAAGGTTCACTGCAAAATTCTGGGGGTCTCTTCATTCTGCTTTGGGTACTCGGTTGAACTTCAGTACATCTTATCATTCGCAGACAGATGGTCAGTCTGAGCGTGTGATCCAGATTCTTGAGGATATGCTGAGGGGTTGTATTCTTGATTTCAGAGGCAGTTGGGAGGATTTCCTGCTGCTTGTAGAGTTTGCTTATAATAACAATTATCATACCAGTATTAAGATGGCACCGTATGAGGCTCTGTATGGACGTAGGTGTCGTTCACCTATTGGTTGGACTAATTTGAATGAGCACATATTGTTAGGACCGAAGATTGTGCACGAGGCCGAGCAGACTGTTAGATTGATTCAGGGTCGGCTTAAGGCTGCTTTTGACAGACATAAGTCTTATGCCGATTTGAGACGTCGTGATCTTGAGTTTGAGGTGGGTGATGAGGTTTTCTTGAAAGTATCTCCTTCGAGGAAGGTACTCCGGTTTGGTCGGAAGGGCAAGCTGAGTCCTCGTTATATTGGCCCTTATCGGATTATTCGTCGAGTCGGACCAGTTGCCTATAAGCTAGAGCTACCACCAGAGCTTCAGCGTATTCACAATGTTTTCCATATTTCAGTGTTGAGACGTTATCATCCTGATCCGTCACATGTTGAGGATATTGAGGTCCGTCCTGATTTGCGTTTTGAGGAGAAACCTAATGAGATTCTTGCTTAGGATAAAAAGGTTCTCAGAAGGAAGACCATTAAGATGATCAAAGTCATGTGGCGTGGTCGTAGTCATGATGAGGCTACGTGGGAGCCCAAGACTGTCATCCGAGCTCAGTATCTACATCTTTTTGCTCCAAGTAAATTTCGAGGCCGAAATTTCTTTTTATCGTGGGAAGAGTTGTAACACCTCAATTTTTGCCTAATTTGAAACCCTAATTTAATTGAAATCTCTAAGTTAAAAACCCTAATAATTGGGAATTTTAAGTTAAGAACCTAATTGAATTTTAGTGATTAAATTGGGGATTTTCGGAATTTTAGTGACCAAATTGTAAAGGTTGTAAAGTTTAGGTGTCGTTTCATAAACCCTAGAAGGTTTGGTGGCACGCATTGTGATTTACTCTTTTGTTAGTGTATTTGTATTCTTTTGGCACCCATTTTAGATTTTCGGGTATTGCGCCATTCTCCTTATTTTTCTCTTTCGTGTCTTCTTCAAACAATCACCCTTAACCCTTCATCGTCATTTACCGTCTGACCAGGGGTCAAATGTTGTCCGTTCGACGGTCCGTCACCACCGTTCGACTTTCCGTGGCCGCGTGATCGAAATCCAGTCTCAGGTTTGCCTACTTGTCGCCGTTCTTCGCCGGAAACAACCAGGTTCTTTTGAGTTGCGCGTCGCCGGTTGTGTTGTTGTTGTTTTTGCCGTTTTGGTGTGTGGGTAAGTCTATGGTTGTTTGGTTTATGTGGGTTAGTTTAGTTTGGTCGGAATTGGTACATAAAGGTTACCGGGATGCGTTTCTAGCAGTGAATTCTGATTAAAGGAAAACCCTAATTTTCAAATCAAAGGGAAATGAGGGATTTTAGGTTTGAATCGGTCTGAACCGGGTTGACAAAACCGAACTGGTTCATTTTATAAACAGTCGGCTGACGTTAGTGTTGACTCGTTGACCCGTTGACTTTTTCAAAAAAGGCTATTTTATATTTTTCGACGTCCTGATTCTGTTCCGCTGCCCGTTTTCCCAAATTCGAACCTGAAAGATCATTTTGACCACTTTTATTCGTTTATACTTGTATTTAAAGATCTGAATATCGGAAGATTATTAGTATTATTAGTATTCGCAGACGACATTGACTCGGATAATGAGATCCTTCCTCCTCCACCTGGACAACCTCTTGTTGCTCAGACATCGGGATCCGCTCGTGAGTTTAATTATTAATATATTCGGTATTTATATTATCAGTGTCTTGGTATAGTAGTAGTATCTTCGATGGTGTATTTAATTGTTATAGGAGCTGACTCTGACCGACCTAGAGATAGAGCTGAGCGTGGCAGACGTCACCGTCGACGTTAAGTGTTAGTTACTTGAGGTGTGTTCTCTTTTGTGATGTCTGTTTACAGTGCTTTGTATGTAAATGTGTTGATTTGCTGAAATGTATACATGATGTGGTTTGATGATGTATGATGATAATATTTTGTTGATCTGTGATGTTTGACTTGTTCAGCATTCTGTTACGTTATGCAATAATTGCATATACATTTAGATTCGGATTATTGTATATCAGATTATATGATTATGCATTATGTTGATAAATAATGCATTCAGATTCAGAACTCGGATTTTATGTCATCTCATTATGGTTGGGATTCTGTACGGGGAAGTTCAGTAGCTTCATCCTTCGGGATGATGTCTACTTCGGATCAGTGGTTTCGCCCTACGGGCTGGATTCCACTTTGGATTGTGACGAGGTAGAGAGTAGTTTTGGGGAACCTTACTCTTCGGATGGTGATGTAGTTGGGTGCATGTCATATTGTGTTGCATATTCATTCTTACTTGTTTATGTGTTTGAATTGATTCATGATGGAAAAATTGTATTATGATAATATCTGATTGACTCTGTTGATATGATGATAATGTTAGTTCTGTTTGCACTGTAAAGACACACTGAGCATTATCGCCGACTCCCCCTTAGTTTCTATTTTCAGATACCCAGGTCTAGGCTACGGTACTTTGAGGACCTTGTTTTCCAGCTTTATTTATTTATTATTGTCAATATGATACTTGGACCTATTTATATTATATGTTTTATCAGATTGTTATTATATCAGATTTAGGATGTTTTATTTGGGGTTATTACGTTTTATCATGCATGTACACTTCGAATATTTAATGTTTTCAGGAATATGTTATTAATATATATTAAGCGATATTAGTATTATCTATTTTGGAATTTAAGTTTTGAACCAGGTTGCTTGCATGAGGGACAAGCTTTGAGCTTGACTCATTATATTCGACCCAGTACTTTTGGGTCGAGTTTAGGGGGTTACATTTAGTCTTATGGTGACATAGCATTTCTTCTGTTTTTGAAAGTCAGTGAGCCGTTTCTGAAGGCTTTAATTCAGTTCTGGAACCCTGGGTATTGTTGTTTTACAGAGAAGATATGATGCCAACTTTTGAGGAATACTTGACATTTCTCAATACGCCTAAAGTGAAAGAGAATTGGGTGCATACAAAGCCACCTAAGAACAAGAATTCACACTCAAAACTTGTTTCATTTGCCAGAATGGGTGATGAATGGGCCGAATGGTTGATACGGAAGAGAGGGGGAAGTTTCAATTTTCCTTGGTCACGCATTCGAAACATTGTTCCAGTTCATCCAGACATCACAAAAAGGGTAGACCTCTTGGCCATCTCAATTTATGGTTCAGTGATTTTTCCAAAGGTTTTGGGAAACATCGATGTGGCCCTATTAGACTTCTTTGAGCAGTTGAAGAGGAATGTCAATCCAGTGCCTGCAGTGTTAGCAGAAACCTTCATTTCTTTGAACGCTTGTCGGAAAGTGGAATACGTGCATTTTGGAGGATGTGCTATGTTACTTCAAGTTTGGGCCCTTAGCCATTTCTGGGAGTGTCGAACTTTGGCCTTATCGAATGTGTTCTCCCCAAACTTTTCCCTGCTTCAGGAGTTTTTGGCACAAGATTGGCCGAGTATGAAGAGAAGTAAATGGGTAGATATCTTTAGAGATCGTCATGACGAGGACATCAAATAGAGGGTGCCATGGATGGGACGTACACAAGTAAGATATAGATGTGGAGATTACAACTATATGATGTTGTTAGGTTTATGGGGAGGAATTAGTTTTGCACCTCTATTAGTATCACGCCAATATGGATCACGACAGTTTATTCCCTTCACTTTCGAGCTCGGCACGTCAGAATTCAAGTTCCAAGGGGAGTTTAGGCGAAATGTGCAAGAAATCAGCGATTCATGAAAGATGTGTTATTTTATGAAGACAGAGTCAGACAAGCATTGCATGTATACTCTCGATTATGATGTTTGGAGACATACGAGGATGAATGACAAGGTTATGTTACCTACTCTTGGGCTCGCCAAATCAATAGAGGAACATTTGAAGGTGGTCCCTTCGGAGGCTGACATTCTAAGGGAAGAGCTAAGACAGACTAAGTTAGAAATCGAAGCGCTTAAAGAACAGAATTTACGAGACAAGTTTGAAGTGAGCCTTGTTGTAGAAAAACACAAGGGAGAATCCAAACATGTGCGAAGAATGTATGAGAATTTAGAAGAGAGGTATAAGATCCATAGAGTTGATTTCCTTAAACTTCAAGCTACAGTTCGATATGTGGACCTTCGAAAAAGCCCATAACAATGGAGACAAGAGATAGAACAAGCTGTCGTGAAAGAGAAGGAACGTTGTAAGAAGGAGATAGAAAAATTCTGACGGGCCTTGGCCGGAGAAAGAAAGAAGGTGAAATAAGCAGTAGAAAATGAGAAAGGGAAAAGACCTCGAAAGGAGTCAAAGGAAGATTCGACCGCATGGAAAAGGCAAGCCCACGACAACAAAGTTCGTTTGCTAAAGCTACAATCAGTCTATGACGAAACCACCAAGAAGTTTAAGCAAAGTCAGGCCTTCATTATTGAGTTAAAAGCCAAAGTAGAGAATTTGAGTCAAACGGTTCATAAGATGCAAAGGGACCGTACCTATGAAGAGCTCCAGGCTCGTTTGAATGAGAATGGCTTCTTGAAAGAACGAGTTAAAGAAATGGATCATCTCCTTCAAGAGTACAGAACGAAGATTTTAGTTCTAGAAGATATCACTGAAGGAGGAAACGACTATTGGTTCACTCGCCTCAGAGATAATGCTCGAAGGTTCCAAAAAAGGGATGAATTTGACAGGATGATGATGACACATGTCCAAGACGTGGCCAAGCAAGTGACAATATTAGCAACTGAAGCTGTAGCCCTTCGGCAATATGTCAAGCCCGTTGGAGAAGTGGGACCAATACTCATGTGACTAGTTGAAGAAATCAAGGAGTTAGGCGTTCGAGCAAAAAAAAATATTTGCAATTCCAAAAGTTGTAATAAAACTTCCGTATTTATTAAAGAGTTTCCTTTCATGAACAGATTTTCAATGGAATTGATGACCCCTCGATTGCATTCATGCATTTGCATTACCATGTTTGCTTTGTTGTTTGCTTTTTTTGTGAATTCATTTGTGCATACATCCATTCATGTCATAAACTAACTTAATAATAAAAACGACAGAATATCCAAAATTTCTAAGACAACCCATAAATACGGTACACGAGCCCAAACCCAAGCCATGAACTCTGAGGAAAGGTTGGAAACTTTGGAGGCGAATCAAAAGAACATTCAGGATAAGCTAGAGAAAATGGAGGTTGACATGAAGCAACAAGTTGAAGCAGTCCACCAAAAGACAGTCAGTTCGATAGCTGCATTTCTTGGATTCAAGGACCCAAATGCGGTTGAAGAAGGAGGAAATACTTCTGCCATTCCACGATTCCCAGGGATGACCTTTAGGAAGGAGGCTGCTGCCAAGGCCAAAACACCCATTCATATAGCTGAATCTTCCACTCATGTCAATTACGAAGTGCCTGACCTTGATGAAGTCGCTGATAAGGCTCAAACTGAAAAGAAGTTAGAAGAGAAATACGAAAAGTTAGAAGGATTGTTCAAGTCCTTCCAAGATGAAGCTACTTATGGTGGAATGGATGCCAAGGATCTGAGCATAGTAACCGGTTTGGTTGCGCCACCAAAATTTAAAATCCCAGACTTCGAGAAATATAATGGGACCACATGTCTGTCAGCACATCTTACCATGTACTGCAGAAAGATGTCAATGTACCTTGATAATGAGAAGCTGCTCATTCAATGCTTTCAAGACAACCTAGTAGGGTCTGTTGCACGTTGGTACTCGCAGTTAAGTCAAGTGAGCATCAAATCATAGAGAGACCTGTCTAGGGCCTTCAGTGAGCAATACAAACATGGATCAGACATGGTTCCTACTCGTCTAGTCTTGCAAGGGATGGAGCAAAAGCACCACGAGAGCTTCCGCCAATACGCGCAAAGGTGGAAGGATGTAGCGGCACATGTGCAGCTGCCGTTGCTAGAAAATGAGATAACCCCAATGATTGTAGAAACACTAAAGGGTCCATTTTATGATTGTATGCTTAACCACGCCACGAAGAACTTTGCAGATATGTTAATGAATGGTGAACTAATCCTGACAGCCATGAAGAGCGGAAGATTGGACAGTGGGGAAACCAAGAAGACATATAGGAAGAAGGACAACAATGAAGTCAATGCAACGAATGTCTACAACCTCAATTACTCAACATGTGTGGTGTTTAACAAGCCTAACACCTTCAGCAAGCCCAACACCTCAACTCTGGCAGTCGTAAATGCCCCAAAAAAAGAGTGAAGGTACCAAGGAAATTCGAGGCCTTACTTTCCTCCTATCCCAATAACTTATGCAGAGTTGTTTGTCGAGCTGGTCAAGTCGCAGATGGTGCTACCTAGGCATGTTCCTCCGTTCTCACCTCCCTATCCACCGTGGTATGACGAGAAGGCCCAATCTGAATATCATGCAGGAGTAAGGGAGCATACCATCGAAAACTACACCGCATTCAAAAGGGTGGTGGATGATCTAAGAAAATCATGCATCTTGTCATTCGAAACTACAGAAGAAAAAGGAAACCCTTTGCCAAACCACCAAAAGATGAAGGTGAATGCAATGCTCGAGGAAGAGAAGAGGATGATCAAGGAGAATGTCGAAGAAATTAAAGCGCCTCTGACTTGGGTATGGGATCAATTAGTAGCAGCCGTGATATTGAAGGAGGAGAACCCGAAGATGAAGGATGATGAAAAACCATATTGTAAGTATCATGGAGCTGAAGAACATGAGCTCCATTGTTGCCCAGAGTTTAAATCGATGGTTCAAGCCAAGATGAATAGCAAGGAACTTGTGTTTTTCGAAGAGGGAGATGTTGAGCACGAAACAAATGTATGTGCTATGGAGGAAATCTCCTTTGGGAAGTAAGGGGAGGAAGTTAAGGAAGAAAGGCGAGGAAGGCCTTATCCTGTGGTGATCTCGGTGAAGAGGGATCGATTCAGGTTGGGCTTTAGGCCCGATAAGTGGCAAAAAAAAGTGGAGAAGTAGTAGGCGAGCATGAAAATGAAGCAGAAAGAGGAAGAAGTTAAAGGGGAGCTCATGACGTACCCACCCCTAAGCGCTATCTTCAAGACTGAAGGGCTTTTAGATCCTAATGCCCGCTTTGATGAGGAGGAGAAAAGAAAAGATGAATTATGCGATGTTTTTGAGAATTTGAGCATCAACGCCATCATAGACGAGGAGGAAGAAGAAAACAAATATCTATCCAAGATTTTCCCCTACGCTGAATTGAAGAACTGGACCGCGGAAGTAGTCCCAAAAGTTTTTAAAACTGCCTTAGAGTAATTCTCAAAACCAACTCTTTTACCCTTAGACCCTGGGGTAATTAGAGATCTTATGTAAAAGGGTCTATTGTCAAAACCATGATTTGAATTTCAATAAAAGACGCATTTTTCCCAAATTATATCTTGTGGCAAACTGTCTTTCGTAGAAACAACAAAACCAAAAGATCATAAAAACCCAAAAAGCAAAAACAAACCCTAAAACATAACAAATCATATCATTTCATTTATTCTCTCTTTCTTGGTACATATATTTGCCTCCTTTTTTGCAGGTTTTTAGATATCAATGGTCCAAATGACTCCGAATCAGATTCTGAGGTTAATTTTGAGTTATTGCTATGTTTAGAAGAAGTTGAGAGTACGAGTGATGAAGAAGGGTATGGCTTGTCAGATGATATGCTTAGAATGGTAGAAGGGGAGGAAAAGCAAATTCTGCCTCACAAAGAAGAGTTAGAGGTTTTGAATCTTGGGACTGAAGAAGAGAAGTGTGAAGTAAAGATTGGAACCTCCATCTAAGTTAAGACATAACAATATTTGATTGAGCTTATACAAGAATACAAAGACATCATCGCCTGGTCATACCAAGATATGCCTGGTCTCGACACGAATATTGCCATGCATTGGCTTCCAATAAGAGAAGGATGTGAGCCCGTGAAACAAAAGCTTAGAAGAATGAAGGCTGATACACTTTTGAAAATTAGAGACGAGGTCAAGAAGTAGTACAATGCAGGATTCCTCGAAGTAGCTAAGTATCCAAAATGGGTGGCAAACATCATCCTAGTGCCTAAGAAAGATGGAAAAGTAAGAATGTGCGTCGATTACAGGGATCTTAATAAAGCAAGCCCCAAAGACAATCTTCTGCTTCCACATATCGACACCTTGGCCGATAATATAGCTGGCCATTCCCTTTTCTCGTTCATGGACGAATTTTCGGGTTACAATCAAATAAAGATGTGCCCAAAAGATGTGGAGAAGACTAATTTTGTAACGATTTGGGGAACCTTCTGCTATAAGGTAATGCTCTTTGGATTGAAGAACACAGGGGCAACGTATCAGAGAATTATGGTCACTCTTTTCCATGATATGGTGCACAAGGAAATAGAAGTTTATGTGGACAATATGATCGCCAAATCCAGAACGGAAGAAGAACATTTAGTAAACTTGAGTAAGCTTTTTCAAAGATTGAGGAAGTTTCAGTAATCCTGCCAAGTGCACATTTGGGGTTACTTCTGGGAAATTGTTAGGCTTCGTAGTGAGTAGAAGGGGAATTGAAATCGACCTAGACAAGATAAAGGCCATACAAGAGCTCCCACCTCCTCAGACACAAAAGCAAGTTTGTGGATTCTTGGGAAGGTTGAATTACATAGCTCGTTTCATCTCTCAACTTACAAATAAGTGTGACTCAATATTCAGATTGCTTAGAAAGAACAACCCAGGGACCTGGGATGAAGAATGGCAAGCAGCTTTAGAAAAGATCAAGGAGCATCTAACTAATCCTCCAGTTTTAATGCCACCCATTTCAGGGAAACCGTTAATACTCTATTTGACAGTATTTGAAAATTCAATGAGATGTGTACTAGGGCAGCACAACAAAACTGGAAGAAAGGAAAGGGCGATATATTATGTGAGCAAGAAGTTTACTGACTGTGAAACAAGATATACGCCAATTGAAAAGGTATGTTGTGCTTTGGTGTGGGCCACTAAAAGGTTTAGGCAGTATTTATTGTATCACACCACATGGTTGATCTCACGGTTAGACCCATTGAAGTTTATGATGGAAGCTCCATCATTATCCGGAAGAATAGCGCGATGGCAAATGTTGCTTTCAGAATACGACATCCAATATGTGAATCAGAAAGCGATAAAAGGGAGTGCCATAGCAGATTTTCTTGCTGGTCGTGCACAAGACGATTATGAGGCATTAGATTTCAGTTTCCTCGACGAGTATTTAATGTGTATTATGGAAGATGAAGAGTCACCAACAGAATCTTGGGTCATGCATTTCGATGGTGTTGTAAATGCTTTAGGGCGAGGTATTGGGCAATTTTGGTTTCGCCAGAAGGAGATCATTATCCTTTTACTTTCCATTTGAAATTCTTCTGCACCAATAATATGGAAGAATATGAGGCATGCATATTGGGTCTAAGGGAAGCCATTGATAGAAAAATTCGAAAGTTGAGAGTCTATGGGGATTCAGCTTTGATTATCTACCAAACACGTGGCGAATGAGAAACAAAAGATGCAAAATTGATAGAATATCACAATTTGGTCCTTGAGTTAGCTAAAGAGTTCGAGGCGATTACTTTTAAGCATCTCCCAAGAGAAGATAACCAGATTGCTGATGCGCTAGCTACTTTGGCTGCCACGTTTAAAGCAAGCGTGGATTCGGAGACGATACCCATTAAGTTACAAATGATGGAGTCCCTGACATATTGTTATAATGTAGAAGAAGAAGAAGGTTTACCGTGGTTCCATGACATTTTACAGTACTTAAAACTACAACGATACCCATCATAGGCTTCAGCAAATGAAAAGAAAATGATCAAGAAAATGGCATCAGGATACATCCTTGTTGGGGAGATCCTCTACAAACGAAGTCGAGACCATGTATTACTAAGATGCGTGGATGCAAAAGAAGCGTAGTTGATCTTGGAAGAAGTCCATGAAGGAATTTGTGGAACCCACCCTAGTGGTTTCACTATGGAAAGAAAGATTATGCGTTTTGGATATTACTGGTCAACAATGGAAGAGGATTGTATAAATTATTCTCGTAAATGTCACAAGTGCCAAATATACGCTGACAAGGTTCATGCGCCTCCTCAGTCTCTTGATGTCATGTCGTCTCCATGGCCATTCTCTATGTGGGCATAGATGTTATTTGGGAGATTCATTTGAAAGCATTAAATGGTCATCGTTTCATCTTGGTAGCTATTGATTACTTCACAAAGTGGGTATAAGCGGCCTCATGTGCAAATGTAACTAGATTTATGGGGTCTGTCAGAAAGTATAATCACTAAAATGACTCTAATTTGAACAACCGAATGATTGATGGGGTCTATGAGCAGTTCAACATCAAGCATCATAACTCAGTAGTATACCGCCCAAAGATGAATTGAGCAGTAGAAGCAGCCAATAAGAATATTAAGAAGATAGTCGCGAAGAGGACTGATACGTATAAAGATTGGAAAAAAAGTTATCATTTGCTTTGTATGCATATCGAACAGCAATACGAACATCTACTGGGGCAACTCCATTCTCGTTAGTATATGGACTTGAAGCTGTGCTACCAATCGAGGTGGAGATACCATCGTTGCGAGTCTTGATGGAAGCCAAGTTAGATGAGGCAGAATGGGTTCAGGCAAGGTATGGCCAATTGAACTTAATCGATGAAAAGAGGCTGAAAGCTGTATGTCGTGGTCAAATGTACCAAAGAAGGATGATTAGGGCTTATGAAAAGAAGGTTCGCCCTAGAGAATTCCAAGAAGGCGATTTGGTCTCAAAAAAGAAATTGCCAATTCAAAGTGATCCTCAAGGAAAATGGGCACCTAATTGGGAAGGACTGTACATTACGACAAAGGTTCTTTCAGGTGAAGCATTAATTTTAGCTGAGATGGATGGAAACGAGTTTTAAAACTCGGTAAACTCTGATACTGTCAAGAAATACTATGCCTGAAGAAGAAGAAGAAAAAAAGGAAGAAAGGAAGAAAAAAAGAAGGGAAAAAAGAAAAAAAGAAGAAAAAATGATGGTTCAAAATGAAAACCCGCAAAGGGCGTTTTGATACCAAAGGAGGGTTTGAGTTGAAAATCCGTAAAGGGCGGCTCAGATAATTTGACAGATTTTGAGGCTCCACAAATCATGTATTGTACTCAAGGTTTCCTCGACACTGGTAGCATTCAAGTTTACTTATAGCGTTTGAAAAGAGAAGTTTGTGCTATTGATATTTGAGTACTTGTTTACCTTCTTTTTTTATAAACCTTTTTGTGTTTGCCACAACATTAATAAATTTTTTTCATGAATTTTTTTCTTTCTTGTTTCTTTCCCTATCCTTGTTAACATCTTGCTTTGAAATAAGAATTAATGGATTTTACAATCATTTATATATGCAAAAGATTTTTTAGCATTACTCTAAGAATGTTTTGAAAAAGTTCAGGGACCATGAAGTGTTCCATAACTATTTATTTGGGGCATATGGTGTTATAATATTTGAAATAAAGGTAAAAGCCTTGTTGCGAAACTTTTTTTTAAAAAGAAGAGAAGTCGTACAAATGTTTGGGCGCTTAAACAACATTTCTTAACCATTAGCCTTCCTTACATGATAATAAGAGTAGCCTTATAAGGTCGAAACTTGACTTAGTGCATGCATCCCTGAATACGGAAATGTCGATTAGAAAGATCTATAAGGATTAAATGTTTTTAATGAAGTGTGAATAGGGTGTAAAGATTGAACTAGTCATCAGAAGATCAGAAAAAAGTCAGAATTGTTTATAACTCGAGTGATTTCCAAAGCAAAGGAGATGGCTTTATTTCGGAGAAGGGTGAATTCAAAGTCGAAAAGCCAAGAAGGGTTGAAAGAAGAGAAAAGCAAATTGTTTAACCTACACAAGTTTAGCAGAGAGAGTTCATGTTAATCGGGTTGGCCTTGATAACCAGAATAAAATTAAGAAAAAATGGTCTAAGAAAAAGAAATTTTAAAAGAAAAAACTTGTCATGCATTCATGTTTTAGACATCACTATGGGCACGCACATCATAATTGTATTGCATGTTGCATTTTTGTTTTCTCAGGTACTTGAAAAACCTGTTCAAATAAGAGTTTGCTTATTCATCCAAGCATAAGGTGGATGAAGTTTTTTAGAAGATTCGCCTATCCGTTCAGGCATAAGGAGAATGGAGTTTTCTTATTCATCCGAGCATAAGGAGGATGAAGTGTTTAAGAGGATTCACTTATCCGTTCAAGCAAAAGAAGAATGGAGCTTGCTTATTCATCCAAGCATAAGGAGGATGAAAGTTTTCAGAAGACTTGGCCTAATTGAGCATTTGGGAGGACAAACCCCAACTCATTTGCTTAGGCATTTTGGGAGAATAGAACCCTGCTCAACTATTCGAGCATAAGGAGAATAGAACCAGCCTATATGTTCGGGCATTTGGAGGATGGAACCCAAATCAACTATTCGAGCATAAGGAGAATAGAACCAGCCTATCCGTTCGGGCATTTGGAGAATTGAACCCAACTCAACTATTTGAGCATAAGTAGAATAGAACCAGCCTATCCGTTCGAGCATTTAGAGAATGGAACCCAGCTCAGCTATTCGAGCATAATGAGAATAGAGCACGCCTATCCGTTCGGGAATTCGGAGAATGGAGCCAACCAGTGAATTTGTGAAAATTTGTGTCTTTTTGGTCTTTGTTTTATCTTTGTTTCACAGAGATAAGCAAAGAGGGGCAGCTGTTGTCACTAATATTTCACCTTAATTTTTAATAACCAAAAAATATAATAAAAATCCTTTTAAACCCCACCTTTTAAATGAATAAAAACCCATTAAAAAAACTATTTCAAAAAGGCCACTTTTAAATAAAGAGAACAAAGCCCATTTTGTTATGTTGAAGCCCATTTTTAAAGTAAAAGAAAAAAAAAGAAAAGGGGGAAATAAAAAATATTATTATGGTGTTTAATAATTATGAAAAAAAGAAGAAATAAAGTGAGGCAATAATTTTAAAAATGTGATAGAAACAGTAAAAAGAAGCCAAAAATCAACAAAAAAAGAGAAAAGAAGAAATAAAATAAATGAAAATAAAAAATAATAAAAAAGGGGGAACCATCGCGCACCACGCGCCAGCGCGTGGGCTACGCGCGCGCGAGTTGGTTCCCCACCAAACCCTCGTCGCACGACTCCATAGTGGTCGGCCGGCGCCTCAAGTCACGGCCTGCGACGCCGTTGGTATCGGCTGGTTCGCCTCGCCGTCCCAATGCCACCAACCCCGCTCGTCGCCGCCGTCTGTGCTCACCGGAATCTACAAAAAACTGAGAAAGGTAGTCAAACTCTAGGCTCAAATCAAGGGGAAAATTCAGCTCGAATATTCAACCAAATCGGATGAGGGTAGAGGGCTATTGCCGAGAATCAAGCCCTTGGTCGGATTTAAGCTTCAATTTGGGGATTAAATCCCGATTTTGCTTGAATTTGAAGCTCAATTTTTAGTATAAACCCCCTTTACTTGTTCAACACACAATTTGAGAGAAGAATCACTAAAAAATGTTCAAGGAAAAATATGAAAATTCTCTGAATTTTTCAAGAGTTGGCTGGAATTTTTTTAGAAAAAAGTTCGAGTTCGGAGCAATTTTCCGGAGGTGGTTTGGAGCAATTCGAGAAGCTTGAATTCGAGTTCATCGTTCATCGTTTTTTCCGGTAAATTTCTATCTTTTCCTCGTTTATTTTTTATGTTAATTTTATGTTTGTTCTTGGTTGAATTTTTGGTGTTTTTGTTTGTGTTGTTTGTGAATTTTTAGGTTGCTCTCTCGAAGTCGGAAAATCGTTCGCGATTCCGGTAACTTTTTTTTTTCGTTTTAAATTTTCGTTTAAATTTTAGATTGATCTTAATATTTTTTGCATGCTTAAAAAATGTTGTTAGGATGATTTTGATCTTTAGGAATGTAAAAATAAATTTATAAGATGTTTAGATTTAAAATGCATGAATAAATTAAATAAATGTGGTTAATTTGAAAAACTTGAAATTAGGAATTTAATTAGGAAAAAATAACGTGATGTGTAAAATAATAAAATGGCTTGATTTTGAAAAATAAAAAAAAAGATTTTTATGAAATTTGGTTTTTAATAAATAGGCAAAATGATTTTAAAAGAAAAAATAATAAAGATATTTTTTAGGAAAAAGGAAATAAATTTTCAAAAAAAAAGAGAAGAAAATAAAAAGATTTTAAATAAAAGTTTAGGGTCTATGGTAAAAAATAAATTTTTGAAAAGAGAAAAAATTAAAAAGAAGTTCATTTAGGGGAAAATAAAGTTTTTTTGTAAAGGGATCGTTTTAAAAGAAAAAAAAATTAAAAATAGAAAAAATGAAAAAGAGTTTAAAAAGAGAGAAAACTTTTTTGAAAAAGAAATATAAAGGGTAAAAAATTAAAAAATTAAAAAAGGTAAAATATAAAAAAGAGTCTTAGTTTAGGAAATAAGAAGTAAAAAAGAAATAAAGGCTTTTAAAAGGAATAATAAAAAGGGTAAAACTAAAAAAAATAAAAGGTTGTTTGCTTGTTTTAGAAATAGGTGAAAACTTAGGATTAGAGATTAAAGCTTAGATAGAGACTTGTTTGGTGAAAAATGTTCTTCATAAAAATAAAATACACTTAAGTATATTTAAACTTTAAATAGGAATAAAAGACTTAGACACTTTTAGGGCTTTTAAAAAATCGAACTTAGAATTAAATAAAATGCTCAACGCGACTAAATTTCTTTGTTGTTTGAAAAGTGAAAACCTAATCAATGCGGTGTCTTATCAAACGAGAATGAAGGGTTAGTGCCAGAAATGTTGGCAGTGATTAAAGTTCATCTCCCGGGCGATAAGGCTGTTAAAATAGACTAATATTCATTAAACGGATAAATAAAGTCGAACATTTTTGAACTTACAAATTCTAGTTTTGAAAACGATTTTAAAACCAATTAGGTACCAATTTTGGGCGTCGTGGGGGTGCTAACCCTTCCCCGCGCGTAACCGACCCCCAAATATAACACCCCTCACCCGGATTAGGGGCAAGGAGCGTTATATTAACATAAACAGATTCGTATTAGTAGGCACAGCGGAAGGGGTTATCTTATTACAAATTCGTGTGACATTTTTTTTTCCTTTCGGATACAAACAAATATAACTTTGCCATCTTATAACTATTCATTACCCAAGTAGAAACAATCATATTAATACAAACATTATACGTATTTCATACCAATTCCATATCATAATTCTATTAATGCTAAAGTCATTTCAACCCAATCGGTTATGCAATCTTAATCTAACAACCAATTCACTTAAGTTACATATTCATACAAGATAACATGTTCATACGATCCAAATAACAAATTTCCCAATTAATTAACTAAGCTTCATTCGAATGAATCAATTTAAATCTCACCCCATTCGATAATCATTGAATTTATCCAATTGGTAATATATTTACAAACTTATAGTTTCATTCGAATTACAAGGTCAAGTTCATTTAGCTTATACATTACCCAATTATTATTTCCCTAAATTGGTCATTCGAATAGCACACATATAATCCAAAACATACATAGCCGAACATACATCATACTTATATATAATTAAGCATCACAATTGGTTCATACAATCCATAGCATTTAGTTTCCCTTTTACAAAATAACCGGGGTAACAAAGGCTAAAACCTAACGGTTGCCTATACAAAAAGAGACTATCCACAAAAAGAATCAAGCCCTACATATATATACGGGCGATCTATACCCCAACATTTACCCCCTTAATTACATAACAAAATATAGGGAAACATGTTAAAAGTCTATGTGGAACCGAAATAGTAGTTCATAAACATGACCAACAGGCCGAACTGCACTAACATGCCAAACGCTAAGCCACCCACCATGAGTATGACAAAGATAGGGAAAATCATACTTAATCTGAGTACGGTAAAGTCTCGGGTTGAGGTTGACGATGCTAGAACCTGAAATTTTAGGGGAAGGCAGGAAGGTTCGAGTGGTAAGTACATTTCGTACTTAGTGAGGAAACCCTATTCTATCCGGTTTCCAAACTAACATTGTGATCAAACAAATTTAATTTCACTTTGCATATTAGTTCATTCGAATGAGCCAAGCAAGATAAGTAACAACATTATCAATAATCAAACATCAATCATTCGAATGTATATACACATGAAAATCAAGTAAATTCCAATCGAATGAACTAAGTAAAATAGACCACAACATTATCCATATCATATATTAATCATTCGATCATGTATGCAAAGAATTTAAGAAATTTCCATTCGAACACATGCCACCAAATATACATTTTTCATAAGTCATTTACACATACAAGCCATGAAGCCTAATTTAACTTCTATGTATCATATCATCACAATCAAGGTTCATAGCATATCAAGTGTAACAAAATCACCAAATTTGGCATGTCATTCGAATGCTTCCATAAGTAATTTCATTAATTTCCTTCAAATTTCAGATTTCAATTCTTTAATCGTTTGATTAATCAAATTGCAATGCCTTGGATAGTATAGTTTGATAGGTAAGCAAGTCACATATAACAGAGGTTGTGAATCAAATTCACCATGTTAAGGTACCACGTACCAATTCGTATCACATATAACATATTAAAATGTCCGCAGACATTTAACAAGTAGGTACACTTACGTACCACAATATCGAGTACACTAACGTACCGATTTTCTTATTGAGCTCAGACTCTAGGCTAGCCGTACTACCTAAACAAAGTGTACACACCAAGGGCTTTGCATTTAAGTCTTTAATTTAATCAGATATAATATCAATCGAATTTCAGAAATTCTTAATTAATCCTTTCGATTAATTATTCATGATTTCATTTCCATTAACATAACATCATACAAGAACATATAACGATTTTACATGCTCAATTCGCATACTTCAAATCAAATTTCATATAATCCCATATTCATATCGCATGAATCAGAGTCACATTTCATAGTTCAACCATCAATTGAACAAATCAAGCTTAGGCATACATGGAATAGTCATCATAACCATATCTCATAATCCAAAATCATGCTATTCAAACATAGCTTATCATAACAACCAAAATCAGCATTGCTAAGTTCATATATAAGCAACAAAATCATCAATTGGTCAATTTCAGAATCAAACATATCGAACATCAATTTCACATTTAATCTAATACATATCAATATCACATAACACAAGCATCCAAATCAAATTTCCATTTTTCCTTCTTCCCTTACTAAATCGAATAGTAAATTAGTCAATTTCATGCTTATTATAATAAAAAATCAGAATGAGATAGTTGGAACTCTAATTCCAACTCTAAAGATTCGTTTCACTCACAAATCGCCGAGCTAGTTCGTAATTCGTACGCCTTTTGCCCGATCCGTATTCGATCCCGGAGTAGCCTCTTCTTCTACTCTTTCACTTCTAAGATCTAGAGCACTCAATACAAACAAATAACACATTTTCAGAATGCAATTCATGCAAATTAAGACTGAATTTCTCAATTTGATCGAAACAGTCCCTAAATTATTTAATCCAATTCGACAATTTCTAAATACTCTAATTCTTTCAATTAACTCTTAAAACCTTCAAATTGACCTTCGATTTTACTAGATTTCATATCCTTCAACATAAGACTCAACTTAATAATACCTTATAAGCTTCAATTTGGCCAATTTTACCGATTTCAATACCAATTTTCTCATTTTTCCAGTTTTTGTTCATTTCTGACCACCCAACTTGATACCCTTCGTTCTCCTTGTATACAACTCCAAATCAGGTGCCGTTTGTTTCAAATTTCAGATTACACATCCAATTTTAACATATCAAAATTTCAGATCAAACCGCCTAGTAATTTAATCTCTATGAATTTTTAAAGATCACTGTCCAGCTCGAATTAAGGCTGGACAGTTTTGCATGTTAACACATTTACCCTTTTCAGATTTTAACACAGCCTCTAAGACCTTGATTTATCATTTTTCCATGATTCTAGACATCTTAAGGTGAAACATATCAAAATTTCAGACTCAAACTCTCATCATAGAATTTCTTATAATTTTTCAAAGATGCATGTCGTGTACTCTACCAAATCTGTCACATACTTTACATGCATGCTCTTAACTTCTTATGATTCTTATGAATCACTAAAATTTCCAGCAATCACACTTAAGAACATTATGATTATGATTTTCTAAACACATTAAAGCTACTGATTTTTCCAAGAATTTTTACATACTCGGAAACTATAGAGAAAGAGCTACTTACTTATAATTTTTCCTTGAATTTTCTAATGGACTAACACCAACATGCAAGCTTCTTCTTCCTCACCGAGCCTTCAACCTTCTCTCAACTTTCTATATGTGTTTGTATATGTGTGAAAGAGTGAGGAAACTTAATTGGTTTGGTTTAGGATGGCCGGCTAAGAAATGAGAAAGTGGGGAACAAATTTAATGAACTATGACCAACATGTCATGTCTCCAACTAATCTCTCAAATTAACCCTTTATTATACCACTTTAGTCATAATAAATCATATATACCTTATAATTGCATGCAACTTCATGATCTAAATCCATTTTCTTTTGCCTTAGCATGCAAACCTTATATTTTCCACCTTGTTCGAATTGGTCACTAATCAATTTGACCAAATTTTTTTTACTTATACATTTGTTTACAATTTAATTTGGTCCATAATGAACCAAATTTCAATTCGAAATTTTAATAATTTAATCTAATTTTTCACTTAATCACTCAATTAGACCTTTAATTCCTCTAAGCTAATTTTGGGATGTTACATTTCTCCCCCCCCCTTAAGAAAAGAATTCGTCCCCGAATTCTTACCTGAATCGAACAAATGAGGGTATTGGTTTCGCATTGTTTCCTCAGGTTCCCATGTTGCCTCTTCCATCTTGTGATTTCTCCACAAGACTTTAACAAGTGCAACATTTTTATTCCGAAGTCTTTTGATTTCCCTATCCAGAATCTGCACTGGTTCTTCTTCGTAGGACAAATCAGGATTTAGCTCTACTTCTTCCGGCTCTAAGATATGAGAAGGATCGGATCTATACTTTCTGAGCATTGACACATGAAAAACATTATGGATTTTATCGAACTCACTAGGGAGTGCAAGTCGATAAGCCACTAGGCCAATTCTTTCAGTGATTTCGAAAGGTCCAATAAAGCGAGGACTAAGCTTTCCCCTCTTTCCGAACCGAAATACTTTCTTCCATGGAGAGACTTTAAGAAAGACTTTGTCTCCCACATTATGCTGAATATCTCTTCGTTTCAGATCAGCATAGGCTTTCTGTCTATCAAAGGCTTGCTTTAGACGAGAATGAATGATTTGGACTTTCTCTTCTGTTTCTCTGAGCAATTGGGGTCCTAAAACTTTATTTTCACCAAGTTCGGACCAACACAGAGGTGTTCTGCATTTTCTGCCGTACAATGCTTCAAAAGGAGCCATCTGAATAGACGACTGATAGCTATTGTTGTAGGCAAATTCAACTAAGGGTAGGGATTTCTCCCAATTCTTCCCAAAGTCAATAATGCAAGCTCTAAGCATATCTTCAAGAATTTGAATTACTCGTTCAGACTGACCATCAGTTTGCGGATGGAAAGCTGTACTTAGATTCAATTTTGTTCCCATAGCTCTCTGTAGAGTTCTCCAAAATCTAGAAGAAAATCTTGGATCACGATCAGAGACAATGGAGATAGGAATTCCATGTAGCCGGATTATTTCCTGAATGTACAGATTGGCCAAGGTCTCCAAACTGTAGTTAATACGAATATGAATGAAATGTGCCGATTTGGTGAATCGATCAACAATCACCCAAATAGCATCATATTTTCTGGGAGAACAAGGAAGACCAGTCACGAAGTCCATAGTAATTCGTTCCCATTTCCACTATGGCAGTACGAGTGGCTGCAGTAGTCCGGTGGGAACTCTATGTTCAGCTTTGACTCTCTGACAATTGAGACATTTGGATACGAAATCATTGATAGCCGCTTTCATGCCAGACCACCAATACAAAGATTTGAGATCTTTATACATCTTAACCGATCCAGGATGGACCGAGAAAGAACTCTGGTGTGCTTCTTCCAGAAGATCTCTTTTCAGATTTTCATCATTTGGAACACAGATTCTATCTTTGAAGTAAAGAAGACCATTTGTGTGAATACGGAATCCTTCACCAGATTTTGTATCCAACTTGGAAACAATATCCTGAAGTTCTGGATCAGCTTTCTGAAGATTTTCAATCCTTGAGATTAGACTGGATTGAATTTGAAGTTCGGACAGAAATCCTTGCTTCTGATATACTCGAAGGTGAGCATTGATAGCAGTCGGAGCTACAAGAATAAAATACCACTTTTTAATCAGAACTTTTATTATAACAGTTAATTTTTTTTTTAAAATTCGAAGATTAGAGACTTTACCCAATGTCGGTTTACGACTCAAGGCGTCAGCAACCACATTGGCCTTTCCTGGATGATAGTCAATGACTAAATCATAGTCTTTCAATAACTCCATCCATCTACGTTGTCTCAAATTCAGATCTTTTTGAGTTAGGAGATACTTTAGGCTCTTGTGATCAGTGAACAGATAACACTTTTCACCGTACAAGTAGTGTCTCCAGATTTTGAGAGCAAACACAATAGCAGCAAGTTCAAGATCATGCGTTGGATAGTTCAATTCATGAGATTTCAGTTGGCGTGAAGCATAAGCAATCACATTATCACCTTGCATTAGAACACATCCAAGACCCGCATGTGAAGCATCACTGTACACAGTATAATCTTTGCCCGGTTCTGGTTGGATCAAAACTGGGGCATGAGTCAAGGCTGCTTTAAGTTGGTCAAAGCTTCGCTGTTGCTTTTCAGACCATTCAAATGGTTGATCTTTACGAAGAAGTTTAGTCAAAGGTAAGGCTATAGAGGAAAACCCTTTGACAAACCTTCTGTAATAACCAGCAAGACCAAGGAAACTCCTTATTTCACTGACATTTCTGGGAGGTCGCCAATCCATGATTGACTGAATTTTCTTCGGGTCAACTTTAATCCCTTCTGCAGAAATTACATGACCAAGGAAAGATACTTCCGATAACCAGAACTCGCACTTGGAAAATTTTGCGAATAACTGGCGTTCCCGGAGAGTTCGCAAGACAATGCGGAGATGACCAACATGTTCTTCTTTGTTACGAGAATAGATCAGGATGTCATCAATAAAGACGACAACAAATTTATCAAGATAAGGCTTGAACACTCTGTTCATGAGATCCATGAATGCTGCCGGGGCATTCGTCAATCCGAAAGGCATTACCAAAAATTCATAGTGGCCATAACGAGTTCGGAAGGCTGTTTTGGATACATCCTCCTCTTTGACTCTCATTTGATAGTACCCAGATCGCAGATCGATCTTTGAGAATACCGAAGCATCCCTAAGTTGATCAAATAGATCTTCTATTCTTGGGAGCGGATATCGGTTCTTGATTGTAATCTTGTTCAACTGACGGTAGTCAATGCAAAGACGCATTGCTCCATCTTTCTTCTTTACAAACAGAACAGGTGCACCCCAGGGAGAAGTGCTGAGTCGAATGAAACCCTTGTCCTGAAGTTCTTGGAGTTGCTTTTGCAATTATTTTAATTCAAGAGGTGCCATCCGGTACGGAGTGATAGACACCGGATTTGAGCCAGGCTGTACTTCGATCCCGAATTCAACTTCTCTAGTCGGAGGGAGACCAGGTAGTTCCTCGGGAAACACATCAATGAATTCAGAAACAACAGGCATTTCAAACATTCCAAATTCAATTTGATCCCGTAAGACCATGGATGCAAAAATGGAAGTGGGCTTTTTATCAATTAGGAGTATGAATTCTTTTCCTAAACCCTGGAGATACAATCTTTTATTCTGACAATCTACCCAAGCCTCATGTTTACTTAACCAATCTAAACCCAGAATTAGATCAAATTCACAGGAGGGTAATATGTAGAGATCAATAAGAAATGGCAGATTGCTAATATGCAATAAACAGTTTCTACATATTAGGTTTATGTTTGAAGTTCCTCCTAAAGGGTTTGAGACTATCAGACTTGTTTTCACAATTTCAGGTTCTAATTTCAACCTTTTTACAACAGATAGACATGTGAATGAATGAGTAGATCCCGAATCTATTAAGGCATAAACAGGATGTGAGTTTAGCTCAACAGTACCTGCAATCACTTCAGGAGATTCTTCGTCATCTCTACCACGAATGTGGTAAACTCTAGCAGGTGCTCGAGATTCCTGATGAGTAGTGGCATTAGAATGAGTACCCTTGCCTTTCATCTGATAACTCGGCTGGGCTGACTTGGCATTCCTATTCCGATTAGAGGATGTCGGACTAGGAACCACAGTATTACGAGTTGGCATAGGTCCAAGCTTTTGAGGACAGTCTTTGATGTAGTGATCATCGCCACCACAAGCATAGCAGAGATTTGCTTGAAGTCTGCACTGACCTCGATGTGGTTTCTGACAGAACTTGCAAGGAGACATCTTTTCAGAATTTCCCGTACTATTAACAGACATAGTAGGTACTGAGGATCTGATCACTGTAGCTGGTTTAGAAGTGTAATTGTTCCTCGGAGCAGAAGTGAAATTAGAAGACCCTTCTTTCTGAAATTTAGGTTTCTTGAACTGCCATTGAGACTTGTCATCTCGTTTCTGCTTTTTGTCAGGCTTATTGCCCCCTTTTCGCTTTTCCGCAGCTTTCATTCTAGCTTCGGTTGCAATAGCCCGATTAACAAGATTCTGGAAATCATTGATTCCCAAAGCAGTGAAGATTGGACTTAGTTCATCATTCGTGCCTTCAATGAACATTCGGCATTTATCAGCTTCAGTTTTGATGTACTCTGCACCGTATTTGCAATACTTGCAAAAGTCTGCAACGTACTGCTCAATGGGACGGTTGGCTTGTTTAAGGTGCAAGAACTTCTTTCTTCTTTCAGCCAAGTACTGTTCACTGATGTACTTCTTTTTGAACTCTTCGAGGAAGAATTCCCATGTCACCAGTTCATCCGGAACAGTAAGAGTAGTGGTTTCCCACCAATTCATAGCCTCGTCAGCTAATAGGGCTACAGCACACTCCAATTTGTGGTCATCGGAGCACTGTAATTGTCTGGTTACCACCCGGATTAGGGGCAAGGAGCGTTATATTAACATAAACAGATTCGTATTAGTAGGCACAGCGGAAGGGGTTATCTTATTACAAATTCGTGTGATATTTTTTTTCCTTTCGGATACAAACAAATATAACTTTGCCATCTTATAACTATTCATTACCCAAGTAGAAACAATCATATTAATACAAACATTATACGTATTTCATACCAATTCCATATCATAATTCTATTAATGCTAAAGTCATTTCAACCCAATCGGTTATGCAATCTTAATCTAACAACCAATTCACTTAAGTTACATATTCATACAAGATAACATGTTCATACGATCCAAATAACAAATTTCCCAATTAATTAACTAAGCTTCATTCGAATGAATCAATTTAAATCTCACCCCATTCGATAATCATTGAATTTATCCAATTGGTAATATATTTACAAACTTATAGTTTCATTCGAATTACAAGGTCAAGTTCATTTAGCTTATACATTACCCAATTATTATTTCCCTAAATTGGTCATTCGAATAGCACACATATAATCCAAAACATACATAGCCGAACATACATCATACTTATATATAATTAAGCATCACAATTGGTTCATACAATCCATAGCATTTAGTTTCCCTTTTACAAAATAACCGGGGTAACAAAGGCTAAAACCTAACGGTTGCCTATACAAAAAGAGACTATCCACAAAAAGAATCAAGCCATACATATATATACGGGCGATCTATACCCCAACATTTACCCCCTTAATTACATAACAAAATATAGGGAAACATGTTAAAAGTCTATGTGGAACCGAAATAGTAGTTCATAAACATGACCAACAGGCCGAACTGCACTAACATGCCAAACGCTAAGCCACCCACCATGAGTATGACAAAGATAGGGAAAATCATACTTAATCTGAGTACGGTAAAGTCTCGGGTTGAGGTTGACGATGCTAGAACCTGAAATTTTAGGGGAAGGCAGGAAGGTTCGAGTGGTAAGTACATTTCGTACTTAGTGAGGAAACCCTATTCTATCCGGTTTCCAAACTAACATTGTGATCAAACAAATTTAATTTCACTTTGCACATTAGTTCATTCGAATGAGCCAAGCAAGATAAGTAACAACATTATCAATAATCAAACATCAATCATTCAAATGTATATACACATGAAAATCAAGTAAATTCCAATCGAATGAACTAAGTAAAATAGACCACAACATTATCCATATCATATATTAATCATTCGATCATGTATGCAAAGAATTTAAGAAATTTCCATTCGAACACATGCCACCAAATATACATTTTTCATAAGTCATTTACACATACAAGCCATGAAGCCTAATTTAACTTCTATGTATCATATCATCACAATCAAGGTTCATAGCATATCAAGTGTAACAAAATCACCAAATTTGGCATGTCATTCGAATGCTTCCATAAGTAATTTCATTAATTTCCTTCAAATTTCAGATTTCAATTCTTTAATCGTTTGATTAATCAAATTGCAATGCCTTGGATAGTATAGTTTGATAGGTAAGCAAGTCACATATAACAGAGGTTGTGAATCAAATTCACCATGTTAAGGTACCACGTACCAATTCGTATCACATATAACATATTAAAATGTCCGCAGACATTTAACAAGTAGGTACACTTACGTACCACAATATCGAGTACACTAACGTACCGATTTTCTTATTGAGCTCAGACTCTAGGCTAGCCGTACTACCTAAACAAAGTGTACACACCAAGGGCTTTGCATTTAAGTCTTTAATTTAATCAGATATAATATCAATCGAATTTCAGAAATTCTTAATTAATCCTTTCGATTAATTATTCATGATTTCATTTCCATTAACATAACATCATACAAGAACATATAACGATTTTACATGCTCAATTCGCATACTTCAAATCAAATTTCATATAATCCCATATTCATATCGCATGAATCAGAGTCACATTTCATAGTTCAACCATCAATTGAACAAATCAAGCTTAGGCATACATGGAATAGTCATCATAACCATATCTCATAATCCAAAATCATGCTATTCGATCATAGCTTATCATAACAACCAAAATCAGCATTGCTAAGTTCATATATAAGCAACACAATCATCAATTGGTCAATTTCAGAATCAAACATATCGAACATCAATTTCACATTTAATCTAATACATATCAATATCACATAACACAAGCATCCAAATCAAATTTCCATTTTTCCTTCTTCCCTTACTAAATCGAATAGTAAATTAGTCAATTTCATGCTTATTATAATCAAAAAATCAGAATGAGATAGTTGGAACTCTAATTCCAACTCTAAAGATTCGTTTCACTCACAAATCGCCGAGCTAGTTCGTAATCCGTACGCCTTTCGCCCGATCCGTATTCGATCCCGGAGTAGCCTCTTCTTCTACTCTTTCACTTCTAAGATCTAGAGCACTCAATACAAACAAATAACACATTTTCAGAATGCAATTCATGCAAATTAAGACTGAATTTCTCAATTTGATCGAAACAGTCCCTAAATTATTTAATCCAATTCGACAATTTCTAAATACTCTAATTCTTTCAATTAACTCTTAAAACCTTCAAATTGACCTTCGATTTTACTAGATTTCATATCCTTCAACATAAGACTCGACTTAATAATACCTTATAAGCTTCAATTTGGCCAATTTTACCGATTTCAATACCAATTTTCTCATTTCTCCAGTTTTTGTTCATTTCTGACCACCCAACTTGACACCCTTCGTTCTCCTTGTATACAACTCTAAATCAGGTGCCGTTTGTTTCAAATTTCAGATTACACATCCAATTTTAACATATCAAAATTTCAGATCAAACCGCCTAGTAATTTAATCTCTATGAATTTTTAAAGATCATTGTCCAGCTCGAATTAAGGCTGGACAGTTTTGCATGTTAACACATTTACCCTTTCCAGATTTTAACACAGCCTCTAAGACCTTGATTTATCATTTTTCCATGATTCTAGACATCTTAAGGTGAAACATATCAAAATTTCAGACTCAAACTCTCATCATAGAATTTCTTATAATTTTTCAAAGATGCATGTCGTGTACTCTACCAAATCTGTCACATACTTTACATGCATGCTCTTAACTTCTTATGATTCTTATGAATCTCTAAAATTTCCAGCAATCACACTTAAGAACATTATGATTATGATTTTCTAAACACATTAAAGCTACTGATTTTTCCAAGAATTTTTACATACTCGGAAACTATAGAGAAAGAGCTACTTACTTATAATTTTTCCTTGAATTTTCTAATGGACTAACACCAACATGCAAGCTTCTTCTTCCTCACCGAGCCTTCAACCTTCTCTCAACTTTCTATGTGTGTTTGTATATGTGTGAAAGAGTGAGGAAACTTAATTGGTTTGGTTTAGGATGGCCGGCTAAGAAATGAGAAAGTGGGGAACAAATTTAATGAACTATGACCAACATGTCATGTCTCCAACTAATCTCTCAAATTAACCCTTTATTATACCACTTTAGTCATAATAAATTATATATACCTTATAATTGCATGCAATTTCATGATCTAAATCCATTTTCTTTTGCCTTAGCATGCAAACCTTATATTTTCCACCTTGTTCGAATTGGTCACTAATCAATTTGACCAAATTTTTTTTTACTTATACATTTGTTTACAATTTAATTTGGTCCATAATGAACCAAATTTCAATTCGAAATTTTAATAATTTAATCTAATTTTTCACTTAATCACTCAATTAGACCTTTAATTCCTCTAAGCTAATTTTGGGATGTTACACCAAACCTGTTTTTTTTATTTTCGCAGACTAAAATCGTTTTTTATTAAAACAAAACGTTTTATTAAAATAACCATATTTTTTAAAAGTGGTCCAATCACATTTTTTTTTTCAAAAAAGATTGGTGGTGACTGCGTTTATTTTTTAAAAAAGTTTTTACTACCAAAAAGTTGAAGCCTCCTCCCGTGGGTGAAGGTTCGAACCCCGGTGACAGTGTTCATCCAAAATTTACCCTTCTTTATGCCAAAAGTCTTAAAAATCAAGAAGCAAAGAATCGTTTTAAAATCCTTCAAGATGTCGTTTTTCGCCGTGAGGGAGTTGTACACATAACATCCCTTGATTCCGAGCATTTCTACTTCAAGTACCTACCTCTTTTGACACAATGGAGTTTCCTAAGCTTCATGAACATTTCCGACATTGCCTACAAGAACATGGTACTGCTTTTCTACTCCAATGCTAATCTAATTAGCAATGACGATCTTTCGAAGTCATAGCCATTGAGTCTTATATCTTGGGCAAGAAGTTTCGCATTGATCCATCCACTTTAGTGAACATCTTTGGGTTTGATGATAAGGGAATTGAGGATGAAACTCACTTTGGATCTCAAACCCGATCGGTTCTTACTTTGGATGCCCATGACCGTTTCTTGTACTTGATCATCTTTAAGTTCTTTCACCCATCCAAAGAAAAATTTGCCCATATCCGTCAAGTTGACACGTTTTGGCTCGAGTATTTTCGACAAGCACAAGAACCTAACTTGGTGAAGATAATGTTTGCCGAGATGGTCCATCAAGTGAGGCATCGTCTATCAGACTCCACCACTTCTTTCACTTATGGGACTATTTTGAGCTACATCTTTGTGCGCATTGGGCTTGATGTCACATACGATTTTCCAGAACCACAAAAGAAAAAGCTTGTTGAGTCTTCTCTTGTAAGATCTCGATTTCGTTACACACTTGGTGAATAGATTCAGGTCGATCGTAGAGCTCAAGCACCTTAAGTAGAGCCTCAACCACAAGTTCAGGCTCCCGTTGTGGCTCCTAACAATGATGCTCTCATGGCCTTCCTCACCGAGAGGTTCAACACCATGGACACAAACATGACTTCAAGATTTGCTGCTATCAACACTCGTTTACAATCCTTGGAGGATCGTGTTCTTGGCAACGAGAATCACCTTACCTCTTTTGAAACCCAACAATCATCTATGGATCTCTCCTTCACCAACTTTTATGGTAATTGGAGGCATTTTTGCAAGGATCAAGAGAAGGACAAAGGTGATTTTTTGGATGACATTGGAGACGATGAAGATGATGAGGCACCTTAGGCTTATTGCATATCATTGTATTTTGTCATATTAGGATTGAGTTATGCACCTTTCTTGTTTTTTTTTTAAGACTCATGCTTTGATTTCATGCTCTTTAGAATTGAGTTTGATGTTATGTTTAGATTTGTTTCATGAATTTAATGATATCTATGCTATTATGTTGTTTGGTTTATGATTTATATGCTTTTTTTATTTTCATTTAGCCTTGATTATATGTTTTGATTTAACAAAAGGGGAAGAAGTAATTCCTAAGAGCCTAAGTGGTTTTAAGTTTGACTTTGAGTGTCAAGTGCTTTAAATTTAAACTTTTCAAAACTTTAAAACTTATCTTAAATTGAGGGAAGTTAAAAGGTTTTCAAAGATTTCAAAACACTTAAAATTTTACACTTGGTTTTGTTATATCAAAAAGAAGAGATTGTAAAACCAAAGAATTGATTTTGATATAACAAATGATTTAAGGACTAAATTGAAAATAGAAAATAAATTTCTAAGTCCTCAAAATTTCCCAAAATTTTTAAGCAAAATGGTCAAGTCAAAACCAAATGTTTATACAAATTTTTCTAAGTGTTTTTCAAGTCAAAACAGTGATTTTCGAGTCACCATTTCGAAACAGCCCTCAAGCGTTTCGGAACGTTTTGAAATTGTGAACATTTGTTTCAGAACGAGTCATCTCGTTTCGATACGATGGTATTTGAAACATGACCCTATGTTTCAAAACGGATGAAGAACAACGGAACGTGCAAATCCATTTCGATACGGCGGTATCGAAACGACATCAAACGTTTTGAAACGATATTTAAACTTGAATTCAAATTTTATGACCATTGCAATGTATAACTGATTTTCTCAAAACGGTTAAGATGTGTTAAAACAATTTAAGCATGTTTCGATACAGGTTTTGACAGTTTCAAATTGTTTCGAAATGACATCAAGCACATTTCGAAACGAGCTCTTAGCGTATCGAAACGATCGTATCTGTTTCGATACGATCTCTTAATTACACATCAACGGCTATTTCTATTTTGGTATGTTTCGAAATAAGTACAAGTGTTTCGATTCATTATAAGTGCCTTGAACCACTATAAGTGCCTTTGTCTTCAATTTTTATTTTACCACTTCACTACCAACTAATTTAAAAAATCAATTCACCCCCTCTTGTCATTTATCGATTCAACGTTCCACTCAAACATTAATCTTACATAAAAAATCAAAAATTAACCGGTAACAATGATTTAATTGAAACAAATTTAATAATTTAATAACTTAATTAACAAATTTTCAATTAAGTAGTCAGTAATCGATAACGTTATCGATTAGTGAATTTGTTATTAGTTTATCCTTTTCACAAAATAGGCGCGTAAAAAACACTACATCTCCACGTCGCGTGAAATCTCATTCTTGACCACTCCCCTTCCCCTAGTACCCATTAATCAGATTCGCCCTCCATTTCGACGCCACCTCTGAAAAACAAAGCTTTTTGGCGCCATCTTTCATTCCCCAATTCTTCCCAATTTCTTGGCCAAACAAAACCTAATTTCCCCTCATTTTCTTCCCCCAAATCCCCTCTCCATTTCCCTCGGTATGTATGTTCCGCCATGTTTTCTTTACTTTTTAAGCTTTGAAAAGACTTTTCTTTTCCTGTAATTAAATAATTTAGTCTTAAATACGTTCAAATTCTTTGCTTTTTTGTAATACTGAATTCGAGAATTGTTGATCTTAGATGGGTAAAGACTGAATTCCCATTTGGGTGAAATCTCAGCTTCATGTTCTCTGGTTATTTGATTAGTTAATTTACTGTATTATTGCGTGAATCCATTGTTTAGAGCATGTTGTTTTGATTCTTTAAATCTATTTGAATCTGGGTATTATCAAGGCAGGTGAGGCTATTTTTCGAGTCCATCCTTTCGAATTTGGGTTTCCCTGGTTGGGATTGTTCTTTTGTGATGTTTAATCTCAATGATGATATAATTCACTCGTGAAATGGATAATCAAACATGGATTCTGAATTGTGTCATACTTTATCATTTCCCCCCACTTCATGTATTCACTTGTATAATTTATAAACATGGATGTGAATTTTATCAAGGATGATGGTACATTATGTTTCGGTTTACAAAGCTCGAATTTTCGGGGTTTCCCCCCTGCTGTCCGAGATATTCTGATTTTGCATTATTATTTTGAGGTGTAGTTTGCAAATGGCAAAAGGTAGCAAAGGACGACGCGGAATCGCTTTCCGGCAATTCAAGCCAACTCCTTACTCGTTTACCTCTCGTACTCGAGACGTTTTTGTGGATTTGTACCCCAAAAAATGTTCCAAATCTTTGGATAAGAAAGATTGGGAAGATACAATATGTTCTGTTTGTTTGGAGTGCCCTCACAATGCTATTCTTCTTCTCTGCTCATCCCACGACAATGGCTGCCGTCCTTACATGTGTGGAACTAGCTTCCGATACTCGAACTGCTTCGATCAATACAAGAAGTTCTACACTAAAGTTGTCCCGTCCAGTGAGGAAGATCCTTTGCTTAGTTCCATCGATGATCCGGTCTTGGCACCTAGTTCCGGTCGGCCTGTCAAGAAGTGTGAAGTAACTGAACTCGCATGTCCACTTTGCAGGGGTCTGGTAAAAGGATGGACTGTAGTGGAACCTGCAAGGGAATGTTTGAATGCTAAAAAGAGAAGCTGCATGCAGGATGGCTGCACTTTTGTCGGGACATTTAAGGAACTAAGGAAACACATGAGATCAGATCATCCATTTGCTCAGCCACGAGAAGTGGACCCTTCTCTCGAGCAGAAATGGAGGAGGTTTGTACGGGAACGGGATCAGGAGGAGGTGATGAGCATAATAAGGTCGACAATGCAAAGGGCAATGTTTTTTGGTGATTATGTAATAGAAGGAAATCACCATGGTTTTGGGACAGATGAAGATGGTCTCGACGCAGATGCTGCCGAAAGGAGTGGAGGTTTCGAAGCAGGGTTAGATTGGAATTTCATTTCTCGTCTGTTGCATGCATTCGAACCATCCGGGAATGACCTTGGTGTTCAGCACACCTCACCCGTTGGCTTATCTGATCAAGTTGACGACAACGATGGTGATGGAGGTGACATTGCTTTGGTTAGCCGCCTCCACCAGCGTGTTAGACTTCTTTTGGGACGTTCAGGCAGAAGACGTAGACAAAGAGAAGCCGCAGGAGAACAAACCGGAAGGTAGGATATCGTCGATAGTATTAGGCAAGACTTAGGTAAAACACATAAAAGGATTACACTTTGAAGATGCACTCATTTATTTCTCATTCATTTTAGAAGGACAAATTCATAGGGTTAGCTCTGTTGTATAATCATTTCGATGTACTCAATCCCTTTTCCCTTCACTTGTGTTTGTTGAATTTTGTAACATCTTAAGTTAACTTGTGTTAACAAACAACCTTGTACATAGATTCTGTTTTGTCAAGAAGAAAACTCAGGTCTTGCCATAGGATGGGGTTGCAAAGAATCATTTTAATGTTTTGTGGATTGTTGAATTAGTTTTATCTGTGTTTATATGGTTTTTCATATACCTCAAACATTGTTATGTCAATTTTAAGATCTGAACATCAGATATTTTAATGTTTTATCTTGCTAGACGAACTAATACTTAATGGATTTAATTTATTTATCAAAGTATAGTAAAATCTTAATTAAATATGTAACAAAAATGTACTAACATGAATCTGAGTCACATAACTGAATCAATTAAAGAGTGTTTTGAGTTTGACTAAAACAAACAAACGTTGAGATTGCAGCATTTAAAGAGAAATAGAACTGGATCAGTCCACGTGTCAGTTTCTCATTGGACGGATGCACGGATAGGACGCTTTTCAAACTTACACAAATCCTAAAACCCTAATTCCCTCCCCCAAATATACACATCATTCGTTCACCGTTTTATCTCACTCAAGTGTTAACCTTTCTAAACACAAAGCCCCGCACAGCCGCTCTGTTTCGCCCAGGTAATTTCTTCTTCTTCTTGTTCTTTGTTTTGGTTGTCTAACCCTAGATCTCGAATTCACGTTTTGATTATGTTTTATTTGATAAAAATTTCATCTTTGAATGGTTTACAACCTTGGGTTTTGTTTGGTATCTAAGAAAAACTGAGAAAGAGTTTTTTCCCCCTTAAAGGATAGTAATGGACCGGTACCAGAAGGTGGAGAAGCCAAAAGCTGAAACACCCATAAACGAGAATGAACTCAGGATTACAGCTCAAGGGAGAATGAGGAATTATATTTCCTACGCCATCACTCTGTTTCAGGTTTCCCCCTTTTTTCTGTTGGATATTGGCATTGTCGTAAGTGTATTATACAACATTCTATTGAAATTTGAAAGCTTTGATTTCATGTTGGTTTTTCTTTTGTAGGAGAAAGGTACCAATGAGATTGTACTTAAAGCCACTGGCAGAGCTATCAACAAGACTGTCATGATTGCTGAATTAATTAAGGTTCTTTTTCTTTTAAAAATGCTTTTTTGGGGGTTTATGAACACTTGTGTCTTGCATTTTTGTTAACAATAATGTGTTCTTACATGTGTGGAAACATGTTTTAGTGTTGTATGTATGTATTTGATTGTTCTTAGCTTTGTAATCCACGTCTCTTTGCTTTTGTACTAAAATGTATTAACTTTCTCCCAGAGGAGGATTGCTGGTCTTCATCAGAACACATTGACTGGATCGATAGATATAACAGACACATGGGAACCGCTGGAAGAAGGCCTTCTTCCGTAAGAAACCTATTCCTTCTGGTACTAAAATCATTGATTTTCTTATTAGAACTAATATCATTGCCACTAATGTTCGGTTTTGCTTGTGCAGCCTAGAAACCACTCGTCATGTTTCGATAATCACGATTACTTTGTCTAAAAAAGAGCTGGATTCATCTTCAATAGGGTAGGTGGCCTCTTTTTAATGTTGAAAACAGTATTGTGCGCTGGATCGTGTTCTTTATTAATGATGTCTTGGCATGTTGCTTTGTTGGTCTGTTGCTTTGATGATTTCAGATATCAGCCTCCAATACCAGCTGATCAAGTGAAGCCATTGACTGAGTTTGAGGACAACGAAGGAGGTGAGTGAATTATGTACAACTATACGTTTTCGGTGTTTGTCGAGTCTTGCTTTAATTGATATTTGTACTCCCATATCATGGAAATTGGAAACCTCCCTTGGCACCCAAAGCTAAGCACATGGTCACGTTTAATACGGAGGTGTAGGAGCCAAATGTCGCATAAAGTATTAATGGTGTTTGAGAAAATAGTTATTCCTTCTTTTATAGTACTTGGATACATTGAGTAAGTTAAAAATCCGTTTAGAATTTTGGGTTTGTCATTTAGCTTTTGCAACGCGGGTGTGCTTAGTTTGGGGATGAGTAAAGGGACGCAATGTGGGATGGTTAATTGAATAACATATGTTTTTGGTGACAAATGGTTTAGGGGACAGTAGAGGTAACAAGGTTGACCGTAGAGTCAACTGTGCGTAAGTAGTTCCGTATTGACCAACACTTACATAAGAATGTTACTCGTGCAGGCGATGCCAATGGTGGCATGGTGGAGAACAGGAATGGAGGATATGATGGTGGCCGAGGCTATGGAGGCAGGGGTCGAGGTCGTGCTAGGGGACGTGGTTACCGAGGGCGTGGGAGAGGGTATGGTGGAGGAAATATGCAATGGGATTTGGGATATTACAATGGTAATGGCCCATCAGGACCATTGCCTGCCCAGGGTCGTGGTAAGTCTTTTTTTCCAATGCTGTCTTCTCCATGGAATGATTACAGTCCCAATTTATGGCTAATAAGTGATTGTGGCAGGTCGTGGACGAGGGAGGGGAAGGGGACGTGGGCGCGGTCGAGCTCAGGCTTTTGCATCCGACGGTCAGTTCCAGAAAGGTACTTGATCAACAAGCACCACCAGCCTAGATTCTTCTGCAGAAGTATGGCTTTAGATTGAAACAAAACCAGTGGATGGCTGCTCTATTCATCGCCAGTCTTTGTTTAAGAACAGAAAGAAAGTCTTTTTAGACATTATTTAAGCTTTGTTTGGTTGAGAAATTGTGTTGATTTTCGTTCTAGGCAGCAATTTTTGTAGGAAAGTTGATAGGATAATTCATCTCATCTCAGCTCAGTCAATGTTGTATAATTTTTCAGCTTTATTTTCTCCAAATAATAGAGCAGTACATTCATTCTTCCAAACTTTTCTTATTCTAACATAATCTCGAATACGAATACGGATACGGATACATACATCCATAACACCATTGAATACAGATACGGATACATACATCCATAACACCATTGAACTTGTATTTCTTCCATGCTAACATGCATAAGAACAAAAGATAGAAGCTATTCTTTATTCAACACAAACACAGGCCAGAGAATATAGGAAGATACATGCAGCATGTAGGTTTTGATCTTCCAGGTGCTAACCCAAATTCCCATCTGCCATGGAATCTGCACAAATTCCATAAAACCATCTGTTAATAGTAACTTTTTATTTATGAAATCTAAACCCGAACTTGATTATTTGAATTGATTTATCTAATTTGAGATTCAATATGGACACGAACATGATGACTCAAGTTTAATTCGAAACTCAAAAAAATTAAATTGAACTGAAATTGACTTGAATTTTAGCTAAACTGATATGGACCTGAATCGATTTTCACACAATCAAACGCAACTCAAATATAATTTTTCTAGATTCGATTTGAACCGAACATGAACTCGATTTTAACTGATAATGGAGTTGAAGTGAACACATTATTTATTTTTACTATTATCCCTTTTGGCAATAATGTATTTTTTTGGTATTATACTACTAGTTAACAACTTTGGTAATAATTTGATGACTAATATCATCTTATCACCTTTAAAAAACCATCTTTATATCTAAACTATCTTTATATCTTAACTCAAAGTGATCCGAAGATCTAACTATTAATCCGACCGACTTAAAAATCGGTTAATCCGATATTGACCCGATACAAAAACGAATCAATTTAATATGGACCTACCCAAATTGATTTATATGATATTGGTTGATTCTCAACCGATTTGAAATCGAACTCTATCCTATGATATCATAGGATCGAACTAAATTTAAATCATATTCAATCCAACTTAAATTATATACAATCTAGATGAACCGAACCCGACCCGATTACAGAAATCCTTGTGTGCTCAACTTAAGTAGATAAGGGTAACCGACTGAAGAGAGATAGACCGACACGAGTCACGAGAAGCGACAGGCTTACCTGGACCGCATCGAATCCGGCACTTGCCTTCACAACGCTGCCTGAGCCTCGCTGTTCATGAATCAATCAAATCAACAAATGATAAGCCAAAAAAGTAATGAAAAAAAGGGTTGTTTTCTTCAAGTACTTACTGTTGGTTAGAGGGCAACCGGTGGAGCAAGCGTCGAAGCAGTCCACCTGTGGCTCGACGCTTTCCATTTGTGAACTGATAATGCAGAAAATGAAGACCGCAACTATCACCATCTTCTTCATCTTCATCTTCTTTTTCCTTTTTATCTTCTGATCTTTTTCACTTTATATAATGGCAACTTATTGAAATAACCCTTTAGCTTGCGTATTTGCCATGTCCACGCCACCACCTACGTGGGCCATTGGAACTTATGACACCGTCTGGGAATTCAACTCTACTCGCCTACCTTTACTTGACTCAAATTATGCTTTTACTCCCTCTATTGTAATTAAGGGTCTGTTTGTTTTATTGAAAACTGTTTTCGGAAAATGAATTCTGAAAAATGAACTACAATTGTTGGAAAACTAATTGCAGAAATTATTTTCCGGTGTTTGGATGATGTTGTACAATTCATTTTACACTGTTTGGTAGAGTTTTCTGAAAATTTCATAAACAATCCATAAACAAGCATCGATAATGGTAAAAACAAGTTCCAACCAAAACATTGTTTAAAGTTTAGGTTAGTGTTTAAGGCTTAGGGTTTAGGATAGCATTTATGGTTTATGGTTTAGATTAGTATTTAGTGTTTATAGTAGCATTTGGAGATTAATATTTAAGGTTTAAGATTTAGGGTTTAGATTAGTGTTTATGGTTTATGGTTTAGGTTGGTGGTTAGGGTTTATGGTTTATGATTTAGGGTTTATGGTAACATTTAGAGTTTAGGGTTTAGTGATTATGGTTTATGGTAGCATTTAGGGTCTATGGTTTATGGTTAGTGTTTAGGGTTTATCATTTAACGTTTAGGTTAGTGTTTATGGTTTAGTGTTTAACTTTTAGTGTTTATGGTTTAGGTTATCATTTAGAGTTTAAGGTTTATGTTAATGCTTAGTGTTTAAGGTTTAGTGTTTATGTTAGCATTTAGGGTTTAGGGGTTAGTGTTTATTATTTAGGGTTTATGTTAATGTTTAAGGTTTAACATTTAGGGTTTAGAGTTTATGTTAAGATTTAGGTTAGTGTTTAGGTTTTAGGGTTTAGAGTTTATATTAGTATTTAGGGATTAGGGTTTATGTTAGTGTTTATTGTTTATGGTTTAGTGTTTATGTTAGCATTTAGGTTTTATGGGTTAGTGTTTAGGGTAAAGGTTTATGTTAGTGTTTGGGGTTTAATATATAGGGTTTAACATTTAAGGTTTAAGGTTTATGTTAGTGTTTATGGTTTAACATTTAGGGTTTAAGGTTTATGTTTATGATATAGTATTTAAGGTTTTGTGTTTATGGACCAATGTTTATAGTTTAGGGCTATGTTAGTGTTTATGGTTTAACATTTAGGGTTTAGTGTTTTGTTTTAGGGTTTAGGGTTTATGTTTATTATATATCATTTATGGTTTTGTGTTTATGGTTTAGGGTTATGTTAGTGCTTAGGTTTTATCATATATGATTTAGGGTTAGTGTTGAGCATTTAGTGTTTAAGGTTAAGTTATGGTTTATGGTTTAAGCTCTCATTTAGGGTTTATGATTTATGTTAGTGTTTAATGTTTAGGGTTTGTTGCTAGTGTTTAATGTTTATGTTAATATTTAGGGTTTAGGGTTTGTATTAGTGTTTAGTGTTTATGTTATCATTTAAGGTTTATGGGTTAGGGTTTAGGGTTTTTAATGTTTAAGGTTTAATATTTATTGCTTAGTGTTTGGAGTTTAGGGTTTATGATTTAAAGTTTAGGATTTAAGGTTTATGGTTTATGGTTTAAGTGCTCATTTAGGGTTTAAGGTTTATGTTAGGGTTTAATGTTTAGGGTTTTTTGTTAGTGTTTAGTGACCATGTTAATATTTAGAGTTTAGGGGTTGTGTTAGTGTTTAGCGTTTATGTTAAGATTTAGGGTTTGAGGTTTGGGGTTTGAGGTTTTATGTTTAGGATTTAAGGTTTATGGTTTAAGGTTTAGGGTTTAGTTTTTATGTTAGTATTTAGGGTTCATGGTTTAGGTTTTAAGGTTCATGATTTAGGTTAGTATTTGTAGAGAGAATGAGAGGAAGGAAAGCGACTTACTAAAAATCAGGGTAAGTCATTTTACACTGAAACAATGTCTGTTTTTCATTGACTGTAGTTGGTTTTCCTTTGACTTTTTGATTTTCCATGAACCAAACAACGGAAAGTTATGAAAACATTTTTAAGAAAATCATTTATAGTGAAACAAAGAGACTCTAATATTCATTTCTTTTTGTAAAAAATAGAGTGATGATGGTGATGGCAAGCACACTCGGTTAATATATGATATATCATTCAAGCACTAGTTAACAACACAAAGAAACCCTTTTTATTCAAATGATTATATTCTATGTGCTATATATATATATATATATATATATATATATATATATATATATATATATATATATATATATATATATATATATATATATATATATATATATATAACAGTCTAATATATTAGTGTACAAATTTGACCTTTGACATGTTATAAAAAAACACTCTTTATATCGAGAAATTATTATATGGACCCTTCCTACCACGTCATCTATGGTCCCTAGTAATAAAAAAATTCGACGTCATTATTTTTTCCATATCATTTGTACACTAGGATTATATTTTCTAAATCATGGTGTCATTATTTTTTTACACGTCATTTACACACTCAAATTTATAATTTCCAAATCATCTTCTCTAATTTCTCCAATTAACGTAGGGTTTAGGGTTAGGGTTATGGTTTAGGGTTTAATGTTTGGTTTCAGGTTTTAGGGTTTAGGGTTTAGGGTTATGGTTTAGGGTTTAGGGTTTAAGGTTTATGGTTTGGGTTTGGGTTTAGGGTTCATGGGTTAAATTTAGGGTTTAGGGTTAGGGTTAGGGTTAGGGTTAGTGGAGGAAGCTATCGTTCTTGAAGAAAAATAGGAAATAGTAAACCCTAATTTATTTTTAATTTGATACGACACCGTGATTTGGAAAATATAATCCTAGTGTCGAAATGATATGGAAAAAATAATGACGTAAATTTTTTTTTATTACTAGGGACCATGGATGACGTGGTGGGAAGGGTCCATATAATAATTTCTCCTTTATATCCTGTATAAGTGGCGAGAAAACCGAAATTGAACTTTAAAAGAGTGTCTTCTTCTGCAACAACGAAAATAGATGTAAAATTTTATGTAAAGAGCGCAAATTATTAAAAGTTATATTATAAATGTATAGGGTACGAAATTATAAAATTTTATAAGGTACGGAATTAAATCATCAATAAAAAACGCAAATAGAATATCTAAACTATAAGAAATTTAAAATTTTAAAGGGGTGTCACCGTCTCTTCTAACATCCCTCGATCCATCCTTGATAACAATGCCTGCGAAAACTGTAAGCAGCTGATGGCCCATGAAGCTCTGGAAAAGACATTTTCAACCTAGAACAATAGCATGGGGAGCTTCTATGTCTTCTTCTTCATATGTTTCCTTGATTTCACCTTATTTATCTTCATCTGCTGCTGCTGGTACCACTTGTGTTTTCTGCTTCATCTCTTTGGCTTTGCCCCACAGCACCACGTAAACTCCACACACAATCTTTAGTACTTTTTGACCTACCGCCTCATACTGCTAGACTAATTAGTTGTTGGTTGACTAGTCATATTTTATAACACAAATTTTATTTGAATTTTTTTAGTCGAGTTAAGTTGTTCGGGTTTCTGTTCAAATTCAATTGTAAATATTTATAATGTTATGATACAAATTGATTCCAGTTTACGACTTTCTATAACTATATACAATATAAATATGTATTTATTTACATTTTTTCATATGTGATAAACATATGTCAGACAAAGTTGAGTGAATCGGCTTGAATTTGAAAATCGGTTCACTACTTACTAAAAAATTGAGTCAAATAGAATATATAAAATTAGATTCGAGTCAAGTTGAATTGAATTTATTCACCCCTATATATTAATTTTTATTAATTAAAATTAAAAACTCGGAGTCCATATTTATTAAAATTATAAGATTTTACAATTGAATCAGTAATAATTAAAATTTGATTATAAACACATTATTTGTGAAAATATTGATATATTTTAAAAATAAAAATAAAAACAATTAATAATTAATTTTAACATTAAAGTAAAGAATATTCCTTTAAATTTTAAAAAAAAAATGAACACAATTAGACTTCATTTCCCCAATGAAATAAATGAACAACAAAGAATGCTATGAACCTCTCACGTCACATGTTTCCTTCTTCTTCTTCTTCTTCTTCTTCTTCTTCTTCTTCTTCTTCTTCTTCTTCTTCTTCTTCTTCTTCTTCTTCTTCTTCTTCTTCTTCTTGTTGATAATTTATGCAGTTCCTTTGATCGATCATTCATGTTTCGAAACAACCGGTGCCTTGGTTACTTCAGGTTCTTCTTTCTCCGCTTCTCTTCTCTTGTCTTCCTGCAAAATCAATCCATTACGAAGAATGTAGGTTAAGATCATGAGAAACAACCGATGCTATCTCCAGACTAAAAGTATTTCTTGACCGTTACATTGTCAAGCAAATAGCGAAGGGAATTTGGTCTGACTTCCTCAACATCATCGCCCTCATTTTCCATTACTTCTTCCTCGGCCGCTGTCTGGAGAGATTTCTCCTTGGCGAGTTCGGGTTTCGGGCTGGCCGAGTCTTCATCTTTCAAAACCTTTGGCTTACAAGCGCAAGCACCCATGTTTTGAAAGAAGAAGAAGAAGAAGAAGAGGAGGAAAACAATTTATGAGAATTAAAGGAAATGAAGCTATTTGTGATGATCATTAGGCTTAACATTCAGGGTCTTTTATACTGTTCTCGTCTATGATTTTCAGTGGTGCAGATAGATTTAAGGGAACCAATGGCTGCCAGACTCTGGCAAATCTATGTTTGTCTTGAAATAACTCAAATATAGTTAGGATTCTAGATCTTTTCAATGGTTTGGATTATGAAAAAATAACTATTCTAAGGGTCGAGCAAAACTCGACTCGAAATGTAATTTTATAAACTGAAATCGACTTAAAAAAGTTAATCGTAATTTCATAAACTCGACTCAAAATAATTCAAATAAATATCAGTTATAAAATGAGACTCGAATAAATCAACAATTTTAGTAATTAGTGGATCAGTTTTTTAGTTCGAGTCGATTAAATTAGAATCAATTAGTATTAAAATATTATAAATATTTACCATTAAATTTGAATAGAAACTCGAAAAACTCAACTTAACTCGAATTTCATAAACCTGACTAGGTTGGAAAAAAATTCTAACAAAATTTGAGTTATAAAATAGAACTCGTCAACTTGACTCGCTCTTGTCAAAACCATTTTTAACCGGTGAGAAATACCTTGGCAATTAGTCATTAAAAATAAAAATTTTACCTTTTAATTCGTTTAATCTTAAAAAATTAAGTTTTCCTTTAATTTTACCATCAATTAAACTTTAAAATTGGATTTGTCCTTTTTATTAATTTTGAAATTATTTTAGAGTCAACGTCGATCACTTTGGTAGACCGGACACCATAAAAACAACTAGAGATTTATTTTATTTAAATTTGAGTTCGGGAGTCGGTTACGTATGGAGAAGGGTTAGCACCCCACAAATGCCCGTTATCAATACCTTTTAATTTTTACATGGCATTTTGAATAATATTTTAAATTTAATTTAACCCTTAACTATTAACTAGAATTAAATTTCAAATGGAGATATTCGTTTTATAAGGAAATATATTTTTTATCTGAATATGAGATTAAAAATATCCTTTTATATTCGAGGCATCCCCATTCATATTCAAAAAGTATATTTCCAACATAAAAGATTTTAATGCATGACTTGTTATTGTCTTGTTGATTTTAAGTTCTAACTTAAATAGACTCTAAGTAATTAAATTGTTAAATGGACTTTTATCTTGGTAAGTTTTTGTTCGTGGATTGAACAGTCAAGCTTCAATTTTTATTGGGTATTATTTTTTTTGATCTGGCCTCTTGTATTATTGACTAATTTTCACTTTTTATTGGTTGAGTTTGATTTTCGGTTGCATATTTGATCTGGGTTTCGTTTCATTTGTCTTTTTAGGGGGTTTTGTTTTCAATTCTGCAAAAGGGGTGGTGGATTTTTCCATGTATATCAAATGTTTGATGTGTTGATAAAATTTTCATTTCTGAGAACTTTCAGTTTGATTTCTTTCTTTATTGTTGCTAGTTTATGTTATGTCCGTTTTGGTTCTTCACCTGTGGGTAGTTGTTGCTCTACGAGATTTAACAATTGGTGTATGCTGACATTAATGTTCGATGCTAGAATTATGGCGCTTGGTGGTGAAATCTGCAAAGAGACAATCGAGTAGGGTGTAGATTAGAGGAGAAAATGAGCTTTTTGTTTGTTTGAAATGGGTGTAAAAATAAATTTTTAAAAGTTTAGGGTTAACATTAAAACTAACATTTTTTATTAACGGGATTAACGTTCGAGTGACCAAAATAGTGACGATCTATTACATAAGTGACAAGAATAATTTTTTTTAAAATTTGATAACCAAAATAGAATACGTCCTAAACAAAAGTGACCTTCAGTGAAGTTTATCCAGAGAAAAACCATAATTCGTGGCTATTAATTTTGGCCAATAAACGAGCGTCACGTGTCCTGTTTGGGCGGAAAAATAGGAGTTGACCGAATTTTATGTTTGTTTGGGCATTGAAATTGGCGGGAAAAAGATTTAATTGGGCCTTTTGGATTATTTCAGGCTTTTTAATATGTAATTGGACATTATAATGGATATTTGGACATTTTTGAACTGCTGGACTTTATTTATTATTATTATTATTTGGGTTTACTTATTTATTAAGAAAATGTAATATATGTATGTATGTATGTATGTATATACGAGTATACTATGGTAAAATTTGGGTCTTACAGCTCTTATTTTAAGTGGTGTTTGAATAAGCAAGCTCATATATGTAGCATTTCACAGGTACATATATAGACACATGGGGATGAGATGAGAGTATGATCAAATATCGGGAGAGATCAAATTGTTTAACTACAAAATTAACATGGACCGAAGAACTATTTAAACCCGAATAATAAAATGCTTGGTATGGATAAGAATCTTATAGATTTACAATGTTGACAAATATGGAGTTCTATCAATTTTTAGAATGAAATCAGTATGATTTGTGTATGGAAAGTAGATAAACCAGAATCCTGAACCCATGGCAATGGAAACTCACAGGCTAATATAGACATGCATTTACAAGATACAAGAGGTAATATATATACATTGTTATTGAAAATAGTAGATAATGTTTGAAACTATTGCAAACAGCAGCCATTGCTAGGAAAAAAAAAGAACCAACTTTGATGGATATACAGATCCCGAGCTCGAATCGATATGCTTAAACCCTTTCGAGATCCATTCTTTTGCGCTTAAGTTGCATTGCTATGCATTCATTTCCAAGTTTCAGACACTTGTTTCCCAGTCTCATCTTGTCCAGCTTCAAGTCCTGTTTCCAGCTTCGACGCTTCCACTTTAACCGCTGCTTCTCTAAGTTGAGCACATTGGACTTCAGCTGTAACTTTTGCTTCTCTAGCTGATACGCACGATGTGCCATCCGTTGCTTCTGCGGTCCATCTGCTTCATTTTCTTTGTGGCAAGTAAGATTTGGATGAGTTACATTATGCAGTGGTTGAGCATCCGGAATTTGGTGGAAGTTCGACGGTTTCAAAGGATTCTCACGACCTGCAACTTCGTTTTCATTTGCCTGCTTCAACCGCATTGCAGAGACTGCAGAAAACTCAGCTGTATCACCTTGAGCATTTAAACTTTGGTTAGAATCGAATGGCTTTGAAGCATTAAAAAAACCTGCGATATCATTTTCGCTAATCAGGTCCAACCACTTCACCGGTAACTCCGGAACCCCAGAAGTTGCCCCATCATCCTTAGCCGTATCAACTTCAGCTTTTTGATCAGTACCATCGAGCACGGGCTGGCCCGAGTCAAGAAGCTTGCAATCCTCTTCGTTCTTCAGAATAAACAGCAAAGACCGGAGCAAATCTGGATCATGGGGTAGATACAATCGGTTGCCATTATGATACGAGCACATCTCTTCGAAAAACAAATGTTTCGAAGTCAAAAGTTTTCTTGCTTCTTCCTTTCCCCTCTCGGATACATCTATTATGTCCAAAAGCTTAGGGTTCTCAACAACCTTGCAAGAAGTGCCTCTCCCCAGTAAATCATTCAGTCTCCTATATGTTTTGTTCAAATTATTGAACTTGTCCTCACATTGTTGAGGAGATACATGGTAACCCCGATCAGCCATGACCTTCGAAACGCACCTCCATTTTCCTTGTTTCCTCAAAAGAGAAGACATTTTTTTCTGACTACCCGCACAATCGGTGGAAGGATCCTCCCCGATGTAAGAAAGAATAGTAATCAAAAGCTTCACGCTTTTTCCAGTCCATTTCATGCGTTGCCAGGGCGACCCATCCTCACTCTTACCAGCTTCATTGTGCTCGAGGTTGCATTGTTCAGCATAGTTTGTCACATCATCCTCGTTAACAATGCTTTCCCGTCTCTCACTTTCAACTAAACCAAAAGCAGGAGGTTCGGACATGCACGGCTGTTGTTCATACTGAAGCTGTATCGGTTCTTGTAGATCTAGACAGCCATATGCCCATCCCTGCAGCATGTCACTACCAGCTGGTGGTTTATCTTCCATTGTCAAGCAGATTCGTGATGAGTTCTTTGGATCAGATCCTAAAAAGTAATTTCGAAAGGATACAATCCGGTTGCTCGGTTAGTATACTGATGCCATCGGAGCACAATTGAAGAGTTCAGCGGACACAAACAGATAAAGTCATCATCAGTTTAGCACCAAGCTAAAGAGTCCCATGGAATGCGTTTCGTCCCTGGATACCAGAAACTACAATTAGATTTCTCAATAAATGCTTAAACAATACGTTTTACAGCTAAAATCCATGCAATTTGTAAGGATGACCGGAACGAACAACACTCAATTTCATGAAAGTAGATCCGAATTGCAGCCAAATTAATGAATTCAAAACATAAATTTATGAAAATGAAAGCAAATGCATAATCAGAGATCTAATAAAGAAACTCAATAGCCAAATGGGACTTATCTGCTGCTGTATGTAGCAGAAAGCCATTACCTCCATCAAACAACGTGCTCCCTCTTTACAAGTTGCGATGCGGAAGCAGCATCAACAGATATAGTTCAAAGGGCCCTAGGTGCAATCCGTGAATGCTTCGGAATTAGCGAAAACTGACGTTGAAAATGAAACGCTCGAAACGCAACATTGGCACATGTAGCTTCGGTTTTAACTTAAGCACAATATCCTAGGTGCCACTTGGCGGTTCATTAATGGTTACTACAGAACATGGAAAACATAGCTAACTATACTATATGCTCAAAATATATACCAATAAGCTAGAATTGATGAAACAAAATACATAATGCATCATTTAGGAACATAAACACAACAAAATTTATAAGGCAGCAAGTTTTTCATTACATTAAACTTAAAATATGATTCTAAGATGTAACCCGGATCACATGTACTCAGTTCTAGACACTGATAATTTTCTTGTTCCTAATTTGAACGCCAAACGCTCATTTGCAAGTTTCATACATTCATTTTCCAGCCTCATCCTATCCAAATCCCTGTCCTCGTTCCAATTTATCCTTCGCCACTTAAACTGTTGCTTCTCCAGCGCAAGCCTTCGGACCTGAATTTGTATCTTCTGCCTTTTCAACTCGAGTAAGCGAAATGCCATCCACTGCTCTTGCAACCCATATGAGCTGCTGTAGTTGGGGTAAAGATGACTCAAATCAAGTTGATCGTCTTGTTTAGCAGCTTCTGACTCTTTGCCATACTCCATAATGTTCGAAGGATTACCAACAACCACGTCTTTCATTTCATTCATTCGTTTACACCTCTTTGAGGATGGCTCCGGAAATCTGGAAGTTCCCTTATTATCCTCTATTCCCTCAAATCCACCATCAGGTGTAGCATCTTGTTGTTCTTTCTCAAACTCATCATCCCCATTGTGTTGCCTCGGCTGATTAGGCTCATCGTGTTCTCTGCTTCCAAGAACCAACTGCAAGGAGTGCTGCAACTCCGGATCATGAGGAAGATGCAATCTGTTCCCAGTATGGTACGAGCACATTTCCTCATAAAACAGATTCTTCGAGCTCAAAATTTTCTTCACCTCCTCCTTTACCTTATTAGACACATTCATTACATACAAAAGCTCCGGATGCTCTACAACCTCGCAAGAAATGCCTTTGCCAAGAACATCATTGAGTCTCTTGTATCTTTTATTTATATCATTGAACTTGTCCTCGCATTGCTGCGGCGATACATGATGACCCCTTCCGACCATGAGTTTAGAAACACATTTCCACTTCCCTATCTTATGCACCATAGACGATTTCCTTCTAACACCGCCCACACAATCAGAAGAGGCATCCTCATCAACATAACAAACAGCATTGATCAAAAGCCTAACCATTCGTGGTGTCCATTTCACTCGCTGCCACAAGAACTCGCCTTTCCCCTCGGAACCATCATAACATCCATCACCACCACATTGTTCGTCGAAAATGCTCCAATTATCATCACTTGGTTTTTCGATTTCTTTCACATTCTCAGACCTGAATGGCAAAACATCATGAAATTGAGAACCTTGCTGGTAACATTGCAGGTCTAACCCTTGCTGAACCTGCAATGAGTCCAGTGAGTCCAAGTATGCAAATGACTGAGTCTGAGTTGGATTTCCTTCCATTGTTTGTCATCAAAAAAGAAAATTCATAGCTTTTTAAACAAAAGACAAGAAAATATTCCTCTTATAGGCCAAATTGACACTTTTGGGAATACAGAACTAGAAAAGGCAATGCTGCTAATATTAGTAGGTCAATTAAAGCAAAATCTTTGAGGAGAATACAGCAATTAAAACGAAATCCAGCAACAAGATTCGGGAAAAATCTCAAACAAATGAACACTCAAATTGCATGCAACAATTCACAAACCAAATGTAACCCCCCAATTCGTTCATTGAAGCTACCAAATACAGTATTGGGATTCTTTTCAAATGAGAAAAAGTAAGTTCTAAAGCAGTAAAAAGAGACTTATCTGGCACAAAAGCAAAGACCCATTTCGTCATAAAGGTTGTCTTTTTCCCCCTCTTAACAAAAAAAAAGTTAAAAATGTCATCTTTTTGTATGCGAGCTTGCATTTGTGCTACAACACGACATACATGGATGCAAATCAAACTGAACTCAAAACGAGAATTTGGCATGGCTGAGTCAGACCCGGCCCGGTTATATTGGTGTGGGCTGCAAAAATGATTTTTTTTTTGTCGGCAAGGGAAAACGAGAGTGTTGGGATAGCGGGCGGGGGGTGGGTGGGTGGGTTAGGCATATGCGAGATGAGGACTGTATATGGCTTGAAGAAAAGGTTTGAATTAAATGTTTATAGCGAAAAATAAAAGATTACAGTTTAATAAATTACAAGAAAAAATAACTTTAAATAAGGTCTCATAATATATTTTTGACTAAAATAAATATATCTTTTAAATTTTATATATTTTTAGGATTATAAATTAAAAGGAAACGTTTTATTAAACTGCACATTACCTCGTAAAACTTTAAACCGCCCCTAGTTGGGATACGGTCCACATTATGAAAAATTCAATATTCATATAACTTTATATTTTTTTAATGACTATATAATTTCGCACTCCTATAATTTTAAATTTCACATCTCTAAAACATTTTCTAACATAAAATTTTATGTCTATTCTTATTGTCGGCCATTATTTTTAGGCTTAAGCTTGTTTGAGCTTGAAAAGCATGTTGGACGGTTATATTTTAAAATTTTCTTTTGTATTGTTTTTCATAATTTTTTTTAATTAATTTGTCGAATGTTGACAAGTATTAAGTGTAATGATAACATTATACATTAAAGAATGAACTTAGATTTGAACTTTTAAGACACAATATTGAAAAAAAATAGGAACAAATCTTGAATACAAACCATTAATTTATTAATGTGATAGGGAATCACATGTTAAGCTTAAGAACACTTGTGCAGTTTACAAGTTTATGCATTTGTTTTGTTTTTTTTTTAATTGTGCAGCAACAGCTTAATTTCTTCCCATGAACTAAATGAAGTGCCAAGCAAAGTGGTTTTCCCTAACTAAAAATATCTAGAATATAAACAAAATTGGAGATAAGAGTTTTAACATAGGCATGTTCTTGCAACATAGAACTACTCATAAATTCATTGACCTTGAACAACAAAAACAAAATTGTAGGTTTGAGAGTGACCTGTTGTGATAACCGCTACGAAGTACGGGTACTTGATACGTAACTATATCGAAGATATATTGGGTACAAATTGGATACTTGTAAGTATTTTTTCTCTCTAATTTTATTTTTCTTCTTCAATTCTCGCACTTTTTTTTTATCTTTCTCTTTTTTTTTTCGACTTTCTCTTACTCACATGATTCAACTATAAATATATAAGTATATGTGCTATGCTCACATGATTTTTATGACTTTTTGTTTTTTTACATTTTTTAGAATTTAAAATTTATTTTATATTTACCATATATGTATCCTTCGAAAATTATTGTTTTTTGTTCCGTACTCATTTCAGTATTGGTGCAACATAGGTTAACCAATAGAGGTTGATATATTGTTAATAATTCTTGCGCATGAACATAGTGTCATATCAGAAAGAAGGCCAAGTGGATATACACCAATGCCTTCCATAAATCCATTGACATTGAAGAAGAAAGATTGAGACAGCCACCAAACACTGTCGCCAAACTTTGTGTAGAGAGAGCAGCTGTCTGAAATTCAACAGAGCTTACCCAAGACAGAACACAGACCAGATCTGCAATACATACTACTAGTTAGTCCAGAAGGACGAGACATCGAGATTCAAATCTTTACGTTGTAAATGAAACAAACTGGGTTGAGAGGGTCGTATATGATGAATTCTGAGCATTTTACTTCAAGATTGCACATATAGTGTATAAACTTACATAAACTTCAAATTCAGAGCTCAAGTACAATACATATGAACATTCTAAGAAAGCTTCCAAAAACTTACATATCCTTAACAGATCAACATAGTAAATAAATAGACCAAAGTACTCGATTCAACAGTCATTGATGCAGAGGCATATGCATTCAGCAAAAATGAATTGCAAACCAAGCTATATGCTTCTTGCACCAATTAGCCATAGATCATGGAAGGTAACTTTGGTGAGAGTGTAACCTCTAATGGTGTAGCTCTACGATTAGTCATTCCGGGGCTTTCACTCATGTCGATCGCTTTATCTCCGATTGTTCCCCACTCAAATCCATGAAGCAGTCGAGCCAAAGCTAAGTGCAGGACCCGGAGTGCAAAAGTGATACCTGGACAAATCCTTCTACCAGAACCAAATGGTATAAGCTCAAAATGTTGACCCCTCACATCTATGTTAGCATGGTCACTTAGGAACCTCTCCGGCATGAAATCCGATGGTTTATGCCAAACGTTGGGGTCGCGTTGCAACTTACACAGGTTAACAAAAAGTTGCGTGCCTGATGGAACATGGAAACCAGCTATGGTGCAGTCCTCCATGGCTTGTCTTGATACCAGAGGCGCCGCGGGGTATAACCGCATTGTTTCCTTGATAATGGCTTGCAAGTATACCAAGTTAGTTATGTCGGACTCTTCCACTTGCCGTTGTTTTCCGACATGAATGTCGAGTTCATCTCGGGCCTTGTTTAGCACATGGCGGTTGTTCAATAGCAGGGAGATTGCCCATGTAAGTGTGACCACAGTGGTTTGACCGCCACCCAAGATAAGATTCTGCAATCAAATGTTATCTGTTGTCAGATGGTGCTATAAATTACACAATTCTACTTAACAATAACATACCAGGCAAGTAGCTTTAATGGTAACATCAGCCTCTTGAGATGGAACATTTCTTTCATCCATGATAGACAACATGACATCCATGAAATCTTTCTCCCCTTCGATGTCTTCATCGTGCCTCCTTTCGCGATGCTCGTTTAGCCAGCTTCCGAGTGCAAAATCCAACTCCTTTGTTGTCCTCTTTATTTTGCTTACGTTTCCCATCACTACATCCAGCCAACCAAGGAAAGGCACCGCATCGGAAACGAAGAACATCCCTACCAGATATAAGAAATTACCCAAGGCTGTTTGGAATCGCCTCGACCTTCCTTTGGCACCACAATGTCTTTTTCCAGCAACCATCCTCATTATAATGTTAGTTGTTAAGTCACCAATTATTTCCTTCAGGTCCACTACAGCAACGCCTCCGCTTTTCACCGATTGCTCATACAATTCCTTTAAGAAACTATTGATTTCGGTGTCGGGAACATGCTCGAGTAACTTGAGCCGACCACTAGAGAGGAGCTCAACTGTCACTAGTTTCCTTGTACTGCGCCAATAGGGTCCGTAAGGACAGAAGCCAAACATGTTATGGTCATACCCGATATGCTTCAAGGCTAAGGATTTTGGACGGTTGAGGAAGACCTTATCATTGGTTGTCAAACATTCTTTTGCAACTTCCCGGTTACTCACCACAAGTGCTCGATGAACCCCGAGACGGATCGAGAAGGCCGGTCCGTACTTGTCAGCCATGTCTGCAAAAGTTCTATGTAGCAGCTGGTTTTTTCCGAGGAGATGAAGATGACCGAGAAACGGTAACGCCCCATCCGGCTCGGGGGGTCTCCTCTGCCGATTCTTCTTGCCTTTAACAAGGATGGTGGCCACAAATATGGTAATAATTATGGTGGAAAGAAGTGCAAAAAGGAGTTGTTCCTGAAATTGTATAGAGAATTCCATGGTGTGTTTCAATGAAATGAACCAGTTTCTAGATATAAATTCTTGCATATTTATGAATAATTCTTGCGCATGAACATAATGTCATATCAGAAAAAAGGCCTAGTGGACATACACCATTGTCTTTCATAAATCCATTGACATTGAAGAAGAAAGATAGAGACAGCCCCCAAACATTTACATTAGAAATTCAAGGGGTGCGGAATTTAAAAAACTATATGACAACTTGAAATTTCTGGAGGGTGCTATCGCCTCTGCACCCCCTTAGTCCATCCCTGATTGAAACATGGTAATTGATTCGATGACATGCACCTAGAATATTCCCCTGAACTCTGCACCCTTGAGGATATTGTGCCAAGCTCCAAAGACCAAACAGTAGCTTTAATAAAGGAGGAGGCCATATCGATATCTTATTTGTACAGGGAATAATTAGATCCGAAATCGATAAGATACCCTCCACTGGTGGCGAAGTTATCCTCGAACAAGAGGATATGGCTCTGGTAGCCAAAAAGATGTCTGAGATCCAAGTCTGGCATTTAGGAATGTCGACTCTAGATAATATTTCGCTTTAAGTAACCAGCTTACCAATGAAGTAGGATTAGTACTCGACGCTATCCTTGCTTGGCTAGCAAGGCAATGTTAAATTTCGCCATGTCGCGAAAACCAAGTCCAACCAATTCTTTTAAAAAGTAGAGGAGTGATTTATTGAACACCAATTGTCCCGGACAACTAGCATATTGATCTACTAGACTCTTTATTGTCATTGCTCCTCCGGTCGTCACATCCCTAAAGATAAGGATATAGTCGGGAAGCAGAAGATGAGTGATCATCGATGCTCCTCTTGCAATGCTGTCCCACTTAGACCGCCAGTGTGAACCGCGGAATGTAGTAATGAAAACAATCTTTCACTACATATTAGAAACAAATACGAACTTAGAGGATCATCTTGGCTAAGGCCTCAGAAGGAAGAAACTTGTTACCCACGATACCATTCAGCACCACCGAATATGAAACTGTAGAGACAATGGTGAAGCAATATATGATTTGTTCTTTCATTTACTAGATTCCCCGGAAAATACAGCTTGAAAATCGAACAAAGACCATTGCTTCAATCACTTCTAAAGCTCCAATTTAGCTTTGCTAGAGAAAAGAATATGACCATTGCTGCAGAAATTCAAGCCACAGCTTATCTGGTAAATTTAGGAAATATCAAATGATTGTTGGCAACTGATTTAGCTGACTCATTGTCTCTTTCTGTCATCATTTCCGGGAGCGGCGAAGCAATCGTTAAGGTCGTGTAATCCTTGAAGAGATGAATGAAATGTGTATTGGTTGAGTATTAGGCAGGTCCAATGAGAAGTGGAACAAATACATAAATCTGCATATCTTAGACTGTCTTTAATTTAACTATAAGAAAATTAGACATATTGTTGATAAAGCTGTTTGACAGTATAGATCTCCTCCAACCTTTGAGAAAAAACAACTTCCTTCTAATATTCAACAAAGCCGTCCTGCTTGAGCAGGTTCGTCTCAGCTCGAAAAGGTTCCATGACTTCAATCCAGTTATCACCACTAACCACTATAACCACAACTGCAGCAACAATAGACATAATCACACTTTCAGTCTCGCAGGATGCCTTCTACTACATCGTTATGAAATTCAAGAGTTTGTTGAATTCTCTTATTGATCGTAAGTTGTGTGTTTCAATGGTTACCCGGCTTGGAGCCCGATTCTGTTGATGAAACCTTAAAATACAGGAGGCAGATTCTTAAGTGGAAAGAACCTGAAAATAGCCTAGTTAACACTGAGTTGTTGTCTACGGATATTGAGGCAAGCTAAACCTCATGAAATTAGATGTAGGGAAAACAGATACTTTGCATAGAACTCAATTAGGAAGCAATATATGATTTGTTGTTCAGAAAGAAGTATCCTTTTGTGCTTTTACTTCCGTTTACTTGATTCCTAAGATACATAGGACTCAAAAATCAAATAAAAACCATTGCTTCAATAACTTACAGCTCCAATTTAGCATTGGTGGAGAATAATGTAAGACATAGGAGCTTTCATAAACTTACATATCCATAACAGATATAAAACAAATTAAATAAATAGACCAAAGTAATTGATTTGACAGTCATTGATGCAGAGGCATATGCATTCGGCAAACCAAGCTATATGCTTCTTGCACCAATTAGCCATAGATCATGGAAGGTAACTTTGGTGAAAGAGTAACCTCTAATGGTGTAGCTCTATGATTAGTCATTCATGTCGATTGCTTTATCTCTGACCGTTCCCCACTCGAATCCATGAAGCTAAGTGCAGAACCTGAAGTGAAAGAGTGATAGCTGGACAAATCCTTCTACCAGAACCAAATGGTATAAGCTCAAAATTTTGACCCCTTTCATCTATGTTAGCATGGTCACTTAGGAACCTCTCAGGCATGAAATCCGATGTCTTATGCCAAATTAACTTAAAATGTTATAAAAAAATCCTAACATTTTAGGTTTTTGGATGAGTATTGAACAAATTTCGAAACATGACGCATTTTAGCCGCACTTTAAACCTGCTACTCTAAACTAACCCTGAAGTTTGATATAGTGAGTTATTCATGGATTGGATTCAGAGTTGCGTTGTTGTTATAGTATTTTGTACTGATGTACCATATTTTATGCTTACTTGAATAATACAAATACATTTATCCAAAAAAAGATTTGTTATCATTTCAACCACCAAATAATAATATTTTTTAAAAGTTCATTTGGTATTATTGATGATACAATACACACGAAGATGTGGGTAGGAGTACGTTTAAATGTTCAATATCTTTTAATTTATAGGTGAGATTGAATCTGAATAATATGATTCTTTTTTCCCGCAAAGCATGAAATTTTATCAATAGCATAGAGCTAACAAAATATCAGCATCTAGCGGTCCATAAAACAAAAAATGCCGAAAATAAAATAACAACATAAAAGAAGACTACACGACTACCACAGAGACGGAGTCAGGATTTGAAGTGGATAAAACATAAATATTAAAAAGAATGAAAATTTATATAAACTAATTTAAAAAAAAAATATGTAGGAAAACAAATATGAAAAGAATAAGGGTAAAGGAGACAATTGCCCCTCCGCACACTGTAACTCCGTTCCTGATTACCACCAAGTTTTGAAGAAGTTAGACTTCAATCTCCCAGATTTCGCTAAATAGTCAGTTAAATTGTTTAAATTACGACATACAAAATTGAGTCTAAGCTCATCAATCTGTTGAAACAGCCTATCAATTTTCAAAAAGAGAGGCCACAGTAATTACAGAAGCATATCAAAATGCGAATGTTATAGCAAAATGCACGTGAAAAAGGAAAGAAAGAAAGAAAGAAAGAAAACCCTAGATTAAAAATGAGCTCTTATACAGTTTTATTTTCAGCCAGGTGCATCCATGTAGGGACAGAGCTATAGTTGAACATTGGGAGGAGTCGGAATATTGAATATAAAAAACAAGGGCTTTTTATTAAGTATTTAAATTTAAAATTCAGGAGAAAAGACATAATTTGTCTAATATTTAAATTTATAAAGACCTAAATTATTATTAGACCAAAAATTCTGAAAACACGGTCTGTCTTTCTTTAGTTCAACCCCTATTTGATTAAATATGTAATAAACCTATGTATTTTTTTTAATTTAAATACTTATTTTTACATAAATCAAAATACAGTTAGACCAAAATTTATAGAGTATATAAATATTTTAACAGAAAGAGGCTCCGTCTTTGCATCCATGCATGCACAGCCACAGGCTTGGAAGCACGTATGGTGGTGGCATAAAGCCTTTGCTCCAGACCATTGTGAGATGGTGAAGATAAAAAGACATTACTTTTGAAATGTGTCTGAACAACTGTGGATGCGAGACAATAAGGGGGCAGAAGGGGGTTCAGGATTCTTTGTTCTATTCTGACTCCGCTGGGGGCTGGGGCTGGGGCACTGGGGCAGGTAGAGTTGTAAATGAATCCAATTTTAATGTATAATTTCTTATTCATTTGTTTAGTTTTAAGTTTATTCACATTGGATTCATGTTTGTCGCGAATTTTAAAATTATACTCATGTTCTTTTTGTTTATTTTTAAGCTTGCTCATGTTAGGTTTATGTTAATTAAGAATTTTCAAATTTTTGTTCCTTTGGCTAGAGGTGTCATATAACTCCCCAAAAAAATTGAAGAAAAAAAAGTATTTCTATAAATTTAATATAAAATAAAATTAAAACTACTTTAAATGAATATTGATACCTTAAAAGAAAATTGACACCACCAACGGGGTTGGTCCAAGTGGTAAGCGGTTTGATATCGCTTAAGCATTTCTCGAGTTTGAGGTCATGTGTATGCAGAAAATCTCAGATGAAAGGCTCACCCACCGAAGTCAAGTGTGCGACGCGAGTAGATCCAGATTAGTCAAGACAAAGCCCTAAAGAACTGGGAGGGCAACAAAAAAAGAAGAAAATTGGCACACATTGTTTGTTCTCACCTACTTAAAAAGGTTCCTTCATAAAAGATTAAAATTCTAGCACCCAAAATTAATTTCCTAGCTCCGTCTATGTGTTCGCTCATTTAAAATTACGTGTATTTATGTTTGTTCGTTTAGCATGTTCTTAAACAATAAACTAATATTTTAATGAATAAGTTATTAAAAATGTTCATGAACAATCAATAATATATTGATTAATGAGCGTTGTTATTTCTAGGAGATTCGGGTTTAAGCAACATATCTGCACGATGTCTTTATACATGAATATAACTGCCTGAACAAACATTTGTTCAACCTCATTCTATTAGTAAATGAATTTAAAATCTTGTTCATGCTCATTATTTAGCTTAATAAACAAATATTAACGAACAAAATATGAACGATTCACGAGTAATTCATTTTTAATAGGAGAGGGGCTTCGTTACCTGTAACACCCTTAAAAGTATAGGGCTTCGTTACCTGTAACACCCTTAAAAGTATATATATATATGTTTGTGTGTGTGAAAAGAAAAAAAGCGAATAAAATGGAAAGTAAAGAAGAAAAAGAAAGAGATTTCGCTCCTTGCTACCAAGGAGAGTTGAACCCACAACCTTAAAGCTTTTAAACCAAAAACCCAACCATCTAAGCTATAGCAACTTTAAGTATTAAACCCACCCACCTTTATTTTATTCTCTATAGTTTGAATAAAATAATAATAAACCTAAAATATACCAACCACCTCCACTCTAGCATTTAATTCGGTCTTCTATCCCAAAAGCTAGGAAAGACCCTTCATCTTCCCAACCCCTTACCACTCATCACCGATCGCCCTTGATCCGCCCTCGTTGCCACCACGTATCGTACACCGCCACTGTCGTTTGAAGCTCAACCTTTCTTCGAACCCAACATCGGTGCTCATTTGCAGCCCAACGCCGTCGTTGGTCGCGAAACATGAGTTGAAGCCGATAGAAAATTGAGAGTCCTCTATCCTCTGTGTTTTCTCTACCGTTTGGCATCTTAACGCGACTGCGAGGCCACCACCATCTTTAGGAGGTCGAACCGATCAGAACCCAGGCCAAAGAGAGTTCGCCTGTCGCCGTTTCACCAATCACCAGAGCTACAACAGTTCGGTCGCGTCTTCGTCCGTTTTGGGTAAGTTCGGTAAGTAAATCGAACCAAATCTGGATTATTCAAGTTTTGCTCGAGTTTTTAGCTTTTCCGGCATGTTCCCGATCGTTTTTGACCATGCTTGACGATCACGCACCGTCTCGGGAGATTTTCGGTCGCTTGAAATGATAGCCTCGAACCAAACCGACTAGACCGTTAAACTAACCCGGTCCAAACCCACTTAAGAAAACCAGACAAATTGAGCCAACCAAATCAACTCGTCTGAGTCAACCGAGTCAACTCGTCTGAGTCAAACGAGTCAACTCGAACGAGTCAATCGAGTCAACTCGTCCGAGTTAACTCATCTGACTTTGACCATTGACTTTGACTTTTGACCGTTGACCAAAAAGTCAGATTTTCTGAAAAGTCGTATTTTATGTTTTTCGACGTTTTTAGTCCGTTTTGAAGCCCGTTTTGCAAAAAATTTGACTCGAAAGCCTCTAAATCTGACCTTGAACCCAAACTTTATGTATTTAATTATTTAGATTAAGAACAATGTGAATAAGGACTAAAATTGAAATTTGTGAAATTGAAGGTGTTGAGTGGATCGAAAGATCGATATGAACCAAGAGGGGGGGTGAATTGGAATTTTAAGGTTTGTGTGGTGGAAATTGCAAAGTAAAAAGATTGACAAGGAATTTTAGAGTGGTTCAAGTTCCAAATGAACTCTACATCCACTACCTTAGCTTCACTAAGGATTTGCAACAATTCCACTAATTGCTCTTCCCCTTTTCTAGGCTAAGGAGGCAACACTTACAATTTTCGGTTAAATTTTCTACCCAAAATTTAACACAATCCTCACACAAAGGTAACAAAGAATTTGATGGCTAAGATAGTATCTCTCAATACAATTTGTAGCCCAATTACAAGCACTCAACCCAATTGAAAAAGATAAGAATGAAAATTACAATTGAGGTTTCTAGACAATATGGGATTTTAGCACAAATGCTTGGATTTGATGTATGGATATTTGCTTTAGGATCAATAGTTGTTGCTGGAGCTTTTAGAGGTCCCTTTTATATCTTCTCATTGATTTCTAGCCGTTGTGGTTGTTGCACTCATCAATAGAGCCGTTGGGGATGTTATCTCACCTCCATAAATGCAGTCTGCAATAACCCGTTTCAGAACGCGGGGACCTGTTTCGAAACAGACCAAAATAGAAAGAGTCGTTGGGGTGCATTTAAGAGCCCGTTTCGAAACGTCTTGAAGTCGTTTCGAAACACTTTTGCCACTGTCAAGGGTCGTTTCGAAACAGCCTGAGCCCGTTTCGAAACACCCTAACGGTTTCCAAAAAATCAGTTAAAAACATTTGTAACGGTCATATTTTCAAATCAAAATGAAGAACAGTTTCGAAACGCTTGGACTCGTTTCGAAACAGTTTTGCTACTGTCAAGGGTCGTTTCGAAACTGATTGATCCCGTTTCGAAACACCCTATTGATCTTTGAAAATTCAGTTAGAAAAAATTACAACGGTTATAGTTTTCAAATCAAAATGAAGAATAGTTTCGAAACGCTTGAAGCCGTTTCGATACGGGTTCATGTGTTCTAAATCCGTTTCGATACGCGTTTCGGAACAGGGGTTGGCAGTGATGAAAACGTTTCGAAACGCCTTAGGCCGTTTCGAAACGGGGACTTGAAAATCACTGTTTCGGCTTTAAACACTTAGAAAAATATTTGAAAACTTTATTTTTAACTTTGGCATAATCTTAAAATCATATGGGATGTTTGAGGACTTAAAAATTCGTTTTGACATTTTCAATTTAGTCCTTAGGTTTTTAGTTATATCAAAATTAAAATATTGGTTTCACAATCTCCCCCTTTTTGATATAACAAAACCAAAGTTAGAATTTTTAAGAGTTTTGAAAATTTTGAACATATTCTAACTCCCCCTTAATTTAAGATAGGTTTTTAAAGTTTTAAAAATAATTTAACTTTGAAATTCAAGTTTTAAAACTTAAAAACACTTTAAACATTTAAAACGAATTTTTGTTTTTGGCTCTTAAATTTCTTCTCCCCCTTTTTGTTAGATCAAAAAGAATAAATAAGGCTCATAGAGAAGACAAAGGATTAGTACCAATAAGCATTAACTAATAAGCAACAATAAGATTAATTCATAAAATTAAAATATCCAAAACATAAATCAACATTAAGTTCAAAATAAAATCCCAAACAAAAGATCAAAAGCATAGGTTCCTAAAACATAATGAAACATAAAGATGCAATCTTAAACCTAAAATGCATAAATAATATGATATGAAAGTCCTAGGCCTCGTCATTACCATCATCATCATCAAAAGTCTCATCATCGCTCTTGACTTGAGAACGGTGAAACTTCGTCCATTGGCCATAAAGAGTAGAGAAGGACAAATCCAAGTTTGAGTGGGAAGTCTCAAGAGATAGGAGGCGATCCTCGACATTTTGCAAGCGAGTGTCGATGGCACCAAAACCTGAAGCAATGCGAGTATCCAAGGCATTGAACCGCTCGGTAATGAGAGCCGTAAGAGCGTCATTGTTTCCAACTTGAACTTGCGATGGAGGTGCAACGGGAGGAAGAGGAGCTTCTTTATCAACACGTTCCCAAACATCATTCACATATCGAAACCCGGACTTGCGAAGAGAGGACTCACCAATCTTGCACTTGTGAGGTTCCGGGGAGTCATAGGTGTAATCGAGACCGATGTGGCTAAAGATGTGGCTCAAGATCGTGCCATAAGTAAAAGATTTCAACTCATTGGTGTCAATAAGCTTAACATTATTGACCATCTCGGCAAAAATGATCTTAGCAACATTAGGGCGCTCGCCTTTACGGAAACATTCAAGCCAAAAGTGATCAACTTGACGGATATGAGAGTATTTACCTCCGGAAGGATGAAGGAACCATGATACCATCAAGTGAAGAAAACGATCGTGCGCATCCAAAGTAAGTGCCGGACCGGTGAAAGTACCAAAGTGACGTTCATCCTCAATTCCTTCATCTTTAAGGGAAAAAATGGACTCCAAGAGAGCAATATTAACAGTAAACTTTTTCCCTAATATGAAAGATTCAATCCCTACAACCTCGGTTTTGGTTTCATCATGAATAAGACGAGCATTAGAGTAAAAGATGAGTACCATATGTTTGTAGCGAATATCCGGGATGCTCAACAAAGGAAGAAGTTCCCATTCACTCAAACGCTCGAGGTAACGGAATATGAATCGCTCGGAGTTGAGGAAATCAAGATCAATGACACGTTCACGACGAACTTCGAAATCCTTGACATATGTGAAGCGAGCTCGCATCTCGGTAGTTCGAAGGGATTTCTGAAAAAGCAGAGCTAGATTCGGACGTATGCTCGAATCACCGGTTTGAACGGACTTACGCTTTTTGTTAGCTTGATCCGACATCCTAAAAACATTAAGCAAGCATGTTTTTAAAAATTAAGTGTATGCATAGATTTTTAAATTCAATCCAATTATAAATCCCACTTAGGTTTTTTAAAAAAAAATTAAAACAAAGAAAAATTTAAAAAAACAGTAAAAGAAAATACGACTGAAAAATTTTATATTCGAATAAAAAAAATTGAGATTTTGAAATTTTTTTACAAGATATGGAAAACCCAAACATGAAAACATATAATTTATACAAAAATAAAATTTTCTAACCTAATATTCGAACATAAATTGAAAGAAAAAGAAAAAGGGGAAAAATACCTTAGTTTGGGATTTTGGATGATTTGATGAAAATCCTTGCACAATGTTGATGAAACTTGCTTAGACTTGAGTTTTAGAGAAAAACCCCTCAAGATTTGGTGAAAAACAAAGAGGTTTAGATGGTTTTTATAGGGAGAAAGTCGGTTTAGGGTTTTTAGGGTTTTTAAGAGTTTGATGTAAAAGTGGATTTTAACATTAAAAGCCCTAAATAAAGCTATCCGCGATACCGTTTCGGAACGGTCTGGACCGTTTCGAAACGAGAGCACGAGGGTTGACCGTTTTGAGACTTTCAACTGACCGTTTCGATATGGTGTTGACCGTATCGAAGCCCCGTTGACCAGTATCAAAACACGTTTCGATACACCCCTTGGTAGTAGCAAAAACATTTCGAAACCCTTTGGAGGCGTTTTGAAACACCCTTCTCTCAGACATGAATTTAAGGTATCCGTATCGAAACAGGGTCACCCGTTTCGATACACCTGGGCCTGGAAGTGCAGATGAGGCTCTAAAAGTGCAGAAAAATGAGTTTTTCTAAGGCCTAACATGCATAAATGACATGAATGAATAGGCAAAACATATGCAAACATAAACATACTCCCCCTAGCTGTAAGCATGGATGAAATTAGGAGTCTAAACACATAAACATGGCATTTCACAAGATCAAGCAAATTTAAGCACAAAAGAGGTCCTAAAAGGTCAAGATAGGCTATCTAGACCTAACTCTCTCCTAAGGGACCAAAAACGCTCTTTGTCTAAGGGTTTTGTAAATATGTCCGCTAATTGATTTAAGGTGTCTACATACTCTATAACCACATCTTCTTTAAGGACATGATCTCTTATGAAATGATGCATTATTTCTATGTGTTTGGTTCTAGAGTGTTGGATGAGATTTTTTGTTAGACATATTGCACTAGTGTTGTCACATTTTAGGGGTATGGTTTCCACTTTAATTCCATAATCTAAGAGTTGTTGCTTCATCCAAAGGACTTGAGCACAACAACTCCCTAAGGATATGTACTCGGCTTCGGTGGTAGATAAGGCTACACTATTTTGTTTCTTAGAGAACCAAGATATGAGCATACTACCTAGGAATTGACAAGTTCCCGAAGTACTTTTCCTATCGATTTTGCAACCCCCATAATCCGCATCCGAATAAGCATGAAGGTTGAAGGTAGAGTCTCTAGGGTACCAAAGACCTAAACAAGGAGTATCTCTAAGGTACCTAAAGATTCTCTTAACGGCTATAAGGTGAGACTCTCTAGGACAAGCTTGAAACCTAGCACACAAGCAAACACTAAACAAGATATCCGGTCTACTTGCGGTAAGGTAAAGCAATGATCCAATCATAGAACGGTAAAGCTTAGAGTCAACACACTTACCTCCTTCATCTTTGTCAAGCTTTGTAGATGAGCTCATAGGTGTGGCTTGAGGCTTTGCATTCTCCAAGCCAAACTTCTTGAACATATCCTTTATGTACTTTGGTTGATTGATGAAGGTTCCATCCTTCTTTTGCTTGATTTGGAGTCCCCAAAAGAATGAGAGCTCCCCCATCATGCTCATCTCGAATTCACCTTGCATTAACTTAGCAAACTCTTGACAATGACATTCATTAGTAGAACCAAAAATAATATCATCAACATAAATTTGAACTACTAAGATGTCATTTTTATACATTTTTATAAAAAATGTAATGTCCACCTTACCTTTTTCAAATCCTTTTTCAATTAAAAAGTTTGAAAGTCTTTCATACCAAGCTCTAGGAGCTTGTTTTAAACCATAAAGAGCTTTGGTAAGTTTGAAAACATGATTTGGAAATTTTGAGTCTTCAAAACCCGGTGGTTGTTCCACATACACTTCTTCATTTATAAAACCATTTAAAAATGCGCTTTTAACATCCATTTGATAAAGCTTGAAATTATGATAACATGCATATGCAAGCAATATCCTAATGGCTTCCATTCTAGCGACGGGTGCATAGGTTTCATCAAAATCTATTCCCTCTTCTTGAGTGTAACCTTGTGCTACTAGTCTAGCTTTATTTCTTACAATGTTACCACTCTCATCTAGCTTATTTCTAAAGACCCATTTAGTTCTATGGTAGATTGATTACTATGCCTATCAACTAATGTCCAAACGTTACTTCTCTCAAATTGATTTAACTCTTCTTGCATAGCCATAATCCAAAAGTCATCTTTCAATGCTTCTTTAATATTCTTAGGCTCTATGCATGAGATAAATGCAACATGATTCATTAATCTAAGAGAAGATCGAGTGGTTACCCCCTTGGATGGATCACCCAAGATTTCACCATCTTTGACATAGTTGAACTCCCTTGGGTAGCTCACTTCCTTTTCCTCAAGAGCCAAGTCCTTCAAGGCTTCAAGAGGTGGATCTTGTGTGTCCTCTTCTTTTGTTGGAATCTCATCCTCCTTTGAAGTTTGTCCTCCATCAAAGGCATTTATGATTCCTACATCATCATCATCACAAGATTCCTTCCTTGGAATGAGGTTATCATCGAATACAACATGAATAGATTCTTCTACTACTAAAGTTCTTTTGTTAAATACTTGATAGGCTTTAGAGGTTAAAGAGTAACCTATGAAAATAGCTTCATCACTTTTTGCATCAAATTTACCTAAGTTGTCTTTTCCATTATTTAAAACAAAACACTTGCAACCAAAAGGGTGAAAATAGCTAATGTTAGGCTTTTTAGATTTTAAAATCTCATAAGGTGTTTTCTTTAAAATTGGCCTAATCATTACTCGATTTACAATATAGCAAGCGGTGTTTGTGGCTTCCGCCCAAAAATATTTAGGTAAATTGTTTTCACAAAGCATAGTTCTAGCCATTTCTTGCAAAGTTCCATTTTCCTCTCAACTACCCCATTTTGTTGAGGAGTTCGAGGAGCCGAAAAATTATGGCTAATACCATTTTCATTTAAAAAATCTTCAAACCCTAAATTTTGAAACTCGGTTCCATGATCACTTCTAATATGTGAAATTTTAAGTTCAAGATCATTTTGGGTTAGTTTTGAAAATGTGATGAATTTTTCTAAAGCCTCATCTTTAGTACTTAAAAATAGAACCCAAGTAAATCTAGAAAAATCATCAACAAGTACAAAAGCATAAGACTCACCACCCAAGCTCATAGTCCTAATTGGCCCAAATAAATCCATATGGATAAGTTGTAAACATCTACTAGTAGAAACATCATTAATGGATTTAAAGGAAGACTTATGTTGTTTACCCTTAGAGCATGCATCACAAATTTTATCATTTGAAAATTTTATCTTGGGTAAACCTCTAACTAGATTAAGGGAGACTAGTTTTTCTAAAACACTTATGCTAGCATGTCCTAGTTTCCTATGCCACAACCAAGCATCATTTTTATTTTTTGCAACTAAGCATGCATGAGATGTATGAATGTCATCTAGATGCACCATGTATATGTTCCCTATGCGATGACCTATGAGCATAGTATTATTAGATTTAATGTCTACAATTTTGCATCCATTTTTATCAAATAAAACATTAAATCCTTTATCACACAATTGACTTATGCTCAATAAATTGTGTTTAAGACCATCGACATACAAGACATTTTCAATGAGAATAGTAGAGTGATTACCTATGGAGCCAATACCTTTAATGTGGCCTTTGGAGTTGTCACCAAATGTCACTACTCCTCCACTTTTTGGCTTTAGATCCATGAATCTACTCTTGTTTCCGGTCATATGCCTTGAGCATCCACTATCAAGGTACCATGAGTTTTGACTTTGTGCTTTGGCCTTGTAGCAATGCTCCCCCTACAAACAAAGATATTAAGCTTTTGTTTTTGGTACCCAAATCATTTTGGGTCCATGAGTGTTAGCTCCCAAAACCTTGGTTCCCTTAGGAATCCAAGATGACATAGCAATAATGTTATTAGATTTTATAAGTTCCTTAGGAACCCATACACTTCTAATTCTTTTAGCTCTACTATGTCTAGGATAGCTACCTTGTTTGTAGTAGTTAGTCTTTTTCTTAGGTTGGTTGGTTCTTAAGGATTCACCTATTTCATGCTTGACACTACCAACATTTTTAAAAGACTTTTTGAGCTCATTTAGCTCATCCAACACATTTTGGTGTTCACTATTACATTGAGACAAAAGATTATTGAGGTCAACATTTTCATCTTGAAAGAATTTTAGTTCATCTTTTAACCCTAATATCTTTTTCTCAAATTTTGAATTAGCTTGAGTGAGTGAGTCATTTTTCTCATTTAGTTCCAAAATAATTTTCTTGTTTCTAATGACCGACTCTTTATATTTCTCAACTAATTCATCATAGACCTCTTGTAACTCATCATATGCATCATTCAATTCATCATATGTGAAATCTAAAGTTGATGAGTTAGAGGTTACCATGGAGGAATCTTCCTCAAGTGCCATGAGGCAAAGGTTAGCCACTTCTTGTTCGTCATCCTCCGATGACTCCTCATCACTCCAAGTAGCAAGCTTGGCTTTGAGCTTCTTCTTTTTCTCAAAGCCCTTCTTCTTGAGTTGAGGGCACTCCGAACGTATGTGGCCGGGTTGTTTGCACTCAAAGCAAATGATTTGATCCCTTGCTTCTTCTTTGTTCTTGCTTTTGAAGTCTATTTTTCTTTGGATTTTTCTTCCCCGGTTGGACCTCATAAAGCGTGAGAATCGTTTGGCTATCATAGCCAATTCTTCTAGCTCATCCTCCTCACTAGAAGAGCTCTCTTCATGTAGTGAAGCTTTGAGAGCTATTCCCATCTTCTTCTTCTTCTCAACCTCTAGCTTTTCTACTCTTTTCTCTTCTTTCTTCTTCTCTTCTTCCCTTCCTTGCTTCATAATCTCATGAGTAAGAAGAGAACCCACAAGCTCATCAAGCTTTAAAGTCTTCAAGTTTTTAGCTTCAATGATGGCGGTTCTCTTCCCATCCCAAGATTCGGGAAGTGAATAGAGTAGCTTCCGGACAAGCTTGTCTTCCGGTATGATTTCTCCAAAACCCTTGAGCCCATTGACAATAGTGGAGAACCAATCAAACATCTTGGACACCGTCTCATCGGGCTCCATCTTGAAATTCTCATAACTAAGATTGAGAATTCCAATCTTAGTTTCTTTAACATCGTTGGTACCCCCGTAGGTAGTCTCAAGAGTGTCCCACACTTCTTTGGCACTCTCGATGGATGAAACCTTAGAATAGATGTCCGGACCGAATGAGCAAAAGAGCATGTGGAGAGCTTTGTCATTTACTTGAATCTTTTTCCTTTCTTCTTCACTCATCTCCATCTTTTTCTTCAAGACCATCTTGCCTTCACCATCTTGCTTCAATGGAATGTAAGGGCCATCTTCAATGACATCCCACACTAGGTAGTCATTTTACTTGATGAAGAGACGCATTCTATTCTTCCAAAAAGAATAGTTATCACCATTAAAGAAGGGAGGCTTTGTAGTGGATTGAGACTCATACATGCCCGAACCGGAGGTTGAAGCCATCTCTTGATATTTGATGATCACACTCTTCCAAGGAACTCATCTTGTGGTTGTTAATCCTGAAAGAGGTAGGCTCTGATACCAATTGTTGAGTGGATCGAAAGATCGATATGAACCAAGAGGGGTGAATTGGAATTTTAAGGTTTGTGTGGTGGAAATTGCAAATTAAAAAGATTGACAAGGAATTTTAGAGTGGTTCAAGTTTCAAATGAACTCTACATCCACTACCTTAGCTTCACTAAGGATTTGCAGCAATTCCACTAATTGCTCTTCCCCTTTTCTAGGCTAAGGAGGCAACCCTTACAATTTTCGGTTAAATTTTCTACCCAAAATTTAACCCAATCCCCACACAAAGGTAACAAAGAATTTGATGGCTAAGATAGTATCTCTCAATACAATTTGTAGCCCAATTACAAGCACTCAACCCAATTGAAAAAGATAAGAATGAAAATTACAATTGGGGTTTCTAGACAATATGTGATTTTAGCACAAATGCTTGGATTTGATGTATGGATATTTGCTTTAGGATCAATAGTTGTTGCTGGAGCTTTTAGAGGTCCCTTTTATACCTTCTCATTGATTTCTAGCAGTTGTGGTTGTTGCACTCATCAATAGAGCCGTTGGGGATGTTATCTCACCTCCATAAATGCAGTCTGCAACAACCCATTTCGGAACGTGGGGACCTGTTTCGAAACGGACCAAAATAGAAAGAGCCGTTGGGGTGCATTTAAGAGCCCGTTTCGAAACGTCTTGAAGTCGTTTCGAAACACTTTTGCCACTGTCAAGGGTCATTTCGAAACAGCCTGAGCCCGTTTCGGAACACCCTAACGGTTTCCAAAAAATCAGTTAAAAACATTTGTAACGGTCATATTTTCAAATCAAAATGAAGAACAGTTTCGAAACGCTTAGACTCGTTTCGAAACAGTTTTGCTACTGTCAAGGGTCGTTTCAAAACTGATTGATCCCGTTTCGAAACACCCTATTGATCTTTGAAAATTTAGTTAAAAAAAATTATAACGGTTATAGTTTTCAAATCAAAATGAAGAACCGTTTTGAAACGCTTGAAGCCATTTCGATACGGGTTCATGTGTTCTAAAGCCGTTTCGATACGCGTTTCGGAACAGGGGTTGGCAGTAATGAAAACGTTTCGAAACGCCTTAGGCCGTTTCGAAACAGAGACTTGAAAATCACTGTTTCGGCTTTAAACACTTAGAAAAATATTTGAAAACTTTGTTTTTAACTTTGGCATAATCTTAAAATCATATGGGGATGTTTGAGGACTTAAAAATTCGTTTTGACATTTTCAATTTAGTCCTTAGGTTTTTAGTTATATCAAAATTAAAATATTGGTTTCACAGAAGGTATTCACGATTGCTTATATACGAGATGTTGAGGGGCATCGACTTCGGGTTCGAGATTGATCGAATGGAGTATCTCGGTTGGCCGGTGTAGCAAGGATCAAGGTAATATATTACCACCCCTTGTATGCTTTATGAACGTGTTGGTATTCGGTTAATGCATGCATAAATATGACGATGAATATTGTTAGTTTCCTCTTAAGCCAAGCCAAACCATACATGAAAATGAGTATGATAATTTAGATAAGATTGCATTATTCGAATGAGAAAGTTGATAAATCGAAGGGTTTTGGAGTTCAATAAATATCTAATAGGGTGGTCAATCTCCAAACCTAATCAAAAAGGTCAAATGGTCAAACGGTAATAATAATTGGGTGTGAAATTACGAAAATGCCCACAAGGTGAAAATGACAAAAATACCTCATTGATAATGAAAGTGGTGTTGAAATCTACACTGACCTAATAAGAAAACAATTGATTCATTTGAAAATCTCGAATTACTCAAAAAGATAAGGTAATGAGGCTTAAATATTCGAGAACGATAAGTACTCGGATTTAGCCTAAATCCTGAATAAATCTCTGAAGATGAATTTATAAGGGAAGCTCTTTGTATGTTCGGATCAGTCAAACTATCAAAAGGTACAAAATTGATTTTTTAAAACCTAAATCGGAGAGAGAATTAAAGACATTAATACGATCGAATTAGCAAAATCGACCAAAACATCCTTGGGCATTAAGATTCTAAATTAACTAAAATGACGGGGTTGTCCTCGAGTTTTGAAATAAATAGATGGTTGGAGAAAGGTCGAAAGGAACGAAATAACTGAAATGATTGAAAGTATCGATCTGTGTGATTTGGATTAAGATGAATAAGATGTCATCGAGCACCAAGACTACCAAATTAACCACATGATGGGATATAACATAGAAATTAGAATGATTAAGTGGTTGAAAAGGGCCGAAAGAACGTGAACGACTGCAGTTTAATAATCAGAATACCCTCTGGACCTGAGATAAGTTAACGCTTCAAAATCTTGAACTCCTGATAGCATGCAAGTGAATGTAATACCCCTTTGAGTTTGAAACTTGGTATATATGTATGTCAATCATTTCTTAACATGGTAAATTAACGGATGAAAACTACATAAATACATGTTCAACCTCTTGAGGCTTGTTCCGAGATAATGTGACAGTAATCTACAAATGTACAATATAGTCAGAAGTAAATAGTGAACATAGAGGAAGTGTACCAAGTTGGATGCATGGAAAGTAATGTATTGGTGAAATGAGTATAGTGTGATGGTCTTGGAAGTTTTGGCAAATCTTCAACAACCTTTAGCACAACAAGTCTTTGACCTACCCTATCGGGGTTAGACTATGGAATTTCCCCAGAGTGTTAAAAGAATCAAAATGCCCTTGTTGGCAAAAAATAATTGGAAAAATATTGATATTTGATGTCCTAAATGGTCTTATCGTATCGATTTTCGAACGCCTGGTTGGAGGCATTGGTTTCAAGCCCTTTTAATAGGGACATCGTTTTTTAAACCAGGTCAGAATTGTCAAAGGTTCAATGTTTTTTTCTTTCCTTGCAAATACCAAGTATCTCCAAGAAATAAATTGTTCCATCTAGTGTGTTTCAAGTGCATATGAACATCCTCTCCGCTTGAACCGTAGATTGTCTCTTGATTGGAATCATGACTTTTACTTAACCAGAATATACCTTTATATCTAAATCGAAACTAAAGATTGCTTCATATATACTGTTATAACCGATTATTATTGATTACTACTAATTATTGTTATTACCGATTACTATTGTGACTGCCTAGACCGTTACCGGGATATTTGGGATAGAGTATAAAGTTATCGTAGGTTCAGCTCTGATCAGGCTGGTAATTCCTTACCGCTTCAGGTTCCTATGCTTCGGCTAGGGTAATTCCTTACCGTACCTAAGGTATCTCCTTAGGCTGACACATACGCCCAATGGGCCTAGGTTAATGCCCGTTATAGTTGCAGTTCTGGGGAGCTGCATACCGGAGTTTGGTTGGAGGGTAGTTAGGAAATCTAAAATGAACCTTATCGCTAACATTATATAACCGTGAAATAACGTTCACCACACCGTTACCTCGTATGTGTTAACTTTGCACCGTTGGAACACACATTAATCCCCTGACTCAACTACCATAATTCATATCTTGACTAATTTTTCAGTCTATAAGTTCCTAGTATAATACTCAGTGATTGAATAAAGAACAATCCTATCATCTTCATGTGTACCGCTTCTTTGAAATATCTGATCGTATTTTTAGAGCCTATTGTTGCCCGAAACATCATGACAGTGTTATGCTTTCTCTATACCTGCTTGTGCTTATAGCATCATTTGGTAGTTCTGTATTACCGAGCTTTTCGAAGATCACATTGTTTTTACCATCGCAGGTTAAAAATAAAACCTAACATGGCTCGATGACCGACACTAGTGTTTGGAGTTCTCTCGATATGTCGTTTGGGAGTATAGTATCGACATAGTGGGCATGCATGTCATTATTGTTTCATGACAGTGTCTGTAAAATATTTTTCTGAAATTTTGTTATATGTTTAAATAAGTTCTTGAAAGAGTATTTTCAACAGAAGTTACCGTTATAATTTAATATGTGTTTTAAGAGGAATTGTTTTATGTGGATTTTTAAGGTGGGTTGCTCTTGTGACCCTAATGTGACTTCCTAGGATCCGTGAAACGCATAAACGGGTCTAGGAGGTTACATTTAGTGGTATTAGAGCTTAGAGTTGTGTCATTCTAGGTAGATCGTCCGATCGTCTGTCATAGGGTGTTTGGTCTGTGCATGCCCCTAGATCATAACCGTACTCCTTAGTGCCGAGATTCTAATGTCAAATCTTTTCCTGTAATAAGTGTACCTAATCATTTTGTCCATAATAGCTCAATCTGTACTGGCAAGGAATGTCTGTAACATTCGTCTGTGAGTTGGATTAAATTGATGGATTTGAATCTGGATAAAGAACCTAAGATGATTTATGCATGTGGAATTGAAGATCTGAATCATATTAAGAATAAATGTTTGATCATATGTGGTAACCGATATAAGATCGCATGTATGGTAGCTCGGTGATAATGATTGTGATTGAGAATATTCTAATGAAAATTTGATAAAAGTATTATGAATTTAAAAGAAAGGTGTCCGCGAGATTGGTGAAAGTATAGATTATGCGGTGATTCTGTTATGCACGAAGTAAACGATTATCGGAGTATTACGCTGAAGGTAAGTGACATCCGTTTAAAATTTTGGTTATGTTTGATCGTCTTGAAGAAAGGCCTTATCCTTAAAAAAAAGTGGCATAGTGTTCTGCTATATATCGATTCTAAATTAAATTTGAGGCTAACATCTTGATTTCGGAAGGCTCTGTTTGAGGCCTTTGAGTGCCTATATGGATTTCAGATATAGTTCTTCATTCGTAAATTGATGGTCAATCTAGTAGAGTAATTTGGTTTTTAGAGGAGATTCTTCCGGGTTGTATGATCAACTTTTGTGTTATCGGGAGAAGTTTCTTATCCTTGATAGAGACCATTTATTATAAAGGTTATGAAACAAGTGTTTCTTTGGCACCGCATGAAGTTCATATGGATTCAGTTATTATATTCCGATTAGTTGGTCTAAGATGTATGATGGGATGACTTTGGGTCCAGAGATAGTCCGAGTGACTGAGAACACTACCAGATTAATCTATGACCGCCTTAGAGTCCCGAGAAATAAGGATACTCTGATGGGTAAGTTTCAGTACATGAATGGATGGAAGGGCGGTTTTTGCATTTCACCGACTTTGGTAAATTTTGAGGACGAAATTTCTTTTAGAAGGGGAGAGTTGTAACACCCTTAAAAGTACATATATATATATATATATATATATATATATATATGAAAAGAAAACAAAAGAAAGCGAATAAAATGGAAAGTAAAGAAGAAAAAGAGTTGGATTTCGCTGTCAAGGGGATTTGAACCCACAACCTTAAAGCTTTTAAACTAAAGACCCAACCGTTTGAGCTATAGCAACTCTTGGTATTAAACCCACCCACCTTTATTTTATTCTCTATAATTTGAATAAAATAATAATAAACCCAAAATACCCCAACCACCCCCACTTTAGCATTTAATTTGGTCTTCTATCCCAAAAGCTGGGACTAACCCTTCATCTTCCCAACCCCTTACCACTCATCACCGACCGCCCCCGATCCGCCCTCACTGCCACGATGTATCGGACACCGCCACCGCCGTTCGAAGCTCCACCTTTCTTCGAACCCAACACCGGTGCTCACCCGTGGCCTAACACCGCCGTTGGTCGCGAAACATGAATTGAAGCCGATAGAAAATTGAGAGTCCTGTATCCTCTACATTTTCTAGGTCGTTTGGCATCTTAACGCGACTACGAGGCCACCACCGTCTTTAGGAGGTCGAACCGATCAGAACCCAGGCCAAAGAGAGTTCGCCCGTCACGGTTTAACCAATCACCAGAGCTACAATAGTTATGTCGCGTCTTCGTCTGTTTTTGGTAAGTTCGGTAAGTAAATCGAACCAAATCTGGATTATTCAAGTTTTGCTCGAGTTTTTAGCTTTTCCGGTGTGTTCCTGATCGTTTTTGACCGTGCGTGACAATCACGCGCCGTCTCGGGAGATTTTCGCTCACCTGAAACGATAGCCTCAAACTGAACCGGCCAGACCATTAAGTTGACCCGGTCCAAATCCACTTAAGCAAACCAGACAAACTGAGTCAACCGAGTCAACTCGTCTGAGTCAACCGAGTCAACTCGTCCGAGTTAACCGAGTCAACCGAATCAACTTATCCGAGTCAACTCGTCTGACTTTGACTTTTGACCGTTGACGTCAATGTTGCCTTTGACCGTTGACCAAAAAGTCAAATTTTATGAAAAGTCGTGTTTTAAGTTTTCGACGTTATGAGTGCGTTTTTGAAGCCCATTTTGCAAAATTTTGACCCGGAAGCCTCCGAATCTGACCTTGAACCTGAACTTTATGTTTTTAATTATTCATATTAAGAGAAATATGAATAAAGACTAAAATTGAAATTTGTGAAATTGAAGGTATTCACGATTGCTTATATACGAGATGTTGAAGGGCATCGACTTCGGGTTCGAGATTGATCAAACCGAGTATCTCGGTTGACCGGTGTAGCAAGGATCAAGGTAATACATTACTACCCCTTGTATGCTTTATGAACGTGCTGGTATTCGGTTAATGCATGCATTGTAACCCCCTCGTCCCGGTCCGGGCGACTGGCCGGTCCGAGTGGGCTACACAGGGATAACCGAGGCGAAACCCGTTAAGGCTCCACTTCGGTTAACAACCCCAGAAAACTTTTTCATTTATTATCTTGTCTAGATGGATTTAATTAGACCTATGTGAGAAGCGACAGCGGAAAACAAGACTCACAAGAAGACTAACATCAAACCGGGCCTAAGCCCAACACATGAGAACCTTTAGAGATGTCAAAAGCCCCATTTTCAGGCCTTTGTTCCGAAACAGGCTTGCCCGTTTCGAAACACGGGCCCAGTTTAAAAAGTCAACCATCCGTACCGAAACACATCCACCATGTTTTGAAATAGAGGTCCATTTCGCCTAGACGTTCCGAAACACATTCCGGAACAAGCAATCATAGTAGCCAAAACGTTTCAAAACTCGTATCGAAACAGGAGTTCACAGTAGCCAAACCGTACCATAACGTGTTCCGGTACGGGTATCCTTGGAACCACACCCGTTCCGAAACAGTCTCCCTCGTTCCGAAATGCCTGCAACCAGTGAGTTTCCAAAACCAGATTTAAACATCTCTCAACGATCCCAAACGACCCCAACGACTTCAAGAAGAAAGACACAACATGTAAACACAACTCTAGAGGCATACACCCTATTACAAACATGCTTAAACACTTAACATACATGTAAAGGGCCATACATTAAAAGGATCAAGCATTCACCACAAAAAGACATACATAGCATATTAAGGTTTCATGCCTTAAAAAAATCATACACGTAAGCATTCATGATAGACATCATAAGCAAGCCACACCAAAACATCAACATAACAAAGGAGTCTAAACAATCTCCTAACACAAAACAACAACACATATCCCATTGCTTATCTATTACATCTCATAACTTAAAAGTTCATACTTGAGGATAGCAAAAGCACAATTAGCACACTTGGAGGCCTTCTCCTTGCACAAGCAACCCGCGAACTAAGGATCTGCATTGTCGAACAAAAGAGAGCGTAAGCATAAACCTTAGTGAGGGTAAGCTCATAAAACAAACCTCGACAATGCAGGGTCCAAGCACGAGCAACATAACCAAGGAAGCATGCATGTTTTCTTACCTTCGAAGCTACAAGAGTCAATATATAAAATGCATGATCAAATCATCAAATATCATGCCATGCTCAACATGTCCACATCCATAATACAGCCATATGAATACACATTCAACAATACATATTGGCACCTAGCTATGACCCGAATACGCGAATAACAACCGTTGGAACTCACATCCAACAACACACCCATTACCTTACGGTGGGATTACACTCATCACCGTTTCACGCGGAGGGGATTCCACTTATCCTCACGCCCCGTCGATAGGATTCCACTCATCACCGACTAACATATAAAAGAAGATTTCCGGGCGTACCCGTACTCTTATCTTGATGACTACCATCACCAAGACCACGCGCGCATTTCGACACTCGTGTGCACACTAAACATTCTAATGATCGATCATTTGTACCCAAGTATACTAGTGCCAATACTAACTCATTTCATAGTTCAACCTCACAACATTCTTACCAATTTCCATGCTTAGCACGTACTCACCATGATTTACCATCATGCACCCACATTCCATAATCACATGCATATCACAATGCATGAAACATCATGCCTCAACACACATGTATATCACCATATACATAACAACATAAATCACAAATAAATATGGAACAAGAGGCATAACACAACATTTAGAAGTTCAACCAAAGTCTTCTAAACTAAGCTTGAGATTAGACTACCAATCTAATCCCAACTCTAGGTAGGTTTACCAAGCCCGACCTAGGTCTACATGCTCGAACCAACATTTGAAAACCAATTTAAAATCGAATAACCACTCACCAGACTTTCCAAACATAAGCTAACAACCGATCAAGCTCCCAACGGTTCCGAATTCGAGCGCGAAGCTTCACCAACACAAAACCTTGATGCTATCAACCGAACACAAGCAAAATAATCACATTTCAGTCCACAATTAAATTGAGCAAACCCGAAACACAATTCAAGCTAATACTCGACCCAAAACACTCTCAAAACACCATTTTCGAGCAGCCCTTAAACTCATCAAAGAATCAATGTTTCCAACACTTTTAACACACCTAATAGCTTCCAAAACAACCCCTAAACATCATACAACCATCAGCCTTCAATTTCAAACCCTAAACAACCCCAAAACTCATCTTTAAACTCCTCTAAAACCCCCCAACAAACCCATATCCGAATTTCTTAACAAAACCATGTAAAAATCATATATTTTGGACCATTTTGGGTTGCTAATAACATAAATAATGATAAGGAATCAAAAGCTTTAACAATGGATTATAAAGTTTGGATTTTTAACTTAGAACTTGAAAAACTCAAAACTCAAAACAATGGGTTTTAATGAAAACTAAAGGTATAGACATGAAGAGAATGATGAGGACAACTCAAAAACGTATTTACCTTTCAAAAACCTTCAAAGATGAGGCAAGGATGTGATGGAATAGTAACTTCAATGGAGGGGGGAAGTTATCGTGAAATTTGGTTCTTGGGAGGGGGAAAAAGATGAGCAAAAGCTATCTTTTATTGTTTTGTTTTAATTTAAAAGCCAAAGACCTTTTTACCCTTAATGAAATGAAATATTCACAATAGTATGAAATCCATGGCTAATTGGGCCTGATTTAAAATATGTCCAACACAATTAATTAATTTGAAAACAAAACCCGGAATATTATTTTAATTATTTAATTCACTTGACCCCCAAACCCGGGTGTTACAACTCTTCCCCACTTAAGGAATTTCGTCCCCGAAATTACCTGACGGAAACAAGTACGGAAACTGCTCAAGCATATCCGCTTTCTTCTCGCACATGGCCTCTTCCACACCTCTATGTCTCCACAAAACCTTGACCAACTCTATGGTCTTGCCTCGCAACACCTTGCTATCGGAAGCAAGTATCTCAACTGGTTCTTCATTGTAAGACAAATCCGGATTCAGTTCTATCTCCTCAACGGGTATAACATGAGACAAATATGATCTATATCTCCTAAGCATCGACACATGGAAAACATCGTGGATCTTCTCTAACTCTGAAGGCAATCTCAAACGGTAAGCTATTGGCCCAATCCGCTCAACTATCTCATACGGACCGATAAACCTCGGACTCACTTGCCTTTCTGGCCAAATTGCATTACCTTCTTCCACGGAGATACTTTCAGAAACACTTTCTCACTCACTGAAAACTCAATCTCTTTTCTCTTCAAATCAGCATAAGATTTCTGACGATCGGAATATGCTTTCAAACGGTCACAAATCAACTTCACTTTATCAGTAGTCCCCTTAAGCAAATCCGGCATAGGTAACAATTTCTGACCCGTTTTGGCTCAACAGATCGGAGTCCTACACCGCCTACCATACAATGCCTCATAAGAAGCCATCTGGATACTAGCTTGGTAAATGTTGCTGTAAGCAAACTCCACTAAGGGTAAATGCTTCTCCTACGAACCCTGGAAGTCAATCACACAACAACGGAGCATATCCTCTAATACATGTATCACTCGCTCTGACTGACCATCTGACTGCGGATGATAAGAAGTACTGAAATGCAAACGACTACCTAGGGCACTATGCAAACAACCCCAGAACCTCGAAGTGAATCTCAGATCTCTGTCTGATACAATAGACTTCGGAACTCCATGCAGCCTCACAATCTCGCGGATGTACAAATCTGCCAACTTGTCTAAAGAATTTGTGGTGTTCACTGCTAAGAAATGGGCACACATAGTGAATCTATCAACTATCACCCAAATAGAATTCTTCTTTGAAGGAGACAACGACAACCCTAACACGAAATCCATAGTGATTCTTTCCACTTCCATTCCGGAACTTTCAAAGGCTGTAACAAACCTAAAGGAACCTGATGTTCTGCCTTTACTCTCTGACAAACCAAGCAACGGCTCACATACTCGACTACATCCTTCTTCAAACCAACCCAGAAATAATCACTTTTCAGATCTCGGTAAATCTTAGTATTGCCCGGATGCATAGAAAAAGGACTCGAATGTGCTTCGCTCAGAATCATACGTCTCAACTCAACATCTGCAGGTACTATAACTCTGTCTCTGAAACACAACACTTTCTCATCACTGAAATTGTACTCTGTCGGTCTACCTTCTGCGATGTCCTGAACATGTGAAGCTAAAGATACGTCTTGCAACAATTTCTCTCTGATCATCTGAATCAACGAAGGCTTCACTTGCAACTCGGTAACCAAACCACCATCCCCTGATACACTCAACCTAGCAAACATAGCTCGCAACTCAACTGCAACTTTTCTGCTCAACGCATCGGCCACTACATTTGCCTTACCCGGATGGTACTCAATAGTCAAATCATAGTCTTTCAACAGTTCAAGCCATCTTCTTTGCCTCAAGTTCAGCTCTCTCTGAGTCATCAAATACTTCAAGCTTTTATGATTAGTGTAAACCGTGCACTTCTCACCATACAAGTAGTGACGCCAAATCTTCAACGCAAACACAACTGCTGCTAACTCAATGTCGTGCGTAGGGTAGTTCTTCTCGTGCACCTTCAATTGTCTCGAAGCATAAGCAACAACTCTCTTTTCTTGCATCAGAACACAACCTAAACCTACGTAGGAAGCATCGCTATAGATCACGAACTCTTTCCTTGAAACTGGCTGTACTAACACTGGAGCATTCGTCAAAGCTTCTTTTAACTTCTCAAATGCACTTTGTCTCACATCTGACCACTCAAACTTAACTTCTTTTTGTAACAATTTAGTCAACAGAGCAGCCAATCTAGAGAAACCATCAACGAATCTCCTATAGTAACCCGCTAGTCCTAGGAACTCCTAATCTCTGTCACTGACTTAGGTTGTTTCCACTCAACAATGGCTTCAATCTTTGTCGGATCAACATAGATACCTTCAGCTGATACCACATGGCCAAGAAACACAACCTCTCTAATCCAGAACTAACATTTACTCAGTTTAGCATACAACTGATTGCTCATCAATCTCTGCAAAACAAGTCTCAAGTGCTCATCATGTTCTTCTTCTAATCTCGAGTACACAAAAATGTCGTCTATGAAAACAACTACAAACCGGTCTAGATAGTCTCGAAAAACTCTGTTCATCATATCCATGAAAGTTGCTGGTGCATTCATGAGCCCAAACGGCATCACAAGGAATTCATAATGACCGTATCTAGTCCTAAAGGATGTCTTCGGAACATCACATTCTTTTACCTTCAACTGATAGTACCCTAATCTCAAATCTATCTTCAAAAACACTGAGGCACCCCTCAACTGATCAAACATATCATCTATACGAGGCAACATATACTTGGTCTTTACTGTCAACTGGTTCAACTGCCTGTAGTCGATACACATCCTCATACTGCCATCCTTCTACTTAACAAACAACACGGGAGCACCCCAAGGCGAACTACTAGGCCTAATAAAACCTCAGTCTAACAACTCCTGAAGCTGACTTTTCAACTCTTTCGGGGCCTTACGGTACGGAGCAATAGAAACTAGAGTAGACCCTAAAACTGTCTCAATCACAAACTCTACATCTCTGTCAGGAGGCAAACCCGATAACTCTTCTAGAAACACATCTAGATAATCACAAACTGTCCTGATATCTTTCGGTCTAACCTCAATCATATTCGGATTCATCACATACGCTAAATAAGCCCCACAACCGGAGTCAATCAACCTATGAGCCTCTAAAGCCGACATAACGTTCGACAAGAACTTAACGTTCTCGCCTATTACCACTACCTCGTAGCTATCAGAAAGCTTCAATGAAATTCTCTTTGTCTCAAAATCTACACTAGCTCTGTGCTCAACCAACCAATCTATACCCAAAATAATATCAAAACCGTAGAACGAATGCTCCATCAAATCAACAGGAAACACATGACCCTGAATCTTCAACGGACACCTCCTATACATCCGTCTAACTACAACTGTCTCACCAAAGGAACTAGTCACATGCATCCCTATGTCTAAAGTCTCAACAGGTATGTCTAACTTCTTTGCATGCTCACTCAAAATGTAAGAATGCGTGGAACCCGAATCAACTAAGGAAAGTAAAGACATGGAATGTAACTCAAAATTACCTGCTATCACATCTGTGTCATTCCTTGCCTTTTTCTTTGCGTAGACTCTAGCTGGTCCACCGGCCTCTGGCTGGACTGCCACTACATGAGCAAGATTCCTCGGTGCCTCTATCCTAGGTGCATCAGCCCTCGGCTGGAAGTAACCATGACCGTGCCCACGACCTCTCTAATAGTCGATCGCTCTCGCAGGAGCCTGTGCCTGAATCGGTGCTTATGCCGCCTGATGTGGACACTCTCTCCTGAAGTGGTCTCTCGATCCACAGTTCCAGCAAGCATGCTAATTTCCCTAACACTTTCTTGAATGTTGTCTCCCACATCGGGCACACTCAGCAAACACCCTCCAGCTCTCTGGCCCTGATGGCCTCTACCGTGGTGGCCACCGCCACGCCTATGATCAAACTGCTGTCCACTGCCCCGATGCCTCTTGGCATCACCACGATCAAAGTTGTTGTGCCTCTTTCCTGAACTGTATCCTCCCAAACGCTTGGTCAGCCCCAAGCTATGCTCGATGTCCTTGGCCCTAGCGACCAAGACATCAAAATCAGAATAATCAGTGGCCAAGGTGTACCTCTTGACTTCCTCATAAAGTCCGTACCTAAACCGATCACAACGATCCCTCTTAGTAGGAACCAATTTCGGAGCATACTGACTTAGTCGGACAAAGCGGATCTCATAGTCTGTCACTGATACGTCTCCCTGAACAAGAGCCATGAACTCCCTCTTCTTCTCATCTAAATATCTCGGGCCCAAATACCTCTTTTTGAAAGTTGTCTCAAAGAAATTCCAACTGATCTCGGCCTCAGGCATGCCAGTAGTAATGGTGACTCACCAGGTGTAGGCATCACCCTGAAGCAACGAAACTACACAGCCCAACTTACGAGCTCCAACACATCCCATCTGAGTTAAAATACGGATTGTCTTCTCTAGCCACAACTCTGATCTCTCAGGCGTAGATCCCCTGAACTCATCTGCTCCTAGGCTACGGAGCCTCTCTAAGGGTAAGCTAGCATCATCCCCTCTCGGCTGAGCTGCAGTCTGAGCTCCGGCAACTGCAGCTTGAAACGCTCCCGCTATAGCTTGAACTAGCGGAGCCATATCCATCCCTGCAGGACCTTGGCCACCCTGGCCAACCTGAGGTCCCGCTCCCTCAGCTCCAGCCTCGCCTTCCACGTCAGGCTGAGGAGGTGGTGGTGGAGGAGCTCCGACTCCAACAGCAGGCTCTTCCACAGGAGCCTCCACTCCAACCACCGGCTCATTAACAAGAGCCGCAACACGAGGTTCTTGGCGAACCAACCTGGGTCTACCTCTAGGCCTCAACATAACCGCTCACAGATAACAATTACAACAACAACAACATACAAAATTGGGTTAGCAAGGGCAAGGGTCCAAGTGGCTCAAGTATGTTTTTGTAACACCCCAAATTTGGGTATATATGTTTTAGAGTCCGAGTCGGACCGGTCAGAAAACGGTTCGAATCTAAAAGGGAGTTTTAAGGAACACCTAGTTCGGTATGATTTAAAAATATAGAAAAATATCTAAAAATCCTCATTTAATATATGAAAGATTATGGTGAAATCAATTTTACAAAATAAGGTTTGGAAATACTACATTTTGGTGTAGTGACCAAATCGCACTTTTTGCAAAAGTGAAATAGTGATTGTTTTGTAAAGGATTGAAACTTTGAATCTTTAAGGAGCTAATTTTACCAAAATGTTTTTAATCAGATTTCTTCTTAATTTTGGTGATTTTATTAATGTTTTAATAAAAGGAAAATGAAGATTGATTAAAAGAAAACTACCTTTGACTATTCATAACTAATTTTCACAAATTTTCTCTCATTTCATTTTCCCTCAAATTCTTTTCAGCCAAACACATTCTCTCCAGCAAATATACTTTGATTTTCACTTCATTTAATGAGATTTCAATCTTCTTTTGATTCTTAATCAATTTCTCATCAAATCCTCTTGATTTCTACATAGAATTTTTCAAGAAAACTTGCCCAAATCAAGGAGAAATCATCCATTAGAGGTATGCTTCGTCCTTCTCCTCTAATGATCAGTTCTTTACTGAAATTCCCAAGTTATCAATCCTTTGTTAATGATTTTTGAGTGGTTTTAATGTTAAAAACAAGAAATTGTCTTAAAACTCAAGATTTTGGAAGAGATCTTGAAGATTTCCGAGGTGAATGATCGGGCTCTGTTTTGAGGTGTTTTTCTAATGTATTTTGGATGTTAATTGATGTTACAAATGAGGTTTTATCAATCAAACCCCGAATAGGTTTGATTTTCTAAGTTTTGTATGCTAGAATGATGGTTTTTGGGGTGATTTTGGTGTTCGGTCATAGCTGGAGGTATAAGGACGAGTTTGTAATGGTTTTTGATGTTTTCGGTTGTGTTTGATAGCCGAAATGAGGTGTTTGTGTAGAGCAGCGAGTTTAGGAGTGTGGCTGATGATTTCAATGCATGATGATGCATTAATCCTCTGCTCTTATGTGTTACAAATAGGGGAGACATCTTCGGACGCCTTTGGTGTTGATCCGGAAGCCTAGATAGCGTTCGGCGAGCAAGCGAAACGTAATTGGTGAGTGCGTATGGTTTAGAAGTCCTTGAGTGACAAAGTATCAAGGTTTGGGGATTTAGGAAAGGTTTGAAACACCTTCCTAAGTCCGGAAGTAAGTATTGGCTAGATTTCTCTCTTAAATGTGGTAGTTGCCCCTAAAATGCTTTTACATGCTCATGGTTTGAGATAGATAAATTCCTACTATTTTTATGCATGTTTTATAGCATGAGATGATGCTTGAAATGATTTCATGAAGTAACATGTTGCATGGTTGAGATTTGAGCTTTTGTTTAAAGCATGGCAAATGTTATGGTTTTGAAATGGGATGAGAATGTTTTAAGAATTGTTGCATGAAAAACAGTAGGTGAGATGATGATTTGACATAATATATTGGCATAGATGTTGAGATACTTACCAGATATAATTGATTGATCAATAGGATGAGAGTGCACTATAAACTAAAAATTTGTGCGTGCTCTTTGGTTTAATCCAAAGGGAGAGAACCGATGATGAGCATTCCATCGGGTAAGACTTGGTGAAATACCCAAGCTTTGTGGCGATGAGAGATTCCACCATGTGAGTACGGTGATGTGAGATTCCACCGGAAATTATGTTACTAGACGAGTGAGTACGGTGATGGTAGATGCCACCGAAAGTGTCTAGTGAGTTGTCCGCATATCCGAGTAATAATGAGATGTGAAATGCCAATATAATATATGGAAATGCTTTTGACTCACATGTACCTTTGATGAAATGTTTTATGCTATGAGAAATGCATATGAGAATTGTATATGAAATGCTTTGGTGTTACAAGCATGAGAGTGGCTTGTGAAGAAAAACATAATTGAAGAAAAACAGAATGTATTTTTGTTTCTTTCGATAAAATTAATTAATCAACTTACAAAGGTTTGCAGACTTTTATAGACTAGGACTTTTAGTTACATTAGGAGTCCTACTAATTATTAACTTCTAATTCTAGTCTTAGGAGTTTGACTTTAACTAAACTTATACAATATAGTTTGATTATAATAACTAATCTAGTTCGACTAGACTTACAATTCTAGTTCGAGTAAACTTACACTCCCCCTCAAGTTGGAGAATATACATTGTATAATCCCAACTTGAATAAAAATTTGTCGAATAAGGCTTTTGACAGTGCTTTTGTTAGTACATCTGCCACTTGCTCCTCGGCTGAAACATACTCTAATGAAGCCATTCCACTTGTCAACTTCTCTGCGATAAATTGCCTATCTATTTCAACATGCTTTGTTCTGTCGTGTTGAATAGGGTTCTTGGCAATTTGAATGGTCGATTGATTATCACAAAAGATCTGGAAATTTTCATCTTTGGTCATTCATAGTTCTTTAAGCAACTTTATTAACCAGATTCCTTCACACATTCCCAAGGCCAATGCTTTGTATTCCGCTTTTGCACTGCTTCTGGAAACAATTGTCTGTTTTTTGCTTTTCCAAGTCACCAAATTACCCCATACATAAGAGCAATATCCACTGGTTGACCTCATGTCTGTTAGTTCACTGGCCCAACTTGCATCTGTGAATACTCTAACAGTTTTATCAGAACTTTTCTTGAATATTAAACCATGTCCAGGTGTACCTTTCAAGTATCTCAGAATCCTCTTTGCTGCTTCCATGTGTTCCTGCCTCGGATCTGTCATGTCCTGACTCACAATATTCACTGGAAAAGATATATCTGGTCTAGTTAGTGATAGATAGATCAATTTCCCTACTAACCTCTGGTAGAGTCCTTTATCTGCCTTTGGACTTGGATCGACTTTGTTGAACTTTAAGTTTGCATCCATGGGTGTGTCTGCTGGTTTGCAACCCAGCATTCCTATTTCTGTCAACAAATCCATAACATACTTCCTTTGATTGATCACCAAACCTTTGCTAGACCTTGCTATCTCCATACGTAGGAAATATCTGAGTTTTCCTAGATCCTTGATTTCAAATTCCTTGCTCAACAAGGTCTTTAATCGACTCAATTCCACTTCATCATCTCCTGCCAATATTATATCATCCACATAAACAATAAGAATAACCCTTTTATTCAATGAGGTTACCTTAGAGAACAAGGTATGGTCTGCCAGTGACTGTTTGTATCCATTTTCCAAAATAACCCTGGTAAATCTGTCGAACCATGCTCTTGGAGACTGCTTAAGGCCATAGAGAGATTTGTCAAGCTTGCACACTTTTTGATTTTGTCCAGCACCTTTTAGTCCAGGTGGAATCTGCGTGTATACTTCTTCCTCAAGGTTACCATTAAGAAAAGCATTTTTAATGTCAAGTTGATGTAGTTGCCAATCACAGTTTACAGCTAGGCTTAACAAAACTCTAACTAAATTTAATTTAGCAACAGGGGCAAATGTTTCCTTATAATCCACTCCATAGGTCTGTGTGAACCCCTTGGCAACCAATCTGGCTTTATATCTCTGTATACTGCCATCTGAATTGTACTTAATGGCGAATACCCATTTGCATCCAACTGGTTTTTTTACCTTGGGAAAGATTTGTAATGGTCCATGTACCATTCTTTTCAAGTGCCTCAATTTCTTCATCAACTGCTTCCTTCCACTTTGGATTCTACAAAGCTTCTTCAATAGTCTTAGGAATACGTTCTTCATCTAGCTTTGCTGTAAATGCTTTAAAAGATGGCATCAAATTTCCATAAGCGGCATACCTTTGAATAGGATGCTTAGTACATTGTCTCACCCCTTTTCTTTTAGCAATAGGCAAGTGTTCAAATTCAAGAAGATGAGAAGGAATACTAACAGAATCATTACCTACACTTTCTTTACAAGCAACTGAACTAAAATCCAATTCTTGGCAAGTACTAGATTGCAGAATGGTTTCTAGAATGGTTCTCTTCCTGGTGTAAACATGCAGTTGTTTAGGAGGTTGTGAAGAAGGTTCGATTAAATTTCGGGTTCCTGCAGGCGTGACAATAGGTGAAGTATATGGTGTAGATAAAGTATTAGGTGAGGAAATAGGTAAAATATTAGGTGGAGAAAGAGAAGTCTGAGGTTCAAGTGATGAGGAATAGATAGAAGGTGGTAAAGGAAAAGAAGGAACCTGTTTTGGAGAGGGCTGGAAATCATCAAAACTCTCCCCCTGAATTTCAGCCGTGGGAAAATATGGTTCCTGTTCAAAAAAGTTAAGATCCAAAGAAACAAGAAATTTACGAGAAGGTGGATGGTAACATTTGTAGCCCTTCTTTAGTGAAGAATGTCTTACGAACACACATTTTAGAGATTTAGGATCAAGTTTAGACCTAGAAGGATCATGGTTTGTAACAAACACGATACACCCAAAAGTTTTCAAAGGAAGTGTAGAGGACAAAGGCATAAAGTGAGGGAAACAAGATAAAAAGAACATCTCTAGGTGTTTGGAAATTTAAAACTCTACTGGCCATGCGATTAATAAGATATGTAGAAGTTAATAAGGCTTCTCCCCATAGATATTTAGGAACATTGTGGGTAAACAATAAGGCTCGAGTTACCTTTAGTAGATGCCTATTTTTCCTTTTTGCGACTCCATTCTTTTGGGGAGTATCAACACAAGAACTAATCTGTACTATCCCTTTCTCCTTGAAAAAATCACCTAAAGATTTAGTAAAGAATTCCCCTCCATTATCCGATTTAAAGATTTGAATTTTAGAATGAAATTGGGTCTCGACCATGTTGTAAAATCTCTCAAAAACACTAGTCACTTCAGATTTTTCTTTCAAGAGGTAAGTCCAAGTGGTTCTACTATGGTCATCAATAAAGGTCACAAACCATCTGCTACCAGTAATATTCTTCACTTTAGAAGGACCCCAAACATCACTGTGAATAAGAGAAAAAGGATGTGAGGGTTTGTAAGTAGAGGGTAAGTAAGATTGTCTTGTTTGTTTAGCAAGTTGACAAATATGGCATTTAAAGGAAGAAGGTTTTTGATTAACAAATAATTGAGGAAAATTTTTTGCAAGATAGGTGAAATTTGGGTGGCCTAACCTAAAATGCCATACCATAACATCAGATTGCCCTAAGGAAGTAAGACAAAATTTAGAAGATAAAGGTTTAGAATTTTCTGTACTGTGAAGAACATATAAACCATTCTGCAAGCGAGCATTGCCAATCCTCTTTTTGAAGTCCAGTGCCTGTAAAAAACACTCAAAATCAGTGAACTGGAAAACACAATTTAAATCCTTGCAGAGGTTGCGAACTGACAACAAATTGCAGTTTAGGCTAGGCACAAAAAGCACGTCTCGAAGGACTAAGTCATCAGTAAGAAATACAGAACCACTGCCTTGAATTGGTGAGAAAGAACCATCTGCTAATTTGATAGAATTCTGAGGGGAGAAATTTTTAAATTGAAAAAACAATTCTCTGTTACCAGTCATGTGCTCAGAAGCACCAGAGTCCACAATCCATTCTGATGTATTCGTAGTAGAAAGAAGTGCAGCAGAAGAAGAGTTGGTCTGTGTACCATCATTGTCTGCGAAAGCCAGATTTCCTGCACTGCTCTTAATGAATCTGTCGAACAGTTGCTGCAGTTGTACCATCTGTTGGTTGGTGAAGCCTCTAGATGAAGTCGGATTATCCATTGAAGATGAAAAGAGAAAAAAATCCGATAGGATCGAATTTAGACTGATACCATGAAGAAAAACATAATTGAAGAAAAACCGAATGTATTTATGTTTCTTTCAATAAAATTAATTAATCAACTTACAAAGGTTTGCAGACTTTTATAGACTAGGACTTTTAGTTACATTAGGAGTCCTACTAATTATTAACTTCTAACTCTAGTCTTAGGAGTTTGACTTTAACTAAACTTATACAATATAGTTTGATTATAATAACTAATCTAGTTCGACTAGACTTACAATTCTAGTTCGAGTAAACTTACAGCTTGGCCATGAGTTTTTCATTGGTTTAAATGCATGAGATAGACTTGAGGTACATGTGTTTTCAATGAGATGTTGCTTTGAATGGTTTTCTAGCATGAGATAGAATGAGCATGTTGTTTAAAAGCTTTTGAGAAAGTGTTTTCAAGAAATGCATTATTGTGTTGGTTTACTTTAGAGCGTGCCTCACTAAGCATTTGTGCTTACGCTCTCTTTTACCAATAATGCAGATAATTGAGGTGTTTCTGGGCATCAAGAAGGATAAGAACATCCAAGGAAGTACAAGCTCATGTATGGTGATCCTTTCATACACTTTAGTTTTGATAAATGGCAATGGAAACCAAGGTTGTACTTAGAAGATATGTTTGAACTCTCTAAGTTTGTGGCTTGTTTATGTTGACATTTATGGTTTGTAAATGGTCTTTAATGTTTGGTTTGAGGTTTGGTTGCTTGTATTGGTTTTGAGACTAGGGAGCATGCCTTTAGACTATGTGATTTTGTGTTTGATGCCATGCTCTTGTTAAAGAGTCTTAAATGTGTTCCTTAATAGTAAAATGAGTTGCTGGTAGGTTGAAGTGCTCTTTAAGGCATGTATGGTTGGCTTGAAATATCAAAAACCAGCAATCTCTGCTGTCATTGGGCAGGGTGTATCGAAACACCCTCAATTGTTTCGAAACGGGGGCCTGTAATGGTCTTGGTGTTTCGAAACGGTTGAAGCTGTTTCGAAACAGTTTGACTACAGGAGTGACCTGTTTCGATACTGGTCTCGGAACATACCCGAGTACCGAAACTGTCAACACCGTTTCGATACGGGTGTTTCGGTACGGTGGGTAGGTGTTCCGATACAGTTGACTGTTGGATGTTTGTTTGAATTGTTCTGAGTTTTCATGCTTTACATTTTAGTCCTAAATATTGTGGATGCAATTGATTGAGCTTGGAATGTCTTTTTAAGCTGAAACTTGGCAGAGAAGCATGTAACATGGTTAATTTTATATTGGTAATCTTAATATCAGAAAAGTCCCTCTAATTTCCTAAAATTACAATTTGGTCCCTAAACGCGTAATTTAAGCAATTAAGTCCATGAATGTTATCTGATAGTTGTGCCTTTGTTGTTCATTATTCGTGAGTGCTCACTTAGGCTTAATATGCATCTAGACAAGATTAAAATAAAAAAATGGTCGTTAATCAAGGTTGACTTTCGGGTTGACTTTGGTTTTCCCCGTGTAATCTTCGTAGTTCGGGTCAAGCGTCTAGGCCGGTCTAAAGGGGTTACAGTTTCCCTCACTTAAAAATCCTTTTTCCAATGTAATAGAATCAATGGGACTCTACTCAACATGCTTCAAACAACACACACATACGATCAATCAAACAAGCATCAAGGCATACTTGATAAACAAGCAAACATACTTACATGGCAAGCAAACACCGTGCAATTGCAATACAAGAATTTAACTTACCTCACTTACCTACCCAAGGTCTCGGAAACCTCAGGCTCTGATACCAACAAGTGTAACCCCCTCGTCCCGGTCCAGGGGACTGATCGGTCCGAGTGGGCTACACAGGAATAACCGAGGCGAAACCCGTTAAGGCTCCACTTCGGTTAACAACCTGAGAAAACTTTTTCATTAATTATCTTGTCTAGATGGATTTAATTAGACCTATGTGAGAAGCGACAACGAAAAACAAGATTCACAAGAAGACTAACATCAAACCGGGCCTAAGCCCAACACATGAGACCCTTTAGAGATGTCAAAAGCCCCATTTTTAGGCTTATGTTTCGAAACTAGCTTGCCTGTTTAGAAACACGGGCCCAGTTTAAAAATCCAACCATCCGTACCGAAACGCATCCACCTCGTTTGGAAACAGAGGTCCATTTCGCCTAGACGTTCCAAAATACGTTCCGAAACAGGCAATCACAGTAGCCAAAACGTTTCAAAACTCGTATCGGAACATGAGTTCACAATAGCCAAACCGTACCGAAACGCGTTCCGGTACGGGTATCCCTGGAACCACACCCGTTCCGAAACAGTCTCCCTCGTTCCGAAACACCTGCAACAAGTGAGTTTCCAAAACCAGATTTAAACATCTCTAAACGATCCCAAACGACCCCAACGACTTCAAGAAGCAAGACACAACATGTAAACACAACTCTAGAGGCATACACCCTATTACAAACATGCTTAAACACTTAACATACATGTAAAGGGCCATATATTAAAAGTATCAAGCATTCACCACAAAAAGACATACATAGCATATTAAGGTTTCATGCCTTAGAACAATCATACACATAAGCATTCATGATAGGCATCATAAGCAAGCCACACCAAAACATCAACATAACAAAGGAGTCTAAACAAGCTCCTAACACAAAACAACAACACATATCCCATTGCTTATCTATTACATCTCATAACTTAAAAGTTCATACTTGAGGATAGGAAAAGCACAATTAGCACACTTGGAGGCCTTCTCCTTGCACAAGCAACCAACGAACTAAGGATATGTATTGTCGAACAAAAGAGAGCGTAAGCATAAAGCTTAGTGACGGTAAGCTCATAAAACAAACCTCGACAATGCAGGGTCCAAGCACGAGCAACATAACCAAGGAAGCATGCATGTTTTCTTACCTTCGAAGCCACAAGAGTCAATATATAAAATGCATGATCATATCATCAAATATCAAGCCATGCTCAACATGTCCACATCCATAATACAACCATATGAATACACATTCAACAATACGTATTGGCACCTAGCTATGACCCGAATACGCGGATAACAACCGTTGGAACTCACATCCAACAATACATCCATTACTTAACGGTGGGATTACACTCATCATCGTTTCACGTGGAGGGGATTCCACTCATCCTCACGCCCCGTCGATGGGATTCCACTCATCACCGACTAACATATAAAAGAAGATTTCCGGGCCTACCCGTACTCCATCTTGATGACTACCATCACCAAGACCACGTGCGCATTTTGACACTCGTGTGCACACTAAACATCCTAATGATCGATCATTTGTACCCAAGCATACTAGTGCCAATACTAACTCATTTCATAGTTCAACCTCACAACATTCTTACCAGATTCTGTGCTTAGCACGTACTCACCATGATTTACCATCATGCACCCACATTCCACAATCACATGCATATCACAATGCATGAAACATCATGCCTCAACACACATGTATATCACCATATACATAACAACATAAATCACAAATAAATATGAAACTAGAGGCATAACACAACATTTAGAAGTTCAACCAAAGTCTTCTAAACTAAGCTTGAGATTAGACTACCAATCTAATCCCAACTCTAGGTGGGTTTACCAAGCCCGACCTAGGTCCACATGCTCGAACCAACATTTGAAAACCAATTTAAAATCGAAGAACCACTCACCGGACTTTCCAAACACAAGCTAACAACCGATCAAGCTCCCAACGGTTCCGGATTTGAGCGCGAAGCTTCACCAACACAAAAACTTGATGCTATCAATCAAACACAAGCAAAACAATCACATTTCAGTCCACAATTCAACTGAGCAAACCCGGAACACAATTCAAGCTAATACTCGACCCAAAACACTCTCAAAACACCATTTTCGAGCAGCTCTTAAACTTAGCAAAGAACCAATGTTTCCAACACTTTTAACACACTTAATAGCTTCCAAAACAACCCCTAAACATCATACAACCATCAGCCATCAATTTCCAACACTAAACAACCCCAAAACTCATCTTTAAACCCCTCTAAAACCCCCCAACAAACCCATATCCGAATTTCTTAACAAAACAAAGTAAAAATCATATATGTTGGACCATTTGGGTTGCTAATAACATAAATAATGATAAGGAATCAAAAGCTTTAACAATGGACAATAAAGTTTGGATTTTTAACTTAGAACTTGAAAAATTCAAAACTCAAAACTATGGGTTTTAATGAAAACTAAAGGTATAGACATGAAGAGATTGATAAGGACAACTCAAAAACGTATTTACCTTTCAAAAACCTTCAAAGATGAGGCAAGGATGTGATGGAATAGTAACTTCAATGGAGGGGAGGAAGTTGTCGTGAAATTTGGTTCTTGGGAGGAGGAAGAAGATGAGCAAAAGCTATCTTTTATTGTTTTGTTTTAATTTAAAAGCCAAAGACTTTTTTACCCTTAATGAAATGAAATATTCACAATAGTATGAAATCCATGGCTAATTGAGCTTGATTTAAAATATGTCCAACACAATTAATTAATTTGAAAACAAAATCCGGAATATTATTTTAATTATTTAATTCACCCGACCCCCAAACCCAGGTGTTACATGCATAAATATGACAACGAATATTGTTAGTTTCCGCTTAAGCTAAGACAAAACACATATGAAAATGAGTATGATAATTTAGATAAGATTGGATTATTCGAATGAGAAAGTTGATAAATCGAAGGGTTTTGGAGTTCAATAAATATCTAATAGGGCGGTCAATATCCAAACCTACTCAAAAATGGCAAATGGTCAAACGGTAATAATAATTGGGTGTGAAATTACAAAAATGCCCTCAAGGTGAAAATGACAAAAATACCCCCTTGATAATAAAAGTGGTGTTGAAATCTACACTGATATGATAAGAAAACAATTGATTCATCTGAAAATCTCGAATACTCAGAAAGATGAGGTAATGAGACTTAAACATTTGAGAACGATAAGTACTTGGATTTAGCCTAAATCCTAAATAAATCTCTAAAGATGAATTTATAGGGGAAGCTCTTTATATGTTCGGATCAGTCAAACTATCAAAAGGTACAAAATTGATTTTTTTAAAAGCTGAATCGGGAGAGAGAGAATTAAATACAATAATACGATCAAATTAGCAAAATCGACCAAAACGTCCTTGGGCATTAAGATTCTAAATTAACTAAAATGACGGGGCTATCCCCGAGTTTTGAAATAAATAAATGGATGGAGAAAGGTCGAAAGGAACAAAATAACTGAAATGATTGAAAGTACCGATCTGTGTGATTTGGATTAAGATGAATAAGATGTCATCGGGCACCAAGACTACCAAATTAACCACATTATGGGATATAACATAGAGATTAGAATGATTAAGTGGTTCAAAAGGGCCGAAAGAACGTGAACGACTACAGTTTAATAATCAGAATACCCTCTAGACCCGAGATAAGTTAACACTTTGAAATCTTGAACTCCTAATAGCATGCAAGTGATTGTAATACCCCTTTGAGTTTGAAGCTTGGTATATATGTATGCCAATCATTTCTTAACATGGTAAATTAACGGATGAAAACTACATAAATACATGTTCAACCTTTTGAGGCTTGTTCCAAGATAATGTGACAGTAATCTACAAATGTACAATACAGTCAGAAGTAAATAGTGAACACAAAGGAAGTGTACCAAGTTGGATGCGTGGAAAGTAATGTATTGGTGAAATGAGTATAGTGTGATGGTCTTGAAAGATTTGGCATATCGTCAACAACCTTTAGCACAACAAGTCTTTGACCTACCCTATCGGGGTTAGACTATGGAATTGCCCCGAAGAGTTAAAAGAATCAAAATGCGCTTGTTGGCCAAAAATAATAAAAAAAATATTGATATTTGATGTCCTAAATGATCTTATTGTATCGATTTTCGAACGTCTGGTTGGAGGCATTGGTTTCAAGCCCTTTTAATAGGGACATCGTTTTTGAAATCAGGTCAGAATTGTCAAAGGTTCAATGTTTCCTCTTTCCTGTTAAATACCAAGTATCTCCGAGAAATAAATTGTTCCATCTAGTGTGTTCAAAGTGCATATGAACATCATCTCCGCTTGAACCGTAGACTGTCTCTTGATCGGAATCATGACTTTTACTTAACCAGAATATACTTTTATGTCTAAATCGAAACTAAAGATTGCTTCATATCTAATGTTATAACCGATTATTATTGATTACTACTAATTATTGTTATTACCGATTACTATTGTGACTGACTATACCGTCACCGAGATATTTGGGATAGGGTATGAAGTTACCATAGGTTCAGCCCTGATCAAGCTGGTAATTCCTTACCGCTTCAGGTTCCTATGCTTCGGCTAGGGTAATTCCTTACCGTACCTAAGGTATCCCCTTAGGCTGGCACCTACGCCCAATGGGCTTGGGTTAATGCTCGTTATAGTTGCAGTTCTGGGGAACTGCATACCGAAGTTTGGTTGGAGGGTAGTTAGGAAATCTAAAATGAACCTTATCGCTAACCTTATATAATCGTGAAGTAACGTTCACCACACCGTTACCTCGTATGTGTTAACTTTGCATTGTTGGAACACACACTAAGCCCATGACTCAACTACCGTAATTCATATCTTGACTAATTCTTCGGTCTATATGTTCCTAGTATAATACTCAGTGATTGAATAAAAAACAATCCTATCATCTTCATGTGTACCACTTCTTTGAAATATCTGATCATATTTTTAGAGCCTATTGTTGCCTGAAACATCATGACAGTGTTATGCTTTCCATATACATGCTTGTGCTTATATCATCATTTGGTAGTTCTGTATTATTGAGCTTTTCGAAGCTCACGTTGTTTTTACCATCGAAGGTTAAAAAGAAAATCTAACATGGCTGGATGACCGACACCAGTGTTTGGAGTTCTCTCGGTATGTCGTTTGGGAGTATGGTATCGACATAGTGGGCATGCATATCATTATTTTTTCATGACAGTGTTTGTAAAATATTTTTTGAAATATTGTTATATGTTTAAATAAGTTCTTGAAAGAGTATTTTCAATAGAAGTTATCGTTATAATTTAATATATATTTTTAAGAGGAATTGTTTTAGGTGGATTTTTACGGTGGGTCGCTCTTGTGACCCTAATGTGACTTCCTAGGATCCGTGAAATGCATAGGTGGGTCTAGGGGGTTACCTTTAGTGGTATCAGAGCTTAGAGTTGCGTCATTCTGGGTAGATCGGCCGATCATCTATCATAGGGTGTCTGGTTTGTGCATGCCCCTAGATCATTATTTTTATTTTATTGATAATACACGTTTTATAAAATTATTGGTGGGACATACAAAGAGCATAGAAAAGAGACAGAAAATTTTATTCGTGTTTGGATGTCACCTTGACAAGCGTCGTAATTGTCAAATAAATAAAGCATTAATCTCAAAATAAATAGGAAATAAGCATAGTAAGAGAATAATGGTCGATCCACAAGGACTAAGGAATTTTTAATATCGGTTTGAATTGGTCTTTAACTAAGAAATCTGTAAGAGAAAAAAAGGGAGTTTAGTGAAATAAGTTTAATAAATCGAAGCAAATGAAAATAATAGAAACAATAAAAGTAAATAATTGAAAAAAAATTGTGATGAGAGATAGCCTCCAGCTTCGCTTCGTCTCAATTCGCCTCGATCACTGAAATTGATTTTTATTTCGAATACTTGTCGGTTACAGTCTACAAGGCTCAACCTTTGTAACTTACTCTTGTTGCGTGTAAAAGAGTCTATCGAAATTGAGTGCAAGTGTACACGACGCAAGTAGTAAAGTGATACGTAAGTATCGGATATCGTCTCCACAGGGACTGGGCTAACCCTTTCCTTCGCTATTTGCACAAGGGGAAAAGAATAGATTAAGATATTGTCACGAAAATAATAAAGAATACTGGAAAATAAAAGTAGAGAAATCAAGATAGAGAGAATTGGCTGGTATTGAATTGCTTAGTAGTGCAGGTATTGCAGAGTTTAGGAAATCCAGTTCTGTAGTCACGCCCGTCGCGGCAGCACCTGTCGCGGCAGCAGTCCGTTGGATGTCGCGGCAGCAAACACACCAACTCAGTACTTTCAAGTTTGGCAAGAATCCTAGATCTGCCTTGGCCTATCCCTAGGTCCAAGTCTGTCGATGATCACGTCTTGATGATACCTCCCGGCGTGAATCAAAGGATGAACATCGATGTGTATGAATTCTTCTTTAGCCATTAACCTCGCCCTATCCCTAGGCACGGGATAGTTCAACTATAAACTAGAGAACTTGCTCTTATTTCTTCCGTATACTTAACTCTCCCGATACTAAGTAAAAAGATAACCTCACAATGCTCTCCCGATGCTCTTGCAAGATATTAATAACCAAAATAAGAGAACTTGAAGTTTATTTTATTGAACTGAAAAATCCTAAAGCAAAACAACCCTTGCAACTACTTTACAAATCAACCCGTGGACCTAGGGGGTTTTAGAACATATCGACGGCGGGTAAACGGCGGAGGGTTTTTGGTTGTCGGTTATGGGGAAATCGGCTATGGATTATGGGGTATTATATGTGGTGTCTCTCTAGGTTAAAATATATGTCCTTATATAAGCTTTGGGCTCAAGTTATCTAGGTTAACAAGGATTACAACTTTAATTAAAAGTATGATTCTAATAAAGACTTAATCTTCAAAGAATCTACTTTCCAGCCGTCCTCCTTGTTTCTTGGGATTTTCTCTCCTTGAGCTTTGGGCTTGACATATCTTTTGATCCGGGGCTTGGAAAAATATAAGGTTTTCACACGACAGACGAGCAAAATTTTCTCTATCTGTCGAGGTCCACTTTGCTTTTTCTCCTCAAAATTGTTGTCGTCCTCTGCTGTCACGGCAGCACCATGGCAGCATCGTCCTCTTTGTCTGCTTGTCCAGTTCAGCTCTTCTGCTTCTCTACCCCGCGCCCGCCTTCACCGTCGGCTACGGCAGCAACCTGCAAAAACAGCCATTTTTAGTAGAATCTGTGTCTTTGAATATATTTGTGATGTTTTGCTGTAAACTAACCTAAATGCAACGAATAATGCTTGAATGCAGTAGAAATATGAGTTAAAAATGGTGTAAATAATAGAACTTTTACACACTCAACACACCCCCAAACTCAAGTTTTTGCTTGCCCTCAAGCAATTAAGACCTAAAAGAAAAATGAAATATTTTTGTTTTGGCTTTCAAACGGTGAACTTTCCCTTACCCGTCGTTCGTTCCCTATGGTGGCAGCAACCTGTCGGATAATTTAGGATCTGTCCGGAATCTCACTATAGTCCTCGTGCAGTGTGTGCATGCTTGTGAACAGTTATATGCCAAGACTCTCTTAGTTTCACTAGAATATTTAACTCTTAACTCGAATTTTTATGCCAAAGTTTATCTTTTGAATGAACTTTTTCATGCTCCTTTGATTTTTTTTATTTTGACTCAATTTTTCTATTTTTCAAGCTAAAGTTTGACTAGAGCCAGTTTTAGGCACCTCTAGTTAACTTCCTAGAGCCAGTTTCGGGCACCTCTAGGGCTGTTGAGTCTCTTTTGCTAAACTTCTTTCCTAGAGCTAGTGTTAGGCACCTCTAGGGGCTATTCAAGTGCTAAGCTTCATATTCTAGTTTGGCTAAAAGAAGTCTAAGCAGTATAACAGTCACAATGGTGTTTAAGTTTTTAGAACTATAGAAAGGCTCTAAACTTCTCCTTAAACTATCCTAAAGTTACTGCCACGACAGAGCTGTCACGACAGGCAAGTTCAGTTCACAATTTTCAGCCAAAATTTTTAATTTTCGTTTTTTTTAGAAAAGTACTAAGTAAAAGACACAAAATTTAACTAAGATGTACTCCATGAATATGGAGGGTTGCCACCCCAAACTCGAGGGTTGCATTGCCCTCAATGCAAATGACAAAATAAAAATGAAAACATATGAAGGCAGTACATCACAAAATATATATGGCAGGCAGCAATAAGAAGATAAGAAACTTAAATTTTAATCATCGTCTTCACTGCTGCTGCTGAGGCGGATCTGGCGGCGGGTTCTGGTTCGCGGGGCGGGCTGGGGTGGTTGCTGTACAACCTGAATTTCAGAGCTGTTGCCGCTGCTGTCACTGCTGCTGCTGGCCCTTGGCAGAGTTTTCTTATCTGCCATTCTTTTCTGCCTCTTTACCGGTGTAAATTCCTTCGACAGGTTTCTCTGAATAGAGGGTTCAATGTCACTGTCTGCCCAGACGGAGGAGGAAGAGAACCCATCAACAAAGGCAGCAAGGTCATCCGAGGGCACTGGTCGCTTTGTTCCTCGAGCAGATGTTTCGGCATGGGTGCTGCCGGCTGCCATCGGGGCAGGTGATGGTATGGAGGCGGCATATAGTGTTTGTGGGGTTGCAGCATGTGTAGGTGTGTGGACAGGGGTGGGGACACTGAAGTAGTGGGCAGGGGAGGTGGGGAAAACAACATCAAGGCTGATGTGCATCATCATTGGGGCCTATGTAGAGGCCATATAAAGAGTTGATGTGCTCGGCTGTGAACGGTACTTCTGTCCCTCTAACACTTACTGATGTCGTTGTTTTGCTGCTGATGGCAGCATAAAATTCTCTCACCAGCGTCTCGTTCATTTCCTCTGGTTGCTCCGCAAATGATTGCCATAAAAGAGCTCTAATCTTCCTAGCGATGGAAGGCTTGAGGCCTAGATTCTTTGCCTTTGGAGTATAAATGAGGCCTCGTCCTTCCCATAGATCTCTGGTTGCAAGGGATTGTGGGGGAGTTGCTGCCGGTGAGGAAGTAGAGGCAGCATTGCGGCGGGTTTTTTCTGGAAGACATGTTAGTGCAAGGGTTGTGAAAAGTAATTGAAAGCACATGAAAACTAAAGATGGAGAGCAAGTAAGAAAAGCAGAAGTGAGTGAAAATGAAAATGAAACGGGGTTTTATAAAAAAGGAATTAATGCCCGTTGAAACTGTAACGGCAGGCGCGAATAACGGGGCGGCTGTCGAGCTTTAGCGTGTCTGATGCATCTGACACACGTTTCCGCGTCTGTTACGCGTCTGTCGTGACAGCATGGTGACAGCCTGTCTTTTCCGCGTCTGTCATGGCAGCCGTAACGGCAGGCTTCAATATTGGGCTTTGTTGGGCTGATGGATGGGTGGTGGGTTGAGTTCACTTCTCCTGTTCTTCTTGGCTCCTTTATTTCCTAAAAGCATTATTCGAATAAAATAAACCTTATTTCCTAATAAATAATAAATAATAAAAATAAAAATAAAATTTAGGTTAAATTAAGGATGCCAGGTGGGGCATCTTCTAAGGTAACCACTTCTTGCATTCCTGGGGCTGTAGTCCCCTGATAATGCTTGAGGCGTCGTTTCCGGTACTTCTTGAAGTCCATCCGTACCCTCCATCTGGTGATTATTCTCATGGTGGGGGATCCTTTCTTTCTCTTCCCTTTGTAGTCCATGAAGTCCTCCCTTCTTGGTAATGTTTCTGAGGGCATGAATATATGATTAGAAAAAATCAAATTGACATTCGGCCACAAACTTACCTTGTTTTCGTTGAATAATGTTGTGGTTGAATGTAGCCCTTGCTGTCGTGTCTGCGGCAGCCAGTTATTTTGACAGTCCGTTGTCAGGTTACTTTGCAGGTCAATGGGACATTGGTAAGTGCCATCACTTTCTATACCAAATTCTGTTGACCACTCGTAGATCTCCATCAGTAGAGACTTTGATGATTCTGTGTCCACCGGCTTTGGTTCCTCAAACACCTGCAATGGAATTGGTGAGTTTTCATATAATTCAAAAGGTTCGTTTATTACCTGCTCATATTCTATCGGCGAGGCATTGTCATTGGGTAGCTCTTCTAGGTGGTTGTGCGAGTGCCATGACAGGGATGGATGTGTGCAATCTTGGTCAGGCATAATCGAGGTAGTGGGTTGAGAATTTTCCTCTGATGTGGTTGCTGCTTCAGCATCAATTGCTGTCGAGGCGACAGTTGCTGCCGAGGCGGCAGTTTCTGCCGAGGCGGCAGTTTCCGCTTTGACTGGGGTTTCTGCCTCAGAAGTGGTTGTTGCCGTGACGTTCTCTTGAATTTCACTCAGCGTTGTCGCGGTGTTGCTCCATTCCGGCTCCTCGATCATTGCCATGGCAAGTTGTTGCTCAGACTAATCATATGTTGGGTATTCCTTCACATGGGCGTCCTCGTCATCTTGCCTCGGGATTTCAGGTTCAGTCATGGCATGAATGAGGACTGGTCTGTTCAAGAGTTCATCCATCTTGGCGATACTTGCGTTCGTAGAAGCCGACACTTTTTGAGTGAGTGCCAAGAAGGCTTGCAGTGTGTCTTCTAAGGATTTTGACTCCTCTTGAGGATGATGACATTGCCAGGGCATGTCGGGTTCTGCAGCAAAACTGTTATGGTATAAAAATTTTGCGGGTTTTGATCGTACCATAAAAAAATTTGCTGCTGCGGCATCGGTAGTTGCTGCCCTTGTTGCTGTTGTGGCAGCATATCTTTACGGTAATTGCAAGAACTCTCCCACATCAACTCTCGAATGGTTTTTCCTGGCATGTTGATGCCCTTGAACCTGTATTTTCACCTGAGTTTTTTTTATAAAAATAGAAAAAGAAAAAGAAAAAAATAAAAAAGAAAAAGAAAAGTGCAGAAGCTAGGGTAAGAGTGTGTTGCCAGTCCCCGGCAACGGCGCCAAAAACTTGTTGCGTGTAAAAGAGTCTATCGAAATTGAGTGCAAGTGTACACGACGCAAGTAGTAAAGTGATACGTAAGTATAGGATATCGTCTCCACAGGGACTGGGCTAACCCTTTCCTTCACTATCTGCACAAGGGGAAAAGAATAGATTAAGATATTGTCACGAAAATAATAAAGAATACTGGGAAATAAAAGTAGAGAAATCAAGATAAAGAGAATGGGCTGGTATTGAATTTCTTAGTAGTGCAGGTATTGCAGAGTTTAGGAAATCCAATTCTGTCGTCGCGCCCGTCGCGGCAGCACCTGTCGCGGCAGCAGTCCGTTGGATGTCGCGGCAGCAAACACACCAACTCAGTACTTTCAAGTTTGGCAAGAATCCCAGATCTGCCTTGGCCTATCCCTAGGTCAAAGTCTGTCGATGATCACGTATTGATGATACCTCCCGGCGTGAATCGAAGGATGAACACCGATGTGTATGAATTCTTCTTTAGCCACTTAACCTCGCCCTATCCCTAGGCACGGGATAGTTCAACTATAAACTAGAGAACTTGCTCTTATTTCTTCCGTATACTTAACTCTCCCGATGCTAAGTAAATAGATAACCTCACAATGCTCTCCTGATGCTCTTGCAAGATATTAATAACCAAAATAAGAGAACTTGAAGTTTATTTTATTGAACTGAAAAATCCTAAAGCAAAACAACCCTTGCAACTACTTTACAAATCAACCCGTGGCCCTAGGGGGTTTTAGAACATATCGGCGGCGGGTAAACGGCGGAGGGTTTTTGGTTGTCGGTTATGGGGAAATCGGCTATGGATTATGGGGTATTATATGTGGTGTCTCTCTAGGTTAAAATATATGTCCTTATATAAGCTTTGTGCTCAAGTTATCTAGGTTAACAAGGATTACAATTTTAATTAAAAGTATGATTCTAATAAAGACTTAATCTTCAAGGAATCTACTTTCCAGTCGTCCTCCTTGTTTCTTGGGATTTTCTCTCCTTGAGCTTTGGGCTTGACATATCTTTTGATCCGGGGCTTGGAAAAATATAAGGTTTTCACACGACAGACGAGCAGAATTTTCTCTATCTGTCGAGGTCCACTTTGCTTTTTCTCCTCAAAATTGCTGTCATCCTCTGCTGTCACGGCAGCACCATGGCAGCATCGTCCTCTTTGTCTGCTTGTCTAGTTCAGCTCTTCTGCTTCTCTGCCCCGCGCCCGCCTTCACCGTCAGCTACGGCAGCAACCTGTAAAAACAGCCATTTTTAGTAGAATCTGTGCCTTTGAATATATTTGTGATGTTTTGCTGTAAACCAACCTAAATGCAACGAATAATGCTTGAATGCAGCAGAAATATGGGTTAAAAAGGGTGTAAATAATAGAACTTTTACACACTCAACAACTCTTCTCTCTGGTGAACTAATTTTCCAAGGTCAATCTTTAGAATTTAGTCCTTGTTTGGATTAACAACGACTATCGATGTTAACGTCAATATTGTCTTCAGTGCTGAAAGAGCCCGTGCTCAGATTATAGTATCCCAATAAGAGTCGAATTCGATCTTGATTTACCTCAACGGACCGCCGCTAAGTGTGTTCTTAGGGAGTTGAATATGCTACAAGCCTACTCTTCTCCCCAACGATAGATCAAAACATCGATAAATCCAACGCGCGCTTTTTGGATTGAAGGTGTTGAGATGTGTAAGAAAAGACCGATTGTCAATCCAATAATGCTGAAAAATCAAGAAAGGAATCTGAAGGTATGAAGAACTTTTTAATTCTCACGAATCGGATTGAGTTGTCGCTTAGCTATCGGCTAAATAGAAATTTAGCTAAACATGATTATGGTGAAAATCATACTTAGCATTTTAAAAGAAAATAAATAAAAGCTTAGAAATAAGAACGAAAGAAAAGAGAATTTTATAGAACTTCAAAAATAAGAACAAACTAAGAAATAAGAGATGATTTTCTAGCTTACCCTCAATGGTGTATTTATAGTATTCTGAAACCTTAAAAATAGCCTAAAAATTATAAAAGATCATTCTTGAAAATATTCAAATTAAATCCTAAAAATAAAAGATAATTTCTAATTTGAATTTTAAATATAGCTTATCCGCTAATTCGTACTCGCTGACTGTACCATCTAGAAGTCGCTGACTGGATGCCACGTCAGACGCTTCGCTGACTAGATGCCACGTCAAATGCTTCATGCCCACTAACCTAGCCTTGATTCCAAAAAATAAAACTGCAGAATTTATCTTTTAAGTGCAATTTCCAGAATTATAGTCATGCGTAGAAAACACATAAAAACATTCGGATCAACAACATAAACTAACTATTAAAGAAATAATTAAAGATAAAATAGTACCCAAATAAACTACTTATCACACCTTATTAACTCTTTGCAGGTTGATCAGAATGTGTTCAACCATGTTCCATATTTCATCTTTCTCGAGCAAGTCGTCCATGGTGGGCTAAACGTAAATCAGTTCACTCACACTACAACTAAGGATTCTTTACGAGTGCAATCACATTACATTCTTCCAAGTTTGAGGGGGAAAAGGTTGTACAATGGTAGTGGTGATCGAGAAAATCAATCTGGCAGCACACCTTAAAGGAAGATGGAGGTTTTACGATCGTAGCCATACACTTCCCGATGGCTATATCGTTTTAACAATTACAAACGAGTCCAAACGATGGTGGTTTGGATGTCGGAGTGAAGGAAACAACATATGTACTGCATCAGCAGCTCCGAGTGGAGGCGTTTCATTCGACCGAGGATGCCATGCTCACTCTTTATTCCAAAGAAGACGATGAGGACTTCCACCGAGTCTGAGTGAGGTCTTAAAGCTTCATAAAAACCTCCACAAATGTATGTAGGAATGAAAGCATGTACACGTATGATAAATATGTTTGAAGCTTTGCATGTCTTAAAAATATAAAGATAATGCATTTTGCATTAGTTCTACTCCATGAGTCAACAATCATGTGATCTATTCGGTTGAGTGTTTGGACCTATATTGGATTTATATGAATACGGATATGGAAATAGGGATGAAAAATGGCAACTTCTAAAATTACAGAGTACATGTACGTTAAGGCTACGACAATATAAAATAAATTTTATATTCTAAAAAATCACACGTGCACATATGCTTATAGCTAAATCACGTGAGCAAGGGAAAGTCGAAAAGAAAAGAAAAGTATAAGATAATAGAAGAATAAAAAAATAAGAAAATAAAATACTGGGAGTATCCAAGTCGTACCCAACATATCGCCAATATCAGAACGTATCATCTAGGTGGTAGTGCATTAGGTTGAAGTAAACATGCTTTATAAATTTGGACTTTTAATTTAGAGATTACAAGTCGAGCTCTGATAACATCATAAAGATATTCTAGTCCGAGGTGGTTGAAGAGTGCTGCTAATCTGATCTTTATGTCCGTGTAGTTTTCTTTGGCTAGGGTTTTTCATGGTGTATTGCTGCTAGTCGTGTTATGAGTTTATATATTTAGTTTCTCAACGTATTTATCATCAGTCGAAGCGAGTTTAATGATTAATTCTTTGTATTTGGTTGACATGTACAACCCAAGAATAGAACCATGATTTGGGTTGGAGGGGACAAACTATAAAATTTTGAAAGTGAGAGTAGCAAATTCATAAATAAACTATTTTTTAAAATTAAATAAGAAGACAAAAGTGAAAAAAAATTAGGGTGGGCCCTCCGTCCCTTGTACAAGGGTAAATGCTTTATGTTTTGGGTTTATATATTTATGGTATATGTTGGTATGTTTTTAGTTCATTTTCTGGTGATGCTCCTAATCAAGTACAGAGACAGGAATCAAGATCAATTTAAATTATAATTAATCATATAGCATAGGAAAGACAAGTTCAAATAAATTAAAAAGTGATGGTCTAACTAGATAAAAAAAATTATTATATTTATAGTAAAAAAATTGGGGTATCCCCACAAGTCACCATGTACATTCATCCCTGCTCTGGATATGGAATATACCATACCGTCCCAGTGGGCGCTGGTGGTGAGCTGCTTCAGCGCGATATTTCTAGCTAAACTCATGTACTTCCGTAGGCTTTGCTTTGCTTTGTGTCATTACGGGTCTTCTTGTTTTGATTAGGTTCATTTATGTCCAGGTTATTTCGGTGGTTCTCTAACATATTGTTATGGCCTTATGGGTACTTTTTTCTCTATTTAGATACTAGTATCTTTTTATTATAAATAAATATATTAAATAAATAATTTTATAATCAATAATTAATTGGTCTAACGGGATGAGACGCTAGATCTTTTAAGCAATGTCATGAGATTGAATCCTAACATTGTAAATATAGCAAACTGGGTTGAGAGAATTACGCTATAGCGGACCTTTATGGTACCCAATTTATATTAGTTAACAAATAAATTAAATACCAGTTATTCTATCAAAAAATAATAACCCCGTATATTGTATTGTAGTTCTATTTAAGTTATATTCTTATTGATTAATGGAAAGTATATTAATAAATGTATTGTTACGGGTAGTGACGTAATCATAAAATTTAAATTACGATATCAAATAATTGGTTTCAATTTTTTAAAATATGTGCCATTTTTATACAAAATATGTAATATATTTTTTAAAAAATTAGTGTGTCATATGTACTCTATTCTTATATTAACTCTGCCCCTGATTACGAGGTTACGACAACATGACGAGTTTGCACAACTAAACATAAACGACACTTAGAATACACATTTAAAACCCTAAACTACATTCATCCCCACAAATTTCCACTTCAATTTTAATTTTATATCTTCATCGGTTGAATCAAATTATGAGAAATTTTAAAATTACAAACTAATACGTACAAATTTGAATAAAGTTGGGAAATTTGTGGTCGTGGCACTAGAGGTAGAGGCTGTGGCAATAGACCGACCAAAGTGATATTATGTTCTCTTTTGTCTGCAACGGGGGAAGATAAAAAGAGAAAAATACGTTCCAAATATTATTATAGATTTATACTATAAATGTATAAATTTGTTTGAAAAAAATTTAATACACAGGTTGTATAAACTAAAGTTTATATAAACCTTTTAATTATATGGGTTTAGGGTTTAATTTAGGGTTTAAAGTTTAGGTGTTTATGTTTTAGGGTTTAAGATGTAGGATATAAGGTTTAGCTTTTTAAGGTCGGGGTTAAGAATTTAGTATTTAAGTTTTATAATATAAATATATAAGCTTGTGTAAAATATTAAAATTTTACCCTATAATATAAATATTTACATGGTGTTTTTATTTTATTTTCATATTTAATTTTTAATTATTTTAATGTTACATTTACATTATTTTATCAACTTAGGTTTTTTTATAGTTTTGTTTTCGTGATTCATTTTAAAAATTTTATTATATATATGGTTTGAAATGATAGAGATTGTACATAATAAAATTTGTGATCTGAATTTTGCCTTACCCCATTCCATTTAAAATCACAAACTCTATCATGTATAAGTTGAATGAAATATTAAGATTTTTTTATCTTAATAAGTACTGATTAAAGGTTTGATTCTCATCTTAGACGTTTACATCTCTTTCCCTTTCTTTAGTTTCGGCCCTGCCTGTAGCTGTATGTATCCTTCTTAAAGTGTATGTTTCATCATTATTGTTCTTTTATTCTTCATACTTAATTCCATTTTCTGCTGGTTTAAGCAAAAATGGAATAAATTAGGCACTAATATTTTTTTATTCATTTTGAAGTGATTATAAAGTAATATATGTTCATATATTTTTTTAATTCTTTGATAATACACTTTGCAGACAAAGTTATTCGAATCCAGATCTTTTAGATGAGCAACAATCTCTTTTTCATTGGAACCACTTGTTCGATTAAACTAAACACTAATATTAACAATAAACAAATGTTAATGTAAAATAATTTAGTCACAATGCCAAAAAAATGTCTCTAACGTTTGACTGAATAGTAACTCTGGCCTCTATTCTCTTTTTCTTTGAAGCAATTTAACCCTCAATATTTTATTTTGGGTCAAATGGCTCTCTGCGAATGAAAAACTGCTAGTTAATTGATGATAAACAACTAGAAATGACTTGACAAAATGACACGTCAGAAGAAAAATAATTTATATTTTATACTTTTTTAGATTTAATTTTTGCCTCATGTGTCATTCTGTAAAGTCGTCATATTTGTTTATATGACATTGTTATAGCAGCGTGCACTACCATGCAAGTTTGTCACATCAGTTCAAGTCCTTTATAGTCAACTGACTAACAGTTTTCATCCGCATAGGGGTCAATTTGACCCAAAATGAAACGTTGAGAGTTAAATTGCTTCAAAAAAATATGGGTTAATTGACTATACAATGTTGAGATTTTAGAGGCTCGATTCAATCAACCGTTCTTGCTCGCCAAGTGTGGAGAAGTTGTATAATTGGCTGTTTATTGTGAGGTGAAAAATTCGCAAATTTACACAAGGATTTATAGTGGTTCAACCTTCTAACCAAGGTCTACATCTACTACCTTAGCTCCCCACTAAGGATTTCCAAACAAATTCACTAAGAATTTCGTCCCCTTTTCTAGGCTAAGGAGGCAACCTTTACAACCCTCAAAGCTTGAGGAAACACTCTCTTGTACAAAGAAAGACTTAGCAAACTAGAAATCACTCTAATAGATGTTTGTTTGCAATTCTAAGCACTCACTCAAAACCTAAACACTTGAGGAAATATAACAATGTAAGCTCACAAGTGTTGTCTAAGTAAGAAATAAACAATTTAAGCTCTAGACAAATTTTGACATTATAATGTTGTAACAATTGAAGCATTTACCATTACAAGATGCTTGGAGGTCCCTTTTATACTCCTTGATGAGTTTGTAGCCGTTACTAGCCGTTGGGATTGAATTGGAGCCGTTGGAGCCTTAATTTCCCACCATAAATGCAGTTCTGCAGCTGGGCGTATCGATACTCTCTAACTCGTATCGATACGGTCTCAATGAGGAATTAGTCGTTGGGCCTCTTCAGTTGATGCGTATCGATACGCTTGCCTAGCGTATCGGTACGGTCCTGCAAATTCAAATGACCGTTGGGGTAGTTAGGCGTATCGGTACGCGATAAAACTGTATCGGTACGCGACTAGCCGTTGGGCTATTTCAAAGCACACCGTATCGATACGGCTAGGCGTATCGGTACGGGTTTTGGCTACTGGAAAATCTGGTAGTTTGAAACCCTAATGTGTATCGGTACGGTCCAATACCGTATCGGTACGGTCACTTGAAAATCATGGTTTTGACTACTTAAAATACACTTTAAATCATTCCAACGCCTTTGAAAACCCTTAAACATATTTTCAAGTTGTTTTTGACTAAAAACTTATTTTAAATTCTTTGCAATTTAGTCCAAAACATTTTTCAAATATTATATTAAAACATAGTTCTACAATCTCTCCATTTTTGATATAATAAAACCAACTTGAAAAATTGTTTGGAATTCTCCCCCTTTATCTTTAAAATTGTGAATAAGAGATTTAGATATGAAATCAAATAAAGCTCCTCCTTATTCATTTGAAAATTCAATTTTTCAAACCAATTTCTCCCCCTTTTTGTTATATCAAAAAGAATTTAAAATGACATTTTGCTCAAAATAACATAAGAGGCAAAAGAAAATTTGACACACTTAAGATTTTGGTTTAAAAATTGGCTCCCCCTTACTCAAAGCATCATAATAATGTTAGTTCAACATATATGATTATCTAGTTAACTTAAATGAAAATAAATCAAATAAAAACAAAAGCAACTAGATTTTACCACACTTGAACTCAAGGAAGGATGTGAAGCCTTCCTTCTTCAAGTGTTCTTCCTATGTGTGCATGGAGCTCCCCCTCAAAGTTTAACCTGTTGATCATTCTCCATCACACCTAGCATAAGACAATCAAGTAATTTTTGGTATCCAAATTGCTTTGGATCCATAGACATCAGTAGCACAAAATTTTGTCCCCTTAGAAATCCATTTTTCAATTTCATCCTTTTTAGTTGAAGTGGTTAGTCCATTTGGGACCCAAAAACTTCTAAAACATTTTCCATTCACAAATCTAGGGGCACTAGATTGTCTTACATAAAAATTTGATTTTCCACACTTATTTTTCTTTTCAAGTTCATTGGAAATCAAATCTTTTTTCTTTTTGAACTTTAAGAAGCAAATTTTGTAAATCAAAATATTTTTGTTCAAAATCTTTCAATTTTGCTTCAAGTTCAAGATTTTTTTTGGAAAGCAAATCATTTTCAATTTTTATTTTTGAAATCAACTTTTTGTTCTTGGAAAATGATGTCTTGAATTCCAAAAGCAAATCATCATAGGCATATTGTAACTCATTAAATGTATAAGAATTTGAAATAGATGAGTTAGAAGTTACCTCCCCCTCATTGAGGGCCATCAAGCATAGGTGGGGTACTTCATCATCGGTGGAGTCTTCATCACTCCATGTGGCCACATATGCTTGCTTTGAAGATGATCCATTTTTTTGGATTTGTGGGAATCCTTCATCACTCCATGTGGCCACATATGCTTGGATTTTTTCATTTTGCTCTTCATGAACTGGGCAAATTTGTTGATGAGATGGGCCATCTCTTCATCTTTACTTTCCTCCTCACTTGAATCTACATGATGGCATGTGTAGGATTTGAGAGCAACGACACTTGCATTGATGCCTAGCTCCATGATCTTCTTCTTCCCCTTCGCTCTAATATCTTCCTTCTTCTTCTCCTCTTCTTTGTTTTTCTTCATTATTTGGTGAGTGAGAAGTAACCCTATGAGTTCATCAAGCTTCAAGGTTTTGAGATTCTTGGCTTCGATGATGGCGGTCCTCTTTGAGTCCCATGACTCGGGAAAGGAGTAGATGAGCTTTCGGACAAGCTTCTCTTCCGGGATGGCTTCTCCATAACCTTTAAGACCATTGGTGATAGTGGAGAACCTATCAAATATTTTCTCGATGTTCCCTTTCGGATCCATCTTAAAGTTCTCATACTCTAAGGTTACGAGCCCAATCTTGGTCTCCTTGACTTCACCGGTTCCCTCGTATGTGACTTCAAGCTTGTCCCACACCTCCTTGGCACTCTCACAAGAAGACATCTTCTCATAGATGGTTGGGCCAAATGCACAAAAGAGCATGTACAAGGATTTGCAATTAAGCTCCATCTTCTTGCGATCATTGGCACTCTATTCCGCTTTGCTTCCTTGAGGCACAAATGGACCATCTTCAACTATGTCTCATAACTTGTAGTCTCTTGACTTCAAGAAGAATTCCATCTTTGTCTTCCAATGGGCATAGTGATTTCCATCGAAGAAAGGCGGTTTGTCGATGGATTGCGCCATTTGAGCCGGTTGCTGAAATATTGATCGAGCTTGCCGGATCTTCTCAATAGGATGTGAATCCCCTTCGATTGAGCCAAGATCTAATACCAATTGTTGAGATTTTAGGGGCTCGATTCGATCAACCATTCTTGCTCGCCAAGTGTGGAGAAGTTGGATAATTGAGTGTTTTAGTGGGAGGTGAAAAATTGGCAAATTTACACAAGGATTTATAGTGGTTCAACCTTCTAACTAAGGTCTACATCAAATACCTTAGCTCGCCACTAAGGATTTCCAAACAAATTCACTAAGAATTTTGTCCCCTTTTCTAGGCTAAGGAGGCAACCTTTACAACCCTCAAAGCTTTCTACCCAAAGCTTGAGGAAACACTCTCTTGTACAAAGAAAGACTTAGCAAACTAGCAATCCCTCTAATAGGTGTTTGTTTGCAATTCTAAGCACTCACCCAAAACCTAAACACTTGAGAAAATATAACAATGTAAGCTCATATGTGTTGTCTAAGCAAGAAATAAACAATTTAAGCACTAGACAAATTTTGACATCATAATTTGTAACAATTGAAGCATTTACCATTACAAGATGCTTAGAGATCCCTTTTATACTCCTTGATGAATTTGTAGCCGTTACTAGCCGTTGGGATTGAATTTGAGCCGTTGGAGCCTTAATTTCCCACCATAAATGCAGTTCTGCAGTTGGGCGTATCGATACTCGCTAACCCGTATCGATACGGTCTCAATGAGGAATTAGCTGTTGGGCCTCTTCAGCTGATGCGTATCGATACACTTGCCTAGCATATCGGTACTGTCCTGCAAATTCAAATGACTGTTGGGAAATGACCATTGGGGTAGTTAGGCATATCGGTACACGATACAATCGTATCGGTACGCGACTAGCCGTTAGGCTATTTTAAAGCACACCGTATCGATACGGCTAGGCGTATCGGTACGGGTTTTGGCTACTGGAAAATCTGGTAGTTTGAAACCCTAATGCGTATCGGTACGGTCCAATACCGTATCAGTGCGGTCACTTGAAAATCATGGTTTTGACTACTTTAAATACACTTTAAATCATTCCAAAGCCTTTCGGAAACCCTTAAACATATTTTCAAGTTGTTTTTGACTAAAAACTTATTTTAAATTCTTTGCAATTTAGTCCAAAACATTTTTCAAATATTATATCAAAACCTAGTTCTACAATCTCCGCCTTTTTGATATAATAAAACTAACTTGAAAAATTGTTTGGAATTCTCCCCCTTTATCCTTAAAATTGTGAATAAGAGATTTAAATATGAAATCAAATAAATCTCCTCCTTATTCATTTGAAAATTCAATTTTTCAAACCAATTTCTCCCCCTTTTTATTATATCAAAAAGAATTTAAAATGACATTTTGCTCAAAATAACATAGGAGGCAAAAGAAAATTTGACACACTTAAGATTTTGGTTTAAAAATTGGCTCCCCCTTACTCAAAGCATCATAAGAATGTTAGTTCAACATATATGATTATCTAGTTGACTTAAATGAAAATAACTCAAATAAAAACAAAAGCAACTAGATTTTACCACACTTGAACTCAAGGGGGGATGTGAAGCCTTCCTTCTTCAAGTGTTCTTCCTATGTGTGCATGGAGCTCCCCCTCAAAGTTTAACTTGTTGATCACTCTCCATCACACCTAGCATAAGACAATCAAGTAATTTTTGGTATCAAAATTGCTTTGGATCCATAGACATTAGTAGCACAAAATTTTGTCCCCTTAGGAATCAATTTTTCAATTTCATCATTTTTAGTTGAAGTGGTTAGTCCATTTGAGACCCAAACATTTCTAAAACATTTTCCATTCACAAATCTAGGGGCACTAGATTGTCTTACATAAAAATTTGATTTTCCACACTTATTTTTCTTTTCAAGTTCATTGGAAATCATATCTTTTTTATTTTTGAACTTTAAGAAGCAAATTTTGTAAATCAAAACATTTTTGTTTAAAATCTTTCAATTTTGCTTCAAGTTCCAGATTTGTTTTGGAAAGCAAATCATTTTCAATTTTTATTTTTGAAATCAACTTTTTGTTCTTGGAAAATGATGCCTTGAATTCCAAAAGCAAATCATCATAGGTATCTTGTAACTCATCAGATGTATAAGAATTTGAAATAGATGAGTTAGAAGTTACATCCCCCTCATTGAGGGCCGTCAATCATAGGTGGGCTACTTCATCGTCGGTGGAGTCTTTATCACTCCATGTGGCCATATATGCTTGCTTTGAAGATGATCCCTTCTTTTTGGATTTGTGGGAGTCCTTCATCTTCTTCATCGATTCATGCTTGGATTTTTCCATTTTGCTCTTCATGAACCAGGCAAATTTGTTGAACAGATAGGCCATCTCTTCATCTTTGCTTTCCTCCTCACTTTAATCTACACGATGGTATGTGGAGGATTTGAGAGCAACGACACTTGCATTGATGTCTAGCTTCATGATCTTCTTCTTCCCTATCGCTCTAATATTTTCCTTCTTCTTCTCCTCTTCTTTGTTTTTCTTCATTATTTGGTAGGTGAGAAGTGACCCTATGAGTTCATCAAGCTTCAAGGTTTTGAGATTTTTGGCTTCGATGATGGTGGTCCTCTTTGAGTCCCATGACTCGGGAAGGGAGTAGATGAGCTTTCGGACAAGCTTCTCTTCCGAGATGGATTCTCCATAACCTTTAAGACCATTTGTGATAGTGGAGAACCTATCAAACATCTTCTCGATGTTCTCTTCCAGATCCATCTTGAAGTTCTCATACTCTAAGGTTAGGAGCCCAATCTTGGTCTCCTTGACTTCATCGGTTCCCTCGTATGTGACTTCAAGCTTTTCCCACACCTCCTTGGCACTCTCACAAGAAGACATCTTCTCATAGATGGTTGGGCCAAATGCACAAAAGAGCATGTGCAAGGCTTTGCAATTAAGCTTCATCTTCTTGCGATCGTCGGCACTCCATTCCGCTTTACTTCCTTGAGGCACAAATGGACCATCTTCAACTATGTCTTATAGCCTGTAGTCTCTTGACTTCAAGAAGAATTTCATCTTTGTCTTCCAATAGGCATAGTGATTTCCGTCGAAGAAAGGCGGTTTGTCGATGGTTGAGTCGGTTGGTGAAATATTGATCGAGCTTGCCGGATCTTCTCAATAGGATGTCAATCCCCTTCGATTGAGTCAAGCTCTGATACCAATTGTTGAGATTTTAGGGGCTCGATTCGATCAACCGTTCTTGCTCGCCAAGTGTGCAGAAGTTGGATAATTGGGTGTTTTAGTAGGAGGTGAATAATTGGCAAATTTACACAAGGATTTATAGTAGTTCAACCTTCTAACCAAGGTCTACATCCACTATTTTAGCTCCCCACTAAGGATTTCCAAACAAATTCACTAAAAATTTTGTCCCCTTTTCTAGGCTAAGGAGGAAACCTTTACAACCCTCAAAGCTTTCTACCCAAAGCTTGAGGAAACACTCTCTTGTAAAAAGAAAGACTTAGCAAACTAGAAATCCCTCTAATAGGTATTTGTTTGCAATTCTAAGCACTTACTCAAAACCTAAACACTTAAGCAAATATAACAATGTAAGCTCCCAAGTGTTGTCTAAGCAAGAAATAAACAATTTAAGCTCTAAACAAATTTTGACATCATAATGTTGTAGCAATTGAAGCATTTACCATTACAAAATTCTTGGAGATCCCTTTTATACTCCTTGATGAGTTTTTAGCCGTTACTAGCCGTTGGGATTGAATTGGAGCCGTTGGAGCCTTAATTTCCCACCATAAATACAGTTCTGCAGCTGGGCGTATCGATACTCGCTAACCCATATCGATACGGTCTCAATGAGGAATTAGCCGTTGGGCCTCTTCAGCTGATGCGTATCGATACGCTTGCCTAGCGTATCGGTACGGTCCTGCAAATTCAAATGACCGTTGGGAAATGACTGTTGGGGTAGTTAGGCGTATCGATACGCGACTAGCCGTTGGGCTATTTCAAAGTACACCGTATCGATACGGCTAGGCGTATCGGTACGAATTTTGGCAACTAGAAAATCTGGTAGTTTGAAACCCTAATGCGTATCGGTACGGTCCAATACCGTATCGGTACGGTCACTTGAAAATAATGGTTTTGACTACTTTAAATACACTTTAAATCATTCCAAAGCCTTTTGAAAACCCTTAAACATATTTTCAAGTTGTTTTTGACTAAAAACTTATTTTAAGTTCTTTGCAATTTAGTCCAAAACATTTTTCAAATATTATATCAAAACCTAGTTCTACAATCTCCCCCTTTTTGATATAATAAAACCAACTTGAAAATTGTTTGGAATTCTCCCCCTTTATCTTTAAAATTGTGAATAAGAGATTTTGATATGAAATCAAATAAAGCTCCTCCTTATCCATTTGAAAATTCAATTTTTCAAACTAATTTCTCCCCCTTTTTGTTATATCAAAAAGAATTTAAAATGACATTTTGCTCAAAATAACATAGGAGGCAAAAGAAAATTTTACACACTTAAGATTTTGGTTTAAAAATTGGTTCTCCCTTACTCAAAGCATCATAAGAATGTTAGTTCAATATATATGATTATCTAGTTGACTTAAATGAAAATAAATCAAATAAAAAAAAGCAACTAGATTTTACCACACTTGAACTCAACGGAGGATGTGAAGCCTTCCTTCTTCAAGTGTTCTCCCTATGTGTGCATGGAGCTCCCCCTCAAAGTTTAACTTGTTGATCACTCTCCATCACACCTAGCACAAGACAATCAAGTAATTTTTGGTATCCAAATTGCTTTGGATCCATAGACATTAGTAGCACAAAATTTTGTCCCCGTAGGAATCCATTTTTCAATTTCATCCTTTTTAGTTGAAGTGGTTAGTCCTTTTGGGACCCAAACACTTCTAAAATATTTTCCATTCACAAATCTAGGGGCATTAGATTGTCTTACATAAAAATTTGTTTTTCCACACTTATTTTTCTTTTCAAGTTCATCGGAAATCAAATCTTTTTCTTTTTAAACTTTAAGAAGCAAATTTTGTAAATCAAAACATTTTTGTTCAAAATCTTTCAATTTTTCATCAAGTTCAAGATTTGTTTTGGAAAGCAAATCATTTTCAATTTTTATTTTTGAAATCAACTTTTGGTTCATGGAAAATGATGCCTTGAATTCCAAAAGCAAATCATCATAGGCATCTTGTAACTCATCAAATGTATAAGAATTTGAAATAGATGAGTTAGAAGTTACCTCCCCCTCATTGAGGGCCATCGAGCATAGGTGGGCTACTTCATCAACGATGGAGTTTTCATCACTTCATGTGGCCACATATGCTTGCTTTGAAGATGATCCCTCCTTTTTGGATTTGTAGGAGTCCTTCATCTTCTTCATCGATTCAAGCTTGGATTTTTCCATTTTGCTCTTCATGAACCGGGCAAATTTGTTGAAGAGATAGGCCATCTCTTCATCTTCACTTTTCTTCTCACTTGAATCTACTTGATGGCATGTGGAGGATTTGAGAGCAACGACACTTGCATTGATGCCTAGCTCCATGATCTTATTCTTCCCCATCGCTCTAATATATTCCTTATTCTTCTCCTCTTCTTTGTTTTTCTTCATTATTTGGTGAGTGAGAAGTGACCCCATGAGTTCATCAAGCTTCAAGGTTTTGAGATTCTTGGCTTCGATGATGGCGGTCCTCTTTGAGTCCCATGACTCGGGAAGGGAGTAGATGAGCTTTCGGACAAGCTTCTCTTCCAGGATAGCTTCTTCATAACCTTTAAGACCATTGGTGATAGTGGAGAACCTATCAAACATCTTCTTGATGTTCACTTTCGGATCCATCTTGAAGTTCCCATACTCTAAGGTTAGGAGCCCAATCTTGGTCTCCTTGACTTCATCGGTTCCCTCGTATGTAACTTCAAGCTTGTCTCACACCTCTTTGGCACTCTTACAAGAAGACGTCTTCTCATAAATGGTTGGGCCAAATACACAAAAGAGCATGTGCAAGGCTTTTCAATTAAGCTCCATCTTCTTGCGGTCGTCGGCACTCCATTCCGCTTTACTTCCTTGAGGCACGAATGGACCATCTTCAACTATGTCTCATAGCTTGTAGTCTCTTGACTTCAAGAAGAATTTCATCTTTGTCTTCCAATGGGCATAGTGATTTTCATCGAAGAAAGGCGGGTTGTCGATGGATTGCACCATTTGAGCCGGTTGGTGAAATATTGATCGAGCTTGCCAAATCTTCTCAATAGAATGTGAATCCTTTTCGATTGAGCCAAGCTCTGATACCAATTGTTGAGATTTTAGGGGCTCGATTCAATCAACCGTTCTTGCTTGTCAAGTTTGGAGAAGTTGGATAATTGGGTGTTTTAGTGGGAGATGAAAAATTGGCAAATTTACACAAGGATTTATAGTGATTCAACCTTCTAACCAAGGTCTACATCCACTACCTTAGCTCTCCACTAAGGATTTCCAAACAAATTCACTAAGAATTTCATCCCCTTTTCTAGGCTAAGGAGACAACCTTTACAACCCTCAAAGCTTTCTACCCAAAGCTTGAGGAAACACTCTCTTGTACAAAGAAAGACTTAGCAAACTAGAAATCCCTCTAATAAGTGTTTGTTTGCAATTCTAAGCACTCACCCAAAACCTAAACACTTGAGCAAATATAACAATGTAAGCTCACAAGTGTTGTCTAAGCTAGAAATAAACAATTTAAGCTCTAGACAAATTTTGACATCATAATGTTGTAACAATTGAAGTATTTACCATTACAAGATGTTTGGAGATACCTTTTATACTCATTGATGAGTTTGTAGCCGTTACTAGCCGTTTAGATTGAATTGGAGCCGTTGGAGCCTTAATTTCCCACCATAAATGCAGTTCTGCAGCTGGGCGTATCAATACTCGCTAAGCCGTATCGATACGGTCTCAATGAGGAATTAGCCGTTGGGCCTCTTCAGTTGATGCGTATCGATACGCTTGCCTAGCATATCGGTACGGTCCTGCAAATTCAAATGACCGTTGGGAAATGATCATTGGGGTAGTTAGGCGTATCGGTACGCGATACAACCGTATCGGTACGCGACTAGCCGTTGGGCTATTTCAAAGCATACCGTATCGATACGGCTAGGCGTATCGGTACGAGTTTTGGCTACTGGAAAATCTGGTAGTTTGAAACCCTAATGCGTATCGGTACGGTCCAATACCGTGTCGGTACGGTCACTTGAAAATCATGGTTTTGACTACTTTAAATACACTTTAAATCATTCCAAAGCCTTTTGAAAACCCTTAAACATATTTTCAAGTTGTTTTTTACTAAAAACTTATTTTAAATTCTTTGCAATTTAGTCCAAAATATTTTTCAAATATTATATCAAAACCTAGTTCTACATACAGTCACACGTTAAAGATATTTTTTGGACGTTATACCAATAATTTAATACACATATCAAAATATAATTCGAGAAGGTTTATATATACATTTGGTACCAAAACTAGGCACCTTCTCCCAAGTTGGTACCTAAAGAATTTTTGCTCTCAATTTGGTACATAAACTAAGCACATTCTCTCAAGTCGGTACCTAAAGATTTTTCGCTCCTAAGTTAGTACTTGAACTAGGCACCTTCTCCTAAATTGGTACCAAAATTCAAACATTCTAACAGCTTGGTCCTAATTTAAAACAAATCAATAAATTTAAACCTCTATATTTAAAAATTTTATCAATTTACTTTTTGTTACTCTTATAAATTGTTTGTTCTTCTCTCAGAAATGTTATATTGCTTTCATGAAATAACAAAATTTCAACATTAAATTGTTGTTTTTATTGTAGAATATAGTTATCCAACTATTATTTTGATCTGATAGACTCGATTAGTTTGACAGTATCGTAAAAATACTAAATTAATGTAATATTTAAATTTGAAAAAGTTAATTTATTAACTTGTTTTTAATTATGATCAAATTGATAGAAAGTATACGTTTGGGACTAAAACTGTTAATAAAAGTATCAAAATAGTGAATGAAATTAAAGTTCGAGTACCAATTCGAGAGCAAATTTTTTTAGATACCTATAACCCCCTAGACCCGCATATGCGTTACAACGGATCCTAGGAAGTCGCATTAGGGTCACAAGAGCGACCCACAGTGAAAATACACATAAACCATTTTTTGAACACTTATTATACCGTAAAAAATCAACTTCTGTTTAAAATACCATTTTAGGAAGTCGTTTAAACACATAACAAAAATTTCAGAAAATGTTTTACAGACACTATCATAAAACAATACATAACATACATGCCCACTAACTATACAGTACCGTACTCCAGAGGCAACGCCGAGGGAACTTTGAGCACTGATGTCAAACATTATACCATGCTATATTCTTTTAACCTGTGATGGTAAAAACAACGTGAGCTTGGAAAAGCTCAGTAATACAGAACTACCTAAAGATGTTATAATCTCATGCAGATACATGGTAAGCATAACATTTTCATGATGTTCCAAGTAGTAACAATCTTCATTTCCTTTCCGCTATTTCAGGGTAACATTATACTTGAGAATAACGGTACTTACTCTTTATTCAATCATCGAGTAACAAACAGAAACTATTCAAGCTAATAGATTACAAAGATGGAAACAAAGAGTTTAGCGTCTAGTGTGTTCCCATAAGTGCAAATCAAATAGGCATAATACATACTAGTCATATCATAAGAACATGTAACAATTCAATGCAAATGTTCAAGTACATACAAGGGTTTACTAGTAACTACTCTCCAACCTTACACCAATATGCAGTCCCCCAGAACTGCATCCATAAGGACTTACCCTAGGCCCGATGGGCATAGGTGCCACCTAAGGGGTTGCCTTAGGTCCATAAGGATTTACCCGTGCTAAAGCATCGAAACCTAACCAAGGAGAGACCTTGAGTCCATAAGGATTTACCAGCTGGATTTAGAGGTGGCAATCGGGTCATTCGGTTCGGGTCGGTTTGGTTCGGGTCATTTCAGGTCTATCTAGAATCGGTTTAGATTCGGTTCGGTTCGGTTCGGGTTCGGGTCTAATTCGGGTCTGTGATGAGTCAGATTCGGTTCGGGTATTGGATCGGGTCAAAATCGGATCGGTTGTTTTCGGGTCGGGTCAATATCGGATCGGTCGCTTTCGGTTCGGGTCAAAATCGGGTCGTTCGGGTCGCTTTCGGTTCGGGTTAAAATCGAGTCAATTTCGGGTCGGGTCAACATTTAAATTTTCGGGTCAATTCGATTTGAGTTGGGTTAAAGGTTTGAGATTTAGTATTTATGGTTTAGTTTAGAGTTATTGGTGTATGAGATTAATTCTGATTCAACTTGTTAATCTATGCATTTGAATTTGATTAAATATTTAAATCAAAGCTTCATGTATCCATATAATTTTTTTTTGTATAATTATATTAAATCAAAGTTTATAATAATAATAATAATAATAATGTCTGAAATGAATTAATTTATTAAACTTAGGATCTAATTGAACTAACTAAAATCTAAAAGCATAAATCACGGACATAATTAAAATAATTTTAAAACTAAATGTGAAATTTCAATTAAATTAATCTAAATTGAAACTCAATTAAATTAAGAAAAAAAGAAAGACAATTGGTAAAAATAGAGAGGGAAAAAATAAAAATTTGGAGGGAAATAAGCCACCAATTTTTTAAGCTAGATTGAAAAAAAGAAAAAGACAATTGGAAAAAATAGAGAGAGAAAAGACAAAATTTTGGAGGGAAATAAGCCACCAATTTTTTAAGCTAGAGATTAATTACTTTTTAGGTCATGTTGCATTTAAAATGTTACATTTTAGTCAACTTTAAGTTTTAGTTTAATTTAATTTAGTCACAAGTATTCCCACGGTTTAGACTTCGGATATAGAAATCCCCTCCTCGTAGTGATATTTAGTCTCTAAAAATTTACTTTTAGTTGAAATTAACTAATCTTTGTAATTTAGTCTATTAATTTAATATATTGATATTTTCGTTCATTTTAATTTCAAAGATTTAATTTTTAGCCAAAATTGACCCCTATTTATTTATATGGTATAATTACAAAATTGGTCATTGGACTCTCAAATTTCTCCACTTCCAAACTGTCAATTTAGTCTACAATTTCAATTTTATGCTATATTTTATGATGAAATTATAAAATTGGTCTCCAAGATCTCAAATTTCTATACTTCATTTTATTATTTATTATATTGTTAAAAATAGATATTCGGGTTACAATCGGGTCAAAATCGGGTTAAAATCGGGTCGATATTCGGTTCAGCTTTCGGTTCAACTTTCAGTTCGGGTAGCATTTGGTTCGGGTCCATTCGGTTCGGGTCCATTCCGGTTCGAGTCCATTTCGGTTTAACAAAAAATTTCGGTTCGGTTCAGGGTTTCGGGTCAACTTCGAATCATCATGTTCGGGTCAAAATCGGGTTTCGGTTCGGGTCTCGGGTCAAGTTTGCCAGGTCTAGCTGGATTAGGGTTGCACCTGCAGAAACTTCATAACATAACCCAACAGTATACCCCAGATAGTAATCGGTGTTCAGATTCCAGACATGAGTAACATAATACATGTGACAGACATATTCTATTCAGAGTATCAGAAACATAAGTTCATGCTCTTTAGACACATATATGGACATACCATTGAGCAGATGATATCATCATTCATCATGCTAACAGAGTGTACCATCATAGGTCAAGCTAACAGATTATACTATTACTTACATCATGCAGAGAGACAATATTATCGCAGATCAAGTAACCACATAGAACAGTCATATATTAAGTATACAGATCAAGCAGACTTACAATGAGTAGGTAGAAAATGTTATCATATGTCAAGTTCATCATTTCATCAAGCATATCATCGTTCATAATTAAGTCATTAGATTGTTTGCTAACATGTAATAGTCATATAACACATTCAACTAAGTGTAGCACACATGGAACACACTAGGTGGGACATATCATTTTTTAAATATACTTGGCATTTACGGAAGGAGACACATTAAACTTTTGACAATTTGAACGGATTTTTGAAACGAGACCCCTATTAAAAGGGGGTTCGTACTAACGGTTTAACCCAGATATTCAAGAGATGATACATCAAGATCTTTGAGAGTTTAGACGCATCATGAGTGATTTAGTCATTTAAGCCTACAAGGGCATTTTTATAACATGTGAGCATTTTGGTAATTTATACCAATAAAGCATAAATAGTGGCCCGAGAATTCTATTTGCTTATCAGGTTTCCAACCAGGCATTTAGAGATTTCTATGTCAAGATCTTTCATGATATCAAAATACATTCGTGGCTATTTTGATTGTTTTGGCCAACGAGGGTATTTTGGCCATTTAACTATCAGAGGCGATTTTGTAATTTAGCCCAATAATGATAAAATGACGATTTACAATACTTAAGATTTCCAGAAGTTTATCGAGGCTCCAAAACCATTCTAACTAACGTATCAACCTTGCAGTACTAACCAACCCTACTAGTGTATCCAGTTGTATCATATATCTGAACGGTTGCTTTCATGTTTCACCACAGGACTCGTCACGGAGTAGTCAAACTTATATTATGTGCAGAAAAAATTCCATCCTTACATTAATATCAAGAGTGATTGACATACATGAGTCAGGCTTCAACCCTTAGGGGCATTTTAGTCATTTTTAGCTTTATTGGCATTTCCAGAATTTTATCAAAGGCAATTTACTTCCAGTCAAGAGGGTATTTTCAGTCATTTTGAAGCTCAGGATATCCATCATTCATGTCAATTGAACCATTTATAGTATTTCAATCATTTAAGTACTCGTGGGTGTTTCAGTCATTCAAGAAATTTCAACACCTCCAACCACTTTATTCATTTAAGAACTCAAAGGTTTATCCATTATTCTGGTTAATTTGCAAACCCTGGTGTCCGAGGATACTTCAGCCCTTTTTGGTCAATACGATCATTCCGATTAGTTTAACCATATCAGTATTTCCAGTACTTTTAGTCATTTCAATCAATTCATAATTTTGAGTCACTTGCTTAATTCAGGGGTATGAATAAATTCCCTTGAATCTATAGTCGGAGATTCATTCCAAATCCAAGGAGACCTAACACCTTACAATCTCGAAGGTTTAAATCTTGTTACCATAACTTTCCAAGTAGTTCGAGGTTTTCATATAAATCATGTTGTTTTACCATATCTAGCGTAGATTTCTAGATCGCTTCCAATTCCAAGGGTATTTTAGTCATTCTCATACCTTGAGGGCATTTTCGTAATTTCATATCTAAATATTTTTCACATTTTATCATTTGACATTAATAATCAGATTTGGAGATTAGCTGCCTTATTAATTACTTATTTAACTCCAGATCCTTCTAATTTATTAATCTTCTCATTCGAGCATTGCAATCTTATCTAGATTATCGTACTCATTTCCATATTCGGTTTGACTTGAGCAGAAATCACAGTAATCATCATCATTTTTATGCATGCATTAACAAATACCACATGACCATAAAGCATACAAGAGGTAGTAATGTATTACCTTAACTCCGAGCTATATCTGTCGATTCATGAAACCCTATTCGATTGCACTCGAACTCGAATTTGACGTCCATCAACAATTCGTATTCAAGGAGCTATGAGTACCTTCAATCACACAATATCTCATTTTAGTCTTTATTCAAAGAGCTCTTAACTGAAAAATAACTACATAATAAGTTCGGGTTCAAGGTCAGATTTGGAGGCTTTTAGGTTAGAATTTTGCGAAATAGACCCAGGACGTCGAAAAACATAAAATAGGGCTTTTTTGAATTTTTGACTTTTGGGTCAAACTTAACGCTGACGTCAGTAGGTCAAGGTCAATTGGGGTCAGGGTCAACGTTGACGTCATCGATCAGTAAAAAGTCAACCAGGTTGACTCGGTGAGTTAACTCACTGAGTCAACTCGGGTGAGTTGACTCGGTGAGTTAACTCACTGAGTCAACTCGGGTGAGTTGACTCAGTGAGTTAACACAGTTCTGAGTTGAGCTCGGGTCGGGCTTGGGTCGAAGATGTGGAAAATGGGTTGAATCGAACTCGGGTTTGATTTTGGGCTGAAAGCAACTCGACTCACCAACCTAACCTAATCTCGCCGGTGACACGCTGGAAAACATCACCGGCAACCCAAACATGTACATTTGGCCGAAAACAAAACGAAATTTTTACTCTACAACTCGACCACAACATTACGCATCGAAGATCGGTCAAAAATTCACCAATTTTACCTGAAACACGAATCGACGACTGAAATAGCGCGTAGCTCCGATGAGAGGCTTGCCGGTGTCGGTCAACCGATCGGACAATTGGGTTTCACTCGGCTCGACGTGAGGAGTTCGGCTGCCACTCCCACGTCTCAAACGGACGTTCGTGGTGGCCGAAAACAGAGAAAAAACGAGGAGCGATTGTTGGGTTCCCACTGCGACTTCCAAGCAACTCCCACGACGAACCACCACGCGGCAGGGCGAGTGATGCTATGGGCTGAGAACAATATGGGACGGCGAGCAAGATGGTGGTGGTGGTGCACGACACCGACATGCGGTGAGAAAGAGCAGGCGGTGGCCAGATTTGGGACGATGAGAGGTTGAGAGCCGAATCTTTTGAAAACGGGCATTAATTGAGTCAGATTGGGTAGTTAGATTTTATCAGATTATCATTAATCTTAAAATATTATACCGGATACGGTTTGAAATTAACTTTGAGCATTTTAAAACTAGAAAGAGACTTAGCTTAGCTGGTTATGGCTTGGGCTCAGTAAGCAATAGTCGCAGGTTTAGTACACACTAGCCACACTACTCCCTATTATTTCATTCATTTTTTTCACATGCTTAACTTTAAATATCATCCAGTCTAAATATCAGTTTAAGAGTAAAAATTATTTAAATATAAATTTAAAATATATACTTAGTTTAAAACCAAATGTATATTTAAATCATTCAAGAAACACATATGACGAAATAAAAAGGGAATGATTTTTTTTTTCTAAAGTGGTTGGGGGACACACAAACAAAAAAGGGAAAGGATAAGACCTCATACACATGTCATGAAGTGATCCTTTTTTCTTGGGTTATTTCATGCCTTTACGTGTATTGGATTGGATTTGATAATAGGTAATGTTTTAGTCGGTTAAATCGATTAAATAAGTTAGATCAAAATTTGAAGATTTAATTTGTTTAACTTTTAATATGACTTTTATTATTAAATAAAATAAGAAAAATGTAATAATAAAACTAATCTTTAAAATTTATAGTTTTTTATTTAGTTATTTTTTAATTAAATTTAACATTTAAAGTTTATTTTGAACCAAACAAGTGGTCTCAGTAGAAAAATAAATGATATTTATCTTAAGAAACATGAGTTCAATCAATCTATCTACAATACATGTGCATTGTCAAAGAATTAAGAATATATATCAACAAATACTAACTTGTTTCAACAAATACTTTTAAAAATGTTAAAAAAAAAACATTTAGAAAATGATTATTATAAAATAATTACGTGAAGTAAATTGTCATGTCAACAATAAAATACAACGTAGGTTAATATTTTAACATCGTAAAAAATTAAGATTTAATTATATTTTTGATTCGGTGATTTAGTAAGTATTTGTCATTAAAATCATAAGTATTTGACAAAAAAAAGAGCTGAGTGTCAAACCTAAATTAGCTCAAACAAAAGAAGGGTAAACTATCTTTAAAGCTACTAAACTATTAGTATTATTTTATTTTGACCACCGAACTATGAATTTCATCAATTGGACCACTCAACTGTAAAAATAATTTCAATCAAGCCACTGAAGCATTAACTTTTGACAAAATTACTAATATTGCAAATAAGAAAATTTGTATAATCTTTCAATATGATAATTTAATTTACATTTTAATTTAATTAATAAATATAATCATTTAATATGATAATTAAACGTGTCATAACACCTATCATTAGTGACACATCACACTCTGATTAGATATTTTATTTTTTATTTTTATTTATTCTATTTAATGCGTTTTTATCCAATTAGATAGTGACAATATGTAAAAATTTGAGATATCAAACTTTGTAGAATCAAGAAATAATGAGCAAGCACATTTAATTGGTTAGCAAAATATTCATCTTTGTTTTTTTTCCTTATGTCATAAGTTTTAGATCCGCTAATAGTGTACGTGTAAAGATTAAAGATGGTATGTGTTATCATATCAATTTTATAACTTGACAATTAATTGAATTACCAAATAATGTTTATTTTTGGTAATGTTTAGAAACCAAATTACGAAATCTCACAATAATGATGATAACCTCAATCCGAACACACCCAACTAACAACGGTGTTTTAATACATATAATCAGAAGAACACAAACCACATAGTCAGAAACATCCTCTTAAAAGTTCATAAAAATTAGAAAAAGGAGAATAATTCAAAGTGTATGTACATAAGCAATTGCCAAATATGAAATGATCCAAGTTATGTATGCATAAGCCTAATTATCAACAAGTTCAAGTTCTCCGGTCCGGTATAATATCATCGTGCTTATTAAACACGGCCAAATCAAAGGAATCAGCAATGGATGCCCCCATAATCTCAATCTCTGTGGTTTGCTTAGGCACCAACCCAATATATCAAACTAATCTTACATGGGAGAGTTTCCTGGTCAAATTTCTTTTTTATAGAAAAAAAAAGCATGAAATTTCAAGGGATTACTGCCCCGGATTTCCCAGAAGCCTCTCGACCGCAGCATGGACGTTCCCGGCAGTAGCTCGTAGTGCTCTGATATTCTCTTGCGTGTCATAGAAACCCATTTCTTGGAGCTGTGACAGTTGTGTGGCATACAGTTCTTCCGGGGGAACTGGAAAATCGATGAAGATGCCGTTAGTAGAGACCAAGTGTAAAAAACTAATAAAAGTATTTCATAAAGATATAAGAATGCTAACCATCGGGTTGGTTGGGGACACCCAAGCCACCAGTGCCTAGTCCGCCAAACATGTTCATCAACAAGTCCAGATTAGGAGCAGTTCCTGGTGCTACTGAAAATGAAATTGAACAAAATGAAGGGTGAAAATATGGAGACGGATGTAAGAAGAGCAGTATACAGTTCAAGGAAGTAATCTTCATGTCCTTTTTAAAGAATAGCTACAGTTCGGAATTGTTTTTACATGTACCTGTAGTGCCACCGGTCTGTGTCGAATCCCTGTAAGAAAGCCAAATGTGGTTAAGAAAAGCAATGATAATCATCACTCCTTTTGTAATCATGTTCTGCCCGAATTACAATTAAAAATATTGATTCTACTTTTCAATCCCTCAAATGGTCCAATAAAAGCCAATAATTACCTAATAAAGTTAGAAAGGTACAAGAAATCTAACTCCAATCAAGAAACCAGATAGAATTAAGCCACATTTGCAAAAGGCAAATGAAGTTTTAGTTACCAACAGAATAGACAGAGGTATTATCACTTACTGGGTTGGTTGCTGTCGATTGAGAGACATAAGGGACTGTTGTAAGGCTAGCATTTGCTGCAAGAAATAGAAGGAAAAAGGGAAAGGTGAAAATAGTTGACTTTAGTGTCAAAACCGTACTAGAAAAAAAAAAAAGCAAGGTAGCCTTAACATGCCTACAAGACCATATCAGCTACCGTGAGCGCATATATAGAAAGATATATGGATGCAAAACCAAAAATTTATAAGAATTTAGCATTTATAAGGAGAGAAGTCAGCGACGGTTATAGAACATACCTGCATTGTCTCGGGGGAAAACATCTGACGAACTACTTCAGGGTTTTGCATCATTTCTCTCAATTGAGGATTCGAATCAAACATACTACGTAGTTGGGGGTTGAGATTCATAATCTAAAAAGTAAAAACCGATTGTTAACAAAATGAAAATATGCAAACGGAAATCTCGAATGAAGTGATTCCTCAAAATACCTGATTCATATATTGGGGATTAGACATTACGCTCTGCATCATCTGAGATATTGCTGGGTTTTGCAATAACTGAGTCAACTGAGAACTATCTGGCATTCCATTCAACATGGGAGGCAGATCTGGTAGTCCAAGGCCTCCTAGACCACCAACACCCGGTGTCCTGGCATCCACAGCAGGATTTGGCCTTGCAGTAGCGTTGGTCTGGGTCCCCCCTGACAATTTGCAGCACACAGTAATTCATCAGGAAATCAGGATCTAAAACACAGATACAACAGTAGTAAATTCCATTAAAAGAAAACAAAATATTAAGATGATCTAGTTTACTCAACATTGCCTTTCATGTAGGACATAGAAGTTATCTTTCTTTTCATGATATGAAGGAATGCTTCACTTATATTGGGAAAACCCAAAACAAAAGCTAAATCGAATTCATAATGACACAGCATTCAAAATGGACAACAAGCTATGATTAGATGAGTCTCAAACAAATCATTCCTCCCGCAACTGAACAAATTTAGTATAAACATTGTAGATATTCTAGTAAAGGCAACATTTCATGTAGTGCTAAAATATTGCAGGCCACGTCAATTTAGCTTTATTGCAAAATTATCTAAATAGAAAGAATCACTCATCCATATTGCAAAATGTCAAAAGATAAATAGTCCAAAGTATGCAACATTAAACAAGGGCAACAAACTATAATTACATGAATTTCAATCAAACCATTATTCACCCGACAACTGAGTGAACTCAGAATAATGCTTTATTTTAAACATCGATCAAGTCTACATAATAAAAAAAATACTCAGACCATCAGCTTTCACAATCATGCTGACATGATTTTCCTTGTCAATCAGTAGCATTTGGAATTAAGGCTACCATTCATCTCTGCAGCATGTGCATACAATTGAAAGATATGCACACTGGACAGAAGAGTATGGCTAGACAGAAAAGATGCATAATGGAGTACAGATTGCTTACCACCACCAACAGTGTTGCTCCAAGGGTTAGGGAGTGGATTTGTGTTTGGGGCAGTTTGTCCCTGAGCGGTTTCAGAATTAGTTGAAGAAGTGTTATCAGTTGAGTTTCTAGCTTGAGAACCACCTTGATTGCCCAACAGAGCAGCAAATGGGTTCGAACCCGGATTATTTCCAGTATTTCCACCCATAGTTGTAGCATTCAAAAATGGCTCCTGAACATTTTCATACATACGCCTAAGCATGTTAAATCCCTCAGGAGATGCTTCAATATTACTCATTGCCCTGTCAGTGTTTCGCATCATTTCACGCATGAGTTCAGGGTTTCTTGCAGCTTCTAATGTCTGCCGAAGAATGCTAGGATCATTAAGTATATGCCCAAGCTCTGGATTCCTATCAATAATTTCACGCATTTGAGGATTGCTCATAATCAAGCTGCGCATCAACTCCGGGTTATTCATCAAACTTTGAATAGCAGGTGTATTCATTATTTCCCTCATCATGTTGGGATTTTGAGTTAGTTGCTGCTGAACTTGTTCAAATTCAGGAAGTCCAGATCCAAACAAACCAAAACCTCCACCGCCGCCGCCACCACCAACACCAAGTGGACTAAGTCCAGGGAATAAGGGAGCCCCCAGACCAGCACCCTCAGTCGAACCAATACCCCGAGTAATCCCTGGTGCAGTATTATCAGCTGCAACATTTGTTGTAGCTGCAGGAGGAGGTGTAGATGAAGATGGGGCAAAACCACGAACCATGTGAACAGTATGATCAGCTTGCAAACCTTCAATAGTGAAAAGGTTATTGAAGATAACAATGATCATGCCACAATCTTAGTAACTCCAGGTTAAACAATCAAATTTAAAGCCATCTAAACCAACTCAACAAAATCAATACCAAATCACCAAAACCACCCTATTCTCAAGTAAAAACCTAATTATCCATACTAAGAAAATCAAGCATTTTCCTCCTAGTTCCAAAACTTATTACCAGAACCATTTTTATTTTAGAAAACTCACCGTTCTATATCATTTTTTCTTATAATTCAATCAAAATAGGAAGTACACAGAAATTATATGGTGAAAAACAATTTTTTTCTGAAGGCAATTAAAACGTACCATAACTTTGAAGGGTTTGGTCGTCCTTCAAGATTCGACCTTTATAAATCAACCGTTGCTGATCAGCTGGGATATCGCAATTCTGAGCCAAAAGAGCCTTGAAAGATCCAACGCTCGATTCGAGGCTGGTCCTCACCGTAAATTTTGTACCGTTGGAGCAGCGGATATTAACCATCACTCCCTCTTGTTCTCCTCCTCCATTGCCGCCGAGTCGTGACTCACTCGAATCGCCTTCCACACCCATATTCTCCCCTTCTCAGATCGATCAAAAACCCTAGAAAAAAATAGTTAAATAAGAAAAAAAAATCACCTTCCCCTCTTTCTGCAGGTCTGTATCTTTTTCCTTTGATTTAGGTGTTGAAATTTCTTTTAAAAAATTGAAAAAAATGGGAGAAATTTGTAAAAAAGAATCGTAAAAACAAAGGGGATTTGGGGAAAACTGGGGATTCTAACAAAACAGAGCTTTGTTCGGATTTGTGTGAGAGGCCATAATCCCCATATTCTTGATTTATTTATTTATTATTATTATAACAGGTTTGTCATAGAAACCAATCAGATTCAGCCACGTTTGATATAAATGGTACCACTTTTAATTTTTTTATTTCTCTTAATTATCATCCAATAGTTTTTTTTTGTTAAAAATAATTTAATCCTAAAAAAACTCATAAAAGTATAAAAATTCCAAAATATATACTTGAAAAGTATTTATTTTTCGACTTTATATTTTTTTCTAAAACTATAATTATGTTTAATTTAATTTTAAAAAATTGAAAATCCAGAAAATTATAAAGCAACTAATTCTTATTTTTTTTATTAATCAAGGGATAAAATACTATGGCGAGCCTCATTAAAAACCTCCCTAATTTAAATGGAAGAAAAGAGTACTCACCATAGCATTACAACATATCGAAAAACAACACATAAGCATAACGCCTAACCCGAATTAGGTAATTCATCATGCAACAAACTCAACACCGCATCAGGCGGGTAACAATAATATGTCGCCTCATAACCCTGCCAAGGCCCCAACTTAGCAAGAACATCCGCAACCCGGTTAGCCTCTCAAAATACATGATGAAAGTCACAGATCTGGAACCTACGAATCAAGCTACGGATCGCGCTCAACAAAGAAGACTGACCCACCTTACCATTACCTTTCTACAACATGCAGATTACCTCAACACAATCAGATTTCACGGTAACGGCATCGATATTACAATGTAAGGCATAATCCAACCCCTCATGAATCGCCCAAAGCTCCGCTTCAACCGCACTACATCGCCCTATAAATTTTGAGAAACCACCACCCCATGTACCTGCACCGTCTCGGATAACACCTCCGCATGACGCCAAACCCAACACCTTGTCACAAGCTCCGTCAACGTTTATCTTCCAAGTTGTATTCGTCGGTGGCAACCATTGTCGTTGCTGTTTTCGGTTGGTCACCACTTGAACCAGCATAGATCGACGAGTCAACAAGGCTTGCGTAGTATCCTGAACAAGCTGCATACTCCATGCAAGTATGTTGAGTTGATCAAACAATTGCAAATGGCCAAGAGGGTGTGAATTGGCAATAAAAATTTTGGTGGGAAGAATGAGTGAAAAATAAAAATTGACACAAGTAGTTATAGTTGTTCAAGTTCTCCAAATGAACTCTACATCCACTACCTTAGTTCCCACTAAGGATTTTCAACCAATTCACTACTTGAATTCTTCCCCTTTTCTTGGATGAGGAGGTAACCTTACAAATTCGATTAAGTTTTCTACCCAAAGCTTAATCCACTCAATTTACAAGAGAAGTTTTGGTAAACTCAAATGATTCCTCTCAAAGGATAAATGTCTACCCAATTACAATTTCAATCACCTCAAACTCACAATACAAAATGACAATTGAAAAACACTAGAGTTGGGTACAAGAATTTGACTTTGAATAGCATAAGGGTTTGGATTTTTTCTTTGATGATGCTTGTAGGTTGAATAGTTGTTGCTGACCTTCAAAGGACTTCAATTTATACTTCCTCTATTAATTCTAGCCGTTTGGGTGGTTGGGAACTTGAATAGAGCCGTTGGTACCCTCTCTTACCACCATAAATGCACTTATGCAGCTACCCGTATTGGTACTCGGGGAGCCGTATCGATACATGTCTCAGAAAAGAAAGAGCCGTTGTGTGCAACAAATAAGGGGTATCGAAATGCACGTAGGCGTATCGATACGGGGTATCGAAACGGCTAAGACCGTATCGATACCTTTTTCTCAACTTAGCTCACTGTCGATTTCCGTTTCGATACGTGGGTTTACCGTATCGATACGGGTCAACTACCAATTTAAAATTTGGTTACCTAACCAACTGACACCAACGGTCAAAATATTTAAAACGACTTGAATTTAAAATTCGTTAAAACCGTATCGATACGGGTGAAGTCGTATCGGTACGTCATTCAAACTCTTTTAGACTTTTACGAAGGAGCGTACCGGTACAGATTGAATCTGTTTCGATACGGTGTTTCGATATGGTTAAGTGCGTATCGAAACGAGTTCCGGCAGTAGCCAACTTTGTAAAAAGGGTATCGATACAGCTAGAAGCGTATCGATACACCTGGACGGTTTTCAATAGTTTGGCCTTGGAACACTTAGAAAATATTTTGAGTTTGAGTTTTTCAAATCAGTTTTAAAGTGTTGGTGATTTAAAACTTATTAAGGGACTTATAAAACAATTTTAAGTTTTTCAAATCGATCCTTAAAGATTTAATTATATCAAAATCAAACATAAGTTTTACAATCTCCCCCTCTATGATATAACAAAACTAAAACTTAAAATTTTTGACACTTTGAAAAACTTTACAAAGTTAACTCCCCTTAATATAAGCTAGGTAACTTTTAAGTTGAAATCAAAATTTTTAAAGTGTTGTGAGCTAGTTTCTCATCTCCCCCTTTTTGATATAACAAAACTGAAACTTAAAATTTTTGAAACTTTGAAAAACTTTACAAAGTTAACTCCCCTTAATATAAGCTAGGTAACTTTTAAGTTGAAATCAAAATTTTTAAAGTGTTGTAAGCTAGTTTCTCTCCCCCTTTTTGTTAGATCAAAAATATTGAGACAATAGATAAGTGTATATAATAGGCAAAGGTATAAATAGGCAACATAAATATTATTAACTTCAAAATAAAGCATAACATCAAACTTAAAAATCCAACAAAAACATAAAAACAAAGCATAGGTTTAATAATAAAACAAACTTAGTCCTAAGAACATGAAACAAAAGTGCATAAATAGAAATATCCTAGATGATATGCATGAGATGCAAGGAGAATATACTAGGCATCATCATCGCCTTCTTCATCATCTTCATCGTCAACTCCAATTGGATCATCATTCCTCATGCTATTGCGCCACTCATCATGGAAAGCGGAGAGAGAAATATTCAAAGAGTTATGACCGCTTTCAAGAGAGATTAGGCGATTCTCCATGTTCGTCATCCTTGTGTCAAAAGTTGTTTCAAGAGCGGTAAGACGATTTCCCATATCCGTGCGCAACCCGGTGAATTGCTCATTGAGGAATGTCATAAGAGCATCCATGGAGGGTTGAGGAGGAGGTGGAGGAGCTTGAGGAGCTTGATCACCTTGAGGTTCTTCAAATATTGCCGCGGTCTCGGGTGGTAGCTCCGAAAGACGTACCCAATTACCATTAAAATAATGAAACTTACCCCGTGCAAGAGATCGTTCATCAATAGGATCGATGAGGGGAGTTGGGTAGTCAAACGAGCAATCAATATCATTTTTTATAAAGAAATAGCTTAAGGTCGTACCATAGGTAAAAGAGGTGACGAGAGTGGTGTGGCAATTTTGCACAAGATAGATGATCTCCGCAAACATGATTCGAGAAAGGTTTGGATGCTTTCGCTCACGGAAGCAACGGATCCAAAAATCATCCACTTGACGGATGGTGGAGTATTTTCCTCCAGAAGGCCTAAACCACCAAGACACCATCAAATGGAGGATCCGATCTTGAGCATTGAGGGCAGTTACGGAGCCACTAAGAACATGGCCTAAAGCATTCTCATCATCAAGGCCTTTATGCTCCAAATTAAAAACTTCACATATGGATTTGACATCAAGGAGAATTTTCTTGCCCATGAGATAAGAACTAATGTCGGTAACAACCCCATTGCGAGAACAACATTTGGCATTAGTGTAAAAGATCAATACTAAAAGACGGTAATAAAAACCGGGAATGGAGAGAAAATCCATGAAATTCCAACGTTGGAGCAAAGGAAGATATTCAAATTTGAAACGCTCCGAGCTAAGAAAAGGAATAAATATTACCCTTTCCACACGAATCTTGTAGTTTTCGAATTGTCGAAAATATGCGAGATCCGCGGGATTTTCAAAAGATTGTTCATAGATATGAGTGTAGTTCGGACGTGCAACAACTCCGAGATTGGATGATTCACCAGTTTGAGAAACCATCGATCTCTTCCTAGATTCCTTGGGTGCCATGAGCTAAAAGAAAATCATGCATTTAGATTTCTTCATTTAAGTTAAGAACCAAGGTAAAAAAAATTGAAAATAAAATTTGAAGAAAAGATTTTGGAAAACAAAATTTTTGTTAAGAAGATGAACATAAAAACAAAACAAAACAAAAAAAAGAAAAAAATATTGAAAAAGAAAAAAAAGAGTTTTACCTTGATAGGGATTTGAGAGAATAAAAAAATCTAGCACAAATTTGATGAGAAGGATCTTAGAGCTTTGCTTGATGGAAAACCTCTTTAAGATTTTGAGTTGTGGTGTGAAAATATGAGGGAGGAAGAACCTTTTTATAGGCAAAAACGGCTAGGGTATTTAGGGTTTGAAGAATTTTAGTTTTGGTAAAAGTTGAAGACTTTAAATGCCATATTAAAAGTTGTATGCGCAATCGAGTATCGATACGCCTGAGGGTGTATCGATACGAGGGTAGAAACGTTATTTCCTAAAGGTATCGATAGCCTATGCCCAAAAATACATCTTTAGGCCTAAAGAACAACCATAGGCTCGATTTTAACATCTCCTAAAGGTATGTAAATGATGAATGAACAGTTCTAAACATATTTTAATAGAATCATACTCCCCCTAACTATAGGCGTGAACATTTTCAAGAGTTACAACACACAAACATGCAATTTCACAAAATCAAGCAATTTTAAGCACAAATAGGTCCTAAAAGGTCAAGATAGGCTAGCTAGACCTAACTCTCTCCTAAGAGACCAAAAACGCTCTTTATCTAAAGGTTTTGTAAATATATCCGCTAATTGGTTCAAGGTGTCAACATATTCTATAACAACATCATTTTTCAAAACATGGTCTCTAATGAAATGATGTCGAATTTCTATGTGTTTAGTTCTAGAGTGTTGGATGGGATTCTTAGTGAGACAAATGGCACTAGTGTTGTCACACTTAAGGGGTATGGTTTCTACTTCAACACCATAATCTAAGAGTTGTTGCTTCATCCAAAGGACTTGAGCACAACAACTCCCTAAGGATATGTACTCCGCTTTGGTGGTAGATAAGGCTACACTATTTTGTTTCTTAGAGAACCAAGATACGAGCATACTACCTAAGAATTGGCATGTCTCGGAAGTACTTTTCATATCTATCTTACATCCCCCATAATCCGCATCCGAATAAGCATAAAGGCTAAATGAAGAATCTTTAGGATACCAAATGCCTAAAGTAGGTGTGTCTCTAAGGCATCTAAAAATTCTCTTAATGGCAACTAAGTGTGATTCTCTAGGACTAGCTTGAAACCTAGCACACAAGGAAACACTAAACATAATATCCGGTCTACTTGCGGTAAGGTAAAGCAAAGAACCTATCATGGATCTATAAAGCTTAGAATCAACACACTTACCTCCTTCATCTTTGTCAAGCTTTATTGAAGAACTCATAGAAGTGGCTTGAGGTTTTGTATTCTCCAAGCCAAACTTTTTGAGCATATCATTCACGTACTTAGCTTGATTTATGAAGGTGCCATCTTTCCTTTGTTTGATTTGGAGTCCCAAAAAGAATGAGAGCTCCCCCATCATGCTCATCTCGAACTCACCTTGCATTAGCTTAGAAAATTCTTTACAATAACACTCATTAGTAGAACCAAAAATGATATCATCAACATAAATTTGAACTACTAAGATGTCATTGTTATATCTTTTTATGAAGAGTGTAGTATCCACCTTTCCCTTTTCAAAACCCTTTTCAATTAAGGATTTTGAAAGTCTCTCATACCAAGCTCTAGGAGCTTGTTTTAAACCATAGAGAGCTTTTGTAAGTTTAAACACATGGTTTGGAAATTTTGAGTCCTCAAAACCCAGCGGTTGTTCAACATACACTTCTTCATTTATAAAACCATTTAAAAAGGCACTTTTCACATCCATTTGAAAAAGCTTGAAATTATGATAACATGCAAATGCAAGCAACATCCTAATAGCTTCCATTCTAGCTACGGGTGCATAAGTCTCATCAAAATCAATTCCCTCTTCTTGTGTATAGCCTTGAGCAACAAGCCTAGCCTTGTTTCTCACTATATTACCACTTTCATCTAATTTATTCCTAAAAACCCATTTTGTACCTATAGTAGATTGATTATTAGGCCTTTCAACTAATGTCCAAACTTTACTCCTCTCAAATTGATTTAATTCCTCTTGCATGACCAAAATCCAAAAATCATCTTTTAAAGCTTCTTTAATATTTTTAGGCTCAATGCATGAAATAAATGCAACATGATTCATTAATTTGAGAGATGATCTAGTAGTTACCCCCTTGGATGGATCACTCAAGATTTCACCACCTTTGACATAGTTTAACTCCGTTGGGTAAGACACCTCCCTTTCCTCAAGAGCCAAGTCCTTCAAGGCTTCAAGAGGTGGATCTTGTGTATCATCATCTTTAGTTGGAACCTCATCCACCTTTGACGTTTGTCCTCCATCAATGGCATCAAGGATTCCTACATCATCATCATCACAAGATTCCTTCCTCGGAAGGAGGTTATCATCGAAAACTACATGTATTGACTCTTCAACTACTAGAGTTCTTTTATTAAATACACGATAGGCTTTAGAGTTTAAAGAGTATCCTAAGAAAATAGCTTCATCACTTTTAGCATCAAATTTACCTAAGTTTTCTTTACCATTATTCAAAATAAAACACTTGCAACCAAAAGGATGAAAATAGCTAATGTTAGGCTTCTTAGATTTTAAAATCTCATAAGGTGTTTTCTTCAAAATCGGCCTAATCATTACTCGATTTATAATATAGCAAGCGGTGTTTGTGGCTTCCACCCAAAAATATTTAGGTAAATTATTTTCGCAAAGCATGGTTCTAGCCATTTCTTCTAAAGTTCGATTTTTCCTCTCAACTACCCCATTTTGTTGAGGAGTGCGAGGTGCGGAAAAATTGTGGCTAATCCCATTTTCATTTAAAAACTCATCGAAACCTAGATTTTGAAATTCGGTTCCATGATCACTTCTAATGTGAGAAATTTTGAGTCCAAGATCATTTTGAGTTATTTTAGAAAATGTGATGAATTTTTCTAAAGCCTCATCCTTTGTACTTAAGAATAGAACCCAAGTAAACCTAGAATAGTCATCTACAAGCACAAAATCATATGATTTTCCACCCAAGCTCGTTGTTCTAATAGGCCCAAAAAGATCCATATGAATCAATTGTAAACATCTACTAGTAGAGACATCATTTATGGATTTAAAGGAAGTTCTATGTTGTTTACGCTTTGAACATGCATCACAAATTTTATCATTAAAAAATTTAAGTTCGGGTAAACCTCTAACTAAATTAAGGGAAATTAATTTCTCTAAGACACTCATGCTAGCATGTCCTAATTTTCTATGCCAAAGCCATGAGTCATGTTCATCATGTGCAACTAAGCATGTATGAGATGAATGAATGTCATCTAGATGCACCATGTATATGTTCCCTATGCGATGACCAATGAGCATTAGTTGATTTGTTTTAATGTTTACAATTTTGCAACCACTTTTATCAAATAAAACATTAAAACCCTTGTCACATAATTGACTAATACTCAATAAGTTATGCTTAAGACCGTTGACATACAAAACATTTTCAATGAAAATAGAAGAGTGATTACCAATGGAGCCTATTCCTTCAATGTGGCCTTTGGAGTTGTCACCGAAAGTTACCACTCCACCACTTTTTGGCTTTAGTTTCACAAATCTACTCTTGTCACCGGTCATGTGTCTTGAGCATCCACTATCAAGGTACCAAGAATTTTTGCTTGAAGCTTTAGCCTTGTAGCAATGCCCCCCCTACAAACAAAGAAATTAGGCCTTGATTTTTGGTACCCAAATCATTTTGGGTCCATGAGTGTTAGCCTTCAACATTTTGGTTCCCTTAGGAATCCAAAAAGCAATAGTATTCATATTTTTAGAAATAATGAGTTCCTTAGGAACTCAAACACTCCTAACTCTTTGACCTCTAGATTGCTTATTAAAATTTCTTTGTTTAGGAATAAAAGGTTTTCTTTTTACATATTGGGATTTAAAATGATTTCCTTTTTCAAAATTGTTTTTCCCAATAGCAATAGATGTTTTAAGATTATCCACTTCCTTTGTGTGATAATCTTGAAAATCGGAAAGAAGTTTTTCAAGTTCAAGATTTTTTGTTTTAAGATCATTTGAAAGATTTACTAAAAACAAAACTTTCTTTTCCAATTCGGAGTTAGCTTTAGAAAATGTCTCATTTTGATTTTTCAAATCAGAAATAGTTTTCTTGTTTTTCAAAATGGATTCTTTGTATTTTCCTACTAACTCATCATAAACCTCTTGCAATTCATCATAAGCATCTTGAAGTTCATCAAAAGTAAAATCAAAATTGGATAAGTTGGAATTTACCTTTGGTTCATCATCAATGGCCATGAGACCTAGATTGGCCACTTCCTCCTCTTCCTCGGATGACTCATCGTCACTCCAAGTGCTATTTGAGCTTTGAGCTTGTTCTTCTTCCCAAAGCTCTTTCTCTTCAATTGAGGACATTCGGAATGGATGTGACCCGGTTTCTTGCATTCATAACAAGTGATTTGGTCCTTCTCCTCTTCCTTGCTCTTACTCTTGAAGTCTCCCTTTCTAATGAACTTTCTTCCACGATTTGACTTCATGAACCGAGTAAACCGTTTGGCCAACATGGCCATCTCCTCATCTTCATCCTCACTTGAATCACTTTCTTGATGTGAAGCTTTTAGAGCAATTCCCACTTTCTTCTTCTCAACCTCATTCTTCTCAACTATTTTCTTCTTTTGTTCTCTTCCCTTCCTCATAATCTCATGGGTGAGTAGAGATCCAACAAGAGCATCAAGCTTGAGAGTCTTCAAATCTCTAGCTTCAATAATAGCCGTTCTCTTGCCGTCCCATGACTCCGGAAGAGAGTACAACAATTTTCTCACTAGTTTGTCTTCGGGGATGATCTCTCCGAACCCCTTCAATCTGTTGACAATGACTGAGAATCGATCAAACATCTTGGAGACACTTTCATCGGGATCCATCTTGAAGTTTTCATAGCTTAGATTGAGTAGCCCAATCTTTGTCTCCTTGACATCACTAGTTCCCTCATATGTTGTCTCGATGGTGTCCCAAACCTCCTTGGCATTTTCGATTGAAGACACCTTGGAGTAGATATCCGGACCAAGTGCAAAAAATATAACATGGAGAGCTTTGTCATTCACTTGCATCCTTATTCTTTCATCATCCGTCATCTCGGCTTTTACCTTTGGGACGAGTCTTTCTCCATCTCTCTTCATGGGAATGTATGAACCTTCTTCAACCATATCCCACACCATGTAGTCGGTAGACTTGATGAAAAGCTTCATCCTATTCTTCCAATATGGGTAGTTGTCCCCATTGAAGAATGGTGGCTTGGTGGTGGATTGGGACTCATAGTTGGAGGTGGAAGCCATTGCTTGACTAGTTGTTGATCAAACTCTCCTAGAATCGACTCAAGAGGGTTGTAATCCTTCCAATGAGTATAGCTCTGATACCAATTGTTGAGTTGATCAAACAATTGCAAATGGCCAAGAGGGGGGGTGAATTGGCAATAAAAATTTTGGTGGGAAGAATGAGTGAAAAATAAAAATTGACACAAGTAGTTATAGTGGTTCAAGTTCTCCAAATGAACTCTACATCCACTACCTTAGTTTCCACTAAGGATTTTCAACCAATTCACTACTTGAATTCTTCCCCTTTTCTTGGATGAGGAGGTAACCTTACAAATTCGATTAAGCTTTCTACCCAAAGCTTAATCCACTTAATTTACAAAAGAAGTTTTGGTAAACTCAAATGATTCCTCTCAAAGGATAAATGTCTACCCAATTACAATTTCAATCACCCCAAACTCACAATACAAAATGACAATTGAAAAACACTAGAGTTGGGTACAAGAATTTGACTTTGAATAGCACAAGGGTTTGGATTTTTTCTTTGATGATGCTTGTAGGTTGAATAGTTGTTGCTGACCTTCAAAGGACTTCAATTTATACCTCCTCTATTAATTCTAGCCGTTTGGGTGGTTGGGAACTTGAATAGAGCCGTTGGAACCCTCTCTTACCACCATAAATGCACTTCTGCAGCTACCCGTATCGGTACTCGGGGAGCCGTATCGATACCTGTCTCAGAAAAGAAAGAGTCGTTGTGTGCAATAAATAAGGGGTATCGAAACGCACGTAGGCGTATCGATACGGGGTATCGAAACGGCTAAGACCATATCGATACCTTTTCTCAACTTAGCTCACTATCGATTTCCATTTCGATACGAGGGTTTACCATATCGATACGGGTCAACTACCAATTTAAATTTTGGTTACCTAACCAACTGACACCAACGGTCGAAATATTTAAAACGACTTGAATTTAAAATTCATTAAAACTGTATCGATACGGGTGAAGTCGTATCGTTACGCCATTCTAACTCTTTTAGACTTTTACGAAGGAGCGTATCGATACAGATTGAATCTGTTTCGATACGGTTAAGTGCGTATCGAAACGAGTTCTGGCAGTAGCCAACTTTGTAAAAAAGGTATCGATACGGCTGGAAGCGTATCGATACACCCGGACGGTTTTCAATAGTTTGGCCTTGGAACACTTAGAAAATATTTTGAGTTTGAGTTTTTCAAAATTAGTTTTAAAGTGTTGGTGATTTAAAACTTATTAAGGGACTTATAAAACAATTTTAAGTTTTTCAAATTGATCCTTAAAGATTTAATTATATCAAAATCAAACATAGATTTTACAAAGTACTTCATCACCCCCCTCGCCATGTCCCTGAAGGTTACGCTATTTCTAGCTAGCCACAAATGCCACAGCACTGCACCAAACATTAAGTCCCAACTGTCCTCACCTCCCCATGCAGCAGGAGCATGCTGCAAATTCATGGTAAGCCACTCCTCCATTGATCCGCTGAAGAACCACAACCTATGCGCAGGCGGCACCAATTGCATCCAAACCAGTTTTGCTGTCGAGCAGTGACGTAGCAGATGGTCAACGTCTTCTTCACTCGCCCCACACACTAAACACGCGGCCGACTCCGCCATATGCCTTCGAACATGCTCACTATTTGTCAATATCCTACCCTTGCATACCAACCATAGAAAAAACTTGATCCGTTGCGGACCTTGGAATCTTTGCAGCAAACGCCACACCTTATTCCCGTGTGCAGCACCTTGCAGCTGATTTATAGAGTATGCTAACTTCACTGTAAATGACAAATTGTCATTCCACCTCCACCCAGGCGAGTCAACCACATTACCGCCACCTAGAGCTCTAACGGCCATAATCCGGTCGATCACGTCCATGTCAAACACATGTTGAAATCGGCCTATGTCCCACTGCCTATCGCTCGTGCTCATCTTCTTTAGGGGCGTAAAATAATCCGGAACCAGCTCTGGATCCGTCGCAACCAACCCGAGAGGACCAATACCACGTACCCAATCATCATGCCAAAAATCGATGCACTCCCCGTTACCAACTCTCCAAATAACACCCGCCCGAACATCTTGTCAAATCGCCGACACTCCGCGCCACAAATGAGAACAATTACTTCGAAGAATAGATGCCGGCATAATCTCAAAACACTTATATTTAGCACGTAAAAAGCGCACCCAGAGTTGTCCCCGTTTATCAATTAAATTGAAACCAATTTTCATTAGAAACGCATCGTTTTGCTCTCTTAACTTTTTGAATCCCATACCACCTAACTCAACAGGTTTACATAACTCATCCCAATTCACCAAATGAACGCCTTTCTTATCAGCACAACTCCCCCAAACAGAATTGCGTATCAATCGTTCAATTTCCACGCACACACCTATAGGTAGCTTGGTTGATTGCATGACATAATATGGAATGGCAGACAACACTGCCTTCGCGAGAGTTATCTGACCCGCAAAAGATAAATATTTAGCTTTCCAAACTGATAGCCGATCACGCACCTTCTGAATTAAATACGAATAAGTTGATCTAGAGACCCGTCGGTGTAACATTGGAACGCCTAGGTAACGCCCAAGATCGGATACTTCAGAAAAACCCACCATGGAGCTCAAAAAGTTGCGTACCTCACTAGACACATTCTTAGAGAAAAAAATGCTTGATTTTTGCACATTCACTTTGAGACCTGAATACTTGCAAAACTCAATTAAGACTTCCCGAATCACATCCAGCTGTTCCATAGAGGCCTTCGCAAAGAGCACCATATCATCCGCAAACATCAAGTGTGAAATAACCGGGCTACGCCGAGATGTACAAAACCCTTTCCATTGTCCCGATGCCACTCTCTGATTTATCACCTGACTAAGCCTTTCTATACATAGCACAAATAAATATGGTGAAATGGGGTCACCTTGTCGGATACCTCGAGAAGGCGTAAAGGAATCTGTTAATGAACCATTCCAACTAATCTGGGTCGAAACACTAGAAACACATTTTAAAATCAACTCACATATACCAGCAGGAAAACCAACATCCCGAAGAGTGTCGTCGATAAAATCCCACTCCAATCTATCGTATGCTTTCTCCAAATCAATTTTTAACGTCATCCACCCACGTTTCCCTGTTTACCAAGACATCGAGTGAACAATTTCTTGGGCAATGATGATATTGTCAGAAATAGCACGCCCGGAGACAAAGCTAGTTTGGCTCTCCAAGATCCAATCCGATAGGAAGGGCTTAATCCGATTAACCACCACCTTAGTAATAGTTTTATAAATAACATTACAAAGGCTGATAGGCCTGAACTGGCTCATCGTCTCAGCAGATACAACCTTTGGAATTAAAACCATAATAGTTCTATTAATCTCTATCGGAAACGGCTCCCCGGAAAAAATACTCCTTATACATCGGCACACACTGTCCCCCACAACAACCCAATTACGCTGATAAAAAGCCGCATGCAACCCATCAATACCCAGGGCCTTTCACGGATCCATATAAAAAATAACAACCTTGATCTCAACATCCGTAATTGTCGCACTTAAAAAGTAGATTTCTTTCAAATTTTTTAGAATTTGCTTCAATTTTTTGCCTTTTAAAAATGTAAAAAAATATAATCTTTAAATATATGTATTTTTTCATAATTTATGTTTTTAAATTTTTCCAAGATTGTTTTTATTTTGTTGCCCTCTTAGTTCCCAATGTTTTGACCTGGCTAATCTGGACCGATTTTCGTCGGACACTTAATTTTAATGAGTGAATTTTCTAGCGAAAATTTTCTTCATACATAAAGCCTCGAACATGCTTAAACAATATCAAGCTTTTAAAATTTAATTATGCTTATTTATATTTAAATATTTTAAAAATAAATAACTTGAAAGGGAAAAAAACGTCTATGTTTTTTCAAGCTTTTCAAGTCAGATCATGATGGATTTAAATTATTTCGAAATACTTATTTAGGTCATCTATAGTTCATATTTGCATCGTTTTGGGTTCTATTCAATTTTAGCTTCGAGATAATTTAAGGGTTTGATCAATTCACATTTGAGTCGTTGATTTTTTTATTAGTTAAATTAGATTGATTAGCTTTTAATTTTTATGAAAGTTGACCGATTAAATTTATTAAATTAATCGGAATCGATATGTCTAACCTCAAAAATGTTATATCCGCTATTTCTTCAACAAATTTGTTATATTTTGATATACAAACTCTGTCAAAAAAAATTACGCAACCCTTCAATAAAATTTAAAACCTAAATTCCAAACCCTAGCACCATACAACCTAAACTTAAACCCTAAAACTTAACTCTAAATTCTAACCATAAAACTTAAATTATGCGCCTTACACATTAATATTCTAAACTCCAAACCTTAAAATTAAAGTTTGTGTATTAAAGTATTTCCTTAATAAATATAAAATGAAAATATAAAAACAAATAAAATATAAATTATATTTTGATACACATGTTGTGTAAAAACAATGTACACAACCCTTTTATAAAATCTAAAATTTAAATCCCTAACACCTAAACTATAAACCCTAAACTCTACATTCTAACCACAAACCTTAAATTCTACACCCTACACACTAAACCCTAACTTAAACTCCTAAACATTAAAATTAAAAGACTCATAAACTTTAGTTTGCACAAACTTGTGTATTAAAGTATTTTCTATATAATATAACTATGTTGTTTTAAATATATGTTTGACACGAATTTACTTAAAAATCATATCTCGTATCCATGTCTGAATAACCATCGAACAAAATATCGAAAAAAATGAAGATAAAAAAATAGAAAAATTGCATGGAAAAAGCCAGATGCTTATTTCATCAAGTGTAACAGTGTTAAAATACACCTTAAAATGCATAAAAAGAAATATTGTTTGTTATGGGGCTCAAATGTTAATTATTTCCGGAAAAAAATTATCATTCTTGAAATCCAAGAATGTCGTATAGAAAATTTAAGAAACTCGTGCTGGGATAAAACCCCATTGGTGGAGAAGAAGCAAATCAGTCTAGCTTAGCAACGACTGCATCGACGATTTCTTGTGTTGTACTATCGCCGCCGAGATCTTTAGTCCGGTACTGGCCCTCCAAGATTACGCGCTTCACTGCACTTTCGAGTCGGTCAGCGAATGAAGGGAACTGGAGATGCCTCAACATCATGGCAGAGGAGAGAAGCAATGCCACCGGATTTGCCGTCTTTTGCTCTACTATCTTCTCTTTTCCCACATTCCCCGCCGAAGCACCTTGCTCGAACACAGCGTGTTCAGCTCCAACATTGCCTACGGTAAAGAGAATTGTTTAATGAAAGCTAGCATAATCACACTATTCCGTCAGGATCTAGTCTATATCCATGCCAAGAGAAAATTGCAAAGAACCGAAAACCAACACATATTAATAGGAATTGAAACACATTATCGAGTAATCAATACCTCCAGGCATGACACCGGTGCCTCCAGCTATACCGGCTGCCGTATTTGCAACAAGATTTCCATAAAGATTAGGAGTAACCTAAACACAAACAGCGAAGGTAACCACCATATAAATAACATAAAAGGGATGCAACATAAGAGAAAGTTATAAAAATCTCGGGGACGGTGATCGCTTCTAGTATATTGTATATTATTCTCCACAGCATGCAAATTGTGGTTGGTATGGGTAATAAAGATGTAAGAAAACCCGTAAATCACCGATCCAAAGTCAAGAAATTTCGGAGTCCCTACGACTATCTCTATCTTCAATCTTCATGTTGAACTAGTTCAAGACATTGTATATATCACAATAATACACATAAAACAACAGGCTGGGTAAATCACTCAATCAAAAAGAACTTAAAAGGATCATATACCAAGGGCCATATATCAATATTAACCTATGTCATTCGGACTCGAACGGGAGAATATATTGACATGTACAATTTGGCACAAAGTTAGACCATATACGAAGAAAGTTTGCTTTTATTGAAGTTCTAAGACTAAGTATGCGAATTGCTAAAAGCTTGAAGACAATTGAGAGTTTCAGCAATCAATCTAAAGTTCTATCCCACTCCCGATTCTCACTCCTTCGATCAAGCCAGTTGAGACTTGAGAGTTCAATTTCAATTGGTAAATCGAGCAAAAGGCAAGAGGGTAAGGTTGCTAGTGCAGAAAGATCATTCAAACAAAGCAACACTCTTCCAACAGATAAAGTCACGCTTGTGCTCAATACAGGTATGTTCGATTTTGCCAAGGTGTCCTTCGAGGACTATATCTTTATACTCATGTTCGAATAGGCACCGGACTCTCGGACAACTCATACAACATAGATGTATACTAGAGGGGGAAGATCAAAACACCTAACTAGCTAATCATATATGCAATATCATTATTCGAAAACATCAATGACTACCAAGCAAAGGAATTCATATACCATGACATCGAATTGCTCTGGTTTCGAAACTAGTTGCATACAGCAATTGTCCACGATGATTTCGTTATACTTGATACTCGGATATTTAGTTGCAACTTCACGGCAAGACTCCAAGAACAACCCATCAGCAAGCTTCATGATATTGGCCTTATGAACAGCAGTCACCTTCTTTCGATTGTTCAAATAAGCATATTCGAATGCATATTTCGCAATCCGCTCGGAACAAAACTTCGTTATAACCTAACAAAAACAAAACCACCCAACATGAAAATCTTCAAATTTTCATAAGAAAAACAATTCAATTCCACTTAGTTTACTTACCTTGAGGCTCTCGACAACGCCGGGCACGACCTCGTGTTCGAGACCCGAGTATTCGCCTTCGGTGTTCTCCCTTATTACAACGATATCCACGTTCTCATGTCGGGTCGGCAGCCCCGGCAAGTTACAACAGTTGACCAAAGAAGCGTAAAGATCCAGTTCTTTTCTCAATTGCATATTCAACGAGTTGACTCCGCCTCCCATGGGCGTTTTCAAGCCGCCTTTCAGACAAACCTTGTTCTTCCTTATCGAATCCATGACTTCCGGCGGCACTCGCTTCATGTCGCCGTGGACTTCGTACTTCTCGAAGTAAACCGGCGCGTGCATCGCTTCCATCACTTGCTCCACCGCGTTCGTCACCAGCGGTCCGATCCCGTCTCCTGGGATTAGGGTCACGGGTCTCGGGGCACCATCTCCCGGCCGGGGCATGTACGTCACGGTTCGGGTTTGGGTTTTTCCGGCCATAAGGGTTCTCAGGAGAGGAAGTGATCTGCGTGACGTGGCCATTTTTGGGTGGCGGAGATTGGGGATCTCGGAGTTTTTGACGGTCAAATTAGGGTTTTGAAGTTTGAGAGAGAACTGAAAAGGAGTTGCAGAAAGGACGTCAAGTAGAGGAAAGGAAAAAGGAAGAGAAAAGTGGTAAATTTGCAAAATAGTCCTTATATTTTTACGATTCTATGTTTTTGACAAGTAACTTTTATAGACCCGTAATTTGTTGGATGTCTTATTTTGAATACGACAATCTCCTAAATTTTTGGCTTTTTCCCTTGCTTGTCATAGTTCGAGTTGGACTCAGTTTCGAGTTCATGTCATTTTAGGTTTCGTACTCTTTCTCATCTTTTATTGGAAAAATATTTCATAGACATGTGGTAAAAATAAAAGTTTTTATTAATGACTTAGTTTTAGAGTTTAATAATTTAATTTAGTATTTTAGATTTAAGGGTTTAAGTTTATGAATTTAGAATTAAGAGTGTAGTTAAAATTTATGGTTTATAGCTTGAATTTAGTGTTTAAAGGTTAGGGTTTAGAAGAATAAGTTGGGGTTTAAATTTTAACCATAAACCCTAATTTTAATCACAACTTTTAAAATATAAATCTCTACATATAAATACATAAATTCTAATCCCTAAATTAATCTATAAACCCTAAAACTAAGTCACTTATGAAAGCTTTTTATTTTCACCACAGTGCACAATATAATTTCCCTTTTTGGTTTAGGACTGTTTGAGTTTAAATAAACTTTGTCTGGTTTATTGATCAAATTAAGTCTGAATACGAGTTATCAAATCAAACTTAAACGTGATCGGTTCGATTATTAACGGATTCGAATATTTAACTAATAATATCATTTAGTTTGAGTTGTAATAAAACTCTGATTCAATATAGATTTATATTTATATTTCAAAAAATATAGATTTATATTTAGAATTAAGATATTACAAAATAATATAAAATTATCGGAAATTTAGGGATAATTGACAGTTAAATTAGGATTTTAGTGATTGAGAGGGGTTATTTTGGCAGATAATCCAAAATGGGTTAATAATTAGGGAAATAGGGGACTTTGGGGGATATTTTGGCATCTAGGCCAAAATCTACAGTACCACGCCACCCCCTTATGGCGTGGTCACCTTTTAGCCTGACCTCACCACCTCCTTATGGCGAGGTGCTTGATGGCTCACGTTTAGCTGGCTGCTCGGCTCGAGTGTTGGCTGGTGGCTTGATGGGAAGAGTGACCTCGCCATAAGGAGGTGGCGAGGTCACATGGGCCATGCATCCTACGTTAATTACATGCTATCCATGCATGGTTAAAATAATTTAGGGTTTAGGGTTTAGGGGGTCATTTGTGGTTTAGAGGCGAGGTCACATGGGCCTACATGGTTAAAATAATTTAGGGGTTAGGTAAATGTTTAGGGTATGTGTATGGTTTAGGGTTCGGGGCTCATTTGCGGTTTAGAAGTTTCTAGGCGGATCTTTTATTACGTTAATTGAAATCTAATATAAATTTAATATAATTTGATTGTGAAAATAAAAATGAAGAATATTTTAACAATACATACATAAATATTTTAACAATACATACATAAATATTTTACAGACAAAATTTAAACTCGTATATTAATAATACATATATATTTTATAGACAAAGATTAAGATTAATATTTATCATCGACTTAAATTTTAATATATATTTTAGGTTTTGATTTTTTTCATTTCATGTGTTTCAAAATTTTAAAAAAATCTTTTAAAAATTATTTAGATAGGAATTCAATTGAATTAATTCTTTAAATCGATTTAACCGTAATACCAGTCAATAGTTCGAATATTTTTTTCATGGCGAGGTCACATGGGCCATGCATTCTACGTAAAGTGCATGCTATCCATGCATGGTTAAAATAATTTAGGGGTTAGGGTTTAGGGGGTCATTTGTGGTTTAGAGGCGAGGTCACATGGGCCTACATGGTTAAAATAATTTAGGGGTTAGGTAAATGTTTAGGGTTTTGGTATTGGTTTAGGGTATGTGTATGGTTTAGGGTTCGGGGCTCATTTGCGGTTTAGAAGTTTCTAGGCGGATCGTTTATTACGTTAATTGAAATCTAATATAAATTTAATATAATTTGATTGTAAAAAATTCAATCATGAATTTTCATTTAACTTTGTTCCAATTTAATTTTTTTTTGAAAATAAAAATGAAGAATATTTTAACAATACATACATATATATTAATAATACGTATATTAATAATACATATATATTATAATTCATGCATGGTTAAAATAATTTCGGGGTTACATGGGCCATGCTTCCTACGTAAATTACATGCTATCCATGCATGGTTAAAATAATTTCGGGGTTTGGGGCTCATTTGCGGTTTAGGGTTTAGGATGTACGAAATTTGGCCAATAGATTGGAATGTATATTAACCTAAGTAAATCAAAATAATTTCGACACTGATTATATTATTTCTCAAAGTACAAAATCTTTACATATATATATATATATATATATATATATATATTGATAGAAGATATTTACATATATTTTAATATAAATACTTTATATTATTTTTATAATATTTATCATATCATATTAATATCGTGTCTAAAATTACAATTTAATGGTAAATGTATCAAATTTTAGTAAAATATTTAATGAAAGGTGGAATACAGCTCATCATTTATTGCATTTTACATTTTTGCCCCTATCTAAACTTTAATTCGAATAAAATCTATCTAAACTTTTTACAAATAGAATTATAAGATCATATTATTTAATTTTAGGGGTGAGTATGAGATTGAGTCGAATAAAAAGATTGAGTTAATTGAGTTAGTGAGTCTTATTTTATAAATCAAATTTTATTTAAATTTTTTAGTCGAGTTTATGATATTCGAGTCGGGTGAATTTAAGTCGAGATATTTGAATTTCTGTTTAAATTTAATTGTAAATATTTATAATGTTATAAATTATAATAATATTTTGTTACAATTTAAACGACACTCTATAACTATGCATTTTATCCATATATATTTATTCATATTTTTTATATAATATATATATATATATAAGATAAAATTGAGTGACTCGATTCGAGACAAATTTTATTCACCTTGCCCAAAATCCAATAATTTCAATAGCCAATCACGCCCAAACTCCAATGCTTTCTCTTTTATCTATACGGTCATGTCAACTGTCAAAAGTGGATGAAAATACCAAAATCCAATAGTCTCACAGACATGTGAATGAAAAAATAATAATTTTCTGATATTTTAAATAATTTTAAATAATCTCATAGACATTTGAATGAAAAAATAATAATTTAGGGGTTAGGTAAATAATAATTTAGGAGATAAAAAAAAGTACTTGCATTAACACAAATTGCAAATTACATTAGTTTGATGGTCCGACATGATAGTTTGAAAAATTGTGTTTGTTCGGACATTTGGTTCTATTATGACCCGGTGCCCTACAAAGAGTACAATGCTTAACTAGAACTCCCCCCTCTCTATTATTCTCTGCATCATCCATATTCGTATGAATTCGAGTGGACTTCGGTCGACCCTTCAACTTTCTACGAAGCTCTGGATTTGGTAACCATTCTTCGTATATTGGCTCTACCGGCCAATAATCTTTGTTCGGGATCGTGTTAAACTGATTTCTGTAAATATTTGCAATATTCTCCAGCTTATAACATTGATCCGCAAATTCATAAGGGTCGAGACGAAAATGCAAGCATGCGGCGTGTGCGTGAGAGCAGGGGTATCTAAATGCTTGGAATGCACCACAATCACACCATCTCCGAGCAAGGTTTAAAGTGTACATTTTGTGCTCACCTCGGACCTTAGCTTCGACCGTAAATTGATAACCATCTGGGTCGAATGTTCTGACTCTCATAGAGGTGGCTATGGCTTGAAGTTCGAGCATTTTTTTTTGTAGGGTTTCAGACCAACTGAACCCGTTGTTTATCCGGGCGTTCACTTCTTGGCCTTTGTCGGCCCACACTTTACCCAATATGAAATAAGTCTCCCACACAATGCTTGCAATTGGCAGATGGCGTGTTCCTTTAAGCACTGCGTTTATAGCCTCTGCAAGGTTCGTTGTCATATGGCCATAACGTCGACCTTCATCATATGCCTGTGACCATCTTTCTCTGGGTATGTCGTTTGCAAAATCAAAAACATCCGGACCATACCGCTTCAACCTATTTATCCTCGCGACAAATTTTGGTTGAACTAGTTCGTTCCCTATTAAAAAGAAATTAAATAAGTCAGCATGATCAATTTAAAAGATTTACGTTAACTATTTTTTTTATAAACAACAAATAAGAACTTACCCGCGTTATAAATATCTCTTCGGATTTGATTGTGTCCGAAACGCTGCTTCGCATTTGACATAATATGTCGGATACAATAGGCTGGATATGCATGTGGAGGCTTCCATAAACTGTTATCTCTGTCAATTATTGATAACAACGCAGTCCCCCTATCAGAAATCATGCAAATCCCATCTTTCTTCACTACATGGTTGCGTAGATGCTTCAAAAAGAATTCCCATCCTTCCGCGTCTTCTTTTTCAACAATGGCAAAGGCAATTGGGAATATATTACTGTCTCCATCTTGTGCAACGACCACGAGTAATATATGACCGTACTTCCCATATAGCCAAGTACCATCCACTTGAATCATCTGTTTACAGAATGGGAACCCTTCGATGCACGCATTGAACGCCCAAAACAACTTACTAAATATTCTTTTACCATGGAGTATTTCGCCTTGTGCGTTGACCGCGACCTTTGTTTCGTATTCCACCTTGGTTCCTGGGATGAATATTTGCATTGCTCGTAAAAGAGTTGGTAGGTCATTATATGATGTATCCCAATTACCATACACTTGCACCATCGCCTTCTGCTTTGCCATCCACGTCTTGTAGTAAGATGGACTATATCCAAACTGACTCCGAATTGATGCCACTAAGACTGCAATCGAAATTCTTGGGTCCTGTTTCACCAATTCGATAGTGTAAGCACAAATTAGATCAGAGTTTAAATTAATGTGATCTTGGGATAAAACTCTATTTGAACAGGTGTGCTCATCAATGAACCGTGTCACCACCCAGTTGTCAGTCCTCTTCTTGTATGAAGCTCTTACCCACCAAGGACAGTTGCTCTTCCAATTTATACACTTTACACAATAGGTAATTTGATTGGACTCATTAACAAGACATGATGTATGGCGTTTGACGCAGTACTCTTGAATTGCCAACTGGGCAGCTTTTTTTGTGTCAAATTCAGCTCTCAATGCCAATTCTCCAAACTCGGAATGCGATGAAGAACCAAACACATGAGCTTGATATTCAGTATCGTGCATTGCAGAATAGTCGACCTCATACATACGAGCTGTTGGAGCTTTATATGCTGGATAAACTGGTTGCGCTTGTTCGGGCTCCGGTTGAACATAACCCCAAGCTGGTTGGTTATTTCCCAACCCGAGCTTAGCAACAGCCGCGGCCCAAACATCATCTTCAACATCAATATCGTTGCCCATTGACACATCTGACATAATAGCCTCAACATCATCTCTGTCGAGTAAATGTACGTCGTCGTCTTCCATAGGAACAATATTTTCTTCATCATCACTGAAGTCTGCAAGAGATTCGCCAAAACGACCGACTAAGGGTTCGGTGTCCCAATTTGTTGATGAACTCATTCTCTGAAAAATTTGAAATAATCGAACAAAACAATATGCTCCAACAACTGTGATTAACTCTCTCAAATTTTCAATATCAAAAATTTTATCTTCTCCCTCCACTAAATATATAGATAGAAAAAAAAATTCTTAATATTTTTACAAATATTAATCCCTACCCGACCCTACCACCCCTAAACCCTACATGCAAGGGAATAAAGCTACCCTGCCAGCCACCCCTACCCCTAAGGCTGCACCCCCCGTCAAAGTCGGCCACCCCCTACCCCGTGAATAAAGCCGGCCAGCCTAAACCCTGCCACCCCTACCCTGCATGCATGCATGCATACACCCACGTGAAAAAAGAAGACCACGCCATGTGCTTATGGCGTGGTCACAGACCCTGCACCCTGTCCCCCTGCAAGAGGTAGACCCGGCCAGCCTAAACCCTGCCCCCAAAGCACCCTACCCTGCATGCATGCATGCACCCCACGTGAAAAAAGAAGACCACGCCATGTGCTTATGGCGTGGTCACAGTCCCCCTGCTCCTCTGACGCACGACCAGCAGCCCGTGAATAAACAGGCCATGTCTTTATGGCTTGGTCACATAGACTATAATTAAAGTTTTTTTTTTGTTCCTACCCCTATAAATATTCGATAGATGCAGTGTATTTTTGCAACTTGAGAAGAGAGAAGAGAAAATTTTTGTTGTTGAAATTACAGAGTTTTAGCACAAATCATAATTTCTGATTTTTATATTCGAATGGATTCCGAAAGAGTTTTGCTGTACCGTGACCACGAGCACATTTCCTCTCATATTCACGAAGAGGGGGTAAGTTGGGATTGTGTAATTTTTTTTATTTACTACTATAATTTATGATTTAAAATTTCTCAAATTAACGGTTTTTTTATATTTATAGGGTGTAGAGCATACTATCCGGCGTCGAGGACCGAAGATTAAGGAAGCTGATGAACGCATAGTTTATTTTCTGCAGCGTTCAGGTTTTTATAATGCTTCATTTCTCCGTGGATTTAAAATTATCCCTGGATTGATTACGGCGTTGATTGAACGGTGGAGACCAGAGACACACACATTTCATTTTCCATTTGGTGAATGCACAATAACTTTGGAGGATGTAGCACTACAACTAGGTGTGCCAACAAATGGGAAGCCTGTGGTTAGACAGAATAGCCGTATAGCAGATGAACTTTGTTTGCAATATCTGGACAAAATTCCTCCTTCAGATTGTGTGGACGGTCTCCGTATCAAGATTTCTTGGTTGCAACAACAATTTATTTTAACAGATGAATCTGATGACCGAGAAATTGAGTGTGCAACTCGAGCGTATATACTCCAACTTATTGGCGGGGTATTGATGCCAGATACATCTGGTAATATGGTTCACACTCAGTATTTGCCGTTCTTGGAAAATTTTGACACAACTTCTACATACAGTTGGGGATCTGCAATATTGGCATTCTTGTACCATGAAATGTGCAGAGTTTCAATAATGCATGGTTCGAGAAAGTTAACAGATATGGGTGGATGCCAAATCTTATTGCAGTCCTGGGCATGGTATAGATTGCCTTATCTAACGCCAATTGTAGAAGTACCGATGGAGTTTCCGCTTGCTGGAAGGTACTAATATTGTGATTACAGTTATATATTAATTTTATTGATTAATTTTTTTTCTGCAAAGACTTAGAAATATATGTTTTAAATCTTGGCAGATGGAGACCTAGGATGATAAATGCGGGTGTGGTGCACAACAGTGTCAGAGAAACAAGACTAAAAATCCAGACAATAGGGAAAGATCAGGTATCATAATTTCATTTTTTGGCTTTTATTTTGGTTTTGTAATTTATTAAAGTAACATTGTTTGTTTGTTTGTGTATGCATATTAATAATTATGTTTTGCAGTTCTTTTGGCAGCCGTACGTGACTACCGCGATCTGGGACATTATACCGCTAAATTTTCGGCAAATGTCATCAATGTGGGGTGCGGTTGTGCCTTTGATACATTTTTCTATTGTTGAGTTTCATTGCGCTGATAGAGTGTTGCGGCAGTTTAACTACCATCAACCCATTCCTAGAGCTCTACCGCAAGAAATTCATATTGTTCATAGGGGTCGATTCAACGAGAATTGGATTGCGAAGCAAGCGGAGTTCATCCAACTGTGGCGGGAAAGACGAAGGCATTGGGATGCCAACTTGAGTCCAATTCAAGCCGATGATTTTGACTTTAATTCAGAGTACTATTCGTGGTATTCATCAAATGGAAAACCGTTCATAGTACCTCTTGAAGAAGCAAATCAATGGCTTCAAGATCCACGGTGCTCAAGACGCGTACAACTATCGTACGCATTTGGTCAGAGCTCTCATCAACCAAACTTGGAGGGTTCAACAAGTTTGTATTCTTCGGACCAATCCCAACCACAGTTTGGAGAAAGCTCATCTTATCAGTCTGCTTACAACAATGATGAAGGATACATTCCACAATTTCAGTATCCTCAAACACCCTTTCATGGGGAAGGTATGACTGTTGGTACTATGACATCCTTGTTGTCGACTACCACGATCAATAGCTCGCCATTAGATTTGCAAGGCATGTATAGTACTCCACCTTCTATGCAAATGATGGGTGACCAATGTGACAACGATGAGCAGACTCCGAATGAGCAGACTCCGATTCAAGAACGAAGACAAGTTCACCCCCCGCAGTGGTACGATCAAACATCATCCTTCCACCGGCAGGTGTTACCAAGGACCCGTAGGAAATAGATTATATTTATTTAATTGTTTGTAAATTATTTCTATTACGTTTTAAAAATTGAGTGTTTTTTTTAATATTTTTTTTTATATTTTTATGTTTTAGAATTAAAGTGTTTTTTATTGTGAAAGAGCACAATCTCTAACATTTATTTGTGTACGGGTTTAGGGTTTGAAATTTAAAAAACTTAAATCCATTAGATATCATCTTTTTAAACCCCACATATTTAATTTTAATTTTTTTAACATTTATGAATCGGTCCTTATATAAAAAATTGTAACATATTCAAAAAAAAGTTATTAATTGAGGGATATTTTGGGGGATAATCCATTTTAGATTATTAAACCCTATTAATTGAACTAAAATAATTAATTAACCTTTACTTTTTTACAGTTCATATTTGAACTAATAAAAAATATACGAGTTTAAATTTTGTCTGAAAAAAAATTAAATTGGAACAAAGTTAAATGAAAATTCATGATTGAATTTTTTACAATCAAATTATATTAAATTTATATTAGATTTCAATTAACGTAATAAAAGATCCGCCTAGAAACTTCTAAACCGCAAATGAGCCCCGAACCCTAAACCATACACATACCCTAAACATTTACCTAACCCCTAAATTATTTTAACCATGTAGGCCCATGTGACCTCGCCTCTAAACCACAAATGACCCCCTAAACCCTAAACCCTAAACCCTAAATTATTTTAACCATGCATGGATAGCATGTAATTAACGTAGGATGCATGGCCCATGTGACCTCGCCACCTCCTTATGGCGAGGTCACTCTTCCCATCAAGCCACCAGCCAACACTCGAGCCGAGCAGCCAGCTAAACGTGAGCCATCAAGCACCTCGCCATAAGGAGGTGGCGAGGTCAGGCTAAAAGGTGACCACGCCATAAGGGGGTGGCGTGGTACTGTAGATTTTGGCCTAGATGCCAAAATATCCCCCAAAGTCCCCTATTTCCCTAATTATTAACCCATTTTGGATTATCTGCCAAAATAACCCGATTGAGAGAGCAAGACAGGAGTTGCTGAAAATGACATTGTCGACAGACGACAAGTAGGAGAAAGTAAAGGTAGAGAACATGGTAATATTGCAAAATACCCCTTCTATTTTCGGGGATTTTATGTTTTCGACATAGTATGAATCCTTCATTTGTACACTGAATAGTAATAGCTGTACAATCCACTACTAAAAATGTCGGCTCTTCATTAGCTCGTTGAAGATAAGTATACATACATAAAAATGTCAAATTCTAGAGAAGGTCCCTATAGTATACATACATTTTCAATGTAATCTCTCAATAGATTATTATGGGTAAACTATATAAATGGCCACTGAACTTTTAGGGTAGATTTATTTTGATCACCGTATTTTTAAAATATTCGTTAAGGTTGCCCAACTTTTAGTTCGAATTCGATATGATCCCTCCGTTAGAAGTTGACGTTTGTTTTCGTTTTTCCTTAATAAAAAATAGGTAAACTACACCAATCATCAATCAACTTTCTTCTCACACCTATTTTTCCACTAGAGTTTAACAATTTTTAATTTAATAACTTAACTTTCGAATTGTTCATATTTTGGCACTATCAAATGTCATGGTTATACAAATAGAAAAATTCGATTAATCCTAAAAAAAAATCAGATAATGTTTTTTTTACTTTGCTTATTAAATTATCATATTATCACATTTGATATTGTAATAAGCAAAGCAAAAAAAAAATTATTACTTGAATCAAATATTCTAAGTAATCGATCAAATCGACTATCTAATTTAATTGGTACAATATAAGATCGAGAATTGAATAATATGAATTTAGAAATTAACCAAAATAATTTTTTAAGGATGAATCGAACCCGATTTTAGTACAAATTTTTAAAATAAATTATTTCGATTCGGTTACGGTTCACAACTTTAAGAAAAAATGATTAATCGATATGATGTATTATATACAATATTTCTAAATTTTATGCATTACAATATCTTATAGTCTAGTGATTTTGATACTCTTCTTATTTTTTTTAAAAAAAGTTTTGACTCTGGGTACGATTAATAGATGTGAACTTTCAATTTTCGACTTTCTAATTATTTTTACGTTTTTATCACAACCGAACAATGATTAAATTTACCATATTATCATATTTTATATTTTAATAAACAAAGTAAAAAAAATCATTTCTAGAATCAAGTATTTCGGTTAACTGGTTAATTGATTATCTGATGTAATTGGTATAATATAAGATCGAGAATTAAATAATCTAAATTTACAAATTAGCCAAAATATTTTTAAGGACTAATAAAAAAATTTCTATTTATATAAACATGTCATTTGAGAGTGTCCAAAATATTAACAATTCGAAAGTTAAGTTATTAAATTGGAAAATTTTAAACTCTAGTGATCAAAATAGGATTGAGAAGAAAGTTAAATAATGATTGGTATAGTTTATCTATTTTTTATTAAGGAAAAAATGAAAACTAACGTAAGCTCCTAACGGAAGGTAACGGGAGAAGCCATATTGAAAGCTAACTAAAAGTTCAGTGACTATATTAAAATCATACTAAAAGTTAGGTGACCATATCAGATATTTTAAAAGTATGGTGACCAAAACGAAGCCGCCCTAAAAGTTCGGTGACCATTTATGTTGTTTACTCAAGGGAAAACTACCCCACTGACCACCAAACAAATTGGGGATACATATTTGGACCACCGAACTATAGAAAACGTCAATCAGACCACCGAACTTATAAAATCAACCTATTTTGACCACCGCTGTTAAAAACCTAACGGTGGAGTGACGGAACTGCCACATGGCAATTGACGAAAAATTTAAAAATTACACATTTGGTCCATGTTATTTACACATTCTTTCAATTTAGTCCTAATTTTAAATTAATAAAATAATAAATTATTTAATTAAGTGGTGACACTTGTCAACACCTTATTGGAGGACTTTAATTATTTATATTTGATTTTATTGATTTATTTTCCCCCTCCAATCAGGTGGTGACACGTGTTGACCAATTTAGAGGAGAAAAATAAATTTCTCTTCACCTGCTGTAATCACCTATTTTGTCCGGGACGTTAACCCATTTTCTTTTTCTTAATAATGGGCTTTAATACTTTTAATTAATTATATAAGTATATCACATGATTAAAAATAAGAAAAAAAATAGTATATGTATATATATATATTATTGCTATTAGAGTTATTAATATAATTAATATAATATAGTGTTATCTATTAGTATTACCTATTATCCATTATCATTATCATAATTATTATTACTATTATTATCTTATACTTATTATTATTATTGTGTGCGTGCTAATATTACTTACTATTGTATGTGCTTTTGATATTATTATTATGTGTTATTATATTATTATTATTATTATTATTATTATTATTATTATTATTATTATTATTTATTATTATTGTACATATTATATCATATTACTCTTATACCTATTAATATTATTATTAGTATTATTATCATAACAAAAAATAAATAAATATAAAACATAGGTAAATGAAGGCCCGATTTTATTGAAAGAAATAATAACAAGTCCATACTTTAAATAAATATACATGACCCGTAGGCCCAAAACAGTACATAGCCCAACTAAAAACAAAAACCCTAATTCCCTTATTTCTTTCTACAGCCGCCGCCCTCATCCCCAGCCGTCAGATCTGCTGAGATCTGACGGTCCAGATCTAATCCCGGATAAAAAACCCTAGAGCCCATCTCTTTGCCTAGCGTCGCTTTCATCTCCAGCCGTCCGATCAAGGACCAATCGAGCGGCTCAGATCTTCCAGAGATCCCACGCTCCACCACGCGCGGCGTTTCGATCGCCCACGCGCGCGTGCCGCCTCTGTCCCGAACGCACCAGAACCCGTACCGTCTGCCTGCCTCCTCTGCTCCCGAGCACGCCTTGCTGCCTCCCCCGATTGAGAAAACCGGCAACATGCACAGAGAAAAAAAATAGTGGTCAGGGACCCGAAAATAGAAAGAAGAGCAAACAACAATAAATCAAACACCAAAGTCAACCAGACAAGCATATATCAGAGAGCAGATTCAGAGAGGAGACAACTTTTGTTTTACATTGTAAACATTTCGGATATAAAATCCGAACAAAAACCATTGTAAAGGAGAGGATTTTTGGAGAGAGAAATCAATAACAAAAAAACCCCTTCTGAGGTATTCGTTTTTTTCAGATCCCATTGCATGCATATCAAAAAGAAAAGAAAAACAGAAAGAAAAGTTTCATTTTTGTTTTACCCATCGGAGACCGATTCTCCCCTCCGTTTCGAGTCGGCCTTCTGCTTCTTCTTTCGCCCTTCTCTACCGGCGATAAGCCTCGCAGCCCCTTTTCGGGGCCGTGCATGGTGAGTCGTTGAGGTAGGCGGCACAAAAGGATTTATAGGCAAAGTTTTTGGGTTTTACAAAAAAAAAGATTTCGACTTTAGGTTTGGTTTCGAGAAAAGGAGGGTTTTTCTGGTTTTGGGTTGTCGGGTGAGTCAAAAAAAAAGAAAAAACCTTTTTTAGGGTTCCAGCGCCGGCAACGGCGACCGAAACCCCTTTGGCGGCGCCGGGTTTTACAGAGAAGAGGGAGGCTTTCGGTTTTAGGGTTTGCAAATAAAAAAAAGGGCTAAAAATTGTTTTAACGCAGCTTATATAGTTGTTTTGTTTTTTAAATCTGGTCTAATTCATTTTTAAACCCCTCCGTGTCGTCTTAATTACGCGAGGAAGGGTTTCCGTGTTTTTTAATCCTTCCCACAGTCCTTGCATGTTTTCTTTTTTTTTAATCTCGCCCCCGTGTCATTTTGATCGATTTTAATCCGCTTTCTAGCGGTCGAATCACTGTTTTAGTCCCCTTGGCTTTCCGTGTTCTTTTAATTCAGTCCCTATTTCGTTTTTTTAGTGGGTAATTTACATTTTTGGTCCCTGACAGTCTGTATTTTAATTACTCACTTAGCATTTTATTCTTGTGATAAATAATTTTGTTATTCATGCATTTTACTTAGAATGTCGAATATGTGTTATGCATTTTCGTGCATGCTTTCTTTTTAATCGTATATTTTATGTGGGATTTTATTTTTTTTGCATGTTTATCTTTTTATCGCTATTGTTGTTCATATTATAACATACCATTTATTCTGTCTCTTCCATATTTTATTCCATGTCTCATTTGTGTATTTATGAGCTGCATCCGAGTTTTATAAAATGCAATGCGAGCGTCTTTTTATTCGGGAACGAACGAGGCCAGTACCAGTCGTAGTGGTGGTGGTTCGGACGTTCCTTCTCGAATATTAAGACCTTTAAAATTTATTCACTCGTATAACCAAATTTTGATACGATTCGTCACTTTAATTCGCAAAGTTTAATATTAATTGAGCGGTAGTGTTTTTGGTACCGATTTTCGGGCACGACGGGGGTGCTCATCCTTCCCCGCGTGTAACCGACTCCCGAACCCATTTTCAAAAGAAAAATCTCTGGTTTTATTTCGGTGTCCGGTCTACCATTTTTAAATGGCCGGTGGCGACTCCTCCTTTTTATACAAATTCGACTAACTTTTCAAAAACCACTAAAACCCAGTTCTTCTAAGTGACCCCGAGGTACTTGTATTTTTCTAAAAATTAGTCGCAACAGATGGCGACTCCGCTGGGGACAAAAATTTGTTTTCAAAAACAAAAAAAGAGAGTCAAGCCAAAAAAAACTTTACCGTTCAATTCATATTAGAAGTTGCGAATTAAAGTGACTAAATCGATCAATATTTGTTTATAAGTGCGAGTTTATTTTAAACGCATTTAAAATTGGCATTTAAACTCGTTCGTTTAAGTGGGGGGAAAACACTAGTGCTTTCGTGTGGATATTGTTCCTCCGTGTGGGCCTAGCAAGTACCTTCGGGGCTCGAGTACCCTATATCTTCGTGAGAATATCGTTTCTCCGTGCAGATATAGCGAAAGGGTCCCCTCGAATTGAACTCGGTTGAGAGGAGCCTATAATGGGTGATGACCGGGGGCCTTTCTACCCTTAGTAGGGGACAGCGAGGACAGTTCGAGTACCTCCTAGAACCAAAACTGCATGTAGAAAACTAGATTGCCCACCCTTTTAGAGCCATGCGGACAGCCTAGGTTCATTAGACGGGATAAATAGGCTTGCTTGCTTTTATGATTGCCTTTTTATCATATTTATCCTACAATAACGATTATTCTTATGATCTTTTTGCATCTACTTTTCATGCATGCATTTCATGAGTTAGGGTGGTTCTACCCATTTTTGGGGCCATCATTGTGGACGGGAGGTTGCTAGAAAGGATAATGCCAATTAGCAAGTCTGACATCGGACAGAACGGATAAAGGGGCAGTTTACCGAGCGAAAGCACAATGTTAGGTCATTTAATGCCCACCACCGAAGAAGGCACATCTCTTCTCCTTCCCGAGGAAGTCAAGCGAGATTGGATCTACTCTAAACATCCTGAGCCGCAAAATTTCAAACCGTCTATCGGATCAACATCTTTGGATCACAAGCGGAAGCATATTTGTCGAGAATTTGCTATGATTGTCTTTTAACAAGGAACCTCCTTCACGTTCGAATGATAGTCGACCTAAGGGGAATCACCTATAGGGCCAACACATTTCATCTGCATACGCATGTGTACATATTCCATTGCATCATATGTTCATACATCATGACATGCATTGACCAACTAAATAACGAATTAATATTGAAAAATATTATTACAGTGGTGAAGTTTCCAATCTACAACCATTCCGCGTTCATACGATACTCGTTCTCAGTCACGAGCAATGGAAGAAAGGATGGTCAGGGTTGAACAAGGTCAGAAGGACCTCGAGGGTCGATTGGATGGAATCGAGCAAAACATTAAGGATCAGATTGTGCAATCACAAACCACCATCATCGCTCAGATGACCGAACTGCATGAGAAAAAGTTCAGTAAAGAAGGAGGATCAGGGGGCAATTCGAATGAGAGGGGAGTAGGAGAGACTACATCCCATATCCAACTAGGAGCGCCAACCACCGGGAAGAGAGTGCATATCAACCTTGAGGGAATGCCCGCTAATCGTCCTACGGGGGCACCGGCTAGCCGTCACTTGGACCAACCTGTTGAGTTAGAAGAAGATCTCGAGGTCGAAGTACCGGATCTAAACATGTTGAATGAGGCAGAAGAAAGGATTAGGGCCGAGGTGGAAAAGAAGTACGAGGAGAAGTTTCGTCTCTTTGAAGAAAAGTTCATGGCCTTGCAAGGAATGGATAAGCAAGGGAATGATGCCAGTGATTTGAGCCTTGTAGCAGATTTAGTTTTACCTCCGAAATTCAAGTCCCCCGACTTTGATAAGTACGACGGGACTACTTGTCCTTTAGCTCACATCACCATGTATTGCCGAAAAATGGCGGCTTTTATAAAAGACGAGAAGCTACTTATCCACTGTTTTCAAGACAGTTTAACTGGTTCCGCAACCCGTTGGTATACTCAACTTAGACGAGTTGACATCAACTCATGGAGCGACCTTTCGAAGGCTTTTGTGGGTCAATACAAGCATGTAACTGATATGACTCCGAATCGGCTCATGCTACAAGGGATGGAACAAAAGCACGGTGAGAGTATTCGTGAGTATGCCCGGCGTTGGCGAGACGTAGCAGCTCAAGTGCAGCCCCCACTTTCGGAAGGTGAAATCATTCCTTTTTTTATTGACACTCTGAAAGGAGTCTTGTACGATCGCTTGATCAGCAATCCCTCCAGTAGCTTTGCGGACATGGTCATGACGGGAGAACGTATCGAGGACGCCATCAAGAAAGGGAAGATAGTATATCCCTATGGCACAACCACCCACAAGGGGCATGGGTCCCAAGTTCACATGGTGGGTTCTCACTCGAACAACCAGTCTTCTGGCCGCTACCATAATCAAGCATCCCGGTCTGTAAAGCCTCAAAAGGACCTTCATCCAGTTCCTATGTCGTACGTCGATTTGCTCCCAATGCTTATTGAGAAGAAGCTTCTAACTCCGGTTCAGTCCAAACCAAAGGATCCTCCCTATCCCAAAGGCTATGATGTCAATGCCGTTTGTGACTACCATGTGGGAAGCACGGGCCACACCACGGAGAATTGTGGGGCACTGAAAAACAAGGTGCAGACTCTAATCGAGAACGGTCACTTGACATTCTGAAAAGAAATATTTGGGACGTGACTTTTGGGGTGTGCTAATACCCGACCATCTTTAGGAGTCTTGTATGATGCATTTTCTCTCGAAGTAATGCATGGAACAAACATTGTTATCCTTTTCCCGGAGATAGCAATAATTTTTTTAGGGGCACTTGTTATGTTTACGATTTAATGTTCTAATGAAATGCACTTCTTTTTTAACATACAATGACCTTGAAATCATGTATATGCATATATCTCTCCATACCTCCGTAGGTCCTCGGATATCATATGCATGATGTGGCATTGATTCTACTCAAAAAGATCGATCGAATGTTGTGAAAACGATGAAGTATGATGTCCCGCTCCGTCCGCTCAGGTTGGTAAAGCGAGAGAAGCAAGATTACTTTTCCTTCGATGATGTTCGGTGATAAGGGAATCTCCTAAGAAAGCCCAAGTAAAGTTGCTCGAACGTGCAAAAAAAAATATAAATAAATAAAAAGGAAAGAGAAATGAAAGAGAAAATATATAATGTTTCAAAACAAAATAAAATTTCAGAGCCTGGTAATAGGCATTAATCAAAAAGCACTCCAATGTTCGAAACCTGGTAATAGGCATTTTCGGATACGAGTGTGGAATTCTTGGGGCACTCCGCTGAAGCCTGAAACCCTTCGCTTCATGAGTGATGGTAATATTTTCAAGTCGTGACTATGCCGAGTAACTCGGGGTATTGTTGTATGCTCCATCAGTATCCTCAAGACAAAGGACTGTGACGATTTGAATTCCCCTAGGAAAAAGAAACGAATGAGCAAACTGAATAAGTCTCGGATGTGAATCCTTGAGGACACTGGCACAATACTAATTGTAATCAGAAGCACATGCTTACATTTAAAATTCGGGGAGTGACATTTTCTATTCAATGGGTTAAATTTTTTTTTGAATCATACGGAGAAACATTATGAGAACTAGAAGGAATAGTAATCGAGCCAATTAAGCAAATACCATAATCATGAGGATGAACCGAGCAATTTGGAAAAGATTTCACAACTTCGCATATCGCCACAACATTCAGAGTCTCCATTGACTCAAGCTGATCATCAAAAAGTAGGATCTAAGACGCTCTTGCATTTGATATCCGGGGCATCCTATTCTATTTTTTCTTTTAATTAGAATTTTGACTTCAAGGTTCTGTATGGTAATCAAAAAGGGCATTCTTCATTAGAGTGACAATCCATAAACTGATACTTTTTAAACCAAGAGATCTCTCTGTATTACTTCGGAGATATATGCATCAGCAAGGCCCAAAGGTTGAGGGGCATGACGTGAGGAGGAATGACAAAGAGTCAGTGAAGCTAAATTGCCTTGATGGGGCACCATTGTCCGTGGCGGAACTAAGGTTTCATGTAGAGAGGTTCAAACCGAAGTATATGAAAGATGACACAAGGCCAGAAAGGATTTAGAATACGACCGAGGTCACTCGACTCGAATTTTAAAACGAAGAACGAGCGTCAGAAAATTAGGGGTCAGATTTCTTAAGACACAAGATTGATGGATGGTTGTAGTCTCAAGATAACGACCACTAACCCTAAGAAATGAAGACAAACTAAATCCATGCATCTTTGCATTCTCGTAAACACATGCATCATTGCATCCTGAAATATGCTCATGCATCATCGATAGATAGATATCACCCATGCTAGGAGCATGCTAAATCATATCATAGCGTCTTGCTTTCTTTAAACAGGCATTTGAAGATCGGTAAAAGAATAGATCTACAGCTTCATGAGAGCAGAAACGGATCTCACAAGAATCAAGAGTCCTTCGACTTGCGTAATTCGGGTTTCTTAAAATCTTTCCAACCCCCAGTTTTAATCTTCCTTGAAGGTTGTTTTTCTTAAAACTCAATTTCTCAATTTTATCCTTCCAAAAGGACGTTTTCCTCAAAACTGAAATTTCTCAATTTTTATCCTTCCAAAAGGATGTTTTTCTTAAAACTCAAATTTCTCAATTTTTATCCTTCCAAAAGGTCGTTTTTCTCAAAACTCAAAATTCCTCAATTTTTATCCTTCCAAAAGGTCATTTTTCTCAAAACTCAAAACTCCTCAATTTTTATCCTTCCAAAAGGTCGTTTTTCTTAAAACTGAGATTTCTCAATTTTATCCTTCCAAAAGGATGTTTTCCTCAAAACTCAATTTCTCAATTTCATCCTTCTCAAAGGATATCTTTCTTAAAAGTCAAAATTTCTCAATTCTATCCTTCCAAAAGGATGTTTTCCTTAAAACTCAATTTCTCAATTTCATCCTTCTCAAAGGATATTTTTCTGAAAAAAAAAGAGATCAAATTTCTTAATTTTATCCCTTTACACAGATTTTTGAAAGACAACTTGAATACCTATTGGGACGAAGAGAAAATGATAAAGCGAGAACTAAAAGGATTTCAGGCGAAGCCTTTCAAGTCGCCGCTCCAGAATGTTAGGTGAAGCTTTCATGTTCACCACTCAAGGATTTTAGATCAAAGCTTTCAATCTTGCCGAAAGATTTCAAGATGAAGGATCCTACAAAGAAAGGGTCCGAACAAGCTCTATATAGGAGGAACTTAAGGCTTCAGGATCTCAAAAGTGGAGGGTCCTATGAAGAAGGGACTCGTAGATCCTTGATTTCAGAGAAAAGTTCAATAGAGAATGAACGACTACTCGAAGAGAATGCTAAGGAAGAGGAGTTCTGTGGAGAAAAAACTCAGAATCCTAAGGCTTCAAGATCTCGAAAGCGGAAGGTCCTACAGAGAGAGGACTTGGAGATCTTCGATTTCAGAAATACGAGGACGAGAGTTCTATATAGGAAGAACTGCCACTCGAAGAACATGCCAAGGAAATAAGTTCTATGGAGAGAGAACTCATAATCTTAAAGCTTCAGAGAGAAAATACTCGGTCTAGCGTGTTGCAGCTCCGAGGAATAAATCGTCCAACATGGAAGCTGGACAGATTCAGTTATGACCAGTTTGCTTTATGACCGCGAAGGGAAAGCAAATCCACTTGGACGCCCAAATTCGCCTTTTGACCGCGAAGGGAAGGCAAAGTTGTTTGGATGACCAGCTTGTTTTTTTGAAAAGAGAAGAGAAAGATATTCGAAATCTGCTCATCGATTGGGCACTGGGAGAATAGAACTTGCCTATCCGTTCGGGCACTTGGAGAATGGAAATCTGCAAAAAAAAAACTCTGTCTATCTGTTCGGGGCATCTAAGGAGAGAACTCATGATCCAAAGGCTTTGGGAAGAGGAACCGCTTGAGATTGTGCGGTCGCTTCGAGAAACGGACCGATCCAAACAGGGAAGTCGGACAAAATTGGTGCTTATGGCCTTTGCTTTATTCTTGTTCCACAAGCATAAGCAAAGGGGGGCAGCTGTAATCACCTATTTTGTCCGGGGCGTTAACCCATTTTCTTTTTCTTAATAATGGGCTTTAATACTTTTAATTAATTATATATGTATATCACATGATTAAAAATAAGAAAAAAAAACAGTATATGTATATATATATATATTATTACTATTAGAGTTATTAATATAATTAATATAATATTGTGTTATCTATTAGTATTACCTATTATCCATTATCATTATCATAATTATTATTACTATTATTATCTTATACTTATTATTATTATTGTGTGCGTGCTAATATTACTTACTATTGTATGTGCTTTTGATATTATTATTATGTGTTATTATTATATTATTATTATTATTTATTATTATTGTACATATTATATCATATTACTCTTATACCTATTAGTATTATTATTAGTATTATTATCATAACAAAAAATAAATAAATATAAAACATAGGTAAATGAAGGCCCGATTTTATTGAAAGAAATAATAACAAGTCCATACTTTAAATAAATATACATGGCCCGTAGGCCCAAAACAATACATAGCCCAACTAAAAACAAAAACCCTAATTCCCTTGTTTCTTTCTGCAGCCGCCGCCCTCATCCCCAGCCGTCAGATCTGCTGAGATCTGACGGTCCAGATCTAATCCCGGATAAAAAACCCTAGAGCCCATCTCTTTGCCTAGCGCCGCTTTCATCTCCAGCCGTCCGATCAAGGACTAATCGAGCGGCTCAGATCTTCCAGAGATCCCACGCTCCACCACGCGCGGCGTTTCGATCGCCCACGCACGCGTGCCGCCTCTGTCCCGAACGCACCAGAGCCCGTACCGTCTGTCTGCCTCCTCTGCTCCCGAGCACGCCTTGCTGCCTCCCCCGATTGAGAAAATCGACAACATGCACAGAGAAAAAAAATAGTGGTTAGGGACCCGAAAATAGAAAGAAGAGCAAACAACAATAAATCAAACACCAAAGTCAACCAGACAAGCATATATCAGAGAGCAGATTCAGAGAGAAGACAACTTTTGTTTTACATTGTAAACATTTCGGATATAAAATCCGAACAAAAACCATTGTAAAGGAGAGGATTTTTGGAGAGAGAAATCAATAACAAAAAAACCCTTTTGAGGTATTCGTTTTTTTCAGATCCCATTGCATGCATGTCAAAAAGAAAAGAAAAACAGAAAGAAAAGTTTCATTTTTTTTTACCCATCGGAGACCGATTCTCCCCTCCGTTTCGAGTCGGCCTTCTGCTTCTTATTTCGCCCCTCTCTACCGGCGATAAGCCTCGCAGCCCCTTTTCGGGGCCGTGCATGGTGAGCCGTTGAGGTCGGCGACACAGAAGGATTTATAGGCAAAGTTTTCGGGTTTTACAAAAAAAGATTTCGACTTTAGGTTTTGGTTTCGAGAAAAGGAGGGTTTTTCTGGTTTTGGGTTGTCGGGTGAGTCAAAAAAAAGAAAAAATCTTTTTTAGGGTTCCGGCGCCGGCAACGGCGACCGGAACCCCTTTGGCGGCGCCGTGTTTTACAGAGAAGGGGGAGGCTTTCGGTTTTAGGGTTTGCAAATAAAAAAAGGGGCTAAAAATTGTTTTAACGCAGCTTATATAGTTGTTTTGTTTTTTAAATCTGGTCTAATTCATTTTTAAACCCCTCCGTGTCGTCTTAATTACGCGAGGAAGGGTTTCTGTGTTTTTTAGTCCTTCCCGCAGTCCTTGCATGTTTTTTTTAATCTCGCCCCCGTGTCATTTTGATCGATTTTAATTCGCTTTCTAGCGGTCGAATCACTGTTTTAGTCCCCTTGGCTTTCCGTGTTCTTTTAATTCAGTCCCTATTTCGTTTTTTTAGTGGGTAATTTACATTTTTGGTCCCTGACAGTCTGTATTTTAATTACTCACTTAGCATTTTATTCTTGTGATAAATAATTTTGTTATTCATGCATTTTACTTAGAATGTCGAATATGTGTTATGCATTTTCGTGCATGCTTTCTTTTTAATCGTATATTTTATGTGGGATTTTATTTTTTTGCATGTTTATCTTTTTATCGCTATTGTTGTTCATATTATAACATACCATTTATTCTGTCTCTTCCATATTTCATTCCATGTCTCATTTGTGTATTTATGAGCTGCATCCGAGTTTTATAAAATGCAATGCGAGCGTCTTTTTATTCGGGAACGAACGAGGCCAGTACCAGTCGTAGTGGTGGTGGTTCGGACGTTCCTTCTCGAATATTAAGACCTTTAAAATTTACTCACTCGTATAACCAAATTTCGATACGACTCGTCACTTTAATTCGCAAAGTTTAATATTAATTGAGCGGTAGTGTTTTTGGTACCGATTTTCGGGCACGACGGGGGTGCTCATCCTTCCCCGCGTGTAACCGACTCCCGAACCCATTTTCAAAAGAAAAATCTCTGGTTTTGTTTTGGTGTTCGGTCTACCATTTTTAAATGGCCGGTGGCGACTCCTCCTTTTTATACAAATTCGACTAACTTTTCAAAAACCAGTAAAACCCGGTTCTTCTAAGTGACCCCGAGGTACTTGTATTTTTCTAAAAATTAGTCGCAACACCTGCGCTTTGGAGGAATTAAACCTGAGTCTCGACAAGGTAAAGCCAATGGCTTTGCCACTACACCAAGCACAACTTTGTGTTATAATTCTCCAAATATAATATATACCTCTTATTAGTTTCCACATTTATTAGCCAAAAGCTCAAACCTTAAACACTAATTTCACAAATATATAAATCTCAACCCCTAAACTTTAACCCTAAATATTTCAAATTAATTTCATACTAAATATTTCAAATTAAACCCCAAACCCAAACCTTAAACCATAAAAATTTCAAATTAATTCCACGTTAAATATTTTCAATTAAACCCTAAACCTTAAATATTTCAAATTAAACCTCAAACCCCAAATCCCAAAACTTTCAAATTAATTCACGCTAAATATTTCAAATTAAACCATAAACCCCAAACCCAAACCTTAAACCCTAAAATTTTCAAATTAATTCCAAGCTAAATATTTTAAATTAAACCATAAACCCTAAATATTTCAAATTAATTTCACACTAAATATTTCAAATTAAACCCTAAATATTTAGCGTAAAATTTATTTGAATTTTTTAAGGTTTAAGGTTTAGATTTGTGGTTTAGGATTTAATTTGAAATATTCAGGGTTCATGATTTAGGGTTTAATTTGAAATATTTATCGTGAAATTAATTTGAAAATTTTAAGGTTTTGGATTTAGGGTTTAATTTAAAATATTTAGCGTGGAATTAATTTGAAATGTTTAGGGTTTGGGGTTTAATTTGAAATATTTAGCGTGAAATTAATTTGAAATATTTAGGGTTAGATTTAGGGTTTGGAATTTATATATGTGAAATTAGTGTTTAAGGATTGAGCTTTTGGCTTATAAATGTAGAAATTAATAAGAGATGCATATTATATCTGGAGAATTATAACACAAAGTTGTGCTTGGTGTAGTGGCAAAGCCATTGGCTTTACTTTGTTAAGACACAGGTTTGGATCCTCCAAAGTGCAATCGAAGAGAAATTTGTTTTTCTCCTCTAAATTGGTGGTGACACGTGTCACCACCTGATTAGAGGGGGAAAATAAACTAATAAAATCAAATATAAATAATTAAAGTCCTCCAATAAGGTGTTGACGAGTGTCACCACTTAATTAAATAATTTATTATTTTATTAATTTAAAATTAGGATTAAATTGAAATAATGTGTAAATAACATGGACCAAATGTGTAATTTTTAAATTTTTCCGTCAATTGCCACGTGGCAGTTCCGTCACTTTACCGTTAGGTTTTTAATGGCAGTGGTCAAAATAGGTTGATTTTATAAGTTCGGTGGTCTGATTGACGTTTTCTATAGTTCGGTCGTCCAAATAGGTATCCTCAATTTATCTGGTGGTCAGTGGGGTAGTTTTCCCTTTACTCGATTATTATTTGTTAGAAGTTAAAATAACACAATAATTGAACCCAAACGAGGGTCCTAGTAGAAAAGAGAATGATGCTTATTCTAGGAAAATTTCTATCTCGGAGCAACTTTTTAAGATGTGTGTCTTATTAAGTATGAACATATATTATCTTATAACCACCTTATTAATTTCTGCAAAAGAAAATATATAAAAATTAATTTCTTATATTTATTATTTATCTTATATTCTAGTTTGAACGATTCATATATAATATTAAACTTCAAAGATTATATTCTTTGAATTTTTTGAATAATTGTGTGTTGAGTTGTGTGGGGCTCGAATCGATCAACCAATTTAGCTCACCAAGTGGTGGAGAGATGGATTTTTGGGTGGAAGGGTTGAGGAAGCTAAAATAAAGATTAACACAATGATTTATAGTGGTTCAACCTTCTAACCAAGGTTTACATCCACTACCTTAGCTCCCCACTAAGGATTTCTCAATCAATCCACTATTGATTCGTCCCCTTTTCTAGGCTTAGGAGGAAACCCTTACAACCAATCAAGCTTTCTACCCAAAGACTTGATTGAAACCCTCTTTACAAAGAGACAATATAAGTAAACTTAAAACCCTCTAAAAGGTGTTTGTTTGCACAATTAAGCACTCACCCAAAACCTAAAACACTTGAGCAAATTTGACAATTTTGGCTCACTAGTGTTTGTCTATACAATAAATGACAATTTAAGCTCTAAGACAATCTTTGATCATTTGATGTTTGACAATATGAGCATTAGCCTTTACTTGATGCTTGAAGGTCCTTTTTATACTCCCAATTGAGTTTGTAGCCGTTACTAGCCGTTGGGATCAAATTGGAGCCGTTGAGGACTTTAATTCCCACCATAAATGCAGTTCTGCAGCTCCTCGTTTCGAAACGCTCGAACCCATTTCGAAACACCCTTTAAGTAGAAAGAGCCATTGCAGCCTGTCAGGGCACCCGTTTCGGAACACCCCCTGGCCGTTTTGGAACACCCCCTGGTCGTTTCGGAACACGTATCGAAACGCTTTAGACCCGTATCGAAACGCTCTACATTTAAATGTTAGTTGGGAAATAGCCGTTGGGGTTTATGACCGTTGTGGTCAATGCCACGTAGGCGTATCGAAACAGCATATCCCGTTTCGAAACGCTGGGCAAAATCCTCATCCAAGGAAAGCCCGTTTCGATACTCGTATCGAAACGTTTTTGCTACTGGAATCCCCTGTTTCAAAACACCTTAGGGTATTTCGAAACGCCTGGACGGTTTTGTGAAGTTTGGCTTTGAAAAACATGTAAAACATTTTTAAAAGCTTCCCTAAACATAATTTCAAGTTGTTTGGACTTTGGAAATGTTTTAAATACTTTTTAAATCAGTCCAAAATATTTTTCAATTATTATATCAAAACATTAGTTCTACAATCTCCCCCTTTTTGATATAATAAAATTCACTTGAAAAATTGTTTGGGATTCTCCCCCTTTAACTTTAAAAATGTGAATAAGAGATTGAAGATATGAAATCAAATAAAGCTCCCCCTTATTCATTTCAATTTTTCAAACCATTTCTCCCCCTTTTTGTTATATCAAAAAGAATTTAAAACATTAAGTTCAAAAATAACAATAGAGGTAAAACTTGACAAAAATAAGAATTTGGTTTTTAAAATGGCTCCCCCTTACTCAAAGCATCATCAAAGATGTTAGTCCAACATATATGATCATCTAGTTGAATAAAATGAAAATAAAACAAATAAATGCAAAAACAACTAGAATTTTTACCAACACTTGAACCCAAGGGAGATTGTGAAGCCTTCCTTCTTCAAGTGTTCTTCCTTGTGTGTATGGAGCTCCCCCTCAATGTTTGACTTGTTGAACATCTCCATCACACCTTGCAAAAGACAATCAAGTAATTTTTGGTATCCAAATTGCTTTGGATCCATGAACATTAGTAGCACAAATTTTAGTTCCCTTAGGAATCCATTTTTCAATGTCATCCTTTTTAATTGAAGTGGTTAGTCTTTTTTGGGACCCAAACACTTCTAAAACATTTTCCTTTTACAAATCTAGGGGCACTAGATTGTCTTACATAAAAATTTAATTTTCCAAAATTATTTTTCTTTTCAAGCTCTTTGGAAATCAAATCTTTTTCTTCTTGAACTTTTTGAAGCAAATTTTGTAAATCAAAACATTTTAATTCAAACTCTTCGAGTTTTGCTTCAAGTTCAAGTTTGGTTTTAGAAATCAAATCATTTTGAATTTTCAACTTTGAAATCAATTTATTGTTTTTCAAAATGTGATTTTTAAACTCTAAAACTAAATCATCATAGGCATCCTGTAATTCATCAAAAGAATAAGAACATGAAGTAGATGAATTAAAAGTAACCCTTGAATCTTCTTCGATGGCCATAAGGCAAAGGTTGACTTATTCATCATCGATGGAGTTCTCATCACTCCAAGTAGCCACATGTGCCTTCTTCTTATGGCTTGAAGTGCTTGCCCTCTCCTTTCTCTTAGGTTCTCGTTCAAGCTCTCTCAAGGCTTTCTTCATGAACGGGGCACACTTCTTGAAGAGATGAACTATCTCTTCATCTTCATCCTCCTCTTCACTTAAGTAGATGTAACCCCCTCGTCCCGGTCTGGTCCGATGACCGGTCCGAGTAGGCCACACGGGGAAAACCGAAGTGAAACCCGTTAAGGTTCCCCCTCGATTAGCAACCCTATTTTTTTCTTTAACTTATTCTTTTCTAAATGCTCATTCGAATCCTATGTGATCAAACACCAGAAATAAAACACAGGAGATAAACATTCGAACCCGAAACAACATTTAAACAGCCCAATTTTAATCTTTTAAACAAGTCGTTTCGAAACACCCTTGAGGCGTATCGAAACGCCTTGACCAGGTCAACTGCCCCAAAGACCATACAAGGGGCCGTACCGAAACGGAGGTCAACCGTTCCGAAACGCCCTCAACGGTCAACTTCTCGTGGTCAACGAGATTTTGACCGTTTCGAAACCCTTAGACCCGTTTCGATATGCTTTCATCTCGGCAATTTCTCAGATTTCCAGTAGCCAAAACGTTCCGAAACCCGTATCGGAACATGGGCTCTCAGTAGCCAAACCGTATCGGAACATGTTCCGATGCGGGGTCCTTGAATGCCTACCCATTCTGAAACGGCCCAGCTCGTTTCGAAACGCGGGCTGTCTGCAACCCTCGAAAGCCATACTTAGGCATTTCTTAACAACTCTAAAGGCCCTAAACGTGTAACCCCCGTAGCCCGGTCTAGACGGTTGACCCAAACTACGAAGATTACACGGGGAAAACCAAAGTCAACCCGAAAGTCAACCTTGATTAACGACCCTTTTTTTTCTTTTTAATCTTTTCTAGATGCACATTAACCTTAAGTGTGACCATACAATCAACATATCAAAAGATCACAACCATCAGAGATCAAGCAGGGACCCAATTGAACAAATTACAACTTTAGGGACCAAATTGTAAATTCTGATAAATTGAGGGACTTAACCCAAATTAAAGTTACCATCTTGAAATTAATCAGGTTTCATGCACCTCTGTGAAATTTCAGCTCAAAAGGACATCCACAGCTCATGCAATTGATCATACAAGATTCAGGGCCAAAACGCAAACATTTCAAAACATATAACCACCATGTCAGCCCCCTAACGGTCGACCGTTCCGGAACAGGCTAGCCCTGTTCCGAAACACGGGCCGTTCCGAAACGGGTTCCGGAACATGGCCTCGGCAGAGGCTAAACCGTTTCGAAACGGTGCATACTGTTTCGGACGCCTGGGTTCATACAAGGCACCCGTTCCGAAACGGTACACCCCTGTTCCGAAACGCCTGCACAAAAACCAGCAAACAAGCATACTAAATCATGCAATTGACCACTCAAACCTGCTCCAAACATCACCAAACCTTACCAGCATGCAATTAAACATATTTAAGACATAAGAGCATCATCAATTCAACAAATTAACATCACATGCAAAAAGCCCCAAATCATTGGTCATGCTTCCAACACAAGCTATCTACTCAAGCACCAACTTGCAAAACAAGCATATAAGGTTCAATCCAAAAACCAGCAACAACATAACATTCAGCATACTTAGGGAGTCTTAAACACCTCCCAAAACACATATACATTGGTCCCCCATTGCCTAAACATACAAAAGCTAAAACACTTATAAAACCTTCATACATTGAGCTTTGCTTGTACTTGTTTGCTTGCCTCCTCTTGCTGCCCTCAATGCACTTTAATGCTCTGCATTATTGAATCAAGAAAACGAGAGAGCGTAAGCCAAAGCTTAGTGAGGAGTGCTCTTTAAAAACCATTCAATAATGCATTTAAAACCATTTGTAAATCATGCTTGTAAACAACCTTTACACACGCTCAAAGCATACTTTAAATCAAGCAATATCATGCTTCCACATTTCATTTAAACAAGCATCTCATGCTTCAACATAAACATTAAATCATGCATCTCATGCATCTCATGTACTATACATGTCATATTGGCTCAAGTGATACATTTCATTTATGAAATCAAGTTCAACAACTTTCCCCAAGGACTTTTAAACACCTTGGACCCCAAGGACTTTTAAACACCTTGGCCATGGACTTTTAAACACCATGAATGGACCACACAAGGACTTTTAACCACCTTTGTGTCCGTAGCTTGAAATACCCCAAGGACTTTTAAACACCTTGGCCCCAAGGACTTTTAAACACCTTGGCCCCATGGACTTTTAACCACCATGGAAAGGAGCACCTAAGGACTTTTAACCACCTTAGTGTCCGCAACAAGATTCATCCAAGGACTTTTAACCACCTTGATGATCTTAGGTAACAAGGCTCACTCAAGGACTTTTAACCACCTTAGTGACCTTCACTTTTACAAACCATCACTTGCCAATGTACACTTTATACATCACATAGTCCACTGTTTTAAAGCATTTAAACCAAGCCATTTCATCATGCATTTCAAAGCATTAAATCATCATTTAACAATGCACAAAAACAAGGCTCTCTTACCTAGAGACACCCTCAACACATGGCTTAAATCATCAGCATAAATCATGCCCAAAACATCAGCAATTAACATGCTAAAACATGTTTTCCAAAGCAGTAGCAAAATCATGCAAAATCATCATTTCACATTTCATCAAACATGGCCACCACTTAAAGAGAGTAATCCGAAAACTTACACTTGAGCTTAGCAAAGTTGTTTAGACTTAAACTAAGCTCCCAAAACCTTCAACCTTTGGTTTAAAAGCTGAAAATCCATTTTCACTCACCGATTACCACTTCGCTTCAAGCCAAAGCACCAAAACAAGCCTCCGGATCAACAAATCTTGGATCCTAGGATGCCTCCCCTGTTTCAACACATTAAAGCAGAGGATTAATGCATCATCATGCATTAATTGCTTCAATGAAAGCATCAAAACTCGCTGCTCTCACTAAACCTCCATTTTCGGCCACCAAACACAACCGAAAATGCATCCGAAACACTTCTAAACAAAGCCCAGCCACAAACCAGCAAAACCTCACTTCCATTAACATCATCTAACATCTAAAAACAACCTACAACCATCCTTATACCTCCAGCAACACCAGATCCACAAGATCACCACAAAAGCTACCTTAAAACTCAAGCAAAAATTAGGAAACACAACCTATCCGGGATTGCATTAATCAAGACTCACTTCCACATCAATTTAATGATCATTTAACACCAAAAACACTTCTAAAAACTCAGATTTAACAGATCAAACGAAAATCAAGTGAAATCATCAAAATCTTGCATAATTAGCCAAGATCCATAAATCTACTTGAAAACCTTTAATTAAACATACATTTAGGATTGAAAACTTTAGGAATTTCATTAAAGAACTTAAAGTTCAGAGGAGAATCGTTCATACCTCCAAACTTGTGATTTCTCCACTTTTTGGAATGAAAACCTTGTTGAAACTTGTAGCAATTGAGTAGGTTTTGATTACACAATGATTTGCTAACAATTGTGAGTTGAAAAGATGAATTTAGGTGAAGAAATCAGATCAAAATCTCTGAAAATGGTGATGTTTGGTTGGAGAGAAAAGGAGAAGAGAAAATAGGAAGTTAGGAAAGAAAAATAGTAAAATGAGTTTTCCCTCCTTTTATCAAACCTTTAAAATCAGATTTTAGGATTAAAATATCTTAGAAAAATCTGGAGAATTCACTTTTGGGCAAATAGCTCCTTAAAGATTCAAAGTTTCAATCTTTTTTAAATCAGCCACCAAATTTGCGAAAATTACATTTTGGTCACTAGCCAAAATGTCAACCTTCCAAAACTCATTTTCCAAAATTGATTTCACAGTTCACTTAATTATAATAAAAGATGATTTTAGAACATTTTTCCATAATTTTTATGCAACCCGAACTAGGCTTTCCTAATTTAACCTCTTACGATTCGAACAGCACTTTGACCAACCGGTCAACACCCAAGACTTCCAAGCCCAAAACCGGGGCATTACAACTCTCCCCCCCTTAAGAAATTTCGTCCTCGAAATTTACCTGAAGGAAAGAGATAAGGAAACTGCTTCAGCATATCTTCCTTCCGCTCCCACGTGGCTTCCTCAACACCGCGATGCTTCCACAGCACCTTCACCAACTCAATGGTCTTGCCACGAAGAACCTTGCTATCTGAATCCAGAATCTTCACCGGTTCCTCATCATAGGTCAAATCCGGATTCAATTCCACCTCCTCCACAGGCAACACATGCGAAGGATCAGATCTATACTTCCGGAGCATAGAAACATGGAACACATCATGAATCTTCTCCAGCTCCTGAGGTAACCTCAACCGATACGCAACAGGACCAACACGCTCAACAACCTCATACGGTCCAATATATCTAGGGCTCAGCTTACCCTTCCGCCCAAACCTCATCACCTTCTTCCAAGGCGAAACCTTCAAGAACACGCGATCACCCACCGCAAACTCTATCTCCTTACGCTTCAAATCCGCGTAAGACTTCTGCCGATCAGAAGCAGCCTTCAACCTCTCACATATGAGCTTCACCTTCTCGGTGGTACCTTTCAACAAAGCAGGCATCGAAACCAACTTTTGACCAGTTTCAGCCCAACACAGAGGAGTCCTACACTTCCTCCCATACAGAGCCTCATAAGGTGCCATCTGTATACTTGCCTGAAAACTGTTGTTGTAGGCGAACTCAACCAAGGGCAGATGCTTCTCCCAAGAACCTTGGAACTCTATCACGCAGCATCTCAACATATCCTCCAGAACCTGAATAACTCGCTCAGACTGGCCATCCGACTGGGGATGATAGGATGTACTGAAATGCAACCTTGTACCCAGAGCTTGATGCAAACACTGCCAAAAACGCGACGTGAACCTCGGATCCCTATCCGACACGATCGACTTAGGCACACCATGCAACCTCACAACCTCAGCAACGTACAGCTCTGCCAGCTTATCCAAAGAAAACGTAGTATGCACAGGCAAGAAATGTGCACACTTCGTCAGGCGATCCACAATCACCCAAACAGAATTCTTCTTCGACGGAGACAAAGGCAAACCAGATACAAAGTCCATGGTAACCCTCTCCCACTTCCATTCAGGGATTTTCAACGGTTGCAACAAACCAGAAGGAACCTGATGTTCAGCCTTAACTCGCTGACACACCAAACACCTGCTCACGAACTCTGCCACATCTTTCTTCAAACCCACCCAATAGTACTCATCACGAAGATCGCGATACATCTTTGTACTACCAGGATGCATAGCAAAAGGACTACTATGACCTTCAGCTAGAATAGCATGCCTCAACTCAGCATCTGTAGGCACTACTATCCGGCTACCAAAACACAACACTCCATCCTCATTAAAGCAGAAATCCGAAGGTCTACCCTCCGCAATATCCTGAACATGAGACACCAAGGAATCATCCAACAACTGCTTATCCTTGATCAACTGAACCAACGAAGGTTTCACTTGCAACTCAGCAACAAGACCACCATCCTGCGATATACTCAAGCTAGCAAACATAGCTCTCAGCTCAACAACTACCTTTCTACTCAAGGCATCCGCAACAACATTGGCCTTTCCAGGATGATACTCAATCGTCAGATCGTAATCCTTGAGCAACTCCAACCAACGTCGCTGCCTGAGATTCAACTCCTTCTGAGACATCAGATACCTCAAACTCTTATGGTCCGTGTACACCGTACACTTCTCACCATACAGATAATGCCTCCAGATCTTCAGAGCAAAAACCACCGCAGCCAGCTCAATATCATGCGTAGGATAATTGCGCTCATGCACCTTCAACTGCCGCGACGCATAAGCCACAACCTTACCCTCTTGCATCAGCACACACCCCAAACCAACATAGGATGCATCACTATAGACTACAAACTCTTTCCCTGATTCAGGCTGAATCAAGATAGGAGCTTGCGTCAAAGCCAACTTCAGCTTCTCAAAAGCTTGCTGCCTTACTTCTGTCCACTCATACTTAACATCTTTCTGCAGCAACTTCGTCAAAGGAGCATCAATCTTGGAAAAACCATCCACAAACCTTCGGTAGTATCCTGCCAAACCAAGGAAACTACGAACCTCCTGAACAGACTTAGGAACTTTCCAGTTCATCACCGCTTCAATCTTCTGAGGATCAACACGAATCCCCTCAGCTGAGACCACATGCCCAAGAAAAACAACTTCTCTAAGCCAGAACTCACACTTGCTCAACTTAGCATAAAGCTGATTCTCCAACAAAGCTTGCAACACAATCCTCAAATGCTCTTCGTGCTCTTCCTCAGTACGTGAGTACACAAGGATATCATCAATGAACACCACAACAAACTTGTCCAGGTATTCATGAAAAACACGATTCATCATGTCCATGAAAGCAGCAGGAGCATTTGTCAAACCAAACGGCATCACAAGGAACTCATAATGCCCATACCTTGTCCTGAAAGCTGTCTTAGGCACATCCACATCCTTCACCTTCAATTGATAATACCCTGACCTCAAGTCAATCTTAGAGAACACAGCAGCTCCCCGAAATTGATCAAAGAGATCATCAATCCTCGGCAAAGGATACCGATTCTTGATAGTCAACTTGTTCAGCTGACGGTAATCAATGCACATCCTCATCGTGCCATCTTTCTTCTTCACAAACAAGACAGGAGCACCCCAAGGCGAAACACTCGGCCGGATGAAACCACGATCAAGCAACTCTTGCAAATGCGTCTTCAGCTCCTTCAGCTCCTTAGGTGCCATTCTATAGGGAGTAATGGACACAGGAGTGGTATTCTCATACAGCTCAATACCAAACTCCACCTCGCGATTAGGAGGTAAACCAGGCAACTCCTCAGGAAAAACATCAGGAAACTCCTTCACAACCCTGATATCCTGCACCCTCAGCTCCTTCGAACTAGGATTCATCACAAAAGCCAGAAAAGCTTCACAACCTTGCCTCAGCATCCTGCTCGCCTCCAAGGTAGAAACAACATTGGCAAGAAACTTCACATTCTCACCAACCACCACCACTTCATAATCATCCGCAAGCCTAAGCGAAACCCACTTATTCTCACAATCCACAACAGCACGATGCTCAGCAAGCCAATCCATACCAAGGATCACATCAAAACCATAAAAGGGCAACTCCATAAGATCAACAAGAAAGACATGCTCTTGAACAACCAAAGGACACCTTCTATAAAGCTTACGAGTCACAACAGTTTCACCAAAAGAACTAGTGACTCTAACACCAACATCCAAAAACTCAACAGGCAAACCAAGCAACTCAGCATGCTCACGAAGAATGTATGAATGCGTAGATCCAGAATCAATCAAAGAAAGCAATGACAAGGATTGCAAAGTAAAGGTACCTGCAATCACATCAGCATCATTCCTTCCTTCGCGCTGAGCATACACCCTCGCTTGGCCTCCACCCTCAGGTTGAATAGCCACAACATGAGCTACTCCACGCCCACCTTCCTCTCGCCTCTGAAAATTACCACGGCCGCGCCCACGACCTCTCTGCGACGCTGCAACAGGAGCACGCTCTTGACCACCAGCCATCCTCGGACAATCACGCCTCAGATGATCAGCTGAACCACAGTTCCAGCACTCATAACCAGCTGCCATCACAGGAGCTTGCACCTCCCTCCCAGCACGAGGACAGTCACGCTTCAAGTGACCACGTGAACCGCAAATCCAACAAGCACTAGGGTCAGCTCTAGCATTGCCGCCCCTAGCAGATGCACCTCCACCTCTCTTAGACGAGGACTGAAACCTCTGATCACGCCCTCTCTTGTTCCGTCCACCGGAACTATACTCAGCAGCTCTCTTCCCAGAACTAGCTCCAGCACCCTTAGCAGACAAACTCAGGTTCATCTCAATGTCCTTCGATCGACTAACCAACACATCGAAATCATTGTACTCAGCTGCCAACATATAGGTCTTAACCTCCGTCACCAAGCCATAACGGAACCTTTCGCACCTTTCGCGCTCATCAGGTATCAACTCCGGTGCATACTGGCTCAGACGTACAAACTGTACCTCATACTCAGCCACACTCATGTTCCCTTGGGTAAGAGACATGAATTCACGCTTCTTTTCATCCAGATATCTAACTCCCAGATATCTCCTCTTGAACGCATGCTGGAAGAACGTCCAAGTAACATCAGCATCAGCCATCCCAGAGATTGTGGTCGTCCACCACGTATAAGCATCACCTTGCAGCAGTGACACCACACATCCCAGCTTCTGCACATCAGTGCAACTCATCTGCCCCAAGACACGCTTGGTACTTTCCAACCACGCTTCAGACCTCTCAGCTGACATACCCCTAAACTCAGTCCCACCAAGACTGCGCAAACGTTCCAAGGGTAGTCTAGCACCAGCATCTCCTTAATGCCCAGCTCCTTGAGCTCCAGCTACTGCTGCTCGAAACGCACCCGCAATAGCTTGTACCAGCACAGACATATCAGGTATCGCTTGCCCCTGACCAGCTTCAGGTCCTGCAGCTCCAGCACCAGCTGCCTCAGCTCCAGCTCCAGCTCCAGCTCTTTCCCTCTCCGCACCACCACCACCAGGTGGAGGAGGAGGTATCACAGCACTACCAGTGTGCTCATCATTCACATTCCCCTCCGGGGTCGTAGCTCTCACGCTACTCCTTAACTCTCTACGTGGTGCCATACTATTACCATGCATAACAATACAAAATAAAACAAGTCAGGACCAGCAAGGTAAGCAAATTCCAAGTATTCAAGCTCAATTTCTTTCAAAAACAACATCTTCTCTTTAGCTTTTGTTTGGCAATGGGTACCCTCATCATGCATCATCACAACATGCATCACATATATATCATCATATCATATCACTGAACATGCTTTCACTCAACAAGCATACATCAAACCATGCTTCAATCATGCATACACACATTCCCAATTACTCGCGAACTCAGCTCTGATACCACCAAATGTAACCCCCGTAGCCCGGTCTAGACGGTTGACCCAAACTACGAAGATTACACGGGGAAAACCAAAGTCAACCCGAAAGTCAACCTTGATTAACGACCCTTTTTTTTTCTTTTTAATCTTTTCTAGATGCACATTAACCTTAAGTGTGACCATACAATCAACATATCAAAAGATCACAACCATCAGAGATCAAGCAGGGACCCAATTGAACAAATTACAACTTTAGGGACCAAATTGTAAATTCTGATAAATTGAGGGACTTAACCCAAATTAAAGTTACCATCTTGAAATTAATCAGGTTTCATGCACCTCTGTGAAATTTCAGCTCAAAAGGACATCCACAGCTCATGCAATTGATCATACAAGATTCAGGGCCAAAACGCAAACATTTCAAAACATATAACCACCATGTCAGCCCCCTAACGGTCGACCGTTCCGGAACAGGCTAGCCCTGTTCCGAAACACGGGCCGTTCCGAAACGGGTTCCGGAACATGGCCTCGGCAGAGGCTAAACCGTTTCGAAACGGTGCATACCGTTTCGGACGCCTGGGTTCATACAAGGCACCCGTTCCGAAACGGTACACCCCTGTTCCGAAACGCCTGCACAAAAACCAGCAAACAAGCATACTAAATCATGCAATTGACCACTCAAACCTGCTCCAAACATCACCAAACCTTACCAGCATGCAATTAAACATATTTAAGACATAAGAGCATCATCAATTCAACAAATTAACATCACATGCAAAAAGCCCCAAATCATTGGTCATGCTTCCAACACAAGCTATCTACTCAAGCACCAACTTGCAAAACAAGCATATAAGGTTCAATCCAAAAACCAGCAACAACATAACATTCAGCATACTTAGGGAGTCTTAAACACCTCCCAAAACACATATACATTGGTCCCCCATTGCCTAAACATACAAAAGCTAAAACACTTATAAAACCTTCATACATTGAGCTTTGCTTGTACTTGTTTGCTTGCCTCCTCTTGCTGCCCTCAATGCACTTTAATGCTCTGCATTATTGAATCAAGAAAACGAGAGAGCGTAAGCCAAAGCTTAGTGAGGAGTGCTCTTTAAAAACCATTCAATAATGCATTTAAAACCATTTGTAAATCATGCTTGTAAACAACCTTTACACACGCTCAAAGCATACTTTAAATCAAGCAATATCATGCTTCCACATTTCATTTAAACAAGCATCTCATGCTTCAACATAAACATTAAATCATGCATCTCATGCATCTCATGTACTATACATGTCATATTGGCTCAAGTGATACATTTCATTTATGAAATCAAGTTCAACAACTTTCCCCAAGGACTTTTAAACACCTTGGACCCCAAGGACTTTTAAACACCTTGGCCATGGACTTTTAAACACCATGAATGGACCACACAAGGACTTTTAACCACCTTTGTGTCCGTAGCTTGAAATACCCCAAGGACTTTAAAACACCTTGGCCCCAAGGACTTTTAAACACCTTGGCCCCATGGACTTTTAACCACCATGGAAAGGAGCACCTAAGGACTTTTAACCACCTTAGTGTCCGCAACAAGATTCATCCAAGGACTTTTAACCACCTTGATGATCTTAGGTAACAAGGCTCACTCAAGGACTTTTAACCACCTTAGTGACCTTCACTTTTACAAACCATCACTTGCCAATGTACACTTTATACATCACATAGTCCACTGTTTTAAAGCATTTAAACCAAGCCATTTCATCATGCATTTCAAAGCATTAAATCATCATTTAACAATGCACAAAAACAAGGCTCTCTTACCTAGAGACACCCTCAACACATGGCTTAAATCATCAGCATAAATCATGCCCAAAACATCAGCAATTAACATGCTAAAACATGTTTTCCAAAGCAGTAGCAAAATCATGCAAAATCATCATTTCACATTTCATCAAACATGGCCACCACTTAAAGAGAGTAATCCGAAAACTTACACTTGAGCTTAGCAAAGTTGTTTAGACTTAAACTAAGCTCCCAAAACCTTCAACCTTTGGTTTAAAAGCTGAAAATCCATTTTCACTCACCGATTACCACTTCGCTTCAAGCCAAAGCACCAAAACAAGCCTCCGGATCAACAAATCTTGGATCCTAGGATGCCTCCCCTGTTTCAACACATTAAAGCAGAGGATTAATGCATCATCATGCATTAATTGCTTCAATGAAAGCATCAAAACTCGCTGCTCTCACTAAACCTCCATTTTCGGCCACCAAACACAACCGAAAATGCATCCGAAACACTTCTAAACAAAGCCCAGCCACAAACCAGCAAAACCTCACTTCCATTAACATCATCTAACATCTAAAAACAACCTACAACCATCCTTATACCTCCAACAACACCAGATCCACAAGATCACCACAAAAGCTACCTTAAAACTCAAGCAAAAATTAGGAAACACAACCTATCCGGGATTGCATTAATCAAGACTCACTTCCACATCAATTTAATGATCATTTAACACCAAAAACACTTCTAAAAACTCAGATTTAACAGATCAAACGAAAATCAAGTGAAATCATCAAAATCTTGCATAATTAGCCAAGATCCATAAATCTACTTGAAAACCTTTAATTAAACATACATTTAGGATTGAAAACTTTAGGAATTTCATTAAAGAACTTAAAGTTCAGAGGAGAATCGTTCATACCTCCAAACTTGTGATTTCTCCACTTTTTGGAATGAAAACCTTGTTGAAACTTGTAGCAATTGAGTAGGTTTTGATTACACAATGATTTGCTAACAATTGTGAGTTGAAAAGATGAATTTAGGTGAAGAAATCAGATCAAAATCTCTGAAAATGGTGATGTTTGGTTGGAGAGAAAAGGAGAAGAGAAAATAGGAAGTTAGGAAAGAAAAATAGTAAAATGAGTTTTCCCTCCTTTTATCAAACCTTTAAAATCAGATTTTAGGATTAAAATATCTTAGAAAAATCTGGAGAATTCACTTTTGGGCAAATAGCTCCTTAAAGATTCAAAGTTTCAATTTTTTTTAAATCAGCCACCAAATTTGCGAAAATTACATTTTGGTCACTAGCCAAAATGTCAACCTTCCAAAACTCATTTTCCAAAATTGATTTCACAGTTCACTTAATTATAATAAAAGATGATTTTAGAACATTTTTCCATAATTTTTATGCAACCCGAACTAGGCTTTCCTAATTTAACCTCTTACGATTCGAACAGCACTTTGACCAACCGGTCAACACCCAAGACTTCCAAGCCCAAAACCGGGGCGTTACAAAACGGCTCCAAGAAGCATACACCACATACAAATACACTCTAGAGGCATGCACCCTATTGCAAACACACTTAAAACACATAAGATTGCAAGATAAGACCTTCATTCACAAGATCATTCTAGGCATTAAAAATAGCATGCCTAGGCAAACATTCATAAGCACATCCACAAAAGGCACAAGACCAACATATACATAGCATTCGAGACATGCAACAAAATCAAGGTTGACAATCCAAACGAAGCATCCAAAGGCCAAACTAACATCAACATACAACCAACATTCACATCAACAGCACCTATCCCATTGCTTGACTATTACAATCTACAATTTAAAGTTCATACTTGAGCTAACCAAAAGCATCACTTGGAGACCTTTCCTTGCCTTTGCCACCCACAAGCTACTGATCTGCATTGTCGAACAAAAAGGAGCGTAAGCATAAAAGCTTAGTGAGGGTAAGCTCATAAAACAAACCTTCGATAATGCAGGGTCCAAGCACAAACTACAACCACGATAAAATGCATGATCTTACCTCCGATCCGCAAGAGCCAAAATTATCATGATGCATGAACATGTATCTAACATTATGCTATGCTCAACAACTCATAAGCTCTACATACCATGTTACATAACTCGATGTATTAACCGCATCATTTATCGATTCATTTTAGAAAATCACATTTCATATCATATATGCAACACATCTCAAGTCATCAAGGCACATACAAACTCATATTGGTATATACTTACAACCTCATATTGGCACCTAGCTATGACTCGAATACGCGAATAACATGTTGGAACGCATTTCCAACATAACCATTACCTGCGGTGGGGTTACACTCATCACCGGTTCTCGTGGAGGGGATTCCACTCATTCTCACGCCCCGTCGATGGGATTCCACTCATCATCGACTAATATAAATATTTCTGGGCGTACCCGTACTCCTCCTTGGTGCCTTAACGCCACCAAGGCCACGTGCGACTTTGACTCTCATGTGCACACTCATCCTAATGATCGATCATTGTACCCAAGCATACTAGTGCCAATATTAAATAAAATCCACGACCTTTCACAAAATCAATTCCAATATAATTTCCGTGCTTAGCACGTACTCACCATGATCCTCACAATCATGCAACCACCTCATAACCTCATTTCACAAGCCAACACTACATGTATATCATCCAACAATTATCTCATCATATTTCACACACACATGTATCCACATTATATTTGTTACCAACGTGCATATAACAACGCATTAAGCCATACCTCAACATAAATGTATATCACATTATACACGATCATCACAACACAAATCATCATGAGGCATAACATCGATTAAAGAGTTCATCCAAGGTCTCTAACTAAAGCTTAGGATTAGGCTACCACCCTAACCCTAACTCTAGGTGGGTCTACCAAGCCCAACCTAGTCTACATGCTTGAACCAACCACTTAAAAACATTAACCAATCACCGACCACTCCATAGCACAAGCCGACTAGCCCACCAAGCATCCAAATTCCGGATTCGAGCCCGAAGCTTCTCCATTATCTTCTCTTGCTTCTAACCATTCAAAAACGATACATTAGCCCCAAAATCAACCACAAACCCAAAGTTTAACACCCACACACAAATCCACCATAATTCTCACAATTCAAAGCCAAGTTCATACTCCAATTTCCCATTTTCGTACTTCCACAAAGACCCATAAAAAATCAGCAATGTAGTCACCCAAAGCACTCTTAAACATGTTCAAAACACTACCTAACCATAGTATAACCATCAGCCCTTCATTTCCCCACATAGAAACCTTAAAAACTCCCATTTTTCACTCCCAAAAATCACTTACAGCAGTAGCTACGGGAATCCATTCAAACTAACACCATAACTACTCGAAAATCATCAAATAACATCCAAAAACACCTACCCAATGTTACTATAACGTCAGCCCATCAATTTAACTCTAAAACTCACCAAAATCCAAGTTTTAGACACTTCAAAAAGAAGCCACAAAAACCCATTTCGGGTTTTCACCCAAAATCCTTCATTTTAACATATTATGTGTATTTTCATGAGATTAAACCAAAACCCAACTTAATAAATCAAAATCAATTGAAAAACCCAATAAAAATCCATTCTTTCTTTAAACTTGAAAATCACAAAAGTGGGTAGTTTCGAAATATAAAGCTATGTAAATGTAGAGGATGAAGAGGAGAGTTCAAATATGTGATTACCTTCAAAAACGCCCTTGAATTGATGGAGCAATTTGATGGAAATACAAATTTGGGATTTTGGGAGGGTTTGGTGGGGTTTCCACGGTGAAGAAGGAAGAAAGGGAAAGATGATAACATTTTTTTTTGTTCTTTTTACTTTTTAAAAGTTGTCTCCCTTTTTCAAAACATTTGGGTTAAATCACCAAAGTGGTCCCTCCTCTTTATTTTAAAATCTAATTAGGTCAAGCTTAGGCCAAATTGATTTAATTAAATTTTCACCGACTCGGACCACTAACCCGACTAACTCCTAGCCCAAAAACACGGGTGTTACAGTAGACATGATGACAAGTGGAGGATTTGAGAGCCATGTCACTTGCATTGATGCCGAGCCCTTTGATTTTCTTCTCTCCCATAGCTCTAATTTCTTCCCTCTTCTTCTCATCCTCTTTGTTCTTCTTCATGATTTGATGAGTAAGGAGTGACCCCATGAGTTCATCAAGCTTCAAGGTCTTTAAATTTTTGGCTTCGATGATGGCGGTCCTCTTTGAGTCCTAAGACTCGGGAAGCGAGTAGATGAACTTTCGAACAAGCTTCTCCTCCGGGATGGCTTCTCCATAGCCTTTGAGACCATTGGTGATGGTGGAGAACCTATCAAACATCTTCTCGATGTTCTCTTCCGGATCCATTATGAAGTTCTCATACTCTAAGGTTAGGAGCCCAATCTTGGTCTCCTTGACTTCATTTGTTCCCTCGTATGTGACTTCAAGCTTGTCCCATACCTCCTTGGCACTCTCACAAGAAGACATCTTCTCATAGATGGATGGACCAAATGCACAAAATAGAATGTGCAAGGCTTTGCAATTTAGCTCCATCTTCTTGCGATCGTCGGCACTCCACTCCGCTTTACTTCTTTGAGGCACGAACGAACCATCTTCAACTACATCCCATAGCTTGTAATCTCTTGATTTGACGAAGAACTTCATCTTTGTCTTCCAATGGGCATAGTGAGTTCCGTCAAAGAAAGGCGGTTTGTCGATTGAATGTGCCATTGACCCGGTTGGTGAAATATTGATCGAGCTTGCCGGATCTTCTCAATAGGATGTGAATCCCCTTCGATTGAGCTAAGCTCTGATACCAATTGTTGAGTTGTTTGGGGCTCGAATCGATCAACCAATTTAGCTCACCAAGTGGTGGAGAGATGGATTTTTGGGTGGAAAGGTTGAGGAAGCTAAAATAAAGATTAATACAATGATTTATAGTGGTTCAACCTTCTAACCAGGGTTTACATCCACTACCTTAGCTCCCCACTAAGGATTTCTCAATCAATCCACTATTGATTCGTCCCCTTTTCTAGGCTTAGGAGGAAACCCTTACAACCAATCAAGCTTTCTACCCAAAGTCTTGATTGAAACCCTCTTTACAAAGAGACAATATAAGCAAACTTAAAACCCTCTAATAGGTGTTTGTTTGCACAATTAAGCACTCACCCAAAACCTAAAACACTTGAGCAAATTTGACAATTTTGGCTCACTAGTGTTTGCCTATACAATAAATGACAATTTAAGCTCTAAGACAATCTTTGATCATTTGATGTTTGACAATATGAGCATTAGCCTTTACTTGATGCTTGCAGGTCCTTTTTATACTCCCAATTGAGTTTGTAGCCGTTACTAGCCGTTGGGATCAAATTGGAGCCGTTGAGGACTTTAATTCCCACCATAAATGCAATTCTGCAGCTTCCCGTTTCGAAACGCTCGAACCCGTTTCGAAACACCCTTTAAGTAGAATGAGTCGTTGCAGTCTGTCAGGGCACCCGTTTCGGAACACCCCCTGGCCGTTTCGGAACACGTATCGAAACGCTTTAGACCCGTATCGAAACGCCCTGCATTTAAATGTTAGTTGGGAAATAGCCGTTGGGGTTTATGACCGTTGTGGTCAATGCCACGTAGGCGTATCGAAACGGCATAGCCCGTTTCGAAACGCTGGGAAAAATCCTCATCCAAGGAAAGCTCGTTTCGATACTCGTATCGAAACGTTTTTGCTACTGGAATCCCCTGTTTCGAAACACCTTAGGGCGTTTCGAAACGCCTGGACGGTTTTGTGAAGTTTGGCTTTGAAAAACATGTAAAACCTTTTTAAAAGCTTCCCTAAACATAATTTCAAGTTGTTTGGACTTTGGAAATGTTTTAAATACTTTTTAAATCAGTCCAAAACTTTTTTCAATTATTATATCAAAACATTAGTTCTACATTGTGAACTCAGATTTTTAAATAATTTGAATATTCAAATGATAAAAATATCATCTAATTTGAATTTAGGGTAATCTTCACTCGTGGTCCATTTTATTTGGAGTTTGTTCTATTTTTGTCACTCAAATTCAAAAAAATAATTCTTGCCACTTACATTTTGAATCGTGTCTAGTTTGGTCTATTGGCCGCTAATCTCCGTTAATAAAAAATTAATTTCTAATTTAACCCCTAAACTTTCAAAATTTTATTTTTCACCATCTTTCTCCAAAACTTGAAAATTTTTATTTCTCCGCCCATCACCTAATTCCGACCCTCTTTTTAACCGTCATGGGTCCACTACTCTCCTCCGCTCCAAAGTGTTAAACTTCTTAAACATAAATTAATTTTTTTGTTTGAAGTTGTACATTGATCTCTATAATTTACAACAAATAAAAGTATACTGAAATGGTTAGCAGGTGTGGAAGGAGTGGTGATCGATATGGCACAAAAACAAATGACAATAAAAGGATTAATCGAACCCCAAGTAGTATGTGTTAAAATCATGAAGAAAACTATGAGAAGAGACAAAGTACTCTCCCCTCTGCCCGCAACTGAACCTATACCAAAAATTATCGCTTCATATGTTTCATTCAATGCCTTATAATAACACCTATACTCTATATAGGAGTTCTCATTAATTTTAGTGATTAGGTTAATATCTTAGTTTAGTGGAATAGCAACCGTGAAGCTTAACGTAGATATGGATTGCCAAGCCTGTGCTGAGCAGCTCAAGAGAAAGATACTAAAAATGAGAGGTATAATACAATAACACTTGATTGTTTAGTATTGTTTTGCTTGCATGCACTTGATTAGTATGATCAGATTAATCCATCATCCTATGAAAATCTTAGTTTGGTTAAGTTTCTTACCAATTTAAGAACAATACCCTTTGGCCACTTAGCTAGCTAAAAGCTAGACCATAATATGTGAGTGTGATTGACCAATTGTATGGAATACTGTGAGGAAAAAAAAAGAAATCTCATAGCCGACAATGGAAATGGGGCCTTACCAACGTGACATGCAATTATTATTATTTTATTTTTCATATTCGTTTTATTATTTATGTTCGGTTTCTTTAGTATTATTTATAGTTTGTTGTAGAGTTAATTAGGGATGATTGATGTTTATTATATGGGTAATCTTCACCGTCTACAAAAAAAAATGACATTTTAACGTTTTAGGGCGGAGGAGAGTGATAGACCCATGGCGGTGGAAAGAGGGCCGAGATCGGGTGGTGGGTGGAGAAATAACATTTTCAAGTTATTGGGGAAGATGGTGAAAAATAAAGTTTGACAGTTTAGGGGTTAAATTAAAAATTAATTCTTTTTTATTAACGGAGATTAACGGCCATGAGACCAAAATAGACACGATTCAAAACGTAAGTGACAAGAATGATCTTTTTTGAATTCGGGTGATCAAAATAGAACAAACCCCAAACAAAATGGACCACATGTGAAGATTACCCTTGAATTTAATATTCATAGATGACAATGACGTCATTTTCACGCAACATGTATCGAGTTCTCAGGCGTGGCAAAAGCGTCCCAAACGAGAAAGGCCTCATTGTTTCCTCACTGGTCACTCCCTCAATCCCTCCATCTATTCTAACGAATGTCTGATACATATTCGAATATAGATTCGGTATACAACACTTTAGAAATATTAAATAATTAAATATATTCATATCGAACACATATATCGCACATTCAGCTACATGGGTGTGTGTATACAAAAAGTTGTGAAATTATTACTTGTTTTTTTGAGATGCCATTTATTTCTTTTTACTACATACTATAAAGTTTTGCTACTTGGGGCCTGGTTATTAACAAATCTTCTGAACCCCATCAGGAACATGGTGTTCGAATCGAATACCGGTTAGCATTTGAAGGTGTTGAGCAAGCTCAATTGGCTGGAAAATTGTTCCTAAAGGTATAAGATGAACAAATTTACACTGCTGAAAAGAAGGTTTCTACGATCTTAACACTGGAAAAACACAACATAACAATCGTTGAAGGCTCTCACCGGTTTGCCTATCTCTTAATGCTTGTATGTTTACCGACATTGTTTTGCTCGCCAATGGATTGCTTATCGAGTGTAGGAACTGAAGGAAATCGGTATACCACTTGATGAAAGGTGAGCTTATAGCAACTGAGATGCTAATTCCTATTCTGTGTCGGAGTTTCCCTGCTTTCGATTTCAATCTTTTCTTGTGGAAAAAATGTTACAGGTCATAGAAGATCTCCGAGAACGTTACTTTGACCCTTCATTCGAACTTCTGTCGCACAAGAAAGTAAGTCACAAGTAAACAAGCTCAATTTATATCATGTAACAAGCTTTAGGCAACATCCATATGCATAAACTGCAAGGCATTTTTGCTTATTGTACCCTTTAGGCCTATTGCCACTTGAGTCTTTCCTAACATTTTGCTGTAGATTAAAAAAAGAATCCGAAAATATGGGCAATGGATGAAATTCGAGTATCGAGGGTAAACTATTCGCCTTTTTTTTTAACTTTCGAACACGAAAAAGCCTAGGGATTATGTCTAGATTACCAACTGGCTTTGCTGTTTTTGTTTTTCAAATACAGGACATGCTTAAAATCTTATCAGATTATGAGATTTGAACTACAACAGAAGTGTCAAATACGAATATACATTTGAGCAACATAATCGTATCCTTGTATTCTTGTCTGGGTATACATCGAAGCAACATAATTCTAATGTGTTGAGTAAATAGAAGGGTATGCAGGACTAGCATAGTCATGATACCATACCGATTCCGAGCCTAATCTGAAGCTAATATCGTTTCTTTCTCGAAGCAGATGCGCGGTCTTAGTATTAAGGATACTTGTATTTCTAGAGTTAATAGGGTTAGTTATTCTGTTAGGGTTTCCAGGGTTCATGTAAGCTTGCCTATATAAGGCATGCATGATATTCTTTGTAAAGCAAGTTTTACGATAAATAAAATCTCGATTCTCATTTGTAATATGATATTAGATGTATTAAGCTCTGCTTCCAAGATTCAGTTTCTCTTCTCTCTTTGAACGTTTCTTTTTGCGTTTGAAGGTTTTCTTTTTCTTTTCTTCATACCTCAAGTTCTTTAGAGCCTATTTGTGGTGGCAACATTCTTTTGCCTAATAAAACCTTGGTCTCAGTAAAGTTTGCTGGGACAGTTCAAATTTCCTCAAAACTTACTTTAAACAATGTGCTTTTTGTCACTGAGTTCACTTTCAATCTTCTTTCTGTTAGTTCTTTAATTAATGACTCCAAGATTAGTGTGCTTTTTTCTGACTCGCAATGTTTGTTACATGACCTATGTCAAGTGATTGGGAGGGGTGAATTGCATCAACGCTTGTTTCTTTTGAAAGCTCCTTCTGTAACAAGTTTCATTTCTTCTGTTAATAGTGTTTCTTGGCATAACAGACTAGGTCATCCTAGTGTTCGTGTCTTACAATCATTAAAAGATGTAATTCTTGTTAATAGCAATAATAAAGATGCCATTTGTCCCCTTGCTAAACAGCATTGCCTTCCTTTTTCTCATTCTACTAGTCGTACTTCTTTACCTTTTGAGCTTGTTCATTGTGATGTTTGGGGTCCCTTCAAAGTGCCTACTCACAGCAATTAACGTTTCTCTGTTACCTTGGTAGATGATTATACTCATGCTACTTGGATGTTTCTGTTAAAACACAAATCTAATGTTGGTAGTGTTATTCCTAGTTTCATAAGCATGATTAAAAGACAATTTGGTTATGATTTGAAGATCTTTCGATCTGATAATGCCAAAGAACTTCAATTTGCTGAACTTTTTTTTGCAAAACTTGGAATTGTTCATCAATACTCTTGTGTTGAAACTCCTCAGCAAAATTCGATCGTTGAAAGAAAGCATCAACACCTCTTAAATGTTGCACGTTCACTTTTTTTTCCAGTCTAAAGTTCCTCCTATTTTTTGGGGAGAATATTTGCTTACTGCAACATATATCATTAACAAGTTGCCTTCTCCTATGCTTTCTAAAGTTTTGGGTGCCTTTGTTTTGTTTTCACTTTGCGTGCTGGTAGAAACAAATTTTCTGAAAGAGCTTTGCCTGGGGTTTTCCTGGGTTACTCCTCTGGTGTTAAATGTTACAAGGTTTTTGTCTTTAAAACTAAAAAGATTGTTGTCACTCGTAATGTTGTTTTCATGAGAAAATATTTCCTTTCCATAAAATTAAAATTGATAACATTTCTCATGATCCTTTTTCTAATTTGTCTTTACATGGTGTTCATAGTGATATGTCACAAAACTTACAACAGGTGTTTGATGATGGATCTCCTCCTACTTCTACCAACTCTGATGTCGTTCAACTTTGTCATCCAAGGACTGATGTTGCTAATGACAATTCAGTTGAGCAAACCTCTCTTAGACATGAACATTTTCAGGATGTTGATCAAATTTCACCTGGTCATTGTCATCAAAGTTCTGAACAACAGGTCTATTCTCCTACTGGCGTTGAAATTGAAGCTGATCAAATTATACTTGATCATGTTGACAATGATGGAATTCTTCAAGATCAGTCTACTGAAGTTGGCAATGATGGAAATGTTCAAATTGAGCCTAATGTTCAAATTCAGGATGCTAATGTTCAAATTGAGCCTCAAAGATCTTCTAGGGTTGTTCAAAAGCTCACATATCTCGAAGATTATCACTGCAACAGTCTATCTCATGTATAATATCCTATTGAGAATCATGTCTCCAATGTGCAGTTGTCTTCTCAGTATGAAGCTTTTATTGCCAATGTTTCTTCTACAACTGAGCCTTCTTTCTATCACCATGCCTGTAAAGATCCTGCTTGGCAGGCTGCTATACGTGAAGAATTGACTGCCATGAAAAGCTTACAGACATGGTCAGTGGTGCCCTTTCCAGAAGGAAAAAGGCGATTGATTGTAAGTGGGTATATCGTATTAAGTACAACCCTGATGGCACAATGGATAGATTTAAGGCTCGTGTAGTGGCTAAAGGCTTTACACAAGTGGAGGGCATTGACTATGTTGATACTTTCTCTCTAGTTGCAAAAATGACAACTTTCAAGGTGTTGTTATCCTTGGCTGCTTCAAAAGGGTGGCATTTGTTGCAACTTGACGTTAACAATGCATTCTTAAATGGATTGCTTGATGAAGAAGTCTATATGAAGCTTCCTCTAGGATATCACACTGGTTCCCATGATTCTAATCTTGTTTGTAAGCTCTACAAATCTATATATAGGCTCAAGCAAGCATCTAGGCAGTGGTTCAATGTTTTTTCTGATGTTGTTTTAAAACTAGGTTTTCAACAATCTTCAGCTGAGTATACCTTATTTGTCAAAGGTTCAGGTGATGACATGGTAGTGCTTCTTGTGTATGTGGATGATATCGTCCTTGCAGGCAAGCAACTACCTTTATTAGCTGAAGTTCGTTCTTCTCTTCAGCAGCATTTTAAACTCAAAGACTTAGGACAATTGCGACAATTTCTTGGTTTCGAAGTTGCTCGAAATTCCACTGGAATCTCTTTGTCTCAACGTCATTATGCTTTAAAGCTTTTCGAGGACACTGGTTCATTGGCTAAGAAACCTGCTCCTACACCTATGACTCCATCACTAAAATTGAGTGCCACTGATGGAGAATTACTAGAAGATGCTCAACTATACAAACATTTGATTGGTCGTCTTCTTTATCTCACTCATACGAGGCCTGATATTACATACACAGTTAATTTACTAAGCCAATTTGTCTCTGCTCCACGTCAACCACATTTGTTGGCAGCTCATCACCTTTTATCATACATAAAACAGACCCCTGGTCTAGGCCTTTTCTTCTCTTCCACCTCTTCAACACAACTTACTAGTTTTGTTGATGCTAATTATAGCTCGTGTCCAGACACTAAAAGATCAATCACTGGCTACCGTACATTTTTAGGTGACAACATTATCTCCTGGAAATCAAAGAAGCAGCATACAGTAAGTCGATCATCTTGTGAAGCTGAGTACTGGGCAATGACGTCTACAACATACGAGCTGGTTTAGATTGCTTCCCTTCTACAATCGTTTCATATTGCTGTTTCATCAACTTCTTTATTCGGTGACAATCAATCCGCCACACATCTTGCACAAAATCAAGTCTTTTACGAGCGAACAAAACATATAGAGGTTGATTGCCATTTCATTCGAGATAAGATCAAAGTTGGGTTTCTCAAACTTTTTCATATTCAAACTCACAACCAACTCGCTGATATTTTTACTAAGGCTCTTCACAAGCCTGCTTTTGATTCGTTTGTTATCAAGATGAGATTAGTAAATATTCATCGTAATCCATCTTGAGGGTGGCATATTAAGGATACTTGTATTTCTAGAGTTAATAGGGTTAGTTATTCTGTTAGGGTTTCTAGGGTTCATGTAAGCTTGTCTATATAAGGCATGCCTGATATTCTTTGTAAAGCAAGTTTTGCGATAAATAAAATCTCAATTCTCATTTGTAATACTTAGTTGTCAGCCATGGCGATCCTTTACAAATCTTTCAAGCCATACTCAATCAAGCAAGCTTCAAAACAGATGGAGTTGAGTTGCGGCGACTTAGCATCAAGAATTCAAGCTGTTAGAATCCATTATATTCTGTCTTGGCATCAGAATTTTGCACTTCTTACGGGAGAGTGTAGGACGGTTCTATAATCAGTCAGAAAAACAACTTGGTTTGACCTGGATTTCATGTCTGAATAATGTAGGTAAACATTTACAATGATCAATCTTCCATTTAAAGTGGTGACACTAGTGTGTTATTGATAAAGTGAAATTTACTTTGCCTTGCTTGATTATCTGAATATTTACTTTACTTTTTAAGACACAGCCAATATCGAATATTTAGAATGACCAAATTATTGAACTTTAAAAATACAAGGGTTTATTAAGTATTTAAACTAAAAATTGGAGGCAAAGCCTAATTTATCTAATATTTAAATTTATAGGGGCTTAAATTGTCATTGGACCAAAATTTTTAAAAAGGCCAAATTAAAATTTTATAAGATTTAATTAAAAATATTAAAATTTATAATGTTTAATATGAATTTGTAAAATTTGTGGGGACCAATTTTGGAGGCAAAGCCCCCTTGGGCTCTTCTTCTCTTCTGTCATTATTGCTTTTGATTCGAATATTGTATGAATTTAGTTTAATTAGGATATTTTTTAGGTGGATGTGTAATTTGTATTACAACTCAAGAAATCTATACAAAGTTTGTAAAAAGTGTAAAAAAAATTAATCTAGTCTATACATCAAGATTTATGTCCGACAAATGGTATTGCTAAGCCTCCCTGCATTGTTGACTATTTTCTCCTGAAGTCTTAGTCGCACAATCTCCATGATCTGCTATACCAACTCTGAAATAGTGTATCTACGCTCTTGAAACTGTCTCTGATTGCGCTCCCGCCAAATAACATAGATGTAGGCGTTCCAAGCCAACTTAAAGGTCATAGCCTGCAACGTTTTACCCTGCAAATGACTATAAGCCCAAATTAACTCCTGACTCCAACTGAAAACACATATGCGGATCAAGCATCTTTGTAAGATATTCTCCCAGTCCCTTCGCGAGAAACTACACTGGAAGAAAATATGGTCTCTCGTCTTCATCTAAAAAGAGACACATATTGCAAGTGCTATCAGTAACTATGTCGTATGCAAGAAATTTATCTTTTGTGGGCAATCTGTCCAAAGTTGCCATCCAAGCAATGGCTGAGTTCTTGGGAATATGGCCATGATGCCAAATCAGCTTCTGCCAAGGGACCTTGTCTCTATTTCTCCTGATATCTTGCCAAACCAGAATTATGGACCTATACGAGTCCCCAGTCAAACCTTGAATAATTCCATCCCTGTCTCTTAGTTACAACAGACTCCTCCATGTCCAACTATTATGTTGTATAATAGTCATATGCCAAAAAGAGCCATCCTTAATCACATATGTGAATATCCAAGCTACCCATATGAAACCATCATTAAGTAGGATTTTTCATATTAGGTAGACGAGGCAGGCTTGATTCCAGCTCTTCAAGTCTTTAATGCCAAGCCCTCTCTCAGATTTAGGACTACAAATCGAGGACTAGCTCCCTTAGCTGGCTTATCCTTTCCCTTTTAAAAGAATCGAGAGCACATTTGGTTAATTCGCTTAAGGACTGCATTAGGTAAAGCAAGTTGTATGCTCCAATAGTTTTGAATGTTATGGACAATAGATTGGATAAGTTGTAGCCTGCCAGTGTAGGAAAGATGCTTAGCTTTCCAATGTAGCTTCTTAACAACCTTCTCTAGAAAATGGGCATAATCCCTCACGCTTAACCTCTTGGTAATCAAAGGGATTTCGAGATATTTAATAGGAAGGGCTCCCTTTTGAATACCAATAGCTGCCTGGATTTCATGTATAGTGCCATTATCTATACCAGAGCTAAATATTTCAGACTTGGCAGAATTCATGTGTAAACATGAAAAGCAATAGAACAGTTCCAATACCCTCCAAATCTCAAGGACATAATCAACAGATTCCTTTAAAAAAATCATCAAATCATCTGCAAAGCATAGATTTTTTATGAGAATCTTATGACGCTTTGGATGGTATGAAAACACACCCTGTTTTGCAGCAACATCAAGTAGCCGAGAGAGAACGTTCATAGACAACACAAATAGATAGGGCGAGAGTGGGTCCCCCTGTCTCACTCCTCTAGCCCATTGGAAATAGCCTACAAGCTCTCCATTTAGCGCAATATAGAACATAAGAGAGGTGACAAGTCGTCGTTTAACCAGTCAAAAATAAATATATATTTAACCTCTTTCAACAATGAATAAAATAAAGAAATTGAATAGATATAGGGAAAGAGGGTCGATCCGCAGGGAGAATAGCTGGAATTGTTGACTTGAATTTGTCGAATCTGAATTCCAAGGAATATCTGTAAAAGCAAAGAAATAAAAGAAGGGGTGATATGATTTTTGGTGAAGTAATTAAATAAAGAAAAAGAATTAAAAGTAGTAAGAAAAACCAAGTGTGCAAATCAGCCTCGAACCAGCTCCTTCAATTCTTTCGATCATTGAAATAGATTTTTATTTCGGGGATCATGTCGGTTACAGTCTACGAGGCCCAACCCGTCGTAACTTGTTCTTCTCTTGAGTAACCAATCCTCCCAAGTCTATCTTCGAAAGACGGTTCTTAAATAAATCAACCACGTCTATCGCCGTTAACGTATTTAGAAATAAGCAGGAAAAACCCGACTCAGAAATTGTCTAAAAATAGAATCGCTTCTGATTTTATCTTTCCTTAGCGGACCACCGCTAAGACTGTTCATAGGAAGTCGAAATTTGCCACAGGCCGATCCTTCCTCCCAACTGTGTTTTTAAGCGAATTCAGACCAAAGGGCCCTTTTTGATATGAAAAACGGTTAAAAACTTTTAGTAAGGCCGATTGCCAAACTATCTAAGCAGAAAGATAAAAATGATTTCCCTAAAAGAATTTAAGCAAGTTCAATTCTCACGAATCGAATTGACTTGGTTGGTTCTTGGCTTAAAGGATTTAGCTAAGCATGATATTGATTATCATACTCAACTTGATTTTAGAAAAACAATTGAATAACATAAAATAAATGAAAACAAGAAATTAAAGGAAAATGAACTTGGATTTAAAGCTAGAAATGTTTACAAAGATAAAAAGACTCAAAACTAGAAGATGATCCTAAGCCTTCACCAAAGGTTGGTATTTATAGGCTTAGATTTACAAAGATAAGAGATAAGAAATAATAATTCAAATTCAAATGTTGATTAAAATTCAAAATAAAACTAATATGGATAAAAGTTGATAATCTGATCGGATTCTTCTTCCGGAACATTCCAGGATCTTCTAAAAGTTGCCACATCACTGCCACGTCACTACCATGTCACTGCCACGTCAGACGCGTCGTGCCTGGTGTCGTGCCCATGATGCCAGTCATGATAGGATAAAAAAATGTAGAAATGCTCTATTTTCACTGTTATTTCCAGAATTGGACCTCTGCACAAAATGTAATGAAAACACTATGTATTAAGCAGCAAGAAGTCACAATAATTAGAAAAGTAGCAAGTGAAACATGACAAATTTGAGAACTCATCAAATTCCCCCTCACTTGTCTCATACTTGTCCTCAAGTATGTCTGAAATAACATAAACCCAAGAATGCATTTCTCAAGCCATTGCAAGCATCAAACAGAATCATAAGAGTTCTAGCACAAAAGGAGCTCCATGAAAGAAACATAATCAAACCAAATAAATACAAGCAAAGGGCAGCCCTTGTTCCTTTCAATTTCCTATCAAGCATTAATCAAATCTTAGCCTAGTCTTAATCCTCACCAAGATACACTCAAGAGCACTCAAAGTGTTTTTAAAGGTAAAATTGAAGCAGAAACACTCAAAGTCAAGCATGAACAAAGGTTTCCATAAGCTTGTAACAAGTTCAATTCTCCACTACTATTTAGAATTGAGGTGCAAAAATCATTAGGTCTTTTATTCAAGGTGTAATGTGGGTTTAGGAAAGGGTAAAAAGATGGAAAGGAAATAAACAAAGAAATTATCAATGCAAGATTTTTCAAACAATAAACAATGAAAACAAATGAGGAGCTTAAAGATGGGCAAGCAAACACACATTTTTTCTTTTCTGTTTTCAAAACTATTTTTCTCTTTTTCTCTTTTTTTTCTTTTTTCTTTTTCTTTTTTTTTCTTTTTTTCATTTCGAAGAATTATGCCCTTTATTCGAATTGCAGCTCCTTATTTGCATAGTAATATAGTTTCTAGCATTTGATCAATCAAAAAGTGGTTAAGCCAAGGGAATGGGGTGTAAGGCTAACAAGGGCTCACTAGGCGATGAGAAAGGGTAAATTAAAACGAAAGGGAAGGAAAAGGTTTAAAGCCTAATGCCTAAATCATTTTAAAGCACCTCGTTCTTAGTGTAGTCTCAAATTGTAAGCAAGCCACAAGTTCTAGATTCCTAAAATTCAAGATGACACTCTCAAGCAAAATAAATGAGCATAATATGAAGAATGCATGCTCAAGGCTCAAAGTCTCACAAAATTGGGCTAAGTTTGATTAAGCTAGGCGAGAAATCTAATCAACACAATCAAGAGTAATTAAAAGAGAATGTCAAGCTGTAGATTACCCATATCATTTGATTATCAAAAATGCTCCAATTCAATCACTCCTAAGTACTAGAGCAAGTACAATATGCTAGATAACATGTAATGGAAAGAAAAGTTCATCTCAAGTTTAATCAAAGTCAAACATATTATCAAACAAGCATAGGACAAGTGGTGTTGTTGCACCCTCCCCCCCCCCCACTTAAATGAATTGCCCCAATTTAGAAAGAGGGGTAAAGGGAACTCCCCGTAATCAACGACGATTGCGGCCACGTCCGCGGCCGCGCCCAGGATGTAGGTAAGAGAGGATTTCGGAAATGTTGTCTTCTAGTGCGTGGAGACGCGCAGCGAAATCCGGAACATCGTGAGAAGGCTGCTCTTGGGGAGGAGGGGATTTAGGGGCACGTGGGGCATTTCTGCGAGCGAAAACCCTCCTTGTCCTTGGCGTTAAAATTCCCAGTGGATTGAAGAAGGGCGCATCTGGTGGTCCATCAAGTAGTCCCATGGAGTCCAAGCAACGCTCATCTAAAGCATCCATAGAAAAAGCGTAAGTGAAATGCTCAATATTAAAGTGAGCTATTCTAGATGCAAGGTGAGTAATTAAAGGACCAAGGATTAAGGGACGATTATACCGAATGACGACTTTGAACTGGCGAGCTAACCAAAATCCTAAGTTTACCTTCCTACCCGAATGCATACACCAGAGGAAGAATAGTTCGGTCTTACTTAAAGTGGCAGAGGCATTGTTACGTCCAGAAAAATTGTAGGCAAGGAAACGATGAACATAACGGAGCCCGGGATCTTGAAGCGCAATAGCCTTGGTGGAACAAGGGTCGAAGACTATGTCTGTTTGTCCGGATAGCTCAAAATAAGTAGCATTTTCATCGAAATCTGCAGGAATCTCAAACAATGTTGTTAGATAATCGGAGTTTGTGACGTTAGTCACAAAACCCATGGCTAAATTAAACTCATTGACAGACATAGCAAAACTTTGACCACATAACCGAAATTTGATAATAGCAGGAGAGTCAGGCGTAATGTAACTAGTTTCGGCAAAAGAGAATGTTGAGTAGAATTCAAAAACCAACTCATAAAATGTTCCACATTTTATTTCAGAATAGGCAATCCATATGATAACATCAAAATAGTGTGCGACAGATTCAGAGATATTCAGATTAACAATAGTACGCTGGGGAATGAATTTGCAAACCCGAAAAAGGTCTATGTCTGATACTCTGAAATTGGTCGAGCTGATCGGAAGAAAAGATGAGGAATCCTTTGAGCTCTTCTTCTGCCGGGACGACATATTTACGCCCACGCCTATTTCTTTCAGGATTTTCTGTGCCGCCTCTGGGCGGAGAGGGAAAAGATGATGCACTATTCTGCTGGTCAGAGTGCTCGCCATGATGGTAGTTTGCAGAGGACTAGTGATCTTGATAGAAACCGTAATCGGCCGAGAAGTCTTCTGTGTATCCAAAAGAAGGGTGATACATTAGCAACGGTTGAGTTAAAATCGGGGTAGAATTTACCTCGGGGTGTTGCTCTGGTTCGGTAGAATGCATAGAAAATGAAGGGATTGTGGACTCCCTCTGTTGGGTATGAGATGGATGCTGCCGAGAGGGTGTGGACGAGTCCACAGTGGGCATCGAATAAAACGATGGCGACAGAGACTGTGGGGATGGTGGACAGCGGCTGGTGCTTGGGTCGGCGATGCTGTTGGAACGGTGCGAACGGTGGCTGACACTCGGGGAAGGAGGCAGAGGAACCACGGTAGTCTGGGGGATAGGATTTTCGGCCGACGGAGTGGTGGCTTGTCGTTGACGGCCTCCGCGGCGAGGAGGAGGTGCGGCGAAGGGTTCAGACTCGCTGCTAATCTCCATAAACTGGGGCGGTTGAAAACGACGCCGTCCGCCGATAACCATAGGTGGTTCTTGAGGGAGACGGCGGGCTTGTTGTCTTGTGCCGCGGCATTGTGGGCTGATGTCGGCGGGGTGAAAATCCGGTTGGGTGTTTGCGGCGGGGTGAGATTGCTAGGGTTTAGTGATGTTTGCGGAAAGGAAAGAAGAGGAAAAAGGGGGGGGGGGGGGGAAAGGCTGGATATGCGAAAGTGTAAATGGAAGGGTCGGGGCTATCGTGCACCGTTCATTAAGCGTGCTAAAATGCACCGCGTTTAATGAAACGGTGCACTTTGGCTGGGGAATGAAATTGCCCTGCTCCATTCGACAGAGAAGCCTGCAGTAGGAAAAAAAATTATGAATATACTGGAGCAAAGAGTAAAAATAAGAATAAAAAAATGAACCAATGGGTTGCCTCCCATTTAGCGCTTTGTTTATTGTCGTTAAGCTCGACCAATTCAATGCTCAGATTTTCGGTTTTTCGAGGATAATTTCCTCAATTCGTTCGATGGGTGCGCTTTCGAGGAACGGTTTGAGTCGCTGCCCATTTACTTTAAACTGTGCACCCGAGCTGTCTTCAATTTCCACGGCTCCATGAGGGAAGGTATTGACTACGGTAAACGGCCCGCTCCACTTAGACTTAAGTTTTCCTGCAAAAATTTTCAACTTCGAGTTAAATAGGAGAACCTTTTGTCCAATTGAAAAGGATTTAAATGAAATGTGTTTGTCATGAAACGCTTTAGTTTGTTCTTTATAACGCTGTGCGCTATCGTAAGCATTTCGGCGAATTTCCTCAAGTTCTTGGATGTGGAGTTTCCGTGTTTCGCCAATGGCTCTCATCTCCATATTACATTCTTTCACTGCCCAAAATGCTCTATGTTCAAGTTTGACCGGAAGATGACAAGGTTTACCAAAGACAAGGCGGTAAGGTGACATGCCGATAGGTCCTTTGTAGGCAGTCCTATAAGCCCATAACGCATCGATCAATTTCAAGCTCCAATCCTTTCGATTGGGTTTTACAATTTTCTCTAGGATTGTCTTAATTTCCATATTTGAAACCTCCGCTTGTCCGTTAGTTTGCGGGTGATAAGCCGTTGATATGCGTTGCGTCACGCCATATTTCCTCATCAAAGCTTCGATAATTCGATTGACGAAATGTGTTCCTCTATCACAAATGATCGCCCTTGGAGTACCAAACCAGGAAAAAATAAATTCACGCAAAAAATTAGTCGTGGTTCTTGCATCATTTTCATGGGTGGCTTTCGTCTTAACCCATTTCGAAACGTAATCGACCGTTAAAATAATATAAAGATTTCCATAGGATGAAATAAAAGGTCCCATATAGTCGAGTCCCCACACGTCGAATACTTCACATATATGAATTGGATTTAATGGCATTTTGCTTCGACGGCTTAGATTCCCAACCCGTTGGCATCTGTCACATGATTTGCAGAAATCGTAAGTATCTTTAAATAAAGTAGGCCAAAAGAACCCGCACTCAAGGATTTTGTGCGCAGTTCGTTTAGGGCCAAAATGCCCGCCACAAGCGTAAGAATGACAAAATTTAAGTATAGAAGTTACCTCGCTATTACTTACGTAACGACGAATTATTTGATCAGAACACAATTTCCACAAATATGGATCATCCCATATATAATATCTAGCATCTCTTTTAATACGTTTAACCGCGGATTGAGACAAATTGTTAGGGACCTTACCAGTGGCTAAGAAATTCGCCAAATCGGCAAACCAAGGGAATGTTACCTTAACTTCCATTAGCGATTCATCCGGGAATTCATCTCGTAGAGGGAGTTCGATCGGTGATGTCACTAAACGACTTAGGTGATCCGCCACCAAATTCTCGCTGCCCTTCTTGTATTTGATTTGGATGTCAAACTCTTGTAACAAGAGTATCCATCTAATCAAACGAGGTTTCGCGTCCTTTTTGTTGATCAAGTATTTCAATGCTGCATGATCAGAAAAAATGAGAATTTTAGTTCCTAATAAATAAGGGTGAAACTTATCTAATGTAAAAAAGACAACAAAAAGCTCCTTTTCTGTTGTAGAATAATTTCGCTGTGCCGAATCAAGAGTTCTAGAGGCATAAGCGATAACATGCGGTCCGTCTTTGGATCTTTGTCCAAGCACTGCGCCTACACTTAGATCGGAGGCATCGCACATGATCTCGAAGGGTAGCGACCAATCCGGGGGCTGCACAATTGGGGCGGAAATAAGTCGTGCTTTTAGTTCATCAAACGATTCTCTACAAGCTTTGTCTACATCGAATGGTGCATCTTTTTGTAATATGCGACAAAGTGGTTGTGCGAGCTTAGAGAAATCTTTTATGAAGCGTCGATAGAATCCTGCATGACCAAGAAAACTTCGAATTTCCCTCACCGAAGTGGGGTATGGAAGTGAGCGAATAACGTCTACTTTAGCTTTATCAACGGCTATACCTTGGGCAGAAACCACATGACCGAGAACTAAACCCTTACTTACCATAAAGTGACACTTCTCATAATTTAAAACTAAATTATACTCAATGCATCGATTAAGCACGTATGAAAGATTAGAGAGACATTTAGAAAATGAATCGCCGTAAACGGTGAAATCATCCATAAATACCTCTATACCTCGCTCAATGTGATCGGAAAAGATGCTTAGCATGCAACGTTGGAAAGTGGCTGGAGCGTTGCATAGTCCGAAAGGCATTCGCCTATATGCAAATGTGCCAAATGGATAAGTAAACGTAGTTTTTTCTTGATCTTCGGGTGCTACGGGTACCTAAAAAAATCCAGAGAATCCGTCAAGACAACAATAATGTGTTTTTCCAGCAAGTCTTTCGATCATTTGATCGATGAACGGTAAAGGGAAATGGTCTTTTTGAGTTTGGGAATTAAGTTTCCTGTAATCGATACACATTCGCCATCCATTTTGAACTCTTTTTGGAACCTTTTCACCTTCATCATTTTCGACAACAGTTATTCCCATTTTCTTAGGCACAACATGAATTGGACTAACCCACTTACTGTCAGAAATTGCGTAGATGATATCGGCATCTAGCAATTTTTGCATTTCTTGTCTTACCACATCCATCATCGGTGGGTTCAGTCGACGTTGTCCCTCTCGGATAGGTTTTGCCCCATCCTCCACTTTTATTTTGTGCATGCACGTGGAAGGACTTAAGCCTTTGATATCGGCTAATGTCCATCCGATTGCCTCTTTATGGATGCTCAGCGTAGCAATTAACTCCTCCTCCTGTTGTGACGACAATTCGCTTGATATGATGACGGGTAGAGTTTCTTTATCGCCTAAATATGCATATTTCAAGTGTGGTGGGAGTTGTTTCAATTCTAGCTGAGGTGCCTGCAAAATTGAGGGAAGAGGTTTAGATTGTGATGGAGTTAATCGAATTTCAGAAATTAAAGAGAGAGTAGAGATTGTTTCGCCTAAGTTGTCATCGTTGAGATCTTCCAATTCCCTACAAAAGTCATGAAATAAATCAGTTCCGATAAAGTCATTAGCCAAAGGATCTATAATATCAATGAAATTAAGGCTTTCGACAGAATCATGATATTTCATAGCTTTATACACATCAAACTTCACTACCTCTCCATCAAACTCCATGGTTAAAATGCCATTACGAACATCAATTTTTGTGTGTGCGGTTGATAGAAAAGGACGTCCAAGCAAAATTTCAGACCCATTATTGCTATGATCATTCTCTATATCAATAATATAAAAATCGGCGGGAAAAATGAGATTATTTACCTTAACCAGAATATTTTCCAATACCCCTTCGGGATATATAATCGACCTATCAGCCAATTGTACTGTTACCTTAGTTTCCTTCAGTGGATCATTTGAGATTTTTCTATAAACATTTAAAGGCATGACATTGATGGAGGCACCCAAATCGCACATAGCTCTTTTGATTCCAACATTCCCAATTTTACAGGGGATCGCAAACATACCTTGATCCTTGTATTTTGGTGGCAGCGGTCTTTAAAAAATGGCTGAAATATTCTCGCCAAGATTAACTCTCTCGTTTCCCGATAACTTTCTTCGGTTTGTACATAGGTCTTTCAAAAACTTTGTGTATTTAGGAACCTTCCTAATAACATCCAAGAGTGGAATGTTAATTTCCACCTTTTTGAACACCTCCATTATTTCCTTTTCTTCCTCCTTCTTGTCCCTTTTTGCTAGTCTTCCTGGAAAAGGCGGAACAGGTTCCTAAGTAGAAACAGGAATTTTAGATTTGATGTTACCTGAAGTGGAAGGAGACTTGTCTTTTTGGTGTTCCGAGGAGCTTTCGGATTTTTGCTCGTCCTTCTTTGGCGGTTCAGGTGTTATCACGGTTCCGCTTCGCAAAGTGATTTCGCTCACATTTTCCCTTGGATTGACTTCGGTTTGTGATGGCAATTTTCCTTGAGATTCTAGTCGCTCTATTGTTTGAGCTAATTGGCTAACTTGTTTGTCTAGTTCCTGAAGGTGAGATTGCGTTTGGTTTTGGAACTTCTCTTGTGAAACGGCTAACCTCTCAACAATAGATTCAAGGGAAGATTTCTGGGGGGTTTGATTTTGGTAGGGAGGTTGTCTAGTTTGGAAATTTGGATTCCTATTACCATAGCTAAGGTTAGGATGATCTCTCCACCCGGGGTTGAATGTGTTGCTTTGCGGATTGTAGGGTCTTTGGGGAGGTCCGGGAAAATTGTGTAAGGCGTTGACTTGGGCATTAGTCGTTTTCCTCAGCATTGGGCATAAATCGGTTGCGTGATCTTGCATAGTACAAATCCCGCACGCCTTAGCAACTTCTATTTCTCCTGAAACAAGTGAATACACAATATTAGTCAAATTATCAATCTTATTTTCTAATGTAATTGTGCTTACTGTGTGAACCCGTCGACTGGGTTCACTTGCAGAACCAAACTGCTGCGAATTTGCAGCCATTGTGGAGATTAATGTTCTCGCTGCAGTAGGAGTCATGTTGACGAGCGCGCCACCGCTTGCTGCATCTACCATCTTTTTGTCCATCGGTAACATTCCTTCGTATAAGTATTGAAGGAGTGTCTGTTCGGATAAGCCATGTTGCGGACAGCTTGCGCATAGCTTCTTGAACCTTTCCCAATAATCATATAGGGATTCGTCGTGCATTTTTTGGATGCCCAATATGTTTCGCCTAATTTCTGTCGCTTTTGCTGCAGGGAAATAGCTATCAAGAAAAACACGAGAAAGGCCAGACCATGTATTAATCGAATTCGGAGGCAAATAAAATAACCACTCTTTAGCCGTTCCGGCTAAGGAAAAAGGAAAAGCCCTTAGTTTTATTTGGTCCTCCGAGACCCCTTGTGGTTTCATGCTGCTGCACACCATATGGAATTCGGCAAGATGCTTGTGTGGGCTTTCAGTAGGTAAGCCGTTAAAGGTAGGGAGTAGATGAATTAATCCTGTTTTGAGCTGAAAGGGAGTGTCGCCTTGAGGAAAAGCGATGCAAAGGGGTTGTTGCACAGTAGGGGCTGCGTTCAGCTCTCGAATTGTTTGGTCCACCATTGTTTCTGGTTCCTGTGTAGGTTCTTCGATTGGTGTTGTTTCGGAAGTGGATTCTTGTTCGGGTCGTCGTGTGCTTTGTTGTTTCTTTTGTCGAAGTGTTTCACTGTGAGTTCTACGAGCGCTTGCTTCAATTTCCGGGTTGTATGGAGCTAAAATACCCGGGTTCTTCCTGGTCATAAAATAAAACAAAAATCAGTCAAGAATTGCCGAAAACAAATCTCTCCGGCAACAGCGCCAATTTTGACAAGTCGTCGTTTAACCGGTAAAAAATAAATATATATTTAACCTCTTTCAACAATGAACAAAATAAAGAAATTGAATAGATATAGGGAAAGATGGTCGATCCGCAGGGAGATTAGCTGGAATTGTTGACTTGAATTTGTCGAATCTGAATTCCCAGGAATATCTGTAAAAGCAAAGAAATAAAAGAAGGGGGTGATATGATTTTTGGTGAAGTAATTAAATAAAGAAAAAGAACTAAAAGTAGTAAGAAAAACCAAGTGTGCAAATCAGCCTCGAACTAGCTCCTTCAATTCTTTCGATCATTGAAATAGATTTTTATTTCGGGGATCATGTCGGTTACAGTCTACGAGGCCCAACCCGTCGTAACTTGTTCTTCTCTTGAGTAACCAATCCTCCCAAGTCTATCTTCGAAAGACGGTTCTTAAATAAATCAACAACGTCTATCACCGTTAAAGTATTTAGAAATAAGCAGGAAAAACCCGACTCAGAAATTGTCTAAAAATAGAATCGCTTCTGATTTTATCTTTCCTTAGCGGACCGCCGCTAAGAGTGTTCATAGGAAGTCGAAATTTGCCACATGCCGATCCTTCCTCCCAACTGTGTTTTTAAGCGAATTCAGACCAAAGGGCCCTTTTTGATATGAAAAACGGTTAAAAACTTTTAGTAAGGCCGATTGCCAAACTATCTAAGCAGAAAGATAAAAATGATTTCCCCAAAAGAATTTAAGCAAGTTCAATTCTCACGAATCGAATTGACTTGGCTGGTTCTTGGCTTAAAGGATTTAGCTAAGCATGATATTGATTATCATACTTAACTTGATTTTAGAAAAACAATTGAATAACATAAAATAAATGAAAACAAGAAATTAAAGGAAAATGAACTTGGATTTAAAGCTAGAAATGTTTACAAAGATAAAAAGACTCAAAACTAGAAGATGATCCTAAGCCTTCACCAAAGGTTGGTATTTATAGGCTTAGATTTACAAAGATAAGAGATAAGAAATAATAATTCAAATTCAAATGTTGATTAAAATTCAAAATAAAACTAATATGGATAAAAGCTGATAATCTGATCGGATTCTTCTTCCGGAACATTCCAGGATCTTCTAGAAGTTGCCACGTCACTGCCATGTCACTGCCACGTCAGACGCGTCGTGCCTGGTGTCGTGCCCATGATGCCAGTCATGACAGGATAAAAAACTGCAGAAATGCTCTATTTTCACTGTTATTTCCAGAATTGGACCTCTGCACAAAATGTAATGAAAACACTATGTATTAAGCAGCAAGAAGTCACAATAATTAGAAAAGTAGCAAGTGAAACATGACAAATTTGAGAACTCATCAAGAGGTTATATATTCACATACCCACCCAATCATCAAAGAAGGCATCTCCAAAGCTTCTAGAATCGAAAGAATGAACCCATACTCCACCGAGTCAAAAGTCTTTAGTAGATCAATTTTCAGAGTACATCGTGGGGGAAAGGGTATTTTTACTGTAGCCTTTGACCAATTCTTGTGCCATCAAAGTATTATCAATGATTGATCTCCCCGGAATAAATGCACTCTGATTGGTAGACACAATCTCAGACAAAAAAGGCTTCAGCCTATTTATAATAATTCGAGTGATGTATTTGTATACCACAATACAATAAGATATGGGCCTAAATTCTCTCATGTGACTAGGATAAGGAACCTTAGGCACCAAGGTCAAAGTAGTGGCATTAAAACTAGAAAACATATGAGAGTGAGTGAAGAAGTAACTCACAGCAGAGATCAAGTCCTCCCCCTCGATGTCCTAGACAACCTTGAAAAAAATGGGAGGTAAAGCCTGGTCCATGAGCCTTGTTAGAATTTTGAGCAAACATAGGGGCTTTAATCTCCTATTGTTGAGTGGATCAATGGATTGATCAAAGCCAAGAGGGGGTGAATTGGGTTTTTAAAAATTGTTGGAGTAAATAGAATGGCTAAAAATGAAGAACAAGGAATTTTAGAATGGTTCAAGTTCCAAATTAACTCTACATCCACTACCTTAGCTACCACTAAGGATTTCCAACAATCAACTAATTGTTCTTCCCATTTTCAAAGCTTAGGAGGTAACCTTTACAATACTGGTCAAATTTTCTACCCAAAATTTGACCAAACCCTCACAACAGTACAAAGAAGGATTAAAGGCAAGAAAGATATCTCTCAATACAAGATTGCCCCTTTAAGTACAAACACTCAACCCAAATTTGATAACAAGATCAGAATTGAACACTACACAATTTGGGGTTTTACAAGAGATTGGAAAATAAACCTTTTGAGCTTGGATTTTTGCTATGATGTTTTTCTTTGATGCAATTGTTGTTGCTGGTCTTCAATTAGCTTCAATTTATACATTCTCTATCAATTCTAGCCATTTGGGTGGTTAGGGTTTGATTATAGCCGTTGGGACCCTCTCTTTCCACCATAAATGCACTTCTGTAGCTTACCGTATTGGTACACGAGGACCCGTATCGATACCCGTCTCAAAACAGAAAGAGATGTTGCACAATAACAAGAGGGCATATCGATACGCGTGTAAGCGTATCGATACGAGATAGAGACCATTTCGATACGGGGAACATCCGTATCGATGCAATTAATTCAACATAGCTCACTAGAAGTTTCTGTATCGATACGACAAGGAGCGTATCTGTACGAGACAACCACCACTTTAAATTTTGGTTACCTAACAACTAACACCAACGATCGAAAACATTAAAGGCTTTCGATTTTAAAATTCCATAAAATCCGTATCAATACAGGTGGAACCGTATCGGTACGCCATTCAAACTTCTTCTGTTTTTACAGCGGGAGCGTATCGAAACGCGTTTTTCTAGTAGCCAACTTTGTAAAAAAGGTATCGATACGGCTGGAAGTGTATCGATACGCCTGGACGTTTTTCAATACTTTGACCTTGGAACACTTAGAAAATATTTAGAGTTTAAGTTTTTCAAACCAGATTAAAGCCTTGGTGATTTATAAATCATTTGAGGGACTTTGAAATCTATTTCAAGTTTTAAATTTAATCCTTAACATACTTTATTATATCAAAATCAAACATAGGTTTTACACCTCTCTAGTTAGGGATGTAAAAACAGGTCAACAGTTGGGTTTCAGGTCAGGCTCTGTCAGGTCAGGTCAAATCGGTTACAGGTCATTTCAGGTCGTTTTTTGTTTTGACTCGATTCGGTTCGGGTTCGAGTTCATTTCGGGTCGGGTTCATTTCAGGTCGGGTTCATTTCAGGACGTGTTCAATTCAGGTCGGGTTCATTTCGGGTCGGATTCATTTCAGGTCGGTTCATTTCAAGTCGGGCCAAAACGGTTAATTGACGGGTTAATTTCGGTTTGGGTTGATTTCAGGTCGGTTTCATTTCAGGTCGGTTTCGTTTCAGGTCGGGTTCATTTCAGTTCGGGTAATTTCAGGTTGGTTTCCTTTCAGGTCAGGTTCATTCGGGTTTAGGGTTTATTGTGTAGGGATTAGGATTTAACATATATAATATTAATATATTATATGTACATTACATACATATAATAATTATGGTTTAGTGTTTTGGGGGTTTAGGGTTTGGGTGTAGGGGTAGGGTTTATACATTGGTACATACGTACATATACACTTACGTACATTATACACATGTTTATATGGTTTAAGGTTTATGATTTAGGGATTATGGTTTGGGATTAAGGGTTAAAGGTTTAGTGATTCATGTTCCTACATACATACATACATACATACATACATACATACATACATACATACATACATACATACATACATACATACATACATACATACATACATACATACATACATACATACATACATACATACATACATACATACATACATACATACATACATACATACATACATACATACATACATACATACATACATACATACATACATACATACATACATACATACATACATACATACATACATACATACATACATACATACATACATACATACATACATACATACATACATACATACATACATACATACATACATACATACATACATACATACATACATACATACATACATACATACATACATACATACATACATACATACATACATACATACATACATACATACATACATACATACATACATACATACATACATACATACATACATACATACATACATACATACATACATACATACATACATACATACATACATACATACATACATACATACATACATACATACATACATACATACATACATACATACATACATACATACATACATACATACATACATACATACATACATACATACATACATACATACATACATACATACATACATACATACATACATACATACATACATACATACATACATACATACATACATACATACATACATACATACATACATACATACATACATACATACATACATACATACATACATACATACATACATACATACATACATACATACATACATACATACATACATACATACATACATACATACATACATACATACATACATACATACATACATACATACATACATACATACATACATACATACATACATACATACATACATACATACATACATACATACATACATACATACATACATACATACATACATACATACATACATACATACATACATACATACATACATACATACATACATACATACATACATACATACATACATACATACATACATACATACATACATACATACATACATACATACATACATACATACATACATACATACATACATACATACATACATACATACATACATACATACATACATACATACATACATACATACATACATACATACATACATACATACATACATACATACATACATACATACATACATACATACATACATACATACATACATACATACATACATACATACATACATACATACATACATACATACATACATACATACATACATACATACATACATACATACATACATACATACATACATACATACATACATACATACATACATACATACATACATACATACATACATACATACATACATACATACATACATACATACATACATACATACATACATACATACATACATACATACATACATACATACATACATACATACATACATACATACATACATACATACATACATACATACATACATACATACATACATACATACATACATACATACATACATACATACATACATACATACATACATACATACATACATACATACATACATACATACATACATACATACATACATACATACATACATACATACATACATACATACATACATACATACATACATACATACATACATACATACATACATACATACATACATACATACATACATACATACATACATACATACATACATACATACATACATACATACATACATACATACATACATACATACATACATACATACATACATACATACATACATACATACATACATACATACATACATACATACATACATACATACATACATACATACATACATACATACATACATACATACATACATACATACATACATACATACATACATACATACATACATACATACATACATACATACATACATACATACATACATACATACATACATACATACATACATACATACATACATACATACATACATACATACATACATACATACATACATACATACATACATACATACATACATACATACATACATACATACATACATACATACATACATACATACATACATACATACATACATACATACATACATACATACATACATACATACATACATACATACATACATACATACATACATACATACATACATACATACATACATACATACATACATACATACATACATACATACATACATACATACATACATACATACATACATACATACATACATACATACATACATACATACATACATACATACATACATACATACATACATACATACATACATACATACATACATACATACATACATACATACATACATACATACATACATACATACATACATACATAGCACAAAAATGAATTAGGGTTAGGGTTTAGGGTTTATACATTGATACATACATACTTTCAATCATTATACATATATACAAAACATACATGGATTAAGGTTTAAGGTTTATGGATTAAGGATTATGGTTTATGGTGTAGGGATTAGGGTTTAACTTTTAGGGTTCATAAATTGATACATACATATTTACATGCATTATATATATGGATTAGGGTTTTTATTTTTGGGGTTTAGGGTTCATAAATTGATACATACATCTATACATACATATTTACATGCATTATATATACACATACATATATGGATTAAGGTTTTATTTTTAGGGTTTAGGGTTTAGGGTTCATAAATTGATACATACATCTATAACTACATACTTACATGCATTATATATATAGATTAGGGTTTTTATTTTTAGGGTTGGGGGTTTAGGGTTCATAAATTGATACATACATATATACATACATACTTACACGTGTTATATATATACACATACATGGATTAGGGTTTTTATTTTTAGGGTTTAGGATTTATGGTTTAGTTTTTAGGGTTTATACATACATAAATACATTTTACATACATATATATATACTAATATTATATATATATATATTCTAAAATAAAACTCTAATCAAAACCTTAAACCCTAAACCAAAAATGAAACCTAAACCCATAACCCTAATTCGAAACATTAAACTAAAACAAAACCATAAAACCATAAAAAAGAGACCCTAAACGCTAGACCCATAAAAAGAAACCCTAAACCTATAACAGGAAAACCCATAATAAAGTCAATAAAAAGTAAACCCATAATCCCTAGCACTAAACCCTAAAGGTAAGCTTAGTTCACTAATAATGAAACCTAAACCCCAAACCCTAATTCAAAACACTAAAATAAAACAAAAATCTTAAACCCATAAAAACCCTAAACTCTAAACCCATAAAAAGAAAACCTAAAATAAAAGCAATTAAAAGTAAACCCCTAAACCCTAACAATAAACCTTAGACACTAAACCCTAAAGGTAAACTTTGTTCACTAATAATGAAACCTAAACCCCAAACCCTAATTCAAAACACTAAACTAAAACGAAAACCCTAAACTAATAAAAAGAAACCCTAAACCCATAAAAACCATAGAACACTAAACCCTAAAAACCTTAAAACCTAAACATTTTAAACTAAACCATAATTCAAAATACTAAACCATAATCCCTAAATAAAAACACTAAAACACTAAACCCTAAAATTGAAACCATAATCAAAACAATAACTCTAAACCCTAAACAATAACATTGAACCCTAAACACTAACACTAAAACTAAAACATTAAGACCATAATAAGAAATCCTAAACCCTAAAACATTAAACCCTAAACCTTAAAACAAAACACTAATTCAAAATCCTAAACTCTAAACCATAAATAATAAAACATTAAACCCATAAACTCTAAAATTAAAACCATAATCAAAATAATAACACTAAACATAAACCCTAAATTCTAAAAATAAAACATTAAATTAAAACAAATTAAAATCCAAACCCTTAAATTAAAAAGTGAGAAAAGCGTAATATATTTTGGCGCAATTGAATTTTCAGGAATAAACCGGCGCGCTCAAAAAATGAAAAAAAAACGCCTGAATTTAGCGTCTCCCGCCAACTCCGCCAGTTATAATTCTTCCCGCGTTTCTCATTTTTCATTAAAACAAAACTAACAAAGTCTTAGTTCTGTCTGCAGAAATACAGAATCATAAAAGAATAAAAGAAAATACAATTACGGTTTCGTGGCCAATATGGATCTGTCAGATATAGCGAGAAAGCTTGGTCTCTCACAACACAAGATGCTGATCCGAAAAGCGGCGGAGCTCCGTCGCCTCTGCTATGTTCAGTTCGATTCCTCCATTATCGGTGTCGTAAGTACTTTCTCCTCTAGTCATTTATTACTTTAACCACATTGAAGTTCAAGTTCGAGGTGTTAATCCATTATTTTCTCTTCCTCTTGTGTCCTGTTTGTAGGGAGAGGTTTGTAAAGTTGTAATATGCTTAGAAATTGCTGCTACAAGGTAAGATGCGTCAACTTCGTTTTTGAATGCATTCTAAATTTTTTGATTAGGGTTCTTTTTTAATGTGTAATGGTTATGGTATTTGTAGGTTTGGGGAGGTTATATTCGAGCGGCAGAAAGCTGTCAAGTTAAGTGGAATGTCAGAAAAGCCTTACATTAGATCTTTCAATTCATTGCAGAACGGTCTGAATATCAAGTGGGTTTCTCCTACTGTTCTTCTTTTATATTATCTTCATTGTGAATCTGAGTTATTACTGTACTCAGATTTTGACTAATTTTGGGAGAAATTGATGTTTTAGAACAGCACTGGATATTAAAGAACTGGAAATTCAATTTGGATGTGTTAAGCTCATTCCTTTTGTAAAGAAGGGTTTATCTCTGAAAGACCCTTTTTCATACAGTCTTTTATTTTTAGTTTATTAAGTTATGTTTCCTTGGCACTCATGTGTTTACAATAATGCCTATCCGTGACATTTTTCGTTTGATCATTGGGTGAAATTTTACGTTCTTATACCATTCTTTGAATTGTTTGAGTGATATAATTGATGTTCATGTCAGCTACAAGGACCGGTTTGTGGGCTTGTGGTGTCGCTGCCTTCTTCCAAGCAGGCGAGTGCAGATTTCACCAGGCCAGTGTTCACTGCTGTGGCATTTTACTTATGTGCAAAAAAGCATAAGGTAAAGCACACACAATCAGACTTTTAAATTGCTTTACTCCTCCGTTCTAGTTGTTTTTGACATAAATTCTCTACTTTACAGTTGAAGATTGACAAGGATAGATTGATTGAAGTTTGTGGAATCTCTGAATCTGAGTTTTCCTATGTAAGTAACATGTTTTTTTCTTGCACAGAATCTATCAGTTAATTTATAAATGTTTAGTGCCCTGAGCATTTATTTGAAAACTTCCAATACATGTCTCTACCTCCATGAAAGATTTGTGCCATGATGTGTTTGAAATCTCAAATGAGATAAAAGATCCCATAGATGATACAGAAAGTAGTTTTCCATCACTGGAGGTTCTGAAAATAAGTGAGACACCATGTTTGGAGGAATGAACAACAGATAATGGTAGAAAACACTTTCCTCTCTTAATTTCATTAACTATCTATAATTGTCCTAAGTTGGTTAAACTGCCAATGCTCCAATCTCTAGAAAAGCTTCATATTAGAGGAACTAGTGTTACTTTCTTCAAATCTTTGATGATAAATGTCACTGTCGTTACATCTCTTTAGATTGGTGAATTCCCTGAGTTGCCGGAGGGACTACATCAAAATCAAAACCACCTTGAGGGATTGACAATTGATAAAATTAGTGGAAAGCCTCCAACTAATCTGCTGGACTCCCTCAAAAAAATGTTTCTTCAAGATTGGTCACCTGCAAGACTGCAAAACCTTAGCTCTTTAGAAACTTTGAGTTTATGGCATTGTAACAGCCTCGTTTCCCTTCCAGTAAATGAATTACAAGGCTTATCTTCCTTGTCTTCACTGGAGATTTAGATGTTGCAAGAAATTAGGGTGTTTATTGAGGGAGTGCGATATTTGACTTCACTCCGAAACTTGTATATCGATGATTGCCAGAATTAAACTCATTGTGCAGAAATTAGGCATGTATTTGTTGTTTGGGCTCATCTGCTGATGTTCAGAATTAAACTCATTTTTGTAATATCAATATTTTGAGTTGTTTAATAACCAGCCTTGTTATCTTTAATAACCTGTTAATAATAGTTTTTCCTGATATGAATTTTGGATTTAGTTTAATTCATTCATATTTTCCCGATATGCATTTTGGATTTTGTTTAGTTCATTCATATTTTCCTGATATGTATTTTAGATTTTGTTTAATTCATTCATATAGTACTTTTTATAGGCCACTGTCGGTCCACAATGTGAGGAGAAAACGAGAGACCATTGTGCCGTTTTCATCTTTTTTATTTTCGCCTTTATTAGCAACATAAATTTGTGTAAAATAATTAAAAATTACGGTATTATAATATAACTATGAATTTAAAATATTAAAAACGGTTAACCTTCTAAGATTTAGTTTTTATCAAATCAACAATTAATTTTTAATCTTTTGTAATAAAATTTGATCAAGTTAAATTAATTAAATAAAAAGAACAATAGATATACAATTTATTAACACTTAACATTATTTATTATTAACTTAAAAGAAATTTTTTTACTTATCATTATCCTAAAAGTTAATTTACTAAGTATATATGTATCACCTAAAAATTAATTTACTAAATATATATGTATCACCTAAAAATTAATTTACTAAATATATATGTATCACCTAAAAGTTAATTTATTAAGTATATAGAATTTATTAACACTTAATTTTTACTAAGTATATATGTATCATTTAAAAGTTAATTTACTTAGCATTAACCTAAAAGATAACTTTTACTGAGTATAAAAAATTATTTATTATTTTTAATTTATTTTAAAATTTTAAATTCATCAAATAATAACTTCTTCAAATGTCAGGTAATTATCATTATCAACAAGCCAGCTTAATATCAGTTCAGGTCAAGAACAGGTCGGGTTCAAAACAGGTTGGGTTCAAAACAGGTCGGGTTCAAAACAGGTTGGGTTCAAAACAGGTCGGGTTCAAAACAGGTCGGGTCCAAACAGGTCAGGTTAAATCGGTTATCTGGCAGGTCAATCTCGGGTTCGGGTTCGTTTCGGTCGGGTGCAGGTCGGGTTCGGTTACTACAGTAACATGTCAAATTCGGGTTCAGGTTCACTTCGGTCGGGTGCAGTTCGGGTTTGGTTTCTACAGTAACAGGTTAAATTCGGGTTCAGGTTCATTTCGGTCGGGTGCAAGTCATTGAATTCTCGGGTCAAACCAGGTTCTGACTCGATCGAGTTTCAGGCAGGTTACCAGGTCGGGTGAGTTTTTCACACCCCTATCTCTAGTTACCCTAGCTTGGAGAACCTGTTTTGCTTCCTCAGTTAAAGTATGCCCTATTAGCTCCTTTAATATGGTTACAGGACAACCAGTAACAGATTCATTTCGTGAACCTAGAAGCTTCTTGAAAAAACTGATAGCTTCCGCATATATCTGATCAACATCCTCAATCTATTGTCCTTGGTCATTTGTAATAACTCGAATAGCCTGTCGATTTTGCTTGATTGCAATCATGGAATGGAAAAAAACGAGAATTCTAGTCTCCCTATTGTATCCACAAAGCACGAGATTTCTGTCGAAGGAAACTCTCTCCAGCAGCAAGCAAAACTTTTAACTCTTAGTAAACAACTTGTTCCCTGATTAAATCCTCCCTCAAATGAGTTCTAAATAAATTCGCAAGCTAACTCTAGTTTCAATGAGGCAAACAAGGTGAATATTTAAAGAGAGAATTCTATCGACTACATGTTTTTGTTTTTTAGGGCTATTAACCCCCCTAGTATTCTAAAATAAAATATTCTGCTTACCCTTCTCACCCTTCTTTTGACCCTGCTTTGTATTTGCCTTAGGTTGCTTCAAGCTTTGCATCAACTCAGCAACTCCCTTTGAAGCTTTTCGGACCAGTTTGGGCTCTGATAAAACAACAAACTGATTTGGGCACTCGCTATATAACTCAGACCAATACCCGTGAATAATTCCAAAGGAACTCGACTGAGATGCACCCAAATCGGTAAGTTCTCCATGTTGAACTTCAGTGATTTCAGGTTAGGTTGCCATTTCCTCAAGATAACCGGCATATTTTGGATGTGCCATGGTCCATTAGCAAGGACCCAATCACGATCATCAATGGAAGGGATGTGCACCAATAAAAGATTATCGCCCGCATGGTTAACCTCAATATTTCCAAATTTCCCCAAATCATCTTAACATACCTCACCAATTAATTAGGATATTTAATTATAATTACACTAGTTTAAGCTTTTAATTAATTCTAAGAAAAAAATATTTCGAATTTGTGTTATTTCAAATCATTCGTTTAAATGTAATTCATGTGTGAATGATTTAGAATAAAAGTCATTTAAATTCAATATTCATAAATTTTAGGTTAAAGGGGTATTTGTGTCCCTGAGTTCGACCCAAAAAATCAATTTCGTCCTTTGTCGAAAAACGCACTCAGTGTGGCCCCTCAGTTCGTGAAATTGATCAAATTGACCCTTTGACCGACGTTGACCGTTACGGTGATGACGTGGTGATCCACGATGCTGATGTGGCGGTCCATGGTGCTGACGTGGCAGAAAGGGGCTGAATTAATTATTTTAACCGAATTCGAGTGCATAATTGATTTTTTATCAAGTTCAGGGGTATAATTGATTTTAATTAAAAGTTTGATAACTTATTTAATATTTAAGTTGAAAAATAAGAATTTATAAAATTATTAAAATTTTAAAAATATTAAAACTAGATAAATAATTTTATTAAGTGAGGATAATTTAAAAAAAGCAAAGCTAAGAATCTTAAAAAAATCAAAATATTCTTGAGTTTTTTTATAAAATCCATAAAGCTATTAAAAATAAATAAAATATTTTAATAATTACTGAAAATAAAAATTTAAAATTATTAGAAATTTTATAAAATGAAATTTAATGTAAAAATTTAATAAATAAAAAAATATTTATTAAGTTAAAAAATTGAACACTTTTATTTAAATAGCCTTCGACTTCGTCAGTCTGAGTATTACCATTTGTTAAAAAAATACAATAGAATCAATATTTTATTAGAGTAACAATAAAACTTAAATTTTCTTTCGCTTTTCTACATTAAATTGATGCTCAGTAATATTTGATTTAGAACAACCAAAGAGAAATCAGGTCTTATTACTACTCTAATACGAGGATATATCAATTGAAAATATGTTCAAGGAACATTAGTACACTTAGTATAATGAGAAACAGTCGAAGTCTTCTCTAATGGTTTATAAATATTTATAATTTTTTATATTTATAACTTTAATTATTTTACTTATTTTTTTAACTCATTATGGTGTTTTTATTTTTTAATATTTGATGAATATTTAAATATTATTTAAATATTAATATTTTTTATGTTTTCAACTTAAATATTAAGTAAGTTATCGAACTTTCAATTAAAAAATCAGTTATGACCTTGAATTCGGTAAAAAAAATCAATTATGCCCTCGAATTTTGTTAAAATAGTCAATTTAGCCCCCTCTGCCATGTCAACATCCCACGTGTACTACCACGTCAGCATTGTGGACCACCACATCATCATCTTGGACCGCCACGTCATTACTGTTAACTGCCACGTCAGCACCGTAAAGGTCAACATCAGTCAAAGGGTCAATTTGATCGATTTCGCGAACTAGGGGCCACATTGAGTGCGTTTTTCGGCGAGGGGTGATGTGTAGCTAGTTTAGTCAATATTTTCATGCTAATTATGCTTAATTGGTCGCTTTGTGATAAAGAATTGTGGCTCATTACGTGATTTACTGTGCAGGACCTCGCTGCTGCGAAATATTACGAAAAAGGTCGAAATCTGCAATTTTTCTAGATTCATGGTCGTGTTAGTGGGCATGAATGCGCTGACTCGGTGATACATCAGCGGATGACATCAGCAGCACGGGATGATGATGTCAGCAACAATGATGATCAGATGATGACGTGGCGGCAGAAGTGAAAGCTTATCAGGATATTCCGATAGCTTATCGAATTCGGGATGATAGCTTATCGACCAGGATTTGAGATTTATCTATTTTATTTATTTAAATATTTTTTAAGAATTACCTCTTAGGATTTATCTTTTTTAATTTAAATTTATTATCTCTTTTCTTATCTATTAGTATTTTTAGAGTTTTTGAGGACTATAAATACCCCATCGAGGTAAGCCTCAAAGCATCTCATCATTTGTTCACTTGTTTTCACTTGAGTTTTTTAAAATTTCTTTTCTCTTTCAGTTTTTATTTTCTATAATTTATTCTTTTTTGAATATGATGTTAAGCATGATTAATTCAATAATCATGCAAAGCTAAATTTTTCATAGCCAAAGGCAGAATGAAAAGCGCTTAAAAAACATCGGGTTTTACTTGTCTCTATTTTCAAAAGCTAAACTTCAAACCAAAACGATTTTCGAAACAAAAGATTGACTTTATTCGAAATATAGTTTTCAGTTAATATGTGGGAGGAATGATCGACTATTGAAGCACATTCGACTTTCTAGGAACATACTTAGTAAATTGATTACTAAGGGAAAATTGAGATAAAAGAACTTGGTCTACAACATTGTTGTTGATTAAGATCAAGTTCGAATATCGATATCAAAGATAGAACTTAGGTATTCGGTATACAAAGTGAAGTCTCAAGGATTGAACCTTGTGGACAAGTAATCGACGTAAATCCTTGTGAAAATCTATTTCCAATGATCTAAAGAAACTGAGTCAAAGCGAAAGCCTAAGGCTAGTTTTTAGATATTAAATTTATTTACAACTATTTCAACCACTATTTTATTTATTACCTTTCTTAAGTTTCTTAGTCCATGTGGAATCGACCCTTACTTCTCTTTTACTACATTTAAATTAAATTCCTTTATTTATTTATTATTTGAGAAGAATAAATTATTTTTGACGCGTAAACGACGCGTGTCAAGAAGCGAAATTGATTTTTTGGATCGAATTCAAGGGCAAAAATACCCCTTTAGCCTAAATTTTAATCCGAGTTCTTTACTTTTATAATCAAATAAGGTCAAATTTAAGCCAACTATTTGATCAAATTATTAGGATGTTATAGAAATATAAAAATAAATAATACTTAAAAACACATATAAACATTGTATATTTGTCTAAATTCAGAGAATTCGTACCATGCAGGGAGGAGTTTAGGCCAGGCCTAAGGGGCCTTGGCCTCTCCACGATTTAAAATTTTCATAATTAATTCTTTAATTTTTTTCAAAAAATTTAATTTGGATCCTCTAATTTTTAGAAATTTATATTAAAATTTATGTTTTGTTTAATATTTCTAGTTAAATTCTATGAAATTTTATTTTTGTTGTAACCCCTCGTCCCGGTCTGGTCGGATGACCGGTCCGAGTGGGCCACACGGGGAAAACCGAAGCGAAACCCGTTAAGGCTTCCCCTCGGTTAACGACCCAGAAAATTTCTTTTTATCTTATCTTGTCTACATGCATAATTTTAGACCTAAGTGTGGCACAACAGCGGAAGATACATTCATAACATCAAACATCGACCAACCCAACATTTAAACAGCTCATTTTAACCTTCTGCAGCAGGCCGTTTCGAAACGCCCATAGGGTGTTCCGAAACGCCTTGACTTAGTCAACATGCCAGGGTCAACCCTAAGGTGACCGTTTCGAAACAGGGGTGACCCGTATCGGAACGACCTTGACGGTCAATATCTCGTGGTCAACGAGATTTGACCGTTTCGGAACTTCAAAGGCCCGTTTCGGAATGGCTTCATCTCGCCAATTTCTCAAAATTCCAGTAGCGAAAACGTTCCGGAACGACCCTCATCCGTTTCGAAACGGTAGGCCATTTACACAGGGGCCGTTTCGAAACGCGGGGACCCGTTCCGAAACACCCCCTGTCTGCAGACTTTTCTGGGCTGTTTTGAGGCACAAGAATGCCCCAAAACACCACCAAGGCACCCCATAACCTCAAAGCAAAACAACCCAAGACTTACTAACAATACTAGGATGCTTCAACAATCTTTAAACATGTCTAACACAAAGGCAACAATCAACACACATACATCCATTTAAACAACATCCAACCTTAAGCATGGTTTCTAAGGCATTTAACCAACATACAAGAGAGCAAATTAGGCATGGATAACAACTTAAACATGGCATCACAAGCCACACAAAAGCAACATAACATAGAGTCTAAACATGCTCCTAGCAACCAACAACAACCAACAAACCCTTCACATCCCATTGCTTAAACTATTACATGTCTTAGCATTAAAACCATACTTGATGAACACAAGTCTAAAACCACACTTGGAGGCCCTCCACTTGCCCGAGCAACCCACGAACTAAGGATCTGCAATGTTGAACAAAGAGAGCGTAAGCAATGATGCTTAGTGAGGGTAAGCTCTAAAAACAAACCTCAACATTGCAGGGTCCGAGCACGATCTAGCCAAGGCAACTTACATTTACCAAGAGTCCACAAGATATAGATGCATGAGCAATATATCACATATATGCCATAATCATGAGCTCAACACTACCATATATGTAATCACATTTAAACATCCACACAGCTCATAAATCCCAACACATTGATACACATATCAATCAACATTGGCACCTAGTTAAGACCCGAATACGCGGATAGACATGTTGGAAACTCATATCCAACAACCACATTACCTCGGTGGGATTCCACTCATCACCGGTCTCGCGGAGGGGATTCCACTCATCCTCACGCCCCATCGATGGGATTCCACTCATCACCGACTATATTCTATTACAATTTCGGGCGAACCCGTACTCCTCCTTGGTGACTCAACGCCACCAAGGCCACGCGCGACTTTAGACTCATGTGTACACACTAACATCCTAATGATCGATCATTTGTATCCAAGTTTACTAGTGCCAATATTTACCCACATCACAATACTCATTTCATAAACCTTGTGCTTAGCACATACTCACCAACAACCATCATTATGCATGTCTCAAGCATCATAAGTCCAATCTCATTTCACATGTATAAAGCAATATACATAGACATTCACATCGCAATTTATGCAAGACATACACAACCATAAAATGAGTTCAACCAAAGGCTCTAGATCAAGTTTAGGATTAGGCTACCACCCTAATCCTAACTCTAGGTGGGTCTACCAAGCCCAACCTAGTCCGTATACTCGAACCAACCAAATTAAAACCGTTTAAAACAATTAACCACTCACCTAAGCTTCCAAGCACAAGACCAAGCAAGCAACAACCTTCAACTTTCTGGGTTCACTTCCGATGCTTCACCGATGCCCAAACTTGATTCTAATCAAACAAAACACACACATTACTTCTCAACCCAATGCTAATTCAATCATCAATCTACTTTGCAACTCACAACCCATTTCCACAATTTTCCAAATCACATAACATCTCCAAAAATCCAATTTTTGGACTCCCACAACCAAGGACTGAAATACCCAATTCCAAGCACCCAAATGGCTTCCAAAACATCCCAAAACACCCTCCTAACATAGGTAGACCATCAGCCCCTCAATTCCAACATTAAACTTACCAAAAACCCAAATTTTAATACCCTAAAATTTGCCCTAAGGACCCACTACGAAATTTCACCCAAAATTGACCAAATTAATATATGTTGTAAGCTTCATCATGATTAAGCATAACCCCAAAACAATTTCTCAAAATAAATTGAAAAGCCCCATCAAATCCCCAATTTTCCATAAGAACCCTAATTCCCAAAACTCATCATTTTTGAAATCTAAAACAATAGGTGAGTAGAGAATGGAGAGGAGGTTAAGAAATTATGTTTACCTCTTGATTTGATGATGAAATTGATTAGCCAACCCAATGGAATAGTGACTAGGGTTTTAGGAGAGTTTGAAAATGGGGAGGGGTTTTTGAAATTGGTAAAGAGGAAATGAGGAGGAAGATGACAACTTTTATGGAAAAGTTGTCTTCTTTTATTTTAAATGGGGTAAATCACAACTTTGGTCCCTCCCTCTTTATTTAAATTCAAATAGGTCATTATTCAAGATTGGTTTATTTTAATTAGACTTTATTTGACTCGAACAACAACCCGGCTACCTCCTAGGCCATAGACACGGGTGTTACAACTCTCCCCCACTTAAGGAAATTTCGTCCCCGAAATTACCTGGTGGAAACAGATACGGAAACTGCTCAACCATATCCGCTTTCCTCTCCCACGTGGCCTCTTCCACACCTCTATGCCTCCACAACACCTTGACCAACTCTATGGTCTTGCCACGCAACACCTTGCTATTCGAAGCAAGTACCTCAACGGGCTCTTCATTATATGACAAATCCGGATTTAACTCTATCTCCTCAACGGGCATCACATGAGAAGGGTCTGACCTATATCTCCTAAGCATAGATACATGAAAGACATCATGGATCTTTTCCAACTCAGAAGGTAACCTCAAACGATAAGCTACGGGCCCAATCCGCTCAACTATCTCATACGGACCAATGAACCTCGGACTCAACTTGCATTTCCGGCCAAATCTCATTACCTTCTTCCACGGAGATACTTTCAGAAACACTTTCTCACCCACTGTGTACTCAATCTCTTTCCTCTTCAAATCTGCATAAGACTTCTGACGATCCGAAGCTGCTTTCAAACGGTCACAAATCAACTTCACTTTTTCTGTGGTTCCTTTAAGCAAGTCTGGCATAGGTAACAACCTCTGACCTGTCTCAGCCCAACAAATCGGAGTCCGACACCGTCTACCATACAAAGCCTCATAGGGTGCCATCTGAATACTAGACTGATAACTGTTGTTGTAAGCAAACTCGACTAACGGTAAGTGCTTCTCCCAAGAACCCTGGAAATCAATCACACAACAATGAAGCATATCCTCTAGAATCTGTATCACTCGCTCTGACTGCCCATCGGACTGCGGATGATAAGATGTGCTGAAATGCAGGCGACTACCCAAAGCACTGTGCAAACAACTCCAGAACCTCGAAGTAAATGTAGGATCCCTATCTGAAACTATAGACTTTGGAACTCCATGAAGTCTCACAATCTCACGAATGTACAAGTTTGCCAACTTGTCTAAGGAATCCGTGGTGTTCACTGCTAAGAAGTGAGCACACTTAGTGAACCTATCAACAATCACCCAAACTGAATTCTTCTTCGAAGGAGACAAGGGCAACCCCGATACAAAATCCATGGTGATTCTCTCCCATTTCCATTCCGAAATCTTCAAAGGCTGTAGCAAACCTGAAGGAACCTGATGTTCCGCCTTCACCCTCTGACAAACCATACAACGGCTCACATACTCGGCTACATCTCTCTTCAAACCAACCCAGAAGTAATCATTCTTCAAATCTCGGTACATCTTGGTACTACCCGGATGCATAGAAAAGGGACTCGAATGTGCTTCACTCAAAATCTGACGTCTCAGCTCAACATCTTCCGGTACCACAATCCTATCCCTAAAGCACAACAAGCTCTCACCACTGAAACTATACTCAGTCGGTCTTCCTTCGGCTATGTCTTGAACATGAGGAACTAGGCTCGCATCTTGCAACCGCTTCTCTCTAATCAACTGAATCAACGAAGGCTTCACTTGCAACTCGGTGATCAAGCCACCATCATCAGACACACTCAATCTAGCAAACATAGCTCTCAGCTCAACGACCACTTTCCTACTCAAAGCATCGGCTACTACGTTTGCCTTACCCGGATGGTACTCAATAGTCAAATCGTAATCTTTTAACAACTCTAGCCATCGCCTCTGTCTCAAGTTCAACTCTTTCTGTGTCATCAAGTACTTCAAGCTCTTGTGATCGGTGTAGACTATACACTTCTCACCATATAAATAGTGACGCCAAATCTTCAATGCAAATACAACTGCGGCTAGCTCTATGTCATGGGTAGGATAGTTCTTCTCATGAATCTTCAACTGTCTAGAAGCATAGGCAACAACTCTCCTATCTTGCATCAAAACACATCCTAAGCCTACGTAGGAAGCATCACTGTAAATCACAAACTCCTTACCTGAAACAGGCTGTACTAACACTGGAGCATTTGTCAAAGCTTCTTTCAATTTCTCAAAGGCCTTTTGTCTTGCATCTGACCATTCAAACTTGACTCCCTTTTGCAACAACCTAGTCAAGGGAGCAGCTACTCTAGAGAAGCCATCCATAAATCTCCTATAGTAACCAGCTAATCCTAGGAAACTCCTAATCTCGGTCACGGACTTAGGTTGTTTCCACTCAACAATAGCTCCAATCTTCGATGGGTCGACTCGGATACCTTCGGCCGAAACAACATGGCCAAGAAATACAACCTCTCGAATCCAGAACTCACACTTACTGAGCTTCGCATACAATTGATTGCTCAACAATCTCTGTAAAACAAATCTCAAGTGCTCATCATGCTCTTCTTCTGTCTTTGAGTACACAAGTATATCATCAATGAAGACAACCACAAATCGGTCTAAATAGTCTCTGAAAATTCTGTTCATCATGTCCATGAATGCTGTTGGTGCATTCGTGAGCCCAAATGGCATCACAAGAAACTCATAGTGGCCATATCTAGTCCTGAAAGCTATCTTCGGAACATCACACTCTTTCACCTTCACCTGATAGTACCCGGATCTCAAATCTATCTTCGAAAATACTGAAGCACCTCTCAACTGATCAAACAAATCATCTATACGAGGCAACGGATACTTGTTCTTCACAGTCAACTGATTCAGCTGCCTATAGTCAATACACATGCGCATGCTACCATCTTTCTTTTTCACAAACAACAATGGAGCACCCCACGGAGAACTACTAGGCCTAATGAAACCACGGTCTAATAATTCTTGCAACTGACTCTTCAATTCTTTCAACTCTTTCGGAGCCATACGATACGGAGCTATCGAAACTGGACTAGACCCTGAAGCTGTCTCAATCACAAACTCAACATCTCTGTCAGGAGGCAAACCCGGCAACTCTTCAGGAAACACATCTGGAAAGTTACACACTGTTCTGATATCTTTCGGTCTAGCTTCACTCATGTCCGGATTCATAACATAAGCTAAATAGGCCCCACATCCAGAGTCCATCAACCTATGAGCCTCTAAAGCTGACACCACATTAGACAAGAACTTAATGTTCTCGCCCACTACCACTACCTCGTAATCATCAGAGAGTTTCAAGGAGATTCTCTTTGTCTCAAAATCCACACTAGCCCGATGCTCAACCAACCAGTCCATACCCAAAATAATATCAAAACCGTAGAAAGGAAGTTCCATCATGTCAACTGAGAACACATGACCCTGAATCTTCAGTGGACACCTCTTATACATACGTCTAACCACAACTGTCTCACCAAAAGAACTAGTAACATGCATACCTACATCTAAGATCTCAACAGGAATATCTAACTTCTGTGCATGCTTACTCAAAATGTAGGAATGCGTAGAACCCGAATCAACCAAAGAAAGCAAGGACATAGACTGTAACTCGAAATTACCTGCTATCACATCGGTGTCGTTCCCGGCCTCTCTCTAAGCATAGACCCTCGCTGGTCCTCCCGCCTCTGGCTGCACAGTCACAACATGTGCAAGGTTCCTCTGAGCATCTACCCTAGGTGCATCAGCCCTCGGCTGGAAGTAGCCACGACCGCGCCCACGGCCTCTCTGAAAATCAGTACCTCTCGCAGGAGCCTGAGCAATATTCGGTGCCTGAGCTGCCTGACGTGGACAGTCCCTCCTAAAGTGGTCCCTCGAACCACAGTTCCAGCAAGCATGAAAGTTACCCCAGCACTCTCCAGTGTGTTGTCTCCCACACTGTGTACACTCGGGCAAGCGCCCTCCTCCTCTATGGCCATGATGGCCCCTACCATGGTGGCCACCGCCACGTCTCTGATCAAACTGATGTCCGCCACCCCTGTGCCTCTTAGCATCTCTACCATCAAAGTGGTTATGCCTCTTTCCAGAACCAGAACCACCAGCTCGTTTGGCTGAACCCAAACTATGCTCCAAATCCTTGGCCCTCGCGACCAACACATCAAAGTCTGAGTAGTCAGAAGCCAACGTGTACCTCTTAACCTCTTCATTCAATCCGTATCGGAATCGGTTACAGCGTTCCACTTCAGTAGGAACCAACTCTGGGGCATACTGACTCAAGCGAACAAAGCGGATCTCATAATCAGTCACAGAAGCATCCCCCTGAGTAAGAGCCATAAACTCTCGCTTCTTCTCATCCAAGTACCTCGGTCCCAAGTACCTCTTCCTGAAAGCAAACTCAAAGAAATCCCAATCTATCTCGGCCTCTGGAACCCCAGTAGTGATTGTGACCCACCAGGTGTAGGCATCACCCTGAAGCAGTGAGATCACACAACCCAATCTACGCGCGCCCGCACAACCCATCTGAGCCAAGATACGAACTGTCTTCTCTAACCATAACTCCGACCTCTCCGGAGTAGATCCTCTAAACTCCTCGACCCCTAAGCTACGGAGCCTCTCCAAAGGTAAGCTAGCATCATCACACCTAGGCTGAGCTGCAGCCTGGGCTCCCGCAACTGCAGCCTGGAACGCTCCCGCTATTGCTTGCACAAGCGGAGTCATGTCAATTCCAGCTGGACCTTGGCCACCTTGGCCACCTTGAGGTCCATTTCCTCCGACTCCATCCTCGCCCCCAACTCCCGGTGGAGGAGGTGGTGGTGGTGGAGGTGGTAGAGGAGCGCCAACTCCCGCGGCCCCCGGCCCCTCTATATGAGCTCCCGCACCAACTATCGGCTCAACAGGAGCCACAACTCGCGGTTCCCGACGAACCAACCTCGGTCTACCTCTCGGTCTAGACATTGCTCTCTCAGATATTAACTACAACCACAACAAACAAACATACAAGTTGGGTTAGCAAGGCAAGGCTTCCAAGTGTCCAAGTATGTTTCCTCACTTAAAAATCATTTTTCCAATGTAATAGTAGCAATGGGACCCACACACATGCTTAAAAGTAAAACAATCAGCATACTTGTCACATAAGCAACCATTCTTGCAGAATAAGCAAACATCGTGCAATTCAACTTAAAAACTTAAACTTACCTCACTTACCTGCCCAAGGTCTCGGTAACCTTAGGCTCTAATACCAACAAGTGTAACCCCCTCGTCCCGGTCTGGTCGGATGACCGGTCCGAGTGGGCCACACGGGGAAAACCGAAGCGAAACCCGTTAAGGCTTCCCCTCGGTTAACGACCCAGAAAATTTCTTTTTATCTTATCTTGTCTACATGCATAATTTTAGACCTAAGTGTGGCACAACAGCGGAAGATACATTCATAACATCAAACATCGACCAACCCAACATTTAAACAGCTCTAAAAACCCTTCACATCCCATTGCTTAAACTATTACATGTCTTAGCATTAAAACCATACTTGATGAACACAAGTCTAAAACCACACTTGGAGGCCCTCCACTTGCCCGAGCAACCCACGAACTAAGGATCTGCAATGTTGAACAAAGAGAGCGTAAGCAATGATGCTTAGTGAGGGTAAGCTCTAAAAACAAACCTCAACATTGCAGGGTCCGAGCACGATCTAGCCAAGGCAACTTACATTTACCAAGAGTCCACAAGATATAGATGCATGAGCAATATATCACATATATGCCATAATCATGAGCTCAACACTACCATATATGTAATCACATTTAAACATCCACACAGCTCATAAATCCCAACACATTGATACACATATCAATCAACATTGGCACCTAGTTAAGACCCGAATACGCGGATAGACATGTTGGAAACTCATATCCAACAACCACATTACCTCGGTGGGATTCCACTCATCACCGGTCTCGCGGAGGGGATTCCACTCATCCTCACGCCCCGTCGATGGGATTCCACTCATCACCGACTATATTCTATTACAATTCCGGGCGAACTCGTACTCCTCCTTGGTGACTCAACGCCACCAAGGCCACGCGCGACTTTAGACTCATGTGTACACACTAACATCCTAATGATCGATCATTTGTATCCAAGTTTACTAGTGCCAATATTTACCCACATCACAATACTCATTTCATAAACCTTGTGCTTAGCACATACTCACCAACAACCATCATTATGCATGTCTCAAGCATCATAAGTCCAATCTCATTTCACATGTATAAAGCAATATACATAGACATTCACATCGCAATTTATGCAAGACATACACAACCATAAAATGAGTTCAACCAAAGGCTCTAGATCAAGTTTAGGATTAGGCTACCACCCTAATCCTAACTCTAGGTGGGTCTACAAAGCCCAACCTAGTCCGTATACTCGAACCAACCAAATTAAAACCGTTTAAAACAATTAACCACTCACCTAAGCTTCCAAGCACAAGACCAAGCAAGCAACAACCTTTAACTTTCCGGGTTCACTTCTGATGCTTCACCGATGCCCAAACTTGATTCTAATCAAACAAAACACACACTTTACTTCTCAACCCAATGCTAATTCAATCATCAATCTACTTTGCAACTCACAACTCATTTCCACAATTTTCCAAATCACATAACATCTCCAAAAATCCAATTTTCGGACTCCCACAACCAAGGACTGAAATACCCAATTCCAAGCACCCAAATGGCTTCCAAAACATCCCAAAACACCCTCCTAACATAGGTAGACCATCAGCCCCTCAATTCCAACATTAAACTTACCAAAAACCCAAATTTTAATACCCTAAAATTTGCCCTAAGGACCCACTACGAAATTTCACCCAAAATTGACCAAATTAATATATGTTGTTAGCTTCATCATGATTAAGCATAACCCCAAAACAATTTCTCAAAATAAATTGAAAAGCCCCATCAAATCCTCAATTTTCCATAAGAACCCTAATTCCCAAAACTCATCATTTTTGAAATCTAAAACAATAGGTGAGTAGAGAATGGAGAGGAGGTTAAGAAATTATGTTTACCTCTTGATTTGATGATGAAATTGATTAGCCAACCCAATGGAATAGTGACTAGGGTTTTAGGAGAGTTTGAAAATGGGGAGGGGGTTTTGAAATTGGTAAAGAGGAAATGAGGAGGAAGATGACAACTTTTATGGAAAAGTTGTCTTCTTTTATTTTAAATGGGGTATATCACAACTTTGGTCCCTCCCTCTTTATTTAAATTCAAATAGGTCATTATTCAAGATTGGTTTATTTTAATTAGACTTTATTTGACTCGAACAACAACCCGGCTACCTCCTAGGCCCTAGACACGGGTGTTACATTTGTCCTTTAATTTTTTGATCTAATGATAATTTAAATCATTATAAAATTTAAATATTAAATAAATTAAGCATTGTCCCTCAATTTTGATTTTAAATACTTAACAATTTCTTATATTTTTAAAACTAACTTTGTCCCCTCCTGACATTAGATCCTGACTTCGTCCCTGGTATCATGTTTAAATTATTTTTCATGTGAAACATTATAAATTTATATACTTTAATCTTGCGGTGTATGCTGATAATTAACAAGTTTAAATTATTTTTCATGGGATAAGATCTGTTTACACAGTTTAAGAGTTTTTAAGTTTTACACGTTTTTTGGATCGTTGGATGGTTGAAACGGATAACTGAGATTAACAATAGGATATGTGAAGATTATCACTTGAAGAAAAAAAATAAGGAGTTAATCTCAACCATCCATTTTCTCCACCAACGACCCAAACGTGTAAAACTATGAATTTTACATTTTATGTAAGTGAATTCTAACCTTATATATATTATAATGGCATGCATGAATAATTTCATAATTTGCTTTGTTGGTTATAGCAATTCAATTTTAACTCCAAATTTATTTAAAAATCAAATTGTTAAATTTTCATATAAACATATATTATATTTAAATTTTAATAAATTATCAACATTTGAATTTTTTAATGTCATCTTAAGTTATCCACCAATGGCTAACCTCCAAATTCTATTTATATCTTCATAATGACTTTCTTTTGCTGTTTTAAGTGCATTATTATTTATTAGTAGGGGTTGAGTATTCGATTGAATCTAGTAAAAATATTGTGAGTTATTCGAGTTGACAAGTCATATTTTATCAAATTTTATTTGAATTTTTTTTTTGAATTGAGTTTAAGAAATATGAGTTGAGTCAAGTTAAGTCGATTCGAGTTTATATGAATTTATGTTCAAATTTAATTGTAAATATTTATAATGTTACGATATTGATTAGTTTCAATTTAAACGATGTTCTATAACTATAACTTTTTTTTTGAATAGAAGCCGCTAATTTTATTAAACAAGAAGATACCAAAAATTACAATAATCGTTTACAATTATCATTGTAAACTAAAGACATAATTTGGACATTTTCCTAAAACTAGCCACTTAGGATCATACAAGGACCAAACATGAAAAGGTTAAAAACCTATCCAAAAGACTCGATCGAAAAATAGACACGAACAAATCTGACTACAGCGGCAAACAAACCACAAAAAGGGAATTAAGCTATTGAAAGATCACAGAGAATCCACAAATCAGAGCCGAGCGTCGTGAATAACAATCCACGAGTGCAAACCGCGTATCCAAATTTAAATCGAGGGTCCATAGTAGGGAAGATCACCATGATTATGAAAAAGCACCATCTTGATCAGTCGTGGCGTCGTCAGATCCAACCCTAATGAAAACAAAACAAAAAAAAAGTACCATATGGTAGAATAGATGTGCCACAGGAGCAGAATAGATCGTGCCACAGGAGCAGAGCAATTTATTGAAAATTAAAAAATAAAACAAACAAAACGGTAAATCCTGGCGGCGACAACTAATATTAAAACCGGTACCGCCACCGGTGTTTAAAGGAAAATAAAAGCAAAAGAGATCGGCGGCTGGACTTTGAGAGAAAGAAAACTAGGTTTTTAGAAAACTTATAACTATAACTATATACATATACATATACATATATACATATACATATACATATACATATACATATATACATATACATATACATATACATATACATATACATATACATATACATATACATATACATATACATATACATATACATATACATATACATATAATAGGGACCAACGGGCGCAACGACCCCTCAAATTTTTTTAAAAAATAGAAAATTTTAAGTTGGAGTAAAGGTAAAATTGTATTTTAGTCCCTAAAGACATATAATTTATATTATTACCTCTAAATTTAAATATTCTTAAATAACCTCAATAAATAACATTGAGTTCTGTCACTCTACATGTATATTATTTTTATATTTTTTCACGAGTGAATAAGATTTGTAATGTTATTTAATAAATCAAATATCATCTAAAATTATATAATATATTTATAACTATTTTTTAAAGAAGAAATTTTGAGTGAAAAATATTGTTAGAGTAGCTAAAGAATTTATGGAAAGAAAGTATTTGCAAAGAATTACATCAAGATGTTTAAATTGAATAAAATACAATATTGAGGTATCAATTTGCAAAAGAAATGTTTATTCAAATTTTCGAGTTATACAATGACGAGTTTATGAAATTCAAATCGAATAAAAAATTTTAATTTTTTAAATCAAGTTAAATTTTACTCGTCATGTTATACATATAAATTCCAAGCGATTTATGGAATTGATTACTACTAAAATGGGTGTTTATCGGTTTATGTCTAGCCGAGAAAAAGGACAAATTGGTGTTTAGGTTAATTTTGTGCAGAAGCATGTGGATGAGGTGTGGAGCTTTAGGATGGCACGTGGACTTGTTTTGCTAAGCTTAGAACTCTCTTTTGGATGAACGATTATCTTTGACTTGGTTTAAAACTCAATCCATAAGGTTGGTTTAAGTGATAAGTAGCTTGATATTGTTTAAACAAATTTTATGTTCAAAGCTCGTTTTTTTATTTATGCTATTTACTTTTAGAATTTTTAGAAGCGGGTCAGAAACCCCAACACGATTGGACTCATTAATTCGAGTCTTTTTTTTTATTTGTAAAACTATTGGCGATTCAGATTAAAAAAAAGCTTATACCTAGGGCTAATTGTCAAACTTTCTTCTCATATATTTACAACTAAAAAATTAATTTTAGTAACTCTGAATTTTTTCTAATTATAGGTGAACTTAGAAGGGCTAAATTGATTTATTAATTTTTATGAGAGGGTGTGAATGCAATTATACCATTGAAAATGGTGATGAAGCCTACATATATAATATATGTCTATGTGTGCGAGTTGTATACATTTCCAAGCCATTTTATATTGAAATTCCACTTCTTCAAACAATGCACTTGTTTATGTAAGTGTATCCTGACCCTATATATATATATATATATATATATATCAATCATAATGGCATGCATGGATAATTTCATAATTTGCTTTGTTGGTTATAGCTATTCAATTTTAACTCCAAATTTATTTAAAAGTCAAATTGTTAATTTTTTATATAAACATATATTAGTATTTAAATTTTAATAAATGCTCAACATTTTAATTTTTTAATGGCATCTTAAGTTATCCACCAATGCCTAACCTCCACATTCTATTTATATCTTCATAATAGCTTTCTTTTGCTGTTTGCCTATTCTTATCCCTTTATATGAACATAACCCTTTTTAAGTGCATTATTATTTATTAGTAGGGGTTGAGTATTGGATTGAATCTAGTAAAAATATTTTGAGTTATTCGAGTTGACAAGTCATATTTTATCAAACTTTATTTGAATTTTTTTTGAATTGAGTTTAAGAAATATGAGTTGAGTCAAGTTAAGTCGATTCAAGTTTGTATGAGTTTATGTTCAAATTTAATTGTAAATGTTTACAATTTTACGATATTGATTAGTTTCAATTTAAACGATTTTCTATAATTATATACGATGTACATATACATATACATGGGCGATACCTAATAGGTACCGGCGGGCGCAACGACCCTCAAAAATTTTAAAAAATTGAAAATTTTAAGTTGGAGTAAAGGTAAAATTATATTTTAGTCCCTAAAGACATAATTTATAATATTACCTCTAAATTTATATACTCTTAAATGACCCCAGTAAATAACATTGAGTTATGTCACTCTACATGTATATTTTTTTTATATTTTTTCACGAGTGAATAATATTTGTAATGTTATTTAATAAATCAAATAACATCTAAAATCATATAATATATTTATAATGATATTTTTTTAAAGAAGAAATTTTGAGTGAAAAATATTGTTAAGAGTAGCCAAAGAATTTATGAAAAGGAAGTATTTGCAAAGAATTGCAGCAAGATGTTTAAATTGAATAAAATACGATATTAAGAGATCAATTTGCAAAAAAAAGGTTCATTCAAACTTTTTGAGTTATACGATGACGAGTTTAAAGAATTTAAATCGATTAAAAAATTTTGATTTTTCAAATCGAGTTAAGTTTTACTCTTCACGTTATACATATAAATTCCAAGCGATTTATGGAATTGATTACTACTAAAATGGCTGTTTATCGGTTTATGTCTAGCCGAAAAAAAGGACAAATTGGTGTTTAGGTTAATTTTGTGCAGAAGCATGTGGATGAGGTGTGGAGCTTTAGGATGGCACATGGACTTGTTTTGCTAAGCTTAGAACTTTTTTTTTTGGATGAACGATTATCTTTGTGTTGGATTAAAACTCTACTAACAGAGTTGTTCCAAATGATAAGCAACTTAATATTATTTAAACAGATCTCGAATTTGAAACCTTACATGTAAAAAATTTTCGTTTTTTCTTATTTATGCTATTTACTTTTGAAATTTTTAGAAGCGGGTTAGAACCCACACCAATCAGTTATTTTATCCTAAATCATGTGAACCACAAAAGTTAGGTGTGTAGTTGGGTTATATGATAAGGGGAAAGGTGATTTAATTTAAATATGTCACATGATTCAACTTATTAATTCGAGTCTTTTTTTATTTGTAAAACTATTGGCGATTCAGATTAAAAAAAGTTTATACCTAGGGTTAATTGTCAAACTTTCTTCTCGGTTATTTACAACTAAAAAAATATTTTTAGTAACTCTGAATTTTTTTCTAATTATAAGTGAACTTAAAAGGGCTAAATTGATTTATTAATTTTTATGAGAGGGTGTGAATGCAATTATACCATTGAAAATGGTGATCAAGCGTATATATATGTCTATGTGTGCGAGTTGTATACATTTCGAAGCCATTTTATATTGAAACTCCTTCAAACAATGCACTTGTTTATGTTCAATATGCATTTCTAGTTTTATGTCTCTTAATTCCCGAAATCGTATTAAAAGAAAATCGACCCATTTTTCGGTGGATTCACAGCGTCATGAAGGAACTTGACACCGATATTGCTTGCAAACACTCATGTCATTCCTGTCACTTCACCCTCGAAAAGGCATGATTCGATGGCGACCGAGTACAGTAGCCGAGGGTTCTTGTCCACAGCTGTGGTTCCATGGGGAGATCAGTGGAAGAAAATGAGAAGAGTGATGGCTTCCGAGATTGTTACCCCAACGAGACACCGTTGGTTGCTTAACAAAAGGACCCAAGAAGCTGATAATACAACCAATGCAAAAGAGACTCCGGTGATGCTGCTGCCAAGGCTGATTCAAGGATTTTCATGGACATTGCCACCAAATGAGGCTAACATCGATCTCTCCGAGTCGGAAAACCAACTTTTCTTGGCGAAACCATTCCATGCAGTGGCTCAACCTCGATTGCCTACTCATGACCTATATTCAACCTTTTAATCATGGTATATAGTTGGCTGTAAATGCTTCTACCGGAAATGAAATAATATAAAATTAAAAGGATTGAAACTTTAACTTACAGTAAGTTTTAAATCCAAACGTGCTTTTCCCTTTTTTTATTTAAATGGTGTGTTCCCCTAATTAGTACAACGGATTGTTCTTCTGGCATTATAGGGACTGAAATGAAAAAATGTAAAATTAAAGGGATGAAATAAAAATGTTAATAATCGCATATGCCATGGACCGCCAGTCCGCGACCGAGACAAGGGCAACCATTGCAGCCTAAAACTATCTTTACAGCATTTTGGGCTTGCTAGATGACCCAGAAGAGCTGGCCCGATCACCTTGGTAAATAGTAAAGGCATAGCATTTACCATGGTAAATCCGATAAGCCATTGTACATATCATTTATCTTATTTTGTAAAGATAATTCCCCACATTATCTCTTGTTTAAAGTTCAAACAGAGATGTAGATAAGATAGACTCAGATCTAGACCGTTGATGTACTATAATCTCGACCGATGATTGTAAGGGGCTGCCACTATAAAAGGAGGCTCACCCCAACTCATTTTACACACTTCACTTTATAAGCTCTTCTTCAGATTGAATACAAAGCCAAAGCATTCACTCTAAGCTTTCTACCTTCCCTTTTACTTGCCATCATTAGTTCTTACGTTTCCGCACTTCTCTAAGTTCTCTTACTTAGAGTGTTTAGGGTGTCGTAGCTGACGTTTCAGCCAAGAAAGCAACTAAGGCCCACACGGTTCGCCTAGCAAAAGTCTAGCCCCGTAACAAGTGGTATCAGAGCAAAGGTTTTGCTGAGCAAATTTGCTGTTCGAGATGGCTCGTGATGGAGAAAGCACTGCAGTGAAGAAGGGTGTTGAGGCCACGACTGACAAATCCAAGAGGGGTTCGTCGAAGGACATGATCACATCGATCCAGGGGAGGGTTACCAAGCTAGAGGAATCCATGGCAGATGCCAAGGTAGCGTAGGAGTCATTGGACATGGAGAAGCTGGGTTTGATGGATTTCGAACAGCTTGAGTCCTTGGAAGGAGTTAGGGATGATATTCAGGTGGCTCTGAATGAGTTGGATGTGAAGGTGTCGAAGCGTGGAGACTCTTTAGAGGCCACAATGGTTGCTCTGAAGAGTGAGGTTGAGGAGCTCAAGGGAAAGAGTTCCGAGTCTGATGAACTGAAGAAGGAAGTGGAGATGCTCAAGACTGAGATGCTCGTTTTGAAGGTTGCGGTTGGGAATGGCATAGCGACTGCAACTTCCAAGGCCTTGTGTAATGTCCCCCAACCTGAAAAATTCAAGGGGACGAGATCCGCCCAAGATGTGGAGAATTTTCTTTGGGGAATGGAGCAATACTTCAAAGCCGTAGGCATCGTGGAAGATGCTAAAAAGGTAAGCTTTGCGAGTATTTATTTAATTGATCTTGCACAAACGTGGTGGCGACGCAGGTGCGAAGATGTGAAGCGTGGGGAAGTTGCCATCGATACTTGGAAAGGGTTCCAAGATGAGTTCAAGGCGCAGTTCTACCCTCAGTATGCCGAAGATGAGGCACGGTCGAAGCTGAGGCATCTCAAGCAAAGAGATGCACAATCATTGAGAGACCATGTCCGAATGTTTGTGGAACTGAGTTTGCAAGTCTCGAGTTTGAGTAAAGAGGATGAGTTCTTTACCTTCATGGATGGGTTAGAACCGTGGGCAAAGATGGAGTTACAACGGAGGGATGTGACAAAACTCTTTGCTGCCTTGACAGCTGCCGAGTCCATCATCGAGGTTGGGCGCAGAAAGCATGACCACTCCAAACCAAAGCACAACGGTTATGGTGAAGGTGAGGAGAAGTTGCCCAAACCAGATAGGGATCCGAGTGGCACTGACAAGCAGTCGAATCAGGGGCAAAGAGTTAAGAGAGACAACCAGTCTATCACTTGCTTTACTTGCAACAAGCGAGGACACTATGCCACAGAGTGCCCACATAAGAAAATACTCGCTGCCGTCACTCATGAGGAGGATGACTCAGAGGAAGAGCCTATGAGAATCGGTCCGATTGCCTATGTTAAAGCAGTCAAGCCGAAGGTTGGAGGGGCACAACAGAAGTTCCACCAAACCAAGGAGCCACAAAGGCCGCACCAAGTCAAGCCGTCCGAAGGAGAGGACAAGCTCGAGAGTTGTGAGGCTGCGAAACTTGGTTCAATGATATTGAGTTCTGCCAGGGCTAGGAAAGGCCAGAAGTAGAAGGGGTTGATGTTTGTAGACATCACCGTTACAGGACGTTCGAGGAGTGCCCTTGTGGGCACTGGGGCATCCGATCTATTCATGTCTAAGAAGGCTGCAGAGAAACTTGGTCCTAAACTTGAGGAGTCAACCGATAAGATCAAGATTGCGAATTCTGAGGAAGTTCCGATTGTTGGGGAGGCACAGAAAGTTGAGCTGCAGATTGGTGAATGGAAGGGCAAGGAAATTTCAAGGTAATCAACCTGGATGACTTTGATTTTGTTTTGGGACTGAGTTTCCTTGACCGTGTAGATGCTCTCATTATTCCTTGTGCCGATATTGTCTGCATTTTGGATCCGAAACAATAATGTATTGTGCCCATTTGTCGAGACAAAGGGAAAGGAACCAAGATGCTGACTGCCATTCAGGTTGCCGAGGATGCTCCGAGCCAGGGAGGCATCACTTTGGGGGAAACTGTTGGGGACACTACCTTGGAGGGGTGAGAGTTGCCCAAGCCAGTTGGGGACATGAAACCCGTTGAGGAATCACCTATGAGTAAGGTGAATGTTGCATTGGTGTTCGAGTGGAGAGAACGACCAATGCATATGGCATCAAACATCGCAAGAAAAGATGAGTTGATGCCCTTTAGAGTGAATGATACTGAAAGTACTGCGAGGAAGGTACATCTCAACCATACTATAAATGGTTTTCATTTTGATTTGCCGCTTTTGTTGGGTCTAGGGTGCAGAAAACCTAACCCATGTCAAAGTTTAAAGACTTGGCGAGAACACAAGAGGCCTTTCAGAGTTCTGCGGGATCGTCGAGTGTTCAATATTGTGCCAACCAAGCCTTTGATCGAGGATCAGGAGGGTCCAATCCGAGGCGAATCACAACTTGTAAGGAAGGACTCTTACGATCGAGATGTGCACGATGGCGGGGATCGAGATGTTAGATGACAGTATGAGCCGGTGCGAGCAGTCCTTGTGGGAGGACACCTGTGCCCGATTCCGAGTTGGGAACCTGGCGAGACATTATGGCGAGATCGAGATCAGAGTGACTGGCACAAATCTAGCTTCGCGGCGAGGGCAACGCTAGAACTACCAAGGTAGAATGTCACGGACCGCCAGTCCGCGACCGAGACAAGGGCAACCATTGCAGCCCAAGACTATCTTTACAACATTTTGGGCTTGCTAGATGACCCAGAAGAGCTGGCCCGATCACCTTGGTAAATAGTAAAGGCATAGCATTTACCATGGTAAATCCGATAAGCCATTGTACTTATCATTTATCTTATTTTGTAAAGATAATTCCCCACATTATCTCTTGTTTAAAGTTCAAACAGAGACGTAGATAAGATAAGCTCAGATCTAGACCGTTGATGTACTATAATCTTGACCGTTGATTGTAAGGGGCTGCAGCTATAAAAGGAGGCTCACCCAACTCATTTTACACACTTCACTTTGTAATCTCTTCTTCAGATTGAATACAAAGCCAAAGCATTCACTCTAAGCTTTCTGTCTTCCTTTTTACTTGCCATCACTAGTTCTTACGTTTTTGCACTTATTTAAGTTCTCTTACTTAGAGTGTTTAGGGTGACTTAGCCGACGTTTCAGTTGAGAAAGCGACTAAGGCCCGCACGGTTCGCCTAGCAAAAGTCTAGCCCCGTGACACTATGTAATGTACTGAAGAAATTCTGAATATGGTTAATTTTGTTTATATACGCTTCTATTCCAAATTATTTGCAATTAAGTCACTACAAGCATGATTTGTGTTATATATGATCTCAATTTTTGGGGATGAGGCATTGGCGCAAACATCGAGCAGAGAGGTTGTGCGCGGAGCGTTGGGCTCGCCAAGACCATCAGACTTGGCCTGGCACTTGGAGAATGCTAGAAAGCCCGCAAGCCCACCAGACTTAGTAGAATCCATGGAGGATTTACTAGGGTAATTTGGGATGGTAAATGTGATAAGCCATCATAGTTATCACTCATATTATTTGTAATTATCTTGGAGATAATGTTTGTGATAATTAGAGATTTAAACTAGAGATTGAGTAGATCTCGTCCGTCGATGTAATTTAAACTGTACCGTTGGATCTAGGGGGAGTTCAACTATAAATAGAGCCTCCCCATCTCAGTTGTAATCACTTCATTATTCACTCATTTATTCACTTATTCATTCACTTGAGTAATACAAGAGGCATTTACTCTAACTCTCTAAGTGTTCTTCATTGTTCTTGTTGCCTATCGCTTCCAGTTGTTCTTTAAAACGTTTCCGTTAAGAATGATCTTACGTTCGTGGGCTTTGGAAGTATTTGATCTTCTGGAGCGTGAATCTGAGCAGACTTAGGCGTTTTCCAGGAGAGCTTTGCCTAAGGCAGTACGGTGCAGCTAGCAGGAGTCTAGCACCGTAACGAAGGATTCGAGGTGACTTAGTCATAGCATTCAGCCGAGAAGGCGACTAAGGCAACGCGGTTTGGCTAGCTGAAGTCTAGCCTCGTGACAAGTGGCATCAGAGCGTGTTCGGTCAGGGAGGTGATCGGAGCGTGTTCGGACCAGGGAAGTGGCCAGAGCTATTTCTGTTCAGGGAAGTGGTGATCCGAGTGAGTCGAGAAAGGGACTTGCGTTTAGGGAAGCGGTAATCAAAGCGAGTCGACGGAGTGACTTGCGTTCGAGCCAGCTTGCAGGAAGAGACAAGTGTGGTGGATTCCAGCTTGCATGTGCAGTCAAGCGTGGTGGGATTTGTTCAAGTTAGTCAAACGGACCTAACTAGGTCGTGGCAAAATGATTGAGATTGCACCAAAGAAGAAGACATTGACAATGGAAGATGTGAGGAAAGCTCTCGATAAATTAGGTGAGAAAACTATTTCTCTTGATTCTCGTGTGTTACAGAATTTTGAATTCATAACGGTTGTGAATTCTTGGGTCGAGAAACTCTTGGAATCCAAGAAGGAGGCCAAGGTAGTGTTTGGACAGATGGAGTCGATAGACTTGGAGAAGCTGGGTTCATTGGAGAGTACAGTGGAGGGGATCCGAGAGCAGGTTTAAGAGGCTCTTAATGGGTTGGATGTGAAGATATCTAACCGTGGCGATGCCTTAGAAAGTATAGTGGAAACTCTAAGGGATGAGGCCAAGCAGACCCAAGGTGTTGTGGAATCCCGTCTTGAAAAGTTAGAGTCCATGGAGGACAGGTTCAAAGACGAGATGCAACGTATCCGTGACGAGCTGAGAGTAGTTCGAGAGAGTTGTGCTCGTGAAGCTGATATGGAAGCTTTGCGGAAAGAGGTGAATGAGCTCAGGAGTGAGCTGCTCAGTTGCAAGACCGCAATGAGTGAATGGGGAGTGCTCAAGCCTTTTTTAGAAGGACTTAGACCGGGGGCGAAGCTCGCAGTGGAGCAAGGTGATGCGTAGAGACTTTCAGAGGCCGACTTTACTGAACCTCTGAGTGAGCTTGTAGAATAGAAGCATGCAAGTGTTGAGTCAACCAGTTCCAGTTTGAAAGACAATGAGAATGATGAGGCTAAGTCCGTGCCGAAAAAGAAGGCGAGTAAGAAGTTGAAGTGCTACTTTTGTGATGGTTCTCATCTGATACGAGGATTAGGGGTGTTCAAATCCGGATACCCGGGTTTTCGGGTACCCGAAAAACTGGGTACTCGGACCTTCGGGTATTAGGTTTGTCGGCCCGTGTCCCGACCCATAAATACTGGGTACTTGATAATCGGGTACCCGTAAAATCGGGTACCGGGTACCCGGTTCTTATTTTTTTATTTTTTATTTATTTTAAAATTAAAAAAAACCTTAAAAGTTTATAACACATGATCCAAACAAAAAATAATAATGATTTGAAGTTTATAACCATAAGAAAGACATTAAAAATATTAATCTCGATCGTAATTTTTTTAATCTCATATTTTTTAAAGAAGCCTACTAATGCATAAATGCAATAGAGAAACCTTGTTGTTTGTTTCATATCGAATCTTACATATTCACAAATTAATATTTTTTTGTTGAAAAATTTAAAACATGAAAGCATATAATACAAATATAGAATGAATTTAGAGATTTCAATATAGTTCTAAAGTAAAAATATTAAGTAATCTAAAAAAAATAAAAAAAATTGGAACCGAGTACCCGAAAGTAACCGGGTACCCGAAAAAATCATATTTTTTTGACCCGGGCCCGACCTGGGTAAAAAAAAATTCCAGGTAAATACCCGATTATTTGTGTTCAGTAGTCGGGTCGGGTAGTTCGGGCCGGGTAATTTTGATCACCCCTAACGAGGATGTCCTAAGAAGAACCGCCTAGCTGCCATGGTGAAGACAACAGACGAGTCAGAGGGAAAAGTAGCAAGTCTTGGGGGGATTGCTTATGTCAGTGCCGCCAATGTGAGTGTAAGTCGTGGTTCGACTACAAGTGCCACAATAGTCAATCTAGGGACGAGACTTGGTACGATAGCGAGTCAGAAAGCTATCAAGCCGAGGGTGATGAGAAAGCAATTGGAGTGCTACCGATGTAAGGAGCCTCACAAGTTTCGGAGATGCCCAGTTTGAGCCAATGAGTCCAAGAGGTTGGGCAAGGCCAAGAGTACCGTGCCGATCAAGCTTGGTTCAGAGTTATCTAGTTCTGACAAAGGTACCGTGCAGAATGGGTTGAAAAGGTCCAAGAAGGCTACGAGAGAGCTTGCCGAGGATGTTCGAGGGAAGAACATTGCTTTTGAGACCACACTGGAGAGAGGGTCTAAGGTAGCGCTATCCGAGGATGTGCCCGGGGAAAGGGACATCACTTTTGAGGCCACTGTAGAGCCGAATGAAGAGCTTGATGATGGTGTTGACGGACAAACATCATTGAGTACCATAGCCAGGAAAGGGTCAAAGGGGGCTGAGCCGTTAAGGGACATAGCAACCGTGGAGAAGTCACCTGTGGGCAAGGTGAGAAAGAAGCGGAGGACTTTGAGGAAGAAGTGCCAACGCAAGTCGAGGCAACGTTCTTCAAGGAAGAAGAATCGATGCAAGCAGAGAGCACCGGACTTCGTGGTAGAAGGGCCGATGCAGTGTGGCAATTAGAGTAGCGCAACAGACTTGACTGTACAGAGTTCAATGCGAAGGGTGTCAGACTTCACAGAGGAAGAAGGGCTGACACGTTTTAGAGTAAATGCGACGGCGTCGACGACGACCAAAAGGAAGGTACATCTTAAACACAATCTTGGTGTTTTTGAGTTTGATTTGCCGTCTTTGATGAGCGTAGGCCGAGTGAGACCTAGCCTTCGGTGCGAGGGAAAATAATGGAAGGGACCTTTCAGAGTTCTGGGAGCTCGACATGTGTTAAATATTGTGACGACTTCCAAGTCTTTGCTGCGGGATCAAAAGGATCCGAGTCGAGGCAAATCAGAGTTTGTAGGAGAGGGCTCCTATGATGGTGATTTACCAAGTGGCGTCTTGAAGCACGATTGTCCAAGGCAGTTTGAACCTAGGCAAGCAGTTCGTATGGGAGGATTGCAGGAAGCCGAGGCATCAACGAGTGAACAAGTTGTCCCTGCCCAGGATCGTTCGAGAGCAGCGACAAGGGCATCGCTAAGTTCAGTGGGGGAGAATGTCACGAACCAAATTCTTGGGGCCGTGGCATTGGCGCAAACATCGAGCAGAGAGGTTGTGCGCGGAGCGTTGGGCTCGCCAAGACCATCAGACTTGTCCTGGCACTTGGAGAATGCTAGAAAGCCCGCAAGCCACCAGACTTGGTAGAATCCATGGAGGATTTACCAGGGTAATTTGGGATGGTAAATGTGATAAGCCATCATAGTTATCACTCATATTATTTGTAATTATCTTGGAGATAATGTTTGTGATAATTAGAGATTTAAACTAGAGATAGAGTAGATCTCGTTCGTCGATGTAATTTAAATTGTACCGTTGGATCTAGGGGAGTTCAACTACAAATAGAGCCTCCCCAGCTCAGTTGTAATCATTTCATTATTCACTCATTCATTCACTTGAGTAATACAAGAGGCATTTACTCTAACTCTCTGAGTGTTCTTCATTGTTCTTAAGAGTTTTTCTTTGTTCTTGTTGCCTATCGCTTCCAGCTGTTCTTTAAAACGTTTCCGCTAAGAACGATCTTACGTTCGTGGGCTTTGGAAGTGTTTGATCTTCCGGAGCATGAATCCGAGCAGACTTAGGCGTTTGCCAGAAGAGCTTTGCCAAAGGCCGTACGGTCCAGTTAGCAGGAGTCTAGCACCGTAACAAGGGATTCGAGGTGACTTAGTCGTAGCATTCAGCCGAGAATGCGACTAAGGCCGCGCGGTTTGGCTAGCTGAAGTCTAGCCCCGTGACACTATGTAATGTACTGAAGAAATTCTGAATATGGTTGATTTTGTTTATATACGCTTCTATTCCACATTATTTGCAATTAAGTCCCTGCAAGCATGATTTGTGTTTTATATGATCTGAAATCGAATAGCTTCGATTTTGCCCCGTTGTCTGAAAATGACATCCCCTGCCTAATTGGTCGTTCGACTCGTGTAAGGGTGTTACAATACGAATCCTATTGAATATGTTTTTAAAAGTTGGTTACAGATCCACTATCAGAAATGATAGTATTATAGCATTTGAATTTTATAAATTATGGATAAGAAACTTAGACTAAATTTTTGAGGTTGTAAATCCTAAGTCAGCTATAGTATTATAGACAGTGGTATGACATTAAGAAAATTCGAGACGAATTTTTTTAGGAGAGAATTATAATATCTCTAATTTTGACATTTAAATTGTCGGGTATTTATTTGACTTATGAGTAAATCGAACATTTGGTGTTGAACAACTAGAAAACATGAACTCTATTAGTAACTTTACCTAATTAGATAAATTAATATATAGTGTTGGTACCAGAATTAATAGACAGTGTCACCGAGTTAGAAAAGAGACTGAATTGAATAAAAATTAAAATTGAAAGTTTATATAATTTTTTTTAAAAAGAATGTGAGTCTCATTAAAAACCCTTCTAAATTTAATAGAGAAAAAAAGAGTACTTAGATAAATTTATTAAATAAATGGATCAAAGTCTTTACAGCAAAACACCATACAACACTTTCCTCTACACATTCCAGAGAAGTTTGTTTTGTTAAATATTATAAAAGATAATGAGGTATGTATTGGTGAATGTTTGGTATCTTGGCGAGGCATTGAATTGTTGTGTTATTCAGATTTGGTATTTTGGCGAGATGGAAGGATGATTGTTGTTGTATCGTACCGATATTTGGCGAGAAGGTAGGATCCGAGTATCCGTAAACTACTTGTAGACCATTAAACTAAATTATTCTTATATGTTTCAAAAGGCTAAAAAAAGCTCCCAATTACTTTGAAATACCATAATATCATGTCTTGATTGTGTAAAAATTAGAGGTGTGAACCGGGTCGTTCGGATCGGTTTTGGATTGGGTCATTTCAGTTCGAGTTATTTCGGGTCTGTCTATAATCGGTTTAGATTCAGTTCGAGTCAGTTCAGGTCTGGTTCGGATTAGTTCGGGTCTATGATCAGTCGGGTCTAGTTCGGGTATTAGATCGGGTCAAAATCGGATCGGTTATTTTCGATTCAAGTTAAAATCGGGTCGTTTGGATCGGTTTCGAGTCGGGTCAGCCTTTGAATTTTTGGGTCAATTCGGTTTGAGTTGGTTATGATTCACAAAGATTTCGTTGACGTACAAGATTGTATTAGTGGATGATACATAAGATTGTGTCTATTCGGTTTGAGTTTGGTCAATTTCGATCATTTAAGGTTAATGTTTTAGGGTTTAGGGATTAGCGTTAACATTTTATGGTTTAGTTTAAGGTTATTAGTTTATGAGATTAATTATGATCCCTTAAGGTTTATGATTTATGATTTAATATTAACCGTTTATGGTTTAGTTTAGTGTTATTGGTTTATGGGATTAATTTAGAATCTTTAAGGTTTATGGTTTAGGGTTTAGTTTAGAGTTATTGGTTTATAAGATTAATTTCGATTCCTTAAGGTTTAGGGTTTAGTGTCAATGGTTTAGTTTAGGGTTATTGGTTTATGAGATTAATTCTAATTCCTCAAGGTTTATGCTTTATGGTTTTGAGTTTAGTATTAATCATTTATAGTTTAGTTTAGAGTTATTAGTTTATGAGATTAATTTTGATTCAACTTGCTAATTTATGCATTTAAATTTGACTAAATATTTAAATAAGAGCTTCATGTGTACAATTGAACTAAATTAAAGTTTCAACTTTCATGTGTACAATTACATATTTACATCCAAATAAAAAATTTCTCTATAATTATATTAAATCAAAGTTAATAATAATAATAATGATGATTATTGTAAAACTAAAGAATTGATTTTGATATAACAAAGAATTTAAGGACTAAATTCAAAAAGAGAAAATAAATTTTTAAGTCCTCAAAACTTCCCAAAATCTCTAAGCAAAATAGTCCAAGTCAAAACCTAAGTTTATGAAAAAATTTCTAAGTGTTTTATAAGTTAAAACAGTAATTTTCGATTCACCGTTTCAAAATGGCCCTTGGGCGTTTCAGAACGTTTTGAAACTGTTAACATGTGTTTCGGAACAAGCCTTCCCGTTTCGATACGGGTGTATCGAAACAAGTCTTTTTGTTTCGAAACGGGTTGAACCGTTTCGATACGGCAGTATCGAAACGACCTTAAACGTTTCGAAACGTTTGTCAAACATGGATTAAAAAATATGATCGTTATGAGTTTATAACTGATTTTCAAAAAAACGGTTATGGTGTATCGAAACGGTTTAAGCTGTTTCGATACGGGTTTTGGCAGTGGCAAAATGTCTCGAAACGGGCTCTAGCACGTTTCGGAACGAGCTCTTAGTGTATTGAAACGATCGTGTTCGTTTCGATACAGTCTCTTAATTTCACCCCAACAGCTATTTCTATTTTGGTCTATTTCGAAACATGTACGAGCGTTTCAAAACGGGTAGTTGCAGAAGTGCATTTATAGTGGGAAGATTGCATCCCAACGGCTATAATTATGATGACAACAACCCCAACGGCTAGAATTGAATGAGAAGGTATAAAAGGGAGTCCTAAAAGCACCAACAACAACTATTGATCCTAAAAGAAACATTCCAACATCAAATCCAAGCTCTAGAGCAAAATTTTCATATTCCTTGTAAAACCCCAATTGTGGTTCATTGTAATTCTTATCTTTTTTATTCAATTGGGTTGAGTGTTTGTTATTGGGCAACATTTGAATTGAAAGATACTTGTTATTTGTCTTCATCTTCTTTGTAAACATTGTGTGCGGATTTGGTCAGTTTTGGGTAGAATATTGACCATTGTGTAAAGGTTTCCTCCTAAGCCTAGAAAAGGGGAAGATCAACTAGTGGAGTTGTTGAAAAATTCTTAGTGGGAGCTAAAATATTGGATGTAGAGCTCAATTAGAACTTGAACCTTTATAAGTGTCTTGTCTTGATATTTTTATTTTACCACTTCACTACCAAATCTTTTAAAAATCCAATTCGCCCCCTCTTGGCTTAAATAGATTCAACGATCCACTCAACAATTGGTATCAGAGCCTACCTCTTTTGAAGGATTAACAACCACATGAGGAGTTCCTAGGAGAGTGTGATCAAGTTTAAAGTGAAGCCATGACATCTACTTCAACCTCCAACCTTTACGAGTCACAATCCACCACTAAACCACCTTTCTTCAATGGGGACAACTACTCATATTGGAAGAATCGAACGCGTCTCTTCATTAAGTCCACAGATTATATGGTTTGGAATGTAGTGGAAGAAGGACTTTACATTCCGGTTAAAAGAAACGGTGAAGGAAGACTTGTCTCGAAGGTGAAGTAGGAGATGACCAAGGAAGATAGACGAAGGATGCAAGTCAACGACAAAGCTCTACACATTATATTTTGTGCACTTGGTCCAGATATCTACTCAAAGGTTTCATCTATCGAGAGCACAAAAGAAGTGTGGGACACTTTAGAGATGACTTATGAAGGTACTAGCGACGTGAAAGAGACAAAGATCGGGTTGTTAAATTTGAGCTATGAAAATTTCAAGATGGACCTCGATGAGAGCATCTCAAAGATGTTTGATCGATTTTCGATCATCGTGAATGGTCTTAAAGGATTCAGTGAAGTAATTCCTGAAGATAAGCTAGTAAGGAAGCTTCTATACTCTCTCCCGGAGTCTTGGGATGGTAAAAAAACGACCATCATTGAAGCAAAGAATTTGAAGACATTGAAGCTTGATGAGCTCGTTAGTTCTCTTCTTACACATGAGATCATGAAACAAGGAAGATAAGAAGAAAAAAATAAAGAAGAATAGAGAAGCATGATGTGGAAAAGAAAAAGAAGCTAAAAGTTGCTCTCAAAGCCTCTCTACAAGAGGAGAGCTCTTCTAGTGAGGAGGAAGACTTTGGGGAGTTGGCTATGATAGCCAAACGATTCTCGCGGTTCATGAAGTCCAACCGAGGAAGAAAATTTCAAAGAAAGATGGACTTCAGGAACAAAAGCAAAGAAGAAGAAAGAGATCCAATCATTTGCTTTAAGTGCAAGAAGCCGGGTCACATACGTTTCGATTGCCCTCAACTCAAGAAGAAGAACTTTGAGAAGAAGAAGAAGAAGCTCAAAACCAAGCTTGCTACTTGGAGTGATGAGGAGTCATCCGAGGATGAGGAACATGAAGTGGCCAACCTTTGCCTCATGGCTCTTGAGGATAATTCGATGGTAACCTCTAACTCATCTTGCTTTGATTTTACATTTGATGAATTGCATGATGCATATGATGAGTTATAAGAGGTGTATAATAAGTTAGTAGAGAAGTCTAAGGAGTCCATTTTGAAAAACATAAAGATCATTTCGAATTTAAAAGCTCAAAATGATTTACTCTCTAAAGCTAACTCGGATTTTGAGAAAAAGGTTTTAAGCTTACAAGATGATTTGAAGTTCTTTGAACAAGAAAACATTGATTTAAATAACCTTATTTCTCAATGTAATGATGAACACCAAAGGTTGGGGAATGAGCTTGTTGAGCTCAAAAATTGTTTCAAAAATGTTGGTTCTGCAAAACTAGACAAAGGTGAATCTTCAAAACCAACTTTGTAAAAAGAAATAATTTTAACTACAAACAAAGTGGCTCCAATAGGCATAATAGAACTAAAAAGATTAGAAGCATATGAGTTCCTAAGAAACTTGTAAAATCTAATAATATTATTGCCATGTCACATTGGATTCCTAAGAGAACCAAGCTTTTGGAAGCTAACACTCATGAACCCAAAATGATTTGGGTACCAAAAATCAAAGCTTAATCTCTTTGTTTGTAGGGGGAGCATTGCTACAAGGCCAAAGCACAAAGTCAAAATTCTTGGTACCTTGATAGTGGATGCTCGAGGCACATGACCAGAGACAAGAGTCGATTCATAGAATTAAAGCCAAAAAGTGGAGTAGTAACATTTGGTGACAACTCCAAAGGCCACATTGAAGGTATTGGCTCCATAGGTAATCACTCTTCTAAACTCATTGAAAATGTTTTGTATGTCAATGGTCTAAAACATAACTTGTTGAGCATAAGTCAATTGTGTAATAAAGGGTTTAATGTCATGTTTGATGTAAATGGATGTAGAATTGTTGACATTAAATCTAACAAAACAATGCTCATTGGTCATCGCATAGACAATATATTTATATGGTGCATCTAGATGACATTCATACATCTCATGCATGCTTAGTTGCACAAAATGAAAATGATGCATGGTTATGGCATAGGAAACTAGGACATGTTAGCATTAGCGTTTTAGAAAAAAATAGTTTCCCTTAATATAGTTAGAGGCCTACCTAAGCTCAAGTTCTCATTAGATAAAATTTGTGATGCATGTGCTAAAGGTAAACAACATAGAGCCTCGTTTAAGTCCATTAATGATGTTTCTACAAGTAGGTGTTTGCAATTGATCCATATGGATCTTTTTGGGCCAATTAGGACTACTAGCTTGGGTGGAAAAACATATGTTTTTGTGCTTGTTGATGATTACTCTAGATATACTTGAGTTCTCTTTTTAAGAACAAAGGGTGAGGCTTTAGAAAACTTCATCACATTTTCTAAAATAACCCAAAATGATCTTGAACTTAAAATTTCATATATTAGAAATGATCATGGAACTGAATTTCAAAATATGGGTTTTGATGAGTTTTTTTAATGAAAATGGGATTAGCCATATTCTTCGGCTCCTCGAACTCCTCAACAAAACATGGTAGTTGAGAGGAAAAATAGAACTTTAGAAGAAATGGCTAGGATTATGCTTTGTGAAAACAATTTACCTAAGTATTTTTAGACAGAAGCCACTAACACCGCTTGCTATATTATAAACCGAGTAATGATTAGGCCTATTTTGAAGAAAACACCTTATGATATTTTAAAATCTAAAAAGCCTAACATTAGCTATTTTCATCCTTTTGGTTGAAAGTGTTTTGTTTTAACAATGGAAAAGACAATTTAGGTATATTTGATGCAAAAAGTGATGAAGCTATTTTTCTAGGTTACTCTTTAAACTCTAAAGCCTATCGTGTGTTTAACAAAAGAACTTTAGTTGTAGAGGAATCTATTTATGTGGTTTTCGATGATAACCTCATTCCGAGGAAGTATTCTTGTGATGATGATGATGTAGGGATCATTGAAGCCAATGATGGTGGAGAATCATCAAAGATGAATGAGATTCCAACCAAAGAGGAAGAAGAACAAGAACAACCTCTAGAAGCATTGCAAGACATGTCTCTTAAGGAAAAGGAAGTGAGCTACCCAAGGGAGTACAACTATGTCAAGGGTGGTGAAATCTTGGGTGATCCATCCAAGGGGGTAACTACTCGCTCTTCTCTTAAAATGCTTAATCATGTTGAATTTATCTCATGCATTGAGCCTAAGAATGTTAAAGAAGCATTAAAAGATGACTTTTCAATTATGACCATGCAAGATGAGTTAAATCAATTCGAAAGAAGTAAAGTGTGGACATTAGTTGATAGGCCTAGAAATAAATCTACTATATGAACTAAATGGGTCTTTAGAAACAAACTAGATGAGAGTGGTAACATAGTGAGAAACAAGGCTAGGCTTGTTGCTCAAGGTTACACTCAGGAAGAGAGAATTGATTTTGATGAAACCTATGCACCCGTAGCTAGAATAGAAGCAATTAGGATGCTACTTGCATTTTCATGTTATCACGATTTCAAGCTTTTTCAAATGGATGTCAAAAGTGCGTTTTTAAATGGTTTTATAAACGAAAAAGTGTATGTGAAACAACCACTGAGTTTTAAAGATCCTATTTTCCAAACCATGCTTTTAAATTGTCAAATGCTTTGTATGGTTTGAAACAAGCTCCTAGAGCTTGGTATGAAAGATTATCACGTTTTCTTGTTGGAAAGAGTTTTGAAAAAGGAAAGGTGGACACAACACTTTTTTATTAAAAACAATGACAAAGATATCTTTGTAGTTCAAATTTATGTTGATGATATTATATTTGGTTCTACTAATGAATTGCTTTGTCAAGATTTTTCTAAGTTGATGCAATGTGAATTTGAAATGAGCATGATGGGGGAGCTCTCATTCTTTTTGGGACTCCAAATCAAACAAATGAAGAATGGAATCTTCATCAATCAAGCTAAGTACATCAAGGATATACTCAAGAAGTTTGGCTTGGAGCAAGCAAAGCCTCAAGCTACACCAATGAGCTCATCCACAAAGCTTGACAAAGATGAAGGAGGTAAGTGTGTTGACTCTAAGCTTTATCGCTCTATGATTGGATCTTTGCTTTGCCTTACCGCAAGTAGACCAGATATATTGTTTAGTGTTTGCTTGTGTGCTAGGTTCCAAGCTAGTCCTAGAGAGTCTCACCTTATAGCCGTTGAAAGGATCTTTAGGTGCCTTAGAGATACTCCTTGTTTAGGTCTTTGGTACCCTAGAGACTCAACCTTTAACCTTCATGCTTATTCGGATGCGGATTACGGGGGTTGTAAAATAGATAGGAAAAGTACTTCCGGCACTTGCCAATTCCTAGGTAGTATGCTCATATCTTTGTTCTCTAATAAACAAAATAATGTAGCTTTATCTACCACCGAAGCTGAGTACATATCCTTAGGGAGTTGTTGTGCTCAAGTCCTTTGGATGAAACAAAAACTCTTAGACTATGGAATTAAGGTAGACACCATACCCCTTAAGTGTGATAACACTAGTGCTATATGTCTTACCAAAAATCCAATCAAACACTATAGAACCAAACACATAGAAATAAGACATCATTTCATTAGAGATCATGTCCTTAAAGAAGATGTTGTTTTAGAGTATGTAGACACCTTAAATCAATTAGCAGACATCTTTACTAAACCTCTAGATAAATAGTGTTTTTGGTCCCTTAGGAGAGAGTTAGGTCTAACTAGCCTATCTTGACCTTTTAGGACCTTTTTGTGCTTAAATTGCTTGAATTCTTGTTAAATGCCATGCTTATGTGTTTTTAATCCTAATTTCATTCATGCTTATAGTTAGGGGGAGTATGTTTATGTTTTGATATGTTTTACTTGCTCATTCATATCATTTATGCATCTAGAATCTATGAAAATTTTAATTTTTCTGCATTTTAGAGCCTCATCTGCACTTCCAGGTCTAGTGGTATCGAAACGGGTCACCATGTTTCGATACGGGTGCCTTCAAAGAACACAAATGTATCAGGGTGTTTCGAAACGCCCCAAAGGGTTTCGAAATGTTTTGGTTCTGCCAAGACATGTATTGAAACGGCCCCCATGCATTTCGATACAGGCAATCTCTTGGGCTTTGATACGGTCAAACCTGTATTGAAACGGCCAGCTGGTTTTGAAACGTTCGTAGACGTTTCGGTACGCCTATTTCAAAACGCTTTCTCCCGTTTCGAAATGCGTATCCGAAAAGCCTATTTTAAAGGGTTTTAAATGCTCAAAACTCACTTTTTATCAAACTCTCACAAACTCTAAAAATCCTAAAACGATTACGTCTATAAAACCCCTCCAAACCTTCTTGTTTTTCATTAAATCTTGATGGTTTTGACTCCCAAACGAAAATCTAAGCAAGCTTCAACAAATTGGTGCAATTTCATCCATCAATTCTTCCAAAATCCCTCTTTTAAGGTATTTTCTTTTTCTTTTGATTTCATTCGAATCTTAGGTTAGATAATTATAGTTTTGTATAGAATATATGTTTTATTTCACGGGTTTTCAAAAACTTGTAAATTTTTTTCAAAATCTCAAATTTTTTATTCGAATATTTTTTAATAGTTTTTTTAACACAGTTTTTAAAATTTGTTTTCTTCAAAAAAATTTATATGTATATACTTTCAAAGTGTTTTAAAAACATTAATGGGATTATTATTGGATTGAATTAAGATTTAAATGCGTACACTTAAAGTTTCTTGCTTGCTTTGTTTTTAGGAATTTTTAAATGGAATCTAAGAAACGAAAGACTCAAGGGGGTGAAGGTTCGAGCCAAGACAAAATCCATCTAAACCTTACCCTTCTCTTTTCAAAAAGTCTTAGGAATCAAGATGCTAGGAGTCGTTTCCAAATCATTCAAGATACCATTGTTCGAAGAGAACGAGTAGTAGATATGGATTTCCTTGATTCCGAGCGTTTTCTCTTCCGATATCTACATCTCTTGCAATAATGGAGTTTCTTTGCCTTCTTGAGCATTCCCGAAATCGTCTACAAGAACATGGTTTTGCTCTATTACTCCATGCCGTTCTCATAACAATGAGGATCGTTCCGAGGTCATAGCCATTGAGTCTTACCTTTTGGGCAAGAAGATCCGCGTTGATCCATCCGTCTTAGTGAACTTCATTGGGCTAAAAGATGAAGGTTATGAGGATGAAAATCACTTTGGAGCTCATACCGGATGGGTTCTTACATTAGATGCCCATGACCGTTTCTTGCATTTGGTTATCTCATGGTTCATTCGCCCATTCGGAGGTAAATTTGCCCACATCCGCCAAGTCGATCATTTTTGGCTCGAGTGTTTTCGCCAAGCCCAACAACCGAATTTAGTGAAGATCATGTTCGTCGAGATGGTCCATCAAGTGAAGATTCGTACAACCGACTCATTCACATCCTTCACTTATGGGACAATATTGAGCTACATTTTTGTTCGCCTCGGTCTTGATTGCTCCTATGATTCTCCGGAACCCCAAAAGCAAAAGATTGGTGAATCTTCTCTTGTGAGATCCGGGTTTCGTTACACTCTTGGTCATTGGGTTCGTGTTGATAGGAGAGCTCAAGCATCTTAAGATGAGCCTCAACCTCAAGCTCTAGCTCCCGTTGCGGCTCCCAATAATGATGTTATGATGACTTTCCTTACCGAGAGGTTCAACACGATGAACACGAATATGGCTTCGGGTTTTGGTGCTCTCAACACTCGCTTGCAATCCTTGGAAGATCGTGTTTCCACTCTTGAGAATCAACAATCATCCATGGATCTTTCCTTCTCCACCTTCTATGGCGATTGAAGATGTTTCCGCCAAGATCAAGCTAAGGATAAGGATGATTTTATGGATGACGCTGGAGACGATGATGGTGATGAGGCACCCTAGGATTTTTATTGCATATCATATTACTATGTCATATTAGGATTAAGTTTGCACCTATCTTTGTTTTAGTCTTTAAGACCTATGCTTTGATTATTTGTTTTTAGGATTGAGCTTGAACTTAAATGCTTTGAATATTTATGTTTTTGATGTTGTTTCTTGAACTTCAATGCTATCTATGATATTATGTTGTTTGGTTTACTCTTTATGGCTCCTTTATTCTCTTATTAGCCTTGCTTATCTATTTTTTGATCTAACAAAAAAAGAGAAGTAATCTAAGAGCCTAAGTGTTTTTTTTCTAAGTTGGTTTGGTTTTGATTTTCAAATACTTCAATTTTAAATCTTTTTAAATCTTTTCGAAACTTTAAAACATATCTTAAATTGAGGGGGAGTTAAAACTTTTTCAAAGATTTCAAAACACTTAAAAATTTATACTTGGTTTTGATATAACAATAAATTTAAGGACCAAATTGAAAACAAGAAAATATATTTTTAAGTCCTCAAAACTTTCCAAAATCTCTAAGTAAAATGGTTCAAGTCATAACCTAAGTTTATGAAAAAAATTCTAAGTGTTTTCCAAGTTAAAATAGTGATTTTCGAGTCACCGTTTCGAAACGGCCTTTAGGCGTTTCGGAACATTTTGAAACTGTTAACACGTGTTTTGGAACAAGTCTTCCTGTTTCGATACGGGTGTATCGAAACAGATCTCTTTGTTTCGAAATGGGTGTATCGAAACAGATCTCTTTGTTTCGAAACGAATGAAGAACAACAGAACAAGTGGAACCGTTTCGATACGACAGTATCGAAACAACCTCAAACATTCCGAAATGATTTTCAAACTTGGATTCAAAAATATGACTGTTATGAGTTTATAAATGATTTTTCAGAAAAACTGTTATGGTGTATCGAAACGATTTAAGACGTTTCGATACGGGTTTTGGCAGTGGCAAAATATTTTGAAACGGGCTCTAGCTCGTTTTGAAATGGGCTCTTAGTGTATCGAAATGATCGTGTCCATTTTGATACGGTCTCTTAATTACACCCCAACGACTATTTCTATTTTGGCATGTTTGGAAACAAGTACGAGCGTTTCGAAATGGGTAGTTGCAGAAGTGCATTTATGGTGGGAAGATTGCATCCCAACGGCTATAATTATGATGGCAACAACCCCAACGGCTAGAATTGAATGAGACTGTATAAAAGGGAGTCCCAAAAGCACCAGCAACAACTATTGATCCTAAAAGAAACATTCCAACATCAAATCCAAGCTCTAGAGCAAAATTTTCATATTCCTTGTAAAACCCCAATTGTGGTTCATTGTAATTCTTATCTTTTTGATTCAATTGGGTTGAGTGCTTGTTATTGGGCAACACTTGTATTGATAGATACTTGTTATTTGCCTTCATCTTCTTTGTAAACATTGTGTGAGGATTTGGTCAATTTTGGGTAGAAAATTGACCATTGTGTAAAGGTTTCCTCCTAAGCCTAGAAAAGGGGAAGATCAACTAGTGGAGTTGTTGGAAAATCTTTAGTGGGAGCTAAGGTAGTGGATGTAGAGTTCAATTAGAACTTGAAGCACTATAAGTGTCTTGTCTTGATATTTTTATTTTACCACTTCACTACCAAATCTTTTAAAAATCCAATTCACCCCTTTTGGCTTAAATAGATTAAACGATCCACTCAACAATGATGATGATGTCCGAATTGAATTAACTTATTAAATTTAGGATCTAATTGAGCTAAACTAAAATCTAGAAAAATAAATCACGTACATAATTAAAAGAATTCTAAAACTAAATGTAAAATTTCAATTAAATTAATCTAAATTAGGACTCAATTGAATTAAACTAAATCTTAAAAGTGAAAATATGAAACTTAAATAAAAAAACATGTAAAGTCAGAAGGGCTAAATAATTAATTACCCCTAACCTAAAACTAAAAGATCACACGTGAGTTCATTTTAATTAAAAATAATAATTGCTAAAGAAAATGGGAGAAAATAAAATTTTGGAGGAAAATTTTTTTTATTAGAAAAGGATGGAGGGAAAATATTTTAATTAAAAGAAATAGAAAAGACAATTGCTAAAAAAAGGGAAAATAGAATTTGGAGGGAAAAAAGCTGCCCAATTTTTAAGTTTGATATTAATTACTTTTTCGGTCCTGCTAGGTTTAAAATGTTACATTTTAATCTTAATATTCACTTTTAGGTTTTACTTTAATTCAATTTAGTCACAATATGAAGTATCCCCACTATTTGGACTTTTGATATAGCAATCCCTCGGTGATATTTAGTCCCTAAAAATTTACTTTTAGTCGAAATTGACCCTTATTTATTTCTACTTTTTTAATTTAGTCTAATAATATTAATATACTGGTATTTTTGTTCACAAGATTTAATTTTTAGCCAAAATTGACCACTATTTATTTCTATGGTAAAATTATGAAATTGGTCACTTAACTCTCAAATTTCTCCACTTCCAAATTGTCAAATTAGTCTCTAATTTCGGTTTTATGCTATATTTTATGGTAAAATTGTGAAATTGGTCATTGGGCTCTCAAATTTCTCCACTTTAACATTTTCAAATTGGTCCATAATTTCAGTTTTATGTTATATTTTATGTTAAAATTGTGAAAATGGTCTCTAATTTCGGTTTATAGTTTAGCTCTTAGTGTTAATGGTTTATGGCTTATGTTGTAATTTCGGTTTTATGTTATATTTTATGTTGTAGTTTCAAATTGGAGCCTTTAACACAAACACCACAGTTTGGTGATGGTTTATCTGAACCATAGGACATTGTGTGAAATTTAAAACCATTTACTTTGTAACCAGAGAATGATTTCACCAACCAGAGTGGGCCCATCGCAAGTGCTTTTAAGAATATGTTTGTGATGTTATTCATCGGTTCTTGAACCTATACAAAATTTACCAAAAATTAAAATTTTTGACATATTTTCATATAGTTCATTTCAAGTAAAAAGTAACTTGGCTTACAAATATGTTGAACCATCTCGAGAATTGAACATCAAGTGTAGCGTCAAATTGTGCGTCACTCAAATGAGGTTGACAATATCTCTGGTAAGTCTTATACATTCTGTTCAATTAAAGGTGGATCATGATTAATAAAAAATTAACCAGCACCGATATTTTGGAGTTTAATGGTAACAATGATACGTACTCAATGAATGGCTCCACCTCTGTACAATTCAACATTATGTAAGTGTGAGCTGCTACAATATCTTCTTCAGAAAGATATCTTTCATTCCCTTTCCCAATCGTCTCTGCTCTTTTTTGTGTAAATATGGAAATAATGTCCGGATGTTCTCCACAACTGTTTGGCATGAGTTGTACACTAGAAGTATTTGCTGGCTTGGGAAAGTAATAATGAAAGAATTTGGATCTTTCTACTATCTCATATGAATTACAAATTGAGCCTTCAACATGAGCTTTATTGCCGATAAAACCTTTTAACTTTCGAAAAAACCTAAAATATAAGGAAACATGTAACCCCCTCGTCCCGGTCTGGCCGGATGACCGGTCCGAATGGGCCACACGGGGAAAACCGAAGCGAAACCCAAAGGATTCCTTCTCGGTTAGCAACCCTATTTTTTTTTCTTTTTATATTAATCTTGCCTAGATGAATATTAAGTCCTATGTGATTCACAACAGCGGAAAACATTCAAAGGAAAACACATTCGAACCACGGCCATGCTTAACAGTCCATTTTTAAGCTTACAGGGCAGACCGTATCGATACCCTAACTAGGGGTATCGATACGCCCCTCTCTAGGTCAACCCAAGAAGTCAACCACGATGAGTCCGTATCGATACAACCCTTGAGCGTATCGATACGCCCTTCTCGGTCAACCCTTCTTGGTCAACAGAGTAGACCCGTACCGATACTCGGGAGCCCCGTATCGGTACGCTCTACTCTCACTCAACTCTTCAAATTACAGTAACTTTGGAGGGTATCGATACCCTTAGGGTATCGGTACGCCCGGCAAAATCTGAGGCCTTTGGGCAAGACCGTATCGATACGGTCTGAGGCGTATCGATACGCCCTGCACTGCAATTCCTCAAATTTCAACTTAAACGACCCCAACACGACTCTAAATGCATTTCTCGACTCACCTAAGCATATACAAACATGTAAGCACACATATTTTAGCCAAAGGAATCAATCATACATGGATTAAAGCATTCATACATAGCATTCTAATTAAAGAGCAAAATAGGCAATAATGACATACAATAAAGACTCAAAAGGGTCTTAAAGGCACAAGTCAATCACAAGAGGTTTGCACTCATACACAAGGCAACCTAAACATCCTAAAGCATGCCATCATATACACCAACATTCATCATAGCATTACATGCTTACAATCCATAATCAAACTCAAAGTCAACATTCATTCAAATGAGTCATACAAGCTCATACACAACCCTTGCCACATTGCTAGCTAATACAAAATCGATAACCATACTTGAGCCACAAACTTGGAAAGCCCTTCTTGCCTTGCCTTGAACTAACACCACGCTAGTGATCTGCATTGTTGAACATTGAGAGCGTAAGCTAATAGCTTAGTGAGTTTGCTCTAAAACAAAAAAAAAAACATCAACAATGCAGGGTTCAAGCATGTTAATCCTAATCTCACATACATCAAGCATAGGCATATAATCAAGTAGACCTAGCTAGTCTTTCAAGTGGCATAATATGGTTTCTCATAATCTGCTAAGTTCAAACATTAGTATCAACATCATGTAACAACAACATATATCACAACCATATATCACCATATAGGAACAAGTTTAATTGGCCACTTTAATTACCCCGATTGTGCGGATTTAAACCTAAACAACATTTTACCTCGGTGGGATTTCACTCATCACCGGACCTTGCATGTGCGGGATTCCACTCATCGCCACATGCCCTACGGATGGGATTCCACTCATCATCCCGTAGAAATATATAAAAGCTTCCGGTGGAATGTTACATCACCGTACTCCTCCTTGATGACTTAACGCCATCAAGGCCACGTACGTTTTGACTCAATTTGTGTGCACACTAATCCTAATGATCTGATCATTTACAACCGGTAATTATTTTAGTGCCAATTATCATTATCACATCACATATCATTAACCACACTCATGCTCATCACATATATTCACATCATGACATATACACGCACCAAATAATCACAAACACAAGAGCATAGTCATTAAGCACATTAGCATTTAAGGAAAACATGACTAAATTAACTACTTGGGTTATAAGGAAGTGGCCTACCAAGCACACTTTACACACGCACACTACTCATGCTCGAACCAAACTTTAAAACAAGTTGAAACCACTCACCGCCCTTCCTTAGCAATTCGAACCAATCCTCCTACGAACCCGGGTTCGGTCCCAAAGCCTCTTCAACTCTTCCTCTTGCTTCTAGCCAAACAAAACACACTTATTACACCACAATTCAATGCTAAACTCAACCTTCAACTTACTTTACAACACAAGCCAATAATCCACAAATTTCCAAACCACTTAATATCTCAAAAACCCAATTTTCGTACTCCAACAACCCTTTGCTGAAACACCCATTTCCAAACACCCAAATGACCTCCAAAACATCCCAAATCACCCTCCTAACGTACCCTAACCATCAGCCCCTAGTTTTTAACCTAAAACCCACCAAAAATCCAAGTTTTAATACCCTAAAATTTGCCTTATGAACATACTACGAATTTTCTTCCAAATCCAACCAAATTGATATATAGTGTGTATTTCATTATGATTAAACAAAACCCCAACACAATTTATCAAAACAAATTGAAGAACCCCTTAAAAATCCAAACTTTAATATAAACCCTAATTTTCAAAACCCCATAACTTTGAAATCTAAGACCATAGATAGGTAGAGGATAAAGAGGAGGTTAAGAAAACATAATTACCTCTTAAAATGGTGTTGAAATCAAGTGGCAAATTGATGGAATAGTAACTTTGATATTTGAGAGGGTTTGGGGAAAGGGGGAGGTGTTTCACGTAGGGTTTGTGGGATAAAGGGGAAGAAGATGACAATATGGAAAGTTGTCATCCTTTTTCAAATATTTTGGGTAATTCACAACATAGGTCCTCCCCTTTTTACTAAAGTTCAATTAGGTCACTATTTAGGTTGAATTGATTAAATTAAGTTTTTATTTGACTCGAACCGTAAACCCGGTAAACTCCTAGGCCCAAAACACGGGTGTTACAACTCTCTCCCACTTAAGGAATTTCGTCCCCGAAATTACCTGACTGAAAGAGATATGGAAACTATTTTTCCATATCATCCTTCCTCTCCCAAGTGGTCTCGTCCACACCTCTACGTCGCCACCGCACCTTTACTAACTCAATCGATCTACCCCTCAACACCTTACTGTCAGAAGCTAAGATCTCAACGGGCTCTTCTTCATAAGTCAAATTCGGATTCAATTCGATTTCCTCTACGGGCATAACATGTGAGGGATCGGACCTATACTTACGAAGCATCGAAACATGGAACACATCGTGTATCTTTTCTAGCTCGGATGGCAAACGCAACTGATAAGCGACCGGACCAACCCTCTTCACAATCTCGTACGGTCCTATGTACCTCGGACTCAATTTCCCCTTTCGGCCAAATCTCATCACTTTCTTCTACGGAGATACTTTCAAGAATACCTTCTCACCCACTGAGAACTCAACTTTCTTCCTCCTCAAATCGGCATAGGACTTCTGTCTATCCGAAGCAGCTTTCAAACGATCACAAATCAATTTTACCTTGTCGGTTGTCCCCTTGAGCAAATCCGGCATAGGTAACAGTTTTTGCCCTACCTCGGCCCAACACACTGGAGTCCTACACTTCCGGCCATACAAGGCCTCATACGGAGCCATCTGAATGCTCGACTGGAAACTGTTATTGTACGCAAACTCTACCAGAGGCAAATGCTTCTCCCAAGTACCCTGAAAGTCTATGATACAACATCGCAACATATCCTCTAAGATCTGAATAACCCTCTCTGACTGACAAACTGACTGAGGATGATAAGAAGTGCTGAAGTTCAAACGGGTACCCAAAGCTGTATGCAGACACTCCCAAAATCTAGAAGTAAACCGCGGATCTCTATCTGATACAATGGACTTCGGCACACCATGCAATCTCACAATCTCACCAATGTACAAGTCGGCCAATTTATCTAAAGTATAAGTAGTGTTGACTTCCAAGAAGTGGGCACACTTCGTAAAACGATCCACTATCACCCAAACTGAGTTCTTCTTCGTAGGAGTCAAAGGCAAACCCGAAACAAAATCCATGGTGATGTTCTCCCACTTCCATTCCGAAATTCTCAACGGCTGTAACAAACCTGAGGGAACCTGATGTTCTGCCTTCACTCTCTGACACACTAAGAATTTACTCACAAAGTCGGCTACATCTCTCTTCAAGCCAACCCAATAATACTCATTCTTCAAATCACGGTACATCTTCGTACTTCCAGGATGCATAGCAAACGGACTACTGTGGGCTTCAGTCAAAATCGTACGTCTCAAATCACTGTCTTTTGGCACAACTATTCTATCTTTGAAACACAAAACCCCATCGGTACTGAAACTGTAATCTGAAGATCTACCCTCAGCTATATCTTGCACGTGAGGTGCCAAAGATCTATCTAAGAGCTGTTTCTCTCTAATCAACTGACCTAGAGTAGGTCTAACCTGAAGCTCGGCTATCAAGCCACCATCTCCGGACAAACTCAATCTAGCAAACATAGCTCTCAAGTCCACGGCCACCTTCCTACTCAATGCATCGGCCACTACATTGGCCTTACTCGTATGATACTCAATAGTAAGATCGTAGTCCTTTAGCAGCTCTAACCACCTACGCTGTCTGAGATATAAATCTCGCTGAGTCATAATGTATTTCAAACTCTTGTGATCGGTGTACACTGTGCACTTCTCACCGTACAAATAATGCCTCCAAATCTTCAATGCAAACACAACTGCAGCTAACTCTATGTCATGGGTCGGATAGTTGCGCTCATGAGTCTTCAACTGTCTTGAGGCATAAGCCACTACCCTCTGGTCTTGCATCAGAACACATCCTAGCCCTACATAAGAAGCATCACTGTAAACTACATAGTCCTTCCCGGACTCAGGCTGAATCAAAATCGGTGCTTGGGTCAAAGCTTCTTTCAATTTCTCAAAGGCTTTCTGTCTTGCATCTGTCCACTCAAACTGAACACTCTTCTGAAGTAACTGTGTCAATGGAGCGGCTAACTTAGAGAAACCCTCTACAAACCTCCTATAGTATCCGGCTAAGCCTAGGAAGCTACGTACCTCTGTCACAAACTTCGGTTGCTTCCACTCAACAATGGCTTCAATATTCTTCGGATCAACTCTAATCCCATCGGCTGACACTACATGTCCTAAGAAGACTACCTCACGGATCCAGAATTCACACTTGCTGAGCTTCGCATACAAATTATGATCTAGCAAAGTCTTCAAAACAAGTCTCAAGTGTCGGTCATGGTCTACTTCAGTTCGCAAATACACCAAAATGTCATCTATAAATACAACCACAAACTGATCTAGATACTGATGAAAAATCCTATTCATCATGTCCATGAAAGCTGCCGGTGCGTTAGTCAACCCAAATGGCATGACTAAAAACTCATAATGACCATATCTAGTCCTAAAGGCCGTCTTCGGTACATCAACCTCTCTTACCTTTAGCTGGTAGTAACCCGATCTCAGATCAATCTTCGAAAAGACAGAAGCTCCTCTCAACTGATCAAACAAGTCATCAATTCTAGGCAACGAATATTTGTTCTTCACTGTCAACTGATTCAACTGCCTATAATCTATACACATTCTCATACTTCTGTCTTTCTTCTTCACAAACAACACTGGTGCACCCCAAGGTGAAGAACTAGGCCTAATAAAACCTCTATCTGTCAATTCTTGCAGCTGAGTCTTCAACTCTTTCAATTCTTTCGGTGCCATACGATACGGAGCAATCGAAACAGGAGCTGAATCAGAATAAGTCTCAATGCTGAACTCTACCTCTCTATCCGGTGGTAACCCTGGCAATTCTTCCGGAAACACACTAGGAAAATCACATACTGTCCGGATGTCCTGAGGTCTAACCTCACTCATGTTAGGGTTCATGACATACGCTAAGTATGCTTCACATCCCAACTCAACTAACCTTTTAGCCTCTAACACTGAAACCACATTGGACAAGAACTTCACGTTCTCACCCACCACTACAATCTCATAGTCATCTGTGAGCCTCAAAGAAATCTGTTTAGTTTCGAAATCTATCCTAGCTCTATGCTCCGTGAGCCAATCCATACCCAGAATCACATCGAAACCATAGAAAGGAAGCTTCATCATATCCACGGGAAACACATGCCCCTGAACCGTCAACGGACACCTTCGGTACATCTTCCTAACTACTACCGTGTCCCCAAAGGAACTAGTAACACTAACTCCTACCTCTAACATTTCACACGGCAAATTCAAAGACTGTGCATGCTCACTCAATATGTAGGAATGTGTAGACCCGGAGTCAATCAAAGAAAGCAAACCCAAAGACTGTATCGAGAAGTTACCTGCGATCACATCGGTGTCATGTTGATCTCCGCGCTGAGCATAAACTCTGGCCTGACCTCCGCCCTCTGGCTGAACTGCGACTACATGTACTATGTTCCTCTGACCATCGTTCCTCGGCTGGAAGTTACCTCTACCGCGCCCGCGACCTCTCTGAAAGTCATTGGCTCGAGCAGGAGCCTGAGCTGGTGCCTATCCCACCTGACGTGGACAGTCACACCTAATGTGGTCTCTAGCACCACAACTCCAACAAGAATGATCATTTCCCCAACACTCACCGGTGTGGTTCCTCCCGCAAGTAGCACATGTGGGCAACTTCCCACCAGCTCTCTGACCCTGATGGCCCCTACCGTGGTTACCGCCACCACGCCTATGATCATACTGATGCATGTTGTCCCGATGCCTCTTGGCATCACCTCTATCAAAGTTGCTGGACCTTTTACCCGAACTAGATCCACCCGACCGCCTGGTCAAACTCAAACTGTGCTCTAAGTCCTTGGCCCTCGCGACCAAGACATCAAAATCAGTGTAGTCTAAAGCTAGAGTATAGGTCTTGATCTCTTCATTCAGCCCATAACGGAAGCGGTTACAACGCTCCACCTTAGTAGGTACAAGCTCAGGTGCGTACTGACTCAATCTGACAAACCGGATCTCATAATCGGTCACGGACATATTCCCCTGAAGCAATGCCATAAACTCCCTCTTCCTCTCATCAAGATATCGCGGACCCAGATACTTCTTATGGAAAGTTGTCTCAAAGAACTCCCAAGTGATCTCGGCCTCATCCATACCCGTAGTAATGGTGACCCACCAAGTGTAGGCATCACCATGAAGCAGAGACTCAACACATCCCAACTTGCGCACACCAGTACACCCCATCTGAGCAAGAATACAGACAGTCTTCTCAAACCACAACTCTGATCGCTCTAGAGTATCCCCTCTAAACTCTTTGGCCCCAAGGCCCCGAAGTCTCTCTAAAGGTAATTCGGTGCCCTCACCCTGATGATGAGCTGCCTGACCTCCAGCTACTGCAGCCTGAAATGCCCCGACTATTGCCTGAACTAACAGAGCTAAATCAATCCCGGCCGGTCCTTGGCCACCTTGGCCTCCTTGTGGTCCCTCTCCTTCGGCCCCGGCCTCACCTCCCGCTCCCGGTGGAGGAGGTGGTGGTGGTGGAGGTGGTGGAGAAGCTCCAACTCCAACCACAGGCTCTCCCACTTGAGCCTCAACCCTTATTACCGGCTCGACTCTCGGAGCCTCTGCCCGTGGTTCCGGTCGAACCATCCTAGGCCTCCCTCGTGGTCTCATGCTACAACTAGCAAGGTTTAAACTACAACAACAAATAAATAGGATTACGTTAGTCAAAGCAAGGGTCCAATAGTGCTCAAGTACTCCTTTTTCCAAAAATCTTTTCAAATTAAGTAATAGTAGCAATGGGCACGCACTCCACACTAGACACGACCAGTCATGCTTCAAAACATCATACGATCAATCAAGCATCAAGAATTCATGGTAGAACATGCATCGAACAACACAATCAGTTAATACATCAAGCTTACCTCACTTACCTGCCCGAGGTCTCGGTAATCTCAGGCTCTGATACCAACAAATGTAACCCCCTCGTCCCGGTCTGGCCGGATGACCGGTTCGAGTGGGCCACACGGGGAAAACAGAAGCGAAACCCAAAGGATTCCCCCTCGGTTAGCAACCCTATTTTTTTTTCTTTTTATATTAATCTTGCCTAGATGAATATTAAGTCCTATGTGATTCACAACAGCGGAAAACATTCAAAGGAAAACACATTCGAACCACGGCCATGCTTAACAATCCATTTTTAAGCTTACAGGGCAGACCGTATCGATACCCTAGCTAGGGGTATCGATACGCCCCTCTCTAGGTCAACCTAAGAAGTCAACCACGAGGAGTCTGTATCGATACAGCCCTTGAGCGTATCGATACGCCCTTCTCGGTCAATCCTTCTTGGTCAACAGAGTAGACTCGTACCGATACTCGGGAGCCCCGTATCGGTACGCTCTACTCTCACTCAACTCTTCAAATTACAGTAACTTTGGAGGGTATCGATACCCTTAGGGTATCGGTACGCCCGGCAAAATCTGAGGCCTTTGGGCAAGACCGTATCGATACGGTCTGAGGCGTATCGATACGCCCTGCACTGCATTTCCTCAAATTTCAACTTAAACGACCCCAACACGACTCTAAATGCATTTCTCGACTCACCTAAGCATATACAAACATGTAAGCACACATATTTTAGCCAAAGGAATCAATCATACATGGATTAAAGCATTCATACATAGCATTCTAATTAAAGAGCAAAATAGGCAATAATGGCATACAATAAAGACTCAAAAGGGTCTTAAAGGCACAAGTCAATCACAAGAGGTTTGCACTCATACACAAGGCAACCTAAACATCCTAAAGCATGCTAATACAAAATCGATAACCATACTTGAGCCACAAACTTGGAAAGCCCTTCTTGCCTTGCCTTGAACTAACACCACGCTAGTGATCTGCATTGTTGAACATTGAGAGCGTAAGCTAATAGCTTAGTAAGGGTGCTCTAAAACAAAAAAAAAACATCAACAATGCAGGGTTCAAGCATGTTAATCCTAATCTCACATACATCAAGCATAGGCATATAATCAAGTAGACCTAGCTAGTCTTTCAAGTGGCATAATATGGTTTCTCGTAATCTACTAAGCTTAAACATTAGTATCAACATCATGTAACAACAACATATATCACAACCATATATCACCATATAGGAACAAGTTTAATTGGCCACTTTAATTACCTCGATTGTGCGGATTTAAACCTCAACAACACTTTACCTCGGTGGGATTTCACTCATCACCGGACCTTGCATGTGCAGGATTCCACTCATCGCCACATGCCCTACGGATGGGATTCCACTCATCATCCCGTAGAAATATATAAAAGCTTCCGGTGGAATGTTACATCACCATACTCCTCCTTGATGACTTAACGCCATCAAGGCCACGTACGTTTTGACTCAATTTGTGTGCACACTAATCCTAATGATCGATCATTTACAACCGGTAATTATTTTAGTGCCAATTATCATTATCACATCACATATCATTAACCACACTCATGCTCATCACATATATTCACATCATGACATATACACGCACCAAATAATCAAAAACACAAGAGCATAGTCATTAAGCACATTAGCATTTAAGGAAAACATGACTAAATTAACTACTTGGGTTATAAGGAAGTGGCCTACCAAGCACACTTTACACACACACACTACTCATGCTCGAACCAAACTTTAAAACAAGTTGAAACCACTCACCGCCCTTCCTTAGCAATTCGAACCAATCCTCCTACGAACCCGGATTCGGTCCCAAAGCCTCTTCAACTCTTCCTCTTGCTTCTAGCCAAACAAAACACACTTATTACACCACAATTCAATGCTAAACTCAACCTTCAACTTACTTTACAACACAAGCCAATAATCCACAAATTTCCAAACCACTTAATATCTCAAAAACCCAATTTTCGTACTCCAACAAGCCTTGGCTGAAACACCCATTTCCAAACACCCAAATGACCTCCAAAACATCCCAAATCACCCTCCTAACGTACCCTAACCATCAGCCCCTAGTTTTCAACCTAAAACCCACCAAAAATCCAAGTTTTAATACCCTAAAATTTGCCTTATGAACATACTACGAATTTTCATCCAAATCCAACCAAATTGATATATAGTGTGTATTTCATTATGATTAAACAAAACCCCAACACAATTTATCAAAACAAATTGAAGAACCCCTTAAAAATCCAAACTTTAATATAAACCCTAATTTTCAAAACCCCATAACTTTGAAATCTAAGACCATAGATAGGTAGAGGATAAAGAGGAGGTTAAGAAAACATAATTACCTCTTAAAATGGTGTTGAAATCAAGTGGCAAATTGATGGAATATTAACTTTGATATTTGAGAGGGTTTGGGGAAAGGGGGAGGTGTTTCACGTGGGGTTTGTGGGATAAAGGGGAAGAAGATGAGAATATGGAAAGTTGTCATCCTTTTTCAAATATTTTGGGTAATTCACAACATAGGTCCTTCCCTTTTTACTAAAGTTCAATTAGGTCACTATTTAGGTTGAATTGATTAAATTAAGTTTTTATTTGACTCGAACCGTAAACCCGGTAAACTCCTAGGCCCAAAACACGGGTGTTACAAAACAAAAGGCTGTAATGTAAATAAAAAACGCTTATTCACTTTATAACAGAGTTTTATAAATTAGATTGAAAATTACCTTTCAAATGGATACATCCAACGATAATGTACTGGTCCACCAATCCTTGCTTCATATGCCATGTGTATCGGTAGGTGTTCTATTGAATAAAAAACTCAGAGGAAAAAGTCGTTCCAATTTGCACAAAATGACTGGGATATCCTTTTTTATTCTTTTCATGTCTGCCTCCTTGATTACAGTTGATGTTAAGTCTTTGAAAAAAAGGCTCAGCTCTTTCAATGCCTCCCAAACATTTGTCGGTAATAGCTCTTGAAAAGCTATAGGAATTAACCTTTGCATGAAAACATGACAGTCATGACTTTTCATTCCAAATAACTTTAACTTTTTCATATCAACACATCGACCGATATTGGATGCAAAGCCATCAGGGAATTTTAAATCTTTCACCCAATCACATAGCACTTTCTGCCTTTGTTTGTCTAGCGTGTAACATGCTTTTGGATATTTACCAAAGCCATCTTGATTTGTGTTGAGAGGATCGAAAGATCGATAATTACCAAGAGGGGGGTGAATTGGAAATTTAAAGGATTTTGGTGGAAATTGGCAAATTAAAAATGATGAACAAGGGATTTAGAGTGGTTCAAGTTCCAAATGAACTCTACATCCACTACCTTAGTCTCACTAAGGATTTGCAACAATTTCACTAAATTGATCTTTCCCTTTTCTAGGACAAGGAGGCAACCCTTTACAATTTCGGTTGATTTTTCTACCCAAAAATCAACCCAACCCTCACACAAGAGAACAAAGAAATTTGTAGGCTAATTAGGTATCTCTCAATACAAATGATAGCCCCAATACAAGCACTCAACCCAATTTTACAAAGTATGAATGAAGAACACAAATTGGGATTTTTACACAAAGTGGGATTTTTGCTCAATTGCTTGAATTTGATGTTTGGATGTTTGCTTTAGGATCAATAGTTATTGCTGATGCTTTTGGATGTCTCTTCTATACCTTCTCATTGATTTCTAGCCGTTTGGGTGGTTGGGAACATAAATGGAGCCGTTGGAACCCTCTCTTGCCACCATAAATGCAGTCTGCACCAACCCGTTTCGGAACACGGGGTACCTGTTTCGGAACGGACTAAAATAGAAAGAGCCGTTGGGGTGCATTTAAGAGCCCGTTTCGAAACGCCTTAGGGCCGTTTCGGAACGATTTTGCCACTGTCAAGGGTCGTTTCGAAACGGTCTTAGCCCGTTTCGAAACGCCTTAACGGTTTCAAAAAGTTAGTTAAAAACTTATAACAGTCATATTTTCAAAATAATATAGAAACCTGTTTCGAAACGTTTTGGATCCGTTTCGAAACGAAAATGCTACTGTCAAGGGTCGTTTCGGAACGGGCTTGATCCCTTTCGAAACACCCTCTTAATATTTAAAAATTCAGCATATATTTGAACCGTTGTAGTCCTTTTTAAATCAAATATGAAGAACAGTTTCGAAACGAGTGAATCCGTTTCGAAACGAGTGAAAGTGTTTCGATACACGTTTCGGAACGATGGTCGACAGTGATGAAAACGTTTCGAAACGCCTGAGGGCCGTTTCGGAACGGGTGCTTAAAATTCACTGTTTTGGCTTGAAACACTTAGAAAAATATTTGAAGGACTTGTTTTTAACTTAGGCATAATATTAAAATTATATGGGGATATTTTGAGGACTTAAAATTCGTTTTGACTTTTTCAATTTAGTCCTTAGGTTTTTAGTTATATCAAAATTAAAATACTTGTTTCACAATCTCCCCCTTTTTGATATAACAAAACCAAAGTTAGAATTTTTTGAGAATTTTGAAAGTTTTGAAAATATTCTAACTCCCCCTTAATTTAAGATAGGTTTTTAAAGTTTAGAAAAAATTTGATTTGAAATCCAAGTAAACCTTTAAAACCTTTTAAGATTTAAAAACGAATTTTAGTTTAAAGTGTGGCTCTTAAATTTCTTCTCCCCCTTTTTGTTAGATCAAAAAGAACAATAAAAGCTCATAGAGAAGATAAAGGATTAGTACCAATAAGCAATAATAAGCAACCATATTATAAATTCATAATCAAAATATCCAAAACATAATTCAAACATTAAGTTCAAACATAAAATCCCAAATAAAAAGCCATAAGCATAGGTTCCTAAAACATGAGAAAACATAAAGATGCAACCTTAATCCTAAAATGCATAGATAATATGATATGATATGATATGGAGTTCCTAAGCCTCGTCATCATCATCCGAAGTATCATCATCGCTCTTGGCTTGAGAACGGTGAAACTTCGTCCATTGCCCATAAAGCGTGAAGAAGGATAGGTCCAAGTTGGAATGAGAAGTCTCAAGAGTATGAAGACGATCCTCGACATTCTTCAACCGATTGCCCATAGATTCAAAGCCCGAAGTAATGCGAGTGTCCAAAGCATCGAACCGAGAGTCCAAGGCATTGAATCGCTCGGTAAGGAAAGCCGTGAGGGCATCATTGTTTGCGGCTTGAACTTCCGGTGAAGGAGCAACGTGAGGAGGAACCGCTTCTCTATCAACTCTTTCCCAAACACCATTCACATATGTGAACCCGGACTTGCGAAGGGATGACTCACCAATCTTGGTCTTGCGAGGTTCCGGAGAGTCATAAGAACAATCGATGCCAAGATCATGAAACAAGGCGCTCAAGACTATGCCATAAGTGAAAGACTTCAACTCATTTGTGTCAATAAGCTTAATATTATTGACTATCTCGGCAAAAATAATCTTAGGCACATTTGGGCGCTCACCCTTACGGAAACACTCTAGCCAAAAATGATCGGTTTGACGGATGTGGGGGTATTTACCTCCGGAAGGTCGAATGAACCAAGAAACCATCAAGTGGAGAACACGATCGTGCACATCCAAGAAAAGTGCTTTGCCGGTAAAATTGCCAAAGTGGCGTTCATCCTCAAGACCCTCATCCTTAAGTTTAAGAGCAGACTCCAAAAGAGCAACATTAACAACAAACTTTTTGCCCAATAAGGATGACTCAATTCCTATAATCTCGGTTTTGGTCTCATCATAAAGAAAACGAGCGTTAGAGTAAAAGATGAGTACCATGTTTTTGTAGCGAACATCCGGAAGGCTCAAGAGATACATAAGATTCCACTCATCCAAACGAGCGGGATAACGGAAAAGGAATCGCTCGGAATTGAGGAACTCAAGATCAATGACACGTTCCTTGCGAATTGCAAAATCCTTGACATAAGAGAAACGAGCACGTGCCTCCGGAGTTTTAAGAGATTTCTGAAAAAGCATCGTAATATTTGGACGAATGCTCGAATCACCGGATTGAACGGCCTTGCGCTTTTTGTTCGATTGATCCGCCATCTAAAAACATTAAGCAAGTGGTTTAAAATTAAGTGTATGCATTGATATTTAAAATCAATCCAATAATAAATCTCACTTAGGTTTTTGAAAACAAAATTAAAATAAAAAACAGTTTAAAAAATACGATTGAAAAATTTTATATTTGAATCAAAAATTTTGAGATTTGAAATTTTTTTTACAAGATTTTGAAAACCCACAACAAAAACATATAATTTATACAAAAATAAAATTGTCTAACCTAAGATTCGAACATGAATTGAAAGAAAAAGAAAAATTACCTTAGTTTGGGATTTTGGATGATTTGAGAAAAATCCTTGCATAAGATTGATGAAACTTGCTTAGACTTGAGTTGTAGAGTAAAACCCCTCACAATTTTGTGAAAATTAAAGAGTTTGAGAGGGTATTTATAGAGAGGGAGGCGGTTTAGGGTTTTAAGAGTTTGATATAAAGTTAACTTTATCATTAAAAGCCCTAATTTAAAGCAGTCCGCGATGCCGTTTCGGAACGGTCAAGACCGTTTCGGAACGGGCGGCTAGGGCTTTGACCATTTTAAAACCATAAACAGATCGTTTCGATACGGTGTTGACTGTATCGAAACACCTTTGACTCGTATCGGAACACGTTCCGATACACCCCTTGGCAGTAGCAAAAACATTTCGGAACGCCTTGGAGGCGTTTCGAAACGCCCTTCTCTCAGAGCTGGATTTAAGGTATCCGTATCGAAACAGGTTCACCCGTTTCGATACACCTGGGCCTGGAAGTGCAGATGAGGCTCTAAAAATGCAGAAAAATTAAATTTTAAGAGGCCTAACATGCATAAATGGCATGAATGAGCATGCAAAACATATTTAAGCATAAACATACTCCCCCTAACTATAAGCATGGATGAAATTAGGAGTCTAAACACATCAACATGGCATATCACAAAATCAAGCATATTTAAGCACAAAAGAGGTCCTAAAAAATCAAGATAGGCTAGCTAAACCTAACTCTCTCCTAAGGGACCAAAAACGCTCTTTGTCTAAGGGTTTTGTAAAAATGTCCGCTAATTGATTCAAGGTGTCTACATACTTTATAACCACATCTTCCTTAAGGACATGATCTCTAATGAAATGATGCCTTATTTCTATATGTTTGGTTCTAGAGTGTTGGATGGGATTTTTAGTTAAGCATATTGCACTAGTGTTGTCACATTTTAGGGGTATGGTTCCAACTTTAATTCCATAATCTAAGAGTTGTTGCTTCATCCAAAGGACTTGAGCACAACAACTCCCTAAGGATATGTACTCGGCTTCGGTGGTAGATAAGGCTACACTATTTTGTTTCTTAGAGAACCAAGATATGAGCATACTACCTAAGAATTGGCAAGTTCCCGAAGTACTTTTCCTTCAATTTTGCAACCCCCATAATCCGCATCCGAGTAAGCATGAAGGTTGAAGGTAGAGTCTCTAGGGTACCAAAGACCTAAACAAGGAGTGTCTCTAAGATACCTAAAGATTCTCTTAACGGCTATAAGGTGAGACTCTCTAGGACTAGCTTGAAACCTAGCACACAAGCAAACACTAAACAAGATATCTGGTCTACTTGCGGTAAGGTAAAGCAAAGATCCAATCATTGAACGATAAAGCTTTGAGTCAACACACTTACCTCCTTCTTGAGGCTTGAGGCTTTGCATTCTCCAAGCCAAACTTCTTGAGCATATCCTTTATGTATTTTGCTTGGTTGATGAAGGTGCCATCCTTCTTTTGCTTGATTTGAAGTCCCAAAAAGAATGATAGCTCCCCCATCATGCTCATCTCAAATTCACCTTGCATTAACTTAGCAAACTCTTAACAATGACATTCATTAGTAGAACCAAAAATAATATCATCAACATAAATTTGAACTACTAAGATGTCATTTTTATACATTTTTATAAAGAGTGTAGTGTCCTTCTTACCTTTTTCAAATCCTTTTTCAATCAAAAAGTTTGAAAGCCTTTCATACCAAGCTCTAGGAGCTTGTTTTAAACCATAAAGAGCTTTGGTAAGTTTAAAAACATGATTTGGAAATTTTGAATCTTCAAAACCCGGTGGTTGTTCCACATACACTTCTTCATTTATAAAACCATTTAAAAATGCGCTTTTAACATCCATTTGAAAAAGCTTGAAATTATGATAACATGCATATGCAAGCAACATCCTAATGGCCTCCATTCTAGCTACGGGTGCATAGGTTTCATCAAAATCTATTCCCTCTTCTTGAGTGTAACCTTGTGCTACAAGTCTAGCTTTATTTCTCACAATGTTACCACTCTCATCTAGTTTGTTCCTAAAGACCCATTTAGTTCCTATTGTAGATTGATTACTATGCCTATCAACTAATGTCCATACATTACTTCTCTCAAATTGATTTAACTCTTCTTGCATAGCCATAATCCAAAAGTCATCTTTCAATGCTTCTTTTATGTTTTTAGGCTCTATGCATGAGATAAATGCAACATGGTTCATTAATCTAAGAGAAGAACGAGTGGTTACCCCCTTGGATGGATCACCCAAGATTTCACCATCTTTGACATAGTTCAACTCCCTTGGGTAGCTCACTTCCTTTTCCTCAATAGCCAAGTCCTTCAAGGCTTCAAGAGGTGGATCTTGTGTGTCTTCTTCTTTTGTTGGAATCTCATCCTCCTTTGAAGTTTGACCTCCATCAAAGGCATTTATGATTCCTACATCATCATCATCACAAGAATCCTTCCTATGAAGGAGGTTATCATCGAATACAACATGAATAGATTCTTCTACTACTAAAGTTCTTTTGTTAAATACTCGATAGGCTTTAGAGGTTAAAGAGTAACCTATAAAAATGGCTTCATCACTTTTTGCATCAAATTTACCTAAGTTATCTTTTCCATTATTTAAAACAAAACACTTGCACCCAAAAGGGTGGAAATAGCTAATGTTAGGCTTTTTAGATTTTAAAATCTCATAAGGTGTTTTCTTTAAAATTGGCCTAATCATTACTCGATTTACAATATAACAAGCGGTGTTTGTGGCTCCCGCCCAAAAATATTTAGGTAAATTGTTTTCACAAAGCATAGTTCTAGCCATTTCTTGTAAAGTTCTATTTTTCCTCTCAACTACCCCATTTTGTTGAGGAGTTCGAGGAGCCGAAAAATTATGGCTAATACCATTTTCATTCAAAAATTCTTCAAACCCTAAATTTTGAAACTCGGTTCCATGATCACTTCTAATATGTGAAATTCTAAGTTCAAGATCATTTTGGGTTAATTTTGAAAATGTGATGAATTTTTCCAAAGCCTCATCTTTAGTACTTAAAAAGAGAACCCAAGTAAATCTAGAAAAATCATCAACTAGTACAAAATCATAAGATTTACCACCCAAGCTCATAGTCCTAATTGGCCCAAATAAATCCATGTGAATTAATTGTAAGCATCTACTAGTAGAAACATCATTAATGGATTTAAAGGAAGACCTATGTTGTTTACCCTTTGAGCATGCATCACAAATTTTATCATTTGAAAATTTTATTTTGGGCAAACCTCTAACTAGATTTAGTGAGACTAGTTTTTCCAAAACACTAATGCTAGCATGTCCTAGCTTCCTATGCCACAACCATGCATCATTTTCATTTTGAGCAACTAAGCATGCATGAGATGTATGTATGTCATCTAAATGCACCATGTATATGTTTCCTATGCGATGACCTATGAGCATAATATTATTAGATTTAATGTCTACAATTTTGCATCCATTTTTATCAAATAAAACATTAAATCCTTTATCACACAATTGACTTATGCTCAATAAATTGTGTTTAAGACCATCGACATATAAGACATTTTCAATAAGAATGGTAGAGTGATTACCTATGGAGCCAATACCTTTAATGTGGCCTTTGGAGTTGTCACCAAATGTTACTACTCCTCCACTTTTTGGCTTTAGATCCATGAATCGACTCTTGTCTCCGGTCATGTGTCTCGAGCATCCACTATCAAGGTACCATGAGTTTTGACTTTGTGCTTTGGCCTTGAAGCAATGCTCCCCCTACAAACAAAGATATTAAACCTTGATTTTTGGTACCCAAATCATTTTGGGTCCATGAGTGTTAGCTCCCAAAACCTTGGTTCCCTTAGGAATCCAAGATGACATAGCAATAATATTATTAGATTTTACAAGTTCCTTAGGAACCCATACACTTCTAATTCTTTTAGCTCTACTATGTCTAGGGTAGCTACCTTGTTTGTAGTAATTAGTCTTTTTCTTAGGTTGGTGTGTTTTAGAGGATTCTCCTACTTCATGCTTGACACTACCAACATTCTTTAAAGACTTTTTGAGCTCATTTAGCTCACCTAACACCTTTTGGTGTTCACTATTGCATTGAGACAAAAGATTATTAAGATCAACATTTTCATCTTGAAGAAATTTAAGTTCATCTTTTAATCCTAAAATCTTTTTCTCAAATTTAGAATTAGCTTGAGTGAGTGAGTCATTTTTCTCATTTAGTTCTAAAATGATTTTCTTATTTTTAATGACCGACTCTTTAAACTTCTCAACTAATTCATCATATACCTCTTGTAACTCATCATATGCATCATTTAACTCTTCATATGAAAAATCTAAAGTAGATGAGTTAGAGGTTACCAAGGAGGAATCTTCCTCAAGTGCCATGAGACAAAGATTAGCCACTTCTTGTTCGTCATCCTCCGATGACTCCTCATCACTCCAAGTAGCAAGTTTGGCTTTGAGTTTCTTCTTCTTCTCAAAGCCCTTCTTCTTGAGTTGAGGGCACTCCGAACGGATGTGGCCGGGTTGTTTGCACTCATAGAAAATGATGGGATCCTTTCCTTCTTCTTTGTTCTTCCCTTTGAAGTCCATCTTTCTTTGGATTTTTCTACCCCGGTTGGACCTCATGAAACGTGAGAACCGTTTGGCTATCATAGCCAATTCTTCAAGTTCATCCTCATCACTAGATGAGCTCTCATCAAGTTGTGAAGCTTTAGCCTTGAGAGCTATTCCCATCTTCTTCTTCTTCTCAACCTCAAGCTTCTCTACCCTTTTCTCTTCTTTCTTCTTCTCATCTTCCCTTCCTTGCTTCATGATCTCATGAGTAAGGAGAGAACCCACAAGCTCATCAAGCTTTAATGTCTTCAAGTTCTTTGCTTCGATGATAGCGGTTCTCTTCCCATCCCAAGACTCGGGAAGTGAATAGAGTAGCTTCCGGACAAGCTTGTCTTCCGGTATGATCTCTCCATAGCCCTTTAGACCGTTGACAATTGTGGAGAAACGATCAAACATCTTTAACACCGTCTCATCGGGCTCCATCTTGAAGTTTTCATAACTAAGATTGAGAAGTCCAATCTTAGTTTCTTTGACATCATTGGTGCCTTCATAAGTGGTCTCAAGTGTGTCCCACACTTCTTTGGCACTTTCAATGGATGAGACCTTTGAGTAGATGTCCGGACCGAAAGCACAAAAAAGCATGTGGAGAGCTTTATCGTTGACTTGAATCTTCTTCCTCTCCTCTTCACTCATTTCGGCTTTCTTCTTCAACACCATCTTGCCTTCACCGTCTTGCTTCAATGGAATGTATGGCCCATCCTCAATGATATCCCACACAAGATAGTCACTAGACTTGATGAATAGCCTCATTTTATTCTTCCAAAAAGAATAGTTGTCACCATTGAAGAAAGGAGGCTTGGTGGTTGATTGTGACTCGTACATGCCGGAACCGGAGGTTGAAGCCATCTCTTGATATTTTGATGATCACACTCTTCCAAGGATCTCCTATTGTGGTTGTTAATCCTCAAAGAGTTAAGCTCTGATACCAATTGTTGAGAGGATCGAAAGATCGATAATTACCAAGAGGGGGTGAATTGGAAATTTAAAGGATTTTGGTGGAAATTGGCAAATTAAAAATGATGAACAAGGGATTTAGAGTGGTTCAAGTTCCAAAAGAACTCTACATCCACTACCTTAGTCTCACTAAGGATTTGCAACAATTTCACTAAATTGATCTTCCCCTTTTCTAGGACAAGGAGGCAACCCTTTACAATTTCGGTTGATTTTTCTACCCAAAAATCAACCCAACCCTCACACAAGAGAACAAAGAAATTTGTAGGCTAATTAGGTATCTCTCAATACAAATGATAGCCCCAATACAAGCACTCAACCCAATTTTACAAAGTATGAATGAAGAACACAAATTGGGATTTTTACACAAAGTGGGATTTTTGCTCAATTGCTTGAATTTGATGTTTGGATGTTTGCTTTAGGATCAATAGTTATTGCTGATGCTTTTGGATGTCTCTTTTATACCTTCTCATTGATTTCTAGCCGTTTGGGTGGTTGGGAACATAAATGGAGCCGTTGGAACCCTCTCTTGCCACCATAAATGCAGTCTGCACCAACCCGTTTCAGAACACGGGGTACCTGTTTCGGAACGGACTAAAATAGAAAGAGCCGTTGGGGTGCATTTAAGAGCCCGTTTCGAAACGCCTTAGGGCCGTTTCGGAACGATTTTTCCACTGTCAAGGGTCGTTTTGGAACGGTCTTAGCCCGTTTCGAAACGCCTTAACGGTTTCAAAAAGTTAGTTAAAAACTTATAACGGTCATATTTTCAAAATAATATAGAAACCTGTTTCGAAACGTTTTGGATCCATTTCGAAACGAAAATGCTACTGTCAAGGGTCGTTTCGGAACGGGCTTGATCCGTTTCGAAACACCCTCTTAATATTTAAAAATTCAGCATATATTTGAACCGTTGTAGTCCTTTTTAAATCAAATATGAAGAACAGTTTCGAAACGAGTGAATCCGTTTCGAAACGAGTGAAAGTGTTTCGATACACGTTTCGGAACGATGGTCGACAGTGATGAAAACGTTTCGAAACGCCTGAGGGCCGTTTCGGAACGGGTGCTTAAAATTCATTGTTTTGGCTTGAAACACTTAGAAAAATATTTGAAGGACTTGTTTTTAACTTGGGCATAATATTAAAATTATATGGGGATATTTTGAGGACTTAAAATTCGTTTTGACTTTTTCAATTTAGTCCTTAGGTTTTTAGTTATATCAAAATTAAAATACTTGTTTCACAATTTGCCAACTCATGACGATCACAATAAAGTTGTAAGTCCACTCTAGATTTTGCATTGTCCTTTGTCTTACCTTCAACATTCATTATTGTGTTGAATATATTCTCAAAAACATTTCTCTCTACATGCATCACATCAATGTTATGACGAATCAAATTTGAAGACCAATATGGCAGATCCCAAAATATGCTACGTTTTTTCCAACCACATAATTGAGCTAATTGGTCATTAATTTCGACAGCGTCCAGCTTAATCACTTTTAGAAAACCCCAATAATCAATCTCATTTAGTATCTCACTTCCAGACTTAATTGGCGGAGGATTATTTAGAACTTTTTTACCTTTTCCGAAAGCTGTAGCATTCCTTCTGAAATGATGATTATGAGGTAAAAATTTGCGATGATTATCAAACCAAGATTGTTTCCCACCATGCTGGAGAGTAAATGCTTCAGATTCCTCCATACAATATGGACAAGTCGTTCTTCCAGCTGTACTCCAACCCGACAACATGCCATACACAGTAAAGTCATTAATAGTCCATAACAAGGAAGCACGAAGCAGAAAATTTTGCTTGGTTGACAAATCATATGTTACCTCCCCCACATCCCACAAATGTATCAGCTCAACAATTAAGGGTTGTAGGAATACATCTATATTATATTTTGGATTTCTGGGACCGGACACATTTATTGTCAAAAACATAAACTCATCCTTCATGAACATAGAAGGAGGCAAATTGTATGGTGTTACTATAACCGGCCACAAAGAATATTGTTGCCCAGATTGACCAAATGGTTGAAAACCATCTGTGCATAACCCAAGACTGACGTTACGAGTCTCATACGAAAATGTTGGATGCTCTTGATCAAAATGTTTCCAAGAAAGAGAGTCAAAAGGATGACACATAAGACCGACTTCATCAGTTTGATGCTCAACATGCCACCTCATATGCTTAGCAGTAACTTTTGAGGCATATAACTTTTACAACCGAGGAGTTAAGGGGAAGTAATACATCTTTTTGTATGCCTTTCTGTTACTAGATCCTTCACCAGCACTATCCTTGTACCGAGGATGACCGCAAAACTTACATTCGCTCAATTCAGAATCACAATCCCAGTAAATCATGCAACCATTTCTACAACAATGGATTTTTTGAACCGGCAAACCCATATCACGAACCAATTTCTTTGTCTCATAAATGTTCTTAGGCATGACACTATCTTCGGGCATTAACCTCTGCATTATCCGACAAAGGTCATCGTAACATGCATTAGGAATATGATATCGTGCTTTCAAGTGTATTAATTCAGAAACTATTGATAACTTGGACTCGTTGCTACCAGGCCATATCGGTTCAGAAGAAGCACCAAGTATGTTGTACAACATCTGCGTCGAAGCAATTGGTGCTTGATCATCTTCTACCATATATGCATTTAATTTAGGACCAACAACATCTACCTCACCAGATTCAGGATTGTTACCATGCAGATCATATGCATAATCTAGAACTGGAGTATTAGAACCCGTCATATGGTTATAGTAACCAGTAAGAGAAAAACATGGCTCTCCGTGATGCACCCAATTGTAATAATGCAAAACAAACCCTTCAGTGATCACATGAACTTTAACCGTTTCTGGATCTCGAAAAGTTGTATTTCTGCATTTAGGCCGATTACATGGACACCTAGTATTTCCTCGATCCGCAAATCTAGGCTTACTTAGCGCAAATGTAATGAATTCCAACAGTGGTCGCTCAAAATCGAGATTCACAATGTGACCATTTATTAGCCTATCAATATTGTACATCCAAGATCGATCCATGCTGAAGATCAAAACTTGTTTTTATAGTGTTATTAAATTAAGATACTTAAATCAGAACTTATGGTATTATTATCGTAATTATATGAAAAATGTTTTATTTACTCTTAATATATATATTACTATTTTTTTATTTTTAGATAATACAAGAAGTAGAACTTAGAAATTATTAAATCATGTTACATGCAATTAAGATACTTTTATTATTTGATATTTTTACTGTACAAATGTCATTTTTCATTGGTTGGTTTGGACAGTGCACTTTCTATTATAACTTCATTTATTATCTCTTTATTTTCTAATAAAATCAACTAGTTAACTTTGAAAAAAAATAATAGAACATATTGGGTAAAATTTGAGCCTAGCCTCAAAATCCTTCATTATTTCTAATTTGACCCAAAACTATAAGAGATCATAAAAAGACCTAAACTTTACATAAATCACATAATGACCCTAAAATATATTATATTTTTCTAAGCTTTCAAATAATAGTTTATTTTATAATTACATTCTCTCGTACAATTTTCCATCACCGTGTATCCATTCTTCACCTCCCTCACTACACTTTCTCACTACCAACATTCCTCAACACCTCAAATTTAGTTGTTTGGAGTTGTACGAGCCCCCCTTGGACCACACCACAAGTTAAAAACAATGTAATTATAATATAAATTATTATTTGAAAGCTTAGAAAAATATAATATATTTTAGGGTCATTCTGTGATTTATGTAAATTTTAGGTCTTTTTATGATCTCTTATAGTTTTGGGTCAAATTAGAAATCATGAAGGATTTTGAGGCTAGGCTCAAATTTCACCAATATGTTCTATTATTTTTTTTCAAAGTTAACTAGTTGATTTTATTAGAAAATAAAGAGATAATAAATGAAGTTATAATAGAAAGTGCACTGTCCAAATCAACCAATGAAAAATGACATTTGTACAGTAAAAAATCAAATAATAAAAGTATAATAAAAGACTAAAAAATCAAGCCCGAAAACTTATAACCCTAGTTAAAAGACTCAAAAATCAAACCCGAAAACTTTCAAAGTAAATTTATTTCTAAAATTAATGTTACATGAAAATAATTTTTTTTTACGTTTTGATCTATTTTGCACTTTTTTAATTAAAAGGCTAATACTAATAAATTGATAGTATTATATTTTAAAAAATAAAATTCAACTGACCTCAACTCACAAATTCGGTAAAAAATTTCAGAATTCTGCAAAAAATATAATAAAAAACATCAAAAAAATAAAATTTTACTTAATCAGAAGCAATTTGCACTAATTAGGTAATCTAAGACAGGGCTAGTTAAAACAATTAATATTATAATATACGAAACATATTAACTTAACTATAATAAACATATAAAAATCATATATTTAAACATTAAATTGCCGGAGAAGGAGGCATCTCTACTGCCCTAATCTACCCCTGAAACAATCACCGCAATCCCTCCAACAATCTAGTAATTAGCCAGTAATCTTTACTGCCCTAATCTGCCCTAATTTTTATAAACAATCAAATTTTAGAGAATAACTGAGATTGACCATATATTATAAAAAATGAGTTACCATTTCCCATAAAATACTTACATAAACTGATAAGCCTTTCTTCCAGCATCAAGCTCTTCTCTAAGCAAGAAAAAGCAATGGAGTGCTTTTGATCTACTTACTGACACAAACTTCCACCTTGTTGTTTCTACAACATTGCATTCGTAACTCACAAGCAAAATTTAAAGATTCTTGTTCTTTTCGCAAAGGCCAAGCTATTTTGTTTTCTCTTTATAAAACTAAACCTCGTATATTATTAACCGTATAAAAATCTATGATCCCCATAAAATATTAAAAACATTCATACACAAAGAATATAAGAAAAATATTTTATAAAAATATATAATAAAAAATATTGATCTCTTAAAAATATTAAAAAAGTACTTACACTAGTCTTCAATCAAAATTTGTGGTCCATGCTAGAAGAATGTTTCAGCTCAAAGGAATTTGGGGGTGTTGGGACCATGAGAATAATGTTGGTCAGGAAAGTGAAGAAATCAGAGATTTTGGGTGAAAAAAGTGAAACAATTGAGATGTTGGCGTGAGGATTTTGGATAAAGAATTGAAAGAGAGTTAAGATAATTAATATGAGTAGTTATAGATTAAATATGATGTGAAGTATTTATTTTTTTATTTTTTTCCAACCGAATAAGTATTCCATCACAATTTAAATCAATATTTTTTATTTATAAAGTGAATAAAACGGAATAAATGTTTCGTCATAAATGAAATTAATATTATTTTAATCAAAACGAATAAAATTTCTGACGGAAAGAATTATTCGGTCGAAAATTACAATCTTCCACAATTTTGTGACGAAAAAATTTATTCCTGTCGGTAAATTGTGACGGATTTTAAATTCGTCAGAATGTTTCCCTCGATAATTTAATTTTTTTTGTAGTGACCTTAATTATCGGGTTGGTATTCGATTCAGCTTTCGGTTCGGGTAATAATCGGTTCGGGATCATTCGGTTCGGTTGAAAATCGATATGGGACCATTTCGGTTCAACAAAAATTTCGAGTTGTTTTCGGTTCAGTTCGATTTATTTTAGGTTTCAGATCAAGTTCGGATCAATATCAGGTCTCGGTTCGGGTCTCGGGTCAAGTTTGACCGGTCTACTCACCACGAGCACCAAAAATCTCACCGGAATCCCCCAAATGGCCTCAAACCGCCGTCGTTCATCTTCCCCATCAACAATGGTGTGGCGAGCATGGATCGAACACGCGACCTTCAAGCTTCAATTCTGGTGAACGGTTGCTGCACATTCGGGGCTTTGAGAAATCAACGATTTTGGATGGGTTGAGCTATGGGTTTGGTTTCAGATAGCCAAAGAGGTAATTTCAGCAGATGAAATTCTGGTGAGCGATGGGTTTTCTTTATACAATCGTGGGATTGTTGCTTGCTGTCGTTACCCATTTGCATTGCCTTTTCTGGGACTTCGATTACAAATCCATGTGCAACTCCATCATCGGCAACTTCGTTTAGGCGGAGATGGAGTTTCGGGAAGTTGTTGAGTAAAGATCGAGCTCATAAGAGTTCCCGGTCACTTGATTCAACGACAGCAACTCCACTCGTAATGCAAGCCGTTTTCGATATGGAGATTCGGCACGATACCACAAAGGGTTGAGCTGCTGAGAAAGATGATCTCTTTCCAATTTTGAGGTTATAGAGTAAATTTTATTAATAGCGTCGTAGTTAAGTAACACTTCTTATTTATACGATTACATAATACCTATATACTTGGCAGAATTACTACAATACTGTGGTTCATTTTTGTTCTTCAAAATATGGTTCTTTTATGTTTAATTCCAAATCTATGGTAGTTTACCATTCAAGTTAAAAATTGGATTGATTTCTACCCGACTTTGAATAGTGAATTTATAAAAAAAAAATAAAATATTGGGGCCAAAGTCGGAGATTCCTCTATCCGACTTCAAATAAGAACAGTGGCCACTAACTTCTGCCACATGGCAGCACTGTAGAGGGCCATTCACTGTTGAAAGTCGAAAAGCCCTCTATCCGACTTCAAACAATGTTCGGATGGAGGGGTGGCAGGGGTGACAGTGACGCAAATTTGGTGCAGTGGCAAGTTGCATGCATGCCTCGGGTAGCAGGTAAGGTAAGACAATTTTTTTTTCTTGTTATAATTTTAATTGGATGGTTGGTAGGTGAGTTGGGTGGTTGAAACTTAAAGTAGTTGAGGTTAAATAGAAGTCGAAGGTATGTATTTTATTTTGCATTGAAATTTTTGAGAAGATAGAGTAAAGAGGAAGAAGAAGATTTAGAGGAAATTTTGTAAGTATAAAATATGTATTTTATTTTTGAATATTATTTCAACTTGATAGTTTTATTTTTAATGTATGTATGTTAAATAGGTGGTTGAAGATAAGAAAATTTGTGAAGAGATTGAGTAAAGAAAGAAAGATTTGAAGAAATATAGTAAGTATGGCAAAATTTTAAGTTGATGTTTAATTTTATTTTTAAATTTGTGAAGATATTAATTTCTTGATTTTTTTTAATTTTTAAGTTGATGTTTGAAATTTTTATGTTTGAATATTTGTATTATTTAATTAATAATTTATTAGATTTTATTTATAATGCTTTTTGAAAAAAACGAGTATATTGGGATTAAAATGAATATATTGGGACTTGAATGAAAAAATCAGTAAATTAGTGTCTACTTTGTAAAAATCTTAAAATTAAAGGGTTTTAAAGGCAACTTGCCGAATTGGAAATCAGTAAATTAGTGACTACTAAGGATAACAGTTATATTAGTAGTAGTAGTAGTAAAAAACGTTTTTTTAAATTTTATTTGTAATTTTGAAGGTTTTTTTTAATTTAGGAGTTGAAAAATAGTAAAAAATATATATTAATGTTTGAATTAGTCTTTTAATTTAGGAGTTTTTTTTTAAATTGTATGTAGTTAGTAGTAGTGAAATTGAAATTTAAACTAATAAATTAATTTAGTTATGCAATTTAAACGTATTAAAGTTAAAATTTAAATTTCGTAGAATTTTAGCAAATTAGAAACTAAACTAAAATATTATTATAAATTTTGTTTGTTTAGTTTATTATGTTTATTATTTTTTTAATGTAGTAGATTTAGTCTCGGGTCCTAATATATTCTTAGTTGTCCTGTAGGATGGCTGGACAAGCTCCTCTTTTCTGATTACATGATCAACACATTTTTAGTCTCACAGTTGATGAGATGGTACAATTTTTTAATATTTTTTTATTAAAAATTCAATTACTTTTTTGTTTGTTAATAATATTTTATTCATTAATATGTTAATTACAAGATGTGGAGCATACATTTAAGCACCATCTGGCTATGGAAAAAAATCCTTCGGACGAGCGAATCACTAAATGGTTGTAAGTTTTCGGATTTTATTATGCGACCTTCATTTAGAGGTACAAGTTGGTGTCTGGGTTGATTGCCACTCTGATTGAGTGTGGGAGGCCGAGAACCCACACGTTTCGTATGCCGTGTGGGGAATGCACGATCACACTTGAAGACGTGGTCATGCTTATCGGGGTCCCAGTAAACGGGGTACCATTGACCGGGAAACCATTGATAGACCAGATGAAAGCTACACTTGAAGCAATTTGCTCATTTTTCCTTGGGAAGGTGCCGAATAAATCAAATTTGAAAGGATATCGTGTGAAAGTGAGTTGGTTTCAAAGTGAATTTAAACTCGGTGAATATAATTCGGTTGATGTGATTTATAATGTCAGTCGAGTTTATATTCTGCAACTCATTGGAGGTGTACTGATGCCGGATAAATCTGGCAATCTTTTTTATACACTGTATCTACGCTTTTTGAGGTATCCGTGGGAAGCTGCTAAATATAGTTGGGGATCAACCATATTAGCGTTCTTGTATCATGAGTTGTGCAAGGGCGCTAAAATAGAAAATGGTCATAATGTTCGGGGTATTGGTGGATGTTTGTTGTTGCTGCAAGCGTGGGCTTGACAACGATTTCCCTTTTGGACACCGATACAGTTCCCTCTTGTCGCTAGGTAATTATCTTGATTTTGATTTTAATTTTTTTAAATTATTAATTTTATTTTTAAAATATTATTGTGATTTGTATGCAGATGGTGCGAGAAAAAAGCGCACATGGCTTCCCTCTCGATTAATTGCTGCTTTGATACTTGTCCCTCGATAGAAGATAATGCAGACCCTATCTTCTCTGACGACGTGGTCATGCAAATTGGTAAAAAAGAACTTCCAAGCTTCCCTCATCTCCCCCTCAACAATTGCGAATGCGATCATAATAACACTGCTCTCACATTCTTGCGCAACGACAACCGACAATATATGAGAGTATCTCCCGTAAAGCCACTTTCCATGGACTTGGATCATACGTTTACAATATGGAAAGCCTTCAATGCATGTCTTGAACGCCCATAATAGTTGATAGAAAAATTGATACCCTAGAAGCAGGTGGCCTTGTCGGTCGTATGCATCATTTGTTTAATACCTCACTATGGTGCACAGGATGAAACATGTCATTGCTATCAATAAAACCGGTAGCTCATTGTACGGTTTATCGTAATCACCGTACACTGAATGCAATTCCTTATCCCTTGCACGCCACCCCTTCTTGTATTTTATTTAATATTTAAATTGTTGCGCAATGGTTGCATGATCGCTGAAATGGGAACTCCTGGAATCGCTTCGACCAACTTCATCATATGATGACTCATTACACTCGAGTCAAATTCGGTGTGGTCCTGGTCGATGGATGTTCGTAAACATGTGTGATCGTTATTGTACTTTGTGACCTCCCAACGATCTATCTTCTTAAGCTTCGTTACTCGAATCTTCCAATTGCACCCTTCTCCATATTTCACACACTTCACAAAGAAAGTCCTCGGGGTAGATTCTGCAACCGCGTAGTCCATATGTTGCATGATGCTATACTCTTTAATTGCCAATATAGCTTCATCCTTTTCATTAAATCGAAAACTCTCAAATAATTCATCATGTTGACTCGAGGTTAATTGGGGCATATCTAGGAATTGTGGCACCCTCATCGCATCGAGATCCACCAAGTTCATGTGAGTAGGAGGTTCATAGAATGTAATGTCGCCCACGGTCAGAACGAATTCTCCAACACCGAAATTAGGGGCATCACCAACGTCATTAGGGAACAAATCGGGATCATCAATATCTTCGTCTTCGCTTGAATCTTCAAGTGATTCTTCCATCGACCTCGTAGGTTCTTAATATTAGCATCAACAGTCAGATCAACAGTCAACCCGTGTAATGCTGCTTATGTCGATGACCCACCTTGATGAAATCCACTAGATGTCCCAGTTTCCAACATTGCGACAAAACTGCCTCCGAACATATCAAATTCGTTACCGAAACCCATTTGACTAGATTTCCCAACTGCGTTTCTGGATGGGCCAGGAATAACACGCACCTCAGGAAACAATTCAACATTTTGAATATCCATAGAGTCGTGTTCTACGATCATATTCCCACATGTGTATTATCTTCGAGAGTTATTGTAGAATATCTGATTGGATTGTGACATGTAACCCACTAATACCGCAAACCATGAATCTGAGCTCCAATTTTCTCGAATATCTTCTCTTCATTACTCGAAGCGTGATTTCTTTTTCAAATCTCATCTTCGTAGGGCTTTCAGATTCAAATACAATACCGACATCAGTTTTCATCATTTGTCCATTGTAATGGACAATCACCACAAATATGTTGTTGCTCATTTTCTTTGCATGTTTGGAAAAGAATATTTTCAATAATAATACACAAATCAAAATGAACAACTACAATGACACTAAACCTAATTTTAAACTATAAATAACAATAATTTTAGAACATAGTACTTACACTACACCAAACTTGGTATATAACGACATTTTAGAGTCAAATGCCACTAATTTTTAACGTATTGCGGCATTTACAAATAAAATACCACAAATAACAAAATGTTGCGGCGTTTTTAGAAGAAACGCCTCAATAGACTTCTCTTTAGTGGTGTTTTTAGAATAAACGCCGGGATAGAAAATAAAAATTTTATTTTGGAGAAATACCAGCACTGTCACTCTCTTGCCCTCATCCGATCCCCAAATCAAAACCCACCCTTCATCTCAGTCGTCACTTTTCTTTTTCCCAATTGATTTGTCCATGCTTGAATCCTTCGCATCTGTAAATTTTTTAATAAACTTGTTCATTTTAACTTAAAAGCAAAAACATAAAAAGAATAGCAATGAAATCGGTGTTTTCTAGGGTTTTTTTCAACTGTGTCAGTAAGCAATGGCGATGGCTGCTCTCAGACGCGAAGGGAGGCGTTTTGCCCCTTTGATCTCTCCCCGCCAAATCACCACCATTCGTTCCTCTTCTACCGCCATCCGTGAGCTCTTGGACTCCGGGATTGACGTTAATTTCCATGACATCGATGATCGGACGGCTCTCCATGTCGCCGCCTGTCAAGGACAGACCGACGTCGTTTCCTTGCTCCTTCAATATGCCGCCATCGTCGATTGTAAAGATCGCTGGGGAAGCACTGTAAGCAAAAAATCACTTCCTGTTTAGCTAATTTCGTAACTTTCCTTTTTCTAATTCTTGTTTGTTTTGGAGTAATAGCCTTTGGCGGATGCTATATATTATAAGAATCTTGAAGTGATTAAGCTTTTGGAGAAACATGGAGCTAAGCCTTTGGTGAGTTTTGCATCATTCATCTGCATTTGCCCCATTTCCTAATTTTTTATTGACATTGATTGTTGAATTTTGATGAGTTAAAGAAACGAATTGCAGAAATTAATTCAATTTCACAAATACCAAGGCAGTGATTAGTGGGTTACTTTAACAGAAACTTACAAAATGAGCACATCGCTTTCCACATTAATACAAATGCGTATGCAACAGTAACATAGGACATATGTAGTATACTCGCATAATCCCATTAAGGCTCCACATAATTTCATAGTATAGGGCTTCACTTATTTTGCGTAAAATTGTTCATATTGCGGAAATTTCTTGCTTTTTTAAATAAACCCTTTATTGTTTCCCTTTTGTCACTCTTCTATCTTTGAAACTAAATAAAATGGAATTTTGCTCACTGCATTTTGTGCATCATCTCAAGAATGATGTTGTTTTTTTCTATATTCTGCATGATTACAAGCCTATTAAGTCTTCACTCTTCATTTCTTCTATCCTTTTATGGTCCTTAGTATGTTATTCCAATCCAATTTGTACAATATACAGCTTTAACTCATGATATCTCTACCCTCACACTTTGTGCCAATGTTTACCAGGACCTAGACATGCATTTTCCCTTTTTTTTCATTTATTCTGAACATATGTGAGTTAGTCTCAAAGGTCAAGTAAAGCAGGATTATAAAACAAGTGATCATAATTGACTTACACAATTATGCATATTTGTTTCCTTTTAAGATGTGATTAGTTTGAGGAAATTATCGTGTCAAAATGTTGCATTTTCTAGTTTACTATATGATCAAGCGCTTAGATTAAACACTAAAATTTGATCTTTATTTTCTATCTCCTCCACTTTATTTATGCAGATGCTTCTAAAAAGTTCAAGGTCATTCTGGCTTGGTGGCAAGATATGACGAAACAAAACTACAACAGTGTTGTAAAACCTACTGCTTCTACTTCATCTTGTTTCCCAGCCCAGAAGACAAGCATTGACATTTCAAGAGGTTATTTTCTGCCCCTATAGTTAATTTTTTTTTTTGTAGATTGTTGAGTGTTTCGTATTGTTTACCACTTTTATATTCTTGATATTTGCAGTACGTGAACTGGATGTTCCTGGTGATAAAATCAGTTGTTGAATTTTGAACTTACTACAACTTGGTAAATTGATATTAGTGTTCGATGCTTCTTTCATGACAGATGCTTAGGGTGGTTTCAGCTTTTATCGTATCTGTAGCAGGTTTGTATCTTGGTGCTGGAAATATCTTTAATCTCAAGTTATATCTGTCATTCTAATTTTTTCCATCTTGTTTTACTCGCGCTATAGCGAGGCTAGGAATTAGCCGACATGAAGAAAAGTGGTGAAAGTGGGAAGCACGTCCCTCCTAGTCATGTAGCAGCTTTGGCACTATTCTTCTCGGTCTAGATAGTGGGAAGCACGTCCCTCCTAGTCATGTAAATATATTAAAGTAGACAACCATGATATACCCCCTTCACATTTCAATTTCTTTTCTTTGGATGTCTAAATAAATTAACTTAGTGCAACATTTGTAAACAGATTAATTGATTATTATATGATATTAATATTATTTTTATTTGAATTTTTTTAGAAGCATATTGCTATTCGCGGTGTTTGTAAAAGCAAACGCCACTAAAGAACAGTTTTTTCGCGGTGTTTTTTGCTAAAAAATGCAAACGCCGCTAAAGGTCTTGCCCTTTTTGCGGCGCTGGTTTAAGCAACACTTCTCGTGACGCTTTTTTAAGCGCCAAGAATGTTTTTCGCGGCACTAAAAAACGCCGCTACAGGACTAAAAAACACTGCTAAAAACCTATTTTGCTGTAGTGTTATTTACAAAATTATTTTGAATTAATATATATATATATATATATATATATATATATATATATATATATATATATATATTCAAATACACTTTAAAAAACTATATTAATTTCTCAAAAATATTAATTATGATTTTCTCACTACTATAATCATAAAGAATAAAACATTCATCGTTCTAAAACAAAAATTAAATTTCAAATCGACTTACAATATTTTTTCCTACAACTTTCTTCTTCTTTTGCTTCTTCTTCTCCTTTTTACTCAAATTTTTACTCAGTTTTGTATCTAACAAATTACCTCTAACAATACCTATCTAAAAATATATATAATTTCTTTCCCTTGAATACTCCTACACATAATTTATTTGCACTAATAAGTTTCAAATCACAAAATTTACACTACTCAAATTTACATTACCACTATTTCTAGAACCACAGCCAGTCAATGTTTCAAACCTTGAGGACAAGGTTTCTTCTGCAGATGGGGGTCATGTTATGGACACCAGGTCGTCAGCACTAACGGTGGCAGAGCCAGGGATTCAACCACCAGTGATGGACCAAGGAAACATCGAGGATCCAGCTTCAGAGAATGGTTCGACCCTACGCAGAGGGACCCGAAAGAGAAGAACTCCACGTGGTTTAGCTAATTTTGTCGTTATGTAAATAATGTAATGGTTTCCTTAACTGAGATGGTTAAAAAGGGCTCATTTGTGAGCTATAGTGGCATGCAAAAACTTATTTTATGTGCTTCTTCTCTAAATATATTCTTCTTCTTCTTCTTCTTCTCTCCCTCAATTCCGTTCCAATTTCCAGTAAATTCATAACATTTTTGGTGCTTTCATTGAGTCTTCCAACATGGCGAACAACACAGAATCCATTCGTTCCTTCAGGATATGACGAACCGCCATGAAAAAACTCTCCCCTCCCACGAAAACCATGTGGCCAAACAGGAACAATAGAACGCAACCACGCAGAGTACTCTTCAGGACATGTCTCTTCTTCTTTAAAACATCGTCAATCAGATGGGACTGGCGGCGACTACATTTGCCGATGATCTGACAGTTGATAGCACCATTCTTCGTGGTAAAGCAAAGTCTCGACCAGAAGCCGATGACAGTTTTCCCTTTCCTCCAAAGCCAATTCTGGTTGAGCTTCCTCTTTTCACGGGCGACGATCCAGAGGGGTGGATTACCTCCACCAACGATTTTTTAAGTTCTATGGTACCGATGATCATCATCAGGTTACGATGGCCTCCTTTCGAATGACGGGAATGTCACGGAAATAGTTTCGTTGGATGCAGCGGCAACGAAAACTTGCGGGTAAAACCATCTCGTGGACGCCATTCGTAAACGGTTTGCGATCATGGAAATCGAATCTCCAACGGGGAAGTTATCGAAGCTAATACAGACAACCACGGTGGCTGATTATCAGTATCGAATCGAGGATCTGGCCCTTCAAACTTTTAACTTGTTCGATGAGTTTCTCTTGGATTGTTTCATATCGGGACTCCGATCAGATATCAAGAATGAAGTTTTGGGTCATCGATCGACGTCCATGATAGAAGTTCAGGCATTGGCCAGATTTCAAGAAGCCCGTTTACAAGATCGACGATCAGTTGGCAGATTGAACAGTTCTAAGTTGACGCCACTATTACATACTCCCATTTCACCATCCCATGATCCATGCGGCCAACCTGGTCGCCCTTCACTACCACCTTCAGATCAAAATACCTCTCCATCACCAACCGTTCGACGTATTTCCTCAGCTGAGGCACGTGAACGACACTTGAAAGGTCTTTGTTACTATTGCAATGAGAGGTATGTACCCGGCCATAAATGTAAGACGCTACGACTGTTTCTACTCGACGATGACGCACCAGAAACCGAGCCTCATTGTCCATTGCCTGATCCAGTCCAACCACTGACTGCCACAATTTTGCCTGATTCTCTGGTTCATGAACATTTGACAGTCTCCTTCAACGCTCTCGCGGGCTATCACACACCGACCACACTTCACATATAAGAGACAATCCTTGGTAAACCTATTCATATTCTCGTTGACGGCGGTAGTACCCACAATTTCATCCAGTCTCGCATGGTGAAATACCTTGGGCTACCAGTAAGTGCCACACCACACTTTAGTATCTTGGTGGGAAATGGCCAACGATTGTAGAATGAGGTTTGTGCTCGTGATGTTAAGGTTTTAGTCCAAGGTACAGAGTTGGTGACAGATTTCTACATTTTGCCTCTAGAAGGAGCTCATGTTGTCTTAGGAATAGCTTGGATGGCTACACTTAGGCCGATAACCATGGATTTTTCACAACTGACATTTCAATTTCAACAAGGAAATTTGACTATTATGCGGCAGGGAGAAACTGCATTTGCACCCCAACAGGTTCAACTCAATTCTCTTCGCCGAATGTCGAATATTGGAGTCATTGCTGCTTTTTTCGACTCCATGTGGAAGAATCACAGGCCATCGATTTGCTTCTTTTGCCAGTTGATTTGCAAGATTTACTTCAAAAGTTTTCTAGTGTATTTGATTCGACTTCGGGTTTACCACCTCCACGGACGACAGACCATGCTATTCATATCCTCCCCATTAGCAAACCGGTTAATGTCAGTCCCTACCATTATCCACACTTCAAAAGATCGAGATTAAGAAGCAAGTGCGCCATATGCTCGATATGGGCAAGATTCGCCCCAGTACTAGTCCCTTTTCCTCTCCTGTATTACTCGTCTGTAAGAAGGATGGCACATAGCGATTTTGCGTCGACTACCGAATTTGAATGCCATCACAATTTGCGATAAGTTTCCTATCCCTACAGCTGATGAATTGTTTGATGAACTGGGGAAATCCTTATTTTTTTGAAGCTTGATCTCTTGGCAGGTTACCATCAGATTCGTGTTTGAATGGAGGATGTTCATGAGACGATGTTTTGTACTCATGATGGCCATTACGAGTTCGTTATTATGCAATTCGGCTTGACAAATGCTCATTCGACGTTCTAGACCCTGATGAACGAGATCTTTCACCCATATCTTTGGCAATTTATCCTTATTTCCCTAGACGATATCCTCGTCTTTAGTGATTCTTGGTCCAATCAACTCCAGCATTTGCGGCTGGTGCTCCAAACTTTGCAATTTCATGGGTTTGTGGCTAAAAGGTTCAAGTGTTCATTTGGACATCAAACGATCGAGTATTTGGGTCATATAATCTCGCCCGACGCCCTTGCCACGGATCCCTCGAAAGTTGAAGCAATACAACAGTGGTCGGTGCCTTCCTCCATCCGTGATGTTCGCGCTTTTTTGGGTCTTTCTGGGTACTATCACATATTCATAAAGGGTTATGCTACGTTGGCTGCACCTCTTACGGATTTGCTAAAGAACGATACAACTTTTGCTTGGTCTGAAGCTGCTCAGATGGCTTTCGTGCTACTTAAGGCAACCTTTTTCTCAGCACCTATCATTGCATTACCTGATTTCGACCGAGAATTTGTTGTGGAGACAGACGCGTCGAGTGTCAGATTGGGAGCAATTTTAATGCATGGTAATCGACCATTAGCTTTCTTCAGTCATAAGCTTTACCCCTAGGATGCAAGCCTCATCTACATATAATAGAGAAATGTTCGCCATAACTCAAGCAATGAGTAAGTGGCGTTAGTATTTGTTGGGTCACCATTTCGTGATCATCACCGATTAAAAGGCTCTTTGGGAGTTAATCCAGCAGACAATCCAAACCCTGGAACAACAACGCTGGCTGGTTAAGTTGATTGGCTTCGATTTTGAAATCCGATATCGTCCGGGTAAATTGAATACCGTTGTTGAAGCTTTGTCTCGTGCAACTGATGGTCACTTCTTGGCTTTTACACGTCCGATGTTTGGTATTTTTGAGGATATTCGGACTGCTTGTCAACATGACACCACCATTTCAACATTATTGGTTGCTATTCACAGTGGAACTTTATCTACGCCATGTTATACGGCCCATCAGGGGCTCTTGCTTTTTCATGGCCATGTCATCGTTCCCAACGAGAGTGTCTTACGATCCCGGTTGTTACGCGAATTCCGCAGTTCTCCAACGGGTGGCCATGCTGGTATTTCGCAGACCTTTCGCCGTTTAGCCAATAACTTCTTTTGGCAGGGTATGCACAAGGATGTTCATCATTTTGTTTCAACGCGCCACACTTGCCAGCGAATGAAGAGCGACAGTCGTACTCCCGCGGGCTTACTTCAGCCCTTGCCGATTCTGGAACAAGTGTTCGACGATATTTCCTCAGGTTTTGTCACGGGTTTGCCTCGTTCAAATGGTAAGGAGGCAAATTTAGTCGTCGTGGATCGCTTAACCAAATATGGCCATTTTTTCACTCTTCCTCAGAATTATGATGCCCCGTTCAACTCCAAAATCATGGTCCAAGGTATCATTAAGCTCCATGGGATTCCACGTTCGATTGTTGGTGATCAAGACCCCACTTTTCTTAGTACCGTCTGGCCTGAACTGGCCAAGCTACAAGGCACCGAGTTGTGTCTCAGTTCTGCGTACCACCTACAAACGGACAGTCAAACCGAAGCTCTGAACCGATGCCTGGAAATGTACCTTCGATGTTTGACTGGAGATAAACCACAAAAATAGGAGTCGTATCTCTCTAGGGCTGAGTTATGGTATAACACAACGTTCCAAGCATTCGTGGGAATGACTCCATTTCACGCCCTTTATGGTCGTGATCTACCAACGTTGATTTCATATGTCGATGGGGGCTCCATGAATCCACAAGTCGGTGCTGCTCTTTAGGATAGTGATGAAATTCTGCACCACTTGAAGCATAACTTACGTCAGGCTCAATTGCGCATGAAAACTCAGGCAAATCGGAAACGCAAAGAAGTAGAACTCCAGGTTGGTGACTGGGCATTTATTCGACTTCAGCTGTGTCGACATCTTTCGCTTCGGTTGCACCGCCACCAGAAGTTGACCCCCCCCCGATTCTTAGGCCCTTACAAAGTGGTCAAACGCATCGGCACCGTCGCGTACAAACTTGACTTTCCGGATTCCACCAGAATTCATCATATTTTCCACGTGTCACAACTGAAGCCCTGTCGTGGCCAACCTCTACAACAGTTTACTCCATTACCACTATTTCTAGAACCACAGCCAGCCAATGTTTCAAACCTCGAGGACAAGGTTTCTTCTGCAGATGGGGGGTCATGTTATGGACACCAGGTCATCAGCACTAACGGTGGCAGAGCCAGGGATTCAACCACCAGCGATGGACCAAGGAAACATCGAGGATCCAACTTTAGAGAATGGTTCGAATTTCCAATTTCCAGTAAATTCATAAGACAAGTGCATTGTTTAAAGAAGTTTGGTCCATGAAGAAGCGAAATTTAAATATCAAAAGGCTTGAAAATTTATACAACTTGTAGGCATATATAGCCATGAGTTAGTGTAAAATTAAATGAGTTTTATACTATATAAGTGGATCCTATATAAATATGAGATATGATCCGTTTACACAGTGTAAAACTCTTTAAATTTTACACCTTTTTTGGACCGTTGGATGAGTGAAACGGATGAATGAGATTAACATTATATATGTGAAGATTATCACTTGGAAAAAAAGAGTAAGGAGTTAATCTGAGCCATCCATTCCCCCCATCTAATGATCCAGAAAACGTGTAAAACTTAAAGAGTTTACATTGTGTAAGTTGATCCTAACTCTCTCTCTCTCTCTCTCTCTCTCTATATATATATATATATATATATATGCTTGCTCCCATTTTCAATGGTATAATTGCATTCATATCCTCCTATAAAAAATTAATAAATCAATTTAATCCTTCTATGTTCGCTTATAATTAGTGAAAAATCTTCACGAACCAATTTGGCTCAGTGGTTAAGGGAACGGTTGTTGTTCCTAGAGGTCACGGGTTCGAGGACTAGCAGCTGCAGCAGTGTGATTGAGCATTCATCGTCAAATGGTTGAGAGTATATTTAGAACAGATACTACTTGTAATCACCTTAGCTTTCAAAAAAAAAAATAATTAGTGAAAAATCAGAGTTACTAATGCAACTTTTTAAAATGAATTAGTATGCCTTTCTAACCTAATATTTCACTTATAAAAGAAGGATTATGTGAAACTCTACTAATGTAGCACGTTTTCCTCTGCTCTTGTTCACTTTTTTTTCCTTTTTATTTCTCTTGATTTTTCAAGGTTGTTTTTGTTGGCTAGTATGGAAGAGAGCATGACATGTCTTTTGATTGATTGTGGTGAAAATGAGGCTTTGCAGTTGAACTTAATGTCTTTGAATTTCAATCATTGTTGTGATAACAAGGGTATTAGGCTCGACGATTTTTTATTGAAAAGAGGGGAAAGCATCTACTACACGCCTCGTTAAAAAACCTCCCTAAACCTAACAGAGGAAAAAGAGTACATGTAGTAGAGCGACATAAGGAACCAATACACTCATGCAAACAACAAACAAGATCAGGCAATAAACCGAACAACCCATGCAAATCCCCACATCACCTTACCCAAGCAAACAAGGTGGCGCAGCAGACAACACCTCCGACTCCAACAAACAACAGCAGCAACAGTAGAAACGCTCTGACACCAGCAAACAACAGCAGCACGCGACACCAGCAAGCATACGATTAGCCAATCCCCTTCGAACCTATACCATTGCTCTCATGCAGATCACGTCGCAACCAATCCAGCACCGTACAAGGAGGCTCATCAAAAATACCTCGCCAACCTCTTGCTTCCGCATGTTCTTAGCAAGCAAATCAGCGACCATATTCGCTTCACAACAAACATGCCGAATCTCCACCGTCCAGTTACGTTGCCGCAACTCTTTTATAATAATCACCAACGAACCAACGGCCGAATTGCTTGTGCCCTTCTGTGCTAACCCCGCCGCCTCAATGCTATCACTTTCCAACATAATTCGTCGAAAGCCATTGCGCCAACCATGTCGGAGACCTTCTGTGATTGCCCAAAGCTCAGCAGTCAACGATTTGCAACACCCTACCCGACGGCTAAACCCAAACAACCATGTTCCCTCACTTGACCGACATACACCTCCTATGGCCACAGCGTTTGTTCCTAAATGCACCGCCCCATCAACATTAATTTTGACCCAATTGGCCAGCGGACGACGCCAATCTTGTCGCTGAATACCACCCACTGGCCGAGCAATGTTGTACTTCGGCTGGTTAGCTCCAGCTTCTACTATCATTGAACAATATTGTTTACACGCGATGACCATATCCCTTGTTTCAACGTAGGTAGGATCAAATAGCACCTTGTTTCGTCAGTTCCATAAACTCGAGCAAATAACAACAAACAAAAGGTTCCAATTCAGTTGGATACCTGCAAAAATCTCATGCGGCAACGCATTGGCCAGCACCCAATCCGCCGGCGACATGTCAAAAAAACCCCGATGGCACAACCTGGCACCACACCTCTTTTGCACGTATACAATCTCTCAAAGCATGTGTAAGATCTTCATATCCATTATCACAAAGCCCACAACACGGACTTGCCGCCATATGCCTTCGGACACGATTGGCATTAGTAAGCAAGCTATCCTGTAACGACAGCCAAACAAACGTGTGTATCCTCTGAGGAAGCTGTAATTTCCATATAATATTCCACACGTTCACCCCCTGCACCATTCCAACCCCAGCAAGTCTGAAATACGCGGACTTGACGGAGAAAGACCCACTTTTCTCCCCTTTCCATCCTATACGATCAAAACCAAAAGCTGGACATGGGGGATGGATAGCCATAATTTGAAGAACACAATCATATGGAAGAAGCGACTCAAGTAGAGGAATATCCCACTCCCCACTTTCCGTAACAAAGGCTATAACCGGGCAAGGGCTCGGTACACTTTCCGCTTGACAACACAGATACAAAGGTCCTATTGAATCAACCCACTCATCATACAAAAAAATCAATACGACACCCATCCCTCAAGATCCACCTTACACCGTCCAAAACCTCATCCCACACATTACCTATACCCTTCATAACCCGAGAGCAGTTGCGATTCGCCAAGCAAATAGGTATCGGTTCACCAACGTTATACTTCGCTCGAATAACTTGAACCCATAACTTATCATCTTTTGTTAAAATCTGATAGCCCAACTTCATAAGGAATGCCTGATTAACACACCCCAATTTCCTTAAACCAAGCCCCCCGTGGGGAACTGGGAGTTGAACCTCATCCCAACTGACCAAACTAATCCCTCGACGTTCTAAATCTGACCCCCAAATAAAACGACGAATAAGCTTCTCCATCTCTAAACAAACACTTTTATGCAACCAAGTCGCCTACATAGTGTAGCTCGGTATCGTTTGCAACACAGATTTAGCTAAAGTGACACACCCCACAAAGGAAAGAGATTTCGCCGGTCTAGAACTGAAATGTCTCATAATCTTATCAACCAAATACCCATACGTAGCCCTCGTAACACGACCATGCAACAAAGGGATACCGAGGTACTTCCCTAAATCGGACACTTCATTAAATCCAAAGCCCTGGACAATAGTCGTCCGAACCTCATCAGAAGTATTCTTCGAAAAGAAGATATTAGTTTTAGCATTATTCACCTTGTAACCCGATGATGCACAAAAACCATCCAAAACACGCCGCATGTGATTCATTTGACGCACTGTCGCCTCAACAAATAATACAATATCATCCGCGAAAAAAAGATGTGATATCCCAGGACCATTGCGACTCAGCCTAATTTCCTTCCAATACCCATTAGCAATATCCAATTTTATAGCTTGTGACAACCTTTCCATGCACAAAACAAAGATATAAGGTGACCTCGGGTCCCCCTGCCGAATTCCGCGCGAAGGCTTGAAGCTATCAGTCATATCACCACCCCAGATTATCTGCGTAGACACCGATGTAATACATCCCATAATCAAATCAATTAACTCACATGGCATACCAACATCTTTTAAAGTATCCGCGATGAATGGCAACTCCAGCCTATCATAGGCTTTTTCAAGATCAATCATCAAAGCCATCCAACCCTTACGCCCATTCCTAGCACACATCGAATGGACAACTTCCTGCGCAAGGATCACGTTATCCATAATGTTCCTCCCGGGCACAAAGCTTACCTATGACAGAGAGATTAAGTTTGGAAGAAACGGTTTAATCCTGTTAACAATCACCTTAGTTAGCAGCTTATACGACATCGGACAAAGGCTGATAGGCCTAAATTGGGAAAACGAAACCGGCGACTCCACTTTCGGGATGAGAACAAGCAAGGTCCGATTAAAATCCACCAGAACCGTCCGTGTATGAAAGCTTTCCCGAATAGCCCGCACCACACTAACCTTCACCACCGCCCAATTTCGCTGATAGAACATGGCATGGATCCCATCAACTCCAGGTGCTTTCAAAGGTTCCATATCAAACATCGCATTACGAACCTCCTCTTCAAATACATCCGAAATCAGCAAATTCTTTTCCCCATCAAACAACGCCTTAAAACCATTACAGATAGGCCAACCAGGTAAACTATCCCCCGAAGATGTAAACAAACGCTGAAAAAACCTAATTGCTTCACTCTTAAACGGTTAGCATCATCACACCAAGAACCATCCTCTAACTTTATTAAGCTAATACACTTACGATTTTGCCTAACCTTTGTAGTACGATGATAAAAACGAGTGTTTCTGTCACCATCTTGTATCCATTTAGTTCTCGAACGGTGAAACCAGACACTCTCCTCCTGAAAAAGAACCATATCAAGTTCTTTTTTCAACTTAGTCTCGAGCTATAACAATCTATCCGAACATGTAGCTTCCAACCGCTTTTCAATACCCTGTATCTGAGCCAACAATCTCGCCTTTCTACAACCAATACTCCCGAACACCTCCCGATTCCAACAATCTGCGGCTCTCCGAAAGTGCCACAAATTGTCGCTCAAATGACGCTCACCTTGCCACACCTTCTGGAGCATCTCCCCAAACCTCGGATCATCTTGCCATGCGGCCAAATATCTAAAAAGAGCCTATTGTTTCACCCCTCACCCTAATCACTAACCACCAGAATCGGCCGGTGATCAGATCCTATACGGGCTAGGTGAAACACACACGTTGTAGGCCACACCTCCCACCATCGCTCATTACCAATGCACCTGTCAAGACTCTGGAATAACATACCCCTCTTCCAAGTGTAACGAGTCCCTTGAAACTCAATATCGTGCAAATTCGCCTCGTCCTAAAAGCACTAAATCTCCTACACACCCCATCTCTCCGACTCGAGCCTCCCATGCGATCATTAATATAAGGTATAGCGTTAAAGTCTCCACCTAACACCCAAGGTATTGGGATATCAGGTTTCAACGCAAGCAAATTCCCCCAAAGATGGACACGATGTGTAGCCACCGGGCCGCCATAAACAAAGGTAACTAAACAATGCCAACCAGAGCTAATTTCCATACAAGAAACATGAATAAACTGACAAGAAACCCTAAAACCTCAAGCTTCATACTCTCCTTACACATAACCCAAATGCCGCCTGAAAACCCATTTGCCTCCATTCGAAACGAGCAATTAAACCCATGACGTTTAATAAACATATCAACCTTTCTACCACTAATACGCGGTTCCATAAGCACAACAATGTCAGGGACCTGCGACTTCATGAGAAGCTTCAAATATCTATTAAAATTCGGGACAAGCGCCCCTTGCAGATTCCAAAATAAAATCTTAAACATAGATTAAACCCAAAGGTAAAAAGGATCAAGACACTTATCGCAACATTGAAATACCACCCTTGGCAATACTCTCCGTCCGATCCTCCTCCCTACTTGCCGCTGCACTTGGTTGCAAAACCGCCAAAGGATTTCCATCCCTATCCGATACAGTTGCAGTCAAGCCCTTCGAAATCTGACCAATCCATTTTTCCACATCAACCGCTACCTCCCTATTTGGATCTGTGTTCTCCTGCAATAAATTCACACACCGACACAAATGATACTGACTTTTACGGGCAACCGACTTAATTCTTGAAAGCCGTCTTTCATTGGGAACTACTCCACCTTCTCGATCACCACTAAGTCCCTGTTTCCCATCCTTCCCATCACCTTTGGGATCCACCTTAAAGGCCACATGTTTATCCGAATCCAACCCACTCGCAACCGGAATAACAACATCCAACAAGACCACATCACTATGAACATTACCCTTAACCTTATCGACTTGCCTCAGACTCCCCGGTTGCTCACCGGGTCCCTTCGGTGTACCTATGATTATACCCTTAGTTCCACCTCCCGACCCTTTTCTTTTTGAAGCCAAAGCACGGGACAACTCCGCCTGCACATTAGGTGCCACCATCGGTTCCTTACCATGGCGACGTTCGCTAGCCTTAGGCGCAACCACTGGAACCGCTATCGAATCCCCACCAGACCCTAGGGGCGGTGCACCCAACACCTCCCTCATCCCATGTACCCCCCGACTATACCGATCAACATTGTCACTTGAAGCAGCCGTAGTTGATGCCCCAACCTGCTTATCATTAAACTCTTGCACCATTTCATCGGTCCTAAGAACATCAAAATGACTACCACTTGCTTTCGAGCTCATCATCCCCCTGCTGCCGGCTTTGGAAGTCCAATTACTACCTCCCCTCCGTCTATTACATCGATTCATCACTTGCATCCATGGTCCAAACCTCTCTTCCGGCTCAAGAGTAATCATGTTTACATCAGCCTCTTTACTACCCTCCGAACCTGTCGCAGAAGGTTTACAATTCTCCACAACATGACCATATTTTCCACAAGAGTAACAAATAATCGCTAACCCCTCCTATTTGAGCCTCTAGAGAAAATCGCCTATGACAATACTAGAAGCTAAAGGCTGAGCCAGATTAACCATAACAACCAATCGGGCAAAGCTAAAGGCTCGACGATTTTCTTTGGGCTTTTAGAAAAAATTATATTTAAATAAGAAAAGTAGTTGCTGGCATGGATGTTCATATTTGGGTACCCAATCTTTCGGATATTAAATTTTTTCGCCCGGTGCAAGCCCATAATTATCGGGTATACGGTTCATTTTATTTATTTATTTATTTTTAAATTTAAAAGTTTTAAAAAATGATATAGTAAACTCATAAAATTTAAAAGTTCATAATACATAATCCAAACACAAAAATTAGTAATTTGAAGTTAGTTTTGAGATAGAAATATTTGGATATATATATATATATATATATATTAAAGTTTATCACCAAAAAAACATTATTAATCTCGTTTTTTTCTTTTGAATCTTGTATTAACAAATTAATACAAATATTTCTGAAAATTTTCAAACTTAAAACTACATAATACAAACATAGAAAGAATTTAGAGATTTAAATTTAGTTTTAGGGTAATAATATTAAGGAACCTAAAGTAAAAATCTAATTTAAAATAAAAAAAATAAATATATTAAAAGTACCGGGTCGAGTTGGGTGCTCGGTTAAAAAAATTTGACCCAAACCTAGCACAACTACCCGAAAAAATCCTGGGTCGGGTAATTTTTAAAAAAAAAAAGATTTACATGATTTTTAAGGTTTGGGTCGACGGTTTGATGAGCCAGGTCAACCGGGTCGAGCATTTTCTAACACCCCTAGCTATCGTCACTTCGATAAGGTAGACCGAACATCAAAAGATAACTAGAGAAAAATAATTTTTAGGTTTGAGAGTCGAATGTGCGTGGGAAAGGTGAGTACCCCATGACACCAAAAAGCTTGTATCTAATTAGTTTTGGATTGTATTTCCAAGGAAAAAATAAAAAAAATGATTTAATTTACTATTTAATACCTAAAATACATATATGTATGATAACATTGTATAAAGAAACATTTCACATAACACCCACTTGCATTAAGACATCGCTGACTATTTGGTTACGAAAATAATGAAATCAAGTTTAAACTAAATGCCAAATAATATGAATGTAAATAAGAAGAATGAATATGGAAAATGCATATTAATATAGTACATTATATATATATAGCATGCGGTTATAGTATATATAATAAGTAAAATATATTAATAAAAAATAAGTAAAATGTATATTCAAATAAAACTATAGTTTTGAAACGAAAATTAAAAGCATACGTAGAGATGGTGGTGGGAAGATCGTTTTTTCGCCGGTCTAGTTTTTTTGTTCACGCTTTTGAGCTTAATTTTTTTCTGCGTTTCGTTTGTGTTTTTGCCATCTCTTCTCTTTTTTGATTTTGGATTTTTTTTTTGTTGGGTCTTTATTTTTCTGCCCTTGAACTCTTTGTGTTTCTCTTTGTCTTCCTTTCAATGAAGCTAGTTGGACATTTGCTCAAAAAAAAAGTATATGTAGAGATGGAAAATGGGTGAGTCTACCTTTCTCCCAATCTATATCCATTTAAAAAATTTTATATTCACCATTTACCCACTACTCACGGCGGTTATTATTTTTAAATCCACACCGCTCATGAATACCTACCAACCAATTCATACTCGCCCCTATCTTTTTGATAAGCAGCCATTAATATCGAATTATGTAAAAACAAACTATAATTTTTTTAAAGAAGAATAAAACTTCACATGCTTTATTAATTGATCAAGTGCATATATATAATACATTTATACTGATATAATTTTAACTATAGCTAACTTAACTAAAGCATATTTGTACTGGTATAAAGTCTACCTAATCACACATATTACAAATTTACAGCCAGATTAATTTAAGCTCAATCATAAACCATAAATTCAAGCTCGATCATAAACCATCATTTTTTCAAACTAAATTAAGTGAGCTCAAAGTCTACAAACTTAAGGACTAACATACATTTAAAAAAAACCAAGATCTCAGTATAAAAAATACCATAATAAAAGGCATGACCAAAATCGACAAACAAAAGTGGTCTAAAATTTATATGGTGAATAGTTAATGGACGGGCGGATGCAAGCGGATATGATGCAAGTAAGGTCTAAAATCCATCACCTACCATTCACCCGTGGTGCGATATGACTTTTTAAAATCCACACTAGCCATCTACTTACCAAACTCATACCCATCCCTACCCCAACTAGAGTGGGTGCGTTGCAAGGTATGCGAAACTATACCCGTCCGCAATCCCTACATAGAACCTTCTTTTTAGCAGTGTAAATTTGTTCATCTTATGCTAAAATTATATGAGAAGTAGAGTGTGATAACAGAGTCGTCACCAGTCTCTTTAATTATATTAGGCAGACCAGAAACTTAAAAATAAATCAGATCGAGGGTTTGGGAGCACAATTACGTGTGGGGAAGGATTAGCACCCCCACAACGCCCGCAGAACGACGCTTATTTGATCACTAATATTTTTCTTATAATATGTATGAATGCCTGCAAGGATTAGTGTAAAAATTCACAAAGTTCTAAAAATGGCTCGAATTTGCTCACAACTGAGAAAACCTAAATCAGTTTAGACACAAGGTGATAAAGGCATTAATTCCTAAAATCCAAAAATACAGTCTCACATAGGAGTTTCAACCGTTCCCACAACTGCTAAAGGAAGATCGAATTAACCCTAATTGAGAAAATATTCCGTCTTTCATGATGCAAGAAAATCTCTTTTTTTAAATGATGTTTTATGCTCTTTTTAATCTTATAGGTTGTTTAATTTGTCAGTCGGAGTATTACTAATTATCCATTTGTGGTAAAAATTAATGAGAGGAGAGGGCAGAAACGGCGGCGAGGGGCAGGAGTGGTGGACATTGTTCATCGGCAACCTTCCTCAGCAGCTCCATTAGAAAGGGGTTTGGCAAGTGTTTAATCGTCACGGGGTGGTTGTCGATGTGTTTGTGCCTACGAAGCGAGCATGGGACGGCTCTAGATTTGGTTTTGTGCGAATGAAAACGAGGGAGGATGCCGAGAGAGTGATTGAACGATTCCATGAATTTCGGCTATATGGATCTAAAATCACAGTTCGCTTCGCACAAAGAGACAAAAGGAATGCCTATTGGCGACGAAGAAAGGGGGATCAAAAAGTGTCGTTGAAGCCGAAGGATGCTGTCTCACAATCGGATCAAAGGAAATTGGAGAATCGAAGTGAGTTTGGAAGGGGATCGATGACTAAAAATCAGGAATATCGAAAGATCGATGGGGTAATTGATGAAGAAAAAATGGCAATTTTACACAATTGCGCTGTGGGGTTTTGCCATAAACCAATGTCGGTGATAGATTTGGCAACGGAATTAAGGAAAGCGCAAATAAAAGAGGTGTCGGTAATGAGGGTGGCGGGATCATTAATGCTACTCATGTTCCCTAATAAGGATACGATGAGGAATTATTTAAAGGAAAAATGCTTTGACACTTGGATGGAAAATGTGATGAAATGGTCCAAGGAAGTGATGACGCCCAATCGTCGAGTGTGGATTGAAGCATGCGGCATACCCATCCATGCCTGGTCGGAGGGGACTTTTCGAAATATTGCACAATTATGGGGTGAGTTAATTCGTGTGGAAGACAATACTATAATGCCGGGATCTTTCGAGCGAGCAAGAATGTTGATTGAGACGGATTGGTTTTTTCCAATTGAGGAGAATTTAGATGTAGTGCTGGACGACAAACAGTATAGAATCCGAGTGACAGAGGTGCGGGAGATAATTGGTAGCGATGGGAGGAAGGAAGGGGACGGGGAAGAAGAGTTAGACGAAGAGGAGGAGGAGGATGGGGTGAGTCAAACTGAGGACATAGTGAACGAGGAAAATGCGGCTAATGTACGTTTACATGAAGAGGAAGATAAAGGGGATACTACGGACACAGTAGTTCCAAATTCGTTTATAGAGGGATCACCGACAATGTGGACAGTTAATAAACTTTGGGATGATAACAAAAGGAGGGACGATCGAGTCTTGGGATCGGACGATACTGGGAGTACAGGGAAAATGTTGGAACATGTGACATCGGGCGTGGCAGAGGAGGACGTAGGGATAGTTGATCGTGTTATCGTGGAATAGACTTCGCTGGATATAAGTGCATGTGAAAGGGATGTGGGAGGTGAAATTGAGCAGATAAATGAGCAACATTGTGGGCCTCAATCCGGTTGCAATAGGGCTGGGATAGCAGCACTTGTTGAATACAAAGGACGACAGAGAAGAGTTAGGCAATTATCAGAAATAATTCGAACAACATGGGGGAACTCGACGGCTGAAGATACTGGTCCAATAGTGCTGAAGAGAGGGAGAGGAAGGCCGCGGAAAAATCCCAACCCATCTAATAGCCTGCTGATTGCAAACGGGTCGTTGTCTGATTCCGATTTTCTACAGCGGAAGCCAAGCATTTTAAAGGAGGTGAGTGAGACGTTGGAGCTGGGTAAATTGCTAGGGGCTGAAACGATAGGCAACGAAGAGCATATTATAAGCGACATCGCAAGATTAATTGAGGCGAGGGAGGTGCCGCGGTCATAGGAGGATGCGGCTGCTGTCGTGGAACATACGTGGAATGGGCGCGGCTGCGAAGAAACGAGCAACACATAATCTTATACGGCAGCAAAAAGGTGAGTGTGTCATTTTATTAGAAACAAAAATGGAAATTATATCGGAATTTGTAGCAAAGAAAATTTGGGTCTCGGATAATTGCAAGTTTGTTTATGCACCTTCGATAGGGAGATCAGAGGGTATTTTTATTTGCTGGGATGAAGATAGGTTCTTGGTGTCGAGAACTTTGATTGAGGAATGATTTGTTTGTGTGGAGGGATGTTGGGTGTGCGATAATTGGCAATATGGAATAGTGGGAATTTATGCACCATGTGAGGTTGATCAACAACGAAGTCTGTGGAACCGATTGATAGAATTGATGCAGAATAGTCCGTTACCGTGGTGTTTGATAGGAGATTTTAATATGGTTACACGTGTGGAAGAAAGGCGTGGCTGTGTGATGTTGAATAGAGGGATTGATAATTTTGTTGAATTTGTACAAACCAGTGGCTTGGTGGATTTGGAGTTGAGAGGACACTCATTTACGTGGTTTGGGGCTGATAATAGGTGTAGTCGCTTAGACCGCTGCTTGGTGTCGCCTAGTTGGGTTGACCGCTTTGCGAATTTAAGCCTATCCGCATTGCCACGCGGGGTGTCGGACCATACACCATTGTTACTCGTCAGTGATGTGCTTGATTGGGGGCCTCGCCCATTTAGATTTGTAAATGCATGGATGGGGGAGCGTAAATTTATCACGGGTATACAAGAAGAATGGCAGCGAATCTCAATGTTAAAAGAGCATAAGGACATTTGTAGTAAATTGAAGACAATGAAAAAATTCTTGCGTGAATGGAACAAGGAAAAATTTGGGAATATTGAACACCAAATTGTGGAGGCGACGAAGGAGCTGGATGAAATTGATGGGTTGGTGAGTGTGGGAACCGTTTCAGACACGCAATTGGCTCGTAAAAGGGAGACGCAATATAAATTATGGAAATTAACAAAATTGAGGGAATCCGTTTGGAAGCAAAAATCAAGAGTAAAATGGTTGCGCGAGGGGGATGGTAATACGACGTTCTTTCATAGGGCAGCAAAGATGCGAGCCATGCGTAATACATTGGCCGAGTTGATGGTGGAAGGGGTATGGGAGACTAATCCTCTCCGATTACGACAAGTGGTGTTCCCCGAATTTAAAAAACATTTTGCGGAATGTAAGACCAAGGGGAAATTGGCGATGGGGCTGAATTTTAAGGGCATATCGGCAAGTATGGGTTTGGAGCTGGAGAAACCGTTTGAAATGGAGGAGGTGAGGGCTGTTTTATGGGGCAGTGAGGGTTCGAAATCACCGGGGCCCGGTGGTTATACTTTCGAATTTTATAAAAGAGGATGTGATGGAGGTGTTAGTAGCTTTTCATGAGACACAGATGCTGCCGAAGGGATGTAATTCGACTTTTGTAGTCCTACTTCCAAAGGTGGAACAACCGCGAGTGTTAGGGGAATATAGGCCGATATGCCTATTGAACTCAATATACAAGATCATTGCGAAATGTTTGGCGAAGAGGATGCAAAAGGTGCTGCCAATCGTAATCAGTGATGTACAATCAGCTTTTGTCCAGGGACGTCAAATTGTTGACGGCATCATGTTAGCAAATGAAGCATTACATTCGATGCTAAGGATACCTTGTGAGGAAGGAGGGGTGTTGCTGAAACTCGACTTCGCCAAGGCTTCGGAATTTGCTTAATGGGAGTCCGACTTCGGAATTTGCTATGCAACGAGGCTTGCGACAAGGGGATCCGTTATCTCCCCTGCTATTCGTCATTGTGGCTGAAGTATTACACCAATTGTTAGTCGAGGAGGAAAGGGCTGGTTTGATTAGGGGGATATGTGTCGTCAACGATTGCCGGTTAACACACCTTCAATTTGCGGACGACACTCTGATTTTTCTGCATGGTGAGGTACGGTTTGCTACAAACTTAAAGAAGGTGTTAACGTGTTTTGAATACATGTCAGGGCTGCACATTAATTATTTGAAATCGTCATTGTACGGTGTGGGAATGGATGATGGGGTGGTGAATGATATGGCTGCTGTCATGGGTTGTAAGAGAGGGGATTTGCCGTTGATTTATCTTGGATTGCCGTTGGGGGTAGACCCGCGCAGTTTGACGATGTGGGAACCTTTGATCCAGCGCTTCCGAAAGAGCCTAGCGGGGTGGAAAAGGGACTCACTGTCCTTTGCGGCTCGCTTGACTTTGTTAAATTCTGTCCTATCGGCTTTGCCAATATATTATATGGGCATGTTTTTGGTTCCGAAAGGAATAATTAAAAGAATCAATAGGATTCGGAGGTCGTTCTTGTGGGAAGGATCGGAGGAGAGGCGAAAATTGAGTCTAGTGAGCTGGAAAATCGTTTGCCGTCCACGGAAATTTGGGGGACTGGGGGTTGCGGACCTACACCAACGCAATATGGCACTATTAGCAAAATGGCGTTGGCGTTTTGTGGTTGAGGGTGAGTCGTTGTGGCGATCAGTTTTGTTGGCGAAATATGGGGCGGATGTTTTTGATAGGCGTATGCCATTGGTGAGACAAAGGGCAATGTCTACGGTGTGGAAGCAGATTGTGACAGTACATGAGCGCGAAGAGGTACAACGATACATGACAACTTCCAATTTTATTTGGTTGCTTGGGAGTGGACGGACAGTGCTGTTTTGGCGTGATGCATGGTGCGCGGATGTACCACTTAGTATGGTTTTTCCGAGGCTGTTTCGGCTTGCGAAGAACTCATGGGCATTGGTGCATGATTACAGTGTGGGCGTATCGATGTTACATGATTAGTGGGAGGAGTTTTTTATCAGACCATTGCGTTCATTTGAGGTGAATATGTTGAAGGAATTGTGGGGGGTAATAGGGGCAATTAAATTAGTTAACGACAAGGAATATAAGCTGGTCTGGAGAAATTCGAAGACGGGGCAGTTTTCGGTATCAAATTTATACAAACTGATGGCTTCCTTTGGCTTGGATGGTGTTAGGACATGTTCAGCAATATGGAAGGTGCACATACCACCGAAAATTCAGTGTTTTATATGGTTCATTATTTTGAATCGATTGCCGACATTATGCTACTTACGTGAGAGGGGAGTACGAGTGGCGGTGACGGATTATAGTTGTCGTTGGTGTGGGATAGGGGAGGATGAGGTCGATCATATTCTCCTTCGTTGTCCGATAGCGTGGGATGTTTGGTCGCGTGTTTTCACTTGGTGGCAAGTTGCCGTAGTTCGACCAGCAACTATCAGTGCATTCGTGTCGACGATCTTGGAGGGTACTTTTAGGGGGCAGTTACGGGAACGTTGGTTGTCGGGGTGTGCTGCCACGTTATGGTCCTTATGGCTAGCACGCAATGCACTGATTTTTCAGAATAAGAATGCGTCTGTGGATGAGCTGGTTTTTTAATCAAATTAAGGGCGTTTTATTGGATGTGCGCTTTTGAGTGACAGGATCCAATTGATGAATCCGAATGGTGGAGCTGTCCATGGGAGGGAGTGGAGCAGATTCGGACTAAAAGACCACGCGTGGGGTATGTTTGGAGTCCTCCTAGGCTAGGTAGTGTGAAGTTTAATGTTGATGGCTCGGCTAGAGGGAAACCGGGACCGGCGGGATGCGGAGGTATGTTACGTGACGAGGGGGGAGGGTGTTGGCATTGTTCTCGGGTCCGTTGGGCGTGATGGAATCTAACGAGGCTGAGGTGTATGCTATCTTAATGGCAGTGGAGTTTTTTAGGGACTCCAAGTGGGGTTCATTACCTTGTATCATTGAATCCGACTCGCTTGTTGCGACTTCATGGATGGGACGAGGGGAGACACGCCCATGGCGTCTATATGCCCTTTTCAGTCGGATTGATGATGCATGCTTGGGGGGGAACATTGTGTTCAACCATGTGGTGAGGGAGGTAAATGGGGTGGCCGATATTTTAGCTAAGGGGGGGGGGGTGGCACGTAAGGCATGGCTGAGGATAGGGATTTAAGGAGGGGTGAGGCTGGTGCTGTGTGGATTGGAGGCTGGGTAAGGGAGGAATGGGGACGAGTGGTGGGGTGTGTGCGGGGAGGGTGCTTCCTACTGTAGGTGCTGGATGAAGGGGGGAGGCAAGCCTACCGGGTGCTGGGAGCTGGGAGGGTGCGTGTTCTAGGCAAAGTCGGTCGACAGGAGGTTGGTGATCCAAAACGGGAGGAGTGGGTCCGAGGGGTGTGCGGGCTGTCTTGGGCGTAGTAGGGGCACTTGGGGATCGTTCCGTTATGTGCGTTGAATCGAAGATCTGTCCCGGGTACTCTTTTCCTCCACCTAGGCTTAGGGAGGTTTTTAATGAGGCCCGATGCGGATATATTGTATGATTTTTCGATTAATAAAGATCATACTTTTGAGCAAAAAAAAATTTCAAAGTTAATTATTACTTTTAGAAGAGTATATTTTAAAAATTAATCCTAAAAAGTCTTATTCAATTATTTACAATTTATTTACTTTTCTAAAAATTACCTAAATGGTTTTATTTACAATTAAAGATAAATAATTTTTTTTATTTTTCTAAATAATTTACCAAGTTAACTTTTATTTACTCTTATTTACAATTAATAAATTATTTACCTTTTCAAGAAGGTTTGTGTAAGGATGTTACTTAATTATCTACATTTAAAGGAGAGTAAAAAATATTTAAGTTAGTTAATATTTTACGGTACATCATTTTAAGAATCTAGGTGTAACGACCTGATGTTTGGGTTAGTGAATCGGGTCTCAGGCCCGAGATTGAGCCTTTTTTTGGGAAGAATAAGTTAAAGGCTTGTAGGTGGGCCCATTAAATTTGGAAGAGGAGGTTTGCATTTAAAATTTGTGTGGTTGGTGGAAAAAGAGAAAGAAGATAGGATGAGGAGAAAGAAAAAGGAAAAAGGGTGAAGAGTAAAAGTGAGAGAAAGAGATGAGAACATAGAGATAAAAGTTAAAGGTGGAGATTCAATCTTCGATCTATGGAGATTCAGTCGTCCGTTGTCGACACATCTACCATCATTGTGTTCATCTCATCGAGATAAGTTCGCTAGTACCAGTACCGTCGTCACCAGAGCTGTCGTCGAAGGGGGTGAGAGAAGAGAAATTGCGGGTTGTTGAGTTGAGGGGGTTAGCGGGCTCAAAATGGAAAATGGAGGCCACCATCGTGCTCACCGACATCGAGAGATTTGATCTGGGAGTTCGCCGTTGCCGTTTGGCCACCGGAAGCCGCCGCACGCGTCACCACGCACTGCTCCTACGCGTGGGCGACGTCTAGATGCGTGGGCAGCTATACCAGCTCAAGCTGAGCCATTGGGCTCGAGCCGTTGGGCCAGCCAATTGAGCCGACCTGTTAAGCCGATCCAAGCCGTAATTAAGCTGGCAAGCTGTTGACCGAGCCGCCAAGCCGTTGACCGGTCCGCCGAGTTGTTGACTTTTTTAGGGGACTCTACCCGAGAGTTTCTCGATGTTCAGAGTCATTTGGCACAGTTCGTTTCACCAAATTCGAACCTGATAAGCTGTTTTTACGCGTTTGACCTTATGAATAGAATAGGAGATGAATGAAATTAATGTATTTTCATATTCATTTTTATATGAGGATTATTCGGGATCAGTTATCGGATCAAGTGAAATATTCAGGAAGCTCGTATGAGGATTTTAACGATATCGACTTAAGGTTAGTACACCTCAAACTATTATTGCTTCATAAGCATCATAAATGTGGTTGCTTTGCGTGTTAGTGTCTGCAAAATAGGTAGACGATAAATAAGCATGAGTAGAGACCGATTTTATGAGATTTGTTAATTATGAAATGCATGATGATGCCGTGAATATTAAGGGTTTTCATTGTTTGAATGCTTGAGTCCTTGAGTTTTAATCTAATGAGGAAAGATATGATAATGGAAAATATAAATAAATAGAGTACTAATTAATAAAATAGATTGATTCTTGGTCCAATACTTCCAAAATAATGGAAATATCCATAAAATTAGGATTTATCTCAGATTTGATTCAAAAAGTCGGGTTCATCATGTAAGAAACCGGATTTGCATCAGTCACAAGGCGTGGTCACGCCTTATCGAAGATGAGCTTCTGTCCGGTTCTTTTTTCTTCCAAACGACTTGGTTTTCATATGGGAAGCTAAAACATGCTTTTGAGCTGATCTCACCATTTCATCCATATTTCACCTTCTAAATCAAAACAAACATAATTTCCCCAATTAAAAAGATATTATAACTAGAATAAGTGAAACACCGCGATTTTGGGCCTAGGAGTTAGTCGGGCTTAGGCTAGATGGTTCGGGAGAACCGGTTCATACAACTTATACTAGTTTCGGGATTTAATTATTTTAAAAGTGTTTTTTGAAGTTGGTAAAATATGGGAAAATATTTTAAAATCATTATTTAATATGTATATATATATATATATATATATATATATATATATGATTTTGGTGGGATTAATTTTGGAAAATGGATCTTGGAGGTTAGACATTTTGGAAATTGGGATCAAAAAGTAAAGATCGTTAAATTGGTTTTAGTGATTAAATCGTAAAAGATTAGAACTTTGAATCTTTAAAGAGGTATTGATACAAAGTCTAATTCAGACTTTCTCCATTTTAATTGATCAATTTTAAAGTGGTTTTAATGAATAAAAAAGGGAGAGAATTAAATTAGCATTAATCTCTTAAAATATATTTCACGTAACTACCTTTTCTCCTAATCATTTTCCCTCAAATTCTTTGCAGCCAAACATCAGTTTCTTCTTTAAAGATTTGAGGTAAACACTTGATTTGATTTATCTTTTAAACACTAAATGATTTCCTAATGTTTTCCTATTAAAATCTTATGGTTTATCTTTGTTTTCTCATGTAAATCTTTACAATTGAAAGAAAAAGTCATCATTAGAGGTAAAATTTCGTTCTCCTCCACTAATGAAAGGTTATATATTGAAATTCCTAAGGTTTTGATCTTTTATGAATGTTTTCTATTGGGTTTTGATGTTACAACCATGGAAAATTGGTTTAAATGATGTTTAATTGAAGTTTAATTGATTAAATCAAGAATTCCTTGTTTCGAATTTGTTTTGCTCGGTCTGTAATGAGATTATGTCATGATTATGATGTATTGAAATGTTGATTAAGTGAATTTAACAAAGGAAACCTGAAACTAGGTGAGTTGGTTGATTTCTAGGTTGAAATCTTTGAGTTTTTTGTTTGATTATATGGTTGATTAGTTGCTGGTGGTTCTTTGGTATTGAAAAGGTGTTTTTAGATGTAAATTGAGGATGCTTTGATGTTAATCTCGTTGGGTAAGGGCTGGAGATTTGTTTGAAAGGTTCTGCTAATGTTTTCGGTAGTTTTCGGGTGGCGAAAGCTTAATCGATGTTAGGCGAAGTTGTGGTTTTGTGTTGCTGGGGATTTTGATGCAAGGTTGTGCATTAATCCTCTGTTTTTCTTTGGTTAGAAGCAGAGGATGTTTTTTCGTTAGCTTTGGAAAGAGTTGTGGTTGATTCAGAAGCATGATTTCGCTTCGGCAAGGATAGCGAGGTGTTGTCGGTGAGTCGTATTGGTTTTAAAAGCTTTTAAAGGTTTGAAAGCAAGGTTTGGGGGTTTAGATTAAACTTGAAACGCTAATCTAAGCTCAGAAGTAAGTATGGAAGTTTTCACTCTCGGTTCCCAGTTTCCATTGCTTTATTAAATTCATGCTCATGTTTTGAAGATAGAAATGTTTTACGTACTGTTATATGCATGCTTTGGAAGTAAGAAATGTTGCAAACTTTTATGTTTTGACAATACGCGTGTTTAGAAAGTGGTGTACAACATGTTTGAGAGATTTAATGTATTTGAGATACTTTGAATGAAAGTGGTTTGAATGGTGCATATGAAAAACAGTGAGGTAATATAGTTTTTAAAAGTATATTGACAAGTGATGATGCTTATTTTAACAGTATATAATTAGTTGACCAATAGGATGAGAGTGCACAATAAAATGTAACCAAAATTCGTACGTTTGTGTGATGAAACATGATCAGTGCATCCGCATCATGTGAGCCGTAAAGTGGGAACAACCACACTTTACGAGCATTAAGGTGGGAGCGGCCACACCTTCTGAACACTTTAGTGGGAGTAGCCACACCATGTGTTCTGCCGTTCTTATGGTGGGAGCAGCCACATCATGAGGTGTATCCGCATATCTAAGTTAGTTTATGGTGGGAGCAACCACAACATGTGCTTTTGGATAGGGTGTAGCCATCCAGATAACTTGAATGCCAATATATGAGATTCTAATATATCATGATTTATAAATGTTTTGCATAATGTGTTTTATACGTGAGATTATAATCTAAGAAATGCTTTATGAGAAACAACATGAGAGGCTTCGACTTGAGTTTTGCATTAAGATTAATGCATGTGACATATGATACATGTGATTTGAAGATGGTTAATTTGCTTTCAAAGTGGTTTAAAGCATGAGATAAATGAGCATGATGTAAATGAGATTTCTATTGAAAAAATGGTTTTTAAAACGCATTGTTGTTGGTTTTTAATTTAAACATCCCTCACTAAGCAAATGTGCTTACGCTCTCCTTTTTACAACAATGCAGAGAAATAGCTTTTAGGGGCAACAAGGTTGCAAATGGAAATCCAAGAGAAGGCTCATAGCTCAAGTATGGAATTTGGTTTACATAATAGTAATAATTGGCAATGGGTTGATGCCTTTATGTTTTGGGAGAATATGTTATGAACCCCTCCGGTTTGTGGCAAGTTTTAAATGCCTATTATGACTTGCAAATGACCTTTATTTGCTGGTATGTGGTTTGGTTTGCATTTTGGTACTTAAATGGCTATTTTGCTTAGGGAGCATGCCCATAGATTGCTTGGCATGTTGTGCTGTTGTTGAAAGCATGCCTTTGTATTATTTGCCATTAAAATCATGATCTGGGTAATGACTTATGCTTTGATAACATGTTGGATTGATATTGGATGTGTTTTTACATGTAAAACCAGCAAACTATGACACTACAAGCCCAGGCGTACCAATACGCGGGCTACCATATCGGTTCAATATAGCCAAAACATACATATCATATTGATACTGGGTAGACCATATCGATACCCTTTTGTGCTACTGGAAATTTGAAAAATTGATGAGATAATGGCGTATCAATATGTGTACAATGGTATCGATACACTTGGCTATTAAGTTGGTTATTTGAAGCCTTTTGACGTTTTGTCTTCTTACGTATTGGTCACTGAATATTTGGATATTCAATTGAATGAGCTTGGATGATCGAAATGAGATGAAAATTGATATGTGAGCATGAAACATGACTAATTGAATAACGATAACTTTAACGTAATAGGTTCCTAAATTTTGTAAGTTTTAGAAAGTGGTCCCTAAAGCATGTTTAATCTGAACTGAATGATCAATTGACTTCGTCCTAGTTGTTACTTTATCCGTTGTAAGCATGATCACTTTAGGATTCATAACATCATCTAGACAAGATAAAAGAAAAATATAGGGTCGTTTATTGAGGTAAATCTTCACTGGTTTACATCAATATTCCCTTTGTAACTCACTCGAGAGGGTAAAACAGTTAGACCGGGTCAATGGGGTTACATTTGTTGGTATCAGAGTCAAGTTTACGAAAAATTTGGGAGGTAAGTTGTGGTAATATCAATGTTTAAATGATTTCTTGATGTTTGCTATGCACGGTGGTTGCTTATGATATGTTTTAATTGTTGATTGATTGTGTGCTATGAACGGTGCTTGATAACTTGTTGTATGACTTGTTATGTGATAATTTGGGGTAGAGTTTGGTTTACCCTTTGCCATTATTATTATTGATGTAAAGAGATTTTGTTTTAAAAAGTGAGCTTCTTGGATTCTTGCTTTTGTTGGCCTAACTATTTTCATTGTTGGTGTCAGGCTGTCGGTGATATGAGACCGTTGATTTAGGCCATAACTTAAGCTTTTCAGGCTACAGTGGCAGGAATGCGTGTGGTTGAGCCACAACCTGCGGTTATTGCTGGAGCGTTTGTGCAGTCTGGGAGGCACCAAATTTAGAGGTTTGTCTCTAGAAGGTTTTGAGGCATGATTTGAGAGCACCCAGAGGATTCTTGGTCAGATGGAGTGCACGGATGTACGTAAGATGGGCTGTGCGGTATCTTTGCTTCAGGGAGATGCATATTCGTGGTAGACTACCACAATTGCAAGGATGGAACCTGCGGAGGTGACATGGTACTTCTTCGGGAATGCTTTTCGGAAGAAATATTTGGGTGTTCGTTATCAAGATGAGAAAAGGCGAGAGTTTATGGCCTTGGTGCAAGGAAACATGTCTGTTTCGGAGTATGAAGTTTAATTTGTCCGTTTGAGCTAGTATGCCCCTGAATTGGTTCCCAATGAACAAAAGAAATGCGATCACTTCCGGTACGGCTTAGTGAAGGATGTAAAGAATTATATGCTAGCTTCGGAGTATACGGATTTTGACGTCTTGGTCGCTCGTGCTAAGGACATTGAGCAGAGTTTGGGTTTGCCTTCTCTTGTACAGAATTCTAGTTTCAGAAAGAGGTTTGCCGAGTTTGTCGGAGGAAGGGATCGTTACAAAAGGCAACATGATAAGAAGTTTTATCTGGATCAGAGGCTTGGTAGAGACGGTAATGTGGGTCACGGGCAGCAGGGCCAGAATGCGGTGGTTCGTTTGCCTGAGTGTAACCGTTGTGGGAAGCGACATCCGGAAGAGTGCTGGGGTAATCCTAGTTTTTGTTAGGGTTGTGGTTCTCAGGGTCATATGAAGCGTGATTGCCCACAACAAGCTAGACAGGCACCGATGCGTGCTGTTGAGCCTCAAAAGGGCCATGGGCATGGCCGAGGTAACTTTCAGCATAGGTAGGATGATCAGAGGAATATTGCTCATGTTGTGGCAGTTCAGCCTGAGGGAGGTGGACCGGCTAGGGTGTATGCACACCGCGAGGAAAGGAATGACACGGACGTGATCGTAGGTACCTTTACTTTGCAATCCTTGTCATTACTTTCTTTGATTAATTCTAGTTCCACGAATTCATATATTTTAAGTGATCATGCAAAGTTGCTTGAATACCAGTAGACTTGTTAGATTTGTGTATGGAAGTGACGAGTTCTTTCGGTGAGACAGTTGTTGTTAGAAAGTTGTTTAGGATATGTTCGTTGATGGTTCAAGGATATGTGTTTGCAGTTGATATGATGGAGTTACCTTTCTATGATTTTTGATGTTATTCTTGGTATGGATTGGTTAACCGAGCATAGGGTTGTGGTAGATTGTGAAACCAAGTGTGTTTCATTGAAGCTTGCGAATGATTATGAGATTGTGGTGGTAGGCGAGAATATTAAGATCTTGTCCAATGTTGTTACAACAATGGAAGCGCAAAAATTGATGTATGGAGGATTTCAAGTATACTTGGCGTATGTTATGAATCTGAATATGAAGGAGGTACGACCCGAAGATATTTGGACTATTTGTGATTTTGCGGGGGTATTTCCAGAAGAGTTGCATGGATTGCCGCCAGATAGGGAGGTAGAGTTTTGTATCGAGACGTATACAGATACGACTCTGGTGTCTATTGCTCTGTATCGCATGACACATAAGGAATTGAAAGAGTTGAAAACACAACTTCAGGAGTTGTTAGACAATGGGTTTATTCGGCCTAGTGTGTCACCGAGGGGAGCGCCGATGTTGTTTGTGAAAAAGAAAGATGGAATAATGAGAATATGCATCGATTATCGGCTACTGAACAAGTTGAAGATAAAGAACAAGTATCCTTTGCCGTGAATTGGCGTTCTATTCGATCAATTACGTGGTGCAATGATGTTTTGCAAGATTTATTTGAGATCGGGATACTATCAGTTGAAGGTGAAGGATAAAGATGCACCGAAGATAGCCTTTCGTACTCATTACGGGCATTATGAATTTTTGGTGATACCGTTTGGGTTGACGAATGCGCCAGCAGCTTTCATGGACATGATGAATCGAGTGCTCCATGAGTTATTGGATCAATTTGTGGTTGTGTTTATTGATGATATCCTTGTGTATTCACGTACTGAGGAAGATCATGATAGACATTTGTGGATTGTTTTGCAGACCTTGTTAGATAATCAATTATATGCTAAGTTGAGCAAGTGTGAGCTTTGTATTAAGGAAGTGGTGTTCCTTGGTCATGTTGTGTTGACAGAGGGAATTCGTGTGGATCCACAGAAAGTTGAGGCAGTTGTGAATTGGAAACAACCTAAATCGGTGTTAGAGGTTCGTATTTTCTTGGGCTTAGCGGGTTGAAGGAAGAGTACTATTGGGTTGGTTTGAAGAAAGATGTGGCCGAGTTTGTTGGTAGGTGCATGGTGTGTCAACGAGTTAAAGCTGAGTCCCGGTTTCCTTCTGGGCTATTATAACTATTGAAGATACCGAAATGGAAAAGGGAGAGGATTATGATAGATTTTATGTCGGGTTTGCCTTTGACCCCTTCAAAGAAGAATTCTATTTGGGTGATTGTGGACCATCTTACGAAGTGTGTGCATTTCATAGCTGTGCATACTACGTATACGCTGGATAAGTTGGTAGAGTTGTACATTGCGGAAGTTGTGAGGTTGCACAATGTACCTAAATCCATAGTTTCAGATAGAGATCCGAGGTTTACAACAAGGTGTTGAGTGTGTAAAATTTCTATATTTTACCACTTATTTAACCCATATTTCTGCTGCATTCAAGCATAATTCATTGCATTTAGGTAAAGTTTCGCATATACATCACAATTAGATAAAATAACACAGTTGCTACTGATTTTGGCTACTTTTGCAGGTATCTGTTGTGGCAGACTTAGGACAGCGAAGGAGCAGAGCTGGAACATAGGATTGGAGTCAAGAAGGAAGATGTTGCCGTGGCCACTGCCGTTGCAGCCATGACGACAACATTGGTAGAAGGGAAAAGTAAAGTGGAGCTCGACAGATAGAGGAATTCAAGCCGGTCTGACGTGGACCACTTCTATATTTTTCTGAGCCCTAAGTCAGAATGAAGGTCAAGCGCAAAGTTCAAGGAAGAAACCCAAAGCAAGAAAAGAGGACGAATTAAAGGCATCTGCTCAGAAGATTTAATCTTAATTAGAGTTGTACTTTAGTTTGAACTTGTATTCTTACCTTATTAGAAAACTTGAACCCAAGGCCTATATAAAGGCATGTAATTCGACCTAGGGAAGGATATCTCATATCTAGCCGTCTTCCCCAAAATCCTTGTCGTTTCCCCCTCTCATCATGTTTTAAACTTCCCCTAGGGCTAAGGGTTGATTCTGTAAAGTAGTTGCAAGGATTGTACTGTTTTAGGAATTTTTTGTTCAATGAAATTAAACTTCAAGTTTGCTTATTTTGGTTTCAACATCTTGCAAGAGTATCGGGAGAGCATTGTGAGATTATCTATTTAATTAATATCGGGAGAGTTAAGTATACGAAAGGAATAAGTGCATGTTCTTCAGTTTATGGTTGAACTATCTCGGACCTAGGGATAGGACGAGGTTAAGTGGCTAAGGAAGAATTCAACAACATTGGTGTTCACCCTTCGATTCACGCCGGGAGGTATCATCCAAGAAGTGTTCATCAATAGTACTTGGGCCTAGGGATAGGACAAGTCACAGCAGGGATTCTTGCCAAGCTTGAAGTACAGAGTTGTGTGATCGCTACCGCGACAACAACAGACTTCTGCCGCGACAGGTGCTGCCGCGACATGCACGACGACAGAACATGAATTTTTATACAGTGCAACACATGTACTATCGAGCAAATCAATACCGACCTATTTCTTAACCCTGAATCTTTATTCTCTTATATTCAGTATTCTTCAATATTATTTCCCAAACAATTTAAAATCTTTTCTTTCTCTCTTGTACAGCAATTCAAGGCTAAAGCTATTTCCAGTCCCTGTGGATTCGACATCCGATACTTTGAGTATCACTTTACTACTTGTGTCGTGTACACTTGCACTGCATTGCGATAGGACTTTTGACAGGCAACAAGTTTTTGGCGCCGTTGCCGGGGACTGGCAACATATCTTTACCCTTACTTTTATTGCACTTCTTAACTTTTCTGTTTTTACTGGGATTGTTTACCCTGTGCTTTTCACAAGGTTTTTCGTTTGCTTATGCGCGAATCAAGACGAGGCAAAGAACCTGAGTACAAACTAGATCCTTAAATCGAACGTACGTGCAACATCAGGAACCGAGTCCGCCTTTTGATAGCCAGAAGCGATTACCTTGAGGAACAGTTAGAAGCAATGAATAACAGGGTAAATAATAATAACCCGAGGACTCCTGAAGATCCTACCCTTGATGAACGGACGGCCTGCCGCTGCCGAGGCCACACGACAGTTCTGTCGTGACTACATGATCAATGATCATGTGGAACTGGAGACCACCTTGCCAGACGTGGAAGCTGAGAACTTCGAGTTGAAACCTGTTATGTTCAGCATGATCAATTCCGCTGGCCAATTTAGTGGTGCTGCAACAGAGGATGCCCGAGAACACCTGAAAACATTCCAAGAAATCTGTGGATCGTTTCGATTACCATGAATAAATCCGGAAATACTGAGGCTTCGGTTATTTCCCCATTCACTGAGAGACAGAGCTAAAACTTGGTGGAATAAACTAACGTCAGGTTCAATACGAACTTGGGCAGATCTCACTCGTGAATTTTTATCTCGTTTTAATCCTTCTCACTTATCTAAGTGATTGCGTAATGAAATTGCTACTTTTCAACATGAAGATGACGAGCCAATGCACGAGGCATGGGAAAGGTTTACAACTCTGCTAAGGAACTGCCCGATGCATGGATTCCCTGTGTGGAATCAAGTCATTAAATTCTACAGTGCTGCCAACACACGCACTCGGATGAGAATAGATTCAGTAGTGAATGGACTGTTGTTGGATAAAGATCCCGACGAAGCCATGGTAGTGTTGAAAAACTTAGCAAAGAATGAAGAGCAATTCCCTACAACGAGGAGAGGTAAACGAGGAATAGCTGTAAAAGACTATGAAGCCGACAATTCCCTGAAGACACAAGTTGCATACCTCACAAAGGCAGTGGAAAATCTGTTGAAAAAAGATTCTAAGCCTATATATTCTGCAGAAGAGGTATGTGAGACTTACAGTGGAAATCACAGTTCGGAAGACTATCCGTTACAACTAGAAGAAGGGATGTATGTTGGAAATTACAACAAGCCGAGAAATTACGACTCCAACAACTACAATCCCAACTGGAGGAAAGATCCCAAGTTCTCTTGGAGCAATCCAAACAACACACTTAATCCTCAGATGCAGAACAACCAGAGCCAAGGGGCACCCAGAATCTTGTAATGGCAGCAACCACGACAGTAGCCGGTAGCCGCACCTAGTATACTGGAGCAGACATTGGCCACATTTATGTCACAGACAGGAGCTTACATGGCAAACATGTATCACTTCGTCAAGAAAACTGAGTCATTCATGGACAAAATAGAGATGAGAATGACTAACCATGAGGCTACACTAAAATCACTGGAGACTTAGATGGGCCAGGTTTCCCAGCATATTAAGTTAGGGCAAAACGGAGGATTCCCTAGTGATACTGAAGTCGCTAGAAAACCCACACATGAGCAGTGTAAAGCAATTACAACCAGGAGTGGGAAACAACTGCAAGGGTCGGAGATGAAAACCATATCGATTAAGGAACCAACCCTAGAAACACCTGCCGCGAACACTGCCCCGATAGAAGAAGAGAAACCTGCTGCCGACATACTTGTCACTGTAGCGGAAGGGATAGAGGAGCAAGAAAAGAATGCTGAAGAACCTAAGCCTCCTCAGATCCGAATACCATGTGAAGGATGCCTGGAAGATTACCGTCCTCCACCTTGTTTTCCACAACGGTTACAAAAGCAGAAACATGAGTACCAGCTCAAGAAGATTTATAACATTTTTAAGCAGGTGCACATCAATATACCGCTGTTGGAGGCCATCAAGCAGATGCCCGGTTATGCAAAATTTCTCAACGATGCCATGTCAAAAAGATCCAGACTTGGGGAATTCGAAACGGTAAAAATGACAGAGGGATGCATGATTATCCTACACAGGCATCCACCCCAGAAAAAGAAGGATCTTGGGAGCTTCATCATACCGTGCATAATCGGTGACAAATTCGTGGGTAAGGCACTTTGTGATCTAGGTGCTAATATAAATTTAATTCCAAAATCTCTATTCCAGAAATTAGGTATTGGACGAGCACGACCCACGATAGTCATGCTGCAGCTGGCAGACCGCTCTTACGTACAACCAGAAGGGAAGATCGAAGATATTTTGGTAAGAGTGGATAAGTTTATTTTTCCTGCTGACTTTCTTGTTTTAGACTGTGAAACAGATGAGAACGCACCAATCATCCTGGGGCGACCCTTCCTAGCCACAAGCAGATCTCTGATTGATGTAGAGAAAGGAGAACTGACAATGAGAGTAAATGATCAAGAGATCAAACTCAATGTTCTCCAAGCAATCAAACATGCTGATGCAGAAGAAGAATGCAAGGCCGTCACTGAAGTAATCCTTGACCAACCCTGCATCAGGTCGAGCTGCCATGACAAAAAATTTGGTCACTACCACGGCAGTCATCTGAAAGACTGTCACGGCAGCAACGACGACAGTGACTCCTCCGATTCAGACATATCCGACACTGAAGGTCATGAGGAGATAAATTGGATAGGCAATCGTCCAGGTAAGTTATTCGAGCCCCTAAACTATACCTCGAATGAACACATAATCCAAAAGCCTTCAACTGTAGAACCACCTATTTTAGACCTTAAGCCCCTGCCAGGGCAGCTTAAATATTTTTTTCTTGGTTTAAATGATATGTTGCCCGTAATCATCTCTTCCAAGTTATTGCAGAAACAGGAACAACAGTTAATTGGAATGTTGCAGCAGCATAAGAAGGCTATTAGATGGACGATAGCTGATATCCAAGGCATCAGTCCGGCATTATGTATCCACAAAATTCTCCTAGAAGATGATCATAAGCTGACCATTGATGCCCAGAGACGTTTAAACGACGCTATGCGAGAAGTGGTGCGAAAAGAGATCATCAAATGGCTTGACGTCGGAATCATATATGCCATCTCGGATAGTAAGTGGGTGAGCCCGGTGCAATGTGTTCCTAAAAAGGAAGGAATAACCGTGGTGACCAACGAAGAGAACGAACTAATCCCAACCAGGACTGTGACCGATTGGAGGGTTTGTATGGATTACCGGAAGCTTAACAAAGCTACCCAGAAAGACCATTTTCCCCTAGTTTTATTGATCAAAGGCTTGATAGATTAGCGGGGAAACCTTATTATTGTTTTTTTGATGGTTACACAGGGTACAACTAGATAGCTATTGCACCAGAGGATCAAAAGAAAACTACCTTCACATGCCCATATGACACTTATGCTTTTCGGAGAATGCCATTTGGACTCTGCAATGCACCAGCAACCATCCAAAGGTGCATGATGGCGATATTCTCTGACATGGTAGAGGACTTCCTAGAAATTTTCATGGATGATTTTTCCGTCTTTGGAGACAGTTTTGAAGGTTGTTTAGGCAACCTACATAATGTGTTTGAAAGATGCGAAAAAGCGAACTTGGTCTTAAACTGGGAAAAATGTCAGTTCATGGTGGATGAAGGGATAGTCCTAGGCCACAAGGTAAGCTGTCGCGGCATAGAGGTAGACAGAGTGAAAATAGAAGTCATCGAAAAGCTGCTGCCACCCACCACAGTCAAGGGGATTCAGAGTTTCTTAGGGCATGTTGGGTTTTATCGACGATTTATTACCAATTTCTTGAAGATTACGAAGCCCTTGTGCCATTTATTGGAGCAGAATCGTCCCTTTGATTTCAATACTGAATGTACTGAGGCATTCATAATTCTGAAGGAGAAGCTGGTAACAACCCAGATTGTACAACCACCAGACTGGAGTTTGCCATTCAAAATAATGTGTGATGCCAGTGACTATGCTGTAGGGGCAGCACTAGGGCAGAGGAAGGATAAGCTCTTCCACGTAATTTATTACGCCAACAAAACACCAAATGATGCCTAAGTAAACTATACCACAACAGAAAAGGAACTATTAGCAGTGGTGTTCTCAATCGACAAATTTCGTCCATACATACTTGGAACGAAGGTGGTGGTCCATACAAACCACTCAGCACTGATGTATCTGTTCACAAAAAAGATGCAAAATCGAGACTGATACGTTGGATTCTGCTACTGCAAGAGTTCGACATTGATATCAAGGATAAAAAAGGAACAAAGAACCAAGTGGCAGACCATTTGTCGAGGTTAGAAACAGGGAAGAGTCAATCAATAGATAAAACCCACATACTGGAGACCTTCTCGGATGAGTAGTTGTTTGCTGCCACAAGCACTACCGCGACAGCCATGGCGGCAGGTAAGTTTTCTAAACTTCCTTGGTACGCTGATTTTGTTAATTACATAGTTAGCGGAGTACTACCTCCTGAACTTAATTACCAAGCAAGGAAGAGGTTCCAAAATGATGCAAAACATTATTATTGGGACGAACCTCTTCTTTTCAAACATTGTGCAGATCAAATTATCAGGAGGTGCGTACCACAGGATGAACAGGAAGCTGTGCTTCACCACTGTCATGCTTCCCCATATGGTGGACACCTAGGTGGAAACAAAACCACTGCCAAGGTTTTGCAATCTGGTCTCTATTGGCCCACACTTTTCAAGGATGCACAAGCCTTCTACAAAAGTTGTGACAAGTGCCAAAGGACTGGGAACATCTTGAGAAGGCATGAGATGCCATTGCAGAACATTTTAGAAGTCGAAATCTTCGATGTATGGGGGATCGATTTCATGGGACTGTTCTCAGCATCTTGTAGGAACCTCTACATCCTACTGGCAGTGGATTATGTGTCCAAGTGGGTTGAAGCGATCGCCACGCAGAAAAATGACGCCAAGATTGTTCAAAGATTTTTGCATAAGAATATTTTCTCTAGATTTGGCATTCCTAAGGCGATCATCAGCGACGAAGGGAGACATTTTGATAATAGGGTAATTGCTGATGCCTTGAGAAAATACGGAGTAAAGCACCGGATCGCAACAACATACCACCCTCAAACCAATGGACAGGCCGAAATATCCAACCAAGAAGTAAAGAACATACTTGAGAAGATGGTTAAACCCACTCGAAAAGATTGGTCTTTACACCTCAATGATGCACTCTAGGCGTATAGAACATCATTTAAAACACCATTGGGAATGTCACCCTACATGCTTATATATGGGAAAACATGCCACTTACCTGTCGAGATAGAGCACAGAGCTTACTGGGCTATCAAGGTAGTAAACATGGACTTAGATAAGGCAAGACAGAAGAGGCTACTTGACTTGAATGAAATTGAGGAAATTTGAGCAATGGCCTACGACAACGCCAAGATTTACAAAGATTAAACCAAAAGGTGGCACAACAAGAAGTTGCTGCCACAAAAGTTTTGCCCAGGGCAGCTTGTGTTGTTGTTTAACTCTAGGTTAAAACTTTTCCCATGAAAGCTTAAATCTAGATGGTCCGGCCCTTTTCAAGTCGTCCAGGTTTTTCCCCATGGTGCCATCACGATCAAACCCTTAAAAGACGAGCACCAGTTCAAAGTCAACGGACAGAGACTAAAGCATTATCAGGGGACTGAAGCCCCAAGAATGCAGGAAGTAGTTACTTTAGGAGATGCCCCTCAAGACATCCCTAATTTAACTTAGTTTTTATTTTATTTCGTTTTATTTATTTACTTAATTATTAGGAATTAAGAATTATTTTATTTTATTTTATTTTAGGAACTAAGATTTTATATTAATTATTTTTGTTTTAGGAAATAAAGAGAGGAGAAGAAGTGAACCAGCCCACCATATCAACAGCAGCCCAAAAAGCCCAACGGATGAGTCTGTCGTCACAGCCTATCATCAGCTATCGCGACAGACACAGAAAATACAGCCTGTCACCATGTTGTCGCAATAGACACACAAACGCGTAATAGACGCGCAGAAGACACGAAAACGCGTGATAGACGCGTCAGAATCTGCATAATAGTTGGCCCCGTTCTTCACGCCTGCCGTTCAGCTCCAACGGGCAAAAAATCATCCATCTATATAAACCCCCATTCACTATTCATTTTTCATCTCACTTTTATTCTCTCAACTTGTCTTCTCTAGATCTAAAAATTTTCTTTACTTTCCACAGCCCTTGCAACCATGACTAGCAGACAAACTCGTAGAAGTGCTGCCTCCAGTTCTGTTGCAGCAGTCAGCACCCCAGCCATAGTGTCATCCCAAACCGCTTCGCCTCCACTGACTCTGCCGGCAGATACTACCACTCTTTCCAGAAGTGGGAGATGTGGGAAGAACGGGGGTTTCTCTACACCGAATCCACGAGAAACCTCAGGCTTGAACCCTTCATCGCGCAAAAGATCCATGCCCTCAAATGGCAGCGGTTTGCTGCCCAGCTGGAAGAAGTGAACGTCACACTAGTTTGGGAATTTTATGCTGCCATCGACAACAAAGATACTACGACCGTGACGGTTCGAGGTAAAGAACTTTCTTTCGAGCCTTCTTACATCAACACCCTCTACGGCCTCTACGTGAGTAAAAGGGATGACGACCATAAAAAATTTGTCAATAGTCTGTTGCCGGTAGACTACGATGCGGTGATGGCAGAAGCGACAGAGGAGGGGACAGAATGGAACACCGACCCAAAGCATCGATGGACGGTGAAAAGGACTCAACTGACTCCCGAAGCCAAACTATGGAATCATTTCGTGAAGAAGCGAATCATGCCATCCTCTCACAACAATACAGTCGACCGACCCAGGTTAGCACTTGTACATTCAATTTTAAATGAAAGATCCATCAATGTCAATTGATACATAAGGGAGGGAATTTTGGAATGTGCTCTCTGACCATCGGGACCCCTTGTCTTCCTGTACCTCATCACCGAAATATGACGAGGCCACAACGTGCCGAAAATTGCCGAATACTTTAAAGTTCGAGGGAAAGGGTGGACGGAGCGAAACATCTTCAGCCTCGTGGAGCTAAAAACAGCAACCCCACTGTCCTACTTCAACCCTTCTGCCACAGCAGAGTAGTCGGCAGGCCCCATCACCCAGAACCTGCCGCAGCAGAGCAGCAGCAGCTAACGGCAGTAGCCCCTCCACCAGATGCCTCCACCCAGATTCTGTCAACACTCAAACGAATGGAGGAAAGGCAGCTCGGTCTGATGAGCTTCATAAGGGACTTCAGGGCAGCAACGGTAAATTTTATTCATAACGATTTAAATTTTATATATGTACCGTTCCCTTCCTTCCCAGAACAATACTTCGCTGCCCCCACACCTACTCCTACCCCTGCTGCCACACTGAAGACTCCATCTGCTGCCTCTACACCTACACCGGCCGCGACAACTGAAGGCGGCAGCCAAACTGCCACTGCCAGAGGCGAGAAGAGAAAGGAGCCCTTTAGAGCTCAACGAAGACTACTTTGAAGGGTTCTCCTCATTATCCGTTTGGCATGACTTTGACGGGGAGCCATCTGTTGCTTGAAACCTATCCAAGGAGTTCACACCAATGACGAGGCAGAAGCCCAACAAGGCTGGCGAAGGACCCTCCGGCCAGGGCAAGTCTGCCAGCAGTAGCAGCAGCATCTCCGACGATGAGGTACAAGTGCTGGACAAGCCCCCACATATCTCACCTACCCGTGTCTAACCTCCAAGGGAAGCCAAAAAGAAAATAGCCTCTGCCTCCCCTAGCACACTGCCGACCTCCACTATGAAGGTCACTGCCCGCCGACAGCTACAGATCAGCAGCAGCAGTGATGACAGCTCCTCAAATTAAGTTTCTATCTTATTTTTGTTGTCTTGTTGTTTTATTTATCTTGTGATGTATTTTGTTTTTCTTTTTTATCCATGTCATCATGCATTGAGGGCAATGCAACCCTCGAGTTTGGGGGTGGCATCCTTCCAATAATGAAGTGTTATTCGTGTCTTAAAATTGTGTCTAAGTGTTAGTTATTATTTAGTTTATTTTTGTCAAAAAAAATTGGCTTAAGTCTTTGAACTGAACTTACTTGCCGCGACGTACTCTGTCGTGGCAGTGCCTTTAGGATATTTTTTGGAACAATTTAGAGCCTTACTATAGTTCTGATCTTTAAACACCCTTTGTGACTTTTATATGTTGTCTAGACTTCTATTTGTAAACTAGAGTAGGAAAAGCTTAACCACTTGAGTTGCCCCTAGAGGTGCCTAACATTGGCTCTAGGAAAAAAAAGATAAGAAAATTTAGACTCGATACACCTAGAGGTGCCTAAAATCGACTCTAGGAAGTTAGCTAGAGGTGCCCAAAAACAGGCTCTAGTCAACTTAAAATAAGAAAAGAACATCGAGTCTAATTTAGAAAAACTAAAGGAGCCTAAGAATTGCCTCTAAGAAAATGAAATTTGGCATAAAAATTCAAGTAAGTAGCTTAACTATTCTAGTAAACTAAGGGAGTCTAGGCACATATTTGTTCACAAAACATGCACACACTACACGAGATCTATAACATGGTTCCGAATAAATCCAGAAATGTCCGACAAGGTGTTGTTCATGATAGGGAATGTGAGGTAGGTAATGAAAAGTTCACTGAATTAAGCCAAACAAAAAAAATAGTTAGGTCATATTTGCTTGAGGGCAAGCAAGAACTTGAGTTTGGGGGTGTGTTGAGTGTGTAAAAGTTCTATATTTTACCCCTTATTTAACCCATATTTTTGCTGCATTCAAGCATAATTCATTGCATTTAGGTAAAGTTTCGCACATACATCACAAATAGATAAAATAGCACAGTTGCTACTGATTTTGGCTACTTTTGCAGGTATCTGTTGTGGCAGACTTAGGACAGCGAAGGAGCAGAGCTGGAACACAGGACTTGAGTCAAGTAGGAAGTTGCTGTCGTGGCCACTTTCGTGGCAGCCATGACGACAGCTTTGGTAGAAGGGAAAAGTGAAGTGGAGCTCGACAAATAGAGGAATTCAAGTCGGTCTGACGTGGACCACTTCTATATTTTTCTGAGCCCTAAGGCAGAATGAAGGCCAAGCCCAATGTTCAAGGAAGAAACCCAAAGCAAGAAAAGAGGACGAATTAAAGGCATCTACTCAAAAGATTTAATCTTAATTAGAGTTGTACTTTAGTTTGAACTTGTATTCTTACCTTATTAGAAAATTTGAACCCAAGGCCTATATAAAGGCATGTAATTCGACCTAGGGAAGGATATCTCATCTCTAGCTGTCTTCCCCAAAATCCTTGTCATTTCCCCCCTCTCATCATGTTTTAAACTTCCCCTAGGGCTTAGGGTTGATTCTGTAAAGTAGTTGCAAGGATTCTACTGTTTTAGGAATTATCTGTTCAATGAAATAAAACTTAAAGTTTGCTTATTCTGGTTTCAACATCTTGCAAGAGTATCGGGAGAGCATTGCGAGATTATCTATTTACTTAATATCGGGAGAGTTAAGTATACGAAAGGAATAAGTGTGGGTTCTTCAATTTATGGTTGAACTATCTCGGACCTAGGGATAGGACGAGGTTAAGTGGCTAAGGAACAATTCAATAACATTGGTGTTCACCCTTCGATTCACGCCGGGAGGTATCATCCAAGAAGTATTCATCAACAGTACTTGGGCCTAGGGATATGACAAGTCACAACAGGGATTCTTGCCAAGCTTGAAGTACAGAGTTATGTGATCGCTGCCGCGGCAACAACATACTTCTACCGCGACAAGTGCTTCCGCCACAGGCACGAGGACAGAACATGAATTTTTATACAGTGCAACACCTGCACTACTGAGCAAATCAATACCGGCATATTTCTTAACCCTGAATCTTCATTCTCTTATATTCAGCATTCTTCAATATTATTTCCCAAACAATTTAAACTCTTTTCTTTCTCTCTTGTGCAACAATTCAAGGCTAAAGCTATTTCCAGTCCTTGTGGATTCAACATCTGATACTTTGAGTATCACTTTACTACTTGCGTCGTGTACACTTGCACTACATTGTGATAGGACTTTTGACACGAAACACAAGGTTTTGGGAGTGTTTGCATGAAGCTTTGAGTACTCGTCTCAATTTTAGTACCTCGTATCATCCTCAAAAGGATTGGCAGTCTGAGTGAGTTATCCAAGTGCTTGAGGATATGTTGCGGTGTTGTGTTATATATTTCCAAGGTTCTTGGGAGAAACATTTACCTTTTGTGGAATTTGCTTATAATAATAGCTATGAAGAAAGTATACAAATGGCTCCGTATGAAGCCTTGTATGGTAGGAAGTGTAGGACGCCTCTTTGTTAGGCAGAAGCAGAGCAAAAGTTGGTTTCTTTGCTGAATTTGCTTAAAGGAACGACGGAGAAGGTAAAGCTCATTTGTGATCGGTTGAAAACGGCTTCAGATCGTCAAAAGTCTTACGCGGATTTGAAGCATAAGGAGATTGAATAAGAAGTTGGTGATAAGGTGTTTTTTGAAAGTTTCACCTTGGAAAAAGGTGATGTGGTTTGGTCAGAAGGTCAAGTTGAATCCGAGGTTTATAGGACCGTATGAAGTGCTTGAGTGCATTGGACCGGTGGCTTACAGGTTGAGGTTGCCGCTTGAGTTAGAGAAGATACATGATGTTTTCCATGTATCCATGCTTCAGAAGTATAGGCTAGATCTGTTGCATGGTATGCATATTGAAGAGGTTGAGTTGAATCTAGATTTGACTTATGATGAGCAACCAGTTAAGATCTTGGATGTGAACAGCAAGGTTCTTCGTAGGAAGACCATAGAGTTGGTTAAGGTGTTGTGGCAACACTAGGTGTTGAGGAAGCTACGTGGGAAAGGAAGGATGACATGAAGAAGTAGTTTCCTTATCTTTTTCCACTAGGTAAATTTCGAGGACGAAATTTATTAAGTGGGGGAGAGTTGTAACACCTCGATTTTGGGCTTAGGAGTTAGCCGGGTTTAGGCTAGATGGTTCGAGAGAACTGATTCAAACAACTTAGACTAGTTTTGGGATTTAATTATTTTAAAAGGGTTTTGAAGTTGGTAAAATATGGGAAAATATTTTAAAATCATTATTTAATATATATATATATATGATTTTGGTAGGATTAATTTTGGAAAATGGATTTTGTAGGTTTAACATTTTTGAAATTGGTGATCAAGATGTGAATATCGTAAAAATGTTTTTAGTGACTAAATTGTAAAAGATCAGAACTTTGAATCTTTAAGAAGCTATTGATCCAAAGTCTAATTTAGACTTTTTCCCTTTTAATTGGTCAATTTTAAAGTGGTTTTAATAAATAAAAAGGGAGAGAATTAAATTAGCATTAATCTCTTAAAACATATTTCACGTAACTACTTTTCTCCCAATCATTTTCTCTCAAATTTTCTCCAGCCAAACATCAGTTTCTTCTTCAAAGATTTGAGGCAAACACTTGATTTGATTTATCTTTTGAACACTAAATGATTTCCTATTTAAAATCTTATGGTTTATCTTTGCTTTCTCATGTAAATCTTTATAATTGAAGGGAAAAGTCATCATTAGAGGTAAGGTTTTGTTCTCCTCCTCTAATGAAAGGTTCTTTATTGAAATTTCTAAGTTTTTGATCTTTTATGAATGTTTTCTATTGGGTTTTGATGTTACAATCATGGAAAATTGGTTTAAATGATGTTTAATTGATTAAATCAAGAAATCCTTGCTTCAAATCTATTTTGTTGGGTCTATAATGGCATTATGTCATGATTATGATGTATTGAAATGTTGATTAAGTGAATTTAACAAAGGAAACCTGAAACTAGGTGAGTTAGTTGATTTCTAGGTTGAAATCTTTGAGTTTTTGGCTTGATTATATGGTTGATTGGTTGCTGGTGGTTCTTTGGTATTGAAAATGTGTTTTTAGATGTAAATTGAGGTCGCTTTGATGTTAATCTCGTTGGGTAAGGGCTGGAGATACTTTAGAAAGGTTCTACCGGTGTTTTCGGGTGGCGAAAGCTTAATCGATGTTAGGCGAAGTTGTGGTTTTGTGTTTCGGGTTACGTTAGCTTTGGAAGGAGTTGCGGTTGATCCAGAAGCTTGATTTCTCTTCGGCAAGGCAAGCGAGGTGTTGTCGTTGAGTGGTACTGGTTTTAAAATCTTTTCAAAGGTTTGAAAGCAAGGTTTGGGGGTTTAAATTAACCTTGAAACGTTAATCTAAGCTCAGAAGTAAGTATGGAAGTTTTCATTCTCGGTTCCCAGTTTCCATTGCTTTATTAAATTCATGCTCATGTTTTGAAGATAGAAATGTTTTACGTACTATTATATGCATGCTTTGGAAGTGAGAAATGTTGCAAACGTTTATGTTTTGACAATACGTGTGTTTAGAAAGTGGTGTGCAACATGTTTGAGAAAATGCTTAAATACATGATTTAATGTATTTGAGATACTTTGAATGAAAGTGGTTTGAATGGTGCATATGAAAAACAGTGAGGTAATATGGTTTTTAAAAGTATATTGTCAAGTGATGATGCTTATTTTAACCGTATATAATTAGTCGACCAATAGGATGAGAGTGCACTATAAAATGTAACCAAAATTCATACGTTTGTGTGATGAAACATGATCAGTGCATCCGCATCATGTGAGCCGTAAAGTGGGAACAACCACACTTTACGAGCATTAAGGTGGGAGCAGCCACACCTTGTGAACACTTTGGTAGGATCAGTCACACCATGTGTTCTTTCGTTCTTATGGTGGGAGCAGCCACACCATGAGGTGTATCTGCATATCTGAGTTAGTTTATGGTGGGAGCAGCCAAACCATGTGTTTTGGGATGGGGTGTAGCCATCCGGATCACTTGAATGCCAATATATGAGATTTACATGTATCATGATTTATAAATGTTTTGCATAATGTGTTTTATACGTGAGATTATATTTTGAGAAATGCTTTATGAGAAACAAGGATGAAAGGCTTCAGCTTGAGTTTTGCATTAAGGTTAATGCATGTGACATATGATACATGTGGTTTGAAGATGGTTAATTTGCTTTGAAAGTGGTTTAAAGTATGAGATAAATGAGCATGATGTAGAAGAGATTTCTATTGAAAAATGGTTTTTAAAATGCATTGTTGTTGGTTTTTAATTTGAGCAATCCCCACTAAGCAAATGTGCTTACGCTTTCATTTTTACAACAATATAGAGAAATAGCTTTTAGGGGTAGCAAGTGGAAATCTAAGAGAAGGATCATAGCTCAAGTATGGACTTTGGTTTACATAATAGTAATAATTGGCAATGGGAGGATGCCTTTATGTTTTGGGAGAATATGTTATGAACCCCTCTGGTTTGTGGCAAGTTTTAAATGCCTATTATGACTTGCAAATAACCTTTAATTGGTGGTATATGGTTTGGTTTGCATTTTGGTACTTAAATGGCTATTTTGCTTAGGGATCATGCCTATAGATTGCTTGACATGTTGTGTTGTTGTTGAAAGCATGCCTTGGTATTATTTGCCTTTAGAATCATGATCTGGGTGATGACTTATGCTTTGATAACATGTTGGATTGATATTGGATGTGTTTTGACATGTAAACCAACAAAGTATGACACTACAAGCCCATGCGTACCAATACACGGGCTACCATATCGATACAATATAGCCAAAACATGCATCCCATATCGGTACTGGGTAGACCGTATCGATACGGCTAAAGGGCAAAATGAGGAAGTGTATCGGTACACAGGCCATATCGATACCCTTTTGTGCTACAATAAATCTCAAAAAATTGACGAGATAATGGCGTATCGATACAGGTACAAGGGTATCGATACACTTGGCTGTTAAGTTGGTTATTTGAAGCCTTTTGACGTTCTATCTTCTTACGTATTGGTCACTGGTATTTGGATGTTCAATTGAACGAGCTTGGATCATTGAAATAAGCTGAAAATTGATATGTGAGCATGAAACCTGACTAATTCAATAATGGTAACTTTAATTTCATAATTGGTTCCTAAATTTTGTATGTTTTACAAAGCGGTCCCTAAAGCATGTTTAATCTTAACTGAATGATCAATTGATTTCGTCCGAGCTATAACTTTATCTGCTATGAGCATGATCACCTTAGGATTCGTAACAACATCTAGACAAGATAAAAGAAAAAATAAATATGGTCGTTTATTGAGGAAATTATTCACCGGTTTACTTCAATATTCCCCGTGTAACTCACTCGAGACAGTAAAACGGTTAAACAGGGTGAAGGGGGTTACAATATGGAGGGTGATATGACCATCAAGAACAAGGACCCGGAGAAGTACCCAAGTGGCCCCATTACACGTGCACGGGCCAAGGAGTTTCAATCAGCCATGCAAAGCTTGTTTACAACAAGTCATGAATTTGGGAAAGAAGAAATAATAAGGGAGGAATGCCTTACCTTGCTCATGCATGCATTTGCATGAGAATTTAAGTATTTCATAACTTTCATTGCATTAATAAAGTGTGCTGGTCATTAAAGCATGCACTTCATTTATAGTTTTAGTTCATTTAGGGAAGTAGTTTAATTATGTATCTTAAATCATTCATTAAACTACTTCATTCATGCATTTAGTTAAATTCAATAAAGTTAGTTCTTTAATTAAACTAGTTCATTCATTTAACTAGTTCACTCGATTAACTAACTCTTTAATTGTTTCATGCATCTATTATTTTAAGTTTGTATAAATCCTTTGTGTGTGTCTAGGCTCATGTGACGTGTGGATTAAAGAAGAGACTTTTCAACTTCAGCTTGGAAACAAGTCATTGATGACCATCTTTACTCAGGCAAACAAGGCAATTGAAGGCAATTCAAGGATGAATTCTTTTCATCTTTTCAAGGTTGTTCATCTTCTTAGAGTAACAAAGCATTTAAGCTTCATAATTCACCTATTCAAGGTTGAAATTATGAACCAATGAAGGCCATTCACGTTCAAGAGAAGGGACATGCAATAATCAGCATTCAAACTATGCATTCAAGGCCTTTATTTATCATCTTTTAGAGACTGATCATATTCTACAAATGAGCAAGCAATGAAGGCTGGTTTAATGTCATTTAATCATCAAATTAAGTGATAAAATCAGCAAGGAATTCAAAGAGACAAGCTAATTTGAACGTGTGGGATGTCTACATTCATCCTATGTCCACATTCATTCCCTTTTATCCATTTGCAAGCAAAATGAAGCAGCCCAAGAGTCACCACTCCTTTTGGATGAATTTAAGGCTAAATTCATCTCAATTTGAAGCAAAATTCATCCATCAAAAGGATAAGAAAGAAACATTTCATTTATTTGTATTCAATAGCATTTAGATGAGCATTCATCTCTCTTTTGTGTGACTTTTCATATGGTGTCTAGCCACACTATAAATAGGCACCTTAGGTTCATTTGTAGGGACTTTTTTTTGGGGGGGAGAGAATATAAAACCTTTGAAAGATTGCTTTCATCTTGTTCTTGCGAGAACTCTATCGGCTTCAAGTTCTACTTGTAGTCTTCTATCCATTTCATTTTACTATACCGTTGGTTCCAAGCTCTCTTATAGCTTGTGGTTCACGTTCCACACTCCTCCACCTCGACTCCACCAAAGTATATTGCTGGTTCCTAGCTCGTTATAGCTAGCGGGTCATAATTCGCTATCCTTGCAACCATACAAATCCACGTCGCCTTTAGCATCCCCCATCACTCCTTTCATTTACACTTCCACGATTATCATCTTCCATCCTTAGCCACCAAACTATCCAAATTACCTATCCAATTCCTTTCTTCATTAATTTTTATTATATTGTTATTCATCTCACATGTATGTTTATCATATTTCAAAGTTTAAAGCGTAGCAATGAATATTTCTTACTAGAATCATGATCGGGCACATCTATATGAGTCGGGTCACATTACCGGGTTCATATCAATTGGTATCAGAGCAAGGTTGATTCAGTAAGATAGCCATTGTCTCTCTTCCGAAAAAAAAGAGAAAAAATTAAAAAAAATTAGAGAAAGTTAAAGGGGGAGGGAGCATCGTATTCTCTATTCTTCTTTTAAAAAATCTTACATCATTTTTCTTTTGCTACTATTTGTCATCTTTACCAACTCTCACAATTTACCTTTTTGTTGTTGCCACCTTTCTTATCATACCTTTCTAATTCTTTTCACCAAGTTTTGTTTTTTCAGCCGAATTCTACAAGCCATTTGCAAGCCTTGAGGAAGTTCTTAAAAGGACTTGATTGAGAGCAAGAGTGGAAAAAGGCAAGAGTGCACATCAAGGGTAAAAGCCATCCCGAGTGAAACACGAGTGTGAGTGCATTTTCTTGGAGTGGAATAGGTGAGGTTTTGTGTTTGTGAGGTTTTAATTTTTTTAGTTTTGTTAATAATAATGGTTCAAAATTCCGTGAGAAACTCCGTTGGAGGAAATAATAATGTTAACGTAGATGCAACTAACTCCAATCTTCAAGATGTTATCTGAGAGATGGACATGTTGTTGCAACAAAGGTTGGGGTTGATGCAAGAACGATTACATCATTTGGAGGAAAGATTTCAACGAAGGCATAATTTAGATCACGAGGAAGAGTATGAGGGAGAGGTGGACAAAGAACTCATAGACAAGCGAGCCTCCTAGCAAAGTTTGAGGCGTTAAGAACCTAGGTACCAAAGAGTTCGGCCAAGAGTTGATGATAATATTATCAACATCAAAATAACCATTCCTTCTTTTCAAGGAAGAACGGATCCTGAAGCCTATCTTGCATGGGAAAAAAGTTGAGCACATCTTTGAGTGCCACAACTACTCCGAGCTTAAGAAGTTAAAACTTGCAGCCATTGAATTTACAGATTATGCACTAATATGGTGGGATCAGTTGACATCTAGCAGGAGACGCAATGGCGAACATCCAATTTCTACTTGGAATGAGATGAAGGTCGTTATGCTTAGGAGGTTCGTTCCAACTCACTATCATAGGGAGTTGTTCAACAAGCTTCAAAATCTCACCCAAGGCAACCGTAGTGTTAAGGACTACTTTAAAGAGATGGAAGTAGCCATGATCCAAGCTAACGTTGATGAGGATCGAGAAGCCACCATGGCAAGATTTCTATCCGGCCTTGACCCTAATATTGCGGTCGTCGTTGAGTTGCAACATTATGTGGAGATCGAAGACATGGTGCATATGGCCATAAAAGTGGAAAAGCAACTTAAACGGAAGGGTTCCACACGAACCTATGGGAGAGCATCATCAAGATGGGGGAAATTTTCTTACAAACGGAGTCCTCCAATACCACCCAATGAAAGAGGCTTACCACCCAAAGGAAGCAAGGCCATTGCCGAAACTAGCAAAGGTAAAGCTCTCAATGTTCCAAACCGTTTCTGAGATATACAATGCTTCAAGTGCTTGGGAAGAGGGCATATTGCAAGCCAATGCCCAAATCGCAACAGCATGCTTCTTCGTGATGATGGAGAGGTTGAATCGGAACAAGAGGAGGAAGATGAAGTTGCTGCCATACAAGAAGATGAAGATGATGATATAGGGTATGGAACAGAAGGAGAGGCCCTTATTTTCAAAAGGAGCCTAAGTGTGCAAGCGGATGAAGGGAATGAGCAATGCGAGAATATCTTTCATACTTGCTGCCTTGTTAATGGAAAGGTATGCTTTGTCATTATTGATGGAGGTAGTTGTACTAATGTTGCTAGTACTCTTATGGTAGAAAAACTTGGATTAGTAACCACAAAGCATCCACATCCCTACAAGCTGCAGTGGCTTAATGACGAAGGTGAACTCAAGGTTACCAAGCAAGTTCTTGTTGCTTTCTCCATTGGAAAGTATAAGGATGAAGTTCTTTGCGATGTTGTTCTGATGCACGCTGGCCATTTACTACTTGGGAGGCCATGGCAATTCGATAAACGAGTCAAACATGATGGATATACCAATCGGTATACACTCACCCATAGAGCAAGAAAGATTACCTCAGCCTCTCTTTCACCAAAACAAGTTCACAAAGACCAAATACATTTGAGAGAAAGTATTGAAAGATCCAAAGAGAGAGAATCAAAAATAGAGGTAAAAGCAAGTTAGAGTGAGCAAAGTGAGGGTGCGAAAATGAGTGTTTTTACCAAAGAAAGAGAGTTGAGAAAGTGTTTGCTGCCGGGAAAGGAATTACTTGTACTTGTGTACAAGGAAAGTTTATTGAAAACTAACCAACTTGATCACACTTTGCCTTCTTCTATTGTGTCTTTGTTGCAGGAATTTGACAAATTATTTCCGGGGGAGATACCAAGTGGGCTACCACCAATCTGTGGCATTGAATATCAAATAGATTTCATTCTTGGTGCCGTCATTCCTAACCTTCTAGCTTACCAAAACAATCCCGAGGAAACCAAAGAGTTGCAAAGGCAAGTGGCCGAACTAATGGCCAAAGGCTACGTGAGGGAGAGCCTTAGCCCATGTGCCGTTCCGGTATTACTTGTGCCAAAGAAGGATGGAAATTGGCGCATGTGTGTAGATTGTCGAGCGGTAAACAAAATTACGATAAAGTATCGTCACCCTATTCCCCGTTTGGATGATATGTTAGATGAGCTTAGTGATTCTAACCTTTTCTCTAAGATTGATCTTAAGAGTGGTTATCACCAAATAAGGATGTGGGAAAGTGATGAATGGAAAACAACATTTAAAACAAAGCAAGGACTCTATGAATGGTTGGTTATGCCTTTTGGCTTAACTAATGCACCAAGTACTTTCATGAGGTTAATGAACCATGTTCTTAGACCGTTTTTGGGTAAATTTTGTGTGGTTTATTTTGATGACATCTTAATCTCTAGTAAATCAATGGAAGAACATGTTCAACACTTGAGGTCAGTTTGTTGGTTTTAAGAAAGGAGAAGTTATATGCTAATTTAGACAAGTGTACATTTTGTACTGACAGAGTTGTCTTTCTTGGTTTTGTTGTCAGTTCTAAAGGCTTAGAGGTTGACAAAGAGAAGGTTAAAGCCATTGAAGAATGGCCACGACCAGCAAGCATTTCCCAAGTTAGGAGTTTCCATGGACTTGCAAGCTTTTACCGGAGATTTGTGCCAAACTTCAGCACCATTGTCGCCCCTTTAACTAGTGTCATCAAGAAGAATGCTAACTTTTTCTAGGGGGAGGCCAAGAGAAATATTTTAATGACATTAAAGAATGTTTAATTCATGCCCCTTTGCTTACCTTACCTGATTTTAACAAAACGTTTGAAATTGAATGTGATGCATCAGGTGTGGGAATTGGAGCGATATTATCTCAAGGTGGACGTCCTATAGCATATTTTAGTGAGAAATTAAGTGGAGCTACGTTGAATTATCCAACATGTGATAAGGAGATGTATGCCCTTGTTCGCGCAAATGAAACATGGAAACTCTATCTATGGCCTAAGGAGTTCATTATTCACACCGATCATGAGGCATTGAAGCATATTCAGGGGCAACATAAACTCAACAAACGGCATGCCAAATGGGTGGAGTTTCTTGAAACTTTTCCCTATGTGATCAAATATAAGAATGGTAAGGAGAATATAGTTGTCGATGCATTGTCTCGGAGGTACACTCTTCTAAACACCTTAGAATCTAAGTTGATGGGTTTTGTTTTCATTAAGGATTTATACGAATCTGATTCTGATTTTGGAAAAATTTACAAAGCTTGTGAGAAAGGAACATTTGAAAACTATTATAGGGACAATGGGTTCCTATTCAAGGAAGGAAGACTTTGTATTCCATAAGGTTCCACACGTGAATTACTTATCAAAAAAGCCCATGGAGGAGGCTTAATGGGACATTTTGGAATAGCAAAGACTTTGGCCATACTTCAAGAGCATTTATATTGGCCAAAGATGAGACAAGATGTAGAGAGGTTATGTGAACGTTGCATTACTTGCAAGAAGGCTAAGTCTAAAGCCATGCCACATGGACTCTACACGCCACTACCTCTTCAAGAAGCACCATGGATGGACATTTCAATGGATTTTGTGCTAGGGCTTCCACGCACAAAGAATAACAAAGACTTCATCATTGTAGTAGTGGATAGATTTTCCAAAATGGCTCGTTTTATTCCTTGCAACAAGACTAATGATGCCTTACATATTGCTAACTTGTTTTTCAGGGAAGTCTTGAGATTACATGGTGTGCCAAGAACTATCGTTTCCGATCGAGACGTGAAGTTCTTAAGCCACTTCTAGAGAGCCCTATGGAGTAAGATTGGAACTAAGCTTCTATTTTCCACCACTTGTCACCCTCAAACGGATGGCCAAACCGAAGTGGTCAATCGAGTACCCTCCACGTTGCTTAGGAGCATTATTAAGAAGAATCTAAAGACATGGGAAGAGTGCTTACCATATGTGGAGTTCGCATATAACCGATCAGTCCATTCCACCTCGGGACACACTCCTTTTGAAGTTGTGTATGGGTTCAATCCATTAACTCCGATGGACTTATTGCCTTTACCCGCTGATCAAATTGTGAATAAAGATGGACTTAACAAAGCTGAATTTGTTAAGAAACTTCATCAAGAAGTGCGGGATAATATTGAAAAATGAACCAAGCAATATGAACAGCAAGCAAACAAGGGTCAAAGGAGAGTTGTCTTTGAGCCGGGAGATTGGGTGTGGTTGCACATGAGAAAAGAATGGTTTCCAGCCCAACAGAAATCTAAATTGATGCCTCGAGGAGATGTGCCATTTCAAGTAGTTAAGAGGATCAATGATAATGCTTATCAACTAAACTTCTCAGGTGAGTTTAATGTTAGTGCAACCTTTAATGTTTCTGATTTAAAAAGGGAGGGACTGATATGACCATCAAGAACAAGGACCCGAAGAAGTACCCAAGTGGCCCCATTACACGTGCACGGGCCAAGGAGTTTCAATAAGCCATGGAAAGCTTGTTTACAACAAGCCATGAACGTGGGAAAGAAGAAATAATAAGGGATGAATGCCTTACCTTGCTCATGCATGAATTTGCATGAGAATTTAAGTATTTCATAATTTCCATTGCATTAATAAAGTGTGTTGGTCATTAAAGCATGCACTTCATTTATAGTTTTAGTTCATTTAGGGAAGTAGTTTAATTATATATCTTAAATAATTCATTAAACTACTTCATTCATGCATTTAGTTAAATTCAATAAAGTTAATTATTTAATTAAACTAGTTCATTCATTTAACTAGTTCACCCAATTAACTAACTCTTTAATTGTTTCATGCATCTATTATTTTAAGTTTGAATAAATCCTTTGTGTGTGTCTAGGCTCATGTGACGTGTGGATTAAAGAAGAGACTTTTCAACTTTAGCTTGGAAACAAGTCATTGATGACCATCTTTACTCAGGCAAACAAGGCAATTGAAGGCAATTCAAGGCTGAATTCTTTTCATCTTTTCAAGGATGTTCATCTTCTTAGAGTAACAAAGCATTTAAGCTTCATAATTCACCTATTCAAGGTTGAAATTATGAACCAATGAAGGCCATTCATGTTCAAAGAAGGGACATACAATAATCAACATTCAAACTATGCATTCAAGGCCTCTATTTATCATCTTTTGAAGGCCGATCATATTCTACAAATGAGCAAGCAATGAAGGTTGGTTTAATGTCATTTAATCATCAAATTAAGTGATAAAATCAGCAAGGAATTCAAATAGACAAGCTGATTTGGACGTGTGGGATGTCTACATTCATCCTATGTCCACATTCATTCCCTTTTATCCATTTGCAAGCAAAATGAAGCAGCCCAAGAGTCACCACTCCTTTTGGACGAATTTAAGGCTAAATTCATCTCAATTTGAAGCAAAATTCATCCATCAAAAGGATAAGAAAGAAACATTTCATTTCTTTGTATTCAATAGCATTTAGATGAGCATTCATCTCTCTTTTGTGTGACTTTTCATATGGTGCCTAGCCACACTATAAATAGGCACCTTAGGTTCATTTGTAAGGACTTTTTTTTTGGGAGAATATAAAACCTTTGAAAGATTGCTTTCATCTTGTTCTTGCGAGAACTCTATCGGCTTCAAGTTGTACTTGTAGTCTTCTATCCATTTCATTTTACTATAGCGTTGGTTCCAAACTCTCTTATAGCTTGTGGGTCACGTTCCACACTCCTCCACCTCGACTCCATCAAAGTATATTGTTGGTTCCTAGATCGTTATAGCTAGCGGGTCACAATTTGCTATCCTTGCAACCATAAAAATCTACGTCGCCTTTAGCATCTCCCATCACTCCTTCTTTCATTTACACCTTTCCACGATTATCATCATCCATCCTTAGCCACCAAACTATCCAAATTACCTATCCAATTCCTTTCTTCATTAATTTTTATTATATTGCTATTCATCTCACATGTATGTTTTATGATATTTCAGAGTTCAAAGCGTAGCAACGAATATTTCTTACTAGAATCACGATTGGACACATATATATGACTCGAGTCACATTACCGGGTTCGTATTAGAGGGTTTAATCACACCAAAGTGTATACTTATAACCTATAAGTCTTCATCTATGGCAAATCTTAATTTGGTGTTAATAAGGTTTAAAAAATGGTAGGAAAACACTTAAACAGCCTTCCATAAATTGTAGGTTTGATTTGGGATCTTGCCTTTGGGTTTTTGGTGACTTGTTTGCAATAGAAACCATAAGGGTCCTTGGTGGATCATGTGTGGTTACGTGCCAAGTAAGGGCACCTGTGTGGTTTGGTCACTTGATTGATGGGATTTGGATACCCAATGGGAGAAAGATTGTATTGCAACACCATGGTTGAAGATTGTCGACTATACGTTCCTAAAGTTGTGTTGCACCAGGTCTCATTCGAAGATGCTCGATGAGAGATTTCTAGCATGAGTGTACGTTCCCGAAGCTGTGTGGAACCAGATCTCACCCAAAGAGTGTACATTCCCGAAGTTGTGTGGCATCTGGTCTCACCTAAAGAGTGTACGTTCCCGAAGCTGTGTGGCATCGGGCCTCACTCAGAGTGTATGTTCCTGAAGCTATGTGGCACCGGGTCTCACTCCAGGTTTGTGGTTATGACTTTGTGTGTTTTAGCTCGGATGATCTGGTGAGATCTCGAGTATGGTTGGGCCCCACATGTTTATTTATCTATCCTTATTACTCGTACTAGCTTGCATGCCTATGTTTATCATTGGCATGAAGTATAATAGAGTATATGTATACCACTGAGCTTTGTAAGCTCAGCGGCTCGAAATTGTTGTTTTCGTACATAGGTTGATCGCCGGATCGTGAGATTATGGAGCACTATTAGTTTGAGATTCCAGCATGTAGAGGTTTTCAGAGTACGATACTTGTGTTTAGTGAGCTATGTATTCATAGGACCTTACGTGGCCGAGTCTGTATTTCTTACTTTTGAAATTGTATTTATCAAGTCTAATGTTTAAATGTTTTCACTTAAAGTGGAGCCCATTTGTAACGATTTAAATATGTTGGATCTAAATGTTTTTGAAATAGCTTGTTTGGACTAAACCCAATTTGAGAAATTTTATAGTTTTGGATTAGGCTTGAGGCTTAACTTGTGACATTTGGGTCGGGGTGTTACACTAGGTCTAAGTATTTAATTAAACTTTATTATTGGTAACTAATCTTACAAAAGAAATCTAAGTTATCTATTAGGGAAATTAACCTAAAGGGTATTCATCTTAAATCTTTTGGTAGTTTTTCTTTAAAAGCATTAATTATTAAGAGAATTATTTACCTTAATCTTTTACTGAGTTAAAGTACATAAAGATGAATAAGTTAAACAATACGGTAAATATGAATCAAACAATGAATTAAAATGCGTGAAAAAAAATTTACGAACTAAAAATAATAAAAAAGGTTAAAGGAAATAAATTGCAAACAATGGGATCAAAACCTGAGCTTGTCAACGTGGGGTACAGGTTAAACTTCAATCTGCGTGGCATTGTCGATGTTGGTCGTCGGTTGATGCTACCACTGCTAGTCATTGCACGATGCTGACCACTGCACGCCAGCGGCATGCTGCATCTACTTCTTCTATTTTGTTGGCGGTGCCGGCTCTACCTTTGGGCGACGAAGGACCCTCCACAAGCTTCAATTAGTGAGGACATATACCCTTTTTCCACCTTATTCGGGACCGAATGACCAAGAAACAAAGACAAAAAAAGGATATAAAAATATATGGAGACAATATTTGGGTAAAGTACCTCAAAGAAATCACTTGTATTGTTCTTCAATTTCTATGTGTGTTACAATGGGTGAATGCTTGGCCTTTTTTATAGCCAGCTTCAGGGGTACAAACGAGAGAAGAAAACCAATGATTTTTTTCCCAAATTACAAAAACATAAAAAAATAAAACTCTAATATCTATATGATTCCCGTGCCTGATTTGCTTGATATGATTTGGTTCCTCCTTCCTTTTTAAATTGTTTCATATTTAATCCCATTTTTTTGCTTGCAAGGCATGACCGATCAAGGGGATGATGTGGCGGCAACGGTGGTGGTTGTCGGCAGTGTCTATGGTGGCCGATGATGGTCACGATGATTGCTGGCCAAATGAAAGGTTGAGCGTGTGATCAACACGCGTCGGTGGTGATTCAAATATGAGGAGTGTGATACAAGAAAAGTAGGGTTTCTTCACGTATTAGGCCTACTGTACATGGGTTCCTTCGAGTTTTATATTTTATATATATATATATATATATATTGGGGCTTTTTTAACGTATATACATGGGTGAGTAAAATAGGTGACTACACAGAGTTACCTTTAGGAACAATTTTGTAGCCAATTGAGCTTGCTCAACACCTTGAAGGTGCTAACCGATATTCGATTATGTAGACTCGCGTGAGTTCTTGGAAAAAGGGGTAGAAAATTTATTGGAAATGTAGAAAAATAGTGCCAAGTAAGAGTCTTTTGTGTGCAAGTATACACGACCTGCAAGTCATATAGTTGTGAGTTAAGTATCGTCTCCATAGGTATTAGCCAAGAGCTTGAATGCTTTGAATGCTTACTTGTCAAGGGAAAAGTGTTGTTTGATTTGGGAGTTGCTTGAAAATGATTTTAAAGAAAAGAAAAGTAAATTAAAACAACGTTGGCAAGGGGAGTGTCAAATGAGTGATGAGCGTTGGCAAGGGATGCTTGGTTTTCACGCTATTCATGTCATGCCAGCATCTAATAATGTAGTGCCTTGGCATCATTTAGCAAGCATATTCAAAGTTGGCAAAGCCTCTTTCGATGGTCATTGCCCAAAATTAACCATGTAAAAACCCCTATATTTCTATAGTGATGTTTTTTTAATAAATCAACTTGATTAAGTCCCAATCTATACTCTTAAGGGGTAGATTCACTTCAGAAGTAAGTTCATCTACTTGAACATCTTCATTCGAAGTATCTCGCCTTACTATCTAGCAACAGATCGTTGCCCCCTAAGTCTGTTAAGATATTAAGGTTCAAAAGCCAACAATGCCAGCTTTCGCTTGGCAAAATTTTGATAAAAATGGAAGAACATGCCAGATAGGGAAAACGATGCCGAAACATTTCGATTATTAAAAACTAAACATAAAAACAACATTCAACACAAACATCCCCCACCAACTATTAAATTAGTTCATGGTGAGGGTATCAAACCAAAAACTTTCATAGTTTTGCAAACACATCTTCATTTAAAAGAAAATAAAAACAACTAAACAAAGAGAATGGGCGAGAAATGGTCTCTTGATAGTGCCCTTCAAGGTTCAGGCTCTCGGTCAAACTGGTTGAACCACGTCTCCTTGGTGCAGCCGGTCGTCAAAGGATCTTTGTTCTCCCAATCGTTCTCTCAAATGCTTGCTTGATCGTTCTTGAAATAGGCATGCAAGGAAGACCTAGGATGAGCTCTTGAATTTGAATTTTGAGTGCTCAAGGGATAAGGTGTGTGATCATCTTATCCAAAGTTTGAATGTGAGCTGATCAGGTTGAAGAATTTGTCATCACTGCTTCGCCAACTAAGCTTGGCATCATTCTACCAACCCAGCTTGGCATTATGTCTCCACTATTTTTCTGGAGTTTGATCCAATTGCTATTTTCTCGCAGCCTGATCTGGTCCTATTTTTTCGGGTTCAACAGCTACTTGGTTGGGCATCAAATTCCTCTTCTCTGCCAATTAGTGCTTTGGCAATAATTGGTCCATCTGTGCCAACAACATCTCATCATTCTCTCTGGCCGTCCTTCATGTGCTGCTGTGTTCTGCCAACCGCTATGGCAAACCTGCAAAAGTACCAACAAAATAACCCTTCGCACTGGCATAGGCAAAATTCCTAACTCTTTATGCAAATGCATGAAATTAACAACTAAATGTACTCAAAAGCAAGCAATGGCATTGTAAAATAAGCATAAAAATTAGTACTTTTGAATATGTAACACTCCCCCAAACCTAGCTCATTGCTTGTCCTCAAGTAATGCAAAAAAACCTAAATAAAAACAAAAAGGTGAAAGTATTACCTCGACAAAGTTTTGGTTGGAATGCTAACAAGTGCTGGCAAGCAGAATAAATCTAGCTTTGTCCTCAGTCATCTCAGTGCAGTAATTCCAAGCAGGTAGTAAATTCAAATGCAACAATATAACTCTAGTCTAAATGTATGAACAATCATCTCAGTGCAGTAATTCCAAGCATGTAGTAAATTCAAATGCAACAATATAACTCTAGTCTAAATGTATGAAAAGTGCATGACGTGTGGGTAATATGCATCAAATATCCTTTTACTCCCTTAGTCAATTTTACTACCTAAACTCGGAATTTTTTTCTTTTATTCATGCCAAGGGTTTCTATTGACATTAATTTAAGCTTGCTCCGTGAAATTTTTGGCGTGAAAAATAAGAGTGAGCATACCACGAACCCTCACGTTAATCCAAATATCACTAGGTTTTCTCTTCAACTCATACCTTAAAGTTTTGGACTTGAGAATTAAGAGGGAGCAAACCACGAAGCCCCTAACACTTCCATCTCATTTTAAACATCAATCAACATCTAAAATCAACCTAATTACATCTTTATACCTCCAGCAACTCAGATTTCACACAAACACCACAAAAACCCAAAATCTAACAATCTAACAATTAGAGATCCAACTCATTTCGGGATTACCATTACAAAACCTCTATTTCCACATCATATAACATCTAAATCATGATTAAAATCAACCTCAAATCAATCAAAATAGTACAATAACGAAAATCTTGAAAAAAAAAACCATCTTACAAAGCTTAATTTAGCAATTTCATCAATTGAATTACAAAATCTTGTTATTAAACAAAATTAAAGAGCCAAAGACTTGGAAATTTCAATAAAGAACCTTTATTGGAGGAGAGAAAAGAAAGATCATCTCTAACACCAGCTTTCCCCTTGATTTGCAATAATTTGAAGAAATCCTTCAAGAAAACTTTAGCTATTTGTTGTAGAAATCCATGGGCGCCATTTAGGAATCAAAAGTAGATGAAATGAGATAATCTCTGGAGATTTTAGTGATAAAAAGAGAGTTTGGCTGCTAAGAAAGTTGAGAGAAAAATTTAGGAGAAAAGTAGTTACGTAAGAAAATGTTTAGCCTTTTAAAATCTCTTTTAATAAAAATCTTTTATTGAATTATTTAATTAAATCATTTTAAAACACAAAATCAAGAGAATAGCTGATAACACCTTGGTGTAATAGCTCCCTAAAGATTCTAAGTTTTGGCTCTCTTCAATTTAGCCATTAAAACAAAACTTGCAATTTTTATGTTTTAGTCACCAAACCGAAATGTCGACTTTCCAAAAATCATTTTACAAAATTGGCTTCACTTTCCTCAATATATATCTAAAAAGGATTTTAGAAATTTTCGTATAATTTTATCATATCCCGAACCAAGTTTTCCCTAAACCAACTCCGAACTAACCCAGATCCCTAATCTAGATTCATCAGACCATAAATTGTCTTTAAACCTCTAGGCCCAAAACGGGAGCAACAGAGAAGGGGTCTCTCGATGTAGCCCTTTAAGGTCCAAGCTCTCGGTCAAGCTGGTCGAACCACATCTCCTTGGTGCAGCTGGTCGTCGATGGATCTTTCGATCTCCCAGTTGTTCTCTCAAATGCTTGCTTGATCGTTCTTTAAATAGGCGTGCATGGAAGACCTAGGATGACCTCTTGAATTTGAATTTTGAATGAACAAGGTGTAACCACCTCGACCCGGCCTGACCGATAGACCGAACCGAACGGATTACACGGGGAATATTGAAGTAAATCGGGAAAGTTTACCTCAATAAACGACCTTTTTTTCTTTTTATCTTGTCTAGATGCAACATAGGTTCCTATGTGTACGTACACAAATAGCGGATAAAACATCAATACAATCACCAATTAATTATAGTTGAATAAGGTGTAGGGACCATTTTGTAAATTTGACAAATTAGAAAAGTTATTAGCAATTTCAAGTTACCAATCTTAATTAGGTTCATTACATGCTTCTCAGTGAAATCTCAGCTCAAAAAGACATTTAGAACTCATCTAATTGGACACAAGGCAAATATGGACAAAAATGCAAGAAACAAAAACCTAGAACAATTCAAAAACATGTTCAACGGTCAAACGTTTCGGAACAGAATGCCCCGTATCGGAACGGCCGTTTTGAAACAGAGATGACCATTTTGATATGAGGGTTCGTTTCGAAACTCCTCAAGACACGTTTCGGTACGATAGTTCACAGATGCAAAATGTTCCGAAACAGGCCTCACTGTTCCGAAACACTAAGGCCATTTTAGGCCACCGTTTCGAAACAAGCAAGGGTGTTTCGAAACACCTGGGCCTGCAATGTTCTAAAAAGATGGTTTAAATCACTTTAGGCCCTCCGAAACCATCCCGACACATGCCCTAACATATTGGCAACTTAATTACACATCAATGATCACATATACGAAGCACAAGCAATATCATAGCATCATTCTCACAAGCTACGGAACTAAAGGCATGCTTCCTAGAAGTCAAAACCACCAAAAGGCTAAAATTCAAATACAAGCATAAACCAAAATTCAAATGCCATTTACATGTCCAAATACGCATCTCAAACTTGCACAAAACCAGAAAATACCAAACTATCAACATTCATTGCATTGGACACCCCCATTGCCCTTATTACACTAGTTCGAAAACACAACATACTTTTGGCAAATGTCTTGGTAAGATTCCTCGAAGATGTTGCCTCCAAAAGCCTAATTATCTGGATTGATGAACAAAGAGAGCATAAGCATGCAAGTTTAGTGAGGGTTGCTCAAAACCATAAACATCATCAACGCAAAAAACTGTTATTCACTCATTTCAAAACCATCAAGCCTTTCTTTACAAATCATGCACTTTATCATCAAAATCATTGTATTAATCATCATGCAACATGATTCAATTAAATTCAGCAATGAAACCATTGCAAGGCGACATGTTTATAGTGCACTCAATCCTATAGCCGGCTAACTATATCTAATTTCATTTATAAAACACTTTATTCAACATCCCTTGCCAATATAATCCATAACTCATGCATACTTCACTGTTTTTATAAAGTATTAATGATAAGCCATTAACAAGCATTAAACCATGCTTCAAACCTCATGCATCAACACATGCATACAAGGACCACTTACATAGTGCATCCTTAAACCACATGGCATCATCATACACAATTAATATACTCAAAACATGCTTTAAAACAGTAGGTAAATGCAATTAAAATCAAGTGAACCCAAAGGCTCAAACTAGTACAACCGAGGAAGAAATTTCGATTTACTTACTTCCGAACTTAATAAAGTGTTTGAAGCTCTTATTAAGTTCCCAAAACCTTTTCTAAAATATTTTCGCGCTGGAAAACTAAATTCCACTCATCGACTCGCAAAACTACGCTTGCCGACGCAACTATTGATCATCCGGAGCCTCTAAAACCACCTCGTTTGCTTCCGGATTACTATCCTCTATTTTCAACACATTAAAACATAGGATCAATGCACTAAAATGCCTCAAAAACTCCAGCACACAAAAGAAATCTCGCAGCCCTGCTCTAAAGCATCAAAACACCCATCTGAAACAACTGAAAACCCAATCAATTGACTTCTAACCTCAGCCCAGCCATTACCCAACTCATCCAACACATTTTAGGAATCATCAACATCCAAAAACAACCTAAACCCATCCTTATACCTCCAGCAACTCGAATTCCTCAAGAACACCTCAAAAACTCACCCAAAAACACTTCAAAAACTAAGAATCTCAAGGATTTCGGGATCTATGTGATTAAGACTCCTCTTCAACACCAAAAACCTTCCAAAACTCATTTACAAACAATCTCAAACCAACCATTTATATAAAACTCCGAAAATCACATTAAAATCCATTTTTCAATCAAGATTTCAAGAGTTTATCAATTTAACAACAAAACCTCAACCAAAATCAGTATTAAAGAGTCAAATATCTTTGGAATTTCATTAAAGAATCTGGATTAGAGGGTTAGCACGAAAATTACCTCTAATCATTGCTTCTCCTCTAATTTGGCAAGATTTGCTTGAAGAAACTTGAAGGAAAATGGAAGAAATCAATAAGGAAAAGATAGAAACCACAAGAGGATTTGAGAGAAAAGAATTTCTGGAAAATTGAGAGAAAATGGAGAGTGTTTTGCTGAAGTGAAAGTGAGAAATGAAAAGCTCGTCAAAAATTTTATTAACCGATTAACTAACTCTCCTTAATTAATTAAATAAAACCCTTTTTAATTATTTAATAAACATTTAAAACACATGTCAAATTAGAGAAAAGGCATAATTGACAAGTAGCTCCCTAAAGATTCTAAGATTTTGACTCTACTTAAGAAAAACATATTTTTTCAACTTTTAAATCTTTACATTTTGGTCACTACCCAAAATGTATACTTTCGAAAATCCATTTTGTAAAATTGATTCAATCAACCTCTTAAACATCATTTTAGAGGATTTTAGGAATTTTTAACATATTTTTATCCCATCCCGAACCTTGATTTCCCTAAACCACCTTTTAACTGTTCGAACAACCGACACTGGTTCCACTGGCCCAACCCGACTCGCCAAAACATCTAAGCCCAAAATCAGGGCGTTACAACTCTCCCCCGGTTAGGAAATTTCATCCTTGAAATTTTACCTAAAGGAAAAAAGATGCAGGAATTGCCTCAGCATGTCCACCTTGCTTTCCCACATGGCCTCCTCAACTCCTCGGTGTCGCCACAACACCTTCACAAGCTCAATCTTCTTGCCACGAAGAACCTTTCTACTCGTATCCAGAATTCTCACTTGTTCCTCATCATAGAACAAATTCGGATTCAACTCAATTTCCTCAACTGGCATCACATGCGAAGGATCTGATCTATATCTCCGCAACATAGATACATGAAACATATTGTGGATCTTTTCCAACTCGGGAGGCAACCTCAACCGATAAGCCACAGGACGAACTCGCTCCACAACCTCATAGGCTCCAATAAACCTCAAACTAAGCTTTCCCTTACGTCCGAACCTCATCACCTTTTTCTAAGGCGATACCTTGAGGAACACGCAATCTCCAACCACGAACTCTACCTCTTTACGCTTTAAATCCGCGTAAGTCTTCAGCCGATCTGATGCAGCCTTCAACCGCTCACATAGGAGCTTAACTTTTTCAGTTGTCCCCTTGAGCATATCCGGCAAGGAAAGAAACTTTTGTCCCACCTCGACCCAACAAAGAGGCGTTCTACACTTCCTTCCATACAAAGCCTCATACGGAGCCATTTGTATACTTGCCTGAAAGTTGTTATTATAGGCAAACTCAACCAACGGCAGATGCTTTTCCCAAGAACCTTGGAAATCAATCACACAACATCGCAACATATCCTCAAGCACCTGGATAACTCGTTTCGACTGCCCATCCGACTGAGGGTGATATGAAGTGCTGAAATTCAACCGCGTACCCAACGCAAGATGTAAATATTCCCAAAACCTCGCTGTAAACCTCAGATCTCTATCTGACACTATAAACTTAGGCACACCATGCAAACGCACAATTTCAACAATATACAACTCAGCTAACTTGTCCAATGTATACGTAGTATGCACAGCCAAGAAATGTACACACTTCGTAAGACAATCCACAATCACCCACACGGAGTTCTTCTTTGATGGTGTCAAAGGCAACCCGGATACAAAATCTATAGTAATCCTTTCTCATTTCCACTCTGGTGTCCTCAAAGGCTGTAACAAACTGGAAGGGAACTGATGCTCAGCCTTCACCCGTTGGCAAACCATACACTTGCTTACAAAATTAGCCACATCCTTTTTCAACCCCCACCTAATAGTACTCATCCTTCAAGCCATGATACATCTTAGTACTACTAGGGTGCATAACAAAAGGACTGCAATGAGCCTCAGACAAAATAGTGCGCCTCAACTCAACATCTTCTGGCACAACTATTCGACTTTTGAAACATAGAACTCCATCATCATTAAAGCAGAAATTCGTAGCCTTACCATCAGCTATATCCTGAACATGAGGCACCAACGAATCATCCAACAACTGCCTCTCCTTAATCAACTGAATCAAAGAAGGTTTCACCTGCAACTCGGCTATCAAGCCACCGTCATGAGAAATACTCAAACGAGCAAACATAGCTATCAGCTCAACAACCACCTTTCTAATCAAAGCATCGGCCATATCATTGGCCTTTGTAGGATGATACTCAATGGTCAGATCATAATCCTTAAGCAACTCCAACCATCTTCGTTGCCTAAGATTCAACTCCTTTTGAGACATAAGGTACTTCAAACTCTTATGGTCGGTGTAAACCACACACCTTTCACCATAAAGGTAGTGTCTCCAAATCTTCAGAGCAAACACCACCGTCGCGAGCTCAAGATCATGCGTAGGGTAGTTGCGCTCATGCACCTTCAACTGTCTAGATGCATAAGCCACAACCTTCCCACCTTGCATCAACACGCAACCCAAACCAATATATGATGCATCGCTATATACTACAAACTCCATACATGATTCTGGTTGAATCAAGATAGGAGCTTGTGTCAAAGCCTCCTTCAACTTTTCGAAAGCTTGCTGCCTAGCATCCGTCCACTAAAAGCAAACATTCTTTTGCAACAATTTGGTCAAAGAGGCAGCAATCTTAGAGAAACCTTCGACAAACCTTCGGTAGTAACCATCCAAGCCAAGGAAACTACGCACCTCCGTTACTGAATTAGGCGTCTTCCAACTCATCATCGCCTCAACCTTGTGTGGATCAACCCGAATACCTCCGGCTGACACCACATGTCCAAGAAAGACCACTTCCTTGAGCCAAAACTCGCACTTGCTCATCTTAGCATAAAGCTGATTCTCCAGTAACACTTGTAGCACAATTCTCAAGTGCTCATCATGATCCTCCTCGGTACGTGAGTACACAAGAATATCATCGATAAACACTACCACGAACTGATCCAGAAACTCATGAAACACCCTATTCATCATGTTCATGAATGCAGTCGGTGCATTCGTCAAACCAAACGGCATCACCAAGAACTCATAATGGCCATACCTAGTCCGAAAAGTTGTCTTAGGTACATCCACGTCCTTCACCTTAAGCTGATAATACCCAGACCTCAAATCTATCTTCGAAAACATCGAAGCACCATGAAACTAATCGAACAAATCATCGATCCTCGGCAAAGGGTACTTGTTCTTAATTGTCAACTTGTTCAGTTGCCGATAATCAATGCACATACGCATGGTACCATCCTTTTTCTTTACAAACAAGACCGGCGCACCCCATGGTGAAATACTCGGCCTTATGAATCCTCGGTCAAGCAACTCCTGAAGTTGCGTCTTCAACTTCTTCAACTCTTTAGGTGCCATGCGATAAGGAGCAAGGGACATCAGAGTCGTGTTCTCATACAACTCTATACCAAACTCAACCTCTCGGTTAGGTGGCAATCCAGGCAACTCCTCCGGAAAGACACCCGAAAACTCATATACGGTTCGTATGTCTTGCACACGCACTTCCTTCGTACCATGATTCATCACATACGCCAAGAAAGCTTCACATTCCAATTCCATCATCCGACTCACTTCAAGAGCCGAAATCGCGTTAGACAAGAACTTCACGTTCTCACCTACGATTACTACCTCGTAATCATCTGCAAGCTTTAGGGTGACTCGCTTAACATCAAAATCCACTATAGCTCGGTGCTCAACCAACCAGTCCATTCCAAGAATCACATCAAATCCATAAAAAAGGCAGATCCATCAAATCAACAGAGAATACATGACCTTGAACACACAATGGACATCTCCTATACAATTTCCTCGTAACAACAGTCTCACCAAAAGAACTTGTTACTTGCATTCCTTCATCTAGCATCTCAACAAGAATATCAAGAAAATGTGCATGCTCACTCAAGATGTATGAATGCGTAGATCCAGAATCAACCAATGCTAACAAAGATAAGGATTGCAAGGTGAATGTACCTGCAATCACATCAGTGTTGTTGCATCCCTCGCGATGTGCATACACCCTCGCGGGACCACCTCTCTCTGGCTGAACAGCAACTACATGGGCCACACCTCTATGACCTTCCTCTCTCCTCTGGAAGTTGCCATGGCCGCGCCCACGACCTCTCTGCTGCGCAACAACTGGTGCATGACCCTGACCACCTCCCGCTAACAGGGGACACTCCCGCCTCATATGGTCAGCGGATCCACAGTTCCAACATGAATTAGCCCCAACCATAGGAGCCTGCACTTCATGAGCTGCACGGGGGAAATCTCTCCTCAAATGCTCCCATGAACCACACGTCCAACATGTGTTCTACTCAACCCTCTATCTGTTGCCCTGAACCAGTGCACCTCGCCCGAAGTTACCACGCCTTGCCACAGGCTGATATCTATGGTCTCGGTTCCTCTTACTCTTCCCACCACTAGGGCTAGCATCTGTAGCTCTCTTGCCCAAACCAGAACCACCCCCAAGAGAGGTCAGACCCAGACTCTGATCTATCTCTTTGGCTCAAGTCACGAGCACATCAAATCTGTATAGTCAGTCGCGAGCATGTACGTCTTCGCGTCCTACACCAAGCCATACCAAAAATGATCGCATTGATGTCTATCACTCGATATCAACTTTGGAGCAAATTGGCTCAGCCGTACGAATTGGACCTCGTACTCAACTACGGTCATATTCCCATGAACCAGAGACATAAACTCTCTCTTCTTATCATCCAAGTACTAACTCCAAGGTACTTTCTCTTGAAAGCAGATTGGAAAAACGTCCAATCTACCTCTTCCGGCTCCCAGGACACGATCGCATTGTCCACCATGTGTATGCATCACCGTGCAACAACGATATTGCGCAACCCAGCTTCTGTGCATCATCGCACCCCATCTGATCCAATATCCGGATCGTACTGGCCATCCATGCCTCGGATGCCTCAGGAGATAATCCGCGAAACTCTACACCTCCCAAACTCCTCAATCGCTCTAGTGGCAATCCCACTTGTCCAGCAGTAGGAGCATGTACATGCACTCCGGCAACAGCAGCCTGGAATGCTCTCGTCATTGTCTATACCAAAGGCGTCAAATCTCCCAACACCGGACCAGCCTGTCCGTGTTGGCCCTGCTCATCACCCCCAGGTGGTGGTGGCGGATGAGGAGGTAGATTTCCACATGGCAGAACCTCGTTCTCCTGGTCACGCTGCACCTCAACAGAAGCTATCAGTCCAGAACATAACTCACGTCTCGGTCCCATTGTGCTAGTTAACATTAAAGTATGAACATAAACAAACAAATGATCAGGCCAGCTCTTAACAAGGATCTCAAGACTTTCAAAACCAATTTAAAACATTTCACTTGGTAATAAGGCAATGGGTATCCCAATTTCCCCCAACATAGCAATAAGCATACTACATGCATACTTCAACCATCATATGACTCAAGCATCAAGATTCAGCCAGTTGCGTGTAAAAGTGTATATCGTAATGTAGTGCAAGTGTACACGACGCAAGTAGTAAAGTGATACGAAAGTATCAGATATCGTCTCCACAGGGACTGGGCTAATAGCTTCACCTTGGATTACTACACGAAGGTAAAAAGAATAGTTTAAATTGTTGTCACGAAAGTAATAAAGAGAACTGGAAAATAAGATTAAAATAATCAAGATAGAAAGAATGGGCTGGTATTGAATTGCTCAGTAGTGTAGGTGTTGCTAAGTCTTGGAAAATCTGTTCTGTCTTCGTCCATGTCGTGGCAGCACCCGTCGCAGTAGCGGTCTGTTGATAGTCGTGACAGCGATCACACAACTCTGTACTTCAAGCTTGGCAAGAATCCCTGATGTGCCTTGGCCTATCCCTAGGTCCAAGTCTGTCGGTGAACACGTCTTTGATGATACCTCCCGTCGTGAATCAAAGGATGAACACCGATGTTGTTGAATTCTTCCTTAGCCACTTAACCTCGTCCTATCCCTAGGTCCGAGATAGTTCAACTATAAACTAGAGAACCCGCACTTATTCCTTTCGTATACTTAACTCTCCCGATATTAAGTAAATAGATAACCTCACAATGCTCTCCCGATACTCTTGAAAGATATTAACAACCAGAATAAGCGAACTTGAAGTTTATTTTATTGAACAGAAAATTCCTAAAACAAAAGCAATCCTTGCAACTACTTTACAAATCAACCCGTGGCCCTAGGGGAAGTTTAGAACATGTTGAGAAAGGGAAAACGGCTAGGGTTTTGGGAAGAAGGCTGGAGATAGATGATCTGATCTCCTAGGTCGAATTACATGCCTTTATATAGGCCTTGAGTTCAAGTTTTCTAATATGGCAAGAATACAAGTTTAAATTAAAGTACAACTCTATTAAAGACTAAATCTTCAGAGTGCAAGTCTTTAATTCGTCCTTCCTTCTTGCTTGGAGTTTTCTTCCTTGAACTTTGGGTCTGGCCTTCATTCTGATCTAGGGCTTGGAAAAATATGAGGGTATTCCACGACAGACTGGCTTAATTTTATCTTTCTATCGAGGCCCACTTTGCTTCTTCTCCTTAAAACTGCTATCGTCCTTGGCTGCCACGGCAGCAGCCATGGCAGCATCGTCCTCCTCGACTGCTCATCCAGTTCCAGCTTTTCTGTTTCACTGCCAAGTGCCTGCTTCTCCATCTGACTCAGTAGCAACCTGGAAAAGCAACCTAAATGCAATGAATTGTGCTTGAATGCAGCAGAAATATGGGTTAAATAGGGGTAAATAATAGAACTTTTACACACTCAACACACCCCCAAACTCAAGTTTTTGCTTGCCCTCAAGCAATTCAGACCTAAAAAAGAAAAACAGAAAATTTTGTTTTGGCATAAAACAATGAACTTTCCCTTACCTTCCATTCATTCCCTATTGAGAACAACACCTTGTCGGATAATTTAGGATTCATCCGGAACCTTTCTATAGTCCTCGTGCAGTGTGTGCATGCTTGTGAACAATTATATGCTAAGACTCCCTTAGTTTCACTAGAATATTTCAGCTTTTAACTTGAATTTTTATGTCAAAGTTCATCTTTTATGTAGGCAATTCTTATGCTCCTTTAGTTTTTGTTTGGACTCGATTTTATTTTCTCAAGCTTAAGTTTGACTAGAGCCGGTTTCGGCCACCTCTAGCTAACTTCCTAGAGCCGGTTTCGGGCACCTCTAGGTGTATTGAGTCTATTTTGCTAAACTTATTTTCCTAGAGCCAGTGTTAAGTACCTCTAGGGGCTATTCAAGTGCTAAGCTTCCTATTCTAGTTTACTAGTAGAGTTCTAGGCAATATAACAGTCACAAATAGTGTTTAAGTTTCAGAACTATAGTAAGGCTCTAAAGTGCTCCTAAAACTATCCTAAAGGCACTGCCACGACAGAGTTGTCACGGCAGGTAAGTTCAGTTCAAAGACTTAAGCCAAAAAAATTCATTTTTTTATAGCAAAAATAAACTGAGTAAAGACACAATTTTTAAACTAAATAAGACTCCCATTAATGGAGGGATGCCACCCCCAAACTCAAGGGTTGCATTGCCCTCAGTACAAATGAAAATTAAAAGAAAAGAAAAGTACATCACAAAATATATAAAGGCAGACAGCAAAATAAAGTAAGAAACTTAAAATTTAAGTGATGTCGTTGCTGCTGCTGCTCAGGCGGATCTGTCGGCGAGCAGGGGCCTTCTTGACTGGCTGGCGGATGGGGGAGGCAGATGTATTTTTCATTTTGGCCTCCATCGGAGGTTGAATGCGGGTAGGGGAGATGTGAGGAGGTTGCTCCACTACCTGTACCTCGGAGCTGCTGCTGCTGCTACTGATGTCACTGCCGCTGCCGCTATCGGTCTTGTTCTTGTCTGCCACTGTTTTCTGTCGCTTGACCGGTGTGAACTCTTTGGATAAATTCCTCTTGACAGAGGGTTCGTTGTCAGATTCCTCCCAAATTGAGGAAGAGGAGAAACCGGCTATGAATGCATCGAGTTCTTATGTGGGCATTCTTCTATTGGTTCCTCGGGCAGAGGTGTCAGCTGCGCGGTTGCTGCCTACAGATGTCATGGTAGGGGTCGGTGTGGACGCTGCAGAAGGCGTCTTGGGTGTGGCAGCAGGTGTAGGGGTATGGGCAGGGGTGGTGGCAACAAAATATTGGGGTGGAAAGGCAGGAAATACAACATCAGGGAAATTAAGAGAAGTTTGAATGAATTGTATCGTGGCTATGGTGAAATCTCTGATGAAGCTCATGAGGTCGAGCTGTCGTTCCTCCATCTTTTGTATGGCAGCAAGGATCTAGGAGGAAGTGTCGGCTGGAGCAGCTGCTGCTGTAGGCTGCCTGGGTTCTGCGGCAGCAGGTTCAGTGTCGGTTGGTCCTGTCGTCTCTGCTGCTGTGGCAGTGGGGTCGAAAGATGACAGCGGGGTCGCAGCAGTAAGTTCCATCAAGCTGAGTATATTTTTCTCAGTCCATCCCTTCCCTTGGACTTGTAAATTAGTGGCAGCTTCTGGTACATGATGGCCGCGACAGAGGGCTGTGATGAGATAGGGGAGGTAGAGTGGTCCTGTCGGCTGGTGTGCACATTCCAAAATACTCTCTCGGATGTAGCTGCCAACATTAATAGGCCTCTCATGTAGAATAGAATGAATTAGGGCTAATCTGGGTTGGTCTATGGTTGTATTGTGCGAGGATGGCATGATTCGCTTTTTGATGAAAGCGTTCCACAGTTTAGCCTCCGGGATGAGTTGAGTTCTCTTCACCGTCCTCGGGTTCTTAGGATTAGTGTTCCACTGAGTACCTTCACCCGTGAGCTCTGCCATGACAGCGTCGTAGGCTGCAGGGTCTAATCTATCGAGAAATTGCTGGTGACCATCCTCGTTGCTACCCACATAAAATCCATAGAGAGTGTTGATATATTCTGGCTCGAAGGACACCTCTCTCCCTCTGACAGTGACTGCTGTCGCGTTTCTGCTGCCGATGGCAGCATAGAAATCTCAGACAAGAGACACATTCATCTCCTCTGGTTGTTCTGCGAACATCTGCCGCTGCAGGGCCTTGATTTTCCTAGCGATGAACGGCTGTAGTCCCAAATTTCCCTCCTTGGAAGTGTAGATAAAACCCTTCTCCTCCCACATGTCACGAATCTGGAAGGATCATGGGGTTGATGCTGTCGGGGTAGAGCCTGAAGCAGCACTTCTGTGGGTGTTTCTAGAAGACATGTTTGCAAGGATTGTGTAAGAAAAAATGAAAGCAAGTAAAAATTCTAGAGAATGCAAGTAAGAAGAGTAGAAGTGAGTGAAAAATGAATAGTAAAACGGGGTTTTTATAGGGGAGGATTTGCTGCCCGTTGGAGCTGTAACGGTAGGCGCGAATAACGGGGCCAGCTGTTACGCGGTTTCTGACGCGTCTGTCACACGTTTTCGTGTCTGCTGTGCGTCTGTTACGCGTTTGCGTGTCTGTCGCGGCAGCTGTAACGACAAGTTCCAAAGTTGGGCTTTTTGGGCTGATGGAAAGATGGTGGGCTGAATTCACTTCTTCTTTTCTTCTTGTCTCCTTTATTTCCTAAAAAACAATAAAAATAAAGACATTATTTCCTAAAAATAAAATAATTCTAATTTCCTAATATATAAATAATAATAAAAAATAAATAAAAATAAAATTTAGGTTAAATTAAGGATGCCAGGTGGGGCATCTCTTAAGGTAACCATTTCCTGCATTCTTAGGGCTTCAGTCCCCTGATAATGCTTCAATTGGTGTCCATTGACTTTGAACTGGTGTCCGTCTTTTAAAGATCTGATCGTGATGGCACCATGGGGGAAAACCTGCACCACATGGAATGGGCCAGACCATCTAGATTTCAGCTTCCCTGGGAAGAGTTTTAACCTAGAGTTAAAAAGCAACACAAGCTGCCCTGGGCAGAACTGTTGTGGCATCAACTTCTTTTCATGCCACTTTTTGGTCTTGTCCTTGTAAATTCTTGCGTTGTCATAGGCCATTGTCCGAATTTCTTCAATTTCGTTCAGATCAAGTAGCCTTTTCTGCCCTACTTTTTCCAAGTCCATATTAACTGCTTTGATGGCCCAGTATGCTCTGTGCTCGATCTCGACAGGTAAATGGCACATTTTCCCGTAAATCAGCTGATAAGGAGACATTCCCAATTGAGGTTTGAACGATGTCCTGTAGGCCCATAATGCATCATTGAGCTGTAGAGACCAGTCTTTCCGAGTTGGCTTAACCATCTTTTCAAGAATGTTCTTGACCTCTTTGTTGGATATTTCAGCCTGTCCATTGGTCTGAGGGTGGTATGTTGTTGCAATCTGATGTTTGACACCATACTTTTTCAAGACAGCAGCTATAACCCTATTGTCAAAATGCCTCCCTTCATCACTGATGATCGACTTAGGGATGCCGAATCTGGAAAAAATGTTTTTATGCAAAAACCTTTGAACCGTCTTGGTATCATTTTTTTGAGTGGCGATTGCTTCAACCCACTTGGACACATAATCCACTGCCAGAAGGATATATAAGTTCCCACATGAAGATGGGAATGGTCCCATAAAATCTATCCCCCAAACGTCAAAGATCTCGACTTCAAGAATATTTTGCAGTGGCATATCGTGTCTCCTTGAGATGCTTCCCGTCCGTTGACACTTGTCATAGTTCTTATAAAATATTTGAGCATCTTTGTACAGTGACGGCCAATAGAATCCTGACTGCAAAACCTTGGCAGCAGTTTTGTTACCTCCCAAGTGTCCTCCATACTATGAAGCATGGCAGTGATGAAGTATATCTTTATATTCATCCTGAGGTACACATCTCCTTATAATCTGATCTACACAAATTTTGAAAAGAAGAGGTTCGTCCAAATAATAATGCTTAACATCATTTTGGAACCTCTTCCTAGCTTGATAATTAAGGTCAGGAGAAGTTATTCCGCTAACTAAATAATTAACGAAATCAGCATACCAGGGAGTTCAGAAGACTTACCTGCCGCCATGGCTGTTGCGGCAGTGACTGTGGCAGCAAACAGCTGCTCATCAGGGAAGGTCTCCAATATGTTTGTCTCATCTGCCGGTAGACTTTTTCCCTTCTCCAACCTTGACAAGTGATCTGCCACTTGATTCTCTGTCCCCTTTTTGTCCTTGATTTCAAGGTCAAACTCTTACAGTAGCAGAATCCAACGTATCAATCGAGGCTTTGCATCCTTTTTCGTGAACAAATACTTCAATGCAGAGTGGTCTGTGTGGACTATGACCTTCGTTCCAAGTATATAAGAATGAAACTTGTCAATGGAGAATACCACAGCTAATAATTCCTTCTCTGTGGTGGTGTAGTTTACTTAGGCGTCGTTCAGTGTTTTGATGGCATAGTATATAACATGAAAAAGTTTGTCTTTCCTCTGCCCAAGTGCTGCCCCGACAACATAGTCACTTGTATCACACATGATCTCAAACGGTAATGTCTAGTCTGGTGGCTGTACTATTGGGGTTGTTACTAGCTTTTCTTTCAGAACCTTGAATGCCTCAGTACATTCAGCGTTAAAGTCGAAGGGACGGTTCTGCTCCAGAAGATGGCATAAGGGCTTGGTGATCTTCGAAAAATTCGCGATGAACCTTCGGTAAAAACCAGCATGTCCTAAGAAACTTCTGATTCCCTTGACTGTGGTGGGTGGCGGCAGCTTTTCGATCACTTCTATTTTAGCTCTGTCGACTTCTATGCCATGACAGCTAATTTTATGGCCAAGGACTATCCCTTCATCCACCATGAAGTGACACTTTTCCCAGTTCAATACCAAGTTTGCTTTTTCACATCTCTCGAGCACCTTCTGTAGGTTGCCTAGGCAGCTTTCAAAGTTGTTTCCAAAGACTGAAAAGTCATCCATAAATATTTCTAGGAAATCCTCCACCATATCGGAGAATATTGCCATCATGCACCTTTGAAAGGTGGATGGTGCATTACAAATTCCAAAAGGCATTCTCCTAAAAGCATAAGTTCCGTAAGGGCATGTGAACGTCGTCTTTTCTTGATCTTCCGGTGCAATGGCTATTTGATTGTAACCTGAGTAACCGTCAAGAAAACAATAGTAAGGTTTACCTGCTAATCTATCAAGCATTTGATCAATAAAGGGTAAAGGAAAGTGGTCCTTCCGGGTAGCTTTGTTAAGCTTCCGGTAGTCCATACAAACCCTCCAACCGGTCACAGTCCTGGTTGGGATTAGCTCGTTGTCTTCATTGGTTACCACAGTCATTCCTCCTTTCTTTGGAACGCACTACACTGGGCTCACCCATTTGCTATCCGAGATGGCATAGATTATTCCAGCATCTAGCCATTTGATTATCTCTTTACGCACAACTTCTTGCATAGCATGGTTCAGACGTCTTTGTGCATCAATAGTCAGCTTATGACCGTCCTCTAAAAGAATTTTATGCATGCATAATGCCGGACTGATGCCTTGAATATCAACTATCGTCCATCCAATAGCCTTCTTGTGCTGCTGCAGCATCCATATTAACTGTTGTTCCTATTCTTGCATCAACTTGGAAGAGATGATTACGAGCAACGTATCATTTAAACCAAGGAAAACATATTTTAGCTGCCCTGGCAGGGGCTTAAGATCTATAACAGGGGGCTCAACAGTTGATGGCTTTTGAATTACATGGTTATCCGAGGTATAGTTTAAAGGCTCGAATAACTTACATGGACGATTTCCTATCCAATTTACCTCCTCAGGATTTTCAGTATCAGATTATGAGGAGTTGTTGTCGTCGGTGTTGTCATTACAGTCTTCTAAGTGGCTGCCGAGGCAGTGACCAATTTTGATGTCATGGCAGCCCGACCTGATGCAGGGTTGGTCAAGGGTAACTTCAGTGATAACCTTGCATTCTTTTTCTGCATCAGCATGCTTCATTGCTTGGAGAACATTCAACTTGATTTCTTGATCGTTTACTCTCATGGTGAGTTCTCCTTTTTCCATATCAATCAGTGATCTTCCCGTGGCTAAGAAGGGTCGCCCCAGAATGATTGGTGCGTTTTCATCTGCTTCACAATCTAAGACAAGAAAGTCAGCAGGAAAAATAAACTTATCCACCCTTACCAGAATATCTTCAATTTTTCCTTCTGGATGAACGTAAGAGCGGTCTGCCAGCTGCATAATTACTGTTGCGGGCCGAGCTTTTCCAATACCTAATTTCTGAAAAATAGATTTGGGCATTAAATTTATACTAGCACCAAGATCACAAAGTGCCTTACCCACAAATTTGTCTCCAATTACGCATGGTATGATGAAGCTCCCAAGATCCTTCTTCTTCTAGGGTGGATGCTTGTGCAGAATACTCATGCATCCAGTCTGGATTTCTTTGACATGGCATCCTTGAGAAATTTGGCATAACCGGGCATCTCCCTAACGGCATCTAACAGCAGAATGTTATATGAACATGCTTAAAAATATCATAAATCTTCTTAAGCTGTGATTCTTGTTTCAATTTCTGTAACCGTTGAGGGAAAGGTGGTGGGGGACGATAATCAGCAATACGTCCTTCCCACTGCATACGGATCTGAGGGGGTTTAGGTTCATCATCTTTCTCCTCTGTCCCTTCTGCTGTCGTGACAGGCTCATCGGCAACAGGCTGTTCGTTACATGTCGGGGCAGCTTCCTCGACAGGTGATTCCAAGGCTGGTTTCTTAACTGATTCAGCTTCCTTCTCAGGCCCTGGTAGTTTCTTCCCACTCCTAGTAGTGATGGCTTTACACTGCTCATGTGTGGGCTGTCTAGCATTTTTAGTATCGCTAGGAAATCCTTCATTCTGCCTCGGTTTAATATGCTGGGAAACTTGACCCATTTGTGTCTCCAATGATTTCAGAGTAGCTTCATGATTGGTCATTCGCATTTCTGTTTTATCCATGAATGTCTCTGTCTTCTTGACAAAGTGATTCATGTTATCTATGTAATTTCCTGTTTGAGACATAACCGTAGCCAGAGTCTGTTCCAGTATACTATTTGTGGCAGCTAGTGGCTGTTGCTGCTGCTGCTGTTGCGGTTGCTGCCGAGTCAGCAGTCTAGGTCCTCCCTGGTTCTGATTATTCTGTGCTTGAGGATTTAGGGCATTATTAGGATTGCTCCAAGAGAACTTGGGATCCTTTCTCTAGTTGGGATTTTAGTTGTTGGAGTTATAATTCTGTTTATTGTAGTTCCCAACATACATCCTTTCTTCTAATTGTATTGGACATTCCTCCGAGTTGTGATTTCCTTCACAAATTTCGCATACCTCTTCAGCAGAGTAGACAGGCTGTGAGTCTTCTTTCAAGAGATTTTTCATTGCCTTAGTGAGATATGCCACATGTTATTTCAATGAGTTATCAGCCTCATAATCTTTTACAGCTAGAACCCGTTTACCCCCTCTTCTTGCTGTCGGAAATTGTTCCTCATTCTTCGCCAGATTTTTCAATACTGCCATTGCCTCATTTGGGTCTTTGTCCAGCAGTAATTCGTTTGCTGCTAAATCAATTCTAATACGAGTTTGTAGATTGGCAGCATTATAGAATTTTGTTACCTGGTTCCAAACAGGGAATCCATGCATCGGGCAGTTCCTTAGAAAAGTGGTAAATCTGTCACAGGCCTCGTACATTGGCTCGTCGTCTTCCTGTTGAAAAGTAGCAATTTCATTACGTAATCGCTCAGATAAGTGTGAAGGATTAAAACGAGACAAAAATTCACGGGTTAAATCTGCCCAAGTTCGAATTGAACACGGCGTTAGTTTATTCCACCAAGTCTTTGCCCTGTCCCTCAATGAATGAGGAAATAACCGAAGCCTCAGTATCTCCGGATTAACTCCTGGTAGTCTAAATGAATCACAGATTTCCTGGAACGTTTTCAGATGCTCCCTAGCATCCTCTGTAGCAGCACCACTAAATTGGCCAGCGTTGTTGATCATGCTGAACATAACAGGTTTCAGCTCAAAATTGTCAACATCTACATCCGGAAGGGTGGTTTCTAGTTCTACATGATCATTGAGCATGTAGTCTCGGCATGACCGGCGTGCGGCAGCGACAGGAGGGTCGACAGGTGGATCGTTCCCTCCATCTCCGACAAGATTGTTATTATCCTGGAGATTCCCTTGGTTGTCCCATCTTTCTTCACGTCTTTCGTTCACCATTGCTTCGAGTTGTTCCTCCAGGTATTCGTTCCTTTCAACGAGGTAGCGGACTCTTTTCTTTAGATTGAACGTTCGTTCGGGTTTAGGATCTAACTGGTACTCAGGTTCCTTCCCCCGTTGAGACCTGCGCATACACAAACAAAAGACCTTGTGAAAGGTATAGGTTGAACAATCCAAGTAAAATAGAAAAATAAAACGAATGCAGTAAAAGGTAGGGTAAAGTTATGTTGCCAGTCCCCGGCAACGGCGCCAAAAACTTGTTGCGTGTAAAAGTGTCTACCGCAATGTAGTGCAAGTGTACACGACGCAAGTAGTAAAATGATACGTAAGTATCGGATATCGTCTCCACGGGGACTAGGCTAATAGCTTCACCTTGGATTACTGCATGAAGGTAAAAAGAATAGTTTAAATTGTTGTCACGAAAGTAATAAAAAGAACTAGAAAATAAGATTAAATTAATCAAGATATAAAGAATGGGCTGGTATTGAATTGCTCAGTAGTGTAGGTGTTGCTAAGTCTTGGAAAATCTGTTCTGTCTTCGTCCCTGTCGCGGCAGCACCCGTCGCGGCAGCGGCCTGTTGATAGTCGCGATATGGATCACACAACTTTGTACTTCAAGCTTGGCAAGAATCCATGTTGTGCCTTGGCCTATCCCTAGGTCCAAGTCTATCGATGAACACGTCTTTGATGATACCTCCCGTCGTGAATTGAAGGATGAACACCGATGTTGTTGAATTCTTCCTTAGCCACCTAACCTCGTCTTATCCCTAGGTCCGAGATAGTTCAACTATAAACTAGAGAAACCGCACTTATTCCTTTCGTATACTTAACTCTCCCGATATTAAGTACATAGATAACCTCACAATGCTCTCCCGATACTCTTGCAAGATATTAACAACCAGAATAAGCGAACTTGAAGTATATTTTATTGAACAGAAAATTCCTAAAACAAAAGCAATCCTTGCAACTACTTTACAAATCAACTCGTGGCCCTAGGGGAAGTTTAGAACATGTTGAGAAAGGGAAAACGGCTAGAATTTGGGGAAGAAGGCTAGAGATAGATGATCTGATCTCCTAGGTCGAATTACATGCCTTTATATAGGCTTTGAGTTCAAGTTTTCTAATATGGCAAGAATACAAGTTTAAATTAAAGTACAACTCTATTAAAGACTAAATCTTCAGAGTGCAAGTCTTTAATTCGTCATTCCTTCTTTCTTGGAGTTTTCTTCCTTGAACTTTGGGCTTGGGCTTCATTCTGATCTAGGGCTTGGAAAAATATGAGGGTATTCCACGACAAACGGGCTTAATTTTCTCTTTCTGTCGAGGCCCACTTTGCTTCTTCTCCTCAAAACTGTTGTCGTCCTTGGCTGCCACGGCAGCGGCCATGGCAGCATCGTCCTCCTTGACTGCTCATCCAGTTCCAGCTTTTCTGTTTCACTGCCCAGCGCCTGCTTCTCCATCTGACTCAGCAGCAACCTGGAAAAGCAACCGATTTCAGTAGAAATTGTGCCATTTAATATATTTGTGATGTATGACTGAAATCTAACCTAAATGCAATGAATTATGCTTGAATGCAGTAAAAATATGGGTTAAATAGGGGGTAAATAATAGAACTTTTACACACTCAACACAACCCAATCATTATCGTAGAACAATTTATATCCATGTTCATTCATCATATATAGCATCACTATCACACAGTCAACATAAGCATGCTTAAACATTCACCAGACAAAGCAAATATCACCAAAACACATATCCACATAACAAATCACTTACCCAAAACTAACCATCATCCCAACCTTTCATAACCAGTCTCTAATACCACCAAATATAACTCCTTCGACCTGGCCTGGCCGATAGAACGAACCAAACAGATTACACGGGGAATATTGAAGTAAACCGGGAAAGTTTACCTCAAAAAACGACCCTTTTTTTTCTTTTTATCTTGTCTAGATGCAACATAGGTTCCTATGTGTACGTACATAAACATCGGATAAAACATCAACACAATCGCCAATTAATTATAATCGAATAAGATATAGGGACCATTTTGTAAATTTGACAAATTAGAAGAGTTATTAGCAATTTCAAGTTACCAATCTTTAATTAGGTTCATTACATACTTCTCGGTGAAATCTAAGCTCAAAAAGACCTTTAGAACTCATCCAATTGCACACAAGGCAAACAAGGACCAAAATGCAAGAAACATAAACTCAGAACAATTCAAAAATAGGTTCAACGGTTAAACGTTTCGGAACAGAATGCCCCGTATCAGAACGGTCGTTCTGAAACACAGCAGACCGTTTTGATACGCGGGTTCGTTTCGAAACTCTTCAAGACACGTTTCGGTACGATGGTTCACAGAGGCAAAATGTTCCGAAACACCAAGGTCATTTCAGGCCACCATTTCAAAATAGGCAAGGGTGTTTCGAAACATCTGGGCTTGCAAAGTTCTAAAAAGCTGGTTTAAATCAATTTATGCCCTTCGAAACCATCCTGACACATGCCCTAACATATTAGCAACTTAATTACACATCAATGACCACATATACGAAGCACAAGCAACATCATAGCATCATTCTCATAAGCTACGGAACTAATGGCATGCTTCCTAAAAGTCAAAAGCACCAAAAGGCTAAAATCCAAATGCAATCATAAACCAAAATTCAAAGGCCATTTACATGTCCAAATATGCATCTCAAACTTGCACAAAACTAGAAAATACCAAACTATCAACATTCATTGCATTGGACACCACCATTGCCCTTATTACACTAGTTCGAAAACACAACATACTTTTAGGAAATGTCTTGGTAAGATTCCTCGAAGATGCTGCCTCCAAAAGCCTAATTATCTACATTGATGAACAAAGAGAGCATAAGCATGCAAGCTTAGTGAGGGTTGCTCAAAACCATAAACATCATCAATGCACAAATCCCTTTTTCACTCTTTTCAAAACCATCATGCCTTTCTTAACAAATCATGCACTTTATCATCAAAATCATTGTATTAATCATCATGCAACATGATTCAATTAAATTCATCAATGAAACCATTGCTACTCATTTTCCAAACCTTTCAAGCATAAACACCATTATGCTAAGCTTAAACCAAAACATGCATCTTTCCAAAATATGCATTAACATCATTTTCACAATAACTCATTTCATTATATTGGCTCACAAGTGATAAACATCAACCTCAAAAACATATATCGGATACACGGATTATCAAGGGTTGTCCCACACCCTTCATACACTCTACTGACATCTCAAGGCTCACACACGAGAGAGACCTTCCATCGTTGTGACACCCGTGGTGGAGTATTCGGTACAATCACAACCCCTCAACACCACTCATCGGTAGATGTATAACCCACTAACAAGAGACAAGACACACACAAGGTTCGCACCTGGGAGCTACCCTCAATCGTTGCAACCTTAAACAATCCTAAATCGTTAGGGTACTTGGATGGAGTATTCGGTACAATCACAACCCCTCAACATCCAAGGCGACTTGTTTATAGTGCACTCAATCCTATAGCCGGCTAACTATATCCAATTTCATTTATAAAACACTTTATTCAACATCACTTTCTAATATAATCCATAACTCATGCATATCTCACTATTTTTACAAAGCATTCATGATAAGCCATAAACAAGCATTAAACCATGCTTCAAACCTCATGCATCAACACATGCATACAAGGACCACTTACCTAGTGCATCCTTAAACCACATGGCATCATCATACACAACTAATATACTCAAAACATGCTTTAAAACAGTAGGTAAATGCAATTAAAATCAATTGCAACCAAAGGCTCAAACTAGCACAACCAAGGAAGAAATTTCGATTTACTTACTTCCGAACTTAATAAAGCGTTTCAAGCTCTTATTAAGTTCCCAAAACCTTTTCTAAAATGTTTCCACACTAGAAAACCAAATTCCACTCACCAACTCGCGAAACCACACTTGCCGACACAACTATCGATCGTCTAGAGCCTCCAAAACCACCTCGTTTGCTTCCAGATTACTATCCCATGTTTTCAACACATTAAAACTGAGGTTCAATGCACTAAAATGCCTCCAAAACTCCAGCACACACAAGAAATCCCGCAGCCCTGCTCTAAAGCATCAAAACACCCATCCGAAACAACCGAAAACTCAATCGATTAACTTCTAACCTCAGCCCATCCATTCCCCAACTCATCTAACACATTTTAGGCATCAATCAACATCCAAAAACAACCTAAAACCATCCTTATACCTCCAGCAACTCGAATTCCTCAAGAACACCTCAAAAACTCACCCAAAAACACTTCAAAAACTAAGGATTTTGGGATCTCGGTCAAGTTGGTCAAACCATATCTCCTTGGTGCAGCTAGTCATCGATGGATCTTTCGATCTCCCAATCGTTCTCTCAAATTCTTGCTTGATCATTCTTTAAATAGGCGTGCAAGAAAGACCTAGGATGAGCTCTTGAATATGAATTTTGAATGCACAAGAGATAAGGGATGTGATCATCTTATCCAAAGTTTGAATGTGAGCTGATCAGGTTGGAGTTGACGTCATCTGTCGTCACTGCATCGCCAACTAAGCTTGGCATCATTCTACCAACCAAACTTGGCATTATATCTCTGTTGTTTTTTCGGAGTTTGATCCGATGGCTATTTTCTCGCTGCCTAATTTGGTCCTATTTTTTCGGTTCAACAACTACTTGGCCGAGCATCAAATTTCTATTCTCTACCAACTTGTGTTTTGGCAAGAATTGGTCCATCTGTGCCAACAACATCTCAGCATTCTCTCTGGCAATCCTTCCTGCGATGTTGTGTTCTGCCAATCATTATGTCAAACCTGCAAAAGTGCCAACAAAACAACCTTTCACACTAGCATAGGTAAAATTTCTAACTCCTTCAAGAAATACTTTAGGCACCTATCTGAAATATATATAATTTAGGCACTTTTCTGATGATTAAACTTTTTTTTGTTAGATAATTTTGGTATTATTATTCAATTTGGATTAGAAATTAGTTGGGTCTTATAATTTTAATGTGCCTAAGCTTAAATATATGTAAATGTAATATGTATTTAATATTTTTTAGATAGTTTGATTAATTCAGTTAATCAACTAATTTTAACCTGAATTAACTAATAACTAAATTAATTAAAAATATTTAGTCGTTCTCTATCTGAACATACTTCAGTAACCAACCATTTATTCAAAATAGTTCGATACGGTCGATTAATTTGATTAGGTAAACTATAATATATTAAATACAAGCTTTGTGGTCAGCATGCTTGAAGGGGAAGAAGAAGAAGAAGAACGACAAGAGAATGAGAGGAAAAATTTGAAAAAGTTTTAACCTTAAATAATATATAATGACATTTATGTGAATATATTAAATAATTAATATAATATAGTAGTACGGTTGGATTAGAAAATTTATACTTAAATCGCAAACTCGTTCCGCTTCGACTTTTCTCTTTTAGAACCAGCCGAAATTTTAATTTTTTTTTAAAAAAAAAGTAAAGTATACAAATGGTCACTAAACTATCTTCAAAAATACAAAATAATTATCAAATTTTTAAAAGTTACATAATGGGTATTAAACTTTAGTTTTTGTTATAAAATGGCCACTGAGCCGTTGACTGTCATTAAATGGGTGACGTGATAGTTACAATAGAATAATAAAATATTTAATCCTCCATGTCGACACATTCAATCAATTTATTCCTAATTTAACCCTCATTATTGATGTCTAAATTGATTGAATGTGTAAATAATAAGGATTAAATGTATTATTATACAAATTTTCGTAACTGCAACGTCTCACAGTTAAAGATAGATAACGGCTCAATGACCATTTTATAATAAAAATTAAAGTTTAGTACTCATTATGTAACTTTTAAAAATTTGGTGACCATTTTATATTTTTAGGATAGTATAGTGACCATTTGTGTACTTTACCTTAAAAAATCATCACTATCAAATTAAGTCCATCCCAGTAAAGTCGGTCACTGGTGAGTGGTGATAACTCATAAGTCATACCATGGATGAAAATCATCTGCCCCCAAAGTATGCCCCCATTTGTGCCCCCACTTTAAAATAGTGGGTTTAGGGTTTAGGTTTTGGGGTTTAAGGTTGGGGCTTAGGGTTAGGGTGTAGGGAATTAGGGGTAGGGTGTGTTTTTTTAGGATTTAGGGTTTGGGGTTTAGGATATGAAAATTAGGGTTATGAGGCAAAATTTAATTTTTAAGTATTTTTAGGCATGGAGCATAAAAGGAGGCATGGTTAGGGGCAGGAGATTTTTACTCGTCATACCATGCAATTCATTTAGGAAACAAAATCCACAGATTTCTAAGAAGATAACCTACCATATGTAGCCAGCCACATCCCCCATGCACTCATCCACCAACCCACATATACCATATGTATATATTGATTGTATGAACATACGATAGAAATTTTCATTAACATCATAAGCATTAGAGATTAGAGTGGTGAAAATGGAACATTTGGTTCAAAACCCAGCCAATTATGTGCCTCTCTCTCCCATCAGCTTCCTGCAAAGAGCTTCAACTGTTTATGGTGAAAGAGTCTCCATTATTTATGGTTCATTGAACTACACATGGAAACAAACTTATGAACGTTGCTGTAAACTCGCCTCCGCCTTGAATTGAATGAATGTCTCCAATGGCCATATCGTAAGCTCAAGTTGTTTCGAGTTTAGAGTTCAGAATTTTGTTTGTTTACTTTGAGTTTTTTATAAGGTTTTGACATTTTTGAGTAGGTTGCAGCATTGGGTCCGAACATCCCGGAGTTGTACGAGCTTCACTTCGCTATTCCGATGGCGGGAGCTATCATTTCGCCGTTGAACATATGCCAGGACTCATCGGAATTGGCTGCTCAGTTGAAACTACTTGAGCCTAAAGTGTTGTTTGTTGATTATGGTTACCTTAAACTCTCCGTTGATGCCTTGGAGATCCTCACTAAGACATGCACCGGTTTCGAGTTCCCCCAAGTTGTGTTAATGTTAGAGACGAATCCCGAGGCTAAAATGGACGCCGACAATGACGATCTTCTTCGTTCTGGTTATCGGACTTACCAGTCTCTTATCGACGCGGAGAACGATTCCGAGTTCGAGATCGTAAGGCCTAAAAGCGAATTCGATGCGTATTCCATTGTGTTTACTTCAGGGACAACAGGGGAACCTAAAGGAGTGGTGCACAGTCACAGGGGAACCTATTTGACAACCCTTGCTGAAATCATTCTCAATGAAATGAAAGCAATGCCGGTTTTTTTATGGACAGTCCCTATGTACCACTGCAACGGGTGGTGTTTCACTTGGGCAATTGCCGCTCTCGGTGGCACCAACATTTGCCTTCGGAAATACGATGCCAAGTTCATATTCGACTCCATTATTAAATACAATGTGACCAACCTCGGTGGCGCGACACCGGTTTTAAGCATGATAGCCAATTCCAACCATAAGCCACTTCCGTTTAAGGTGAACATAATTACTGGCGGCTCTCCGCCACAAGCACACGTGGTTTACAAGATCGAAGAGCTCGGGTTTATTCTCACTCACTCTTACGGCATGTCGGAGATGTTAGGCCCGGGGACCGTGTATCCATGGAGGCCCGAATATGGCACTCTACCCCTTCAAGAACAAGCAATATACAAAGCTCTTCATGGGCTGAACCATATGTTGATGGAAGCTGTCGATGTCAAAGACCCGGAGACGATGGAAAGTGTGCCGTTTGACGGGTTAACAATAGGCGAAGTGATGTTCCGAGGCAACACCGTGACGAAAGGTTACTATAAGAACCCGGAGAGGACTCGAGCAGCATTCGAAGGAGGTTGGTATCATACAGGGGACATGGCAGTGAGACATCCAGATGGGAACATCGAAGTGAAAGATCGGAAGCCCGATTTGATTGTTTCCGGGGATAAGAAAATAAGCACGATTGATGTCGAGGGGGTGCTGTTTAGCCATCCGGCGGTTTTCGAGGCCGGGGTTGTGGGGAAGCCGGATGAGGAGTTGGGACAGACGGTTTGTGCCTTTGTGAGGCTTAAGGAAGAGTGTAAGGCCACCGGTGCCGACGAGATTATCGACTACTGCCGTGGAAAGCTGCCGGAGTACATGGTGCCGAAGATGGTGGTGTTCGAGAATCTGCCGTTCACTTCGACTGGGAAGCTGAAGAAGGCTGCTTTGAGGGAATTGGCTAAGAGCCTTGCTTGAAGATATGAAATGCATGCATGCGTGAAGGAATTGAGTTATGCTTTATCGATATCAGCTGTATCAGCAAATTAAGAATAAAATAAAATTGTTATTTTCAGTTTTAATAAAATAAAGTCTTAAATTGAGTTATGTTTTATGTTGGTTTTGTTTGAAAATTGTGTTGCTTATGTCGACTCCACTTTTAATACCAAAGAACATCTTGCTTTAAAAAAAGTTTTAATTTAAGTTATAATAGTATTAGAATAGAAATCTTTTGTCCTTCGTTGGTGCTTTTATTTATGCACACACTAAAAATTAAGTTTAGGTGTTTAAGGTTAGAGGTTATTGCTTAGGGTTTTGGTTTAAAAAATTAAAGGTATGGTATATTTTTAAAGTTTAAGGTTTATAGTTTAGGATTTAGAATTTAGGGTTAAGGCTTAGAGTTTAATTTTTTAGTGTTGGGGTATAAAAAAAGACCGACACTAAAAATAATTAAGGCTTAGAGTTTAAGGTTTGTAGTTTAGGATTTAGAATTTAGGGTTAAGGCTTAGAATTTAGGGTTCTATTTATGCACACACTAAAAATTAAGTTTAGGTGTTTAAGGTTAGAGGTTATGGCTTAGGATTTTGGTTTAGAAAATTAAGGGTATGTTATATTTTTAAAGCTTAGTATTTAGAATTTAGGGTTAAGGCTTAGAGTTTAATTTTTTAGTGTTGGGATATAAAAAGAGACACCAAAAATGACAAAAAAAAATTCTGGACAATAATCTTCTGCCCCTTTTCGGTGCCTTTTTTCTATGTCTCGACACTAAAATCAAATTCTAAGTCATGACCCTAAATTTTAAATATTAAATCATAAGTCTTAAATCCTAAAAATGCTTCCTACCCAAATTTCCTAAAGCCTAGGCTAAACTCTAACATTAGATCTTAACTTTAAACACTTAAACATATTTTTTAGAGTGAGACATAAATAGAGGCACTGGAAAGAGAGAAGCGATTTCTATTGGTAATTTTATAAAATTTCAAGGACTTAATTAATTTTGAATTTTCAAATAAAAATAATTAACCTATTTTTAGCAAGGACTCAATTATTTTTATTTATTTTTTATTTTTTTACCAAGAACTAAAAAATGATGTATGAGTTATATGTTGTGAATAAAATAACAAAAAAACAACGAACAAGAATAAAAGAACAAAGATATGAGAGAAAGAGGAAGATTTGTATTATTCTCAAATATTGACTTGTGTACAATGTCTTCAATAAATCATCTATTTATAGGCATAAGAAGTACATAATACATTAAACTTTAATTAATGTAGATAATATTCTTAATGATAAAGTATGTCAAATCTCCTTGATAAAGTCCTTATCATGATAGACATCCACATTGATAAATATTCATAATACTCCTCATGGATGTATGAAGATAATGTGACTCGTTAAAACCTTACTAAGATAAAAACTCAGTGAGAAATTTTTTTCATTAGTGAAGGAAAAAGAGTATACACGTCTTTGATACGCATAACATGTTGCCTCATTAAAAACCTTACCAGGAAAACTCATTGGGACAAAACCTCGGTTAAGGAAAAAAGAGTGCAACGCGTATTTACTCCTCCTCATTAAAACACCACAAAAGATCTTTGAATCTTCATAATTCAATCTTAAATAATATTTTTCTAAAGATCGTGAGGGATGAAACTTTGGAGTAATATGTTCCATGATGTATCCACCTTTGAAATTAAGATATACATCTTGCATTATCTCCACACAAGATAGCTTTGTATCATATCTTGTGAAAATAAATCCACATATCTTTTAGATATGATGGGTCAATGGTCTTAGCCAAACACATTTTTGGCTTGCCTTGTGTATAACAATTATTTCTACGACATTTGAGGAGGCATCAACGAATGTTTAAAGATCTAAAGGTAATGATCTTTGTATATCCATGGATATTTCTTGACCAACTAATATATGGTGCTTCAAGACCAAGAAAAGATATAGTTATCATTATTCACATCCAACAATCATACAATTATTGGGGTACTCAATGAATATTCTTTATTCATATTGAATCTCGTTAAGATTCTTTCAGCATGTGTTCATTCATAGACAAGTTAATCCAAATATCACTAGGTTTTCTCTTCAACTCATACCCTAAAGTTTTGGACTTGAGAACTAAAAAGGAGCAAACCACGAAGCCCATAACACTTCCATCTCATTTTAAACATCAATCAATATCCAAAATCAACCTAATTACATCTTTATACCTCCAGCCACTCAGATTTCACACAAACACCACAAAAACCCAAAATCTAACAATCTAACAATTAGAGATCCAAGTCATTTCGGGATTACCATTATAAAACTTCTATTTCCACATCATATAACGTCCAAATCATGATTAAAATCAACCTCAAATCAATCAAAATAGTACAATAACGAAAATCTTGAAAAAAAACCATCTTACAAAGCTTAATTTAGCAGTTTCATCAATTGAATTACAAAATCTTGTTATTAAACAAAATTAAAGAGCCAAAGACTTGGAAATTTCAATAAAGAACCTTTATTAGAGGAGAGAAAAGAAAGGTCACCTCTAACACCAGCTTTCCCCTTGATTTGCAATGATTTGAAGAAATCCTTCAAGAAAACTTTAGCTATTTTTTGTAGAAATCCATGGGCACCATTTAAGAATCAAAAATAGATGAAATGAGATAATCTATGGAGATTTTAGAGATAAAAAGAGAGTTTGGCTGCTGAGAAAGTTGAGAGAAAAATTTAGGAGAAAAGTAGTTACGTAAGAAAATGTTTAGCCTTTTAAAATCTCTTTTAATAAAAATATTTTATTAAATTATTTAATTAAATCATTTTAAAACAAAAAATCAAGGGAATAGCTGATAACACCTTGGTGTAATAGCTCCCTAAAGATTCTAAGTTTTAGCTCTCTTCAATTTAGCCATTAAAACAAAACTTGCAATTTTTATGTTTTAGTCACCAAACCGAAATGTCGACTTTCCAAAAATCATTTTACAAAATTGGCTTCACTTTCCTCAATATATATCTAAATAGAATTTTTGAAATTTTCGCATAATTTTATCACATCCTGAACCAAGTTTTCCCTGAACCAACTCCGAACTAACCTGGATCCCTAATCTAGATGCATCAAACCGTAAACCGCCTTTAAAACCTCTAGGCCCAAAACCGGAGCGTTACAGAGAAAGGATCTCTCGATGCAGCCCTTCAAGGTCCAAGATCTCGGTCAAGCTGGTCGAACCACATCTCATTGGTGCAGCTGGTTGTCGATGGATCTTTCGATCTCCCAATCGTTCTCTCAAATGCTTGCTTGATCGTTCTTTAAATAGGCGTGCAAGGAAGACCTAGGATGAGCTCTTGAATTTGAATTTTGAATGCACAAGGTGTAACCCGCTCGACCCGGCCTGGCCGATATAATTTAAATTGAGTCCGCCCAAAAGGAGTTATTCACTCAAATTCAATTTTTAAACTCCTTTTAATATCAGCCACACAACTTAAACGAATTTGGCAGCCCTTGTACCTATATATATGTGTTTAAACAATGTAATTTAGGTAGACATTTTGGAAATAAAATTTGTTTGAGAGAGTTTCTCTCGTTCGGTTCTTTTTAGAACTATCTTTTGACATTTCAGACTTTGTTTTGAATTGTCAAATTTACTTGATACTTCGGGTTCCTAGATCGCTATCTAGTGGGTCCAAGTCCTCCGACGTGAAGCATATTCGATTCGGCTTTGCTCAGTAGATTGTGCAGATTCTTTCGAGCTTTCCGTCTTTGACGTTAGACAGATTCGATTCGAGTTCGTTCAGCAGATTGTTCGAGTTCTTTCGAGTTTAACCTTGTCAAACTTTCGCTGATTTTTCCAGCAACGTTTCTGCCATTTTAGGACACCGAAACAGCCATGAACGCTACTTGAAGCATTCGTCCTTTTTCGTCGTCCAAATCTGCCCAGAAATTCCTACACCTTTTTTCTTTATTTCTTTATATTTTTCTTGTTATTTTAACTATCTAAAAACGTCCATTCTTGTATTTTACTGCAGAGAAATGTTTGTTATGATCTTAGATCAGTTTACGAACAAGGAGCGTTGTTTCTGAAGCAACGTACCCCTTTATCATAAACGGATTTAGGATCATAGCAAACATTTCTCTGCAATAAAACACAAGAATGGACGTTTTTATATAGTTAAAATAACAAGAAAAATATAAAGAAATAAAAAGAAACAAAGAAAAAGGGTTTAGGAATTCCTGGGCAGATTTGGACGATGAAAAAGGACGAATGCTTCAAGTAGCGTTCATGGCTGTTTCGGTGTCCTAAAATGGCAGAAACGTTGCTGGAAAAATCAGCAAAAGTTTGGCAACGTTAAACTCGAAAGAACTCGAACAATCTGCTGAACAAACCCGAATTGAATCTGTCTAACGTCAAAGACGGAAAGCTCGAAAGAACCTGCACAATCTACTGAGTAAACCCGAATCGAATATGCTTCACGTCGGAGGACTTTGACCCACTAGATAGCGATCTAGGAACCCGAAGTATCAAGTAAATTTGACAATTCAAAACAAAGTCTGAGATGTCAAAAGATAGTTCTAAAAAGAACCGAACAAGAGAAACTCTCTCAAACAAATTTTATTTCCAAAATGTCTACCTAAATTACATTGTTTAAACACATATATATAGGTACAAGGGCTGCCAAATTCGTTTAAGTTGTGTGGATGATATTAAAAGGAGTTTAAAAATTGAATTTGAGTGAATAACTCCTTTTGGGCGGACTCAATTGGCAGCCACAAATTTAGGCGCCCAAAACACATGAAAATCACATTTAACATGTGATTTTTATGTTTGAAATTCAAACTTAACTACTTGGGCTTATCCTTTCTTGCAAATGGCACATAATGAAGAAGAAAACGGGCCGATTCGGCTGCACATTCACACACATGTGTCAAGCTGCCACGTGGGTGCTGGAGATGATCGGATGCCACATAGGCTGCCACATGTGCACTAGCACACTCCCCGATATGCAAGACGCTTTTCAGCTACTTCTAGACTTGTCAGCTAAAGTTGAGCTAGTGGAGCTAAAGTTGAGCTGACTAGAAATGAGCTGAGCTGAAACAAACTAGCTGAAAGTGTGATAAACTGAAAATGAGCTGGTTGCACTCTCCTGAGCTGAATTTGAGCTGCATATGCTCACTTGAGCTGGAGTGGAGCTGCATATACTCACTTGAGCTAGTGTCCTCCTACGTACCTATATCAAAAGGCAACAAACTTCCATCAAAGCATTGTAAACTTAATGGAAACAATAATACAAATCGTAAACAAGTGCACAATTATTTATTAACACACAAACAAATATAAACACACCATAAGTTATATCAAACTTATTCGAAACACACCAAACATACTATATACATAGTAAACACACTGATATAAATAATATAAGTATAAGAAATGTTACGCATCAGTATGTAACAAATGAAAAAGCAAACTTCCCTGAAAGTTTGTTGTTGCATCGTTGGGTGGCATAAACGTGCTCACATCACTATTTTTCGGAGTTGGATCTGATTACTATTTTCTCGCTACCTGATTTGGTCCTATTTTTTCGGGTTCAACAGCTACTTGGCCGAGCATCAAATTCTTCTTCTCTACCAACTGGTGTTTTGGCAAGAATTGGTCCATCTATGCCAACAACATCTCAGCATTCTCTCTGGCAATCCTTGTTGCGTTGTTGTGTTCTGCGAATCATTATGTCAAACCTGCAAAAGTGCCGACAAAACAACCTTTCACATTAGCATAGGCAAAATTCCTAACTCCTTTTGCAAATGCATAAAATTAGCAACTACATGTACTCAAAAGTAAGTAAAGGCATTGTAAAATAGGCATAAAAATCAGTAATTTTAAAGAGTTTACAGATTCGTACACCATTTGCCTGATGGAGTTCTGAAGATCGGTTAACAACCAGACCCAAGTAGCAAAATTTTATGGTATACAGTGAAACAAGTACTGATTTCACAAATTTCTTTATGCACATGCATGGTTGAACGTGCCGATATATGTGTTCGGTATGAATATATTAAATTTCTTTTTTGTTTTTAAAGTGTTGTATTTCGTATTCATATTCGAATATGTATCTGATATTCGATAGAAGAGCTGAAGGGATTGAGTGACTAACCAATGAAGAAACAATGAGGCCTTTCTCGTTTGGGAAGCTTTTGTCATTCCTGAGAACTCGGTACCTGTTGCGCAAAAGCGATGACGTTGTCATCTCAATTATTGGTGAATGAAGCCATTTCGAATTATTCGAATATAAATTTATTTATTATCTTATATTAAATTTAAATTATATGATTTCATTATCATTTGAATATTCAAACTAGTAAAAATATCGGAGAATTATTCTATATATTTAGATCATGCAATCTTCTGTATTATAAGGTTTATATTTTATAAATTTAAGGTTTAAAAATTTAATTTACAGGATTTAGAATGTAGGTGTGAATGAAACCATGCGAAATAGTATAGATTTTTTTGTTGTTCTAACCCCAACTCAAAATTTAAAAATTTCAACCGGAACCCACTCCACTTCCAATTTGATGTCGTTTATTCTGACTTGACCTCAATCCAAAATTTTAACAAAAAAAATTGACTAAACCTAACATACTCTGAAAATTTTAACAAAAATATTAAATATACTATATAAAAATATATAATGGTTATAAATATATCGGATCGCGAAATTTACACCCTACACCAGAATTTGAACAGTCCCAACTCAATTTTTTAAAACCTGCACGCCTCAAATCCAATATTTTATATAAAAAATATGCTTCTATTAAATATATTAGGGAGGTTCAAACGGTTAATTCGACCGATAATTGATTCGAATTATCTAAAACTTAATTAATCGAAAAATTTTAGTCTTTAATCATTAACCGAACTAAATTTTTTTTCAAAACCCATTAACTGGACATAACAAATTTCGGCTAAACAGATTGATTTTTGAATTAACCGAAATTTGTTCAACCGGATTTTTTATATAGGTACTTGATGTATTTTTTGAACGAAATTGTAACACCCGTGTCTTGGGCCTAGGAGTTAGCCGGGTTGTTGTTCGAGTCAAATAAAATCTAATTAAAATGAGCCAACTTTGAATAATGACCTATTTGAATCTTAATATAGAGGGAGGAACCAAAGTTGTGATTTACCCACATTTTAAATAAAGGAAGACAACTTTTATGGAAAAGTTGTCATCTTCCTCCTCATTTCTCCTTTCCCAATTTCAAAACCCTCCCCCATTTTCAAACTCTCCTAAAACCCTAGTTACTATTCCATTAGCTTTGCTAGTCGATTTCAACACCAAATTAAAAGGTAAATATATTTTCTTAACCTCCTCTCTATTCTTTACTTATCTATTGTTTTAGATTTCAAAAATATTGAGTTTTGGGAATTAGGGTTCATATGGAAATTTGGGTTTTTGATGGGGTTTTTCAATTTGTTTTGAGAAATTGTTTTGGGGTTATGTTTAATCATAATGAAAGATACAGACTTCATGAGGAAGTTAAGAGGTATACCTTAGCTTCTGATTATTCTGACTTTGATGTCTTGGTTGCTAGAGCCAAGGACATTGAGCACAGCTTGGGGCTGGCCAAGCGTTCTGGAGGATCTAGTTCTGGTAAGAGGCACAACAACTTTGATGGTAGAGATGCCAAGAGGCACAGAGGTGGCGGACATCAGTTTGACCATAGACGTGGCGGTGGCCACCATGGTAGGGGCCATCAGGGCCATAGAGGAGGAGGGCGTTTGCCCGAGTGTACCCGCTGTGGGAGACAGCATGCTGGTGAGTGTTGGGGTAACTTTCATGCTTGTTGGAACTGTGGTTCGAGGGACCACTTTAGGAGGGATTGTCCGTATCAGGCGGCTCAGGCACCGAACATTGCTCAGGCTCCTGCGAGAGCTAATGATTTCCAGAGAGGCCGTGGGCGCGGTCGTGGCTACTTCCAGCCTAGGGCTGATGCACCTAGGGTAGATGCTCAGAGGAACCTTGCTCATGTTGTGGCTGTGCAGCCAGAGGCGGGAGGACCAGCGAGGGTCTATGCTCAGAGAGAGGCCGGGAACGACACCGATGTGATAGCAGGTAATTTCGAGTTACAGTCTATGTCTTTGCTTTCTTTGGTTGATTTGGGTTCTACGCATTCCTACATTTTGAGTGAGCATGCACAGAAGTTAGATATTCCTGTTGAGATCTTAGATGTAGGTATGCATGTTACTAGTTCTTTTGGTGAGACAGTTGTGGTTAGACGTATGTATAGGAGGTGCCCACTGAAGATTCAGGGTCATGTGTTCTCGGTTGATATGATGAAACTTCCCTTCTATGGTTTTGATATTATTTTGGGTATGGATTGGTTGGTTGAGCATCGGGCTAGTGTGGATTTTGAGACAAAGAGAATTTCTTTGAAGCTTTCGGATGACTACGAGGTAGTAGTAGTAGGTGAGAACATTAAGTTCTTGTCTAATGTGGTGTCAGCTTTAGAGGCTCATAGGTTGATGGACTCTGGATGTGGGGCCTATTTAGCTTATGTTATGAATCCGGACATGAGTGAAGCTAGACCGAAAGATATCAGAACAGTGTGTGACTTCCCAGATGTGTTCCCTGAAGAGTTGCCGGGTTTGCCTCCTGACAGAGATGTTGAGTTTGTGATTGAGACAGTTTCAGGGTCTAACCCAGTTTCGATAGCTCCGTATCGTATGGCTCCGAAAGAGTTGAAAGAATTGAAGAGTCAGTTGCAAGAATTATTAGACCGTGGTTTCATTAGGCCTAGTAGTTCTCCGTGGGGTGCTCCAGTGTTGTTTGTGAAAAAGAAAGATGGTAGCATGCACATGTGTATTGACTATAGGCAGCTGAATCAGTTGACTGTGAAGAACAAGTATTCGTTGCCTCGTATAGATGATTTGTTTGATCAGTTGAGAGGTGCTTCAGTATTCTCGAAGATAGATTTGAGATCCGGGTACTATCAGTTGAAGGTGAAAGAGTGTGATGTTCCGAAGACAGCTTTTAGGACTAGATATGGTCACTATGAGTTTCTTGTGATGCCATTTGGGCTCACGAATGCACCAGCAGCATTCATGGACATGATGAACAGAATTTTTAGGGACTATCTAGATCGTTTTGTAGTTGTCTTCATTGATGATATACTTGTGTACTCGAAGACAGAAGAAGAGCATGATGAGCACTTGAGGTTTGTTTTACAGAGGTTGTTGAGCAATCAGTTGTATGCGAAGCTTAGTAAATGTGAGTTCTGGATTCGAGAGGTTGTATTTCTTAGCCATGTTGTTTCGGCCGAAGGTATTCGAGTTGATCCATCAAAGATTAAGGCTATTGTGGAGTGGAAACAACCTAAGTCCGTGACCGAGATTAGGAGTTTCCTAGGATTAGCCGGTTACTATAGAAGGTTTGTTGATGGCTTCTCTAGAGTAGCTGCTCCTTTGACTAAATTGTTGCGAAAAGGAGTCAAATTTGAATGGTCAGATGCAAGACAAAAGGCCTTTGAAAAATTGAAAGAAGCTTTGACGAATGCTCCAGTGTTAGTGCAGCCTATTTCAGGTAAGGAGTTTGTGATTTACAGTGATGCTTCCTACGTAGGCTTAGGATGTGTTTTGATGCAAGATAGGAGAGTTGTTGCTTATGCTTCTAGACAGTTGAAGATTCATGAGAAGAACTATCCTACTCATGATATAGAGTTGGCCGCAGTTGTTTTTGCATTGAAGATTTGGCGTCATTATTTGTATGGTGAGAAGTGTATAGTTTACACCGATCACAAGAGCTTGAAGTACTTGATGACACAGAAGGAGTTGAACTTGAGACAGAGAAGGTGGCTAGAGTTGTTAAAAGATTATGATTTGACCATTGAGTACCATCCGGGTAAAGCAAATGTAGTAGCCGATGCTTTGAGTAGAAAAGTGGCCGTTGAGTTGAGAGCTATGTTTGCTAGATTGAGTGTGTCCGATGATGGTGGTTTGATCACCGAGTTGCAAGTGAAGCCTCCTTTGATTCAGTTAATTAGAGAGAAGCAGTTGCAAGATGCGAGCCTAGTTCCTCATGTTCAGGACATAGCCGAAGGAAGATCAATTGAGTATAGTTTCAGTGGTGAGAGTTTGTTGTGCTTTAGAGATAGAATTGTTGTACCGGAAGATGTTGAGTTGAGACGTCAGATTTTGAGTGAAGCACATTCGAGTCCCTTTTCTATGCATCCGGGTAGTACCAAGATGTACCGAGATTTGAAGAATGATTACTTCTGGGTTGGTTTGAAGAGAGATGTAGCCGATTATGTGAGTCGTTGCATGGTTTGTCAGAGAGTGAAGGCAGAACATCAGGTTCCTTCAGGTTTGCTACAGCCTTTGAAGATTCCGGAATGGAAATGGGAGAGGATCACCATGGATTTTGTATCGGGGTTGCCTTTGTCTACTTCAAAGAAGAATTCAGCTTGGGTGATTGTTGATAGATTCACTAAGTGTGCTCACTTCTTAGCAGTGAACACTACAGATTCCTTAGACAAGTTGGCAAACTTGTACATTCGTGAGATTGTGAGACTTCATGGAGTTCCGAAGTCTATTGTTTCAAATAGGGATCCTAGATTTACTTCGAGATTCTGGGGTTGTTTGCATAGTGCTTTGGGTAGCCGTTTGCATTTCAGCACATCTTATCATCCGCAGTCCGATGGGCAGTCGGAGCGAGTAATACAGATTCTTGAGGATATGCTTCGTTGTTGTGTGATTGATTTTCAGGGTTCTTGGGAGAAGCACTTACCGTTGGTTGAGTTTGCTTACAACAACAGTTATCAGTCTAGTATCCAGATGGCACCTTATGAGGCTTTGTATGGTAGACGGTGTAGGACTCCGATTTGTTGGGCTGAGACAGGTCAGAGATTGCTACCTATGCCAGACTTGCTTAAAGGAACTACAGAAAAAGTGAAGTTGATTTGTGACCATCTGAAAGCAGCTTCCGATCGTCAGAAATCTTATGCAGATTTGAAGAGGAAAGAGATTGAGTACTCAGTGGGTGAGAAAGTGTTTCTGAAAGTATCTCCGTGGAAGAAGGTGATGAGATTTGGCCGGAAGGGCAAGTTGAGTCTGAGGTTCATTGGTCCGTATGAGATAGTTGACCGGATTGGGCCTGTAGCTTATCGCTTGAGGTTACCTTCTGAGTTAGAGAGGATCCATGATGTCTTTCATGTGTCTATGCTTAGGAGATATAGATCAGATCCTTCTCATGTGATGCCCGTTGAGGAGATAGAGTTAAATCCGGATTTGTCCTATAATGAAGAACCCGTTGAGATACTTGCTTCTGATAGTAAGGTGTTGCGCGGCAAGACCATAGAGTTGGTCAAGGTGTTGTGGAGACATAGAGGCGTGGAAGAGGCCACGTGGGAGAGGAAAGTAGATATGGTTGAGCAGTTTTCATATTTGTTTCCACCAGGTAATTTCGGGGACGAAATTCCTTAAGAGGGAGAGAGTTGTAACACTCGTGTCTTGGGCCTCGGAGTTAGCCGGGTTGTTGTTCGAGTCAAATAAAATCTAATTAAAATGAGCCAACTTTGAATAATGACCTATTTGAATCTTAATATAGAGGGAGGGACCAAAGTTGTGATTTACCCACATTTTAAATAAAGGAAGACAACTTTTATGGAAAAGTTGTCATCTTCCTCCTCATTTCTCCTTTCCCAATTTCAAAACCCTCCCCCATTTTCAAACTCTCCTAAAACCCTAGTTACTATTCCATTAGCTTTTCTAGTCGATTTCAACACCAAATTAAAAGGTAAATATATTTTCTTAACCTCCTCTCTATTCTCTACTTATCTATTGTTTTAGATTTCAAAAATATTGAGTTTTGGGAATTAGGGTTCATATGAAAATTTGGGTTTTTGATGGGGTTTTTCAATTTGTTTTGAGAAATTGTTTTGGGGTTATGTTTAATCATAATGAAAGATACAACATATCTTAATTTGGTTGATTTTGGGTAAATTTTCGTAGTGGGTCTTTAGGGCAAATTTTAAAGCATGAAAAATTGGGTTTTTGAGAGGTTTAGTGTTGGAATTGAAGGGTTGATGGTCTATCTATGTTAGGAGGGTGATTTGAGATGTTTTGGAAGTCATTTGGGTGCTTGGAAATGGGTATTTCAGCCAATGGTTGTTGGAGTCCGAAAATTGGGTTTTTGAGATGTTATGTGGTTTGGGAATTTGAGGAAATTGGGTTGTGATTTGCAAAGTAGTTTGATGGTTGAATTAGCATTGGGTTGAGAAGTAATGTATGTGTTTTGTTTGACTAGAAGCAAGGGGAAACGTGGAAGAGGCTTTGGGATCGAATCCGGGAAGTTGAAAGTGATTGTTTGCTTGGTCGTTGAGCTTGGAAGCTTAGGTGAGTGGTTAATTGTTTTAAACGGTTTTAAATTAGTTGGTTCGAGTATATGGACTAGGTTGGGCTTTGTAGACCCACCTAGAGTTAGGATTAGGGTGGTAGCCTAATCCTAAACGTGATCTAGAGCCATTGAATGAACTCTTTATATTGTTGTGTATGTCTCGTATGATGTGTGGTATGAATGGTTATGTATGAATTGTGATGATTGAGACATGCATGATGATGGTTGTTGGTGAGTACGTGCTAAGCACGGAATTGGTTGAAATGAGTAATGTGAAGTGAGTAAATATTGGCACTAGTTTACTTGAATACAAATGATCGATCATTAGGATGTTAGTGTGTACACATGAGTCTAAAGTCGCGCGTGGCCTTGGTGGCGTTGAGTCACCAAGGAGGAGTACGGGTTCGCCCGGAATTGTATTTAAATGTAATCGGTGATGAGTGGAATCCCATCGACGGGGCATGAGGATGAGTGGAATCCCCTCCGCGAGACCGATGATGAGTGAAATCCCACCGTGAGGTAATGTGGTTGTTGGATGTAAGTTCCAACATGTCTATCCGCGTATTCGGGTCTTAGCTAGGTGCCAATGTTGTTTGATGTGTATATCAAAAAGTTGAGGTTTATGATCATTGATGAGATGCTTGAATGTGCTTACATGTAATGTGGAGTTAAGCTTATGATCATGACATTATAATGTACATTGCTCATGCATTTTATTCTCATGAATCTTGTGGAACCTTGACATGTTTGTGAAATGCCTTGGCTAGATCGTGCTCGGACCCTGCAATGTTGAGGTTTGTTTTTAGAGCTTACCCTCACTAAGCATCATCGCTTACGCTCTCTTTGTTCAACATTGCAGATCCTTAGTTCGTGGGTTGCTCGGGCAAGTGAAGGGCCTCCAAGTGTGGTTTTTGGCTTGAGTTCATCAAGTATGGATTTTAATGTTAAACGTGTAATGGTTTGAGCAATGGGACATGTATGGTTTTGTTGGATAGTTGTTGGATGTTTAGGAGCATGTATAGACTCCCTTATATCTTGCTTTTGCATGATTGTGTTGCCATGATGAATGTTAACTCATGCCTAAGTTGCTCTTTTGAATGTTAGCCCTATGCCTTAAGAGTTCATATGTGTGTTTGAATGGTGGTTGTATGAGTGCATGTTTGTGTGGCGTTGCCTAGTGTTAGATTCGTCTAAATCATTGTTTAAGCATGCCTAAACTCTTGGTTTGATATTAGGATGCATGTTAGTGTGTTGGTTGAGGTTTGAGAGGGATTTAAGGGCCACTTGTGCCTTAAATCAGCACCTGTGTTTTCGTAACAGGGGTATCGATACGGTTGGTCCCGTATCGATACGGCCTTCATGTTTCAGGCCTCGCGTTTCGATACGCGATGGGGCGTACCGATACTATTTTTGCTACTGGAGCTACTGTCCAGTTCCGTATCGGTACGGGCCCTCATGCGTATCGATACGGTCCCCTTAGCGTTGATCGTGGGAAGTCAACAATTGGAGAGGGTATCGATACACTCCTAGGTGTATCGATACGGTCTCCACGGGTTGACTTTGACCAGTTGACCTGGTCAAGGGGTATCGATACACCCCTTAGGTGTATCGATACCACCTGCAGTAAAGTTTAAAATTGGGCCGTAACATGATTGTTTGAGTTCGTTCGATTGTTTTGAATATGTTGTTCCGCTGTATGATCACTTAGGGTTTAATATCCATTTAGACAAGATTTTAAAATAAAAAAAAATTAGGGTTGCTAACCGAGGGGGGATCCTTTGGGGTTTTCACTCGGTTTTCCCCGTGTGGCCCACTCGGACTGGTCAATCAGCCAGACCGGGACGAGGGGGTTACAGAAATAAATGTCTAACGTTTTATTCTGTAATCATTTTAAGATAATTTCGCGACAGACGTTAAAAATTTATGTTATTTAATTAAAATGTAACATGTTGCCTATATTTGTAATTTTCTTTAATTTTGATTTTTTAAATATCATAAAATCTTTAATTTTATTAAAATCCCTAAAATCTTTTAATTTTTAAAAAATTCAAATACATAACCTTTTAAATCCCTAAACCCCTAAATTCATCTCTTGTAGTTGTCAATTCAACCACTGGCCAGTCGTCCCTTCCTTCGCCAACCCCCACAAATAACTTTAATATTACATTTTTAGAAATCGACAAATAAGTGACCAAACGAACTACAGACATCAAACATGAAAATTTCAATCGAACAATAAATGACGAACAATGGATAAACAAATAATGAATTGGGCCTTACAACTCGTGCGACGAGAGGAGAAAACCTCACTTATGCAATGGCGACGTGGTGTTCAACGATGGTAGAGAAAGTTTAGGGATTTGAAATTTTAAAAACTTAAAATTATGGGGTTTTTTTGTAATGTTAATGGTTTTTTATTTTTATTTTTAAATTGAATGAACTTAAGAAATAGCCACGTGTTATGTAATGACTGGACGATGTAATTTTTTTATCGAATGTTGACAGATGAATCATAAGATGGTTATAAAATAAAACGTCATATTTCGCTCAAGAAATACTTTAAGCACATATCTGAAAAATATATAATTTAGGCACTTTTCTGATGATTAAACTTTTTTTTTTACTTTTGTTAGATAATTTTGGGTATTATTATTCAATTTGGATTAGAAATTAGTTGGGTCTTATAATTTTAATGTGCCTAAGCTTAAATATATGTAAATGTAATTTGTATTTAATATTTTTGGATAGTTTAATTAATCTAGTTAATTAACTAATTTTAATCTAAATTTTTCAATAACAAAATTAATTAAAAATATTTAGTCGTTCTCTATCCGAACATATTTCAGTGACCAACCATTTATTCAAACTAGTTCGATATGGTCGATTAATTTGGTTAGGTAAACTATAATATTTTCTCCCTGTTGAAGAGCTTAGTGATTGTGAATAATGTATTAAATGCAAGCTTTGTGATCAGCATGCTTGAAGGGGAAGAAGAAGAAGAAGAACGACAAGAGGATGAGAGGAAAAATTAGAAAAAGTTTAACCTTAAATAATATATAATGACATTTATGTAAATATATTAAATAATTAATATAATATAGTAGTTGGGTTGGATTAGAAAATTTATACTCAAATCTCAAGCTCGTTCCGCTTTGATTTTTTTCTCTTTTAAAACTCGCAGAAATCTTATTTTCTTTTTTTTTAAAAGATAAAGTATAAAATGACCACTGAGCCGTTAACTGTCATTAATTGGGTGACGTGACAGTTACAAAAATTAAAATAATAAAACAGTTAATCCTCCGTATTGACACATTCAATCAATTTATTCCTAATTTAACCCTCATTATTGATGTCTAAATTGATTGAATGTGTAAATATTAAGGATTAAATATGTTATTAAACAAATGTCCGTAACTGCAACGTCTCCCAGTTAACGATAGATAACGACTCAATGACCATTTTGTAATAAAAATTAAAGTTTAATGCTCATTATGTAACTTTTAAAAGTTTGGTGATCATTTTATAATTTTAGGATAGTATAGTGACCATTTGTGTACTTTACCTTAAAAAATCATCACTATCAAATTAAGTCCATCCTAGTAAAGTCGGTCACTGGTGACTGGTGAGTGGTGATAACTCATAAGTCATACCATGCAATTCATTTAGGAAACAAAATCCACACATTTCTAAGTAGATAACCTACCATATGTAGCCAGCCACATCCCCATGCACTCATCCACCAACCCACATATACCATATGTATATATTGATTGTATGAACATATGATAGAAATTTTCATTAACATCATAAGCATTAGAGATTAGAGTGGTGAAAATGGAACATTTGGTTCAAAACCCAGCCAATTATGTTCCTCTCTCTCCCATCAGCTTCCTGCAAAGAGCTTCAACTGTTTATGGTGAAAGAGTCTCCATTATTTATGGTTCATTGAACTACACATGGAAACAAACTTATGAACGTTGCTGTAAACTCGCCTCCGCCTTGAATCGAATGAATGTCTCCATTGGCCATATAGTAAGCTCAAGTTGTTTCGAGTTTAGAGTTCAGAATTTTGTTTGTTTAATTTGAGTTTTTTATAAGGTTTTGACATTTTTGAGTAGGTTGCAGCATTGGGTCCGAACATCCCGGAGTTGTACGAGCTTCACTTCGCTATTCCGATGGCGGGAGCTATCATTTCGCCGTTGAACATATGCCAGGACTCATCGGAATTGGCTGCTCAGTTGAAACTACTTGAGCCTAAAGTGTTGTTTGTTGATTATGGTTACCTTAAACTCTCCGTTGATGCCTTGGAGATCCTCACTAAGACATGCACCGGTTTCGAGTTCCCCCAAGTTGTGTTAATGTTAGAGACGAATCCCGAGGCTAAAATGGACGCCGACAATGACGATCTTCTTCGTTCTGGTTATCGGACTTACCAGTCTCTTATCGACGCGGAGAACGATTCCGAGTTCGAGATCGTAAGGCCTAAAAGCGAATTCGATGCGTATTCCATTGTGTTTACTTCAGGGACAACAGGGGAACCTAAAGGAGTGGTGCACAGTCACAGGGGAACCTATTTGACAACCCTTGCTGAAATCATTCTCAATGAAATGAAAGCAATGCCGGTTTTTTTATGGACAGTCCCTATGTACCACTGCAACGGGTGGTGTTTCACTTGGGCAATTGCCGCTCTCGGTGGCACCAACATTTGCCTTCGGAAATACGATGCCAAGTTCATATTCGACTCCATTATTAAATACAATGTGACCAACCTCGGTGGCGCGACACCGGTTTTAAGCATGATAGCCAATTCCAACCATAAGCCACTTCCGTTTAAGGTGAACATAATTACTGGCGGCTCTCCGCCACAAGCACACGTGGTTTACAAGATCGAAGAGCTCGGGTTTATTCTCACTCACTCTTACGGCATGTCGGAGATGTTAGGCCCGGGGACCGTGTATCCATGGAGGCCCGAATATGGCACTCTACCCCTTCAAGAACAAGCAATATACAAAGCTCTTCATGGGCTGAACCATATGTTGATGGAAGCTGTCGATGTCAAAGACCCGGAGACGATGGAAAGCGTGCCGTTTGACGGGTTAACAATAGGCGAAGTGATGTTCCGAGGCAACACCGTGACGAAAGGTTACTATAAGAACCCGGAGAGGACTCGAGCAGCATTCGAAGGAGGTTGGTATCATACAGGGGACATGGCAGTGAGACATCCAGATGGGAACATCGAAGTGAAAGATCGGAAGCCCGATTTGATTGTTTCCGGGGATAAGAAAATAAGCACGATTGATGTCGAGGGGGTGCTGTTTAGCCATCCGGCGGTTTTCGAGGCCGGGGTTGTGGGGAAGCCGGATGAGGAGTTGGGACAGACGGTTTGTGCCTTTGTGAGGCTTAAGGAAGAGTGTAAGGCCACTGGTGCCGACGAGATTATCGACTACTGCCGTGGAAAGCTGCCGGAGTACATGGTGCCGAAGATGGTGGTGTTCGAGAATCTGCCGTTCACTTCGACGGGGAAGCTGAAGAAGGCTGCTTTGAGGGAATTGGCTAAGAGCCTTGCTTGAAGATATGAAATGCATGCATGCGTGAAGGAATTGAGTTATGCTTTATCGATATCAGCTGTATCAGCAAATTAAGAATAAAATAAAATTGTTATTTTCAGTTTTAATAAAATAAAGTCTTAAATTGAGTTATGCTTTATGTTGGTTTTGTTTGAAATTTGTGTTGCTTATGTCGATTCCACTTTTAATACCAAAGAATATCTTGCTTTAAAAAAAGTTTTAATTTCAGTTATAATAGTATTATAATATAAATCTTTTGTTCTTCATTGGTGTTTTTATTTATGCACACACTAAAAATTAAGTTTAGGTGTTTAAGGTTAGAGGTTATTGCTTAGGGTTCTGGTTTAGAAAATTAATGGTATGTTATATTTTTAAAGTTTAGGGTTTATAGTTTAGGATTTAGAATTTAGGGTTAAGGCTTAGAGTTTAATTTTTTAGTGTTGGGATATAAAAAGAGACATCGAAAATGACAAAAGATTTTTTCCGTTTATGGAAAATAATCTTCTGCCCCTTTACGATATCTTTTTTCTATGTCTTTTTTCTATGTCTCGACACTAAAAATCAAATTCTAAGCCATGACCCTAAATTTTAAATTTTAAATCATAAGTCTTAAATCCTAAAAATGTTTCCTACCCGAAATTTCCTAAACCCTACACTAAACTCTAACCTTAAATCTTAACTTTAAACCCTTAAACATATTTTTTAGAGTGAGACATAAATAGAGGCACTTGAAAGAGAGAATAGATTTCTATTGGTAATTTTATAAAATTTCAAGGACTTAATTAATTTTGAATTTTCAAATAAAAAATAATTAACCTATTTTTTAGCAAGGACTCAATTATTTTTATTTATTTTTTATTTTTTTACCAAACACTAAAAAATGATGTATGAGCTATGTGTTGTGAATAAAATAACAAAAAATAACGAACAAGAATAAAAGAAAAAAGATATGAGAGAAAGAGGGAGATTTGTATTATTCTCAAATATTGACTTGTGTACAATGTCTTCAATAAATCATCTATTTATAGGCATACGAAGTACATAATACATTAACCTTTAATTAATGTAGATAATATTCTGAAGGCTTAATACAACTTTTCCCCCCTAAACTATACCTGATTTCTCAACTTGCCCCCTAAACTTCATTTTGCCCACTTTTTCCCCTTAAACAATTCGTCGTTTCCCATTTTACCCCATTCCGTTACTTTTTCCGTTAAAAAAATTTCGGCCAATAACATGCTGCCACGTCATCAACGGGTTGACTAAGTCAATCCGCCTGGTTATATTTAAAGGGTAAATGACATGTCAAACCTGTCAGGATTGTTTTTTTGTTCAATTTAGTCACTGAAAAGTCTATTTTACCTTAAATTGACCCCTATTTGTTTCTAATTTTTATAATTTAGTCCATTATTTGTTATTATTAATAATATTATTTTATTAAAATGTTAATATTTAATATAAATAAATAAAAACAAATATTTTAATACTAAATTAGTAATTTTTTAGATTCGAATTCCAATTAAATTCTAATTATTAATTCTAATTTCACTATATTTTAATTATAGTTTTTGAGTAAAATTCAAATTATATTCGAATCGTGTTCGTATTATATTAGAATCATATTCAAATTATATTTGAATCATCTTCTAATTACATTCGAATTATTAATTCGAATTTTTCTACATTCGAAATATATTTTTTGAGCAAAATTCAAATTATATTAAAATTATATTTGAACCATGTCTATATTATATTCGAATCATATTAAAATTATTTTTGAAATATAATTTGAATATGATATTTCGAATGTAATTTGAATATGATTCGAATATAATATGAACATGATTCGAATATAATTCTAATATAATTACATGTTTTTGAACTATTATATTCGAATCATATTCAAATTATATTCGAATCATGTTTAACATGTAATTATATTCGTATCATGTTCGTATTATATTCAAATCATGCTCATATTATATTTGAATTATATTTAGAATATAATTTGAATATGATTCGAATATAATATGAACATGATACGAATATAATTACTTGTTAAACATGATTTGAATATAATTACCTGTCAAATATGATTCGAATATAATTACCTGTTAAATATGATTCGAATATAATAGTTCAAAAAACATGTAATTATATTAGAATATATTCGAATCATGTTCATATTATATTCGAATCATATTCAAATTACATTCGAAATATCATATTCAAATTATATTTCAAAAATAATTTTAATATGATTCGAATAAAATATGAACATAATACGAATATAATTACCTATTAAACAAGATTCGAATATAATTACATGTTAAACATGATTCGAATATAGTATGAACATGTTCCGAATATAATAGTTGAAAAAACATGTAATTATATTAGAATTATATTCGAATCATGTTCATATTATATTTGAATCATATTCGAATTACATTCGAAATATCATATTCAAATTATATTTCGAAAATAATTTGAATATGATTCGAATATAATATAGACATGGTTCAAATATAATTCTAATATAATTTGAATTTTGCTCAAAAAAATATATTTCGAATATAGAAAAATTCGAATTAATAATTCGAATATAATTAGAAGATGATTCAAATATAATTTGAATATGATTCGAATATAATACGAACATGATCGAGTATAATTTAAATTTTACTCAAAAATTATAATTCAAATATAGTGAAATTAGAATTAGTAATTAGAATTTAATTAGAATTCGAATTTAAAAAATTACTAATTTAGTATTAAAATATTTGTTTTTATTTATTTTTATTAAATATTAACATTTTAATAAAATAATATTATTAATAATAACAAATAATGGACTAAATTATAAAAATTAGAAACAAATAGGGGTCAATTTAAGGTAAAAATAGACTTTTCAGTGACTAAATTGAACAAAAAACAAACCTGACAGACTTGACATGTAATTTACCCTTTAAATAAAACCAGACGGATTGACTTAGTCAACCCGTTGATGACGTGGCAGCATGTTATTGGCCGAAATTTTTTTTAACGAAAAAAGTAACGGAATGGGGCAAAATGGGAAACGGCGAATTGTTTAAGGGGAAAAAGTGGGCAAAATGAAGTTTAGGGGGCAAGTTGGGAAATCGGGTATAGTTTAGGGGGAAAAGTTGTATTAAGCCTATTCTTAATGATAAAGTATGTCAAATCTCCTTGATAAAGTCCTTATCATGATAGACATCCACATAGATAAATATTCATAATACTCCTCATGGATGTCTATGAAGATAATGTGACTCGTTAAAACCTTACTAAGATAAAAACTCAGTGGGATTTTTTTTTCATTAGTGAAGGAAAAAGAGTACACACGTCTTTGATACGCATAACATGTTGCCTCATTAAAAACCTTACCAGAAAAACTCATTGGGACAAAACCTCGGTTAAGGAAAAAAGAGTGCAACACGTATTATTCCTCCTCATTAAAACACCACAAAAGATCTTTGAATCTTCATAATTCAATCTTAAATAATATTTTTCTAAAGATCGTGAGGGATGAAACTTTGGAGTAATATGTTTCATGATGTATCCACCTTTGAAATTGAGATATACATCTTGCATTATCTCCACACAAGATAGCTTTGTATCATATCTTGTGAAAATAAATCCACATATCTTTTGGATATGATGGGTCAATGGTCTTAGCCAAACACATTTTTGGCTTGCCTCGTGTATAACAATTATTTCTACGACATTTGAGGAGGCATCGACGAATGTTTAAAGATCTAAATGTAATGATCTTTGTATATCCATGGATATTTCTTGACCAACTAATATATGGTGCTTCAAGACCAAGAAAAGATATAGTTATCGTTATTCACATCCAAGAATCTTACAATTATTGGAGTACTCCATGAATATTCTTTATTCATATTGAATCTCGTTAAGATTCTTTCAGCATGTGTTCATTCATAGACAAAAACGTATATTTAAATGCTCGATCTTTAGGTCGAAACAAAACCACATCTCAAGATTTTTTTCTCAAATCCTTTCCTTAAATAACCAAATGCCTTGAGAGCTCTTCAGGAGTTCTAATAATATTTAAATTATCATAATGAATCTTAATTCAAACTCTTTTTATAAAAAGCATAAGGAAATATAATCATTCTTATAGTATTTCCTCAATTAGTATTCACTAAGGCGATTATACCAAATGCGCCAAAATATAAATAATCAAGGGGATATATCTAAATAAATTTCCTCAGAAATTTCCAAATGCTTCTAGCATTTTAAATCTGTCAAGGATAACTTTCCTTTTATAGAGATCCACAAAATGATTAGACACATATAAAATATTTCGTAGCTTTCAAAGTAATTGCATCCACCATTAAGTATTTAGAATTCTTCATAGATTATAATTATGTCGTATTTACGACTACTTATTTATGCCTCACTTGCATTACACCTTTAAGTGTTTGGACTTCTGGTCCAAATATTTCTCTTTTAGAAGTTTAAAGCGTCTTTCTACATTGGTCAATTAAATATATATACTTCTGGATAGATTTCTATACATGATTATCATTTTCTTTCTTTACTTCTATAGAAGTATTCTATGTAAAATTGTTTGCAAAATTGTTGTCGACGACTTTTCTATTTTGGTTTCATTCTCGTAGTGACATAACTCATCAAGATCTCTTCAAGATTTCAAACTTTATTTCAGGTACCTGAAACTTTTCTAGAGTTTTATTATTAATTATGTATTGGGTCTCTTTAAGAGAACCTGACTCCAATATATTATCATCTCATACTATTTTGTATTTACGAGAATTTCGATCATTGGAACCAATTTTCATGATTCATGCATGATTTATATTCATCCTCTCTAACATGTAATTCAAATTCAGAGTATTTCAGCTGGTATATGAGACTTAGTTACTCTCATTGGGTTAGTAAATATGTCTGATAGTTGACATGTAATAACATGAATTATCTTATGAACTTCTGGTTCATATATGAGGATCTAGATAACGATAATTTATTTTCTTTTATCAAGCTGATTATTATCCCTCTCTAATGTTGAGAAAAATCATGGCATAAATGATTCTCCAATTAATGTTTAAGAATTTAAACATAAAAGGAGATTCATACTAACTCAATATATATTCTAAACCCTTTTTATTTACTCATTTTGTGCATTGTGGTAAAGCAATTCAACAATATATTGCACATTAAAAAATTATAAAATGAGAAATGTATGGCTTTTGACCAAAAACTAATCATAACAGAGAGTTTATTATAACTTGTTGGCTTGATGCGTATAAGTAATGCTACATGGAAAAATCATATAAATAATAATTGTTTTGTTCTCATACTTTAGCAATTAAAGATGAGACATCCAATTAAAAGTTTGATAAAGCCTATTTTTTATAATCAATAGACTTTGTAACAACTAATATAGCCTAAAATATAAAACACACTAGCTTCTGCAAGACGAATAGTCTAACCACATAATCTGAATCTTTTTATAATCAATCTCACAAACTTCTGGTTGTAAGTTGATAAAACAATGTAAATGCATCTACTAAAATCATATAAATTTTTCTACATTTGTGGATAAATAGACTCATATTTCATTCAGATGTGCAAGACAAGCAGTCTCAACTTTAATACAAAAACTTCAAGTTCATTTTGGTAAGTGGGATCTTAATCATTTCTTTGAGAACAAACAACACAAAAACTTCGTGTTCTTTTAGTAAGTAGAATTTAATCAATTCCTTTGAGAACAAACACCATAAGAACTTTAGGTTCTTTTAATAAATGTGCATATAAATCTCAATAGTTTTTGCATTATTATTTATCAGGATGGTCTAACCGATCATGCCAACTATATATACATGTGTGTGTATTAGGGGTGGGAATTGTCGTGTACCCGGGATTTGGGTACCCGGAAAACCGGGTACCCGGTTCGTCCGGGTACCTCTTTAAACGGCCCGTGTCCCGGCCCATTAAATTCGGGTACCCGAGATTCGGGTACCCGTAAAATTCGGGTACCCGGGTAATCGGGTACCGGGTACCCGGTTCATATTTTTTTATTATTTTTTTTATTATTTTAAAATTAAAAAAATTATATGTTAAACACAAAAATATTTTAAAAAAAATTAAACATAAAACTTAAAAAAATATAATAGAAACATAGAAAAATATAGGGATTTAAACTTAATTTTAGAGTGAAAATATTAAGAAACATAAAATAAAAATATAATTTTAAATATAAAAAAATATATAAAATTTTATCGGGTCGGGTCGGGTACCCGGTAAGGGAAATCTCTCGGCCCGTGTCCCGGGAAATTTGCCGGGTCGGGTACTCGGCCCGGTCGGGTAATTTTTTTTCGGGAATTACCCGGTATTTTTGTTTCGGGTAGTCGGGTTTTCGGGTCGGGTCAATCGGGTCGGGTATTTTCTCCCACCCTTAGTGTGTATATATATATTATTGAATTTGTAAACTTCTGGTTTACCAAAACATGTGATTCAATATCACTTGTACATGTGTGGTACAAATTTTGAAATACAAGCTTCTTTAAAACTTGATAATACATTGTCCACAAAAAATTATTCCTTTGAATAGAAATATATTTAGTTCTTCTGGAGCTTTCAATGAAAATTATCTTTTGGTAGCAATATATAGCTCTTGTAGAGCTTTCAACTGACTTTTGGCTACCAAAACTTATATTCACATTGACTTATTTTAAATGTCAATTGATAACATGTATTATCTATAATTCCCAAAAGATTATATCCACTTTTGGTGGTGACGATATCATTACCTTTAACGGTGTGGGAGGATGTTCGGAATCATTTGGTTTGACATATTGGTGTCGGACGAAACATGGATTTCTGGGATGATGCGTGGGTCGCTAGTTTTGGTCCTCTACGAGCCCACCGGCTGGATGACGCAGGGGGTGCCTTGCATTCTACGCCTATTCGTGAGATGGTGGGTGCGGATGGACAGTGGCGGTGGGAAGTGTTTGCTGATGTGTTGCCTCCGGAGGTGCTGTGGGGAATACGCGTGATACGGCCACCCTTGAATAATGGGGGTTTGGACCGCCCGGGATGGTCGTTAGAGGAGTCGAGGAGGTCTCGGTGACGTCTGCCTATGCTCTACGAACGGGGTCTGCTGGTTTGGGTGGGGAACGAATTTTGAATGTGATTTCAAAGTTTAAGGGTTTGCCGAGGATACGGTCGTTCTTATGGTTGGTATGCCATGGTAAGGTTTTAAATAATGCCGAGAGGGTGCGTAGGCATATTGCGGATAACCCAATGTGTCCCATTTGTGGGGGTGGCTAGTGAAGATATTGTGCATGTACTCCGGGAAGAAAGATGAACTAGTGCTCTCAAATATTTTAGTTTAATAATAATTAGCTCCTGTAAATTTAAATATTGGATAAATTAAATTTTATTTTTTAAATTTTAAATTTAAATATTTAATAATTAATTATATATATTTTAAAATTTTAATATTTCAGTCTTTTCAATATTTAATACCGACTCCCTCCCACTTGAGCTTTCGATCGTGACTCGTGAATCAGGCTGCTAATTGAGATCCTATTTTCATGGATCTTTGACCATTTTATTTTAATAGATTTGAAATATCACATTTCGGTTGTGGCTAGCCATGAATCAAATATTTTTGATATTATCTTATTAAAGAAATTAAGAAATGTAGCCATTGACATGCAGTAGTGAATAGGACTGTAAATGAGACGAGACAGATCGCGAGTTATTTGAGTTCGACTTGGTCAAAGTTTGATTAAAGTTCGACTCAGTCAAAGCTTGATTAAAGCTCGAATCGATTGGACTCGGCTCAAGCTCAAACTCGGTTCGGGTTCTTAACGAGCCGAGCCGAGCTACTGAATATCTGACTCGAAAAGCTCACGAGCTACTCGAAAATATAATATGCTAATTTTTTTATTTTTTATAATTTAAAATCTAAATTCTTAAACTTAAAACCCTAAATATAAACCCTAAACATAAGTACTTAACCCTAAAATCTAAATCTTAAATTCTAAACCCAACAACATAAACCTCTAAACCCTAAACTAACACCCTAAAACCTAAAATTAACAAGCTTGAGTTTACAAAACTTATGTCTCAAAGTTTTTTCTTCATAGAATTTTAAAAGAGATGTGATAGATGAAGAGTTACTTGAGTCCAATGCGATCAAAGATCGGTCAACACTTGACTCGATTGGGCTCGAATCAAGCTCGAACTCGACTCTAAATCTTAACAAGCCGAGTCGTGCTTAGCACTACTCGAGCTCGACTCGGCTCGTTTACACCCCATAGGCAGCACCAACAATAATCCTTTACAATAATATAAATCAAGTTCCACATCTTCAATTTCATAGTATTTTTTAACCGTCGATATTTGATTTATTAACTGACTGATTTTGATCGAATGCTGTAAATGTTTATTATAGGACAATCCTTATGGCTTAATTTATTTCATTTACGACGTCGAAATTCGAACTCATAACCTTATTTAAGAAACTTGGTGCCTAAACTTACTAATTTACTCTAAATATAAACCAACACGCACAAGTTGAAATGATCATATTAAACTTAATCTTTATACTCTGATTTGACCAATTTTGGCCCCTTTACTTTTCGAATTTTGAAATTTTAATCTTAACCTAAACGATATAGCAACAACATGACTAAATGGCAAGACTTAAAATAGTCAAATTGGAGAGTATGGACTAAACCAACAACATAAGCATAATATAAGAGCTAATAATATAATTTAACCTAACAAATTCAATAGCTACCGATTGGGATGAATTTCAAAATTTGAAAAGTGCAAGCACTAAAAATACCAAATTAGAGTATATGGACTAAATCCAAAATTTATACATAATACGAGGACTACTAAAAGAATCTGACCTCCTTTTGTTATTTAAGGGGATAATTATAAATTTTATGTATCAATCATTAAATTAAATATTTTTTGAGTAGTTTAAAGGTGATTACAATGTAATATATGTTCATACATATTCTTAACTCTCTGACAATGCACATCGTAGACAAAAACGATTTGAACTTGAGTCTCCTAAGATAAACATCATCTGCATTTTTTTGGGATAACTTGTTGGGTTCAATCATTGAATTTTTTTAGTATAAGTACGTTAGTTTTATTAAAATAGGAAAAATCTAAAAATAAGGTAAAAACACGAAAATCAATGTCTCTAGATCGTAAACTGGACCATATAAAGAAAAGGTAAAAACCCTAACTCAAAGATTCGAAAAAAATAGATACAAAAAACACCAAAGCTTGACGATGAAAGGTAAAAATCAACAACAAATAATATTAAAAAATGCACATTACAATAATAAGGTACGTTGACAACACGGTCATTACCACAACTCAATCGCGAACAAGAGTGATGAATTTTAAGCTCGTATCTAAATCCAGTTCGATGGTCCAAAACAAGGAGATCAACAGGATAATCAAAAGAGCGCCATGTTGATCACTCATAACGACGTTAAATTCAACCCTGATAAAAAATTAAATGAAAACATAAGCAGTCAAACTATTGATTAAGAGAAGAAAGCATGCCAAAAGGCAAAGGATACATACTAAAAGGTAGAGAAAAACGTGTCACGAGAACATAATTGAATTTAAAAAATAGAAAATAAATAAATAAAACTACCGACGATGATAACTAATATTAAAATTGATTGTCATTGGTTAGGTAAAAAAAATTAAAAAGTGAAAAAAAAATGCAGATCTAGAGAGAAAATGAACGGCGGATAAGACTTTTTAAAATCTTGCGTGTACTATTAATAATAAAAATATTTTAATCATTGAATTAAATATAAGAACTAATATTATTGAAATCAATGTAAACATATTTATGTATCGATCATCCAATCACGTTGGGTTTTAATTTAAATAAACATTCTCGACTTATTTCATTTACGTTGTCGGTCCAATATTTGACTTTATATTATTTTTTAAAAATAATTTTTCACTGTCCTTATAAAAACAATCGGTAAAAATTATCCACTTTTCTATTCCTTCATTTTCTCGGAGTCGGTTACAAAACTTCTCTAACTCTTTCTTCTACTTCATCATCGTTTTTCTTTACCAGCGGCGGCCTTTGGCCGTTCTGTTGGTTCTGTACATAAATAAAATTCATCTTTTTCGATGAATATTTCGTTTTTCAAGTTTGTTTCTTGTTTTTCTTCTACTTTGTCGGATTTCTATTCAAATCTGCTTTTATGGCAGTTCTTTTGTCTGCTTGGTGGCAGTTCTTTCGTCTTCTTGGTGGCAGTTCTTTCGTCTTCTTTTTAGCAGTTTTTGTCTGTCTTCATGACAGTAGTCTGTCTTTTGACAGTTACGCGTTCGAGTGACGAGTATCAACGAGCGCTTTTCAACGAAGGAGGTCGTTCTATACATGCTATGATTCCCTTTTGTGGTTGTGCCGACATGCCAAGAACAAGTAGCAGAAGAATTTTGCTATATTCAAAGAGCACTCAAGCCAAAGTTATAGTTTTTCTGGATTTTTATCAGAAGATTTCTTCTGACGGTGTTAGGTATGGTATTTTAATATTTTTCACACCTTTAGAATTTTATTATTTTGTTATGCATTGTATTTATTTTGTAAAATGTGTGATTCTTTTGTATTTCTTTCGCCGTTGAATATAATTCAGATTCAAAAAAAAATTAAGTAAATTATTTTCTCTAAAAAAACATTTTAGTTCCGGTCTGAATGTGAGTAATTTAAAAAAATTAATTACAACTTTAATATTTTCGTTAATTTTACATAATTTTAATTGACACGATAATAAATTTAGTCATCAATATTTATATATCATGTCAATTTAATCATGATTTGAAAAAAAAAATTCAACAAACAATTTACACATTCTGCGTATAGTTGAATTGTTACTTTTTTTTATAACTTTTAGTTTTTTTTTTGCATGTTTTGTGATTTTCTTTAAAAAAAATCCTATTAACTTTTTAGAAATTTGATTTGAAGTAAGATGACAAAGAAAAGGCATCAAAATTTAGATGCAAAATCTTTTTGGAGAAAAAATTCATTTGTGGTGGGGGAGAAATTTATTAATGTCAAAAACATGAATATAAGAGGATCATGACTTAGTACGTTTTGTGAGATATTCGTTTATTTCGCATCGACCATAAATCTTCATTTTTCTTCAATTCTATCTTTCACAAAGTTGGGCGCACCATAGACATTTCAGACAGAAACAAAATGAAATTTTGGTTACAACTTTACTCATGTATTTTTAAAATGTTTTAACTTTTAATACAAGATATCATCTCATTCAATCATGTTGAATATTTTAATGATCGAGGATGACAGACTAAAATGATAGACATAATGAAAGTAGAATGACAAGACTGAAAAAATCTCATTATTATATTTTTAATACCATAATTCTAATTATAATTACATTCTGGTCTCATTCAAATATCTATATATAGAGGCATACAAAAGCATACACACGACCATATCACACAAGTTAACAATGGAGAGGAAGGTGGCCATCGTCGGAGCTGGTATAAGTGGCCTTCTTGCCTGCAAATACACATTGTCAAAAGGCTTCCACCCCGTAGTTTTCGAGTCCCAGAGCAGCGTTGGCGGGGTTTGGACCAAAACCGTCGAGTCGACGAAGCTCCAAACCCCGAAACAACTATACCAGTTCTCTGATTTCCCATGGCCATCTTCGGTCTCAGAAGATTTCCCAAACCAGCACAAGGTGTTTGATTATATTCAAGAATATGCTAAGCATTTTAATCTGCTTAAGCATATGAATTCAACAGCAGAGTAGTCGGTATCGAGTACGAAGGTCCCGGTGATGAAGAGATCGGAGCTTGGAGTTCGTGGGGTGGCAATGGTGATCCCTTTGGGTCCAAAGGGAAATGGAAGGTCGTTGTTGAAGACTTGGTAACACTGTCAACTGAGGTATGTTCACCAGAGGTCAAATTATGGTTTCAATCCTTCTATTTTACTTAAATTCAAAGATTTTGCCCCTGCATTTTAATTTAACATAATTTAGACTTTGTTTTTAATTTTTATAATATCATTAATTAGTCTAAATAGTTAAGTAAAAAAGTTGACGAGGATTCTTTTAAAGGAAAATTATTTCTTACATTATCATTAACGTTTAAAAAACTCTATAATAGTAGTTGAGTTTTTCAAAAGAAATTTATATATCGGACTAACTTATGACATTATAAGATAAAAGATTAGATTATGTCGAATTAAAGAGAGTAAGAGACCAATGACTTAATATTAGTCTTCAATTGACACCAATGATGGACTAAAACTTGAGCAAGATAGAAGGACTAAAACCTTTTTAATATTACAAACAATGATTTTGCTCCAAGATGGTAGGGATGTGCCTTCCATCGAGGCAAATTTAGTAAGGAAAAAATTACTCAACGGCTGAGATACATGTGTACAGAGTTGAACAACTCGACTTAAACTTGATAATCGATCAATAAATTGTTAAATTTTTTTGAATTATTATAATTTTATTTTCTAAGTCAAACTTTATTTAATTTTTTTTTGAAAGACTATAAAATTAAGATTAGAGCAAAATCAAGTTGAAGATTTTGATTTTCTCGAATCAATGTTACTCACCCTGCCATTTTGTTTTGAACCAAGAGTTGAATGAAATTTGTATTGCAGATTCACATAGTGGAGTTTGTAATTGTTTGTGTGAGGAGATTTAGTGGTCTGCCAAACATCCCAGAATTTTCCCCCAACAAAGGCCCGGAAGCATTCCAAGGTCAGGTTATCCATTCAATGGACTATGCTGCCATGGATGATAAACAAGCTGCTGAGTTCATCAAAGGCAAACGAGTCATCGTTGTTGGCTTCCAAAAATCTGCTCTCGACATTGCAATGGAGTGCTCTGCTGCAAATGGTATTTAATCAATCTTATAAACCAACCAAATTGATCCACCGAAGGGGGAATTCGGGTATTTGGTATCTCGATCTGATGTGATGAATTTCATTTTTGCAGGAGTGGAAAATCCATGCACAGTTTTATACAGGACAGCTCACTGGAATGTCCCTGATTATCTTCCATGGGGATTCTCACTCGCACATATGTATCTTAGCAGTTTCTCGGAGCTTATGGTTCATAAGCCCGGTGAAGGGCTTCTCCTCGGTCTCTTGGCTTCGATTCTTGCACCACTGGTAACTACTCGTGTCCGGATACATATACTCGTATCCGTCACTTACCCTTGAATCCAAATAACAATGTCATTATATATATCTAAAGGGTGTTTAGTTGTTCTTTGACAGAGATGCATATTCAAAATTTGTTGAAAGTGATATAAAAAAGAAGCTTCGTTTGGCAAAACATGGAATGGTCCCAACACACAGCTTCCTCAATGAAATCAGTGCATGCTTGATCTCCACTGTCCCGGAGAAATTCTACGAGAAAGTCGAAGTGGGAGAAATCAAATTGAAAAAGGCCCCGAGCTTCAGTTTCTGCAAAAATGGAGTGTTGGTTGAAGTCGACACTGCGCCAATGGAAGCAGACCTAGTCATCCTGGCCACGGGATTCAAAAGTGAACAAAAGCTCAGAGACATTTTCATGTCTCAAACCTTCCAAAAGTACATATCTGGTTCCCCCGGTGCAGCCCTTCCACTCTACAGGTCAGTTATCTGCAATAACCTGCCGAACTTTAAACACGATTATAAAACATAATATAAATGGAGCGTTGTTGCTCTGATCAGGGAGTGCATTCAGCCGAGGATACCACAGCTAGCTGTACTCGGATTCTCGGAGAGTATTTCGAATATATTTACCTCGGAGATGAGATGCAGATGGATAGCAGAGCTTCTCGACGGGTCATTCAAGCTACCAAGCATTAAAGAGATGGAAAAAGATATAAAACAATGGGATGAATACTTGAAAGAATACTCGGGAGGATACTACCGTAGAAAGTGCATCGGTGCTTTGCATATATGGTATAATGATCAACTGTGCAAAGATATGGGGTGGAAACCAAGAAGAAAGAAGGGGTTTTTTGCCGAACTTTTTGAACCCTATGGCCCCTTGGATTATGTCTCTAACTAAACTGGTTCTTAACCATCTCTTTTCTTTCAATGAATTTCATTGTTATTTTGTCACTTATTTTCAATAAATGGGTTTGTATTTTGCTTAAAGATAAACCATGTACCGTGATTGTGTGTTTATGGTGTGTTTAATAAACTATGTATCATAGTCGTGTGTTTATGGAAGGTCAAAGATCTTATGCACTTATAATCAAAGTTATAAAGTTTACTGGTGCCATTTCAGAAGGAAAAAGTTGATATGTAGAGCAACCCAATTAAAAGACCAACTTTTTTTCATTTATGCATCACAAAAAACACAACAAAAGAAGTTCGAAGAATGATGACCTCGGGACTGGGGTTTTTATGAACATACACTAAGCTCACCTCTCTCCAAGTCCTTGTGCAGGAACCACCAAGGCCCGGTTTTCGACAGTATTCTGTAAAAACAAACAAATAATCAAAGATGCAGAAATATTAGAATACATTGGCAAAAAAAATTGCATTTGCCAATAATACTTTCAAGTCTTTAGACTCGAGCCAAAGGTTTTAAAAAATTTACCTGACAAATCCTGCTGTCATTCGCAGAGCCATAAATAGTGTTAAGCCCAACCAAACCCCTCGAAGACCGAGAGCCTTTGGAGCAAAGAGCAAAAATGCAGAAGAGACAGCACTCAGTAACATCTGGAGATCACATAAAATACATTTTAGACGAAGCAACCTGGTCAGTTTTTTATATCTAAAACCAGTGTGAAATTTTCAATAGGCAGCTTACCATAGAACAAGCTGCATAAGGAAAGTCAGAGACACCATAATGGAGACCATCAAATATAAACGCTAAGGCGTTTATAGGTTGACTAGCACTGACGAACTACAACAATTTTATAAGAAATCGTTATACAGATCCGACGAAAATCATAAATGCAGAAGCAAAACAAAGGGACAAGCTTACTGGATGTTAATTTGAATACTTACCAGCACTCCGGTTCTAGCAATCGCTAAAACTTCAGCATCTTGCGTGAACAAGGTCACTAAAGGACTGAAGGATACACCTAGGATTGCAGCCAACGAAACACCTGTGACAACCCCTATCTGTAAAGCCACGTGCATCAAGTTAGTGATTGGTATATCACAAGTCAGATATCAACATAATGATAGGTGATAACAATGGTAGGAAAATCCTGATAAAAGCTTACCTTCAACACAAAGTTAGCAACTTCCTTCACAGTCTGTAGTTCGCCTTTAGATAGGTAACTTGCAATCAATGCCTACAAAAAAGAAAAATGTTACAAAGAAGAAGGGCGACGTTATTCCTCACTAATCTAGACAAGCGAAATAATGGTTTACAGGTTGTGTGAGCATATTTTAGTAACCATAAGTAGCTGAATTTCGGGGATCACTCTGATCTCAATGATTGTTTTGGTTAAAATCTCGATAGGCATATATGAGTAAATGATAATAACTTACGGAGATGCCTTGGGGAAATATGTACCTGACCAGATGTTGCAAGCGCATCTGTTAGAAGAGATACAGCAAGCCATACTTGCATGCATATCTGATGTGCAGCCATGGGCAGTGAACCTTGACGAGCAGCCATAGAAGTCCCCAGTGTCATTGTTATTAGTACTGCAAGAGTTCTTCCAATAAGAAAACCACCTGTAAAAGTCATTTTCTGTAAGAAAATAAATAGCGTAAAAATAATAACCATCCAAGAACATAAATGTTAGACATCCTAACCAGACAAAGGATTGTAAAATGGAGGGCTATAATCATAATAACAAAAAATGTTCTCCACATAGCACAACCTTGTCTCTTGAAGCTAGTAAAAAAAGATACCAGATTTTATGTAGCCACCAAATTGCAATTCCCCCATCTTTGGGGGCAGTAATACAACTTTCTTGTTTAAACGCCTAATCATCAGAAAGGCAACAATGTACCTGACAAAATAAGATATTGTAGTATCATTTCCATGGAAACAAATCATTGAAGGGAAGAAGGAAATTAATGCCCAAAGCAGACTTGCTTACTGAGATAAAACAGTAGAGAGAGCTGCCCCAGTCACACCCATTCGAAAGCCGTACATAAGTATGGGGAAAAAGAATATGGATAATACATTACCAACACCTGCATTAGAAGCAACCACACTAATTAGTCAAATAAAGAAGAGGGATATCACAAAAGAGAAACCTAACACATTAATCATTAATGACTGGAAAAAAGAACTACTGCATGCTTTATACATATCAAATTCTCCCCTTCTCCTATACCACAAATAGTGTAATCTTCACAGTAACACTTAAAAATGATAAATGGCCGGGGGGTGGGGGGGGGGGGGAAGCAATCCCAACGCGCAATACAAAATTCAGTCAACCAGAAGAGTAAAAAGACCAAGAGAAATATACATCATAATCAGTTAAAAATATTATAGACCAGAAGTGGTTCTATTCCAATGGATAAAAGAGTAGTTACAAATCAACATATGTTAGGTCCTGATATAACCCTCCAACAACACCCAGAGAATGAAAAAAAAAGGACCAAAAATGGGGAAACGGTTAATTCCAAAACTATTACCCTGAGACTTTTGCATCCTACTAGTGTCAGTTTTGTAGATCATCACTTAAATTGTAAATGATTTCTACACTCTTAATGTTACTGATCATTGAAGGACTACGTAGCAGCTTGCTACTTCTGCATCTAAATGGTAAAGGAAGTTTGTAGACCTAAATTATAGTTCATGTATTCTGAGGTATGTGTTCAACAAAAAGTAAACACGAACATAGCTCATTCCGAGCACAGCGCTTCCAAACACTAACCTAAACAGAAAACAGGAGTCTGTGTATCTTTGAACCCACGAAAAATTCCTTGAAGAGCCAAAGAGACTACCACAGCGGGAGCTCCAAGAGCTCTAAGAGAAAGAAAATGTTTTGCCGGAACATGCATATCTGATGTCTGTTAAGAGGATAAAAACAAGACAAGAAGGTTCCACATTAATAACTAGCAGTATTTTAGCAAAGGAGGAGCAGGAGAAGGATGACTAAAAATCAAAGAAAAACAAATTTACAATAAACCTAAACTTACTGAGGGTACTCCCATCAACTTAAGAAATAATCCAGATCCAAGAGATAATGCCAATGCCTCAAAGGTGCCAATCAAAATTGCTAGAAGTAAAGCAGTAGACACTGATGATAATTGCTTTCTTTCAAGAGTCTTACCATTAGTACTCTCCGCTTCAAAATGAGAATACAAATAGTCAAACATCAAGTGAAAATGTCCGACCATCTACATAAGTCAGGTAACATGAACTAGTGACAAGAATAATCAAAAACCAACATGCGGCACCTATCTCAAAATTTTCACCTGCTGACAAATTCTCAATAGCATTCCTAGAGATGTCTTCAGCAACAAAGGAAGTCGCAACACTAAAGAGAGGAATATTGAACAATTTCGATACCACGTTAAAAATTGATACAGAAACACCCGCAGAAGCCAATGCCACAGAACCTGCCGAAACAACAAAGAAACATCTCGATAAATATAATAAACCATTGATTTCAAAAATTGAAGCCTAAAATTGTGTGCTCAAGAGGAAGATTTTATCAATTTCCAAAATTCCAATTACTTGAAACCACACAAAATCAGCATAAACATACAAATTTATTATTTATTTATTTGGAAATTGGAATGTGGTGGCAAATTTATTTTTTTGAAGAAGCAGTGTGTTGCAATTTGCAACAGATATAAGAGTAATACACCCATGCTTATAGAGAAGCATATCCAAGTTTATTACCAAAGAATAAACATTGTTCGCGTCAAATAACCAAAAGAAGGAAAATATAATTATTTTAGCTATTTAAGAAGTATTGCCAAATGATTTGAAATCCCTGTTCACATTTTGGGATGATCTTGTGCCCAAGTCCAGAATCTGGAAAGTAATACCGGAAGCGATTTTATGGACTGTGTGGAAAGCTAGGAGTAATGTTGTTTTCAAAAATGGCCTCTTTGACAACATTCAACTATCCTTTCTAACCAGGTTCGGAGTTGCATCGTGGTTCTTAGCAAAGAATCCAACTGTGAAGGTGCCGATTGACCTGCTCACGGGGGACCCTCGGTTAGCAGACTCAGTGTCTTTCCCCTGTAAAACAAATCCGAAGTTATCGGCTTGGACCCCTCCGCCTAAGGGCTTTTTTAAGATCAATGTAGACGCAGCAGTTGCAAGTGACTGGAAAAAGGGGGGCATAGGGGGGCTGGTAAGAGATTCAAAAAACAACACCCTATTATTTTTCTCTGATTCTGTAGGAGCAGGTCCCCCAATCCTAGCAGAGTTAAAAGCTATAAAAGAGGGGGTCAAACTTTTCTTCAACTCGACTTGGTGTTCGAGGGGTCGTCTTGTGCTGGAATATGATTGTCAAGTCGCCCTAAATTGGATTAATGACCCATATTCCAGTCCAGCTTGTTATGAGAGCATCGTTAGAGAGATAAACAGAGTGGTGTTAGACAATCAGATTATTTGTCGTCTGATTGCAAGGAGTGCTAATTATGATGCTGATGAGTTAGCTAAAAAAGGGATTGGGTGAGATGAGGATAGATTTAGGGGAGCGTGGGGTCTGTTTTTGCACTGGTTTGTAAGCTAAGGATTGATTGTATCGACGGGTATTTAAGTCCCTTTTAATAAAATTCAAGGCACTCTTTTCCTCCTTCCGCTGATTGTCTTTCCCCCTCATCAGGGGTAGGAATAGACAATTATGAAGGGGGGTTTTAATGAGGCCTCCTTTCTTATCAAAAAAAGAAGAAGAAATGGAACAAAATTAAAATTAAGTTCATACTATATCTTCCAATGTATGCTGTTTCCATCAGTTGTGCAAAGGGATCAATAGCCTGTCCAGCAATCGCAGGCAGAGAAAGCAAAATAAGTTCCTTCTTGACATCCACGGAAGTTTCTGGCACCTCACTGCATATTGAAAATTTAAAGTTCATACTAGCACATAAGAATCAACAAAATGGAGTTTCAGAGCCCAACCATTAAGAACGTGGCAATGAAGGAAGGAGGCAGATACGGAGCACCACAGTACTCAAACTATTCTTGCATTTGATAATGATAGCATGAATGATACATAATTTTACAAAGTTGACTATTTCACTTCCTCTATTCCTTAAAGTTCTATTTTACCATTCTGCTAGAGGGGGAAGAAAACATTATATTCCAGAAATGAATCACTATGATCTTCATAGACATTACACAAACCAAACTACATCAAAACTTTAATAACAACATAACTATGAAATAATGAGACAATGCATCACAAAAATCTTACCGGACATCAACATTTTTAGTTGAAATTGAACTTATCCGGGCAGTATCCTCTTCTTCATTCAATGTTAGTCTCTCCTCGGCATCTTCCACATCAAAATCAGAACCTAACTGACTGTGAAGCGCCGGAGAATGGCGATTCCTATGTGCCAGTAATGGTGACAGCAATGAATCTCTATGCACCGCTGATAGGTGGCAGCTTCGCTGACCATCTTCGTAGCCTAATTCCTTCCTAAATCTACCAATTTCATATTGGTTCGTATACTTATTTATCTTGTACCATTCCTTCTTTCTATGTGTCAATCCACTTGAAATTGTGAAACCTTTAAAACTTGTCTGTGCCATTGCGCAGAATTATCAGTTTTAGAATCAACCAAGCCTGAAAATCACATTGAAAAATCAGCTAAAAACTATGCAATTCTTAATTTCTAAATTTGAGCAAAGCAAGATAAGTGGAAGGAACGAAAAAATAAAAACGAAAATTCATTGAACAACATAAACAAATAAAATAACTAAGAATTAAACAAATAAACATAGCCAAACTAAAAAATAATAATCAGAAATGAAGCGAAACAGAGCAAACCGCGAAAACAACTGAATTCCACAACATATTTTCAACATGCAATTACGAAACTCAATTTTTCTTTACGAAGCCTAGCGAAATCAACCTATAGAAAAAATTTCCGTTCGGTTCTCGAGAAAAACGAGGCGGAGGAACATTCAAATTGCGAAAACGACAAGAAATTACCTGAGAAAAAATTAAAAAATGAAAGAAAATTACCGTTCCAGAGGGAAGTGAATGAGTAGCGCGGGAGAGAGTTGATGTTTATTTAAGAAGGTAAAACCAGAAAAGAATCGTTTAAAGCGGTGTTATGGAATATCGCCATTGATAAACTACGGAGAGGTAGTTTCAAATTTCAACAGCAAAAAAGTAACACTTGGAAACTGGAGAAAGTGAATCCGATAACCCGACTGTGGGCCGGCGTCAATTTCATTTGGGCTTTCTTTTCTTGGCCAACAATATTTTACAGCCGTCCATTTTTAAAACAAAAGGGTTAACTGCACCGGAGGTCCATAAATTATGGTTTAGATTTTTATTAGTCCTAAAACTTTTAAATGTTTTAATTGAGTTCTGAAAGTATAAATATGGTGAGAATATATTTTTTAAACATCTCATACTTAAGCTATTTATGCTCAAGCTAAGGTCATATTTTATATTACTTTCAAAACGCAATGTAGAATAAATTTTTTAGTTGCCCTCTTGTACTTAGGGCCTAAGTCGCACACCTAGTTTTGGTGGGTAAGTTTTCCATAAAAGATTTTCTGTATACATAAGGTCTCAAATTCGATATTTACATAAATGATACTAAAATGCTTACCACTTGGACCAACCTCGTTGCTTACCACATAGGATCCAGTTACACGGTGTAAAATTCTCTAAATTTTACACGTTAGATGGGTAAAACGGATGAATGAGATTAACAATAAAATATGTGAAGATTATCACTTGAGAAAAAAATAAGGACTTAATCTCTGCTATTTATTTCTCTCATCCAACGATCCAAAAAACGTGTAAAAGCCTAAAATTAAATTACTTCACAAGTTAATTATTTCTAAAAATTAATCATGGGAAACGGACTAAGTTTTAGATATTCGTTAGTGTTAGAATTAAATAATAATAATAATAATAATAATAATAATAATAATAATAATAATAATAATAATAATAATAATAAGGTTAAATTGGTCCTCAACGAGTATTAAAAAATTAATTGAACCTTTATAAAAAAAATTCATACAATTTAATCCTTAAAAATCAAATTTCACCTAATTTAGTCTCTTTGTTACGTTGACCGCATTGACCGCCAATTACGGTTGACCATAGTTAACCGAAAATCGATCCGAACCGAAGCGTTTGGACGATTTATGGTTCATAAGTTTGCAAACCGTGGTTAACCGAATTGAACCTAATTTGACATTTTATTTAATTTATAATTATTTTTCTAATGTAAAAATATGTATTTTATACTTAAAATATTATAAATGCATTTTTAATTATTATTATTATTTACTTAAAAAATTAAGTTTTTAATAAATATTTATGAAAAACACTTTAAAACTTTAACTCTTATTGTTTAAAAGTCATCAAATAAAGTTATTTTGTCAAAATAAAATACAAAATTTCAGAAACTAACGTTAATATAGAAAAACCGAAAACCGAGGTTAATCGAATCAAAAACTGATGGTTACTAAAATAGTTTACCAAATTAAATCGAAACCGAACCGTATACACCCCTACCTCCAATACCCTCTAACGGTCAATTATAAAAAGATATGTGGCAGCTCTTGACATGCCACGTCATCAAAATAATTTTTTAATAAAAAAGTCTATAAATTATAAAAAAATCTACAAAATTATAATAAAAATTATAATAAAAATTATAAAAATTCATAAAAAAATAAAAATATTAAATTAATTTATTTTTTTCTTATTTTTCTTTATTTTTCATAAAAAATATAAAATAATATTTTTTTCTTCTAAAAACCTAAAAGTTTCATTTCTTAAAAAAAATCTCATAAATCTCTAAATCAAACATTAGCCCCGATTCAACCACCGGTCACTCCCCGTCGCAAAATATCCCTCTCATCTTCGTCATCTTTGCACCCATTATCATCACCCAACCTGTTCTCCTTCAATATTTCTTCTCACCAACACTGACGTCTCCACAATATCAACAACTTTCATTGTCGATTAAACTGATTGGAGGATTTGGGAATGTAGGGTTATAGATTTGAAAATTTTGGGATTTTATAATTGTAAATATTTTTTAAAAATATATATATAATTTTTAAATATTATTTTATTATAAATATTTATATATTTTTTAACAACTATTTCAATTTTTTATATTTTGATTTTAAGTAAAAAATATAAAAATATTTTTTTACATTATTTTAATTTTTTTAAATTAAATATTTTTTAGATTTTTCTTGAATTTTTTAGATTTTTTTTTAATTTTTAATTTTCTATAATTTTAAATATTTTTTCAGATTTAATATTTTAAAATTTTAAATACTATTTTTGAGTTAACAGTCACCAATAATGGTCAACTTAACGGAAGGGTTAAATTGATCTTAATTTAAATTTTGAGAGCCTGATTGATTCTAATTTAAATTCTGAGAACTCAATTGAGAGAAAATTTTTCATAAGAACTTAATCGATTTTTTAATTTTTCGTTGTGTAACTAGACCTTTAAGCCAAGTAATAATAATTATATCGTTGAGATTATTGTTGTAACATCCAAAACATGAATCCGAGTGCGTTTAAGCACACAACGTAGAAATTTGAATAGTTTAAACGTTATATAAAAATAATAATAATAATAAATAAAGATATAATCATAAAAATAAAAAAAAAACTATTCCAATGTCACATTCTTTAAGCTTACACTAACAATGAAACAATAAAATCTGTAATAACTTTGATTAGTCGTTGGTTTATTTGTGCCATTAAAAAAATTAAACATAAACAAAATAGCCACAACAATTGGAAGGACCAGAGATCAAAAAGTTATCCTTACAAATTCCACATTATGATCATCACTTTTCTTCCAGTCGCCGAAGAACAGATTCAGCAAAGCTTTGTTGTCTGCAAAGTGCAGCAATAACCAATTTAGAATACCATTCGTAGATCGGAAAACGTAAACATAGGCCACCTACTAACCGGTTTAACTATGTTTATGAATTAAGGCTAGACATAAATAAACAATATAGCAATATATTTCAAAAATGTTACTAAAAAACAAAGGCCCTATATTAAGTCGAAGACTAGAAAATCCTGTTACAAGGGTAGGTTACCGGAACAAGGGACCGAGTTGCAAGCATGCGGATGAATTATTTAGACGGTAATTTGTTGATGCAATGACAAATAAACAACCGAGAATGAACTCACGGTTGCAGCTATCATTTAAAGATCTCAAAAGATATATGATGTTATGAAGGCGAGGAAAGAGGGAAAGGAAAAGAGGTTGTCTTACTTTCGCTCTCTATGCTTAGGGCTTGGGCGAGAATACTTCAGATATCCGTCCCATGGAACCTTTCTAAGACCTGCTCGGACAGATATTATGTCTCTGACCCTGTATAGAAGGATATCATCCGAATCAAAGGTATTGCTTCTCTAGGGAAGACTTGAAACGTGTTAATCGGTGACCTCAACCACTCTGATTTCCATTTTCCACTAATAAAGAGTAGAACTAACCTCTCCGCAAACTCGATGGCCGTTTCTCCAGGCCTTAGATTTTGTGGCTCTAGGTACCAAACATCGCAAACCACAGCCCATGATGTCATAAGCTGCAACAAATGCATTGTGAAGGACTGCCTGTGGGAAGTGGAATATTGGTAAGACTTCACAGGTATCACAAACCACAAAATATAAGACATTTTATATGTGTGTAGGGACAGTTGAAGACACAGGGATCGATTCCTTACTTCCGGCTATTCCAAAAGGCATCAACAAAAATTTTATTGTACTTTATTGCAATCGGGCAAACTGTGCAACCAAGTTCAAATGCACCCTAAAACAACATCAGAGAAACCAAGAAGTCAACGGACGCAGGAAGCATGAGAAAGGAACAACTTAAGCCGTTCTCCACCAAATTCGAACAGCTATACCTTCTTGAACATAACGCTGTATTGATTGTTTACACACGTCCCTTCAGGAAATATGAGAAGAGGGTTATTGTCAGCCCCCTGACTATGATCCCTTAACCTGAAATTCAGAAGTTTATACAACCACGAGATCGAAATAATATGATATAAACATCTTCCCTACTAAGATTGTACTTACTTCTTTGCTACAATTTCACGATCTTTGGCCTCTGAACGGTTAAACCAAATGCACCCTACACTCTCTAAAATAGTGCTCTGTAGCAGTCCTACATGTAGAAATAATATCAGTAGGAAATCTTGAAGCAAAAATCAAACAAAACAACAGAAACGGAGAAAATTACGGAACACAAAAGTATATATTTCACGATATGCAGAAAATATAAAAGGAATTCTATAATGTCAATAATCTTAACATGTAAGTTGGAGATTCTAATAGCCCAATAATCAAAACCTTATATACAACCAAATGAAACAAAAACAATTCGAGTATACTCAAAAGAGCATGCAACAAAAGTAATCAGCTAACAAAATTATCCCCTACAATATTAAAATCTATAGGCAACAGAAGAGTAAGCTAATAAATAATCCCATACAACATTCTATACACAACAGAAGTAATCAGCTAACGAATAATCCTCTATAACATTAAAAATCTATATGCTACAGAAGTAATCAACTAGTTAAAAATCCCCTGCAACATTAAAATGTGTATGCATCGTTCTTAAGTACGTATGTTCGCTTCGCACTACTACTTACCAACCCATCCAGGGTGCTTCTGCATAATGACAGCAAATGCAGTCATCTGTTCTAATATGATGAAATCGATCATAGAAGTATGATTGGCCACAAACACCTGTCCAATCCACGGAAGAAAGCTCAGATATATTTTAATTTGCAGGGAGAGGCAGCATCAAAGGAATATTAAAGAACCAGACAGAACCTTGATGAAATTAAATCGATAACCAAAATATTAGTGATATAAAGGGCAGAAAGAAGAGTGAGCTAAACCTGCTTGGGCCGCATGCTAGGCCGTGGTCCATGGTACTTAACCACTCCAGTCCAGGAAGCAACAAAGAAGCTGCAGATTAGCTCCACCAAAACCCTCTGAAAAGCAAAGTTTAAGCATAATCATTTCAATGGAAAATGCACTAGAATGACAAATGTGTAGGAAATCCTCAAAGAGAGAATGACAAAAGTTGCCATTATTGAGCTTTAAACCTTTTCTTTCATCATCACCACACATGTATACACATACATATACACCTAGAGACAAACAGAGAAATAAAAGCAGCACGAACTAGAAATGCATAAAAGTTTACACCTCCAAATTTTTCCGCAACGCATCGTTCCCTTTGAGAAGAAAGTGAACAGGAATGAAGCATGACAGAAATATTATCCATCCTATTGTCAAAACTATAGCCCTGCGGATGAAACAACATAACGGAAACTCAGTTAACACCCCAAGCATTTCAACATCCCATATACAATTAAACCAAGACAAGCAAACTTCATTCAAACAAACACCATCATGCATTAAACAATTCAATGCTACTCTCGATAAGAAGAAAGGCTAACCTCGCAGGGAACAAAATCAAGTACCGAAACACCACACCGGAACACCAGAGAGGAAACAAATACACATTCCAGTTCCACGGTTCCGGAGAATTCGACTTAAAACACCGCGTGAATGAATCCTGCTCGTTGGCAACAAAAAATCCACCATACTTCTCAAGATCAAAACTTTAGGGGGGAAAATCACAAAAACCCATACAAATAAACCCATAAAAGTATTCGAATTTGCTTTCTTTACAGAGAAACATGCAGAGCTGTTACAAGGAATCAGGGAGATAGAGAAAGAGAGAGATAGAGCTTACATCAACAATGGCACCAGCAGCTTCAGTTAAAATGGGAGAAATGTCAAGCAAATCGCTTCTGAAGTCATGTCCAATAAAATCATAACCAATTACTCAATCAATCAAATAATTAACTGATTTTTAAGAGAAAAATGAGGGGAAATGAAAATTACAGGCGAAGCTTGCCGTGGGGTTCTTGAATGGAGGCTCCAGAAGGGAGATAATCTTCGATATTGGGTCGATCCAAGTCCAATTCGGAGCTTGATGGTTTTAGCTTCCCTTGATTGCTGTTCATGCTTCTTCCCCTTTCGTTGCTTTGCTGCCGATGCCGTCTGTGATTTCCTTTGCCTTTTCGATAATTTCAGCTTCCCTTTCGCTGTGCTTTTCTTAACGGGGTAAAGTTCATAAAGGGTCACTAAACTATGCATCAAAGTTCATTTTGGTTACCAAACTTTCAATCATTAAAAACGATCACTAAACTATCGATTTTGTTACAACATGATCATTGAGCTCTAGTTGTAAGTTGAGGGAGGTTACGTGGCAGTTGGATAAAATTGTTCAATAGCACAACTATTTCTTTTATATTTATACATTTGATCATTTTGGTTCTAATTCAAAAAAAAAAAAAAACTAGGCTCATTACATACAAATTCTATCAATTTAATTCTATTTTTATTAGAAATAATTTGATAAATATTTTTCATTCCAACTAGATGATAAAATTAATATTTTAATATTCTTATCATTAGTTTTTAGTCCTAATATTTTTTATTTACAAATTCTATCCATTTAATATGTTTTTACTCTAATAAAAATATTAAATTATTTTTAATAAAAATAAGACTAAATTGATAGAATTTTTAAATAATGAGCTTAAGTTTATTATTTTTTTTCGAATTAGGACCAAATTAATTAAATATATAAATATGAAAGACTAATTGTGTTATCAAACAATATTACCCAAACAACCACCAACTGAATTTAGGGCTTAGCGACAATTTTGTAACTTGATCTATCCGTTCGGCTAGTTCGTCCGTTTGTCCGATCATTTGGTTCGTTCGTCCGTCTACTCTTTTCGCTTGGTTCGTCTGTCAGTCCGTCCATTGGTCTAGTTTATTCGTCTGGTCTATTCATCCGTTTGTTGGGGTTAAGGTTTATGTATAGGGTTTAGGTATAAGGTTTGGGTTTATGGTGTAATGTTTAGGGTCTATGGGTTAGGGTTTAGTGCTTATGGCTTATGGTTTAAGGTTTGGGATTTATTGTTTAGGGTTTATGGTTTAGGGTTTATTGTTTAAAGTTTATGGTTTACTAATTAGGGTTTAGGTTTAGGTTTCATCCGTCCATTCTTCCATCTGTCCAATTCGCTTGTCGATTTTTCCTTCTGTCTATTTGTCATGGTTAGGGTTTAGGTTTAGGGTTTGTCCATCCATTCCTATTTTTGGTCTATTCGTTCGTCGGTTCATCCATCTACATGTTTGTCTATTAGGGTTAGGGTTTAGGTGTAGAGTTTAGTTCATTTGTTTGTTTATAAGGGTTAAGGTTTAGTCTGTCCATTTGATTTTCCATATGTCAGTCTGGTACGTCGGTCCGTCTGATTGTTCGTCCTATCCATGCATCGATCTGTCCATTTGTCTATTCGTCTGATCCGTCGTTTATTCGTTCGTCCATCAATCTATTTGTTTGGGGTTTAGTGTCTATAATTTAGGGTTTAGATTTTGTTGATATGTTCGTCAGTTTGTCCTTCTGAGTGTCGGTCCATCTGTCCATCCGTCGGTCAGTACATCTGTCAATCTGTCGATCTTTTGGTATGTCCATCTGTCCTTCTTTCAGTCTCTTCGTCCTTCCATCTTTTAGTCCATCGATCTGTTCATCCTTTGGTATGTCCGTTCGTCCGTAGGTACATTTGTTTTACTGTCTGTCAATCCATCCATATGTAGGTCCATCCGTCTGTCGAATCTCCCATTCGTAAGTCAGCCCATCGAAACGTCCATTCGTAGGTCAGTCTGTTCGCCCGACACGTCGGTCCGCCCGTCAGTCTATCAATTTGTCTGTCTATCCATCGATAGGTCTGTCCCTCTGTAGGTTCGTCTGTAGGTCCGTCTGTTTATTTGTTTATCTGTCGGTCGGTACATCCGTAAGTCCATCCATGTGTCTATCCGTCCTGTCTGTCTATCTGTTGGTCGATAAGTTCGCCAGTTCGTCGTTCCGTCCATCCATCCAGTTTGTTTGTCCCTCCGTCTATTTAAGGTTTATGATCTATGGTATAATATTTAGGGTTTAAGGTTATTTAGTATTTAGGTTTTAATGGTTTATGGTTTATTGTTTTGGATTTAAAGTTTAGGGTTTAAGGTTTAATTTTATGGTACGTTCGTCCGTATGTCTAGTTCATCCATCCGTTTCATTCGTTCGTCCATCTACGCGGTCCGTCCGTCCAATTGGTCCATCTATATATCTGGCCTTCGATCGATCAGTCGATCCATCCAGTTCGTTTGTCTGTTCGTCTGTTCATCCATCTTGTCTGTTTATCCTATATCTAGTCCGTTCGTCCTTCTATCCGTTTTGTCAGTTTGTCCGTCCTGTCCATCTATTCGTCAATCCAGTAAGTATGTTTATCCGTCCAATCTGTTTCTCCATTCGCTCTGTCTGTCTGGTCCGTATATTTGTCTCATCTGTTTGTCCATCCTTTTGGTCCGTCCGGCCAGTCTGTCGGTCTGTTCGTCAGTTCATCCGGTCTGTAACACCCCAAAATTCGGTCTAGTCAGAATTCAGTTTCGGTGATCAGAAATTTTACATTGATAAAGTCTAAATATTGTATTGACTTTGACCATGTACTTTATTGAAATTGGACTCTAATTGAGTCAATTTATTGAACATGGACTTTATTAAATAATATTGAAATCTATTTAGTGACTAAATTGTGAAAATTAGAAGTTTAGGGAGAAAAATTAAATGTATAGATAGTCGAGGGACTAACCTTGTGATTAGCCCTTCTCCAATTTTGATTTCCACTTAGTAATCTGAATGCTTTCCTTCATATGAAGAAAAGCCATCGGTCATTAAGAAATAAAAGGGGAAAAATGAGCATATTTACCCGATTAAAGAGAAAGCAATCACCTCTCCCCTGTCTTTATCATCTTCCTCTAAGCACACACCTCCATTGGAGGGAAACTTAAGCTTGGTTTTTATTTGATTTATCGATATCGAATCATTTTCATCGATTGGGTAAGCGATAATCTCCAAACAATCATTGGATTCCATGGATATATATATATATATATATATCAATATTAATCATAAGTTAGGGTTTGTTTATCCATGGACATCTTGATAACTAATAGCTATTTTAGGTTTAGATGTTGATTTTGATATTTTTATATTGATTACGATATCAAAGTATTGATTCTAACCCGCTCCTAATTGTTTTTCCTAGCCCAAGAAGTTGATGAGGAGCACCTATCGAATTCACCAAAGGCTAAGAACAAAGGAGTTGACATCCGAGAGTCGTAAACACATCAGATTATTAAGGTGAGTGTAGTTGGAGTCTCAAGAATAGGCGAGGAGCCTTCCCGAATTCATTATTGTCAATTTTAATTTAATCGCTAACATTGCCTTTAAGGGTATTGCTTCGGATTGATAAACATACATATTGGTAAGTTTCGGTAAATTTGGTAAGTACATCAAACATGGGTATTGACTTTCTCATCGTGTATCGAAATTGATTTGGTAATTTCTATCGAACTATGGTAAATAAAACATTGGTTATTGGAATTGTCATTGAGGTCCTAGACATTGATATTAATATATTGCTTATAGATAGAACCATTGAAATATTGATCATTGAATTTATCATTGAAAATTGAATATTGATGTTGACATTGAAACCTTGGATTCGAAAGGACATTGGATACAATTGGCATGTCATAGAATTCATGAGCTCAGTGTACGTGTGGATTACGGTCTATTGATTTGGCGAGGCGGAGAGATGTTATGGTATTGGACATTGTTGAGGCAGAGAGATTAGACCATTCATTGATTTGGCAAGGCGCAGGAATTCACGTATCCATTATCTTGAATCGATCCAAGGCTTAATAAAGAAACAAGGGGAAATTTTTCATCGAACATGATCATTGTATTGCTAGTATAGACTCATTGCATTGAGGATGTTAAATGTTTGGTTGGATTTGTAAACCTTTACTTTAATGTTGCTTAAGACTACCTCACTTAGACTTGCAAGTCTAATGTATTCCATTTCTATGAATTTCAGGGTAAAGAGCTATCATTGTTGAAGATCGGAGGAGTTGAAGTTTGAAAAGTCACTACAAGCTACAAGTAATGTATTTTGTCCTTACGAACTCCTGGGATGGTGGCAATGTTGTTGAACTACTCATTTGAGTCTCTTTTGGTATGTTTGTACTATGCATAGTTTGTAATTTGGCTAAAACATATATATGACCTATGTGTGGTAGTTAAAGGTAACCAAAAATGGCATAATAGACACGAAAAGTTAAAAACCTAGTAAATAGATTCGAATGACCTTAGAATTTTACATAATGGTAGATTATGGTACTGAAATATTTTACGTAAATTTTCGTTGCATTTGAACATTGTTCGATAGTTTAATTCGAATGAAAACCAGTAAAATGCTGCCATTACAGGTCATGCCGTATTAGTATGGGGTGATGGCGTATCGGTACAGTTAGGCATAATTTAACATAAGAAACCAGGCGTATCGATACGACATAGCGTATCGATACTGATTTTGGCTACTGTAGTTTAGTTGTAAAAATGGTATCGACACGAGGCTAAGGTGTATCGATATGAATTCAACGTGGTCAACTAGTATCGGTACAGTCTTAAACCGTATCGATACATGTTTGTTATCTTGTTTTTGGAATTTGAAATCCAGGCATAGCGTGCCGATACATCCCTATAGGTTATCGGTACGGTGTTAGTTAATTCTGTTAATAGACAAAGATTGAAGTTTTACATTGTTTACAAACGGATCACTAAATTTTGGATGACTTAATTGGATGGGTAAATGAACTCCGATTAACTTGAAAATTTACATGGCTGCTATTCTTGAGTCGATTTGCATCGTGACATGATCAATTGTATTAAAGGACCTCTAATTTAATGGAATTACATTTTAGTCCCTAAAGTTTATAAAAGTTAGAATTTGATTCTATTTGAGTAATCGACGTTACAAAACGAATAACTTGGACTAAGACATATATCTGGTAATGTTTAATAAGTATAACATTGATTATGTGTTGTTATTGATTGAAATTTTATCGCACCGATCATCGTATTGTTCACCTATAGCACATTTCGACTCGGTTCTTGATCAGGCCTGGAAGTGGGCGTTACATTTGTGGTATCAGAGCTAGAGTTTAGTCGATTCTAGGACTAAACCGAAGCTTATTGCATTGTTATTGTGTTATTTTGCAACCTAGGAGTTATATATTGTGTATATTGTGACTTGTCGACTAATCTGATCTTTTGTAATATAGATATGTCTGAAAATAATGAAGCACATATTGCCGAGCTTGCCACTAGCTCCTCGACTCATGGCGCGGAGATAAGAGGAGGAAACGCTCCGAATCCTCTGAATCCGCAGGACTCTCCTGTTCAGAATGTTGAGCCTGCAGCACCTACCGCTTAGGCTAAATGTTACAAGAACATGGCTGATATGTTCATGCAGTTTATGACTGCAATGAGGGTTGAGCAAGTTATGCAACCCATCGCTCCTGTTGTTCAACATACTCGAGCTCCTATCGACAAGCTATCTCAGTATCGAGCCTATACTTTTACCGGTCAGGATGATGATAACCTTGAAACTGCCGAGTATTGGTTGGACAACACTCTTCGGATCTTGAACAAGCAGTTGCAGTGCTCAGACGAGCACAAACTCGAGTGTGCCCTTGCGTTGTTGGCTGACGAGGCACTCCAGTGGTGGGAGACTATCTAACTGTCTCCGAGGATGTTGTAACCTGGGAGTTCTTCCTTAAAGAATTTCGTAAGAAGTACATCAGTGAGTTCTATCTCGCTGAAAGGTGAAGTATCTTCCTCCACCTCAAGCAAGGCAGACGACCGATCGAGTAATATATCCATGACTTCTGTAAGTACTGTAGATACGATGCTGAATACATCAAAAAGGAGGAGAAGTGTCGAATTTTCATTGCTGGGCTCAATGATGAATTACGCCCCATGTTCACTAAATTTGAGCATTGTTGATTTCCAAGACTTGGTGAATTGAGTCAAGGCAACTAAAGCTGCACAAAAAGCTCAACGAGCTAGTGGGTATTGAAAATTGGAGAAGAGGTTCAGGGATGATTCCCAACTTTCCAAATGGAATAAGAAAGGAGAATATCAAGGCCCTAAGTAGAATGTTTATCCGCAGCTCTCCCGTTCTGGAAATATTGATAGGCCTCAATCTGTGACTCAATCCTTTGCTAAGGTAGCATCTATTGATAGTACCAGAGGTTCGAATCGAAGTACCCAACATCCAGTTTGCAACTACTGCCAGAATAAACATCTAGCGGGTTAATGTCATAAGCAGACTAGAGCTTGTTATTACTGTGGTGAACAAGGTCACTTCATTTGTGACTGTCCACTGAATGCAACCAAGTCTACAATTACTCCGACTACTGCTGCCTCTTCTGCTCAACCTTTCTGAGGTAAGGGATCAAAGCAAGGATCATCGAGAGCCTTTGGGAGATCTAGTGGTTCGGGGAAACCATTCAATAAGCAAGACACTAAAGCCCCCGCCCAGATGTATCATGTGAGGAGCATGGAAGACGGGGATGAGCCTAATGTCATTGCAGGTACCATTGAGTTATATTCGTGCTCTTTATATGCATTGATTGATCCTGGTTCTACTCACTCTTTTATAAGCACCATAATATCAAAAAGTATAACATGTCTTCTGAGCCAATAACATCGAGAATCTATGTAACCAATCCTTTAGGAGATTGTGTCACCGTGAGGGTAGTATGCAAGAACTACCTCTTAATGATTCAACGGATTCCTTTCCCGGCCAATTTGCGGGCCTTACCGGTCCATGAGTTTGATGTCATCCTAGGCTTAGATTGGATTAGTGAGCATCAAACCTGGGTAGATTGTTGTAAAAGGAAGTTGTATCTTAGGGGTCTTGGCAAGGAAAGCGTTGTTTTGATGAATGTGAGGAATCCTTCATTGTGTTCTTTGATGTTAGAAGCCAAAAGATGAATCTCAGTTACAGGATATTGACATTGTATGTGAATTTCCCGATGTCTTTCCTGAGGAACTTCTGGGATTACCCCCAACCCGTGAAGTGGAGTTTGGCATTGAAATGCAACCTGGGACCGCTCTAGTTTCCATTGCGCCATATCGAATAACAACCATTGAATTGAAAGCTCAAATTCAAGAATTGTTAAATAAATGTTTCATTCAATCGAGCTCTTCGCCTTGGGGAACACCAGTTCTCTTTGTAAAGAAGAAAGATGGTTCTATGCGGTTGTGCATTAATTACCGACAATTGAACAAGATAACCATCAAGAACAACTATCCATTGCCTAGAATAGATGACTTGTTTGATCAATTAAAGGACACCTCTATGTTTTCTAAGATCGATTTAAGGTTGGGCTATTATCAAATGAGAGTGAAAGAATGTGATGTACCTAAAAATGCCTTCTGCACGAGATATGGACACTATGAATTCTTGGTGATGCCCTTTGAGTTAACCAATGCACTGGTAGCTTTTATGGATTTGATGAATCGAGTCTTTAGACCCTATCTTGATAAATTCTTAGTGGTGTTTATAGATGATATATTAATCTATTTCCAAGAATGTTGCGAAACACCGAGATCATCTTCACATCGTGCTTCAAACCTTACGAGAGAAGCAGTTGTATACAAAATTCTTTAAGTGTGATTTGGCTCACCGAAGTTGCATTTCTTGGACATATTGTGTCGACTTCAGGTATCTAGGTGGATCCAAAGAAAATTCAATCTATTGTAGATTGTCATCCACCGAAGAATGTTGGAGAAGTCAGAAGCTTTCTTGGGCTTGTTGGCTATTATAGAAGATTCGTAAAAGGGTTCTCTATAATAGAAGCTCTATTGGCTAAACTATTGAAGAAAGAAGCTTCTTTTGTTTAAACCGAGGATCAACAACGAAGTTTCGATCAATTGAAACAAGTCTTGACTCACGCACCAATCCTGACCCAACCCGAGTTTGGAAAAGACTACACAGTTTACAGTGATGCATCACATCTCGGGTTAGGATGTGTATTGATGCAAGAAGGCAAAGTCATCACTTATTATTCGAGACAAATTAAACCGTACGAGATGAATTACCCTAATCATGACCTTGAGTTGGCTGCATTTGTCTTTGCATTGAAAATCTGGAGACATTATCTCTAGGGAGAAAAATGTTATCTCTTTACCGATCATAAAAGCCTTAAGTACCTCTTGGCTCACAAATAGTTAAATCTTTGGCAAAAAAGATGGATGGAACTCCTTAAAGATTACAATCTTGTTATCGATTATCATCCGAGCAAGGCTAATGTAGTAACTAATGCACTCAGCCGCAAACCTTTGCCTGGTAAGTATTGTTAATGAAACTTAGTTATATATATTGTGTGGTACATTGACTCATTGTAGTGTCACTGTATTGTAACCCCTCGAGCAATTTATACTCACTTCCGAATTTGGAAGCATCGTTGCCTCGTAGCTGAACTTTAAGTTCAGTCTACCATCATCCTAAGAATCAAGGCTTTACAAGAGCAAGATCCTGAACTTCAATCTATTGTTTCTAAGCTATCGGATAATCCCAACTTTGGAATTAATTCTGAAGGGATCTTGTGTTTTCGTGACCGGATCTGTGTACCTAATGATGAACCTCTTCGCACTGACATCCTTACTGAAGCTCATTAGAGATCTTTCTCCGTTCACCCCGGGTCCGTGGAGATGTATAAGGACCTTTGTGAACTATATTGGTAGCCAGGCATGAAGCAGGCCATAGTCGATTTCATATCTAAGTGTCTCACGTGCCAACGTGTTAAAGCAGAACATCGTGCTCCTACCGGATTGTTGCAACCTATTGACCCACCGCAATGGAAGTAGAAGAAGATCACTATGGATTTTGTTAGTGGTCTACCTTTAACTCCCGTAAAACATGATGACATATGAGTCATTGTAGATCGTTTCACCAAGTAAGCTCATTTCATACCGGTTAGAATAGACTACGGTCTTCCTAAATTAGTTGACTTGTACATCAAGGAAATGATCCGACTCCATGGAGTACCCAAGTCTATTATCTCTAATCGAGATCCTCGTTTTGCATCTCGGTTCTGGAGAACCTTACAAGGAGCTCTGGGTACCATGGTTAATCTTAGTACTACCTTTCACCCTTAGTCTGACGACCAGTCAGAAAGGGTAATTCAGGTATTTATTGAAAGACTTTTCTATTAAATCCTTGAAAATCTATGTTGTTGTTAAACTCTCCTATACAAATCTTAGAAGATATGCTTCGAGCATGCATCATCGACTTTGGTGGATCTTGGGAGAAATCCCTACTCCTTGTTGAGTTTGCCTACAATAATAGCTACCAGGCTTCAATCCAGATGGCTCCGTTGAGGTATTGTATGGCAGACGATACCGAACTCCATTGTGTTGGTCTAAACTCGGTGAAGGCAAAATGTTGGGCCCTGACTTACTTTGGGAAATTGAAGAACAAGTTACCATCGTTCATGATCGCTTGAAAGTTGCCTTTGACTGGAAAAAGGCCTATGCTGATCCCAAGAGAAGAGACATTGAGTATGAAGTTAGTGAAAAAGTCTTTCTTAAAGTTTCACCGTGGAAGAAAGTTTTGAGGTTTGGCAAGAAGGGAAAATTGAGTCCCCGGTTCATTGGACCCTTTGAAGTCATTGAAAGAGTTGGCCCCATGGCATATTGATTACAGTTGCCCTCAGAACTGAGTAAAATCCATGACGTCTTCCATGTATCGATGCTTCAGAAGTACCGTTTTGATCCCTCACACATTATTGAACCTGAGTCTATAGAAATTCAACCATTTTTTTCCTACAAGGAAACCCCGATTCAAATTCTTACAAGAGAAGTAAAAGGACTTCATAATAAACTTGTACTATTAGTTAAAGTGCTATGGAGAAGCCATACCATTGAAGAAGCTACGTGGGAACCTGAAGAGGCTATGAACAACAATACCCTCATCTCTTCGGTTCAGGTAAAATTCGAGGATGATTTTTTCTTAAGGGGGGAGAGTTGTAACACCAAAAAATATGGTCTAGTCGGAATTAGGTTCCGGTGATCAGAAATTTTACATCGATAAAGTCTAAATATTGTATTGACTCTGACCATGTACTTTATTGACATTGGACTCTAATTGAGTCAATTTATTGAACATGGACTTTATTAAATAATATCGAAACCTGTTTAGTGGCTAAATTGTAAAAAATGGAAGTTTGGGGATAAAAATTAAATGTATAGAGAGTCGAGGGATTAACCTTGTGATTATCCCCTCTCCAATTTTGATTTCTACTTACATGGTGTAATCTGAATGATTTCCTTCATATGAAGGAAAACCATCGGTTATCAAGAAATAAAAAGGGGGAAAGTGAGCCAATTTACCTGATTAAAGAGAAAGCAATCACCTCTCCCTTGTCTTCATCATCTTCCTCTAAGCACACACCTCTATTGGAGGGAAATTTAAGCTTGGTTTTTCTTTGATTTATCGATATTGAATCATTGCCATCGATCGAGCAAGCGATAATCCCCAAACAATCATTGGATTCCATGGATATATATATATATATATATATATATATATATATATATATATATATATATCAAGATTAATCGTAAGTCATATTTGTTTATCCATGAACATCTTAATAGATAATAGCTATTTTAGGTTTAGATGTTGATTTCGATATTGTTATATTGATTACGATATCGAACTATTGATTCTAACACACTCCTAATTATTTTTCCTAGACCAAGAAGTTGATAAGGGGCATCCATCGAATTCACCAAAGGCTAGGAACAAAGGAGTTGTCATTTGAGAGCCGTAAAAGCATCAGATTATTAAGGTAAGTGTAGTTGGAGTCTCGAGAATAGGCAAGGAGCCTTCTCGAATTCATTGTTGTCAAATTTTATTTAATCGCTAACATAGGCGAGGAGCTGTAAAAGAATCAGATTATTAAGCTTTGGATTGATAAACTGACATATTGGTAAGTTTCGGTAAATTTGGTAAGTACATCAAACATGGGTATTGACTTTCTCATCGTGTATCGAAATTGATTTAGTAATTGCTAACGAACTATGGTAAATAAAACATTGGTTATTGAAATTGTCATTGAGGTCCTAGACATTGATATTAATATATTGCTTATAGATGGAACCATTGAAATATTGATCATTGAAATTATCATTGAAAATTGAATATTGATGTTGACATTGAAACCTTGGATTCGAAAGGACATTGGATACAATTGGCATGCCATAGAATTCATGAGCTCAGTGTATGGGTGGACTATGGTCCTAAGGTTACAACCTATATTGATTTGGCAAGACAGAAGGATGTTATGGTATTGTTCATTGGCGAGGCGGTGGGATTAGACCATTCATTGATTTGGAGAGGCGTAGGAATTCAGGTATCCATTATCTTTAGTCGATCCAAGGCTTAATAAAGAAACAAGGGGAAATTTGTCATTGAATTTGATCATTGCATTGCTAGTTTAGACTCATTGCATTGAGGATGTTAAATGTTTGGTTGGATTTGTAAACCTTTACTTTAATGTTGCTTAAGACTACCTCACTTAGACTTGCAAGTCTAATGTATTCCATTTTTATGAATTTCAGGGTAAAGAGTTATCGTTGTTGAAGATCGGAGGAGTTGAAGTTAGACAAGTCACTACAAGCTACAAGTAATGTATTTTTCCTTACGAACTCCTAGGATGGTGGCAATGTTGTTGAACTAGTCGTTTGATTCCCTTTTGGCATGTTTGTACTATGCATAGTTTGTAATTTGGCTATAACTTATATATGACCTATGTGTGGTAGTTAAAGGTAACCAAAAATGGCATAATTGACACGAAAAGGTGAGAACCTAGTAAACGGATTCGAATGACCCTAGAATTTGACATACTGATAGATTATAGTACTGAAATGTTGTACATAAATTTCCGTTGCATTTGAACATCGTCCGATAGTCCAATTCAAATAAAAATCAGCAAAATTCTGTTATTACAGGTCAGGCCGTATCAGTATGGGATGATGGCGTATCGGTACGGTTAGGCATAATTTGACATAAGAAACATGGCGTATCGATACGACATAGCATATTGATACAGATTTTGGCTATAGGAATTTTGTTTTAAAAGTGGTATCGATACGGGGCTAAGGCGTATCGATACGAAGTCAACGTGGTCAACTAGTATTGGTACAGTCTTAAACTATGTCGATACGGGTTTGTTATCTTGTTTCTAGAATTTGAAATTCAGGAATAGCGTACCGATACAACACTATAGGGTATCAGTACAGTGTTAGTTAGTTCTGTTAATAGACAAAGATTGAAGTTTTACATTGTTTACAGACTTAATTGGATAGGTAAATGAACTCCGATTAAATTGAAAATTTACAGGCCTGCTATTATTGAGTCGCTTTTCATTGTGAGATGATCAATTGTATTAGAGGACCTCTAATTTACTGGAATTACGTTTTAGTCTCTAAAGTTTATAAATGTTAGAATTTGATCCTATTTGAGTAATCGACGTTACAAAACGAATAACTTGGACTAAGACATATGTTTGGTAATGTTAAATAAGTATAACATTGATTATGTATTGTTTTTGTTAGAAATTTTATCGCACCGATCATCGTATTGTTCACTAGTAGCACATTTCGACTCGGTTCTTGATTAGGCCGGGAAAGAGGTGTTACACAGTCTGTCCGTTCGGTCTGTCATTTGTTTTTTTTGTCCGTCCATTCGATACATAATCTGTCTGATCCGTTCGTCTTTATACCCGTCAAGTCGGTCCATTTGTTTGTTTTTCCTCCCGTTCGATCATTTGGTCCATCTGTTCTTCTGTCCGTTAGGTCAGTCCATTCTCTTGTTTGCCACTCGTCTGATCGTTTGGTCTATCCGTCCGATCGTCTGGTTCGTTCATTGGTTTATCCGTCTAGTCCATCTGTCAGTCCAGTCCATCCGTCCGTCCGTTTGTCCGTCCATCCATCTGATCGTCTATTCATCTGTACGGTCCGTCGACTCGATTGTCTGTCTGTCCGTTCATTCGTTCGTCTGATCATCCATTTATCTGTCCATCAGGTCGGCCCGTCTATTTGTTCGTCTGATTCGTTTATCCATCAGATCGGTTCGTCCAGTCCGTCTGTTGGTTCGTCTTTCTGTATGGTCTATCAGGTTCGTCCGTCAGTCTGTCGGTCCGTTTGTCTGTTTGTCCGTCGTTCTTTTCGTCCTTTCATCATTTAGTCTATCCATCTGTTCGTCATTCGGTCTCTTATTCCTTTTGTCCTTTGGTATGTTCATTTGTCTGTAGGTCCATTTGTATTTATGGTTGTAACACCCCAAATCTAGATATCACATTTGGGCCTCAATCCCAACCCAAAACCATAAAATTTTGACCTAGTTTAGCCCAATCCACAATCAATTTCCATATCCATTATATTTTCAATCATTCAAAACATAGATAAATATTTGAAAGCATTTATAAGAGAGCTCCTTTTAAATTACATTGTTAAAATGTTCGACTCAATCATTTTAAATCCAAATACGAGTTACAAAACACACGATAGGGTCCTACAAATACACAACCCAAAGACCTAAGTATTGTACTCTGGTGAGACGAGGCACTGGAATCCTTCACTGATGGTGCTCCTCCAAGCAGCGTGCCAAACCTACAAATTAACCTGCGAATGGAAACAACAATTTTGGTTTTGATATAACAATTTACCTTAAGGACTAAATTGCAAAACAATAAACTTTTAAGTATTTTCAAAGACTCACAATTTGACAAGACTTTTTGAACCAAATACTATTTTAAGTAAAAAACAATAAAAATGTTCAAATTTTCTAAGTGTTTTCAAGCCAAAAAGCAAAAAAATGCCCAGGCGTATTGATACGGTTTTTCAACATTGAAATTTTAATTGTTCATAGCGTACCGATACGATTTAACCCTGTATCGATACAATATTCATCTGGGCAAGACTTTAAATTATAGCGTATCGATACGCATCGGGACCGTATCGATACAGTTTTCATATAAAAATACTCTTTGCTATAGCGTACCGATACAATATGTCACTGTATCGATACGATATGCTGAACTTTGCAAAAATCTTTGCATTTAATATTCGAACGCTGGCTTATCAGTTATTGGAATCCAAAATTTCAAATGACTGTTGAACGGTATCGGTATGCTAAGGTAGCGTACCGATACATTTTTTAGCAAAACTTAATTCAAGATTCCAGTAAGCAAAATCCGTATCGATACGACATTTCATATCGATACGCCCCTTGATACCGTACCGATACGCCCTTCAAGCATATCGATACGCCCTGTTTTTCAGTCACAACGGCTCTTTCTTCTTTGAGACAGGTACCGATACACCCACGAACCGTATCGATATGGTAGGTTGTTGAGGAGAATTCATTGCGGGAAATTGCAGCCCAACGGCTAGATTAATGACCCCAACCACCCAAACGGCTAGAAATCAATGCAAGGGTATAAAAACAAGTCTCAAATTCTACAACAACAACTATTGAGCCTTCAAGCAACATCAAAGCATTCAAATCCAAACCTTGAGCCTTTTATAGTCATATCTTTGTACCCAACTCAATTGAGTCTTTTATTGTAATTTTTAGTGAGAGTTTGGGGTGTGATTAATTGTATTTGGGTAAACATCAACCTTTGAGAGGTAATTGTAAGGTTTACCAAATTCCTTCTTTGTAAAGAGTGAGTTGGATTAAGCTTTAGGTAGAAAGCTTAATCAGTCTTGTAAGGTTTCCTCCTCATCCAAGAAAAGGGGAAGAACCAATTAGTTGATTGGTTGAAAATCCTTAGTGGGAGCTAATGTAGTGGAGGTAGAGTTCATTTAGGAACTTGAACCACTATAAATTGCCTTGTGTCAAAATTTTCATTCATCTAATTTCTCCCTTCAAATTTTAATCGCCAATTCACCCCCTCTTGGCTATTTGCAATCGATTGATCAACTCAACAATTAGTATCAAAGTCACACTCATTGGAAGGATTACAACCGTCTTAAGTCGATTCTAGGAGAGTTTGATCAACAAAAAATTGAAGCAATGACATTCACCTCTGCCCCAACCTCTATGAGTCTCAATCCACCACCAAACCACCATTCTTCAATGGGGATAACTACCCATATTGGAAGAATCAGATGCGTCTCTTCATCTAATCCAACGACTACATGGTATGGGACATGGTAGAAGACGAACCAAGCATTCCTATGAATAGAGATGGTGAAGGAAGATTAGTCCCAAAGTTAAAGCAGAGATGACCGACGAAGATAGAAGATGGTTGCAAGTCAATGATAAAGCCTTGCATATGATCTTTTGTGCTCTCGGTCACAATATCTATTCAAAGGCGTCTTCAATTGAAAGCACCAAGGAAGTTTGGGATACCCTCGAGACCACATATGAGGGAACTAGCGATGTTAAAGAGAAAAGATCGGGCTGCTCAATTTAAGTTATGAAAATTTCAAAATGGATCCTGATGAATGCGTCTCCAAGATATTTGATCGGTTCTCAGTCATCGTCAACGGACTAAAGGGCTTCGGTGAGGTCATTACCGAAGACAAGCTAATTTAAAAACTACTATATTCTCTTCCGGAATCTTGGGATGGAAAAAGAATGACCATCATCGAAGCTAGAGATTTGAAGACTCTCAAGCTTGATGCCCTTGTTGGATCTCTACTCACTCATGAGATCATGAAACAAGGGAGGGAAGAAGACAATAAGAAATAAGAGAAGCAAGTTGAGAAGAAGGAGGTTGAAAAGAAGAAGATTGGAATCGCACTTAAAGCTTCATACAACGATAGAGATTCTAGTGAAGAGGAAGAGGAGGAGATGGTCATGTTGGCCAAAAGATTCACACGATTCATGAAGTCCAATCAAGGAAGAAAATTCAATAGAAAATGGGACTTCAAGAATATGAGTAAAGAAGAAGAGAAAGACCAAATCATTCGTTATGAGTGCAAGAAGACCGACCATATCCGATCCGAGTGCCCTCAATTGAGAAATAAAAGCTTTGGGAAGAAGAACAAACTCAAAGCTCAAGTGGCAACTTGGAGTGACGAGGAGTCATCCGAAGAGGAGGAGGAAGTGTCCAACCTTTGTCTCATAGGATTTGAGGAAGAACTAATGGTAAACCCTAACTCATCATCTCTTACTTGCTATGAATTATATGATGCCTATGATGAGTTACAAGATGTTTATGACGAGTTGGTTGAAAAATACAAAGAGTCTATTTTGAAAAATAAGAAAAAACACTTCCGATTTGAAAAATCAAAATGAGCCTCTTTCAAAAACCAATTCTAAATTGGAAAAGAAGGTTTTGTATTTGATTAATCTTTCAAATGATCTCAAAAAGAAAAACATTGATTTAGAAAAACTTTTTTCCAATTTTCAAGATTATCACACCAAGGAGGTGGATAATCTTAAAACTTCTCTTACTATTGGGAAAAATGATTTTAAAAAGGGGAATTCTTCTAAAACCCAATATGTAAAGAGAAAACCTTTTTACCCCAAACAAAGAAGCTTTCAAAAGCAATCTAAAGTAAAAAGAATTAAAAGTGTATGGGTTCCCAAGGAACTCATTGTTTCTAATAATGTAAATGATATTGCTTCTTGGATTCCTAAGGGAACCAAGCTTTTGGGAGCTAACACTTATGGACCCAAAATGATTTGGGTACCAAAATCAAAGAAATAATCTTTGTTTGTAGGGGGAGCATTGCTACAAGGCCAAAACTTCAAGTCAAAACACATGGTACCTTGATAGTGGATGCTCAAGACACATGACCAGAGACAAGAGTAAGTTCAATGAGCTCAAGCCAAAGCATGGTGGAGTAGTGACATTTGGTGACAACTCCAAAGGCCGTATTGAGGGTATCGGCTCCATTGGTAATCTCTCAAGTGTACTCATTGAAGATGTATTTCTTGTCAATGGTCTAAAACACAACTTTTTTAGCATTAGTCAATTATGTGATAAAGGTTTTAATGTCCTATTTGATAAAAGTGGTTGTAAAATAATGAACATTAAAACAAATCAATTGATGCTCATAGGGCATAGGATAAGAAATATCTATATGGTGCACTTAGATGAAATAAAAACATCCAATGCATGCTTAGTTCATACGATGAACATGATTCATGGCTTTGACATAGAAAATTAGGACATGCTAGCATGAGTGTTTTAGAGAAATTAGTTTCCCTTAATCTAGTTAGAGGATTAGCCAAACTTAAGTTCTCCAATGATAAAATATGTGATGCATGCTCTAAGGGTAAACAACATAGAACTTCATTTAAATCTATTAATGATGTTTCTACTAGTAGATGCTTACAATTGATTCATTTGGATCTTTTTGGGCCAATTAGAACTATAAGCTTGGGTGATAAATCATATGCTTTTGTGCTTGTAGATGACTATTTTAGGTTTACTTGGGTTCTATTCTTAAGTACATAAGATGAGGCTTTAAAAAAATTCATCACATTTTCTAAAATAACCCAAAATGATATTGAGCTTAAAATTACTCACATTAGAAGTGATCATGGAGCCGAGTTTCAAAACTTGGGTTTTGAAGAATTCTTAAATGAAAATGGGATTAGCCATAATTTTTCCGCACCTCGTACTCCTCAACAAATTGGGGTAGTTGAGAGGAAAAATTGAACTTTAGAAGAAATGGCTAGAACCAATGCTTTGCGAAAACAATTTACCTAAATATTTTTGGGCGGAAGCCACAAATATCGCTTGCTACATTATAAATCGAGTAATGATTATGCCTATTTTAAAGAAACACCATATGAGATTTTAAAATCTAAGAAGCCTAACATTATTTATTTTCATCCATTTGGTTGAAAGTGTTTTGTTTTAAACAATGTTAAAGACAACTTAGGTAAATTTGATGCTAAAAGTATTGAAGCTATTTTCTTAGGATATTCTTTAAACTCTAAAGCCTATCATGTATTTAATAAGAGAACTTTAGTAGTAGAAGAGTCTATGCATGTTGTTTTCGATGATAACCTCTTTCCGAGGAAGGATTCTTATGATGATGATGATGTAGAAATCATTGAAGGACAAACATCAAAGGTGGATGAGATTCAAACCAAAGAATAGGAACCACAAGATCCAACTCTTGAAGCCTTAAAGGATTTGGCTCTTGAGGAAAAGGATGTCACCTACCCAAGGGAGTTCAACTATGTCAAGAGTGGTGAAATCTCGGGTGATCCATCCAAGGGGGTAATCACTCGCTCTTCTCTTAAATTAATGAACCATGTTACATTTATTTCATCAAGAGAGCCTAAAAATATAAAAGAATCATTAAAAGATGATTCTTGGATCTTAACTAGGGGTGGGCAAGACCGGGTACCCGACCAATTTGTCTAGAATTGGTCCGGGTCCCGATAACCACCAGTTCCTGAAAATAGGAACCAGACCGGGTCTCAAATTATAGGAATTGGTCCCGGTACCAGTGGGAACCGGTACCAATACCGGGTACCCAATCAATTGGTCTACTATTAAAAAAAATTGAGCGAAAAGTTTTTAACCACCAATAATAATATTAAATAACAAAATCTTATAACGAGTCATCCTCATAGTATTTATACATAAAGAGAAAGTTTGATAAAAAGAAATAAACAAAAGAACATTATCTATTACAAGCAAGGTCACAAAAAAGTTTGATAAAAAAAGAGCGTCTTCAATTTTTTCCAACCTCTTCGACACTACTCGATCCATTGTCTTCATATTCTGAAATGAAAAAAAAACATTATAACAAGTCATAAAAAAGATGACATATAAAAGATTAAAAATAATATAATGTAATGTATTACCTTCTTCATATCTCTAAACATCTTCAAGAAATTGTTCCATGTAAACACTTATATTTGATGCCCTTAACCAATCTTGAGCACAAACCAAAGCTTCCACTGTTTTGGCCCCAAACTACTACAAAATTGATCAAGTACACGCCCTGATGTACTAAATGCAGATTCACTAGAAACTGTTGAAACTGGTATGGCTAAAATGTCCTTAGCCATTTCTGCCAAGATCTTGTATTTCTCACTTTTTATCTTCCACCAATGTAAAATCTGAAAACCATTAGCTTCTCTTTTTTCCCTCGCTTCCTCGAGATAAGTGTCTAATTCACATTTGACCACAACACCTTCAACATCTTCCTCGTCAAATTCATTATAAAGATTGTTCAAGTTATTATTTTGTGAGGGCATTGCATTCTCACTGAAATCAGCATCCATCCAATCTAATTTAGAATCATGGGCAGACTTTTTTGAAAAGGAAGAAACTCTCGCACCATAAAAATCATATAATTTTTGAAGCACATCATATAAATGATCACACATGGCATCCACCTTAGTAAACTCAAGTGGGAAAAGCTTTCTAAGAGAAAATCTCACAAACCTCAACTTATATCGAGGATCAAGAACCACTGCAACTAACATCATGATATTTGTCTTACTAAAATCTCCATAATACTTATCAAATTTTTCTCTCATTTGGCTACCCATATTTTTAAGATCCGGATCACTAGAACTTTTCCACTCCAAAAAGAGAAGTAAGCACACCCAATATCTCATGAAAATGTATGTTGGCAGTGACATACAAACTACCAGACAACCTCTTAGTAGCCTCATAAAACTGTTTCAAACACACAGCCAATACTTTAGCATTTGCCCAATCTATTCTTGTAGGAACTCCATCTTTAAGCTCCTTACTAAAATTAGGGTCATCTTCCTTAGACCTATTAAAAGCTTTTTCAAATTTTAATGCAGTTTCAAGCATAAGATATATAAGAATGCCACCTTGTAGACACATCAAGACATACAGAACCTTTACAAGATACTTTCACAAGCATAGAAGAGCGAGCAAACACTTTAGCTCTAGAAGGAGAACTTCTCACATATCTAACGGCACTACGAATTCTAGTTATTGCATCCTTCACTATATGTAAACCATCTTTCACAATCAAATTTAGCACATGGCAAGCACAACTCATATGAAAATAGCTACCATCTAGAATAAATTTATCATGAAAGTTTGCTTTTAAATACCCCACAACCACATCATTCGAGCTTGCATTATCAACAGTTAAGCATGATATTTTATCTTCAATTTCCCATTGAAGAATGCAAGCTTCAACAACTTTTCCAATATCTTTACCTTTATGATTATCCATCAACTGAAAATTTAGAATTCGCTTGTGCAACTTCCAATTATCATCAATAAAATGAGCAGTCAAGCACAATTAATTAAAATTTTGAATTGAAGACCAACAATCAGTTGTTAAAGCAACTCTTGATTTCACACCTTTCAATTTTTCCCTCTCACATGTGAACAAGTTCTTTGCATCTCTCGCTACTGTGTAACGGGAAGGAATGTGAAATTGAGGGACAACCATATTACAAAAATATCTAAATCCTTCACGCTCTACTATAGAAAAAGATTGTTCATCAACAATTACCATTTTCGCAAGAGCAAGTCTACATACATTCTGATCAAATTCCCAATTACTAACAGTAAGAGTATCAGTTAGAGTCGCCTTAAAAACAGAAATCAATTTTTGCTTTTTATCTATGTTTAGAGGGTACTTAGGACATGAGCCAAGATGCTTCTTTAAATTTGAAGTACCATTATCAGTATTAGCAATCAAAAACTTACTGCAATATTTACATTTGGCTTTCACAACTTTATCAGTTATTGGATCTTTGACGTCCCATTAATGACTCCAATACTCTGACTTTCTCTTATCTCCAACCTTTTGTAGTTGCGCTTTTTCTTGTGGTTTCGGTTCTGGTTGTTCCTTATTTGCATTACTCTGACCACCATCTAAAATAACTTGATTTAAGTTTAAATCTTTCATCACTGTCAAAAAGAAAAACAAAATTAGCATAAAAATAATAAAGAAAAAAAATCAAAACATGCATGTGAAAAAGAGAGACTTACCTTTGAATCAAATTTGAGATGATGATATACCAAGCGTCAGTATCCTCTGTGAGAGCAAATAGCATTCAAGAAAAAAATAGAATAGAAAGAAATGAAACGGTGGGAATATTGGACAGATGTGAAATAGAGAATTAATAAAAAGGTTTGGGGCTTTAATTTTGGGCTAAAGTGATCTTAATAGACCAGTACCGGGTACCCACCGGGTACCGGGTCTAAAAAATTAGGATCCAGTCCCAGTCTCGGTCGTAACCGGGACCTAAATTTTGGATCCAGTCTCGGTCCCGCCGGAACCAATTCTGGGTAAAAATCCACCGGGTTTGACCGGGTCTGGGATCGGGACCGGATAACCGGGTTTTTTGCCCACCCCTAATCTTGACCATGCAAGAAGAACTTAATCAATTTGAGAGAAGTAAAGTATGGACATTAGTTGATAGGCCTAGTAACCAATCTACTATAGGAATCAAATGGGTCTTTAATAATAAACTATATGAGAGTTGTAACATAGTGAGAAACAAGGCTAGGCTTGTTGCTCAAGGTTACACTCAAGAAGAGGGAATTGATTTTGATGAAACCTATGCACCCGTAGCTAGAATGGAAGCTATTAGGATACTTCTAGCATTTTTATGTTACCATGATTTCAAGCTTTTTCAAATGGATGTAAAAAGTGTTTTTCTAAATGGTTTTATAAATGAAGACGTGTATGTTGAACAACCACCGGATTTTGAGGATCTTAAATTTCCAAATCATGTTTTTAAATTAACCAAAGATGTTTATGGTTTAAAACAAGCTTCTAGAGCTTGATACGAAAGACTTTCAAACTTTTTGATTGAAAAAGGTTTTGAAAAAGGCAAGGTGGACACTACACTTTTCATAAAAATATATTGTAATGACATCTTAGTTGTACAAATTTATGTTGATGATATCATTTTTTGTTTTACTAATGAATGTTATTGCAAAGAATTTTCTAAGCTAATGCAAGATGAGTTCGAGATGAGCATGATGGGGGAGCTCTTATTCTTTTTAGGGCTCCAAATCTAACAAAGGAAGGATGAACATGATGGGGGAACTCTCATTCTTTTTGGGGCTCCAAATCAAACAAAGGAAGGATGACACATTCATCAACCAAGAAAAGTACATGAATGAAATGCTTAAGAAGTTCGGCTTGGAGAACGTAAAGCCTCAAGCCACTCCTATGAGCTATTCTATAAAGCTCGACAAAGATGAAGGAGGTAAGCGTGTCGATTCTAATCTTTATAGATCTATGATAGGTTTTTTTGCTTTACCTTACCGCAAGTAGACTGAATATTATGTTTAGTGTTTGCTTGTGTGCTAGGTTCCAAGCTAGTCCTAGAGAATCACACTTAGTGGCCATTAAGAGAATTTTTAGATATCTTAGAGACACACCTAACTTAGGTCTTTGGTATCATAAGGATTCTCCCTTTAGCCTCCATGATTATTCGAATGCGAATTATGAGGAATGCAAGATAGATAGGAAAAGTACCTCCAAAACATGTCAATTCTTAGGTAGTATGCTCGTATCTTAGTTCTCTAAGAAACAAAATAGCATAGTCTTATCTACCACCGAAACAGAGTACATATCCTTAGGGAGTTGTTGTGCTCAAGTCATTTGGATGAAGCAACAACTCTTAAATTATGGTGTTCTAGTAGATGCAATACCCCTTAGATGTGACAACACTAGTGCCATTTGTCTCACTAAGAATCCCATCCAACACTCTAGAACCAACATATAGAAATTAGACATCATTTAATTAGAGACCATGTTTTGAAAAATGATGTTGTTCTAGAATATGTTGATACCTTGAACCAATTAGCGAATATATTTACCAAACCTTTAGATAAAGAGCGTTTTTGGACCCTTAGGAGAGAGTTAGGTTTAACTGTCTATCTTGACCCTTTTAGGTCCCAAATAGTCAAAAAGTTTGCTTGAAATTGGTTGATATTCATGCTTATGTTAATTTGCATCATTTTGCTTCTATGCATGTTGCTAGGGGGAGTATGCATTAATTTTAGCCATTAAATCTTGCTCATATGTCATTCACATTCATTTAGGGACGTTTAAAGTTGGATTTTTTGACTTGAAACTGTCCACATTGCACTTTCTTATAATGGCGTATCGATACGGCTAAAAGCGTTTCGATACGGGTTCGTCAATGGAAAGTGATACAAGTCAAATTGTATCGATAAGGTCACGCGTATCGATACTGTATTAAAAATTAATTAAAATTAGGGCAAAGCGTATCGATACGCTCTACAAGCATATCGATACGGTATCGACGAAAAGCTTAAATTGAAGCCTTTAATGAGAAACCACTTTTCATTAAAACTCCCTTCTTTACCCTAAACAAACCCTACCCGCAAAAACTATAAAACCCCCTTAATCTCTCAAAATTTTCCCATCAAACTTCAAATTAATTGAGGGTTTTTCATCAACACATCAAAGCCAAGCTTTGTTAGCAATCTTGTGCATTCTCATCACCCCATTCATCCATTCTCATAACTCAAGGTATAAACTTTTTTCCTTATTTTTCTTTTTAATTTTCGTTTGATTTTATTAGTTGTTTTCAATTAATTTTTGTATAAAACATATACATATGATATGGGTTTTCAAGTTTTTACAAAAACTTTTCAAAATCAAAAAATTTTCATTCGAATATAATTTTACACCGTATATTTTTATAAATTGGTTTTCAAATTTTTTTACCAAAATTTTCTTTTGTACTTGTATATATTTTTAACCTTGAATTATTTTTCAATACCTTGAATTATTGGAATTTATTTTTGGATTGAATGAGCTGATAATTGCATACATATTCGATTTGTTTTGATGTTGTTTTTTCAGGATTATGGCACCCCAAAAGAGAGCGAAATGATACTTAGCCTCTACATCTTCCGATCCTATTGAAGACGATGAGGGTAATCTTAAGCCTAACCTCCCTTACTTAATCCAAAATAGTTTTCCACACCCTTCAGACTTGTCATGTTATAAACTATTCCAAGGATTTACTCTTAGGGAAGAACGTGTCGTGTCAATCTCATTTTTGAACTCTGAATGTTTTAAATTTGAATATCTTTCTTTGTTTCAAAGATGGAAATTTATAAACTTTTTAAACCTAACTCCTATTTTATATCGAAATTTGGTCATAATTTTCTTTTCAAAAGCCAAATGCATTCATGATGCACAAAGGGAACATGTTGTTGCTATAGAATCTCATCTAATGGGCACAACTTTTCGAGTCAATCAAATCGTTCTTTGCAATGCTTTTGGATTTGAAAATGTCTAGATTGATGATAAAAATTCTTTAGGTCATGGTCCTCTTGGTTCTGTCAATGTTTTAAATGCCCAAGACCGTATACTTCATCTCATAATTTCATGGTTTATTCGTCCCTCGGGTGGGAAATTTTCAACTATTTATCAAGTTGATGATTTTTGGCTTAGGTGTTTTCGTGAGGGTAAGTGCCTAATCTTTGTCAAATTATGTTTGTCGATCTTGTCTACCTTGTTCAACAACTTCACACCGATCAAGTCAAATCTTTTTACTATTCGATGTCGTTGAGTCATTTGTTTCACTCCCCTAAGCTAGATTGTACCCATGACTATCCCGAACCCCTTGGCCTACCCATCGATGAGTGTTCCCTCACCCGTTCTCACTTTGCCTACCTCAACAATGAATGGGTTCGTGCCCCTCGAGCTCCTCGCCAAAATGTTCAAGCCGAAGCTCCACAAGCTCCACAAGGCTCTCAAGGTGCTCCTATTTCTCTATCCTCCATGGATACTCTCATGACGTTTCTTAATGAGAAATTCAACAACATGGAAGCCGAGTTTGCCGCTATTGACACTCGATTCACATCATTAGAAGATCGAGTCAAGGGCCTTGATACCCGTTTCACATCTTTGGAGGATAAAGTCAAAGCCATTGTTGTTCAACAAAATTCCATGGATGTCTCTCTCACCGCCTTCCATGGTGCTTGGCTCAATCAAACCAGGAGGCCTCAATCAAATCAAGATGATGAGGATAAAGAGGACGAGGATGACGACGATGGTGGGAACGAGTAGTTGTGCATTTCATCACATCTCATTTAGTTTTTCTACTTTATACATCTATCTATTAGAACCCTATGCTTTCATTTATGTTGTTAGGATTTGAGTTTGACTTTATATTTTTGAACTATTGGTTGCTTTGAATTATTAAGTTTGCAATTTGAATTTAATGATATTATATTGCTATTATCCTTACCTTGTGCTATTATGTTTATCTAACAAAAATGGGGAGAAATATTATATAAAGCCAATTTTGAAAACCTTTCTTAAATTAATGGGGAGTAAGCTTTTCAAAACTTAAAAATTTATATTTGGTTTTGTTATATCGAAAAGGGTGAGTTTGTAAAACCAAAATTGATTTTGATATAACAATTAACCTTAAGGACTAAATTGCAAAACAATAAATTTTTAAGTATTTTCAGAGACTCACAATTTGACAAGCCATTTTGAACCAAATACTATTTCAAGTCAAAACACATTAAAAGGGTACAAATTTCTAAGTGTTTTCAAGCCAAAAAGCAACAAAATGCCCAGGCATATTGATACACTTGGGCGTATCGATACGATTTTTAAACACTGTAATTTTAATCGTTCATAGCTTACGGATACGGTTTAACCCCGTATCGATATGATATTCATCAGGGCAAGACTTTGTGTTATAGCGTACCGATACGCATCAGGACTGTATCGATATAATTTTCATAGAAAAAATACTCTTTGCTATAGCGTACCGATACTGTATGTCACCGTATCGATACAATATGCTGACCTTTGCAAAAAACTTTGCATTTAATATTCGAACGTTGGCTTGTCAGTTATTGGAATCCAAAATTTTAAATGACCGTTAAACGGTATCGATACGCTAAGGTAGCGTACCAATACGTTTTTAGCAAAAATCAATTCAAGATTCTAGTAAGCAAAATCCGTATCGATACAACATTTCGTATCGATACACCCCTTCATACAGTACCGATACGCCCTTCAAGCGTATCGATACGCCCTGTTTTTTAGTCACAACAGCTCTTTCTTCTTTAAGACAGACACCGGTACGCCCATGAACCTTACCCATATGGTAGGTTGTTGATGAGCATTTATTGCGAGAAATTGCAGCCAGTAGCTAGATTAATGACCTCAACCGTCCAAACGGCTAGAAATCAATGCAAGGGTATAAAAACAAGTCTCAAATGCTACAACAACAACTATTAAGCCTTCAAGCAACATCAAAGCATTCAAATCCAAACCTTGAGCCTTTTAGAGTCATATCTTTGTACCTAACTCAATTGAGTCTTTTATTGTAATTTTTATTGAGAGTTTGGGGTGTGATTAATTGTATTTGGGTAAACATCAACCTTTGAGAGGTAATTGTAAGGTTTACCAAATTCGTTCTTTGTATAGAGTGAGTTGGATTAAGCTTTAGGTAGAAAGCTTAATTGGTCTTGTAAGGTTTCCTCCTCATCCAAGAAAAGAGGAAGAATCAATTAGTAGATTGGTTTAAAATCCTTAGTGAGAGCTAAGGTAGTGGAGGTTGAGTTCATTTAGGAACTTGAACCACTATAAATTGCTTTGTATCAAAATTTTCATTCATCCAATTTCTCCCTTCAAATTTTAATCACCAATTCACCCCCGTCTTGGCCATTTGTAATCGATTGATCAACTCAACAGATACACTCCCACTCAACTATGTTTCATGCATATCATAAAAATGAGCATGTAGCTAGAAATGATGACATGGCATATACATCAACACACGACGCTACCTCTATCTGCCTAAACACATAACAATCAATAATCAATAGATACCTCAAATCTCACACAACAATCATAAGCATCACCCCACAAACCTGGAGTGAGGCCTGGTGTCGAACAGCCTCGGGAACATACACTCTGAGTGAGGCCTGGTGCCTCAAGAACATACACTCTCTCTAGGTGAGGTCCGGTGTCACAGCCTTGGGAACGTACACCTACACTCGATAACTCTCCTCGAGTTCCTTTAAATGAGGCCTGGTGTGTTACAGCCTCGAGAGCATACATTCAGTGTCTTAACTCCTAGTGTTGTAACACTTTCTATGGGTATCCGGATCCCATCAACAAAAGGTGACTTACCAAACAAGGCGTCCAATACAACACACAACATGGTCACAACTATCAAACAACACATAACATTGCTCGATCCACCAAGGATCTCCTATGGTTACTGTTACAATAGGTCATCCAAGGTTTTACCAAGTTATTACTCATTATGCTCATATAAGAGGGTTTAATATCGGTTTCTCAGTTTTACAATTTATTTTATAACTTTAGAAGCCCATCGGACTATAGTCCTCGAATTATCATCCCCTCGAACTCAAAATGTATTTTCTGGGCAGATTTCTCAGTGGGTACCCGTGTTGGACCTCACGTACCGGTAGTGTACCCCTTAGGTACTAGTACTCACATGTGTACCGATACGAACTGAGCTTACTGGAATTTCATCCAGCCTACGCGTACCGGTATGAGTCGACCTATACCGATACATCATTACAAGGTGTACTGGTACTAGTTAAACACCGTACTGGTACCCCCTTCATACTTGTAACACCCTAAAATCCGGTCTAGTCGAAATTGGGTTCCAGTGATCGGAAATTCTACATTGATAAAGTCTAAATATAGTATCGGCTAGTTAACTATTGATATTGGACTCTAATTGAGTTAAATCATTGTTATTGGACCTTATCGAATAATATCAGAACCTGTTTAGTGGCTAAATTGTGAAAATTAAAAGTTTAGAGGTAAAGATATGAACTCCCAAGAGTTGAGGGACTAATCTTATTATTAGCCCCTCATCATTTAAGTCACCGTATCATAAAAAATAGGAAAGAATTCCTTCATTTGAAGGAAAGGTCATTAGACCAAGTTAATTAAAAAGAAAAGATGAAAGAAAGAAAGCTTACCAGGTAAAAACTTTAAGCAAGCACCTCCCCATCTCCTACCAAGCATACACCTCTATTGGAGGATAATTCAAGCTTTGATTTTTCATAGTTCTCTTATCCTAAATTTTAGCTATCGACTGGGTAAGTAATAACCCCTTATTGGTTGTTGATTTCATAGTTAAAAACACGACTAATCTCATGTTTAAGAATTTCAAATTCTACAAAAGTATCTATAGGATTTTCTAGTTATGTCTTGTTGTTTCTATAGCTAAATAGTGTTAGGGAATTGAATATTGACACCACAAATTTATTGTAATTCTTTTTCCTCCATGATTGTTAGCCCAAGAGCAACGAGAGGAGGAATCGATAAATCCACCGAAACCGATCAAATGAAAGAATATAGGAGTTATCATCCGAGGGCCGTAAGAGCATCGGATTCTCAGGTGAGTGTAGTCAGAGTCTCGAGATTAGGCGAGGAGCCTTCATGAATCCTTTATTATTATTTTGATCTTATCGCTAATAATAACGTTGAGGAAGTTTCATCGGATTGTTTATCGAATGCATTTGTAAGTGTCGGTGAGTTTGTCAATGAACATTAGACATAGTTATTGGAATCGTCATCTTGCATTGTCATCGATATAGTTATTGTTATTGAACCATTGTAAATAAATCATCGGATATTGATATTGACATTGAAACTATGAAATATTGATAATGACACATGTTCGCTATTGATAATATTGAACTCATTGGTCATTGGAATTATCCTTGAATAATGAATATGGTTATTGACATTGAAACCTTGGATTTGAATGGGCATTATATACAATTGGCATGCCATAGATATCATGAGCTCAGTGTATGGGTGGACTACGGTCCTAAGGCTACGACCTATATTGATTTGGCGAGGCGGAGGGATGTGATTTGGTATTGGTCATACTGGCGAGTCTGAGGGATTAGACCATTCATTGATTTGGTGAGGCATAGGAATTCGCGTATCCACTATCTTGATTCAATCCAAGGATTAATAATGAATTTGATATGTTAAATATTGTATATTGAAACATAGCATTGACATTGATGAGCATGAGATTATGTATACACTTCATACATTGTTATTTATATTGTTTGTGGCTACCTCACTAAGCAATGTATGCCTAATGTGTCTCATCTCATGCATTTCAGGTTAAGGAATCACTGTGGTTGAAGATCAGATAGTCGAGGTGAGACAAGTCACTACAAGCCTAAAGTAATGTATTTTGTCCTTACGAACTCCTAGGAAGGTGGCAAAGTAGTTGAACTAGTCTCTTGTGCTCATTTTGGTATACTTGTAATATGTGTAAGTTATAATATTGTTAAAGGCCTTAAATGACTTTTTGGTAAGGCTAAAAGTTACTAAAATGGCTTATTCGAATGATAACGAAATTTGGCATGCCAGTAGTTTATAGGATTGAAATATTGTGTTTAAAGTCTCATTGCATTTGAACACTGCTTGGTAGGTCAATTCGATTAAAAACTAGCAAAAATCTGTCATTACAGGTCAGGCCGTATCGATACAGGGTAATGGCGTATCGATACGGATAAGCATAATTGGACCTTAGAAACAGGGCGTATCGATACGGTTTGAGGCTATATCGGAACATTTTGCTACTAGAGTCCTTTGTTTCGATATGAGTCCAATGTGTATCGTAATAGGTCAATGTCAAGGTCAAACATAGTCAGCCCGTACCGATACATGGCTTGTACGTATCGATACAGTATAAAGGGTAAAGTCAACTCAGATTGGCCATTGTACACCCATATCGAAACAACCTTACGGTGTTTCGATACAGGGTTAGTTAAGTTAGTTAAAGGCATAATTTGATAGTTTGCAATATTCACAGATTGGTGACTGAATTCAAGATGAGTCAATTGGGTGAGTAAATGAACTCCAAATTGCATGAAATTTTATAGGCTTAGTAATACTGTATTGAATTTTAGTAAGATATGATCAGTTGCATCGAAGGATCTCTAAATTGTCATATTTACAGTTTAGTCTCTAAAATTTGTAATAGTTAAGAATTGGTCCCAAATGGTTAGTTATTGTTTCATAATGGATTAATTGGACTAAGATGCATGGTTGGTATTGGTTTATTAGTATTGCAGTGATTATATGATGTATTGAATTGAAATTTTATCGTATCGAATATTGTATTGTTCATTGGTAGCACTCTCTGACCCAGTTCTTGACCAGGCCGGGAAGGGGGTGTTACATTTGTGGTATCACAGCTAGAGTTTAGTCGATTCTAGGACTAAACTGAAGCTTATTGTATTGTTGTTATGCTACTTTGCCACCTAGGAGTTATATATTGTGTATATTGTGACTTGTCGACTAATCCGATCTTTCATATAGATATGTTTGAAACTAACGAAGCTCACTTTGACGAGCTTGCCACCGGTTCCCCGACACATGGTGAGGAGATTAGAGGTGGAAATCCTCTGAATCCACCACATCCACAGGATCCTCCTGCTTAAAATACCGATCTTGTAGCACCTATCGCTCAGTCTGAATGTTACAAGAACATGGCTGACATGTTCATAGCAGTTATGACTGCTATGAGGGCTGAGCAGGTTGTGCAACCCATCGCTCCTGCTGTCCAATACACTCGAGCTCCTATCGATAACTTATCACCATATCGAGCTTACACCTTTATCAGGAAAGACGACCACAACCCTGAAGTTGCCAAATACTGGATAGACAACACTCTACGGATTTTGAACAAGAAGCTACAATGCTCGGACGAGCATAAGCTCGAGTGTGCCATCGCGTTGCTGGCTGGCGAGGCACTTTACTGGTGGGAGACTACTATATTGACGATCTCCGAGGACACTGTAACTTGGGAGTTCTTCCTTAATTTCGCAAGAAGTATATCAGTGAGTTTTATCTCACTAAGAGGCGAAGCATCTTCTCCACCTCAAACAAGGTGGACGACCTATCGAGCAGTACATTTATGATTTCTACAAGTACTATAGATACGGTGCAAAATATATCAAAACGGAGGAAGAGAAGTGTCGAATGTTCATTGCGGGGCTCAATGATGAATTACGCCCTATGTTTACTACATTGAGCATCACTGACTTCCAAGACTTGGTGAATCGAGTTAAAGCCACCGAAGCTGCACAGAGGGCTCAACGAGCTGGTGGGTCTGGAAAATTTGAGAAGAGGTTTAGAGATGATTCTCGACCTCTAAAATGGAACAAGAAAGGGAGATATCAAGGCCCCAAGCAGAATGTCTATCCACAGCTCTTCCGTTCTGGAAATATTGATAGATCTCAGTCTGTGACACAGTCCTTCCCTAAGGCAACATCTATTAATAGCACCGGAGGTTCGAATTGGGGCAACCAACCTCTAGTTTGTAATTACTTTCAGAATAGGCACCCAGCGTGTTAATGCCGTAAGCATACTGGAGCTTGCTATTACTGTGGTGAACAGGGTCACTTCATCCGTAACTGTCCATTGAATGCAACCAAATCTATTGCTACCCCGACTACTACTGCTTCCCCTGCTCAATCCTTTCGAGGTAAAGGATCAAAGAAAGGATCAATGTGAACTTATGGAAGATCGAGTGGTTCGGGAAAACCATTCAACAAACAAGATTCTAAAGCTCCTGCCCAGATGTATCATGTGGGAAGTAGAGAAGGGGAGGACGAAGCTGATGTCATTGCAGGCACCATTGAGCTATATTCACATCCTTTATATTCATTGATTGATCCTGGTTCTACTCACTCTTTTATAAGCACTATCGTAGTTAATAAGTACGATATGTCTTCTAAACCGATAGCATTGGAAATTTATATAACCAATCCCTTAGGAGATGGTGTCATCCTAGCCAATCCGTTGGCTTTACCGATTCATGAGTTCGATGTTATCCTAGGTTGAGACTGGCTTAGTGAGCATCAAGCATGGGTAGATTGTTGTAAGAGGAAGTTATACCTTCAGGGTCTTGGTAAGGAAAGTGTTGTATTGATGAATGCAAAGAACCCATCGTTGTGTGCTTTGACGTTGGAAACCAAAGACGAATCTCAAATACGAGACATTGACACTGTATGCGAATTCCCTGATGAACTTTCGGGATTGCCCCCAACCCGTGAAGTGGAGTTTAGCATCAAGGTGCAACCTGGGACTGCTCCAGTTTCCATTGCACCATATCGTATGGCAGCTGTTGAATTAAAGGAGTTGAAAGCTCAAATTCAAGAATTGTTAAGTAAGGGTTTTATTCAACCGAGCTCTCCGCCTTGGGGAGCTCTGGTTCTCTTTGTAAAGAAGAAAGATGGTTCTATGTGGTTGTGTATCGATTACCGACAGCTAAACAAAGTAACTATTAAGAATAAGTACCCACTGCCTAGAATAGACGACCTGTTCGATAAACTAAAAGATTCCTATGTGTTTTCCAAGATCGATTTAAGGTCGGGCTATTATCAAATGAGGGTTAAAGAATGTGATGTACCAAAGACTTCTTTCCGTACAAGATATGGACACTACGAATTCTTGGTGATGCCCTTTGGGTTAACCAACGCACCGACAACTTTCATGGATTTGATGAATCGGTTGTAAGACCCTATCTCGATGAATTCATAGTGGTGTTTATAGATGATATACTGATCTATTCAAAAAATGTATAAGAATACCGAGATCATCTCCGTATCGTGCTTCAAACCTTACAGGAGAAGTAGTTGTACGCGAAGTTCTCTAAGTGTGAGTTTTGGCTCACCGAAGTTGCCTTTTTTGGATATATTGTGTCAGCTTTGGGTATTCAGGTGGACCCGAAGAAAATCCAAGCTATCGTAGATTGGAATCCACCGAAGAACATTGGCGAAGTTAGAAGTTTCCTTGCGCTTGCTGGCTATTACCGAATATTTGTAAAAGGATTATCTATGATAGCCGCTCCTTTGACTAAGCTATTGAGAAAAGAAGCTCCTTTTGTTTGGACTAAAGATCAAAAATGGAGTTTTGACCAATTGAAACAAGTATTGACCCTGCACCAGTCCTAACTCAACCCAGGTCCAGAAAAGACTACACAGTCTATAGTGATGCATTGCATCTCGGGTTAGGGTATGTATTGATGCAAGAAGGCAAAGTCATCGCCTATGCTTCAAGACAACTCAAGCCGCACGAAATGAATTATCCTACTCATGACCTTGAGTTGGCTGCAGTTGTCTTTGCATTGAAAATTTGGAGACATTATCTCTACGGAGAAAAATGTTATCTTTTCACCAATCATAAAAGCCTTAAGTACCTATTGACCCAAAAGAAATTGAATCTTCGACAACAGAGATGGTTGGAACTACTTAAAGACTACGATCTTGTCATGGATTACCATTCGGGCAAGGCCAACGTCGTAGCTGATGCACTCAGCCACAAACTTTTGCCTGGTAAGCGTTGACAGTGAATACAAAGTTATATGTATTGTATAGTATTTTAACTCATTGTAATATCGTTGTATTGTATCCCCTCGAGCAATTAACTATCACTTCCGACTTCGGAAGCATCGTTGTCTTGTAGATGAACTTCAAGTTCAGTCTACCATTGTTTCGTGAATCAAGGTTTTGCAAGAGCAAGACCCTAAGCTTCAATCCATTGCTTCTAAGTTATCGAACAACCCCAACTTCAGAATTAATTCTAAAAGGATTTTGTGTTTCTACAATAAGGTTTGTGTACCTAATGATGAGTCTCTCTGTACTAACATCCTTTTAGAAGCTCATTCAAGTTCTTTTTATGTTAATCCCGGGTCCGTGAAGATGTACAAGGACCTACGTGAACTCTATTGGTGGCCGGGCATGAAGCATGCTATAGTCGACTACATTTCCTAATGTCTTACGTGCCAACGTGTTAAAGAAGAACATTGTGCTCCTACCGGATTATTGCAACCTATCAATCCACCAAAATTGAAGTGAGAAAAGATCACTATGGATTTTGTTAGTGGTCTACCTTTAACTCCCGTGAAACATGATGCTATATGGATCATTGTAGATCGTTTTACAAAGTCTTCTCATTTCATACCAGTTAGAATGGACTATGGTCTCCCTAAATTAGACGACTTGTACATAAAGGAAGTAATTCGACTCCACGGAGTACCCAAGTCTATTATCTCCGATCGAGATCCCCGATTTGCATCTCAGTTTTGAAGAACCTTACAAGGAGTTCTAGGCACCAGAGTTAATCTTACCACAACCTTTCATCCCCAATTTGATAGCCAATCAGAAAGGGTAATTTAGGTAATTATCGAAAGACTTCTTCATTGAACCCTTAGTAATATGTATTGTTAACGAACCTTCCTATACAGATCTTGGAAGATATGCTTCGAGCATGTATCATTGACTTTGGAGGAACTTGGGAGAAATCCCTACCCCTTGTTGAGTTCGCCTACAATAATAGCTATCAAGCATCAATTCAAATGGCCTCGTATGAAGCATTGTATGGTAGACGATGTCGTACTCCATTGTGTTGGTCGGAGCTTGGTGAGGGCAAGATGTTGGGCCCTAACTTACTTTGGGAAACTGAAGAACGGGTTGCCATCATTCATGATCGTTTAAAGGCTGCTTTTAATCGACAAAAGACTTATGTTGATCTCAAAAGATGAGATATTGAGTACGAAGTTGGTGAAAAAGCCTTTCTTAAAGTTTCACAGTGGAAAAAGGTTCTGAGGTTTGGCAACAAGGGAAAATTAAGTCCCCGATTCATTGGGCCCTTTGAAGTTATTGAAAGAGTTGGCCCCGTGGCATATCGATTACAATTACCCTCTGAATTGAGTAAAATCCACGATGTCTTCCATGTATCGATGCTCCGGAAATATCATTATGATCCTTCGCACATTGTGGAACCCGACTCCGTAGAAATTCAACCGAATTTGTCCTACGAGGAAGAACAATTTAGATTCTTGTAAGAGAAATCAAGAGGCTTGGCAACAAAACTATATCGTAAGTTAAAGTGCTCTAGAGGAGCCACACTGTTAAAGAAGCTACTTGGGAACCTGAAGAGACCATGAAACAACAATATCCACATCTCTTCGGTTCAGGTAAAAATTCAAGGACGAATTTTTCTTAAGAGGGGAGAGTTGTAAAACCCCAAAATCCGGTGTAGTCGGAATTGGGTTCTGATGATCGGAAATTCTAGATTGATAAAGTTTAAATATAGTATCGGCTAGTTAACTATTGATATTGGATTCTTATTGAGTTAAATCATTGTTATTGGACCTTATTAAATAATATCGAAATCTGTTTAGTGGTTAAATTGTGAAAATTGAAAGTTTGGAGGCAAAGCTATGAACTCCCAAGAGTTGAGGGACTAATCTTGTGATTAGCCCCTCCTCATTTAAGTCACCGTATCATAAACAAATAGGAAATGATTCCTTCATTTGAAGGAAAGGTCATTCGGCCAAGTTAATTAAAAAGAAAAGATGAAAGAAAGAAAGCTTACCGGGTACACACTTTAAGCAAGCACCTCCCCTTCTCCTACCAAGCATACACCTACATTGGAGGATAATTCAAGCTTTGATTTTTAATAGTTCTCTTATCCTAAATTTTAGGTATCAATCGGGTAAGTAATAACCCCTTATTGGTTGTTGATTTCATAGTTAAAAACATGACTAATCTCATGTTTACGAATTTCGAATTCTAGAAGAGTATCTATAGGATTTTTTTAGTTATGTCTTGTTGTTTCTATAGGTAAATAGTGCTATGGAATTGAATATTGACATCAAAAATTTATTGTAGTCCTATTTTCTCCATGATTGTTATCCCAAGAGCAACAAGAGGAGGAATCGACAAATCCACCGGAATCGCCCAAACGAAAGAATATAGGAGTTGTCATCCGAGGGCCGTAAGAGCATCAAAATCTAAGGTGAGTGTAGTCGGAGTCTCAAATTAGGCGAGTAGCCTTCCCGGATCCTTTATTATTATTTTTGATCTTATCGCTAATAATAACATTAAAGAAGTTTCATCGGATTGTTTATCGGATGAATTGGTAAGTATCGGTAAGTTTGTCAATGAACACCGAACATAGTTATTGACATATTCATCTTGCATTGTCAACGATATAGTTTGTAACACCCCAAATTTGGGCTTAGAAGTTTAGAGTTTGAACCGGACCGGTCTGAGAAACGGTTCGAATATAAAAGGAGGTTTTAAGGAACGCCTAGTTCGGAATGCTTTAAAAATATAGAAAAATATCTAAAAATCCTCATTTAATATATAAAAGAGAATGGTGAAATCAATTTTACAAAATGAAGTTTGGAAATATTACATTTCGGTGTAGTGACCAAATCACAGTTTTTGCAAAAGTGAAATAGTGACTGTTTTGTAAAGGATTGAAACTTTGAATCTTTAAGGAGCTAATTTACCCAAAATGTTTTTCTCCAGATTTTTCCTTAATTTGGGTAATTTTATTAATGTTTTAATTAAAGGAAATGAGGTTTAATTAAATGAGAAACTAACTTTGACTATTCATAACTACTTTTCACAAATTTTCCCTCTCTTCATTTTCTCTCAAATTCCTTTCAACCAAACACATTTCTCCAGCAAATTTACTTTGATTTTACACTTCATTTGATGAGATTTCAATTCCTCGTTGATTCCTAATCAATCTTTCATCAAATCTATTTGTTTTCTACATTGAATTTTCATAGAAACTTGCCCAAATCAAGGAGAAATCATCATTTAGAGGTAAGCTTGTTCTTCTCCTCTAAATACTCAGTTCTTTACTGAAATTCCCAAGTTGTCAATCCTTTATTAAAGTTTTATGAATGGTTTTAGTGTTGGAAACAAGATTTTGGCTTAAAACTCAAGATTTTGGAAGAGATCTTGGAGATTTTCGTGGATCTTGGTTAGGCTCTGTTTTGAGGTTGTTTTCTAATGTATTTTGGATGTTAATTGATGTTACAAATGAGGTTTTATCGATCAAATCCCGAATAGGTTTGTTTTCCTAAGTTTTGCTTGCTAGAATGATGGTTTTTGGGGTGGTTTTGGTGATCTGCTATTGCTGGAGGTATAAGGTCATGTTTATGTTTCTTTTTGATGTTAATTGATGTTTATAAAAGGTTATAATTGATAGATCTTGGCTGGGCTTTGTTTTGGGAGAGTTTGGAGGTGATTTCGGTTGTTTTTGGTAGCCGAAATGAGGTTCTTGGGTAGAGCAGCGAGTTGGGTTGTGTTGCTGGTGATTTTAATGCATGGTAATGCATTAATCCTCTGTTGTTATATATTTAAAACAGGGGAGAATGATCCGGAAGCAATAGAGGTGGCATTGGAAGTTTCAGATGCTTGGGAGGCTTGTCGGCTAGCATAGTTTTGTGTATCGGTGAGTGGAGTTTGGTTTCCAGCTTTGAAACGATTGTTTGAAGGTTATGGGAGATTAGTTTAAGTCTAAACAACTTAGCTAAGCTCAAGAGTAAGTTTTCGGAAAAACTCCCTTGGATGAGCCATGAGGTGGTTTGATGCATTGGTTATAATTTGCATGTTTTAATTCTGTTTTGAAAGCATATTTTAGCATGGTTAATGCTGGTTTTGAAAGCCATGTATTGAAGGATGTTCAAGGTAAGAGATTCTTGGTTTGACATATTATTAATATGGTTTTGATGCATAGTGATGCATGATGTTAAATGGCTTTGATTAATGCTTTAAAACAATGAATTGTTGATGGTAAATGATGATATATTGGCAAGTGATGTAATGGTTTTAAAGTACTTGAATCGGATATAGTTAGCCGACTATAGGACTGGGTGTACCGTGAATAAAGTCGCCTTGGGTGTTGAGGGGTTGTGATTGTACCGTAAACTCCATCCAAGTACCCTAACGAATGAGGTAAGATCACAACGGTGGTTAAAAGTCCGTGTTTGGATCTAAGATCACAACGGTGGTTAAAAGTTCGTGTGTGGATCTTGTGTTATGTGTCCCTTGCTCTCGTTAGTGGAATTATAAAACTACCGATGAGTGATGTTGAGGGGTTGTGATTGTACCGTTAAACTCCATCACGGGTGTTGAGGGGTTGTGATTGTACCGATAAACTCCACCTTGTGTTGTTCGGTAGTGTGTATGAAGCGTGTGGGACAACGCTTGTAATCCGCGTATCCGATTGTGTTTTGTGTTGTAAATGTTTATGAATTATCACTTGAAAGCCAATATAATGTATTTGAATGTAAGGAAGCGAGAGATGCTTGAAAATGATGCAAGGTTGCATGGGAAATATGTAAATGATACATGAATGCATGGGAAATATGTAAATGATACATGAATGCAAGGTGAGCAAAAGTATATCTTCTATTGTGAATGGTGCATATGTGTATAGAACCTCATAAGTGCATTGAAGTCTTGTGAAGGCTTGTTTTAAAAAGGCACGTAATGTAAATGTTGCTTTTGTAGTTCATGTGTTTTGCATTTGTCGAATGCATGAGATAGTTAGAAGGAGCAATTGGTTTTCAAAAGGTATTTTGCTTTGAAATGATCATCAAGCATGAGAAAAGTATGGTGTGAAGTGGAAGTGATTTCTAAGGAAATTGAGTTAAACTTTGCATGAAATGTTCATGCATGGAAATGGTTAAATGATAGTATTTGCAAGAATGTGGTTTGGGGTGAGTTGCTTAGCATTTCAAAGTTAGAGGTTGGTTTTCATGTTGAGCAATGCATGATTTAAAGCAATTTTGTTTCTAAGGAAGTTTTCAAACAATGCTTTGGTTTGTTGAATTGTATCTACATTTAAAGAAGGTTTTATGATTCGCTGCATTGATGGTGTTTTGGTTTTGAGCATTCCTCACTAAGCATTATGTGCTTACGCTCCTTTTTGTCCATCAATGTAGATATTTGAAGTTGGGACAGCAAGAAGCAAGGGATTCAAGAAGAGCTCCACTTGAGAAGTATGTCTTGGTTTATAGCTATAGATAATAAAGGCAATGGGGGGAGAGTCTTTTATGTTGTTGTGTAATGAGATTGTGTATGTTGAACATGTTCGGTTTATGGTTTGAACCTAGTTGTTGATCGCTTTGCCATATTTGAATCTTCTTCTTCATAAGTTGATATGTCATACTCTTTGATTAAAAGCAAGATCATGTGTTGGATGTGATGAATGAGTGTAATCACTAATTTTGTTCGGACCTCGAACCCCTTTAGTTTGTGTTTATCTTGGGCTTATTGGGCTGTTAGGTATTTAAAAAAAATAGAAAAAATAAAAAATGAGAAAAAGAGAAAAAACAAATATGCACATGTATGTATATAAATAAATATTACTATTATTAACTCTCATTTGAAAACCCCTAAACATTACTAACATATTATTGTTTGCTATTATTATTATCTTTACTATTATTGTGTGTTATCTCTATTATTATTATTATGGTATTATTATTTCTACTATCATTATTACATATTTGTCATTGTTCATTATTATTAGTATTATTATTATTACTCACGTTTATTGTTATTATTGTTAATATTATTTATGTATCATTGTATTTATATAATTTATATTATTATTAGACTAACTAAAATCATATAAATAAAACCGTCATATAAACAAAAAGGCCCAGATTTATTAAATATTAAAGTCCATTTAACAAAACCCAAGAATATTCATTACACAGATTGACCCAATAAGCCCAAATAATACACAGCCCGTAAGCCCAAATAGTGCTAGCCCTAATAATCAAGAAAAACCCTAATTTGTTGTGTTTCTGCGCAGCCACATCTGGACCATCAGATCTGGCCCCTGATCAACGATCCAGATCTAATCTGATGAAGAAACCCTAGCGAGCCCCTCTGTCGTCTCGCGCCGCACTTCCCCACAGCCGTCAGAACGGCTGAGATCTGACGGTCTAAATGAATCCCAGCGAAGGAAACCTAGCAAGCCCGTCCCTTTTCCCAGCGCCGCACAACGTCGACCGTCAGATCGAGTCGATCTAACGGTCCCAGATGAAGGACGATGAAGCTTCCAGATCTCCCAACGCGCCCACGCGCCTGAGCCGTATGACCTCTCACCTGCCACAAGCACGCGTCTGTCGCGACCGTCTCCTGCAACCGGCACGCCTCCCTTCCCGATCGGGCATCTCCGGCACACCTCAGACGAAAAAAACAGTCATCAGAATCCCAAAACAGCAAAAAAAGACAACAAAGAAGAGGCAATTAATGGAAGTCAACCAGACAACAATCAGAGAGGCAGAGAGAGAATTATTTTCGTTTTAACTTGCATGTAACCTTCAGGATAGATAAAAACCGAAACAAATATACAAGAGAGGAGAAAAAACAAAAAAAAACAAAAAAAAACAGTGAGCACGAGAGGAGAGAAAAAAATCAACAGAGACATTGTAAACCCATTCGGGAATTCTTAGAGAGAAATCAATAACAAGAAAAACACCTTCTGAGGTATCATTTCCTTTGTTTTCTCGTTGCATGCAAACCAAACGTTCAAAAAACAAAAGGTTAAAGTTTTTTTTACCTTCACGGGTGTCGATTCGTTGCCTATCTGTCTCCTCACGCCGGCGATAAGCTCTTTGGTCTCCTCCGAGACCATATCGGATGAGCCGTCGAACGGATGGGTGAGGCTTCCCTTTTCTAAATCAAAAACCCCAAGTAGCTTTCTGACTAGTTTTTTCGAAAGAGGGGTGGATTGTCTTTTGTTTTAGGGTTTTTTTTAAAAAGAGGGGGATGTTTGTTTCTCTCCGGCGTCAGGTTTGCGGTGACCGGTGAAGGTTTCCGGTCTCGTTTGAGAGAGGGAAGAAGCTTTTGGGTTTCGGGTTCGAGAAAATGAAATGGCAAAAGGGGTATAAAGTTTTTTAGGGTCTTTTTATAGAGTTTTAATCTTTTAAAAATGGGTTAATCCCCCTTTGGTCCCTCCGCATTTTGAAAATATCCTCGTAAGGGTCTCCGTGTTTTTAAACCCTACCCGTGGTCCCTCGAGTTTGTTTAGATTTTTTAATTTCGTCCCCTAATCTGCTTCAGTCGACACCGAATGGTTTAATAACCATTTCGGTCCCTACAGATTTCAGCGTCTTTTAAAATTGGTCCTTGTTTTGACGATTTAACAATTTTTTTATGGTTTATTTCCCCTATCAGTCCTTGGGGTCCGCCCCGAGTTCTATTTTAACCCCTTTTCAATGTGGTGTTTCCCTTATTTCATGCATCTTAATTTTTCGTCTCGTGTTTATGCTTACTTAATTTCAGTCTGTGTTTTATTCTATATGTTTTGCACATGCTTGGTTAATAATATGCGAGTAATGTGATATGTAATCATATATTATATGTTATGGTTTAGCATGTGGATAATGATTTATAGCGTTGTGGAATAGAATACATGCATATTTGCTTAATTTACATTTTCCCGCCTTTACTTTATGTTCATTTATCTATTTTATGTTCCGCTTATTATCTAAGTTGTATTTCGGTTTATAAAATGCAATGCGAGCGTCTTTTTATTCGGGAACGAACGAGGCCAGTACCAGTCGTAGTGGTGGTGGTTCGGACGTTCCTTCTCGAATATTAAGACCTTTAAAATTCACTCGCTCGTATAACCAAATTTTGATACGATTCGTCACTTTAATTCGCGAAATTTAATATTAATTGAGCGGTAATGTTTTTGGTACCGATTTTCGGGCACGACGGGGGTGCTCATCCTTCCCCGCGTGTAACCGATTCCCGAACCCATTTTCAAAAGAAAAATCTCTAGTTTAGTTTTCGGTGTCCGGTCTACCATTTTTAAATGGCCGGTGGCGACTCCTCTATTTTTACAAATCCGACTAATTTTTCGAAAACAAAATTAAAACCCGGTTCTTCTAAGTGACACCGAGGTATTTTCTAAAAAAATTAGTTGCAACAGATGGCGACTCCGCTGGGGACAAATTTTTGTTTTCAAAAGCAAAAAAGACAGTCAAGCCAAAAAAAAAACTTTACCGCTCAATTAATATTAGAAGTTGCGAATTAAAGTGACCGAGTCGATCGATATTTGTTTATAAGTGCGAGTTTATTTTAAACGCATTTAAAATTGGCATTTAAACCCGTTCGTTTAAGTGGGGGGAAACGCTAGTGCTTTCGTGGGGATATTGTTCCTCCGTATGGGCCTAGCAAGTACCTTCGGGGCTCGAGTACCCTATATCTTCATGAGAATATCGTTTCTCCGTGTAGATATAGCTAAAGGGTCCCCTCGAATTGAACTCGGTTGAGAGGAGCCTATAATGGGTGATGACCGGGGGCCTTGCTACCCTTAGAAGGGGACAACGAGGACAGTTCGAGTACCTCCTAGAACCAAAACTGCATGTAGAGAACTAGATTGCCCACCCTTTTTAGAGCCATGCGGACAACCTAGGTTTATTAGACGGGATAAGTAGGGTTGCTTGCTTTCATGCTTGCCTTTTTCTTATCATGTTTATCCGACACTAACGATTTTTCTTATGATCTTTTTTGCATTTATTCTCGCATGCATTTCATGACATAAAGGTGTCGAGCCAAGGTGGTTTTACCCGATCAAGGGCTATCATTATGGACGGGAGGTTGCTAGAAGAGATGATGTCAATTAGCGAGTCCGACATTGGTCAGAGTCGAATTAGAAAGGATAAAGGAGCAGCTTACTGAGCGAACGAACAGTCATAGTTTTAGAAGATCTAATGCCCTTCTCCATCCCGAGGAAGTCAATCAAGATCGGATCTACTCCGAACATCCAAAGTCACGAAACTACCCGACCAAGTACAAAGAGGCGGCCAGAAATAGCGTGGCGACCGAAAAGGGCATGGATTAGGTCAAGAGATGGATTCAGCTTCGAGGAAATAGCTTGTTTTCCGGGACTTGATACCAGCAGTTTTAGAGGGTCTTGAATTGCTAGAGAAGAAAGCAAATCCGGCCCCAACAATTTTTGTCGAAGTTTTCATTTCCTTGAACATGATTCAGGGGCAAGAAGGGTACCCGTAGGACTTTTTCTATGACTATCTTGTAACAAGGAGCCTCCTTTACGTTCAAATGAAAGTTGACCTAAGGGGAATCACCTATATGACCAACACCTTTGACTTGCATACATTTGTAACATTTGTAGCATATATCATTTCAAAGCAACATTAAAATTGTCAGCCATGCATTTATCTCATGATCATGCATTTGTTAATTTGAGTCCATAATACATCCATCATTGGACATTAAAATTTGCTTAAGGCATTTCATCACATCATTACTAATTGGGGAAAACACTCGTGTCAGAGAGAGGAAAGAAAGAGAAAATGGACAAAAGAATGGTTTCCAGCCAATACAACTTTAGAGGTATGAATGACCTAGTAGCAAGGGTGGATGGGCTTGAACAGCTCCATGAACAGTTGGTTTGGAATCAGAAGGAGACGGTCGTATATGTGAAGAAGTTCCAAGATGAAATGATGGGGCAAATCGATGAGTTGAAGGATATGATAGCTGTTATGACCGAAGGAAGCATCATGAAGGGAAACCCCCAAGCCCAAAGAGAGTATGGACGAGGATTCCGATATTGTGATGGAGGAGGTCTTATCTGAAGAAGACCAGGCTGTCATCGGCCAATATGAGGTGCACTGCTCCCATTCCGAATGCCCTATTGAGTTGGCTCTAGACAAAATCGAGGATTCACTGCGGAAAATCCTAGATGAAGAATGGGATCGGAAGCAGCAAGGACGGGTGGAGACCGCCAGGAGTGCCACAGTTTCGAAGCCCCGGGGTATGAATAAAGACCCTCTGAGCTCAAGGAAGGCAAAGAGTGCCGAGAAAGGGAAGGAAAAACTCACCCCTCTGCTGACATACTCCCGAGTCTACCGCGTGGGTTAGGTCTGAAGATGGCCTAAGACAGGGCAATCTTTTGAAAGGGCAGCTTTTTTAGAAGACGCTGATCTTCAACGTAGTTTAGGGTTTTATGTCTCCATGCATCGTGCCTGTTTTACCTTTTGTTGTCGGATCTTTCCTTGTTGAGGTGCATGTGTAAGTTTGTAAGGGCTTATGTGATGTCCGTTTGCTTTATTTCCAATGAAGGAGACTTTTGCAAGCATTTTATATTCCTTAATTTCTTTTAGACATTTCATTTATTCTTTATGGTTACAACCTTGTTGTTTTTCTATTAAAAACATACATGTATATATTTTTACAAAAAATGACCTTAATACTTTGAAGAGAAAAAAAACCAAATGTTGTGGGAATGATACGAATGGAAGCAACATCTGTTCTACTCAGGCCAAGAGAGGGGTGACAACGAGTGTTTAGGAATAATGGGCCACTCCCATTGAGTGAATTTTCCTCTCGGGCATTGTTGTCTAAGGTTCTTGAATAAAGTGATAACCCTAAAACTTCTACCACCTGAAGACCAATTTTTATATCCGTGTATGGGAGGACATTTGGCATTCCTTCAATTCCATTCACACAGAAAGAAAATAAAAAATACCCATTGTTGTCCCCGTTTGAGCCTATCAAAAACTTTTCTTCTGATTGAACCCAAACCAAGGATCACCCCTACACTGGGGGCAGAAAAGGACAGAAGTCTATGGACAAGTAAATGACATTGGATTCTGATTATGCTATGAAGACGAGGCCTTGAAGGGCAATAAAAGAGAACATATGCGTTGAATACACTTTCAGTTTGAGCGGCAAAAACATCAAAAGGAAACAACGAAAGAAAAGCAGGAGCTCAAAGAGCTACCCAAATCAAGTCGAAGGTTACTGACATAAAAGTTGAAGAAATCAAAAGCAAAAGCACTAAAGTGAAAAGTGCAATTTTGTAAGAGGAGAAAGAGTGAGAAGAAAACAAAGAAAAGGGACAAGAGGATTCCCTATCCAGATGAATCTCTGCTTAGATAAGCCTCGAAAGATTGTTCACCTTTGATCAAAAGCATGTACAATACAAAGGCGCAACTTGATCCGAAACTACGCTTGATAAAAGGAAATGAACTCTAGGGTGAAAACCCCAACACAAAAAAGGGCAGTCTAGAGCGATCCAAAGAAGCAAGAAAAGAAATAGCATTTCATCGGAGCATAATTGAGACTTCAGATTGAAAGAATTGATCCTTGGTTTCACCACCCTTAAACACTTGTTTGGGGCCTATTTACCCTTTCTTTCATAACCGTGAGCCTTAGCCTACATTACAAGCCATAAAAGACCATTTGGACCATACGCGGAAGGATGAATTTGTCTTCAGATCACATTCCGCCTATCGGGGTTAACCTTTCTTCAAGGATTGCCACACTTCTAATGCCTGATTGAGATCAGAAAAGAGGGAAGGATGGGGCATGGTGAGTTAGTGAGGTAAAGAGAGCCACCTTTAAATTGGGTAGAAACTAAGTATGGGAGTCGCTCCTCTTGGAAGCCTAATATCCCAGAAAAGATTTCATATGTGCATCCCTGCAACATTCGGAAAATTTCACTCGGGTCAACCTTTTTTCAAAGACCCCAAACTTGATTTTCACTTGACATGATTCTTTAAAATGTATATTTACATAATAAAATTATTTTTACTCAATCACTTGCATAAGTCTTCTACATGGGAATGAACAAGCGGACTGACCATGGCTCGAGGTAAAGCCATGAGTACCCAGAGGGGCACCCTTGGAGGTTCAAACATTGCTACTAGATGACGAATACCACCAATTGAAATATCATGACCGTCTTCGGTGAAATGTTGAGCTACGAAGTCGACCTTCGCTAAGAAGTGTTGGAATAGAACATGAAGGTAGAAATTTTGACATTGAGAATCGGGGAACAGAAGTTACCCTCGGAGCCTAAGCGTCTTGCTGGAAATAATGTCCTGAGAAGGACCGCGCGCGCCGCGTTGAGGGCACGCACTGAGATGAGACAGTAATCAACTCGATAAAAGGCAACGGAGATATGCCTAAGAAAAGGAGGAAGATAGAAAAGAAGAAGAAGAGAAGCCGAGTCGAAAACCCAAAAGGCACTTCGGGGCAAAGGAGCGAAATTCAGAGGAGGCGCTCTTAACCACGAATTTAGAGGAACAAGGGCCAAAAATTGGTGGCATCTTTGGACAAAAGACACCATTTAAAGCAGTCGGCATTAACCAGAGGTCAGTTAGAAGATACATAAGCCTAAAGTAGGTGTGAGCAATGGGATTCTAATCAGTGTAAGTCCTCCCTTCAAGAAGAAGCGAAAAAGAGAGAAGTTGACTTCAAGATGAAAACTCAAAAGAGTACCCAAAAAGAGAAAAAGAAGAAGAAAGAGGACAAAGAAAATAGAATACACAGTGAAAACCCAAAAGACATTTTGGGGTTTGAGGCGAAATTCAAGAGGAATGCTTCAGATAAGAAACTCATGGCGAAAGAGGCAGAAACTCAAAGCCAAAATGATTTTAGAGCAAAGGAGGCAGATACTCAAAGCTCATGGCAAAGGAGACAGGAAATCAAAGCCAAAGGATTTTAGAGCAAAAGAGACAGATACTCAAAGCTCGAGACAAAGATATAAGAAATATGCTCATCTATTCGGGCATTTGGAGAATAGAACCCGCCTATCCGTTCAGACACTTGGAGAATGGAAATATGCTCATCTATTCGAGCATTTGGAGAATAGAACCCGCCTATCCGTTCAGGCACTTGGAGAATGGAAATTTGCCTATCTACTCGGGCAATCAAAGATCAATAAAAATAAAAGAAGAGAAAGAAAGAAAAAAAAGAAGGAAAAATAGAAGAAAGAAAAAGAGAGAGAGAGAGAGAGGGGTTCAAAGTGAAAACCTGAATGGGCACTTTAAGGCAGACAATTCCAGAAGTGGGTCAAGATGAGAAGAAGAAGAACAATGGTTCGGGAGAACCGAGAAGAGAGGCAATCAAAGCAAGAAGCAGCACCAAAGGACACGATGTTAATAGAACTAATATGACTAAATAACTTACAAACCCCAATCATGCATCACGAGTAGTTAGGCATCCCTAGGTTAGGAGCATGCTAACTCATACCATCATAGCATTTTATCTCTTTTCATAGATTTTTGAAAGACAAATTGAATACCTCTTAGGATGAGAAGAAGACGATAAAATGAGAACTAAAAGGGTCTCAGGCGAAACCTTTCAAGTTGCCTCCCTAGAGTGTCAGGTGAAACCTTCATGTTCGCCACTCAAGGATTTCAGATGAAAGCTTTCAAGCTTGCCAACAGATTTCAAGATAAAGGATCCTACAGAGAAATGGTCCAAACAAGCTCTATATATGAGGAACTTGCGACTTCAGGATCTCGAAAGCGGAGGGTCCTACGGAGAAGGGACTTGTAGATCCTTGATTTCAGAGAGGAGTTCAATAGAGAAAGAACTACTACTAGAAGAGTACGCTAAGGAAGAGGAGTTCTGTGGAGAAAGAACTCAGAATCCTAAGGCTTCAGGATCTCGAAAGTGGAGGGTCATGCGGAGAGGGGACTTGTAGATCCTTGATTTCAGACGAGAGTTCCATAGAGAAGGAACTACTACTCGAAGAGTACGCCAAGGAAGAAGAGTTCTATGAGGAAAAGAACTCAAAATTTCAAGGCTTCAAGATCTCGAAAGCGGAGGGTCCTATAGAGAGAGGACTAGTAGATCCTTGACTTCAAATATGATAAGAGGGGAGTCCCGTATAGGAAGAACTGCCACTCGAGGAATACGCTAAGGAAATGAGTTCTATAGAGAGAGAACTCATATTCTTAAGGCTTCAAAGAGAAAATTACTCGGTGTAGCACGTTGCAGCTCCAGGAGAGTAAATCGTCCAACATGGAAGTTGGACAGATCTAGTTATGACCAGTTTGCTTTACGGCCGTGAAGGGAAAGCAAATCCACTCGGACGCCCAAGTTCGCCTTTCGGCCGCGAAGAGGAGGCAAAAGTATTTGGAGTTTCAACTTGCTTTTAGACCGCGAAAGGGAAGGCAAGGTTGTTTGTAACCAGCTTGTTTTTTCGAAAAGAGAAGAGAAAGATATTCGAAATCTGCTCATCGATTGGGCACTTGGAGAATAGAACTTGCCTATCCGTTCGGGCACTTGGAGAATGGAAATTTGCAACAAAAAAAACTCTCTGTCTACCTATTCGGGGCATCCGGAGGGAGAACTCACAATTGGAAGGCTTCGGGGGAGAAAATTACTTGGACGTGCGTGTGGCCGTTTCGGGGAGTAAACCGTGTGACAGGGAAGTAGGACAAAATTAGTGCTTATGGTCTTTGCTTTATTCTTGTTCCACAAGTATAAGCAAAGAGGGGCAGCTGTAATCACTAATTTTGTCCGGACCTCGAACCCCTTTAGTTTGTGTTTATCTTGGGCTTATTGGGCTGTTAGGTATTTAAAAAAACTAGAAAAAATAAAAAATGAGAAAAAGAGAAAAAAACAAATATGCACATGTATGTATATAAATAAATATTACTATTATTAACTCTCATTGGAAAACCCCTAAACATTACTAACATATTATTGTTTGCTATTATTATTATCTTTATTATTATTGTGTGTTATCTCTATTATTATTATTATGGTATTATTATTTCTACTATCATTATTACATATTTGTCATTGTTCATTATTATTAGTATTATTATTATTACTCGCGTTTATTGTTATTATTGTTTATATTATTTATGTATCATTGTATTTATATAATTTATATTATTATTATACTAACTAAAATCATATAAATAAAACTGTCATATAAACAAAAAGGCCCAGATTTATTAAATATTAAAGTCCATTTAACAAAACCCAAGAATATTCATTATACAGATTGACCCAATAAGCCCAAATAATACACAGCCCGTAAGCCCAAATAGTGCTAGCCCTAATAATCAAGAAAAACCCTAATTTGTTGTGTTTCTGCGCAGCCACATCTGGACCGTCAGATCTGGCCCCTGATCAACGGTCCAGATCTAATCTGATGAAGAAACCCTAGCGAGCCCCTCTGTCGTCTCGCGCCGCACTTCCCCACAGCCGTCAGAACGGTTGAGATCTGACGTTCCAAATGAATCCCAGCGAAGGAAACCTAGCAAGCCCGTCCCTTTTCCCAGCGCCGCACAACGTCGACCGTCAGATCGAGTCGATCTAACGGTCCCAGATGAAGGACGATGAAGCTTCCAGATCTCCCAACGCGCCCACGCGCCTGAGCCGTATGACCTCTCACCTGCCACAAGCACGCGTCTGTCGCGACCGTCTTCTGCAACCGGCACGCCTCCCTTCCCGATCGGGCATCTCCGGCACACCTCAGACGAAAAAAACAGTCATCAGAATCCCAAAACAGTAAAAAAAGACAACAAAGCAGAGGAAATTAATCGAAGTCAACCAGACAACAATCAGAGAGGCAGAGAGAGAATTATTTTCGTTTTTACTTGCATGTAACCTTCGGGATAGATAAAAACCGAAAGAAATATACAAGAGAGGAGAAAAAATAAAAAAAAAACAAAAAAACAGTGAGCACGAGAGGAGAGAAAAAAATCAACAGAGACATTGTAAACCCATTCGGGAATTCTTAGAGAGAAATCAATAACAAGAAAAACACCTTCTGAGGTATTCCTTCCTTTGTTTTCTCGTTGCATGCAAACCAAGCGTTCAAAAAACAAAAGGTTAAAGTTTTTTTACCTTCACGGGTGTCGATTTGTTGCCTATCTGTCTCCTCACGCCGGCGATAAGCTCTTTGGTCTCCTCCGATACCATATCGGGTGAGCCGTCGAACGGATGGGTGAGGCTTCCCTTTTCTAAATCAAAAACCCCAAGTAGATTCCTGACTAGTTTTTTCGAAAGAGGGGTGGATTGTCTTTTGTTTTAGGGTTTTTTTTTAAAAAAGAGAGGGATGTTTGTTTCTCTCCGGCGTCAGGTTTGCGGTGACCGGTGAAGGTTTCCGGTCCCGTTTGAGAGAGGGGATGAGCTTTTGGGTTTCGGGTTCGAGAAAATGAAATGGCAAAAGGGGTATAAAGTTTTTTTAGGGCCTTTTTATAGAGTTTTAATCTTTTAAAAATGGGTTAATCCCCCTTTGGTCCCTCCGCATTTTGAAAATATCCTCGTAAGGGTCTCCGTGTTTTTAAACCCTACCCGTGGTCCCTCGAGTTTGTTTAGATTTTTTAATTTCGTCCCCTAATCTGCTTCAGTCGACATCGAATGGTTTAATAACCATTTCGGTCCCTACAGATTTCAGCGTCTTTTAAAATTGGTCCTTGTTTTGACGATTTAACAATTTTTTTATGGTTTATTTCCCCTATCAATCCTTGGGGTCCGTCTCGAGTTCTATTTTATTCCCTTTTCAATGTGGTGTTTCCCTTATTTCATGCATCTTAATTTTTCGTCTCGTGTTTATGCTTACTTAATTTCAGTCTGTGTTTTATTCTATATGTTTTGCACATGCTTGGTTAATAATATGCGAGTAATGTGATATGTAATCATATATTATATGTTATGGTTTAGCATGTGGATTATGATTTATAGCGTTGTGGAATAGAATATATGCATATTTGCTTAATTTACGTTTTCCCGCCTTTACTTTATGTTCATTTATCTGTTTTATGTTCCGCTTATTATCTAAGTTGCATTTCGGTTTATAAAATGCAATGCGAGCGTCTTTTTATTCGGGAACGAACGAGTCCAGTACCAGTCGTAGTGGTGGTGGTTCGGACGTTCCTTCTCGAATATTAAGACCTTTAAAATTTACTCGCTCGTATAACCAAATTTTGATACGATTCGTCACTTTAATTCGCGAAATTTAATATTAATTGAGCGGTAATGTTTTTGGTACCGATTTTCGGGCACGACGGGGTGCTCATCCTTCCCCGCGTGTAACCGACTCCCGAACCCATTTTCAAAAGAAAAATCTATGGTTTAGTTTTCGGTGTCCGGTCTACCATTTTTAAATGGCCGGTGGCGACTCCTCTATTTTTACAAATCCGACTAATTTTTCGAAAACCAAATTAAAACCAGGTTCTTCTAAGTGACACCGAGGTATTTTCTAAAAAAATTAGTCGCAACAATGAGTGGGTGTGCTTAATGTTTGTAATGTATCTAGTCTTTCATGAAATTTGATAGTTATAATGTTTATCTTGTTGATGATGTGTTTTGGAATGGTTCCAATTATGTTTGATGGTGTTTTGACATGAAAAACCAGAAGTTTCTGCTGTTTCTGGGCAGGGTGTATCGAAACACCCTTAGCTGTTTCGAAACGAGTGCATGAAATGACCTGGGCGTTTCAGAGCGGCTAGAAGTGTTTCGAAACACTTTGGCTACTGGAAGTGTCTGTTTCTGAACTAGTTTCGGAACATACCCGCGTATCGAAACGGTCAACACCGCTTCGATACGGGCGTATGACACGGGTGTTTCTATACGGGTGTCAGTGTTTCGAAATGGGTGACCGTTGGATAGTTTCTGCATGCTTTACATTTTAGTCCTGAAAGTTGTAATTGCAATTGCTTGAGCTTGAGATGTCTTTTTAAGCTGAAATTTGGCAGAAAGGCTTGTAATATGATTAATTGAGGTTTGGTAAAACTAAAATCGTGAAAGTCCTTTTATTTTCCAAAATTTACATTTTGGTCCCTAAAAGTGTATTTCTTGCAATTGAGTCCTTAAACGTTTCTGATCGTTGTGCTTTTCTCTTCCAAGGTTCTTGGGCTTTCACATAGGTTTAATGCACATCTAGAGAAGTTTAAAAAGAAAAAAAAAGGTCGTTAATCAAGGTTGACTTTCAGGTTGACTTTGGTTTTCCCCGTGTGATCTTCGTAGTTCGGGTCTAGCGTCTAGGCTGGGCTAAGGGGGTTACATTTATTGGTATTAGAGCCAGGTTGCGAATATTTGGGGCGATGGTAAGTTTGTGGTAAGTTGTTATGGTAAGTGTTGGATGTTTATTCTGATGTGTGGTTGAAAGTTTGTTGAAAAGTACATTGCTGAGTGAATTGTTGATGTTTTTATCATGCTTTTTGGTTATGAATCTTCTGTGAGCTATTGTGAACATGTATTGGTGATATGCTGGTGTTGTGAGTTGATTTTCTGAATAATGAAAATGTGATGGGTATGATAAGTTGATATTATGCTGTTAAGGGTGAATGCTGTTTGATGAGAGCATGATTGAAGTTTGTTGATTGATATGCTCGGTGTTTGTGATATCAATGTTTTTATTGATTTTTATGTCATATAAAAGGGGAGAATTCGGGATACCCATTGCCTTATTATTATAGCTATTGTGTTAAGTTGGAGTTGGAGTCTTGAATCCTTGCTTGAAGCTGGCCTGGTCGTTTTGTTTGTTTTGTTATGATTGCTTTGTTAATAATAGCACAATGAGATCAGTGAGAGAATGGCAGTTGGGTACGATGGTTGCTGCTTTAGAGCAGGTTGTTGAGGGGTGGAATTCACTTTTTGGTGGGAGTGTACCGCTTCGGTCGACAGTGCCAGGAGTTGAGGTAGTAGGGCATGAGGAGAAAGCTGGTTCTGTGATGAAGGATTCATCACATGTGGTTCAAGAGGTGTCGGGAACATCTCAGGTCGTGGTGAAAGTGAGGCATGTAGACGTGTCGACTGTGGGACATGCGAGTTTGTCAAAACAACTTTTTTATGATTTGGGAGCTGTGGAGTGTCATGGTTCGACACCTGAGGCGTTCGAGGCTTGGTTAGCCAGTATAATTCCGATTTTGGACCAGGAGGGGTGTGACAACGCCTGTAAGCTGGGAAGTGTTGTCTCGTTAATGTTGGAGGATGCTTGTGCTTGGTGGACATCTGTGGCGGTGGCAACGAATATCCACGATATAGATTGGGAGTTCTTTGTGTCTGCCTTTAATGGAAGATACCTTGGAGAGAAGTTCTCAAGGGTTAAGCAACGTGGGGGTGTGGCTTCAGTTTATGCTGGTGAGAAAAGTATAAGCAAAAGAGCTGTGGGTACTGACCTCGAGAGTGGTCAGTGTAAGAGGCTACATGACAGAAGGGTTTGCTTGAATCGAAGTCTGGTGGTAGTGTAGATGTGGGTCAAGTGCAATATGACCAAGGAGTGGTAGCTCGGTTGCCGAAGTGTGATCGTTGTGGAAGGTGTCACGTTGGAGTTTGTTGAAGCGTGGGAGTTTGTTGGAACTGTGGTTTTAAGGAGCATGTGAAGCGGAATTGTCCTCAAGTGGTGGGATCAGCTTCAGTGGGTGCAAAAGGGTCTTAGAAGGATCGTGAGCGCGGCCGAGACAAAGTTCGGAGGTGGCAAGAAAGGCGGAAAGGTGTGAGGTGTTTGGGGGATGGATCTTGTTGGAATTGTGGGTCTGTTTGACATTTGAGATGGAATTGTTTGGGGTTAGCTCGGGGTAGTCAGGGTTCTTTACCGCAGGGTGACGGTGATGACCATAAAGTATTGGTTGATGCTGCGGTGGTACGACTAGAGAATAACGGTTCTGCGGGGAAGAGAGTTTGTCTGTTGGAGATCCGGGGCAATAAGGTGATTTCAGGTAACCTTGTTAAGTAATCTTTGCCCTAGTTATCTTTGTTTGGTTTCGGTTTGGATTCCCTTGCGTAGTGGGTAAGGTCTTATAGCTAGCAAGTTGGGGTAGTAGCCGGTGTTGTTTTGAAAACAACTTTAGTGTGAGAAGGGTATTAGTGGAGTATTTTGTAGCTAGCAGTTTGTTAGAAGGGTAGAGCTGGAAAAGTTAGAAGTGAGGTAAGAGGTTGTTCTTAGACGGATTCCGAGGATGTTATTGGTAAGTGTGAACCGACATACATGCACAATTAAAACCATTTGTTATATATATATATATATATATATATATATATATATATATGTTGGTACATGTATACATGCGACATGACATTAGAGGTTTTGCATACATGTACACAGGCATTGATAGGGCATATTGGTGACCATGCATACGAACGTTCACACTTGCTAATAGCTAGTTGGGTCCGTTAGTGTTGTGGTAGGATTAGGTTGGATGGTGGGTTTTAAGAGTTGTTTTGGTGCTAGGTGATTGCTAGAAGTAGTGGAAGGTAGTAAGCGAGTTGTCAGTAATAGTGAGTGCGATCTAGCATGTTAGCAGAATGGAGGTATTTTGGTGCTTAAAGAGTTTAACAGTGTGGTGGTGAGGAGATTACCGGTTGAAGTTAGAATCGGTCGAGGTGGTTGTGAATAGTTAATAGGTGTGGTAGTTTCTTTGTGTTAGATGATGTTGTAGGCTAGTGGATGTGTTTCCGGAGTGTTAAGTCGTCTTGGCATTGATGTTTGCAATAGGAGGGTTGTTTATGTAGGTGATGGTTCGTAGCGACCTTAGAGGAGTTGGGAGGAGGTTGTGTTGAGAGCTGTGGATAAGGTTTGGCGTGGAATGAGTAGAGGTTTCGTAATCTTAATATGTTTGTATGGAATGGGTGGTATCCAGGTAAGGTTAGTGTTATGGTCAAGCTTGAAGTGGAAAGACAATGTAAGTTCAAGGGCCATTGTTGGTTGGCCGGGTTCTTAAGAAAAGTAGTTTGGTAGTTGATATAAGTAAATCTTTCCTAAGTCAGTTGGGAGTAAGTGGAACAGCTGGCGGAGTTAAGGTTGGAGTCTTGTGACGTGGATTTCGGATGTTGTGTGAGTAGTTTTGATGAGTTGTTATGGTAGTGATAGTGGCTGATGTGAAGGAATGTTATCAATACTTTGAGAAGTTAGAGTAAGCAGTTGTTGCTTAAGAAATTTTTGCTTGTTGTGGTAATCTTTGAAAGGAGTTGAGCGGTTTTGCAAGGGGTTTTTGAAGCAGTGAGGGTTGTGGGTCACATGGTGGTTGAAACTAGATGGGTTGTTGTCACCGTGTGTGCGAGTTGTGCTGAGGGAGTTATGAGATAAGGTGGAGTATGTTGTAAAGATTTGAAGATTCTTCGGGTTGCTGGGGCTTTGCACAGTTCGAAAGTTTGAAAAGTTAAATTGAGGTTAATAACCGAGTGTTCTGAAAGTCTTGAATCGTAAGTAGTGGTGTTGGGTTTGGGTATAGTGTGAGTTTGATTTGAGTAGAAGTTGATTTTTGTGGTGTTCTGGGTGGAGGATGTTTAGTGGTGGTTAAGTCTCATGTGTTACATTATGTGTTGCTTTGGGAAGTTTGGTATCGTGCTCTTTTCGCGGGTTGAAATTTCGAGGACGAAATTTCCTAAGAGGGGGAGAGTTGTAACACCCCAAATTTGGGCTTAGAAGTTTAGGGTCTGAACCAAACCGGTCTGAGAAACGGTTCGAATATAAAAGTAGGTTTTAGGGAACACCTAGTTCGGGATGCTTTAAAAATATAGAAAAATATCTAAAAATCCTCATTTAATATATAAAAGAGAATGGTGAAATCAATTTTACAAAATGAAGTTTGGAAATATTACATTTCGGTGTAGTGACCAAATCGCAGTTTTTGCAAAAGTGAAATAGTGACTGTTTTGTAAAGGATTGAAACTTTGAATCTTTAAGGAGCTAATTTACCCAAAATGTTTTTCTCCAGATTTTTCCTTAATTTGGGTAATTTTATTAATGTTTTAATTAAAGGAAATGAGGTTTAATTAAATGAGAAACTAACTTTGACTATTCATAACTACTTTTCACAAATTTTCCCTCTCTTCATTTTCTCTCAAATTCCTTTCAACCAAACACATTTCTCCAGCAAATTTACTTTGATTTTACACTTCATTTGATGAGATTTCAATTCCTCTTTGATTCCTAATCAATCTTTCATCAAATCTATTTGTTTTCTACATTGAATTTTCATAGAAACTTGCCCAAATCAAGGAGAAATCATCATTTAGATGTAAGCTTGTTCTTCTCCTCTAAATACTCAGTTCTTTACTGAAATTCCCAAGTTGTCAATCCTTTATTAAAGTTTTATGAATGGTTTTAGTGTTGGAAACAAGATTTTGGCTTAAAACTCAAGATTTTGGAAGAGATATTGGAGATTTTCGTGGATCTTGGTTAGGCTCTGTTTTGAGGTTGTTTTCTAATGTATTTTGGATGTTAATTGATGTTACAAATGAGGTTTTATCGATCAAATCCCGAATAGGTTTGTTTTCCTAAGTTTTGCTTGCTAGAATGGTGGTTTTTGGGGTGGTTTTGGTGATCTGCTGTTGCTGGAGGTATAAGGTCATGTTTATGTTTCTTTTTGATGTTAATTGATGTTTATAAAAGGTTAGAATTGATAGATCTTGGCTGGGCTTTGTTTTGGAAGAGTTTGGAGGTGATTTCGGTTATTTTTGGTAGCCAAAATGAGGTTCTTGGGTAGAGCAGCGAGTTGGGTTGTGTTGCTGGTGATTTTAATGCATGGTAATGCATTAATCCTCTGTTGTTATATGTTTAAAACATGGGAGAATGATCTGGAAGCAATAGAGGTGGCATTGGAAGTTTCGGATGCTTGGGAGGCTTGTCGGCTAGCATAGTTTTGTGTATCGGTGAGTGGAGTTTGGTTTCCAGCTTTGAAACGATTGTTTGAAGGTTATGGGAGCTTAGTTTAAGTCTAAACAACTTAGATAAGCTCAAGAGTAAGTTTTCGGAAAAACTCCCTTGGATGAGCCATGATGTGGTTTGATGCATTGGTTATAATTTGCATGTTTAAATTCTGTTTTGAAAGCATATTTTAGCATGGTTAATGCTGGTTTTGAAAGCCATGTATTGAAGGATGCTCAAGGTAAGAGATTCTTGGTTTGACATATTATTAATATGGTTTTGATGCATAGTGATGCATGATGTTAAATGGCTTTGATTAATGCTTTAAAACAGTGAATTGTTGATGGTAAATGATGGTATATTGGTAAGTGATGTAATGATTTTAAAGTACTTGAATCGGATATAGTTAGCCGGCTATAGGATTGGGTGTACCGTGAATAAAGTCGCCTTGGGTGTTGAGGGGTTGTGATTGTACCGTAAACTCCATCCAAGTACCCTAACGAGTGAGGTAAGATCACAACGGTGGTTAAAAGTCCGTGTGTGGATCTAAGATCACAACGGTGGTTAAAAGTCCGTGTGTGTGGATCTTTTGTTATGTGTCCCTTGCTCTCGTTAGTGGAATTATACAACTACCGATGAGTGATGTTGATGGGTTGTGATTGTACCGTTAAACTCCATCACGGGTGTTGAGGGGTTGTGATTGTACCGATAGACTCCACCTTGTGTTGTTCGGTGGTGTATATGAAGCGTGTGGGACAACGCTTGTAATCCGCGTATCCGATTGTGTTTTGTGTTGTAAATAGTTATGAATTATCACTTGAAAGCCAATATAATGTATTTGAATGTAAGGAAGCGAGAGATGCTTGAAAATGATGCAAGGTTGCATGGGAAATATGTAAATGATACATGAATGCATGTAATACTTGTAAAGCGTGAGAAAAAGTATATCTTCTATTGTGAATGGTGCATATGTGTATAGAACCTCATAAGTGCATTGAAGTCTTGTGAAGGCTTGTTTTAAAAAGGCACGTAATGTAAATGTTGCTTTTGTAGTTCATGTGTTTTGCATTTGTCGAATGCATGAGATAGTTAGAAGGAGCAATTGGTTTTCAAAAGGTATTTTGCTTTGAAATGATCATCAAGCATGAGAAAAGTATGGTGTGAAGTGGAAGTGATTTCCATGGAAATTGAGTTAAACTTTGCATGAAATGTTCATGCATGGAAATGTTTAAATGATAGTATTTGCAAGAATGTGGTTTGGGGTGAGTTGCTTAGCATTTCAAAGTTAAAGGTTGATTTTCATGTTGAGCAATGCATGATTTAAAGCAATGTTGTTTCTAAAGAAGTTTTCAAACAATGCTTTGGTTTGTTGAATTGTATCTACATTTTAAGAAGGTTTTATGATTCGCTGCATTGATGGTGTTTTGGTTTTGAGCATTCCTCACTAAGCATTATGTACTTACGCTCCTTTTTGTCCATCAATGTAGATATTTGAAGTTGGGACAACAAGAAGCAAGGGATTCAAGAAGAGCTCCACTTGAGAAGTATGTATTGGTTTATAGCTATAGATAATAAAGGCAATGGGGGGAGAGTCTTTTATGTTGTTGTGTAATGAGATTGTGTATGTTGAACATGTTCGGTTTATGGTTTGAACCTTGTTGTTGATCGCTTTGCCATATTTGAATCTTCTTCTTCATAAGTTGATATGCCATGCTCTTTGATTAAAAGCAAGATCATGTGTTGGATGTGATGAATGAGTAGGTGTGCTTAATGTTTGTAATGTATCCAGTCTTTGATGAAATTTGATAGTTATAATGTTTATCTTGTTGATGATGTGTTTTGGAATGGTTCCAATTATGTTTGATGGTGTTTTGAAGTGACAAACCAGAAGTTTCTGCTGTTTCTGGGCAGGGTGTATCGAAACACCGTTAGCTGTTTCGAAACGGGTGCATGAAATGACATGGGCGTTTCGGAACGGCTAGAAGTGTTTCGAAACACTTTGGCTACTGGAAGTGTCCGTTTCTGAACTGGTTTCGGAACATACCCGTGTATCGAAACGGTAAACACCGCTTCGATACGGGCGTATGACACGGGTGTTTCTATACGGGTGTCAGTGTTTCGAAATGGGTGACCGTTGGATAGTTTCTGCATGCTTTACATTTTAGTCCTGAAAGTTGTAATTGCAATTGCTTGAGCTTGAGATGTCTTTTTAAGCTGAAATTTGGCAGAGAGGCTTGTAATATGATTAATTGAGGTTTGGTAAAACTAAAATCTTGAAAGTTCTTTTATTTTCCAAAATTTACATTTTGGTCCCTAAAAGTGTATTTCTTGCAATTGTGTCCTTAAACGTTTCCGATCGCTGTGCTTTTCTCTTCCAAGGTTCTTGGGCTTTCGCATAGGTTTAATGCGAATCTAGAGAAGTTTAAAAAGAAAAAAAGGTCGTTAATCAAGGTTGACTTTCGGGTTGACTTTGGTTTTCTCCGTGTAATCTTCGTAGTTCGGGTTTAGCGTCTAGGCCGGGCTAAGGGGGTTACATAGTTATTGTTATTGAACCATTGTAAATAAATCATCAGATATTGATATGTACATTGACATTGAAACTATGAAATATTGATAATGAGACATGTTCGCTATTGATAATATTAAATTCATTGGTCATTGGAATTATCCTTGAATAATGAATATGGTTATTGACATTGAAACCTTGGATTTGAATGGGAATTGGATACGATTGGCATGCCATAGAATTCATGAGCTCAATGTACGGGTGGACTACGGTCCTAAGGCTACGACCTATATTGATTTGGCAAGGCGGAGGGATGTGTTTTGGTATTGGTTATATTGGCGAGGCGGAGGGATTGGAGCATTCATCAATTTGGCGAGACGTAAGAATTCGCGTATCCACTATATTGATTCAATCCAAGGATTAATAATGAATTTGATATGTTAAATATTGTATATTGAAACATAGCTTTGACATTGACATTGATGAGCATGAGATTATGTATACACTTCATACATTGTTATTTATATTGTTTGTGGCTACCTCACTAGGCAATGTATGCCTAACGTGTCTCATCTCATGCATTTTAGGTTAAGGGATCACCGTGGTTGAAGATCGGATAGTTGAGGCAAGACAAATCACTACAAGCCTAAAGTAATGTATTTTGTCCTTACGAACTCCTAGGAAGGTGGCAAAGTAGTTGAACTAATCTCTTGTGCCCATTTTGGTATGCTTGTAATATGGGTAAGTTATAATATTGTTAAAGGCCCTAAATGAATTTTTAGTGAGGCTAAAAGTTACTAAAATGGCTTATTTAGCTCACATAGGTTAAAGCCTAGTAAACATATTCGAATGATGATGAAATTTGGCATGCCAGTAGTTTATAGCATTGAAATATTGTGTGTAAAGTCTCATTGCAATTGAACACTGCTTGGTAGGTTAATTCAATTAAAAACCAGCAAAAATCTATCATTACAGGTTAGGTCGTATCGATACGGGGTAATGGCTTATCGATACGGATAAGCACAATTAGACCTTAGGAACAGGGCATATCGATACGGTTAGGGATGTATCAGAACATTTTGCTACTTGAATCCTCTGTTTCGATACGGGTCCAATGTGTATCGAAACAAGTCAAAGTTAAGGTCAAACAAAGTCAACCCGTATCAATACGATATAAAGGGTAAAGTCAACTCAGATTGACCATCGTGCACCCGTATCAAAATAACCTTAAGATGTTCTGATAAAAGGTTAGTTAAGTTAGTTAAAGGCATAATTTGACAGTTTACAATGTTCACAAATTGGTCACTGAATTCAGGATGAGTCAATTGGATGAGTAAATGAACTCCAAATTGCATGAAATTTTACAGGCTTAGTAATACTGTATTGAATTTCAGTAAGATATGATCAGTTGCACCGAAGGACCTCTAAATTGTTAGATTTACTGTTTAGTCCCTAAAATTTGTAATAGGTAAGAATTGGTCCCAAATGGTTAGTTATTGTTTCATAATGGATTAATTGGACTAAGATGCATGATTGATATTGTTTTATTAGTATTGCAGTGATTATATGATGTATTGAATTGAATTTTTATCGTGCCGAATATTGTATTGTTCATCGGTAGCACTCTATGACCCGGTTCTTGACCATGCCGAGAAGGGGGTGTTACAATACTTCATTTGAATGGAATAATGTTCTTATACCCAGAACACTAGGGTATCTGTACTGCCTTCTCGCGGACCGATACCTAAGCCCAGAAATGGTTTCCTAGGCTCATGAAATCATTTCCCAATCCCCCAAATCGCAACCAATAGCCTCATAACTCGATCATACATCTTTTGGGAGTGTTTATAATGGTTTACTACATTTTTTACATTTTATTATCATGAAATCTGGATTATGCCATTAAAGAGAGTCTATAACCACCCAAACCACCAAACCATCAACTCAAGCAACAAAGCAATCAAATTTATAATGCCCATGAAGGCTTAGGAGTTAGTAGTGTACTAGCCTTAAGCCAGAATCCCGAACCCAAGCTTATGCTCAAGCTTTCTCACACTTTCTCCAAACCTCAAGCTTGCATTAGTCCTCCAACCTCTTCCACTTGCCACCCAACCATGAAATCCAAAACAAAACTTAGATTAAAGACCATAGAGGAATTTGCTACAAATCTACAACCTTAAGATCAAGAGAAATCTTCCTAAAGCCTTAAACTTCCTAAAAACCCATTTATGAAAATCTTACCGTTTTTCCCACAAGGATGCAATTTTCTTGAAGTTTGAGAGATGAAGATTAACCCATTTATGAGAAATGATTGGTAAAGTTTAGATTTTTAACTTTGATGGCTATGGGGTTTTAACATGAAGGATGAAAGAAAATGGTGAAGAAGAAATGAGTGAAATCACCACTCACACCCTTTTCCCCCTTTTTATCACATGAAGACCAAGGGTAAGGGGGTAATCGGCCATCCCCTTTAAAATATGGGTTTAATCGCAACATCTAACCATCATGGTTCTCCCATTTTTCAAAATGGTCACCTCTCAAGCTTGTAAGGTCCAAAACTCAAATAAATTAAGCCCAAGCTTGGCCCAAAGGTTCCAATTCCAATCCAACACAAGGGTCCATGTCTCGGGTTAACGCCCAAAACTTGACTCAAAAATTTGGGTCGTTTCAACTCTCCCCTCCTAAAAAGAAATTTTGTCCTCGAATTTTAAATGAAGGGAGTAGATGTAACCATATGAAGTCCAACCATTTCCCAACTCACATACATTCACATTGATTCTGAAAATTACTCTCCAAGACTTCCTTGGCCAAAGCTCACAACACTAGACTCCTCAACACCTCTCTCATGGATCCCAACGGTTCATTCCCAACAACCGAATAACACTCACATCAAACCCTAAATCAAAAAAACTTAGGATGGACCCAAACTATATTGTCCAAGCATCAACCCCATATGTGTCCAAGACGCAACACCTCCTCGAAGATATACTACTAGGAACAATTTTTCATCTATTATCAACAACATGACCAACTATTTCAAGAACAAGCGAAAATCTGAAAATCGATCTATCTTGAATTAACAACCCTTCTTCTCTGACTTGGCTAACCAAGACGGGAGTTAACACTTTATTTTACTTGAACTCGCCTCAACTCAAACGAAAGCTAACTCACGACCATACAACTCCACTAATCGAGCTACTTTGATTCCAAAAGGAAACCATTGCTGCTTACGAACTTTAATAGAGAACCAAACTCACCAAACTATCCTTGAAGGCTCAAATATTCTATTCCAACCCAACCACTTAATTCCAACGAACATATGTTGAATATCCAACAAGTTCACAAGAACTCAAGCAGTTCTTCCATCAAGGTCTGATGCCACACCAAAATCTCAATTCTATATAATCATAGTCAGTAAGCCACACTTCTGTTGTTTTACTCTGATATTATATTCACACTTTTTTTACCATACACATAGACAATCTATCTCAAATTTTTGTAAAGCAAGCATTTATTTCATCAAGCCCATGATTATATCGGCACATTCACGATTTTGAACATTTCACGACTTGTTCTTAGATTCCAATCATCACATCGAACGTTATCTTTATCATGACTTCTCTATAATCTTAACTTCACGATATTCGAACTTTAAACCATAACACTAAAACTTCAAAACACATCGACTAAATGTAGGGTTATCTACCTCAAGTGACGGGTAACAGCCCTTCACTGTTACTCATCGGCTCACAACATTCAATGCCAACACTCTTTGCCATACCCCTATGAAAACGACACATGTGCGTCCCATGGCGAACCACTTGGCGTCGACACTTATAGTGTCTCATTTGTACAAACGAGCCCCCACTCAAGAAATTTGGTCAGTACCATATTACAAGGTGGTGGACACAAACACCGAACTCGACATTACCTCTATCATGGGTTCTAATCCACGACCAAGAGGTAAGCCCACTCATTCCTTGAAGAACATTCCAACCACCTCTTGATCTATCGCAAGATCTAAAGTTTTAGACCCTCAACCAAGTTATCCATTGTGTGTGTGTGTGTGTGTGGGGGGGGGGGGGGGGGGGGGGGGGGTTAGGAATGTCTCACTACTTACAAAACTGCTCTTGAATTAACATCCATGAAACATAGCTATCACGCTAGGGAGGAAGTGGTACCTCACATACCTTACCAATGTTGACGAAATCTAATAGATTCCTTGACTCAATTTAGACAATCATATCACCTAAAAGTTGGCAGCAAATTAAGAAGTTATTTCCTATTCTGCCAAGTCAATGCAAAATGTGTAATTAGGCTATAAATACATAAATCATTTCTTTGTTTACTAATTTAGGCCGTATTCCAAAACTATTTATACACCGTTGTAGCCTATAAATGGGCTATATCTGACTATTAATAGAAGATAACAAAAGAGATCATTTTCTGCTTCAGTTCTCAATTCTGGCTCTTTTTTAAATTCTAGTTTGGTTCATGGTATAAGAGCCTATCTAGTAGCTTTTCTATTGCGCCTTCAAGAGTTATTTTTTTTTTTTTTTGAGTCTTTCTATTTTATATTGCTTCTGCTGTAAGAAAAAAATCTCAAAAGAAAGTATGAAACTAAAGTTGATGGGTAGGGTGCGTAGTGATCAACATGATGTAAATAGATTTCATGTATAGCTTGGGATTCCGATACGTAGGATGAACATTTTGTAATTATCTGTAGCAGTTTTGCTGGTTTGGAATATAGCATACTAATGTTGATTAAAATTTTCAATTGTAGGCACATTTGTAAAATGTATGATGTTATTATAAAATATGACGCAAAATCAAGTGACCAATTATGTTAGGTGTGTTATAGGTATTAAAGTGTCATGGAAATAAAAATGTAGATATCATAAGATATATTTATAATTCAATGAGGGGCAGAGTTATATTTAATAGTTGATTTAATAATCAACTATATAAAGAGGTAGTGGTCCCAAAAAATAACTTGTATTACTCTTGTCCCCGTCAATTTTTTTTACGGAAATGCCTAACCTATCTTCTTGGAAGATCACAACTACCTTTTAGGCGATCTTCATCAAATGATTCAAGGTTTTCAGTCCATCAATAAATTCAGGTACGCTTCCGCATTCAGTTTATTGTTCTTGATGATTTGACATGATAGATCTTGAGCATTAAGTTTTATATTAATTTATGATTTGGTTCCATCAAGTTGTATCAGACCCTTATCTTGTTGAATCATTGAGAATCAATTGATTTACTTAGTTTTGATTGATTCGTTCTGAAATCTTTTAAGAGTTTTATTTTTTGAACCGATATTTGAGTTAATTATTGATGTTGAATTTTTAGGGTTTTAATGTTTTGTATGATTTGAAATGTATTTTTTCGGCGCTTACTGTTTATTATTAGGTTATCATCCTTATTTGGATTTGTTTGTGATAATCTCTTGTGCGATAACCACCATGCTTGAATTTATCGTAAAGTATGTATATGTAGGGTTATTGTGAAACTTTAAGCTGCCCATGTTTGTTGTACAATCTTTAAGGGATACTTTAAGTTTTGAACGACATATGGCAAGGGATAAATCTGTTATTTGTTTAAGTTAACTTTAATGTTAATTCATGCGTGAATGTATTAATTATGTATAGCAGCTTTTGGTTGTTGAATTTTAATTCAGATTATATTTTTTTAGAACCATTAAGATTCTCATATTTTAGAGTTCTAATTGTTGGTTAACATGATTGTTTTTAGTTTGAATGGTATATACTATTTAATCTAAAAATATTTATATGTTACAATTTGTGGTAGATATATTTAGTTTGAAATATATATTTAATTCAGTTTGATCAAAATATATATCTAATAAATTATGATTGAATTCTATTGAATCATGTTTAGTTTTGTACAAAATGTTTTGCTTAAATTTGTTTGGCACTATACTTAATTATGTTATTAATATTCTCTACAGAATATACATTTAGTTTTGGTTTTGGAAAGCATGGCATTGATCTTATGAAATTCATATTCAATTCGGGTTTGACCAAAAATTCTGATTTTGATCGTTAGGTTATTATGTCTATTAAAGTTTTCATGTGATTATATGAATTATTCATTTATATGATATTTCTGATTTTGAATTTTTTTAGTTAAAGATTGATTGTTTAGAATTCCATTTTTTTAATTTTGATAAATGCTTGCCAAATAACTTTTTGAGAAACAGTCAAAGTTTTCAGTTTTTTTTTTCCGAATTATGATAAACTCATTTAAACAACCTTATTTTGGATCCTTATGGAAACTTAAGTGTTATAAGAAATTTCAATCTTGACTGTTACAAAATTTTAAATTTGAATATTGATATATTTATAGTATATATTTTGAGATAAACTAATTGAAGCATTAAGTCACCAAAGTGACCTCAATTGTGAAAATTATTTTATTTTAAAGTATAAAAGGTTTTGTGCATGTAAGTGAGATTATGTTAGTATTAATCGGCCCAAAAGAAGGTTAATAATTAACATTATTACATGTGCAACTATGGTAATAAACATGTGATAATTATTCAGTTTTATATGTGAGCAATAAATCGGCCCAAAAGAAGATTTCTATTTGACGTGTTCTTATTATTATTGTTTTATTACTGTACCAAGATATCACTTGCAAGTTAATATTTTATCCAAAGATAAAATATTAATGGAGTGATCAGTATCTTGATATGAGGTTTATCTTTATTCAATATTATTATTTTGGTTATCTTTTAATTAAATTGAAAGATAAAATCAAGACAAATATTTTGAAACAATTAAATTCATATTTTGGCTTCAGATGTCTAATATTTTAATGGATTATTTGAAACATATTGTCACCAAAGTGACCGCTTGTGTGTAGATTAGTTTATTTAAAATATCAAGATATTTATAGGTTTTTGTAATTCATGCGTTTATTAATTGGCCCAAAGAAAAATTAATATTTGATAGAATTACAACGACAACTATGACGATAAATGTGTGACAATTATAAGTTATTTTATGTGAGCAATGCATTAGTCCAAAGATTAATCTATTGTTTGATATAGTTTATTGTCAATGTTTGATTGCTACAACAAGAGTACCGCTTACAATTAATATTATTGTCCAAAGACTTGATATTAATGTTGTGCTTGGTATCTTGAGGGGAACTAGCCATTATTTTGAATTTATTTGTTTGCTTATGAATATTTATGTGAGCTTGTTTTTATTTTATTTACTTAATTTTGTTCTATATTTAGGTAATTTATTTTTGTTGTCACAATATCTGTTAAATACATTCTACACTCATGTTTAGTGAAACTAATTTCAAGGAATAGAAAAGACACTTACATATAGTATTTTGTTGTATGAACATAGACTTTTCACTAAGGAAAGAACATCTTGCACCTCTCACTATGGTAAGAACCCATGAAAGGTATTTTGAGAGGTGAGATCGTTCAAATTGCTGATTCTAATGATCATAAAGTACAACATTCTAGATGTCTTTAGGAGCACAAATCTAAAGAAATTACTCAAACTAAGGGTTTCCTTAACGAAATTAATAAATGTCTTACCCAAAACGTTAAGGTTAAAATGACATCACTTATGCTTTCTTTGATGTTTATGAAGTATAAGGGTCAAGGAAATGTGAGGGAGTACATTGTGAAAATGTTTAATATTGCTTCAAAATTTAAGGCACATAAAATCAAACTTTCTAACAATTGTTTGTTCTTATGGTTTTGACACTGCTTCCTATACAGTTTAACCAATTCTAGTTACAATTGTCAAAGGGAGAAATAGACTCTATTTGGTCTCATTTCTCATTGTGTTCAAGATGAAGAAAAGTTGAAGCATTATAAGTGTACAAGTACTCATTTGGTTGGTGCACATTTAACTAGTGTCTCTAAAAATAAGGGAAATAAAAGAAATTATTAGAATAAAGTTGCTAAGGGTTCTACCTAAAAGAAACGACAATAAATTTTTAAGTGTTGATTCTTTTGTATAAGTTAGGACACATGTAAAGAAATTAAACTTCAAAAGAGAGCAAATACTTCGGTTATTTTGAGTGATCCATGGATTGTAAATTTTATGATCCCACAAGCTTATTTTAAGGAGAGATTTATAACTTTTTTAGGATGTTGAGTATGGAGGGAGAAATAAGGTTAGATACATTGCTATTGAGGAGGAATTGAATTATAATTTAATTCCTACTATCAATTTTGATAATGTTTAGGTTTTCACACCTATCGTTAATCAAGAAGTGAATCAAGTTGTAACCCCCTGGACCCGCCTATGTGTTAATACAGATTCTAGGAAATCACATTAGGGTCACCTGAGCGACCCACGATAAAATTTCAAATAAACAAGTTTGCTGAACCATTTGAAATCATAAATCAAGTTTTGAATTATAATAAAATTTAGTTTATAAACAGAAGGTGGTAATACTAGAAGATATTTATCCAATCTATATTTTATACAAGAAGATAAATGTCAGATTTATTTTGATTCATTATTATTATTATTATTATTATTATTATTATTATTATTATTATTATTATTATTATTATTATTATTATTATTATTATTATTATTATTATTATTATTATTATTATTATTATTACGTATTCAAAGCCATGTATCAAATATATTTTCATATCAGAGGACAAAAGCCATGAATTGCTTTCTTTTCGAATAACAATGTCAAACTTTTGAATTTTAGGCAGATAGTGTTTTGGTTTGGAACAAAGAGTATTTACGGATACATGGCACGTGCCTTACGGCTCAATTTATTTTTCGGAAACACTCGATAATTATTAGAAAGAGACATTCGACAATATTTGGAAGAATTTCAGAATGAGGTCCCTACGAATAAGGGAGTTCGATAAAACAACTCAGACCAAACATTGGAAATTGATGAATCATGATTATCAGAATTTCAGATATAACGTGAGCGAATCAAAGTTACAACTTACGAGGGTATTATGGTCGTTTTTACCTTCATAGGTTATTTGATAATTTAGACAAACCAAGCATAAGCAATGATACACAGAATTCAAGAATTTGAGTTGCTCTTTAGGTTTCCGAGTCCCTTGAACTGGCCAAAACCCAATAGTACGATGTTTATTATTTAACCAGATAGGTACGCCCTAAACATTTGTTTTGTAGAACTAACCACCACGTACAATCAAAGTAGTTCACCTTCACCAATCGCTCACTAAACTTATTACCAGGAATCGAACATATATTCAAATGGTATTTTCCAAGTATTCGAACATGTTTATTGCACTTTAACTCATTCCAAAACATCGAATGGGCCTTATGAGAACAAATCTCTCTTACTATTAACTATGTACTTTCTCCCAATAAATTGTACGCCTTCATATATTATTCCTCCAATGTCATCTTAGTATCATAAACGACCAACAGACACGTGTCGTATATTACCACTTTTTGTTTGAGCCATTACATGGTTGAATTTATTTGGAGTTCTCAGTTCCATGTCTTAGAAATATTCTCAATCATTATAATATCCGAGGGTATTTCAGACAATTCGATGCTCGAAGGTGTTACGATTGTTCAGAGTCTTCTGGTCCTTCCAACTATTCATTCATTTAAGTTCTCGAGGGTAAAACCATCATTTTGATTAATTTGGCAATTGGTGCCGAGGATAGATTGTTCTTTTTGGTCATTATGGATGTTATGATCATCTCAGCATCATCAGTATTTCCAAACATTTTAGTCATTTCAATCAATTCAGCAATTTACGCAACTTTGACTAATTCAACATACAAATATTTTCTCGCAAATGTCTTTAGAGATTTATTCAATTTCAAATAGAATCTGAGCATTTGACAATCTCAAAGGTGAAGCCTCGTTATTATAACTTCCCAAGCCAATTTCAAGATTTTCAGAAGAATCAGTTGATATACCGGATCTAGTGTAGATTCTTAGACCACTTTTATTTATAGGGGTATTTTAGTCATTTTCATACATCAAGGGCATTTTCATAATTCATTAGCCAACATAATCAGATTTGGAGATCAACTATTTTTTATTAATCGCTTACTGAACTCAGAAGTCATTTCGATTTATCAAACCTCTTATTTGAATATATGCCTTGGCCACTAATATGCTTATTTCTTAATTGATGGACATTAGCAGAATTAATCATATGCTCAATCATGGTCGTGCAATCATTAATCGAATACCGAAAGGTTTTGAAAGCATGCAGAAGGTAGTAATGTATTACCTTGAATCCTTGCTATATCGATCGACCCTCGAACGACATTCGAACACTCTTGAACCCAAAATTGATGTCTCTCAACCATTCGTATTCAAGGAACTGTGAGTACCTTCATTCATACAAAATCTCATTTTAGTCCTTATTCATAGAGCTCTTAACTGAATAAATAAATACATAAACAAGTTCGGGTTCAAGGTCAGATTCAGAGGCTTCCGGGTCAGAATTTTGCGAAATGGGCTTCAAAATCGGACTCAGGGCGTCGATAAACATATAATGGGAGTTTTTAGAAAAGTTGACTTTTTGGTCAACGGTCAAAGTCAACGTTGACGTCAGCATGTCAACGTTGACGTCAACAGGATAACGGTCAACAGGGTCAGAGTCAACGCTGATGTCAGCAGTCAACTGGTAAGGGTCAATTGAGTTAACTCGGATGAGTTGATTCGGGCTGACACGATTCGAGTTTTCAGGTCGGGCAGACGGGTCAAATGGGTCAGGTTTGGGCAGATGGTTCACTGGCTCAGGTTTGGGGTCGGTTCAAACCGATTTGAACCTTGTTCACTTACTCTAACAGATCTCGCTAGAAACCTTACTGGAATGTCACCGGTGATGTCGTCGAAAGCCTCGAAATGCTCGATTCTGCCGGATAAGAACAAAAATTAACTCAGCAATTCAACCATTCACATCCACGAATCGGATTAAAGCTAGAACTTACCGAATCTTGCCAAAATTGAGGGAAGCAACCGACTCAACGTAACTCCAATGAGTCCCCTAACGACGACGAACCGATGAACGGAGGGAGGGGTTTTACTTGCCCTTGCACGGAGAGCTCGAATCTGGCGGTCGAGTCTCCCACGGACGGCGGAGGTGACCGGAATCGAGGAAGATAGGTGGCGCGACCTTTGGGTTTCTCGCCGAACCTTCCAAGGCTCTTTCACAGCGAACAGCGGTGTGATTGCGTGCGTGACTATCAGGCTTGTGCTCGGAGTGTGGTGGCGCACACAGTGAAGGTGGCGGTGACGGCCACGACGGGGCTGTGACAGAGATGGGTCGATGAAGACCTTGGGTTGAGGTGACCTTTGAAATTCTAGATATCCCCCCTTTTTTCAGATTCGAATGGGTATCCCAAGGTAGGTGGGGAGTTAAACATTTAATTTCCGATTTGAATTGAAAATATAAAGCTTAAAAATAGGATGTTGTAACTAAAGACCAATTGAAGTCTTAGATCAGATGGTTAAGTGTTGGCTTAACTTGTGTGGGGTTGAGGGTTTGAAACCCTTCAATAGCACATCTTTTTTTCATTTCATTTCTTTTCAAAACATAGGGTGTTACAATTCTCTCCCCTAAAGAAAATTTCGCCCTCGAAATTTACCAGAGTCGGACAAATATAGAAATTGCTCTTTCATCCATTCTTGTACTGAAACTTATCCATTATAGCATCATTGTTTCTCGGGACTCACAGACAATCACAGATCAATCTGGTAGTGTCTTCAGTTACTCAAATCGACTTTGGACCCATAATCATCACATCATACATTTTGGACCAATTAATCAGAATATAACATTTAAATCCATACTGAACTTCATATAATGCAAACAAAAATTTGTCTCATACCTCTTTTTAAACAACCTCAGTCAAGGAGAAGAGACATTCCGATCTACCACAGAAGTTAATCATACCACCCAAAGGTATATCTTCCAGAGTCCGAATTACTCTTCTAGGTTGACCATCAATTTTTAGATGGAAGACAACAACTACAGTTCGGACAAGCACTATAGGACCCCAACAACGACTCCCAAAATTAGGGTGTGAACATCAAATTTCAGTCAGAGATGATATATAATGATACACCAAGCAACATCTTCAAGGAGATGTCTTTCCTCATACTGATCGAACATAACTAAGATCTTTAACGGATATCACTTACCTTCAACGAAATATTCGGACAACTATTTCTTTCGTGCATAAAAGAATCACAACAAAATTTTCATTGTCGCCACGCTCACTGACACCTTTCTTTCAAATTCATAATACTTTTTATCAAGTTTCTATCAGAATATTCTCAAACATAATCATTACCACTGAATAGCCATACATGTAGTCTTACATCGATAACCTCACATAGTCAAACAATTATTCTCAATATGAATTGTATCTTCCATTACAAATGCATTTTAGCATCTCATGTTCTTTATCCATATTCACATCCATTAACTTAATTCAAACACAAAAGAACGTTTCAGGCATTCTTTTCCAGTTCCAATCGGGCCATACGACATAGGATACTTAGATTCATGTACTACAGAGAAGAGAAAGATTCGACATCAGAGTTTCGGTTCAGAGGAGTACGATTATGATCTAGGGGCATGCACAGACCTGACACCCTATGATAGACGATTGGCCGATCTACCCAAAATGACGCAACTCTAAGCTATGATACCACTAAATGTAACCCTCTAGACCTGCCTATGAGTTAATACGGATTCTAGGAAATCACATTAGGGTCACCGGAGCGACCCACAATAAAATTTCAAATAAACAAATTTGCTGAACCATTTGAAATCATAAATCAAGTTTTGAATTAAAATACAATTTCAGAAAAACATTTTAGACAATGAAACAAAACTATGATACAAATTATTAATACAAGTTTCAAGCTCGAATATAAACCAAAACATGTCATACATGCCCCCTAATTATACAAATACCATACTCCGCAAGCAAGCCGAAGATACTCCCATACCGACATTGATAACTGCAACATGGTCGATCGTTTAACTTGTGATAGTAAAAACAATGTGAGCTTCGAAAAGCTCAGTAATACAGACTACCCAAGGATGCTAAAAGCACAAGCAGGTAAAAATGGCAAGCTTGACACTGTCATGAAGAACTGGGCAATGATAAACTCATATTATGATTCGATATTTCAATGAAGCATTATATCAGAAGGTAACATAGTTGTTCTTTACTCGATCACTTGAACCTTAGGAGGTAAGTCTAAAGCCGGAGATTCAGAAGGGATCTAAATTATAGAAGTTGAGTCAAAGAGTTTAAGGTGGTTCATTAAGTGCAAATTAGAATTATGCTGAGTGTTCTAGACTTAGATACATTAATTTAGAAGGGTAGACTTCAGAAGAGGTCAGAAAGTTTTTATTAAATTACTTAACTACCCTCCAACAGTACATCAATATGCAGAAACCCATAATAGTATCCAGAAAGACTTACCCTAGGCTCGTCGGGCGTAGGAGCTTACCTAAGGGAATGCCTTAGGTCTAGAAAGACTTACCCTAGGCCCATTGGGCGTAGGATCTTAGGTCCATAAGGGCTTACCAGCATTGAGCCTACAAAACTTCATTTATATCCAAGATAATACACCCCAAATGAATTTAGTTTATAAACAGAAGGTGGTAATACTAGAAGATATTTATCCAATCTATTTTTTTATACCAGAAGACAAATGTCAGATTTATTTTGTTTCATTATTATTATTATTATTATTATTATTATTATTATTATTATTATTATTATTATTATTATTATTATTATTATTATTATTATTATTATTATTATTATTATTATTATTATTATTATTATGTATTCAAAGCCATGTATCAGATATATTTTCATATTAGAGAACAGAAGCCATAAATTGCTTTCTTTTTGAATAACAATGTCATACTTTTGAATTTTAGGCTGATAGTGTTTTGGTTTGGAACAGAGAGTATTTACGGATACATGGCACGTGCCTTACGACTCAATTTATTTTTCAGAAACACTCGATAAGTATTAGAAAGAGACATTCGACAATCTTTGGACGAATTTCAGAACGAGGTCCCTACGAATAGGATAGTTCGATAAAACGACTCGGACCAAACATCAGAAGTTGATGCATCAGGATTATCAGAATTTCAGATATATCGTGAGCGAATCAAACGTTACAACTTACGAGGGTATTATGGTCGTTTTGACCTTCATAGGTAATTTGATAATTTAGACAAACCAAGCATAAGCAACGATACACAGAATTCAAGAATTCGAGTTGCTCTTCAGGTTTCCGAGTCCCTTGAACTGGTCAGAACCCAACATTACGATGTTTATTATTTAACTGGATAGGTGCGCCTTAATCATTTTTTTGTAGAACTAACCACCACGTACAACCAAAATTAGTTCACCAATCGCCCACTAAACTTTTTATTAGGAATCGAACATATATTCAAGTGGTATATTCCAAGTATTCGAACATATTTATTGCACTTGAACTCATTCCAAAACATCGAATGGGCCTTATGAGAACAGATCTCTCTTACTACTAACTATGTACTTTCTCCCAATAAATTGTACGCCTTCATATGGCATTCCTCTAATGTCATCTTAGTATCAGAAATGACCAACATACACAAGTCGTATATTACCACTTTTTGTTTGAGCCATTACATGGTTGGATTTATTTGGAGTTCTCAGTTCCATGTCTTAGAAATATTCTCAATCATTATAATATCCGAGGGTATTTTAGATAATTCGATGCTCGAAGATGTTACGATTGTTCAGAGTCTTTCGGTCCTTCCAACTATTCATTCATTTAAGTTCTCGAGGGTAAAACCATCATTTTGATTAATTTGGCAATTGGTGCCAAGGATAGACTGTTCTTTTTTGTCATTATGGATGTTATGATCAGCTCAACATCATCAGTATTTCCAAACATTATAGTCATTTCAATCAATTCAACAATTTACGCAACTTTGACTAATTCAACATACAAATATTTTCTCGCAAATGTCTTTAGAGATTTATTCAATTTCAAATAGAATCTGAGCAATTGACAATCTCAAAGGTGAAGCCTCGTTATTATAACTTCCCAAGCCAATTTCAAGATTTTCAGAAGATTCAGTTGATATACCAGATCTAGTGTAGATTCTTAAATCACTTTCATTGATAGGGGTATTTTAGTCATTTTCATACATCAAGGGCATTTTCGTAATTTATTAGCCAACATAATCAGAGTTGGAGATCAACTGTTTTTATTAATCGCTTACTGAACTCAGAAGTCCTTTCGATTTATCAAACCTCTTATTCGAATATATGCCTTGGCCACTAATATGCTTATTTCTTAATTGATGGACATTAGCATAATTAATCATATGCTCAATCATGGTCGTGCAAGCATTAACCGAATACCAAAAAGTTTTGAAAGCATGCAGAAGGTAGTAATGTATTACCTTGAATCCTTGCTATATCGATCGACCCTCGAACGACATTCGAACGACATTCGAACACTCTTGAACCCAAATTTGATGTCCCTCAACCATTCGTATTCAAGGAACTGTGAGTACCTTCAATCATACAAAATCTCATTTCAGTCCTTATTCATAGAGCTCTTAACTGAATAAATAAATACATAAACAAGTTCGGGTTCAAGGTCAGATTTGGAGGCTTTCTGGTCAGAATTTTGCGAAACGGGCTTCAAAATCGGACTCAGTGCGTCGACAAACATAAAATGGGAGTTTTTGGAAAAGTTGACTTTCTGGTCAACGATCAAAGTCAACACTGACGTCAACAGGTCAACGGTCAACAGGGTCAAAGTCAACGCTGACGTTAGTAGTCAACTGGTAAGGGTAAACTTAGTTGACTCGGATGAGTTAACTCGGGCTGACTCAGATGAGTTGACTCGGGTTGACACAGTTCGAGTTTTCGGGTTGGGAAGACGGGTCAAACGGGTCGGGTTCAGGTAGATGGTTCACTAGCTCGGGTTTGGGGCCGGTTCAGACCGATTTGAAGCCGGTTCACTTACCCTAATAGAACTCGCCGAAACCTTGCCAAAATGTCGCCGGTGACATCGTCGAAAGCCCCGAAATGCTCGATTATGCCGGATAAGAACGAAAATTGACTCAGCAATTCAACCATTCACATCCACGAATCGAATTAAAGTTGGAACTTACCGAATCTTGCCAAAATTGAGGGAAACGGCCGACTCGACGTAACTTCGACGAGTCCCTTAACGACGACGAACCGTTGAACGGAGGGAGGGGTTTTACTCGCCCTTGCACGAAGAGCTCGAATCTGCCGGTCGAGTCACCCACGAACGACAGAGGTGACCAGAATCGACGAAGATAGGTGGCGCGACCTTTGGGTTTCTTGCCGAACCTTCCAGGTCTCTTTCACGGTGAACATCGGTGTGATTGTGCGCGTGACTAGCGGGCTTGTGCTCGGAGTGCGGCGGCGCACACAGTGAAGGTGGCGGTGACGGCCACGACGGGGCGGTGACGAAGATTGGCCGGTGAAGACCTTGGGTTGAGGTGACCTTTGAAATCCTAGATATCCCCCTTTTTTAGATTCGAATGGGTATCCCAAGGTAGGTGGGGAGTTAAACTTTTAATTTCCTATTTGAATTGAAAAGATAAAGCTTAAAAATAGGATGTTGTAACTAAAGACCAATTGAAGTCTTAGATCAGATGGTTAAGTGTTGGCTTAACTTGTGTGGGGTTGAGGGTTTGAAACCCCTAAATAGCACCTCTTTTTTTCATTTCATTTCTTTTCAAAACATAGGGTGTTACACAAGTACCTCAGCAAAACAATGTTGAACAACTCTCATTCAAGATAAGATAATTGTATCATAAGAACATACTCAACAAACTAAAAATATATATAAGTGTCATTAAAAAGGTCCACGAGAGTTAGGAGGAATACTATTCGAGATTATTATATTGTATTTCCTCAAGAAAATAAGGATAACAATGGAATGATAGAAAGTGACTCTATTTTTTATCAGACCATAAAAGTTCTAACTCTCAAAAGTGGATTGATTTCATTCAAGAAGAGTATAATTTTATGCAAGATAATAAAGTTAAGGAACTTGTCTCATTACCTTAAGGTGCAAACCAATTGGTTATAAATGGATATTTAAAACCAATAGGGATGAAAATGGTAATGTGGATAAGTATAAAGTAAGTCTTGTATCTAATGGATATACTCTAAAAGATGACATTAATTTTGTAGAGACTTTCTCTCAAGTTTCATTGAAAGACTCTTTTAGGATAATCATGACGCTTGTTGCTTATTTTAATCTTGAGCTACATAAGATGAATGTTAAGCTTGTATTTTTCAATGGCGACATTGAAGAAATTATTTATATGGTACAATCATAGAGTTGTGTCTTATGATACAATATCAATGATATGGAAATTAAAGAAATTCATCTATGAGCTTAAGTACGACTCTCATTAATGAAATCATAAATTACATATTGATTATCTCATTTGGTTTTGAGATAAATTTGGTTGACAATTGTATGTACTACAAGTTCAGTGGGAGTAAACCAAGTGATACTCATATTGCTAAAGAAGACAAATATTGTCTTACTCAATGCCCTAAAAGTAACCTTGAAATTTAGAAAAATACACATGATTTCATATGCATGAACTGTTGAGAATCTAATTTATGTTCAAGTATGTATGTGTTTGGATATTGCGTACATTGTTTGAATGTTAGAAAGATATTTAAGAAAATCTAGTACGGACTATTGGATAGCAGCCAATAGAGTTATGAGATATATTTAGAGAACAAAAATTACATGCTCACGTATCGGAGTTTTGGTATGTTATGGATCATTAGGTTTACAGACTTCAATTCTAATATAATATTGATGCAAAAGAATTTTGTCACTTGAGCTGCTAATTGTGGATTGAATAGAAAGACCACTTCAGTTATTTTGTGACAATAAATATGCATTCATTTATTCCATAAACAATAGGAACACTTCAAATTTGAAGCACATAAATATTAAGTTCCTAGTTGTTAAAGAAAATTCAGAGTGGTTGTGTGTCTATAGAGAATGTTGGTACAAACACCATAATTGCGCGCATATTAAAAAACTATCACCCTAAGTCTTTCATGAGCACACTACTCATGTGAGTGTAATGTTATTTAAGGATATTCGGTTTTAGTGGGAGATTGTAATTTTGAAAAAAATGCTCATTCGTTTTAGACACAATTTCGGTTACTTCAGTTTAAGGATATTTTAAGATTATTTTCTGCAGAAATAAAGTTCTTTTGGTTTATGCACACTCTAAATTCAATAAAATTGATCTCACCAAGTTTTAGGAGGACTAGTTGGAAATTGACATGTTCGGTTCACATTTCATGTAATTTTCCATGCTATACATCCATGATTGATCTCTGTCATTTGACTATGTTTGTATACGTGACCGTTGATGGGTCCAGTCTTGATTGATATGGTGAAGACCGCTTTGATCCTATATGGATATAGTTGATAGACGAGATTGTTATAGAATACCTATTATACAATAGCAAATTTTTTAGCTCATAAGGTTGTACATTTTTCAAGAAACATATGTGCCCAAGTGGGAGCTTGTTGGATTAAAATCTTCAATTGTGAGCACATATGTAAAATGTATGATGCTATTATAAAGTATGGCGCAAAATCAAGTGACCAATTATGTTAGGTGTTTCATATGTATTAAAGTGTCATAGAAATAAAAGTGTAGATACCATAAGATATATTTATAATTCAATGAGGGACATAGTTATAAATATTTAATAGTTGTTTTAATAATCAACTATATAAAGAGGTAGTAGTCCCCAAGAAATATGTTAACTTGTATTACTCTTGTCCCTGTCAAAGAGTTTTTACGGCAAGGGCTAACATATCTTCTTGGAAGATCACAACCACCTTTTAGGCGATCTTCATCAAAAGATTCAAAGTTTTCAGTCCATCAATATATTTAGGTACGCTTCCGCAGTCAGTTTATTGTTCTTGATGATTTGACATGATAGATCTTGTGCATTAAGTTTTATATTAATTTTTGATTTGGTTCCATCAACTAATTCATCTAAAAAATAGAAATTCAAATAACTTAGAATTTTAAGTAATTACTAAATTAGTTTTTAAGTTGTAGTCGAATCTCTTAATTTTAACCTATATATATATATCACATATGAATATATATATATATATATATATATACATATATATATATATATATATATATATATACATATATATATATATATATATATATATAGAAAATTCTACAGCGCTCGACGGGCACCGATGAGCACCACTAACGACGAGCACCGATGAACACTATTAATTTAATTTATAAAGATTTAAAATCAAAAGGACTTAACGAATAATTATAATTTATTTAAAAATCAAAAGGTAAATTAATTAAAATACATTTTTATTTTAAATTTTCTCTTAAAAATAATTAAATCAAAATACCCACCTCTAAATTACAAAAACCTAACTTTTGTTCATTTAAAATTAAAGTCGTCGTCGCTGCTGCCCTGCCGCCGCTCCCAACCTTTCTTGCAAGAAGGTAATTTATCCCTAATTTTCCATTCGAACCATAAATAAATTTAATTCAATTTAGGGTTTTGGCCGCCAGTCGTCGGCGTCACCAGCCACTCGCCGGTATACCCGTCCAATCGGCCACCTAATTCCAGCATCCCCAAAATCGTTATCCTTAATTTCTACATCCCCTAATTTCCAAACCCTAACCTTAATGTTTGAAATTAGGCCAATGTAGAACCCTAATTCCCAAATTGAGTACCCTAATTGTCATGTTAGAACCCCAATTACCGAAATAGAACCCCAATTTGTATGTTAGAACCCTAAATCCCATGTTCTATTCCAAATTCCCAAATCGCAATCTAGCGTTCGTACCGGTAAGGTGTTTCACGCGTACCAGTACGCAAGTTTAAGTGCACCGATATTGTGAGCGTATCGGTACGAAAAGTGGTACTGGAATTTAATTCCAAACAATGTGTACAAGTACGCTCATACACCCGTACCGGTACGCTCTGTTTGATTGTTCATTTTTTGGTTTTAAGTTCGATTTACTTTCTGAAGTTATAATTTTTGAAATTTTGTGTTAAGTTTGATTCTCTTGCCATGTACCATTATAATAATGTTGCTTTTCTTTATTTTTGTTAAATTACAGATTTTCTCGAGATGGTTGATAACGAATATACCAAAATTCAAATTACAGAGTTGGTGTGTTATAACTAGGATGAAGATGACCATAATCAGGATAAAGATCGTTACAATAGTGAACCATATTGTGAAATTTATACTGAAGAATAACAAATTGATTATCATGTATAGGATAAAAACATATAGATGATGAGAAGACCATTGACTAATTCATTGACGAAAGCATATGGGACAAGATTGGGAAACAATTACAAGATTACGATGAGAATGATATGAGTATGCTGAAGTGAAAGACTTTAGATGATTGCATAGAATTTTATCATACTTATGCCAAAGTGAAAGGTTTTGGAGTTCGAGTCGACCAAACAGTGAAAAGTTGAACCGGTGATCACATAATTGCAAAGAAAATGGTGTGCTGTAATGAGGGATATAGAGAGTAAAGGTGGGTTAATATGTCAAACAGAAAACGTGAAGAAAGATCGATCAACAAAGTTGGACGTGGAGCATTTATTAGATTCAAATTGGACGAATGATATCAATATTGGAAAGTTGTTAAATTTCACGCAAAACATAACCATGAAATAGTTCAAGCAACACAAGTTGCTTATATCATGTATGTAAATCATCAATAAGTAAATTATTATATATTAACTTCTAGTTTATATATATATATATATATATATATATAATGTTTCTAATGATTTATTTTGTCATCGAGTCTTATCTTATGGGAAAGACCTTTCTGCTAGACACTAAAATAATTGCAAAACATCCAGGTCTAGAAAACATCGATATTGATAATGAGGATCAACCTATTCCTGGTTCTCCAGCTCCTGAGTCTGTTACTACCCTAAACGCCCATGACCGCTTTCTCCATTTGGTTATCACTTGGTGGTTTTGACCATCTGGTGGTAAGTATTCTACCATTAGCACTGTCTAACAGTTCCAATCTATTGAGCAATCATCTAACAATCTCTAACTAACCCTTATCATACAGTTATCGGTTAGTTACATGTTGAACCTAGACAACTTACATAGCTCCATACATTATACTCTATTAATGGGGGACATTGAGCAGAAATCGACTGCGAAAAATATCGAAAATCCATATCAATATCATGTTAGTATTCATGGAGATTTGCAGATGAGATACCTTGTGTCTCCCCATGGCCCTTGGCCTTTTATATATTAATCAGAGCTTCATGGGAAGGATGCATTCACCATTGAGCCTTTAGCTTTCTAATCTTCAACACGAAACAAAGAGATATGGATTCATGAGCTTTGAAAGAGATGGATTCATTGAGCCTTTAGCTTTTTAATCTTCAAAATCAAATTATTCAACTCCACACGATGCAAAGTTAAGATCGAGATACTCGGGGCATGGATTGTAGTTAAGATATGAGGCATCAACAATTCAAGGGCTCCTTGGTAGTGCTTTCAATTCTGTTTCTTTAATTTGGCATGAGGTACAAAGTAGGAAGGATAAGGTTTCCTGGGACAAGTTAGTGTGGCACTCGAGAAATATTTCGAGACACTCGGTCATTGCATGGATGATCATTTTGAATAGGCTACCAACTAAAGATGGGTTGATTGGGTTTGGTTTTAAAGTTGAGGGTTTATGTGTATTGTGCTCTAGGGAGCTGGAATTAAGAGACCACTTGTTCTTCAATTGTGTTTTTTTTAAACTGGTTTAGGAAGTTGTTCTTCATGCTTGCCAAGTTCAAAGGACTGTCATGTGTTGCGATCAAGAGTTGGCCTGGAACAATTCTCTGTACTGAATACGGAATAAAAGGTATTATAGGCTTTTTCGGGGTGTACATGTTAGGAATTTGGTATGCAACAAAACAACCAAAGCGAGATCAACATAAAATAAGACATGTAAATGAGACGAGATTTGATGTGGTTCAGCTTTGCTTACCTCCAAGAATGAGAGAAACTAATAATTCACTATCAACGTAGAGAACATGAAAGTAAAAATACATGATATCCCATGTAATCTCATTACCTGATATATGTATCCCAAAACCCTACAATATTCATCTCTGAAACATAGCCAGCCGCTATAGTTGCAGAGATCCTAAAAAAGGTTATATCTCCAAAGTAATTCTATGCATCTCTCATAATTCAAAAGTTTAAACTTAGTGCATATTTATAGAATCAAATATTTGGTCGCCAATAAACCTTTTTGAACAAGATCACTTACCTAATATAGATATTTACTCGTTAAAGTAAACTCTAACTATCAAATAATTTTCGACCATTACAATTACAATAAAATCTAACTTAATTACCAATTTGAATTTATGGAAACATCTAACCGCACACAAACAAATCTGGAGATTGTTAGCAGTGTTAAAAGAAATTGTGAAACTAAAGTTGATGGGTAGGGTGGGTAGGATGAACATTTTGTAATTATCTGTAGCAGTTTTGCTGGTTTGGAATATAGCATACTAATTCATTCAAAAGATTGAAATTCAAATAACTCAAAAATTTAGTAATTATTAATTTAATTTTTAAGTTCAAGTCGAATTTCTTGATTTTAACTTATACAAATCACATATGAAAAATATAAAGAAATATATATATATATATATATATATATATATATATGTGTGTGTGTGTGTGTGTGTGTGTGTTGCATATGATTATAGAAAACGGTTTAAATTAGAACTAATTAGTACCAAAATATTATAAATGTTTACAATTAAATTTGAACAGAAACTCAAATAATTCGACTTGACTTTACTAGCCTCGAATTTCCTAAAGTCGACTTTACTTGAAAAAAATTTAAATATAGTTTAAGTTATAAAATAAGACTCTTCAACTCAACTAACTCAAATTTTATTTTTGACTTCACTTGACCATACCAAATGTTCACCTCACCAATAAACATTAAACTATTAACCCTAAAATCTAATTTTCTAGGCCTGAACTTTAAAATAGACATGATTACACGACTTGTGGAATTGGTTAGAAAGTAGACAAGGCTTAAATGCCATTTCCTTTCTTTTATGTCTAAAAGTTGTGGTTTTATCAATTTTCCTATCATTTTCAGATATTAAGTAGGCACACGAGCGGAATTCTAGTTGTTTTTCCTATTTCTTGCCTGAAACCAATATTGTTTAGTAGTTTTTCCTTTTCCCAATAAAAAAAAATTATTCAAAATTTAGCACGAAAGGCATTGGAATCTTGTCCTTATATGCCATATCTCTACCAGATGTATAGGATCTTCATTTTGCATGAGGAGGAGACATTGGCCACATTGCCACTCTGCTCAATTATTTAGCATCATTATTAGTTGTGATTATTGTGTGGTAAGCTGGATGATGAGAGACATTGAGGAAACATGGAATGCAAAAAAATGTCGAAAATCCAGATCAGTATCACGTTAGTATTCATGGAGATTTGTTCATTTCTTGTGTCTGTCTCCCCATTGCTTTTTGTATATAATCAGAGCTTAATACGAAAGCTGCATTCACCATTCATCCTTTAACAAAAACAAAACAAGATGGCTTCTTCAGCTTTGAACCAGAAATCCAGCTTCCATGCTCGTTCCAACAGCTTGCCTTCTACACCTCATCCACTCATTCCTCAGATAGATGAGCATCTATGCAGGCTCAAATCCAATGAAGCCGCCACTTCTTCATCATCGTCGATTCCCGAAAAGCTAAATGGACTTAGAGATCTGTATGAGTTGGTTCATAGTTGGCTCCAATTGCCTAGCACACAAAATTCCTTAGCTCAAAACTGCAATCACAATGAGTTGTTGAATGGATCTCTTAGGCTCTTGGATGTTTGTGGTTTAGCCAAGGATGCTTTGTTGCAGGCCAAGGAAGATACCCAACAACTTCAATCGGTTTTCCGAAGAAGAAGAGGCGATGATGCCGGTTTCGTAAATGAAGCCAAGGCATACTTAGCATCAAAGAAGAAAGCAAACAAGCTAATAAACAAGTCTTTGAGAGATCTAAAGTTCGGCAAATGCGGAGCTTGCGATGATGTTGAAACTAAATTTGGCATGTTAAGAGATGTTGAAGGAGTCACTTTTGCGGTCTTGGAATCAGTTTTTTCCTATATAACTACATCAAATCCAGAACCAAAATTGATCAACTGGTCTTTGCTGTCCAAGTTGATGCACTCTAAACGTGTAACCTGCGAGGAACGAGCTTCGACAACCAACGAATTTGAGAGAGTGAATGCGATGATCTGCAGTCTCACTGGTTCTACTTCTAAGACTAAGAAATGCAGTGGTATTAGCAGTGAAAATGCACAGGTTGAGTTGCAGAACTTGGAGTCAAGCATTGCAGATGTTGAAGAAGGAGTTGAATGCTTGATTCGGATCTTGATTAAGACTAGAGTTTCTATTCTCAACAACCTCAGTCATTAACTGCTGAAAATTATAGTAGATGGCGTCACAATAGGGGAAAACCCCACAATTTTGATGTACATTCCTTGTATACGGTTAACAAAATACATGTATACTTGATATGATCCCCAAATGAATACAATTTTCTTGAACAAAACTACATCTTTCTTTGTTTCCATCTGGTGTTTGTTCTTAGTGGAAAAACTAGCAGGTAAATACGATACCGTTACATGAATATGCATTATTTATGTTATTCAGATCGAGGTGGGATTGGCACGAGTGATGCAGAACCTTTGCTCCAAATAATGGAGTTTCTGCTTTTAAAAAAATAGGTCGTGCATCTTCCCTGATCTCAATTATGTTATAAAGAGTTGTAGAGCTGGTTAGAAAGTAGACATAGCTTGAAAACCAAGCTGAGATAATTGTTAAGATTGATGTTATCTCTAACTGCAATTTCAAAGCATGAGATTCCTCTCCTGTTCTGTTTCTCCTACCTGCCTGCATACACGCAAGTTAGCCTCTTGCCTTGTCATGCCTGAAACCTATATTTGTTTTAGTAGTTTACCTTTTCTCAATAGAAATTATTCAAACTGGAATCTTGTCCCTTGTATGTCATATCTGTACCAGATATGTAGGATCATTTTGCATGGGGTGGAGACATTGGCCACATTGCCACTCTGCTCAATAATTAAGCATCGTTTCTTTAAAAGAAATGTGTTAGCTCATCGTGTCAATTGTGATTAGTGTGCGGTAAGTTGGGTGATGGGAGACATTGAGCAAACATCGGCTGCGAAAAATGTCAAAAATCCATATCAGTATCACCTTAGTATTCATGGAGATTTGTATATCAGATTCCTTGTGTCTCCCCCATTGCTCTTTAGCTTAATGGGAAAGCTACAGTCACCATTGAGCCTTAGAGCTTTTCTAATCTTCAAACCGAAACAAAAAGAGATGGATTCTTTCAATGCAAATGTTTTTGTTTTGAAACTCGGCCAAGAAATCCCGTCTTTTAAACACATTCATGTATACTTCATCTGATCCTGCATGAATACATCATCTGATCCTACATGAATACACTACTTGTGGAGCTGGTTAGAAAGTAGACAAGGCTTAAATACCATTTTCATTTATGTCTAAAATTTGTGGTTTTATCACTTTTTTCTTTTCATTTACATATTTCAAGTACGCACATGAGCGACATTGTAGTCTTCTCCTACCTCTCTACATACATGCAAGCTAATCTCTTGCCTCGTCTTACCTGAAACCAATAAATTTTAGTAGTTTTTATTATTCAAAATTTAGCACGAATGGCATTGGAATCTTGTCCCTTGTATCATTTTGCATGGGGAAACATTGGCCACATTGAAAAATTGTTCTTTGTCGGATTTTTAGGTGAAAAGTACATCCAGTTGGGCCCGGAGAAAACTGCTTAAACTCAGTGATGTGTTGGCTCAACTTGGAGGTGTACAATGTGATTACAAAGCAAAGAGGATTTGGGAGATGCTTAGACAGAAGCAGGAGAAAGTTCCATGGGTCTGGGGAGGGCCTTTCAATTCCTCGCCATTCTTTTATCTCTTGGCTAGCAGTGTAGAACAGATTACCTACAAAGGATATAGTAATACGGACACGACCCGTATATGCGAACGTTAAACTTGTGGAAGCAGATAAGGATGTTGGCGCGAATGTTGGATCGGTGAAAAGATGGATGAAGATAGGCGATGATGATGTAGATGGAAGATAGATGGATAAATTGTCCTCGGCACCCTCTTGATCGTAATTAACCAAGCAAGCAACCTCAAGCGGCTCTAACCCACCCTCCTAGACGCAGTTACCTAGGCAAGCAGGAGTGTGAAGATCAACAACAAATTCTGACGAACTTGAAGAATCGCTTCTAAAATAAAGAACACAAGTTATACTTCTTGCAAGTCTGAACTCAAAAGAGAATTTTATTTAATCATTCAAAATCTGAATTACAATGTGGTTGAAGCCTCCTTATATAAGCCTTGGAGAAGTTCTAATCCTAGTAAACTTAGGAAATTAAATACAATAAATAAATGCTGAAATTTAATCTCCTAATTACATAAGTAACTTCTAATAATAAATAAATATTAAAAATAAAATCCTAATTAAATAAATATTGATCCTAATAGATATTGCAGAATCCTATATTGATTTAAATTACAAATAATCAAATAAAATCTTGAAAATTCGTAATTATCCAAAAATCCCGTATTAATCCCGTATAGGAATTTCTGCATGCGCTGTCTTCGCTAAAATAGACGTATCTTGAGTTCTAGATGTCCGATTGAGGCGTTTCAAGATCCGTTGGAAAGCTAATTGACAGCCGGACAAGTTTCAAGAAGACATGTTGACCCATAAATGCCTGGATCCCATCCAAAAAGGGGCCGCAAGTTTACTGACGTTTCTGACTTGCAAAATAGTTTTAACTTCTTTTCCAAGATGATTAGTTTCACCCCTCTCATGCATGTATCATTCTCCCACTCCTCAAAAAGATTCTCCCTCGAATCTAAACCGCTAAATGGAGGAATTTCATCAAAGTACCAGTAAAGAGAAGATGTCATGAAAGATCCTTGTGCATAATCTCTTTTTGCAATGTAATTTGCAAGTTCCTTCTCATTGAGATCATCACTATTGTTCTTTCGATTGCAAAGTGACTCGTTCTCATCTTCAAAATTGTTATTAATGCTAGAGGAGGAATAAGCATAAATAGAATTTTGAAAACAATCAATGATACCTTTTGATTGTAGCGTACCTTCGTTGGTGTTTGTTGTTTGATGATCATCTTGAATCAGAATAGTAGGTTTGTCACTGGAAACAAACACACTACTTACAATTTCTTCCTCATCAATAGGCAAGGTTAAACTCTCGATGGTATCGCCTTCTTCATGTTCTTTAGGAGAACAAATTTCTTTATCATGTTCCGAATCACAGATTTCAATGTCATTAGAAGGCATGATTTCAGAAAACATATCTCTCAAAATTTTTTCTTGAAAATAAGACTTATCTGGACAATCATACCCGGAATGATCTAGTCGACAACAATAATGACATCGAGTCCCCAAAAGAGTAAAATTCAATAAGTTGCTCAATGACATCCTCAAGAACGATCTGAATCTGATACCAAATAATACGGACACGACCCGTATATGCGAACGTTAAACTTGTGGAAGCGGATAAGGATGTTGGCGCGAATGTTGGATCGGTGAAAAGATGGATGAAGATAGGCGATGATGATGTAGATGGAAGATAGATGGATAAATTGTCCTCGGCACCCTCTTGATCGTAATTAACCAAGCAAGCAACCTCAAGCGGCTCTAACCCACCCTCCTAGACGCAGTTACCTAGGCAAGCAGGAGTGTGAAGATCAACAACAAATTATGACGAACTTGAAGAATCGCTTCTAAAATAAAGAACACAAGTTATACTTCTTGCAAGTCTGAACTCAAAAGAGAATTTTATTTAATCATTCAAAATCTGAATTACAATGTGGTTGAAGCCTCCTTATATAAGCCTTGGAGAAGTTCTAATCCTAGTAAACTTAGGAAAATAAATACAATAAATAAATGCTGAAATTTAATCTCCTAATTACATAAGTAACTTCTAATAATAAATAAATATTAAAAATAAAATCCTAATTAAATAAATATTGATCCTAATAGATATTGCAGAATCCTATATTGATTTAAATTACAAATAATCAAATAAAATCTTGAAAATTCGTAATTATCCAAAAATCCCGTATTAATCCCGTATAGGAATTTCTGCATGCGCTGTCTTCGCTAAAATAGACGTATCTTGAGTTCTAGATGTCCGATTGAGGCGTTTCAAGATCCGTTGGAAAGCTAATTGACAGCCGGACAAGTTTCAAGAAGATATGTTGACCCATAAATGCCTGGATCCCATCCAAAAAGGGGCCGCAAGTTTACTGACGTTTCTGACTTGCAAAATAGTTTTAACTTCTTTTCCAAGATGATTAGTTTCACCCCTCTCATGCATGTATCATATAGTGTTACGTTGGGGATGCCAACTGGATCCTTCATGTTTACTTTGCGATTCTGGACTAGAAACAAGACACCATTTGTTTGCGGATTGTGCTTTTGCTTCGCAGGTCTGCGATATCCACATATCTCATGGATGCTGGTACAGCCCCGTTTTAGAAATTTTGGTGGTCCATGGGCGAACTTAAAAAACAGGCCCCGTTAGTATTCATGGAGATTTGTATATCAGATTCCTTGTGTCTCCCCCATTGCTCTTTAGCTTAATGGGAAAGCTACAGTCACCATTGAGCCTTAGAGCTTTCTAATCTTCAAACCGAAACAAAAAGAGATGGATTCTTTAGCTTTGAACCAGAAATCCAGATTCCATGCTCGTTCAAACAACTTGCCACTTATTCCTTAGATAGATGGGCATCTATGCAGGCTCAAATCCAACGAACTCGCCACTTCTTCGTCGTCATTGATTACCTGAAAATTAAATGGCCTCAGAGATCTGTATGAGGCCCCAATTGCCTAGCACACAAAATTCCTTAGCTCAAAACTGCAATGACAAGGAGTTGTTGAATGGATCTCTTAGGCTCTTGTGTTGAAGAGCTGAAGAACTGAATTAGTTAGTTAGTTGTAAATTCAGTTAGTTAGTTCCCAATGTAAATAGATGGTTCTAGTTAAATTGTATCACTATATAAACAATGGGTTGTATTATTATTTGATTCATATTGGAATAAAATTAAAACCCATTCTTTTAACATGGTATCATCGTCCAGGTTCTTTGGGCTCTAAATCCTTTGGGCTTTCCCGAAACCCATTTTTTTCTTGAAACCGTTTTTTCTCTCATATCCTCCTTTCGATCTTTTTCCCCCTTTTTCGATCGTTTTTCCCTTTTCCGATCGTTTTTCCCCTTTCCGATCGTCTTTCGGTTTCATCTCCTTCGTTACTATGCCGGCAACCGATTCCACTGCTATCGACTCGAATCACATTCTTTTTCTTCATCCTTCTGACACTCGGGCACTCTCCTTGTTTCTCATCAATTGACCGGCATTGGTACATACAATGTTTGGAGCCGTTCTCTTCGGATTGCTCTGCTTGCTAAAAACAAGCTAGGGTTTATTGACGGTGATTGCCGTCGTGGTGACATGGCGGAGGCGCTCCAACCTCTTTGGGACCGGTGCAATGCCCTGGTTCTCTCTTGGCTTCTCAATACGGTCAGCAAGGACCTTTCGGTCGGGATTGTTTTTGCCTCTAGCGCGGCGGTCGTCTGGAAGGATCTCAAGGAGCGGTTTGATAAGGTCGATGGATCTCGAATTTTCTTCCTTCACCGTGCGATTGCAACCCTAGTTCAAGGTGATTCTTCCGTTTCTGCTTATTATACGGAATTGAAGCTTTTTTGGGATGAATATAATGCCCTAGTTCCTTTTTCTTCCTGTGAATGTGAGACGTCTCAGGAGAATTTGAAGAGTATTCTTCAACAGAATTTGTTTCAGTTTCTTATGGGATTGAATGAAACATATTCGGCCATTCGGAGTCAAATTCTCCTAATGCAACCTTTGCCACAAGTCAATAAAGCCTATTCCATGATTCTTCAGGAGGAATCTCAGATAATTAACCTTAGTTCGATTACTCCTCTTTCTAAACCTACTGTAATGTATGCTGCTGGTTCTTCTCGACGCAAATTCACTGGTTTGTGTGATCATTGCCACATTGAGGGTCACAAGAAGGATCAGTGTTATAGACTGATCGGATTTCCTGCGGACTTCAAGTTCTCTAAACGCCGTGATCCTCAAGCTGCCATGGTTCTCAATCAATCTGAGGTGGCTTCTGGTTCTTCTGGTATTCTTGAGAAACCTCCACTTTCTGTTGCACCTGCTTTTACTCCGGATTAGTATCAGTAGATCCTGGATCTCCTTCACAAGCCTACATCGTCTGCACCTTCTGCTGCTAATGTGACAGGTATATCTTGTCTTTATGTTGTTGCCCGTACTGGTTGGATCTTGGATACATGAGCAACTGATCATATGTGCTCAGATTTCTCTAGTTTGTTATCTCCTTCTACATGTGCTTCGAACTCTAGATGTGTATATCTTCCTACTGGTAAACAAGCTTCCATCACCCATACTGGTTCTGTTTCCCTTTTTCCTGGTTGTATTTTGCCTAATGTCCTTTTTGTACCTGAGTTTCATCACAATCTTTTATCCATTTCCAAGTTAACAAAAGAACTTAATTGTCATGTCATATTCTACCCTGAGTTTTGTTTGTTGCATGATCTTTCCACTGGAAAGATGAGGGGGATTGGTAGGCAAACAGGAGGCCTTTATGTGTTTCAGTCTTCACCAGCTTTTGCTAGTGCTTCAGGTTCCTCATCTTTACATGTTTGTAATGATGATTCTTCTTGTTTTTCTTCTGTTGTTTCATCTGATGTTTGGCATGCTCGTTTGGGCCACATGGCTTTTACTAAAATGAATAAAGTGTCTTTTCCTTATCCCATTCAAATTTCTTCTGAGCATGCTTGTACTGTGTGTCCTTTGGCTAAACAACATAGGTTGTCTTTCTCTTCTAGTACAAATAGATCTAGTTTTCCTTTTGAAATGCTTCATCTAGATTTATGGGGTCCCTACAGGGTATCAACACATCAGGGTCATAGGTTTTTCCTTACTGTTGTGGATGATTTTACCAGAATGACTTGGATTTTTTTATTGAGATTGAAATCTGATACTATTCTCCACCTAAAGTCCTTTTTCTCTTACATCAAAACTCATTTTTTTGTTCAACCTAAGTTTCTGCGTTCTGATAATGGAACCGAGTTCTTCAATTCTCAGTGTTCAGAATTCTTTCATTCTCTTGGAATAGTTCATCAAAGTAGCTGTGTTGCCACTCCATAGCAAAATGGAGTGGCTGAAAGGAAACACAAGCATTTGTTAGAGGTATCTCGAGCCCTTTACTTTCATTCTAAAATCCCTATTAAATTCTGGGGTGAGTGTGTTTAAACTGCCTGTTATCTAATCAATAGAATGCCTTCTTATGTTTTAAATTGGCTTACTCCTTTTGAAACCCTGTTTAAAAAGGCTCCTGACATTTCTTATTTAAGAGTCTTTGGCTGTTTATGTTTTGCTACAAATCCTTCTCCTTCTGATAAATTTGCACCAAGGGCCTTTCCCTCTGTTTTTCTGGGTTATTCTTTAACTCAAAAGGGCTATCTTCTGTTTAACCTTGAATCTAAATCTTTCTTTGTTAACAAAGATGTGATAATTCATGAACTTGTTTTTCCTTTCAAACTTTCTCAGTCTTCCTCTACTCAGTCTTCTTTTTTCCCTGATCATCCTCATATTAATGATGATGATTTCTTTGTTCTTTCACCTCAACCTCAAACTCCAACCCCATCTCACCCTCACCCTCAACCTCAATCTTCACCTCGACCTCAACCTCAACCTTCACCTCCTTCACCTTAATCTCAATCTCAACCTCAACTTCATTCTGGTTCTTCTGTGTCTGACCCTCTTGTTACTCCTGTTGTTTCTATTCCTCCTGTTAGAAGGTTTTCTCGTGTCTCAAAACCTCATGGTTGGTTGAATAACTATACTTTTAGGTCCTCCAATGTTTGTCAATCCTCTTCACTTTCAGGTTTGCATCCTATCTCTTCTTCCATTTCCTATTCTCATTTACCTTTTCACTCACAACTTTTTTTGTCTACTACTTCTGTTCTTACTGAACCCAAAACCTATGCTGAAGCCAAAATTAGTCCTCTATGGGTTCAAGCTATGTCTGAGGAGATTCAAGCTTTAGAAGCTAATCACACTTGGTCTGTTGTTCCACTTCCTGCTGGCAAACATCCCATTGGGTGTAAATGGGTCTACAAGATCAAGTATCATGCTTCTGGTGCTGTTGAACGTTACAAAACACGTTTGGTTGCAAAAGGGTACAGCCAGCAAGAAGGAATTGATTACACTGACACCTTTTCCCCTGTGGCCAAGCTTGTCACTGTGCGGACAGTTTTGGCACTTGCTGCTTTCTTTGGTTGGTCTTTGCAGCAGATGGATGTTTATAATGCGTTTTTACAAGGGGATTTAGTTGAGGAGGTCTATATGGACTTGCCTCAAGGATTTGGCAACCAGGGGGAGAATTGTGTTTGTAGGTTGCACAAATCTTTGTATGGGCTGAAACAGGCATCTAGGCAGTGAAATATCAAGTTAACTGATGCCTTGATTCTTGCTGGTTTCACACAAAGCAAGTTTGATTACTCACTGTTCATAAAGAGGGTTGGTACTGAGATAGTTCTTATGTTAATATATGTTGATGATTTTCTCATTACTAGAAATAGTGTTGGCTTGATTAATGAGTTGAAGGCCATTTTAAATCATAATTTTAGGATGAAGGATTTGGGGGATTTTAAATATATTTTTGGTTTTGAAGTTTTAAGATCCAAAGAGGGTATTGTTCTCAATCAAAGAAAATATGCCATGGAATTGATTGAAGAAACAGGTTTAGGAGGAGTTAAACCTGTTGCAACTCCTCTAGAACAAAATGTAAAACTCACATCTGTCTTGTTTGATGAAACAGTTGATCATAAGATAGATGATTCACATTTGGAAGATAAAACTATTTTTCAAAGGTTAATTGGAAGGTTAATATACCTTACACACACTCGGCCGGATATCACTTTTGTTGTCCATCATTTAAGTCAGTTCATGCAGCATCCGAAAAGGTCACATCCTGAAGTTGCATTGAGAATTGTCAGATACATTAAGAAGAATCCTGGTCAAGGTATATTATTGAGCTCTTCAGGGGATTATAAGCTTACTGCCTATTGTGATTCAGACTGGGCAACATGTCCGTTGTCTCGAAGATCTGTTACAGGTTTTTGTATCAAATTGGGAAACTCTTTAGTTTCTTGGAAATAAAAAAAGCAGAACACTGTAGCTAGATCCTCAGCTGAGGCAGAATATAGAAGCATGACTGTGACCACTTCTAAAATAGTTTGGCTTTATGGATTATTGAATGAAGTGGGATTGGATAAAAATCTGGGAATGGTTAAACTCCTCAGTGACAGCAAGGCAGCTCTACAAATTGCAGCAAACCCTGTTTTTCATGAAAGAACGAAGCATATAGAGGTAGACTGCCATTTTGTAAGAGACAAGATTTAAAAGGTTTGATCCAAACGGAGTATGTATCCAGTGCAGACCAACCAGCAGATATTTTGACTAAAGCATTGAGCATTCAGCAGCATGAGCATTTGCTTGTCAAGTTGGGAGTTAAAAACGTCTTTCAACCTCCAACTTGAGGGGGAGTGTTGAAGAGTTGAAGAACTGAATTAGTTAGTTAGTTGTAAATTCAGTTAGTTAGTTCCCAATGTAAATAGATGGTTCTAGTTAAATTGTATCACTATATAAACAATGGGTTGTATTATTATTTGATTCATATTGGAATAAAATTAAAACCCATTCTTTTTAACATCTTGGATGTTTGTGGTTTAGCCAAGGATGCTTTGTTTCAGGCCGAGGAAGATACCCAACAACTTCGAGGAGATGATGCGGGTTTCGTAAATGAAGCTAAATCATACTTAGCATCAAGGAAGAAAGCCAACAAGTTGATAAACAAGTCTCTGAAACATTTAAAAATCAGCAAATGTAGTTCTCACAATTTACGAGCCTTCAAGCAACCAATCATATGTCAATCATCATTTGAGGGCCAAATTACAACACTTAACAATTAACGAGGTTATCATAGCATTTAAAACTATTTAGAAGGATCAAACATGTGATATTAACCATTACTTAAAGTGGGTATCAAAATTGGACAAAATCATCTACCATTTTTCGGTGCCTTTTTTATCCACAACATTAAAAAATTAAATTCTAAAACTTAACCCTAAATTTTAAATCTTAAACATAAACCCTAAATCCTAAAAAATAAATCATATCCATAATTTCTTAAACTCTAACTTTAAATTTTAAACTTAATTTTTTAATATGTGTATAAAAGGGCACCGAAAAGTAACATACGATTTATATTCATCAAAACCATCCACTAGATTAGAAACTCTGTTCCAAGTTTTGAAGTTGGTTTAATACTTTTAAGGCTATTGGAATTTCCAATATCGGAACTCTAAATCAAAACTTTCAAAACCAGCTCTTTTGCTCTTAAATATTCTCTTTGTTTTCAAGCATCGTTTAAGTTTTGTTCTCTAGAAAAGAGCAATACCAATATACCATCATCGTCCACTCTAGATCTCGACTGTATGATTTTCTAGAGAAATTGTGTTAATCTCGAAGAGCGTCGTCTAATGCATCAATTATAATAACCGGGATGAATTTACTTTTAAAATAGTAATTTAAAATTATGATATAGTTTTTTTAATATGCTGGTGTAATTATAAGGTAATATCTGTTCAATTTTTTTTAACTCTTTAATAAGGCACACACAACACCGGATCACATGAATAAAATACATCATTCTTTACCGGACCGCTCCACGAGTTCAACTATGATATAGTTAGGCATGATTGAATCCTTTCAATTCATTTGTGAGTCAATGCAAATGTTTTTGTTTTGAAACTCAGCCAAGAAATCCCGTCTTTTAAACACATTCATGTATACTTAATCTGATCCTGCATGAATACATCATCTAATCCTACATGAATACACTACTTGTGGAGCTGGTTAGAAAGCAGACAAGGCTTAAATACCATTTTCATTTATGTCTAAAATTTGTGGTTTTATCACTTTTTTCTTTTCATTTACATATTTCAAGTACGCACATGAGCGACATTGTAGTCTTCTCCTACCTCTCTACATACATGCAAGCTAATCTCTTGCCTCGTCTTACCTGAAACCAATAATTTTTTGTAGTTTTTCTTATTCAAAATTTAGCACGAATGGCATTGTAATCTTGTCCCTTGTTATCATTTTGCATGGGGAAACATTGGCCACATTGAAAAATTGTTCTTTGTCGGATTTTTAGGTGAAAAGTACATCCAGTTGGGCACGGAGAAAACTGCTTAAACTCAGTGATGTGTTGGCTCAACTTGGAGGTGTACAGTGTGATTACAAAGCAAAGAAGATTTGGGAGATGCTTAGACACAAGCAGGAGAAAGTTCCATGGGCGAGAATAGTCTGGGGAGGGCGTTTCAGTTACTCGCCATTCTTTGGCTAGCACTAGCAGTGCAGAACAGATTACCTACAAAGGATATAGTGTTACGTTGGGGATGCCAACTGGATCCTTCACGTTTACTTTGCGAATCTGGACTAGAAACAAGACACCATTTGTTTGCGGATTGTGCTTTTGCTTCGCAGGTCTGCGATATCCACATATCTCATGGATGCTTGTAGGATATGGTTGAATGGGTGACGGGGTTTGGTAAGGGGAAGTCTTTGAAATCAGCCATTGTTCGACTGGCTTAGAATGGGTTACTCTATTATGTACGTGACATTCGTCGTAAACTGTCAAATAAATAAAGTCTTAATCTCAAATAAATAGAGAATAAGGGTAGGTCCACATGACTAAAAAATTTCTAATATTGACTTGAATTGACTTTTAACCAAGAAATCTGTAAGAAAGTAAAAAAGGAGTTTAGCAAGATGAGTTGAATAAATCTAAGTAAATAAAAATAATAAAAATAAAAAAAGTAAATAATTGAAAATAATTCTGATGAGGAATAGCCTCCAGCTTCACTTTGTCTCAATTCTGTCTTGATCACTGAAATTGGTTTTACTTCGGATTCTTACCAGTTATAATCTACAAGGCCCAATCCTTGTAACTTACTCTTCTCTCTAGGGAACTAATTTTTCAAGCTCAATCCTTAGAATTTAGTCTTTGTTTGGGATCAACGTCGGCTATCGATGTTAACTCTAATGTTGTCTTCAGTGCTAGAATAGCTCGTGTTCAGATTATAGTGTCTCAATGAGAGTCGAATTTGATCTTCATTCCTCTTAGCAGACCACCACTAAGTTTGTTCTTAAGGAGTTGAATTTTCTACAAGCCGACTCTTCTCCCCAACGGTAGATCAAAACGTCGATCAAATCAACGCACGCTTTTGGATTGAAGGTGTTGAGAAGTTTCAAGGAAAGGTCGATTGCCAATCCAGTGATGCCGAAAATCAAGAAATAAATCTAAAGGTATGAAGAGTTTTTTCAATTCTCACGAATTAGATTGAGTTGTCGCTTAGCTATCACCTAAATGAAAATTAGCTAAGCATAGATTGGGTAATGCTTATCATTTTGTATGAAGAAAATAAAGAAAGAAAATAAGAACAAAGATTAAAAGAAAATAACTGCTATAGAATTCACCAAAGGAAAATAAAAATTTCAATCTACCTTTAAATCTTGAACTTAAGGGGTATTTATACCCGAGAATCCTAAAACAACTAAAAATCCTCATAAGTAAAAGATAAATATAATATATTTAAACTAAATATCTAAAACTAAATCTAAATGTTTATCACAAAAGATAAAGATAATAAGTTTGAGTCATATGGTTCATGTTGAATTATGCTTTATCTTCCGGATATCCTTATATATAACTCCCATGTGCTTATCTCCAACATAATTTCGAACTTGCCTTCAGGATAAGAGTCGATCTGTCTTCTAGAAGGTGATGACTTGTAACCCCCTCGTCTCGGTCTGGCCGAATGACCGGTCCGAGTGGGCCACACGGGGAAAACCGAAGCGAAACCCGTTAAGGCTTCCCCTCGGTTAACGACCCGGAAAATTTCTTTTTATTTTATCTTGCCTACATGCTTGATTAAGACCTAAGCGTGGCACAGCAGCGGAAGATACGATCATAACATCAAACATCGACCAACTCAACAGTTAACTAGCTCATTTTAACCTTCTGCAGCAGGCCGTTTCGAAACACCTATAGGGTGTTCCGAAACGCCTTGACTAAGTCAACAGGCCAGGGTCAACCATAAGGTGACCGTTTCGAAACAGGGGAGACCCGTATCGGAACGCCCTTGACGGTCAATATCTCGTGGTCAACGAGATTTGACCATTTCGGAACTTCAAAGGCCCGTTTCGGAACGACTTCATCTCGCCAATTTCTCAAAATTCCAGTAGCGAAAACGTTCCGGAACGACCCTCATCCGTTTCGAAACGGCAGGCCATTTACACAGGGGCCGTTTCGGAACACGGGGACCCGTTCTGAAACGCCCCCTGTCTGCAGGTTTTTCTGGGCTGTTTTGAGGCACAAGAATGCCCCAAAACACCAACAAACTACCAAGCAACTTCAAGACAAGACATCCTAAGGTATAACAATCATACTAGCATGCTTCAACAATAATTAGACATGTCTAAAACCAAGGTCACATCCCAAATACATGCATTTGATCAAACACCAATCAAGCATAAGTATAAGCTCTTAAAGCATAGTCCAACATATCAAGCAAGCAAAAGACATAAGTTAACATTCAACATGGCTACACATCCATGCATAAGCAATATATATAAAGGAGTCTACACATGCTCCTAACAACCAACAACAACCAACACATCCCATTGCTTAAACTATTACTTGTCTTAGCAAAAACCATACTTGATGAACTCAAGTCCAAAACCACACTTGGAGGCCCTCCACTTGCCCGAGCAACCCACGAACTAAGGATCTGCAATGTTGAACAAAAAGAGCGTAAGCAATAATGCTTAGTGAGGGTAAGCTCTAAAAACAAACCTCAACATTGCAGGGTCCGAGTACGATCCAACCAAAGCCATTTACCCTTACCAAAATTCCACAAGGTATAGATGCATGAGCAATATATCACATGTATGCTATAATTATGAGCTCAATACTACCATACATGCAACCACATATAATCATCCAAACAGCTCATATATCTCCACACCATTGGTACTCATGTCAATCAACATTGGCACCTAGTTATGACTCAAATACGCGGATAGACACGTTGGAAACTCATATCCAACAACCACATTACCTCGGTGGGATTCCACTCATCACCGGTCTCGCGGAGGGGATTCCACTCATCCTCACGCCCCGTCGATGGGATTCCACTCATCACCGACTATATTTAGATACCATTTCCGGGCGTACCCGTACTCCTCCTTGGTGACTCAACGCCACCAAGGCCACGCGCGACTTTTGACTCGTGTGTACACACTAACATCCTAATGATCGATCATTTGTATTTAAGTATACTAGTGCCAATATTTTACTCATTCCACCTCACACATTTCAATCATTTCCGTGCTTAGCACGCACTCACCATGGACACAATCATAAACCATCACCATGCATGCTTTAAGCAATACAATTCATGCCTCAACTCACATGTATAAAACCATATACATAAACATTCATATCACATGGCATACGAGGCACACACATTCATACAATTGAGTTCATCCAAAGGCTTAGATTAAGTTTAGGATTAGGCTACCACCTAATCCTAACTCTAGGTGGGTCTACCAAGCCCAACCTAGTCCATATACTCGAACCAACTAATTTAAAACCTTTAAAAGAAAACAACCACTCACCTAAGCTCCCAAGCTCCAAAACTTAGCAAGCGATAACCTTCAAATTCCCGGATTCGATCCCGAAGCCTCTTCCACGTTTCCCCTTGCTTCTAGCCAAACAAAACACATACATCACTTCTCAAATCGATGCTAATTCAACCATCAATCCACTTTGCAAAACACAACTCAATTTCCACAATTTCTAAAACACATAACATCTCAAAAAAAAACTCAATTTTCGGACTCCCACAACCAAGGGCTGAAATACCCAATTCCAAGCACCCAAATGACTTCCAAAATATCCCAAATCACCCTCCTAACTAAGATAGACCATCAGCCCTTCAATTCCAATACAAATCCTCTCAAAAACCCCATTTTTCAAACCCTAAAATTGGCCCTAAAGACCCACTACGAAAATTCATCCAAACTTGATCAAATTCATATATGTTGTGTATTTTAGCATGATTAACAAAAACCCCAACACAATTTCTTAAGACAAATTGAAAAACCCCATTACAATCCAATTTTCCTCATAAACCCTAATTTTCCAAACCCCCACATTTTTAAATTCTAAGACAAAGGTTAAATAGAGGGTAAAGAGGAGATTAAGAAAATGACTTTACTTTTCAAAAAGCCCTTGGATTGGAGTTGAAAATGAATGGAATAGGGTTTTGATAGTTGAGAGGTTTTGAAAGAGAGGAGGGAGGTTTTTCATGGGTTTTGGGGAAGAAAGGGGAAAAGATGACAAAATGGAAAAAGTTTTCATCCTTTTTCAAATAGTTTGGGCAAATTGCATTATGAGTCCTCCTCTTTTAAATTAAACTTAATTAGGTCACATTCTGAAGTTGAGTTGTCTTAATTAACATTTTTATTTAGCCCGACTGAAACCCGGTTAACTCCTAGGCCTAAGACGCGGGTGTTACATGACTGTACAATTCAAATCTGCCATGTAGGATGATGTTGTGCCACATGTCGTACCCACAACACCGGCTACGATCAGAAAATAAAAAAATACACAATGCACCCTACTTACTGATGGTTTTGAAAAAATAAGTTCCTGCACCAAAATTAAGTAAAACAGAACCAAGTTAGTAGCAATAAATCGAAAACGATAAATAAAAATCAACAAAATATATTTAAATTTGAACACTCATCAAGTTCCCCCTCACTTATCTCATGCTTGTCTTCAAGTATGCTTCAATCAAGACATGTTAAAAACTCTATTTTCCTTCCTATGTCTCACCTCATATCTCGAAAGTTCATCCAAGTTAACATCAATCAAGAGGGGAGCACAAGTAGTATAAAGTTTAAGAAAATCATGACATCCCATTTATTTATCAACTTCAATGCAACTAAACTCAACACCCTCACAAGGATTCGCTTAATTCGCTCAAAGTGTTTCAGGTGTAAAAGCGCTCAAAGTCAAAACAAAACATGATATTACCATAGGTGTAACCCACTCGACCGGCCTAGCCACCAGACCGCATCGAACGGATTACACGGGAAAAACCGAAGATGAACCCGTTAAGGCTTCACTCCGATTAGCAACCCTAATTTTTTTTTATAAATTAATCTTGTCTAAATGCCATTTTGAAACCTTTGTGAGGAGACAAGCAGCGGAAAAGCAAACACGAACATGAACAAAACAATACGGACATTAGAGGTCAACTTTTAACCATTTGACTACAGGTCGTATCGATACACCTAAGGCTCGTATCGATACGCCTTCAACGGTCAAACTCCCCAAGGTCAACTTCAAGAGGCCGTATCGATACTCTTCAAGGCTGGTATCGATACGCCCTTAATGGTCAAGCTCTCAAAGTCAACTTCAAGGAACGTATCGATACACCTAAGGCCCGTACCTATACTCCAATTTCTCGCCAAAATCTCGGATTTCCAAAGACCAACACAGGTACCGGTACACCCCGGCGTATCGATACGATAGGCCTAAAACAGGGGACTATATCGATACTGCCCTTGAGCGTATCGATACCCTATGTCAAGAAAAACAGGTTTCAGCAGATTCAACATAGGGTAGCTAGCACAAACTACCCTAAGCAAGCATTCAATCAACACATAGACATAGATGCAACATAAGGCAACTATAGATACTCATTTAAGGCAAGGTAAGCATTCCACGAGACAAGATTCAATATGGCAAGGTTCATAAAGGAAAACGTCCATGGTTAACATTCACCCAAGAGGTCAAAAGCCATAACATAGCATACTTCAACGTAATAAGAGGCATTGCAAGCCAAACACAACCAAACAAACTTGTCTAAAGCAAGGTGACGTAACAACAACCCCTTAAACCAAAAGGTCCTATCCCATTGCTTAATACTAATTATTGAAGTCTAAAAACCATACTTGAGCAAATCAACCCCCTTGGATTTTTCCTTGTTCCTCGAGCTGCTCCGAAAGTCTAAGGACCTGCATTGTTGAAAAGAGGGAGCGTAAGCGTTTAAGCTTAGTGAACGATGCTCAAAACAGTAGCTACAACAATGCAGTTTTAAAACCATAGTTTGCTTGAAACCAAAACCATTTCCAAATCGTTCCCTCATGCTTGAACACATAACAACATGCATTTAGCATCTCGTGCATTTGTCGAATGCAACCACAAGCCATAAGCTTACCTCATGCTAATTTTCATCATACAAGTGAAGTAACCAACTACATGCATAAGCATAAATGGTAACGAACAATAAAACATGCTTAACATGAGAAATTAGAGCACCATGGGTATATTGACATTCATCACTTTTTACTTGGATATGCGGATAGTTCTCAAACCCACTAGACACTTCCGATGGAATCTCACATCACTGTACTCACTCGTCTAGTAAAACATAGCTTCTAGTAGAATCCCACATCACCGTACTCCTTCTAAGTGGAATCTAGCATCACTAAGGCCACGCGCGACTTTTACCTCGAATGCACTCACATCCTATTGGTCGACCAACTATATCCGGTAATACGATTTCACATTGTCAATAACCCACCAACCAACACTTACCTTGTGTTCTCATGGTCACAACCATACCCAATATAGGATCAATTAAAGCAAACATATGCATAACACAAAAATATTCATGGCAACAAACACTATGGAAATCATTTCAACGCATATTAGATTTTATCAAAAATAAAGACTAACTTACTCTTGAGCTTAGATTGGCTTATCAAGCTCAATCTAAACCCCCAAAACACATCCTTAACCGAGTTAAGGCTTAGAAAACAATTCCACTCACCACCCAACACACCAACGCTAGCCGATACATCGATTCAAGCCTCCGAACTACCCGGTCTCGCGTCCGAAGTGCCCAATCCAACTTCCTCTGCTTTTAGGAAACCCAAAACAGAACATTAGGATGCTATTATACATGTGAACCAGCAACAACTCAGAATCCAACTTCTTGCAACAAAACACATTGAATCAAACCCAAATTTCACCCAAAACCTCAATAGTTTTGTTCTAACAAAACTTCAAACTGAACCCATCAATTTCAAACATCAAAACACACCAAATATCATCTAAAAACATCCCCCAACAACTAAGGTACCAACAGCCACAAAATCAACCCAAAGCCAAGCCAAAACTCTATATTTTCAACTCAAAAATCTCATTTTTGACCAATTTCGGGTTTCCCAACATTAAGCCAATATTCCATCATGTCTAATCACTCAAAACTTAGCTTAAAGAACATGTAAAACCATTGATAATCAAACCCACGAAAATCAAGTGAAAATACCCATTTTCCAACCCAAAACTAAAATGAAATATAATGGGTTTAGAAGAAGGATTTCTTTGATGACAAGTCAAATAAGTAAAAACCAAAGTAAAGGGGAAGTTACCTTGAAAGCTTGCTTGGATGAAATTCTTGAATCAATGGAATAGTGAAAATGGGGTTTTGAAGAAGATAACGTGAAATGAGCTTTTAGGAAGATGATGATATTTTCAAAATCTTTTTCTAATTTCAAAATCCCCCTTTTACCTTTTTTTTTCTTTAAAAGCCTTAAAATTTGTTTATTAAAAATGTTTCTCCAAAAATTAGTTTAACCCGAACCAGTTTAACCAAACCTGATTATCTCTCAGGCCCTAAACTCGGGCGTTACAACTCTCCCCCACTTGAGGAATTTTTCCCTCAAAATTTACCTGACAGAAAGATATACGGGAATTGTTTCTTCATGTCATCCTTCCTCTCCCAAGTGGCTTCTTCCACCCCTTGGTGTCGCCACTTTACCTTGACCAACTCAATGGTCCTTTCTCGCAATACTTTGCTATCTGAAGCCAAAATCTCAACTAGTTCTTCATCGTAGGTCAAATCCAGATTCAGTTCTATCTCTTCAACTGGTATAATATGTGACGGATATGATCTATACCTTCGAAGCATCGAAACATGGAACACCTCGTGAATATTTTCTAATTCGGCCAGCAGTCTCAATCTATAGACAACGGGACCAATTCGTTCAATTATCTCATACAGACCAATAAATCTCGGACTCAACTTACCCTTCCTACCAAATCTCATCACCTTCTTCCAAGGTGAGACTTTCAAGAACACTTTGTCGCCCATGACATACTCTATCTCCTTTCTTTTCAAATCGGCATAAGACTTCTGTCTATCCGACGATGCCTTCAAACGATCACAAATCAACTGCACTTTCTCGATAGTACCTTTAAGCATATCAGACAAGGGTATCAATTTATGTCCTACTTCGGCCCAACAAATAGGTGTTCTACATTTTCTACCATACAGAGCTTCATAAGGTGTCATCTGAATACTCGCTTGATAACTGTTATTATAAGAAAACTCTACTAACGGTAGATGCTTCTCCCACGAACTTAAAATTCAATAATACAACATCTCAACATGTGTTCCAACACTTGTATGACTCTCTTCGACTAACAATCGGTCTGAGGATGATATGAAGTGCTGAAATTTAATCTAGTTCCTAACGCACTATGCAAACTCTCCCAAAATCTAGCTGTGAATCTCATATCTTTGTTTGACACTATAGATTTTGGTACACCTTGCAATCTCACTGACATACAAATCGGCCAACTTATCTAAGGTATAAGTAGTGTGAACAGCCAAGAAGTGTGCACATTTCATAAAATGGTCAACAATCATCCAAACTGAATTCTTCTTAGAAGGTGTCAACGGCAAACCTAATACGAAATCCATGGCAATTCTCTCCCACTTCCACTCGGGAATTCTCAATCGTTGTAACAAACCTGAAGGAAGCTGATGTTCGGCCTTAACTCGCTGACAAACCATACACTTACTCACAAACTTGGCATGTCTTTCTTCAAATCAACCCAAAAGTACTCATCTTTCAAGTCACGGTATATCTTCGTACTTCCTGGATGCATAGCAAACGAACTATTGTGAGCTTCGGTTAGAATGGTGCGTCTCAAGTCAACATATTCCGGAACAACTACTCTACTTTTGAAACACAAGACTCCATCACTACTAAAACAGAAATATGTCGGTTTACCCTCTGCTATGTCTTGCACATGAGATGCTAATGAGTTATCTTGTAATGGTTTCTCTCTAATCAACTAAATCAACAAAGGTTTAACTTGCAACTCGGCCACTAAACCACGATCCTTAGACAAACTTAGTTTAGCAAACATAGCTCGCAACTCGACTGCCACCTTCCTACTCAAAGCATCAGCCACTACATTGGTTTTACCCGGATGGTACTCAATCGTGAGATCATAGTCCTTAAGTAATTCTAGCCACCTACGATGTCCAAGGTTCAATTCCTTCTGTGTCATCAAATATTTCAAGCTCTTATGATCGGTGTACACTATGCATTTCTCACCGTAAAGGTAATGTCTCCAAACTTTCAAAGCAAAAACCATTGTAGTCAATTCTATGTCGTGTGTAGGGTAATTACGCTCATGAGTCCTTAACTGTCTGGATGCATAGGCCATTACTCTTCCTTCTTGCATAAGCACACAACCTAAGCCAACATATGATGCATCACTATAGTTTACGAACTCTTTCCCTGACACGGGCTGAATCAAAATATGAGCTTTTGTCAAGGCTTCTTTCAATTTCACAAATGCTTGTTGTCTTGCATCAGTCCACTCAAACCGAGCCTCCTTATGTAGCAATTTAGATAAAGAAGTTACAATCTTGGAGAAACCCTCAACAAAATGTCTATAGTAACCGGCCAAAGCTAAGAAACTATGAATTTCGGTCACCAACTTCAGTTGTTTCCAATTCACAACTGCCTCAACTTTCTTAGGATCCACTCGAATTCCCTCGGCTGATACAATATGACCTAGGAAGACTACTTCTCTAATCCTGAACTCACATTTGCTTAACTTGGCATACAACTGATTGTCTAACAATTTCTGCAATACTAAACGCAAATGCTGATCATGATCCTCCATGGTAAGAGAGTTCACTAAGATATCATCAATGAATACTACCACAAACTAATCCAGGTACTCATGAAACACTCTATTCATCATATCCATGAAAGCTGCTGGTGCATTCGTCAAACTAAAGGGCGTCATTAAGAATTCATAATATCCATGGCGAGTGCGGAAAGTTGTCTTCGGCACATCTTGATCTCTTACCTTCAACTGATAATAATCGGATCTCAAATCTATCTTCGAAAACACTGAAGCACCTCTCAACTAATCAAATAGGTCGTCAATCCTCGGCAAAGGATATTTGTTCTTCACTGTCAACTTATTCAACTGTTGGTAATCTATACTGTAACACCCTTAACCCGGCCTAGACGGTTGACCCGAATTAAGAAGTTTACACGGGGAAAACCAAAGTCAACCTGAAAGTCAACCTTGATTAACGACCCTTTTTTCTTTTTAATCTTATCTAAATGCATATTAACCCTAGATATGTTCATAAGATCAGCATACCCAAAGATCACCACAATCAGAAAACATTTAGGGACTCGATTGCACAAATTATGAATTTAGGGACCAAAATGCAAATTCTGAAAATTGTGATGACTTAACCAACTTATGAGTTACCATTATGAAATTATTCATGTTTCATGCTTCTTTGCCAAATTTCAACCCAAACGGACATCTCAAACTCATTCAATTGCATAAACCAAGTTCAGGACCAATACGCAAAGATTTCAAAACATTTAACCATCAGTTTCAGTGCCCAACGGTCGAGTGTTCCGGAACGGGGAAGGACCGTTCCGAAATGCGGGACCGTTCCGAAACAAGTTCCGGAACAGGGCTTGGCAGTGGCAATTTCATTTCGGAACAGCCCTACCTGTTTCGGAACGCCAAGGCCATTTCAGGCCCCCTGTTCCGAAACGGTAGTACCCGTTCCGTAACGGATTGCCCAGAATTGCAGATTTTTGCTGGCTTAAACCACTTTCAACCAATCAAACACATTCCAATGACCCTCAAATCATACCAGCAAGTCATTGTATACTTAAGGAACATAATAGCATCATTCATTCACAACCATGGCATCAATTAAGGAAAACCCAATTCTATAGGCAAGCATCCTATATTGAAAACCATACAAACATCAAAACACCAAACCAACCTCAAGAAGGCAATTTACATGTTCCATCAATATCAAAAGCATAAAACCAACTTAGGGAGTCCAAAACATCTCCCAAAACAACAACATAGGTTCCCCATTGCCAAATGCTCAAAAGCTAATAGTGTTAGGAAAACATTCACCATACATGAGCTTAGTTCTTCACTTGGATTCTTGACCTCCTTGCTGCCCTTTATGCACTTCAATGCTCTGCATTATTGGTTTAAGAAAAGAGAGAGCGTAAGCACATAGCTTAGTGAGGAATGCTCATTTAAAACATCACAATAATGCATTAATAAAACTCCTTTTTAAAACCTTAGTTCAAAACAACATTCGATCATGCACATAAGTATATAAACCAAGCATTTCATGCTTCAAATCATTAACATGTCATATTGGCGTTCAAGTGATAATCATAACCTTTTTCCAATTCCAAAACACAATCGACAATCGGATACGCAGATTACAAGCGTTGTCCCATACGCTTCATACACACTACCAATATCAAGGTGGAGCAAATGGTACAATCACAACCCCTCAACACCCGTGATGGAGACTATGGTACAATCACAACCCCTCCACATCACTCATTGGTAGTTGTATAACATCACTAACGAGATCACAGGACATACAACACAAGATCCACACATGGACTTTAAACCACCATTGTGATCTTACCATACACAAGGTCTACACAAGGACTTTTAACCACCATTATGACCTTAGCACAAGACCCACCCATGGACTTTTAACCACCATGGTGTTCTTAACCATCTCGTTAGTGTACTTGGATGGAGTCTACGGTACAATCACAACCCCTCAACATCCAAGGCGACTTAATTCATGGTGCACCCAATCCTATAGCCGGCTAACTATATCCGATTCAAGTAACTTTTAAACCAACACATCACTTGCCAATATACATCATTTAACGACATTAATCCATTGTTTTAAAGCATTTATTAAAGCCATTCATCATCATGCATCATTATGCATCAAAACCACATTTATCAATGTACAAAACAAGGATCTCTTACCTTGAGCATCCTTTATTACATGGCTTATAAAACCAGCAATAAACATGCTAAAATATGCTTTCAAAAACAGAATTTAAACATGCGAACAAATCACATTGCATTCAACCAACTCATGGTTCATCAACAAGAGAGTTTTTCCGAAAACTTACTCTTGAGCTTAGCTAAGTTGTTTAGACTTAAACTAAGCTCCCAAAACCTTCAAACATTGGTTTCAAAGTTGAAAACCAAACTTCACTCACCGATTCCGTTTCGCAACTTGCCGAAACACCAATCAAGCTTCCGGATCAACACCACAAGGTTCCGAAGATGTCTCCCTTGTTTTAAACACATCAAAGCAGAGGATTAATGCATCATCATGCATTAATATCTTCAACCAAGACACCTAAACTCGCTGCTCTCATCAACACTCACATTTCGGCTACCAAACACAACCGAAATCACATCGAAACATCTCTACAACACTACCCAGCCAAGATCCATCAATTCCAATCACTCTTAAACCTCAATTAACATCCAAAAAGGATCTAATCACGTCCTTATACCTCCAGCTATAGCAGAACATCAAGATCACTCCAAAAAACCACCAAAAACTCAAGCAAAACTTAGGAAAATCAACCTATTCGGGATTGCATTGATTAAACCTCAATTTCACATCAATTATACATCCAAAAATCATCAAAAAGACATCTCAAAACAGTGCCCAATCATTTCATACGAATTTCATCAAAATTAAACCAAATCTTGCATTTTAAAGCCAAGATCAAGAACACAATTACAAAACCTTTAATAAAACACAAATCAAGGATTGAGAACTTGGGAATTTCAGTAAAGAACTGAGTATTTAGAGGAGAAGGACGTTCATACCTCTAAATGTGAGTTTCTCCCTTTTTGGAACCAAGATTCTTGAAAATTCAATAAGCAAATGCTAAGGTTTTGATGTAGAAATGATTAGAGATCAAATGAAGATTGAAATCTCATCTTTAGATGTCAAAATCAGAGGGAAATTTGCTGGAGAAAAGTGTTTGGGCTGAGAGAAAAGTTGAGAAAAGAAATGGAAAATTTGGAGAAAAGTTAGTTAAGATAACAAAATATCTTTTTCCCTCCTTTTACCTTTAATTAAAAATCATTAATAAATTGTTTAATATTAAGAAAAATCTGGAGAAAACTCTTCTTGGGTAAATTAGCTCCTTAAAGATTCAAAGTTTCAATCCTTTTAAAACAGTCACCAAGTTTTCAAAAATTACATTTTAGTCACTAGCCCAAAATGTCACACCTCCAAACCTCATTTTGTAAAATTGATTTCACCATTCTCTTATATATAATAAAAGAGGATTTTAAGATATTTTTTCACATTTTTAATGCAACCCGAACTAGGCTTCCCAAAAATCATCCTTTTATATTCGAACCGCAACCCGACCGACCCGGTCCAAACCCAAAACTTCTAAGCCCAAAATCGGGGGGTTACAACTCTCCCCCCCCCCTTAAGAAATTTCGTCCTCGAAATTTACCTGAAGGAAAGAGGTACGGAAACTGCTTCAACATGTCATCCTTCCGCTCCCACGTGGCTTCCTCAACACCACGATGCTTCCACAACACCTTTACCAACTCAATGGTCTTGCCTCGAAGAACTTTACTATCCGAATCCAGAATCTTCACCGGTTCCTCATCATAGGTCAAATCCGGATTCAATTCCACCTCTTCCACAGGCATTACATGTGAAGGATCCGATCTATACTTCCGAAGCATAGAAACATGAAACACATCATGAATCTTTTCCAACTCTTGAGGTAACCTCAACTTGTACGCAACAGGACCCACACGCTCAATCACCTCGTATGGCCCAATGTACCTCGGGCTCAACTTACCCTTTCGGCCAAACCTCATCACCTTTTTCCAAGGCGAAACTTTCAAAAACACACGGTCACCCACCGCATACTCAATCTCCTTACGCTTCAGATCCGCGTAAGACTTTTTCCGATCAGAAGCTGCCTTCAAGCGCTCACAAATGAGCTTCACCTTCTCGGTGGTCCCTTTCAACAAAGCTGGCATCGAAACCAACTTCTGACCCGTTTCAGCCCAACAGAGAGGAGTCCTACACTTCCTCCCGTACAAAGCTTCATAAGGTGCCATTTGAATACTTGCCTGATAACTGTTATTATAGGCAAACTCCACCAAAGACAAATGTTTCTCCCGAGAACCCTGAAACTCAATCACGCAGCACCTCAACATATCCTCCAAAACCTGGATAACACGCTCGGACTGTCCATCCGACTGCGGATGATAAGATGTACTGAAATTCAACCGTGTACCCAAAGCCTGATACAAACACTGCCAGAAACGCGATGTAAACCTCGGATCCCTATCCGACACAATCGACTTATGCACACCATGCAGCCGCACAATCTCAGCAATGTACAGCTCCGCAAGCTTATCCAAAGTGTACGTAGTATGCACAGGCAAGAAATGCGCACACTTCGTCAGGCGATCCACAATCACCCACACCGAATTCTTCTTCGATGGCGACAAAGGCAACCCAGACACAAAATCCATGGTAATCCTTTCCCACTTCCATTCAGGAATTCTCAACGGTTGCAACAACCCTGAAGGAAACTGATGCTCAGCCTTAACTCGCTGACACACCATGCACTTGCTTACAAACTCAGCAACATCTTTCTTTAAACCCACCCAATAGTACTCATCACGTAGAACACGATACATCTTAGTACTACCAGGGTGCATAGTAAAAGGACTACTATGACCTTCAGTCAGAATAGTACGCCTCAACTCAGCATCATCGGGCACTACTATCCGACTCCCAAAACATAACACTCCATCATCATTAAAACAGAAATCCGAAGGTCTATCCTCCGCAATATCTTGAACATGTGGCACAAAAGAATCATCCAACAACTGCTTCTCCTTAATCAACTGAACCAAAGATGGTTTCACTTGCAACTCAGCCACAAGACCACCATCACGCGAAATACTCAAACTGGCAAACATAGCCCTCAACTCAACAGCTACTTTCCTACTCAAGGCATCCGCTACAACATTAGCCTTACCCGGGTGATACTCGATCGTCAAATCATAATCCTTGAGCAACTCCACCCAACGTCGCTGCCTAAGATTCAACTTCTTCTGAGACATCAAATACTTCAAACTCTTATGATCCGTGTACACAATACACTTCTCACCATACAGGTAATGTCTCCATATTTTCAAAGCAAAAACCACCGCAGCTAACTCAATGTCATGCGTAGGATAATTGCGCTCATGCACCTTCAACTGCTGTGATGCATAAGCAACCACCTTACCCTCTTGCATTAGCACACATCCCAAACCAACATAGGACGCATCACTATATACCACAAACTCTTTCCCTGATTCAGGTTGAACCAAGATTGGAGCTTGCGTCAAAGCTGCCTTAAGCTTCTCAAAAGCCTGCTGTCTCGCTTCCGTCCACTCATACTTAACATCCTTCTGCAACAACTTCATCAAAGGTGCAGAAATCTTTGAAAACCCATCCACGAACCTCCGATAATATCCTGCCAAACCAAGGAAACTACGGACTTCATGAACAGACTTAGGAGGCTTCCAATTCATCACCGCCTCAATCTTCTGAGGATCAACACGAATCCCTTCAGCAGAAACCACATGACCAAGAAACACCACTTCCCTAAGCCAGAACTCACACTTGCTCAGCTTGGCATAAAGCTGATTCTCCAACAAAGCTTGCAACACAATTCTCAGATGCCCTTCATGCTCCTCCTCAGTACGCGAGTACACGAGGATATCATCAATGAACACCACAACGAATTTATCCAAGTATTCATGAAATACTCGATTCATCATGTCCATGAAAGCTGCAGGAGCATTTGTCAAACCAAATGGCATCACAAGAAACTCATAGTGCCCATACCTCGTCCTAAAAGCTGTCTTTGGCACATCTACATCCTTCACCTTCAACTGGTAATACCCTGACCTTAAGTCAATCTTAGAGAACACAGCTGCTCCCCGAAATTGATCAAAAAGATCATCAATTCTCGGCAATGGATACCGATTCTTGATAGTCAACTTGTTAAGCTGACGGTAATCAATGCACATTCTCATAGTGCCATCCTTCTTCTTCACAAACAAGGCCGGCGCACCCCAAGGTGATACACTTGGCCGAATGAAACCACGATCAAGCAACTCTTGCAGTTGCGTCTTCAGCTCTTTCAACTCCTTAGGTGCTATTCGATAAGGAGTAATGGACACTGGAGTTGTGTTTTCATACAACTCAATCCCAAACTCCACTTCGCGATTAGGAGGCAATCCAGGCAACTCCTCAGGAAACACACCAGGAAACTCTCGCACAGTCCTGATATCTTGCACACGAAACTCTTTAGAGCTAGGATTCATCACAAAAGCAAGATAAGCTTCACAACCTTGCCTCAGCATCCGGCTCGCCTCCAATGTAGACACCACATTGGCAAGAAACTTCACATTCTCACCAACCACAACTACCTCATAATCATCTGCAAGCTTCAACGAAACTCGCTTATTCTCAAAATCTACTACAGCTCGATGCTCAACAAGCCAATCCATACCAAGGATTACATCAAAACCATAGAACGGCAGTTCCATAAGATCAACATGAAAAACATGATCTTGCACAACCAAAGGACATCTTCTATAAAGCTTTCGAGTCACAACAGTCTCACCAAAAGAACTAGTGACACGCATACCAACATCCAAAGACTCAACAGGCAAACCAAGCGATTCAGCATGCTCACGCAAAATGTATGAGTGTGTAGATCCAGAATCAATCAAGGAAAGTAATGACAAGGATTGCAAAGTGAAAGTACCTGCGATCACATCCTGTCATTCCTCCCCTTCCTCTGAGCATACACTCTGGCTTGGCCACCACCCTCAGGCTGAACAGCTACAACATGAGCCACGTTCCTTCCACCCTCTTCTCTACGCTGGAAATTACCACGGCCGCGCCCACGACCTCTCTGCGGTGCAACAACTCCAGGGGCACGTCCTTGGCCACCACCGGCCAACAGAGGACACTCCCTCCTCATGTGATCCGCCGAACCACAGTTCTAGCATGAGTTACCAGCCGCCACAACAGGAGCCTGCACCTCTCTCGCTGCTCGAGGACAATCACGCCTCAAATGGCCATACGATCCACATGTCCAACATGTGTTCGGTTCAACTCTTGCCTTGTCTCTCTGAGCAGACGCACCTTGCCTTCCACCACCTCGCCTAGCTGAAGACTGAAACTTCCGATCACGTCCCCTCTTGTTCCGTCCACCACCGGAACTATACTCAACAACTCGCTTACCAGCACTAGAACCAGCACTTCTAGAAGATAAACTCAAATTCATCTCAATGTCTTTTGCTCTACCAACCAGCACATCAAAATCAGTATACTCAGCAGCCAGCATATAAGTCTTCACTTCCGTCACCAAACCATAACGGAACCGTTCACACCTCTCCCGCTCATCAGGAATAAGCTCAGGTGCGTACTGACTGAGTCGGACAAACTGAACTTCGTACTCAGCCACTGACATGCTCCCTTGGGTAAGAGACATGAATTCCCTCTTCTTCTCATCCAAGTACCTCACACCCAGATACCTTCTCTTGAAAATATTCTGAAAGAACGTCCATGTTACATCAGCATCCGTCATCCCAGAGATAGTGGTTGTCCACCAACTGTATGCATCATCCTGCAACAATGACACCACACATCCCAGCTTCTGCACATCAGAACAATTCATTTGTCCCAGAATTCTCTTGGTACTTTCCAACCAAGACTCGGAACCTTCAGCAGACAAACCCCTGAACTCAGTCCCTCCCAGACTGCGCAAACGTTCCAAAGGTAGCCTAGCATTAGCATCTCCCTGGTGCCCAGCTCCTTGAGCTCCAGCTACCACTGCTCGAAAAGCTCCAGCAATAGCTTGAATCAATGTTGTCATGTCAGGAACAGCTTGCCCCTGACCAGCTTCAGGTCCAGCGACCCCAACACCAGCTGCAACACCAGCTCCTTCACCCCCAGCACCACCACCACCAGGCGGAGGAGGTAAATCCACCACATTTTCAGCATTCTCCTCATTCTCATTTTGAGCCATAGCTCGCGTATTAATCCTCGTCTCTCTACGAGGTGCCATTCACTAACAATGCAATCACAATGCAATAAACATAGTCAGGCTCAGCAAGGTAAGCAATCCAAGTACTCAAGCTCATTTCCAATTAAAAACAAATCATTACATTAGCTTTGATTTGGCAATGGGTCCCTCTAACATGTTTCACCACAGCATACATCACAATTGTAACATACTTACAATTCACACAACATACTTTCACTCATCAAGCATACAAAGCATTCATACACTCATCACCCACATAACCATTCCCAATTACTCGAGAACTCAGCTCTGATACCACCAAATGTAACCCCCTTAACCCGGCCTAGACGGTTGACCCGAATTAAGAAGTTTACACGAGGAAAACCAAAGTCAACCCGAAAGTCAACCTTGATTAACGACCTTATTTTTTCTTTTTAATCTTATCTAAATGCATATTAACCCTATATATGTTCATAAGATCAGCATACCCAAAGATCACCACAATCAGAAAACATTTAGGGACTCGATTGCACAAATTATGAATTTAGGGACCAAAATGCAAATTCTGAAAATTGTGAGGACTTAACAAACTTTTGAGTTACCATTATGAAATTAGTCATGTTTCATGCTTCTCTGCCAGTTTTCAACCCAAACGGACATCTCAAACTCATTCAATTGCATAAACCAAGTTCAGGACCAATACGCAAAGATTTCAAAACATTTAACCATCAGTTTCAGTGCCCAACGGTCGAGTGTTCCGGAACGGGGAAGGACCGTTCCGAAACGCGGGACCGTTCCGAAACAAGTTCCGGAACAGGGCTTGGCAGTGGCAATTTCGTTTCGGAACAACCCTACCTGTTTCGGAACGCCAAGGCCATTTCAGTCCCCCTGTTCCGAAACGGTAGCACCCGTTCCGAAACGGATTGCCCAGAATTGCAGATTTTTGCTGGCTTAAACCACTTTCAACCAATCAAACACATTCCAATGACCCTCAAATCATACCAGTAAGTCATTGTATACTTAAGGAACATAATAGCATCATTCATTCACAACCATGGCATCAATTAAGGAAAGCCCAATTCTATAGGCATGCATCCTATATTGAAAACCATACAAACATCAAAACACCAAACCAACCTCAAGAAGGCCATTTACATGTTCCATCAATATCAAAAGCATAAAACCAACTTAGGGAGTCCAAAACATCTCCCAAAACAACAACATAGGTTCCCCATTGCCAAATGCTCAAAATCTAATAGTGTTAGGAAAACATTCATCATACATGAGCTTAGTTCTTCACTTGGATTCTTGACCTCCTTGCTGCCCTTTATGCACTTCAATGCTCTGAATTATTGGTTTAAGAAAAGAGAGAGCGTAAGCACATAGCTTAGTGAGGAATGCTCATTTAATACATCACAATAATGCATTAATAAAACTCCTTTTTAAAACCTTAGTTCAAAACAACATTCGATCATGCACATAAGTATATAAACCAAGCATTTCATGCTTCAAATCATTAACATGTCATATTGGCGTTCAAGTGATAATCATAACCTTTTTTCCAATTCCAAAACACAATCGACAATCGGATACGCAGATTACAAGCGTTGTCCCATACGCTTCATACACACTACCAATATCAAGGTGGAGCAAATGGTACAATCACAACCCCTCAACACCCGTGATGGAGACTATGGTACAATCACAACCCCTCCACATCACTCATTGGTAGTTGTATAACATCACTAACGAGATCACGGGACATACAACACAAGATCCACACATGGACTTTAAACCACCATTGTGATCTTACCATACACAAGGTCTACATATGGACTTTTAACCACCATTATGACCTTAGCACAAGACCCACCCATGGACTTTTAACCACCATGGTGTTCTTAACCATCTCGTTAGTGTACTTGGATGGAGTCTACGGTACAATCACAACCCCTCAACATCCAAGGCGACTTAATTCACGGTGCACCCAATCCTATAGCCGGCTAACTATATCCGATTCAAGTAACTTTTAAACCAACACATCACTTGCCAATATACATCATTTAACAACATTAATCCACTGTTTTAAAGCATTTATTAAAGCCATTCATCATCATGCATCATTATGCATCAAAACCACATTTATCAATGTACAAAACAAGGATCTCTTACCTTGAGCATCCTTTATTACATGGCTTATAAAACCAGCAATAAACATGCTAAAATATGCTTTCAAAAACAGAATTTAAACATGCGAACAAATCACATTGCATTCAACCAACTCATGGTTCATCAACAAGAGAGTTTTTCCGAAAACTTACTCTTGAGCTTAGCTAAGTTGTTTAGACTTAAACTAAGCTCCCAAAACCTTCAAACATTGGTTTCAAAGCTGAAAACCAAACTTCACTCACCGATTCCGTTTCGCAACTTGCCGAAACACCAATCAAGCTTCTGGATCAACACCACAAGGTTCCGAAGATGTCTCCCCTGTTTTAAACACATCAAAGCAGAGGATTAATGCATCATCATGCATTAATATCTTCAACCAAGACACCTAAACTCGCTGCTCTCATCAACACTCATATTTCGGCTACCAAACACAACCGAAATCACATCGAAACATCTCTACAACACTACCCAGCCAAGATCCATCAATTCCAATCACTCTTAAACCTCAATTAACATCCAAAAAGGATCTAATCACGTCCTTATACCTCCAGCTATAGCAGAACATCAAGATCACTCCAAAAAACCACCAAAAACTCAAGCAAAACTTAGGAAAATCAACCTATTCGGGATTGCATTGATTAAACCTCAATTTCACATCAATTATACATCCAAAAATCATCAAAAAGACATCTCAAAATAGTGCCCAATCATTTCATACGAATTTCATCAAAATTAAACCAAATCTTGCATTTTAAAGCCAAGATCAAGAACACAATTACAAAACCTTTAATAAAACACAAATCAAGGGTTGAGAACTTGGGAATTTCAGTAAAGAACTGAATATTTAGAGGAGAAGGACGTTCATACCTCTAAATGTGAGTTTCTCCCTTTTTGGAACCAAGATTCTTGAAAATTCAATAAGCAAATGCTAAGGTTTTGATGTAGAAATGATTAGAGATCAAATGAAGATTGAAATCTCATCTTTAGATGTCAAAATCAGAGGGAAATTTGCTGGAGAAAAGTGTTTGGGCTGAGAGAAAAGTTGAGAGAAAAGAAATGGAAAATTTGGAGAAAAGTTAGTTAAGATAACAAAATATCTTTTTCCCTCCTTTTACCTTTAATTAAAAATCATTAATAAATTGTTTAATATTAGGAAAAATCTGGAGAAAACTCTTCTTGGGTAAATTAGCTCCTTAAAGATTCAAAGTTTCAATCCTTTTAAAACAGTCACCAAGTTTTCAAAAATTACATTTTAGTCACTAACCCAAAATGTCACACCTCCAAACCTCATTTTGTAAAATTGATTTCACCATTCTCTTATATATAATAAAAGAGGATTTTAAGATATTTTTCCACATTTTTAATGCAACCCGAACTAGGCTTCCCAAAAATCATCCTTTTATATTCGATCCGCAACCCGACCGACCCGGTCCAAACCTAAAACTTCTAAGCCCAAAATCGGGGTGTTACATATACACATCCTCAAATTGCCGTCTTTCTTTTTCACAAACAACACTGGTGCACCCCAAGGTGAGATACTCGGATGAATGAACCCTCAGTCTATCAGTTTATGAAGTTGTGTTTTCAACTCTTTCATTTCTTTAGGGTCCATTAGATACGGACCAATCGATATTGGAGCAGAATCAGCATAAGTCTCTATAGCAAACTCCACCTCTCTATCAGGCGGTAAACCAGGCAATTCTTCTGGAAATACCTCGAGAAATTCACAAACAGCTCTGATGTCTTGCGGTCTTGCCTCACTCATATTTGGATTCATAACATAGGCTAAATATGTCTGAAAACCCACATCCATTAACTTCTGAGCCTCTAAAGCTGAAACAACGTAGGACAAGAACTTAAAGTTCTCACTCACTACTACTACCTCATAATCATATGAAAGCCTCAACGATACACACTTTGACTCGAAATCTACCCTAGCCATATGTTTCACAATCCAATCCATGCCCAAAATTACATCAAAATTACAAAAAAATATTCATGGCAACAAACACTATGGAAATCATTTCAACGCATATTAGATTTTATCAAAAATAAAGTCTAAAAAACATTAAAACTTACTCTTGAGCTTAGATTGGCTTATCAAGCTCAATCTAAACCTCTAAAACACATCCTTAACCGAGTTAAGGCTTAGAAAACAATTCCACTCACCACCCAACACACCAACGCTGGCCGATACATCGATTCAAGCCTCAGAACTACCCGGTCTCGCGTCCGAAGTGCCCAATCCAAATTCATCTGCTTTTAGGAAACCCAAAACAGAAAATAGGATGCTATTATACATGTGAACCAGTAACAACTCGGAATCCAACTTCTTGCAACAAAACACATTGATTCAAACCCAAATTTCACCCAAAACCTCACTAGTTTTGTTCTAACAAAACTTCAAACTGAACCCATCAATTTCAAACATCAAAACACACCAAATATCATCTAAAAACATCCCCCAACAACTAAGGTACCAACAGCCACGAAATCAACCCAAAGCCAAGCCAAAAATATTTTCAACTCAAAAATCCCATTTTTGACCAATTTCGGGTTTCCCAACATTAAGCCAATATTTCATCATGTCTAATCACTCAAAACTTAGCTTAAAGAACATGTAAAACCATTGATAATCAAACCCACGAAAATCAAGTGAAAATACTCATTTTCCAACCCAAAACTAAAATGAAATATAATGAGTTTAGAAGAAGGATTTCATTGATGACAAGTCAAATAAGTAAAAAACCAAAGTAAAGGGGAAGTTACCTTGAAAGCTTGCTTGGATGAAATTCTTGAATCAATGGAATAATGATAATGGGGTTTTGAAGAAGATAACGTGAAATGAGCTTTTAGGAAGATGATGATATTTTCAAAATCTTTTTCTAATTTCAAAATCCCTTTTTTACCCTTTTTTCTTTAAAAGCCTTAAAATTTGTTTATTAAAAATGTTTCTCCAAAAATTAGTTTAACCTGAACCAGTTTAACCAAACCTGATTATCTCTCAGGCCCTAAACTCGGGCGTTACAACTCTCCCCCACTTAAGGAATTTTGCCCTCAAAATTTACCTGACAGAAAGATATACGGGAATTGTTTCTTCATGTCATCCTTCCTCTCCCAAGTGGCTTCTTCTACCCCTTGGTGTCGCCACTTTACCTTGACCAACTCAATGGTCCTTCTTCGCAATACTTTGCTATCTGAAGCCAAAATCTCAACTAGTTCTTCATCGTAGGTCAAATCCAGATTCAGTTCTATCTCTTCAACTAGCATAATATGTGACGGATATGATCTATACCTTCAAAGCATCGAAACATGAAACACATCATGAATATTTTCTAATTCGGATAGCAGTCTCAATCTATAGACAACGGGACCAATTCGTTCAATTATCTCATACGGACCAATAAATTTCGGACTCAACTTACCCTTCCTACCAAATCTCATCACCTTCTTCCAAGGTGAGACTTTCAAGAACACTTTGTCGCCCACGACATACTCTATCTCCTTTCTTTTTAAATTGGCATAAGACTTCTGTCTATCCGACGATGCCTTCAAACGATCGCAAATCAACTGCACTTTCTCGATAGTACCTTTAAACATATCAGGCAAGGGTATCAATTTATGTCCTACTTCGGCCCAACAAATAGGTGTTCTACATTTTCTACCATACAGAGCTTTATAAGGTGTTATCTGAATACTCGCTTGATAACTGTTATTGTAAGCAAACTCTACTAACGGTAGATGCTTCTCCCACGAACTTAAAATTCAATAATGCAACATCTCAACATGTGTTCCAACACTTGTATGACTCTCTTCGACTAACAATCGGTCTGAGGATGATATGAAGTGCTGAAATTTAATCTAGCTCCTAACGCACTATGCAAACTATCCCAAAATCTAGCTGTGAATCTCATATCTTTGTTTGACACTATAAATTTTGGTACACCTTGCAATCTCACTGACATACAAATCGGCCTACTTATCTAAGGTATAAGTAGTGTGAACAGCCAAGAAGTGTGCACATTTCATAAAATGGTCAACAATCATCCAAACTGAATTCTTCTTAGAAGGTGTCAACGGCAAACCTAATACGAAATCCATGGCAATTCTCTCCCACTTCCACTCGGGAATTCTCAATCGTTGTAACAAACCTAAAGGAAGCTGATGTTCAGCCTTAACTCGCTGACAAGCCATACACTTACTCACAAACTTGGCATGTCTTTCTTCAAATCAACCCAAAAGTACTCATCTTTCAAGTCACGGTACATTTTCGTACTTCCTGGATGCATAGCAAACGAACTATTGTGAGCTTCGGTTAGAATGGTGCGTCTCAAGTCGACATCTTCCGGAACAACTACTCCACTTTTGAAACACAAGACTCCATCACTACTAAAACAGAAATATGTCAGTTTACCCTCCGCTATGTCTTGCACATGAGATGCTAATAAGTTATCTTGTAATGGTTTCTCTCTAATCAACTAAATCAACGAAGGTTTAACTTGCAACTCGGCCACTAAACCACGATCCTTAGACAAACTTAGTTTAGCAAACATAGCTCGCAACTCGACTGCCACCTTCCTACTCAAAGCATCAGCCACTACATTGGCTTTACTCGGATAGAACTCAATCGTGAGATCATAGTCCTTAAGTAATTCTAGCCACCTACGCTGTCCAAGGTTCAATTCCTTCTGTGTCATCAAATATTTCAAGCTCTTATGATCGGTGTACACTATGCATTTCTCACCGTAAAGGTAATGTCTCCAAACTTTCAAAGCAAAAACCATTGTAGTCAATTCTATGTCGTTTGTAGGGTAATTACGCTCATGAGTCTTTAACTGTCTGGATGCATATGCCATTACTATTCCTTCTTGCATAAGCACACAATCTAAGCCAACATACGATGCATCACTATAGTTTACGAACTCTTTCCCTGACACGGGCTGAATCAAAACATGAGCTTTTGTCAAGGCTTCTTTCAATTTCTCAAATGCTTGTTGTCTTGCATCAGTCCACTCAAACCGAGCCTCCTTATGTAGCAATTTAGTAAAAAAAGCTACAATCTTGGAGAAACCCTCAACAAAATATCTATAGTAACCGACCAATGCTAAGAAACTATGAATTTCGGTCACCGACTTCAGTTGTTTCCAATTCACAACTGCCTCAACTTTCTTAGGATCCACTCGAATTACCTCGGCTGATACAATATGACCTAGGAAGACTACTTCTCTAATCCTGAACTCACATTTGCTCAACTTGGCATACAACTGATTGTCTAACAATTTCTGCAAAACTAAACGCAAATGATGATTATGATCCTCCTTGGTAAGAGAGTTCACTAAGATATCATCAATGAATACTACCACAAACTAATCCAAGTACTCATGAAACACTCTATTCATCATATCCATGAAAGCTGCTGGTGCATTCCTCAAAATAAAAGGCGTCACTAAGAATTCATAATATCCATGGCGAGTGCGGAAAGTTGTCTTCGGCACATCTTGATCTCTTACCTTCAACTGATAATAATCGGATCTCAAATCTATCTTTGAAAACACTGAAGCACCTCTCAACTGATCAAATAGGTCGTCAATCCTTGGCAAAGGATATTTGTTCTTCACTGTCAACTTATTCAACTGTCGGTAATCTATACACATCCTCAAATTGCCGTCTTTATTTTTCACAAACAACACTGGTGCACCCCAAGGTGAGATACTCGGATGAATGAACCCTCAGTCTATCAGTTTATGAAGTTGTGTTTTCAACTCTTTCATTTCTTTAGGGGCCATTAGATACGGACCAATCGATGCTGGAGCAGAATCGGCATAAGTCTCTATAGCAAACTCCACCTCTCTATCAGGCGGTAAACCAGGCAATTCTTCTGGAAATACCTCGAGAAATTCACAAACAGCTCTGATATCTTGCGGTCGTGCCTCACTCATATTTGGATTCATAACATAGGCTAAATATGTCTGAAAACCCACATCCATTAACTTCTGAGCCTCTAAAGCTGAAACAACGTTGGACAAGAACTTAAAGTTCTCGCTCACTACTACTACCTCATAATCATATGAAACCCTCAAGGATACACACTTTGACTCGAAATCTACCCTAGCCATATGTTCCACAATCCAATCTATGCCCAAAATTACATCAAAGCAATAAAACGACAATTTCATCATATCCACGAGAAAAACATGACCCTGAACCATCAAAGGACATATTCTGTACATCTTTGTGACTACAATTGTCTCATCAAAAAAATTCGTGACACTCATACCCACATCTAATATCTCAATCGGAATATCTAACAACTTTGCATGCTCACTCAATATATACGAATGCGTAGAACCAAAATCAATCAAAGAAAGGAAAGTCAAAGACTGCAACGAGAAATTACCTGCAATCACATCTGTGTCATTCCTGTCCTCACGATGCGCATACACTCTAGCCGGTCCACCCCTCTCAAGCTGAACTGCCACAACATGAGCCACATTCATCTAATCATCATTCCTAGGCTGAAAGTTACCTCGACCGCGCCTACGGCCTCTCTGATGCTCGATAGCTTGTGCAGGAGCCTGTCCATCCCTAGCCGGATGTGGACATTCACGCTTCAAGTACGCTCTAGACCCACAGTTCCAACATGAGCCATAAGAGCCCTAACACTCACCGAAATGACGCCTACCACACTTGGTACACTCAGGAGTATGATTTTCAGTCCCCTGGCCGTGATGGCCTCGCCCCGGATTACCACCTCTACGCCTATTGTAACACCCCGAAAACTTGTGTAGTCAGAATTAGATTCCGATGATCGGAGTGTTAATATTAAATATTGAAATATCGAATCATTGCTTTAGATTATATTGTTAAAAGACTCTAATTGAACCAAGTCCTTAATGAGTTTGCCTTGAAAAAAATGCTTAATATGATGTTTTTGAGCTAGGAGTTTCGATACGATCAAAATTGTACCGAAACGGCCTAGGTAAGGCGTTTCGAAACGTTTATAGGCGTACCAAAACGATTCTAACGGTATTAACTAACTTTTGGACTTTTGCTTGACCGTTTCGATACGGCTTCACCCATTTCGAAATGGGTCTCCTGTTTTGAATATGTTTAAAAGAAGAATTGAAGAGGAAATAATTAGGTGATGACTCACCTAGTTTCCTGCATTCCTCATGTGATTTCTGATCAGAGAAGATAACTTAAAGTCATCTATTTGTTTATTTTGGAAAGGATAAAGGAAAGGTAGAAATATTATTAATAAGCTTACCTTAGTTGGGATGAAACCTTTCTATTGGTTGTTTGGGAGGTGGCTAATGATTAAAGTCATATTTCTCTTAAATGAATTGATCAAAAGAAAGCTATCATCTTTGTTTTAAGCTTCACCGAGACAAACATCCATCTTTTGTTCAAAGATAGTAAGCAAGCGCCACCATTTCCATCCTCAACCTTGATCCTCCAAGCTCACACCTCTCCATTTGTAAACTTTAAGCTTAGACTTTCCTTAATTTAAGGACATCATTTCGTAGCTATTGATCGGCTCAAGAAGTGGAAAAGATTAATCCATCGTCTCTATCGAAAGCTAGGAATAAAGGAATCGCCATCCGAGAGCCTTAGGAGCTTCGGATATTGAGGTGAGTGTAGTCGGAGTCTCGAAATTAGGTGAGGAGCCTTTCTGAATTTATCGTTATTGATTTTGTATGATTTACTAACCATTGAATTAAAGGGGTTTTGTATAAAGCATTATTGAAAACCATGTTGGTAAGTTTGGTAAGTATTGCATTGATTCATCGTCTATAGCATTGCTATTATTGTTATGGAAATCATTGAAGCATTGCCATGTAAAAATCATTGACATGTGTTTATTGTTATTGTCTATTGCTATGACCATGTGATTGATGAGATATTGCCATTGAATCATTGATATCGAATTATTGTCATTGAATCATTGATAATGAATTATTGTCATTGAACCATTGATATTGAACTATTGTTATCGGACCTTGGGATCGAAGTATTGGATACAATTGGCATGCCATAGAATTCATGAGCTCAGTGGAACAGATATTATACGATGTAGTGGAGGGATGTGATTTGTGTTGGTCAAAATTGGTGTAGTGGAGGATATTGGACCATATTGTTCAGTGGAACAGATATTATACGATGTAGTGGAGGGATGTGATTTGTGTTGGTCAAAATTGGTGTAGTGGAGGATATTGGACCATATTGTTCATCGTTGGTGTAGTTGTGGAATTCGCGTATCTAAATACGGTTGAAATCGATCCAAGGGAGAATATTGATTATTGATGTTGCATTGTCATGATATTGATGAATTGATTATTGTTGCCATGGTCATTGTTTAGTTAAAGTTATGAATGTCATCAAATCATGAAAATATACTAAGTGCATTTATTGTTATTGGCTACCTCACTTAGACTATATAGTCTAATGCATTCATTGTCTATACATTTCAGGATAAAGAAAGTACCGGATCAAGATCGGGATTAGCTGGAAGTTGGGCAAGTCACCACGGGATTAATGTAAAGTACTTTTGTCCCTTTGAACTCCTAGAATGGTGGCAAAGTAGTTAAAGTAGTCAAAGATGATGTTTTGGTTATGTGTATGAGGGTTATGTGTTATATGTGGATAAAGTGCCTTAAATGACTTGTTATGTTTGCTTGGAAATGGCTTAAAATGCATATTTGGCCTAAAAAGGTAAAAAACCTAGTAAACAGATTCATATGGCTCTAAAATTTTCATTGCTAGTAGAATTTATGGTTATAATAATGTGTGTAAAGTTTCATTGTATTTGGACACTATTTGGCAAGCTAAAATGAATAAAAACCAGCAAGAATCAGTCATTACAAGTCAGGCCGTATCGAAACGGGTAATGGCGTTTCGATACGGGTAAGCATAATTAAGCCCAGGGGTCAGGGCGTATCGAAACAGTTTAGGGTCATTTCGAAACATTTTGTCTCTAGAATTCCTTGTTTCGATACAGGTTCAAAACGTACCAAAACTGGTCAAAGTCAAAGGAAGTCAAACCGTATCGATACAGATCTTGCCCGTATCGATACGGTCATAAGGGAAAAGTCAACATGGTTGACCATCATCCACCCGTATTGAAATGGCTCTAAGCGTTTCGATACATGGTTAGTTAATGTGGTTAAGAAGAATGAGCTGAAGTCTGCATTGCTTATAGTTTGGTCACTATATTTTGCAAGAGTAAATTGAATAGGTAAATGATCACCGTTATGCATGAAATTTTGCAGGCTAATCAATGTTGTACTGAATTTCATTGTGGTAATGTCTAATGCATCGAAAGACCTCTAGTTTATAAGATTTACATAATAGTCCCTAAAATTTGTAAAAGCTATAAAATGGTTAAATGTGGTCCTTTATGATTGAGTTGGACTAATGTGTATATTGTTAATTTTTTGTTTGTGTAGTATTGATTAAGTGTTGTTAACAAGTTGAAATTTTACCACACCGATCATCGCATTGTTCATCGGTAACGCGCTCCAACCCGGTTCTTGACCAGGCCGGGAAGAGGGTGTTACACCTATGATCATGATGGGGTCTCCTATCCTTGTGACTCTTGGCACGGTCTATATCCCACTCGGCGCTCCTTTTTCCTGAACTAGATCCACCCTTACGATCAGCAAGTCCCAAAGACTATTCAATATCCCTGGCCCTAGCGACCAATACATCAAAATCCGTATAGTGAGAAGCCAACATGTAGGTCTTCACCTCCTGGATCAAACCATATCGGAAACGCTCACATCGTTCCCTCTCAGTGGGAACCAACTCAGAAGCATACTGACTTAGATGTACGAATTGTACCTCATACTCAGACACGGTCATGCTACCTTGAACTAGAGCCATGAACTCTCTCTTCTTCTCGTCTAGGTATCGAGGACCTAGATACTTCTTATGAAAAGCAGTCCTAAAGAATTCCCTAGTAACCTCGGCCTCTGGCATACCCGTAGTGATAGTAGTCCACCAAGTATAGGCATCTCCCTGAAGCAAAGAGACGATGCAACCTAACTTATGTGCATCAAAGCACTCCATCTGTCCCAAAATACGAACCGTGCTCTCAAACCACGCCTCTGAACCATCAGGCAAAAATCCCCGAAACTCGACTCCGCCCAAGCTACGAAGTCGTTCTAACGATAGACCAGAAACTGCACCCTGAGGTGGTGCTACAACCCGAACACCCGCTAAAGTTGTCTGAATAGCCCCGGCTATAGCCTGAATTAAGAGAATCACATCAATGCCAGCCTATCCCTAACCAACCTAGGGTCCAACACCTCCGACATTCGCTCTACCACCCGGAGGAGGAGGCAAGTTCTCCCCTCGCACATCCTCGACATTCTCAATCCGCTCAACCCTCGGATTATCCATTTTGGGCCTTCCCCTCAGCTCACCATGCTAACATGTGCAAAACTAAACAATAAACACAACAAGTGAAATGATTTGGGGTCAACAAGGAACAAGGTCCAAGGTGCTCAAGTCTTTAAATATAAAATCACTGACAATAATAGTATACTAGCAATAGGTGATTTTAACTATCTCCCAACCAACACAAAGAAAACCATAAGCATGCTCACAATCACCATGCATCACAACCAACAAGCTTACAAAATAAAATTTACCTCACTTACCTTTCGGCTTTGCGGAAACTCAACGAACCTAGGCGAAACCTAGGCTCTGATCTTAACAAATGTAACCCTCTCGGCCCGGCCTAGCCACCAGACCGCATTGAACGGATTACACGGGGAAAACCGAAGAGAAGCTCGTTAAGGCTTCACTCCGATTAACGACTCTAATTTTTTTTATAAAATTAATCTTGTCTAAATGCCATTTTGAAACCTATGTGAGGAGACAAGCAGCGAAAAAGCAAACACGAACATCAACCAAACAATACGGACATTAGAGGTCAACTTTTAACCATTTGACTATTGGTCGTATTGATACACCTAAGGCCCGTATCGATACACCTTAAATGGTCAAACTCCCCAAGGTCAACTTCAAAAGGCCGTATCGATACTCTTCAAGGCTGGTATCGATACGCCCTTAATGGTCAAGCACTCAAAGTCGACTTCAAGGACCGTATCGATACACCTAAGGCCCATACCGATACTCCAATTTCTCGCCAAAATCTCGGATTTCCAGAAACCAAAATATGTATCAGTACACCCGCCTAAAATAAGGGATTGTATCGATACTACCCTTGAGCGTATCGATACCCTATGTCCAGAAAAACAGGTTTCAGCAGATTTAACACAGGGTAGCCAGCAAAAACTACCCTAAGCAAGCATTCAATCAACACATAAATAAACATGCAACATAAGGCAACTATGGATACTCATTTAAGGTAAGGTAAGCATTCAATATGGCAAGGTTCATAAAGGAAAACGTTCATGCTTAACATTCACCCAAGAGGTCAAAAGCCATACCATAACATACTTCAACATAATAAGAGGCATTACAAGCTAAACACAACCAAACAAACTTGTCTAAAGTAAGGTGACATAACAACAACCTTTTAAACCAAAAGGTCCTATCCCATTGATTAATACTAATTATCGAAAGTCCAAGGACCTGCATTGTTGGAAAGAGGGAGAGTAAGTATTTAAGCTTAGTGAGCATTGCTCAAAACAATAGCTACAACAATGCAGTTTTAAAACCATAGTTTGCTTGAAACCAAAACCATTTCCAAATTGTTTCCCATATGCTTGAACACGTAACAACATGCATTCAACATCTCGTGCATTTACCGAATGTAACAAAAAGCCATAAGCTTACCTCATGCTCATTCTCATCATACAAGCAAAGTAACCAACTACATGCATAAGCATAAATGGTAACGAACAATAAAACATGCTTAACATGAGAAACTAGAGCACCATGGGTATAATGACATTCATCACTTTTTACTTGGATATGCGGATAGTTCTCAAACCCACTAGACACTTCCGGTGGAATCTCACATCACCGTACTCACTCGTCTAGTAAAAATAGCTTCCGGTGGAATCTCACATCACCGTACTCCTCCTTAGTGGAATCTAGCATCACTAAGGCCACGCGCGACTTTTATCTCGAGTGCACTCATATCCTATTGGTCGACCAACTATATTCGGTAATAAGATTTCACATTGTCAATAACCCACCAACTAACACTTACCTTATGTTCTCATGCTCGCAACCATAACCAATATGAGATCAATTAAAGCAAACATATGCATAACACAAGGATATTCATGGCAACAAACACTATGGAAATCATTTCAACGCATATTAGAATTTATTGGAAATAAAGACTAAAACACATTAAAACTTACTCTTGAGCTTATATTGGCTTATCAAGATCAATCTAAACCCCAAAACACATCTTTAACTGAGTTAAGGCTTAGAAAACAATTCCACTCACCAGCCAATACACCAACGCTAGCTGATATACTGATTCAAGCCTTCGAACTACCCGGTCTCGCATCCTAAGTGCCCAATCCAACTTTTTGCAACAAAACACATTGATTCAAACCCAAATTTTACCCAAAACCTCACCAATTTCATTCTAACAAAACCCCAAACTGAACCCATCGATTTCAAACATCAAAATACACCAAATATCATCTAAAAACAACCCCCAACAACTAACGTACCAACAGCCATGAAATCAACCCAAAGCCAAGCCAAAACTTCATATTTTCAACACAAATCCCATTTTTTGACCAATTTCGGGTTTCCCAACATTAAGTCAATATTCCAACATGTCTAACCACTCAAAACTTAGCTTAAAGCACATGTAAAACCATGGATTATCAAACCCGTGAAAATCAAGTGAAAATACTCATTTTCCAAACCAAAACCAAAATGAAATATAATGGGTTTAGAAGAAGGATTTCATTGATGACATGTCAAATAAGTAAAAACCAAAGTAAATGGGAAGTTACCTTGAAAGCTTGCTTGGATGAAATGCTTGAATCAATGAAATAGTGAAAATGGGGGTTTGAAGAAGATAACGTGAAATGAGCTTTTAGGAAGATGATGATATTTTAAAAATATTTTCTAATTTCAAAATCCCCTTTTTACCCATTTTTCTTTAAAAGCCTTAAAATTTGTTTATTAAAAATGTTTCTCCAAAAATTAGTTTAACCCGAACCGGTTTAACCAAACCCGATTATCTCCTGAGCCCTAAACTTGAGCGTTACTATAGGCATGTAAGAAAATCAAATCTCCACTACTTGTAAGAACATGATGCAATAATCAAAGGGTCTTAAATGAGTTGTAATGGAGCTTAGGTAAATGTAGGGAAAAGGTTAAAATATTGGCTAATGGTCAAGACAAGAGAAACATAATAATTAGATCAAGTCCACATAAAATCAAAAGTAAAACTAATAAAGAAGAATGTAACAAACCTCAAACAACTTTATTTCTTTTATCTGCAGTTTTTGAATCCTTTTTTTCATCATTTTTTTTGGAGCATGAACATACGTCAAGTAATCTCGTTCTTTTGTCCTGACAAGGGTAGAAAAAATAGATAAATGAAAAGGCTTGGGTTAAAAATGTGGTAGAACCAAGAAGTGGGAAAGGCTCAAAAGTCGCTAACTCGGGGAAATGAGTGGGTAGACATTTTTTTAGGTAAAAAGTGGGTAAATCCTAAGTGCCCCTATCATATTAAAGCATCAAGTTCATATGTAGTCTCAACATGCATTTAAGTACAGGTTCTAGAATATCTATGTCAAGTTTGACACACTCAATCAAACAAGAATATGAGCAAGAATGTAATGAATTGCTCTTTTATTCTCAAATCTCACTAGAATGTGTAACATGCATTGAGTTAAGTGCATTTCAACTAATAAACTTATGGGATATCACACAAAAAGATTTCAAGAAAAAATTATGCTATCCGCTATCGTGTGTTCCAAACAAGCATAACATTCCAAAATATTTGGCAAGACAAAGGATGTTCAATAGAAGGTTCAACATATTCAACCAAAGCATACTAGATTCCAAGAATATAGATATCTAAGGGAAATTTTGATTTAGCTCCCTACCCCCTCACTTTAAGTGTATCGTCCCAATACAAAAATTAAAACATAATAGAAGGGATAGAGATACTCCCCGTGTTTGTTGTTGCGACTGTTCGGTGTGATGCCTGCTTGGTCATGACATTGTGGTTGGTTTGGCTACTTGAAAGAGAAGTTGTTAAAATATGGATCGACACCGAAGTTCCCTGAAAAACCAAAAATCGGATAGTACATCAGTAAAGGTGTAACAAAATTTGGTTCATCATTTATCGGCGCAAAAGAATGTGTTTTGACAATGAGCATTGGGTCTGGTTCAAGGGCGTCACGCAATTGAGGCTGCTCGAAGTCGTTGTTTGAGTGCCGCGGCCATGAATCGGTTTCTTTGTCGGTCCAAAAATACCGAATCGTGGCCGTGACCTTGGGGCATTGTGCGAACCATGGTGTGACGGTCGGAGTGATGGTGCAACTCGGTGTGCTGATGGCGTGCGAACGGAAGGGGGCGATGGTGGTGTTCGAAGGGTTGTTGCGGCGGTAAGGGAGGTGTGAAGGAGTGGCTGTCGATGGTGGGGGAAAAGTCGATTGACGTTGGGGTAGGGTTTATTTTGTAGATTTGGGGAAGGTTTGAGAGAGTGAAAACGGCGGTTGGGGGAAGGGAAATAATTTTGGGGAAACAATTAGGTTTAGTTGTGGTATAATTGCTGAAAATGCCCTCCCCATTCTTTCTTTATTACCTTCCTTTTATTTGGATACAAAAGGTCCAAAATGCCCTTCCTTTAACTCCCTATTCTTGTTTAAAGATTCCACAGCTCGAGTTGCAAATCATGTGCACCTTTTTTTTCTCAATAATAATACAAAGAAATAAACAGTAATGCAAGGAAATAAAAATAAAATGAAGTAAAATATAATGAAACAAAATAGATACAAACGAAAATGGAAAGAAAATGGATTGTCTCCTATCTAGCGCTTTATTTAACGTCATTAGCTCGACGACCTGAATCAGACTACAGGTTCCGAGAGAGATGCTCCCTCCACTTCATTCGTTTTTTTCCTTTGAAGAAATTTCTTACGATAAATTCTATTATCATAAAGTTCCTTCATTTTATCCTTGTAGCTTCGGACATTCTCATGGGTTTTTCTTCGAATATTTTTTAGCTTGCCCACATGTTCCAACGGTGGTTTTAACTCCAACTTTAGTGCCTACAAAATGTAAAGTGAGGGTTTAGATTTAGACGGAGTAAGGCTTGACTCGTAATCAATAGAAATTTTTTTCTCAAACTCTCTGATTTCCTTTCCAAAGTCCTCAAATTCCATGCATAGATCATCAACAAGGTTAGGCTAAAAAAACTCTTCAACGACAGGTTTAATAACATCAATAAAATTAATGCTAGAGACATTATCAGGATATCGCATTGCTTTGTAAACGTCAAACTTGACAACCTCACTGTCAAACTCCATTGTAAGAATTCCGCTTCTTACATCGATTTTTGTATGCGTCGTACTAAGGAATGGGCGGCCAAGAAAGATTCCAGAGGAAGTGTTGGTCCGGTCATTTTCCATGTCGATGATATAGAAATTTGCCAGAAATATTAACTCGTTTACCTTTACCAGAACGTTTTCAAGCAGTCCTTCGGGACAAATGACAGATCTATTGGTAAGCTGAATCGTTACTCTAGTTTCCTTCAATGTCTCAGCAGAAAGTGAGCTGAAAACAGAAAGAGGCATAACGTTTATGGAAGCACCCAAATCGCACATAGCACGTTTAATTCCTATTTTACCAATTTTACAAGGAATATCAAACATACCTTGGTCTTTTAGCTTAGGTGGAAGCTTTCGTTGGAAAACGGCTGAGACGTGTTCTCTCAATTTTACCTTTTCATTGTCGATAAGTCTTTGTTTGGTTGTACAAAGGTCCTTCAAGAATTTGACATACCGTGGAACCTTTTTAATAACATCAAGGAGAGGTATGTTTACCTCCACTTTACGGAACATATCAAGAATTTCTTATTCCTCAGTTTTCTTATCGCACTTCACTAACCACGAAGGAAATGGAGGTGGCGTGGCATAGGGAGATGGCGTAGGAGGAATCTATGACTTGGCTTTCTTATTCTTTTAAGTTTCTACGTCAACAAAACTTTTCCCTTTCTAGGACTCTGATTCATCTTTCTTCTGGGGTTCTACAGCAACATCTTTAGGGAATGGTGGTGTGATAACAATGCCACTCCGAAGGGTGATTGCACTAACATTTTCTCGTGAGTTTGCCTCGGTTTGCGATGGTAGCTTTCCGCTGGATTCTAAACGACTTACTGCTAACGTTAGTTGACTCATCTGCTTGTCAATTTCTTGAAAGTGTGCTTCAGTCTTTAGTTGAAACTTTTCCTGAGATATCGCCAAACGTTTGACAATTGACTCAAACGATGGTTTTTATGGTTGATATTGTTGATAAGCCTGACTCGATCTGTGATTTGGTCCATAGTTGTAGTTTGGACGGTCCTTCCACCTCTGATTAAAGGTGTTGGCGTGAGGGTTGTATGCTCTTTGGGGAGGTCCCAAAAAATTCCCTACTAAATTTACTTGCGAGGCAACATCTTCTTGTAACGTGGGACAATAATATGTGGGATGGTCTGGCATCATACATATTCCTCAAAGTCTAATTGTACCCTTTTTGTCTGTAACAAGGGATTGAACAATGTTAGCCAACTTATCAATTTTATTCTCTAAAGAAATTGTACTTACCTCGTGAACTCGTCGAGAGGGTTCACTAGAAGGGCGAAACTGTTGAGAGTTAGCGACTATAGTAGAAATTAAATTTCTTGTCGCAGTCGGAGTCATGTTTACAAGTGCCCCTCCACTTGATGCATCGATCCTCTTTATCTCCATAGGGATTAAGCCTTCATAGAAATATTGGAGAAGTGTTTGTTCCGATAGTCCATGTTGTGGACAATTTGCGCATAATTCCTTAAATCTCTCCCAATAGTCGTATAACGACTTAGTATCCTTCTGTCGAATTCCTAAGATGCTTCGCCTTAGTTCGCTCGCCTTGGCTACATAGAAGAACCTGTCAAGAAAAAGTTTAGCCATAGTAGTCCATGTATTAACTGAATTGGGCGGTAAATCAAGTAACCAATCCTTAGCTAAATCGGCTAAGGAAAAAGGGAAAGGATGAAGTTTAATTTGGTCTCCAGATACTTCTTATGGTTTCGTGCTCAAACAAACCATGTGAAATTCCTTGAGATGTTTGTGCGGATTTTCACTGGGCAAACCATGGAATGTCGGCAAAAGATGGATTAGTCTCGTCTTAAGTGCGAATGGTGTTTCTTCATTCGGGAATATGATGCACAATGGTTGTTAGTCGTCTGGTGCTGTGACAAGTTTGCGAATGGTTTGATCGTTGTCTCCCATCAGAATTGGTTCTACGTTGGTGTACTCGAAGTGTGTTTCAGGTTCAGAGTATATTTCAAGATGTTGTTCGAATTTTTGTTGTCGTTGTCTTCGTTCTTGTTGTTGTTGTCTTTGTTCTTGAAGTGTTTGTGCATGTAGTCTTTGAGCTAATACTTCGATCTCCAGTACAAAATCTGCTAGTTCGCCCAGATTCTTCCTGGTCATAAATAAAAAAACTATGTTAGTAACTTTGCCGAAGTCTCCGGCAACGGCGCCAATTTGACATACGTCGTAAACTGTCAAATAAATAAAGGCTTAATCTCAAATAAATGGAAAATAAGCGTAGTAAAGAGAAGAAGGGTCGGTCCACAGGGACTAAGGAATTTCCAATATTAACTTGAATTGACCTTTAACCAAGAAATCTGTAAGAAAGTAAAAAATGGGGGTTTAACAAGATGAGTTGAATAAATCTAAGTAAATAAAAATAAGAAAAGTAAATAATTAAAAATAATTCTGATGAGGAATATCCTCCAGCTTCGCTTTCTCTTCTAACAAAATACATATATACATGATCTGATCCTACATGATCTGGTCCTACATACAATTTTCTTGAACAAATCTACATCATTTGGTGTTTGATCTTTGAAATAACTTACAGATTAAAATAAAATCAACAATTTTGGTGTTAATTTAATCGGATTCAAACTATAAACTATTTTTTAATAAAATAACAACGATAATTAATAATGGCCGCACAAAAAAATAGACACTGAAAGTTTATTGACGAAAAATAATGAATTTTTAATTAATTTCAATTTTATATCTTCATCAATTAAACATGATTTAAACAAAATTTAAATCACAATCTCTAATATTTTTTAACCGAAAAGCTTGATTTTATCATCATATAGAAATTAATGCTCCATTATCCATATATCATATATATTAAGTTACATTATTCAAGTACTTATTACCATCAAATATAAGTATTTTTCCGATATAAATATATTTGATATTTTATATACGTACCGTATAAATTTTACAACTTTGACTATTTGAACACTAAAACATTAAATTTAAAATAAAAAACCCTAACTGAGAACTATAACTCCATACATTGTGAACCTTAAATATAACCCATAAATAGGTAGATAAAACTCGACTAGAAAAAATTATTTAATTTGACTCGATGCAAAAATATTCGACTCGTCTTGATTTGACTCGAAAAAATTAAAATGAAGTTTGAGTTATAAAATAAAATTTCAAATAACTCGAATAGCTCGAAACTTTTAATAATTAGTGGATTAGTTTTCAAATTCGAGTCGAGTCTCTAAATTCTGATTGATATATATAAAAATAAATATCATATATGAAGAAATATATATGTAGTGTATATAGTTCTAGAAAACCGTTAAAATTGTAACTAATTAGTATTATAGCATTATAAATGTTTACAGTTAAATTTGAACAACTTGAATTTCATAAACTACTCTCCTCGAAAAAAATTCAAATAAAATTTGAGTTATAAAATAAGACTCTTCAACTCGACTATTACTCTCGATCGAATGTCTACCCCTACCTATAAACTCCAAACTTTAAAATAGACGTGATTACGCGACTTGCGGGGATAGTTAGAAAGTAGACAAGGCTTAAATGCCATTTCCTTTCTTTTATGTCTAAAAGTTGTGGTTTTATCATTTTTCCTATCATTTTCAGATTTCAAGTATGCACACGAGCGGCATTCCAGTCCTCTCCTCTCCTGTTTCTACTAAATGCCTACATACTTGCAAGCTAATCTCTTGCCTGAAACCAATATTTTTTAGTAGTTTTTCCGATTCCCTATAACAAATATTCAAAATTTAGCACGAATGGCATTGGAATCTTGTGTTTATATGCCAGATATGTAGGATCATTTTGCATGAGTAGGAGACATTGCCACTCTGCTGTCTGCTCAATAATTAAGCATCTTTATTAGTTGTGATTAGTGTGTAGTAAGTTGGGCGATGGGAGACATTGAGCAGACATCGGCTGCGAAAATTGTCGAAAATCCAAATCAGTATCACGTTAGGATTCATGGAGATTTGCAGATGAGATTCCTTGTGTCTCCCCCATTGCCTTTTATATATAATCAGACCTTAATACGAAAGCTGCATTCACCATTGAGCCTTTTGATCTTTTAACAAAAACAAAACAAATGGCTTCTTCAGCTTTGAACCAGAAATCCAGCTTCCATGCCCGTTCCAACAGCTTGCCTTCTACACCTCATCCACTCATTCCTCAGATAGATGAGCATCTATGCAGGCTCAAATCCAATGAAGTCGCCACTTCTTCATCATCGTCGATTCCCGAAAAGCTATATGGCCTTAGAGATCTGTATGAGTTGGTTCATAGTTGGCATGTTAAGAGATGTTGAAGGAGTCACTTTCACGGTGTTAGAATCAGTTTTTTCCTATATAGCCACATCAAATCCAGAACCAAAATCGATCAACTGGTCTTTGGTGTCCAAGTTGATGCACTCGAAACGTGTAACCTGCGAGGAACAAGCTTCGGCCACCAACGAATTTGAGAGAGTGAATGCTATGCTGTGCAGTCTCATTGGTTCTAAGACTAAGAAATGCAGTGAGAATGCACAGATTGAGTTGCAGAACCTGGAGTCAAGCATTGCAGATGTTGAAGAAGGAGTTGAATGCCTGATTAGGCTTTTAATTAAGACTAGAGTTTCGATTCTCAACATCCTCAGCCATTAACTGCTGAAAACCCCACAATTTTGATGTACATTCCTTATATACGGTTAAAAAAATACATGTATACTTGATATGATCCCCAAATGAATACAATTTTCTTGAACAAAACTACATCTTTCTTTGCTTCCATCTGGTGTTTGTTCTTAGTGGAAAAACTTGCAGATAAACACGACGCCAATACATGAATACGCCTTATTTATGTTATTCGGATCATATCATGGTCTAATATGAGTTTTTGTATAAGACTAAAGTTTTATTGTATTGCTGGTTGAAAACAGCATCCGCCATTATAGTTTATTATTGCCATGCATTAATGAAAGTTGATGCTAAAATAAATCAAACAATTATGACTTAAGTAAATTACTTTGAGATCGACGTGGGATTCGCACAAGTGGTGCAGATCCTTTGTCTCCAAATAATTTAGTTTCTGCTTAAAAAAACAGGTCGTGCATCTTCACTGATCTCAAGAATCAAGATATATTTAGACTTCAACTGATAATGTTATAATGAGTTGTAGAGCTGGTTAGAAAGTAGACATTGCTTGAAAAAACAAACTGAGATACTCATGGCCATGTTATCTCTAACCGCAATTTCAAAGCATCAGATTCCTCATGTCCCCCATCACATGCATGCATGCATGCATGCATACATACATACATACATACATACATACATACATACATACATACATACATACATACATACATACATACATACATGTTGGCTACCACTGCTTACAAGGAAAATTATTCAATACAAGTGCTATCAGGAAAGCTATTGTAGTCCTCTCCTGTTATGTTTCTCCTACCTGCCTGCATACATACAAACTAACCTCTTGGCTTGTCTTACCTGAAACCTGTATTTTTTCAGTAGTTTTACATTGGCCACATTGTCACTCTGCTCAATAATTTAGCACGAGTGGCACTGGATCTTGTCCCTCGTTCATATGCCAGATCTCAATCATTTTGTTTAAAAAGAAATGTGTTAGCTCATCGTCTTAGTTGTTGTTGTTGCAGATTAAGTTGGGTGATGAGAGACATTGAGGAAACATGGAATGCAAAAAAATGTCGAAAATCCAGATCAGTATCACGTTAGTATTCATGGAGATTTGTTCATTTCTTGTGTCTGTCTCCCCATTGCTTTTTGTATATAATCAGAGCTTAATACGAAAGCTGCATTCACCATTCATCCTTTAACAAAAACAAAACAAGATGGCTTCTTCAGCTTTGAACCAGAAATCCAGCTTCCATGCTCGTTCCAACAGCTTGCCTTCTACACCTCATCCACTCATTCCTCAGATAGATGAGCATCTATGCAGGCTCAAATCCAATGAAGCCGCCACTTCTTCATCATCGTCGATTCCCGAAAAGCTAAATGGACTTAGAGATCTGTATGAGTTGGTTCATAGTTGGCTCCAATTGCCTAGCACACAAAATTCCTTAGCTCAAAACTGCAATCACAATGAGTTGTTGAATGGATCTCTTAGGCTCTTGGATGTTTGTGGTTTAGCCAAGGATGCTTTGTTGCAGGCCAAGGAAGATACCCAACAACTTCAATCGGTTCTAAGACCAAAACTGAGAATGCACAGGTGGAGCTGCAGAATCTGGAATCGAGCATTCGAGATGTCGAAGGAGGACTTGAATGCCTGATTAGGCTTTTGATTAAAACTAGAGTTTCGGTTCTCAACATCCTCAGCCATTAACTGCTGAATATTACAGCAGAATTTTGATGTGCATTCCTTGTATATGGTTAACAGAATACTTGTACACATGATCTGATCCCAAATGAATACAATTTTCTTAAACAAAACTTCTTACATGAACTAATGCTTTATTTATTATATTCGGATCGTATCACCAGCTAATGTGTATTCGCATAAAGATTCGATTGCGATTTAGCATCTTGTTATCATCTCCAATCGTCGCCATCACAATGCAAGCAGCCTTCTTTTGCAATGTCAGTGATTCGAACTCCAACTCCGGTTTTCCAGTCAACAGGAAGCATAGTTTTGGCCCAAATCCACTTCCCATCAAACCCAGAGGTTATCACAAACCTAAACTGCAACGCACCACTTGGAACTCTGCTTGTATCCCACACTGCCCCATACTTCCTCTCCATGAAACTCCAGCTTGAAGAACCGGCCTGGAATCGATATATAATTCAGTTTAAGGTTGCAGAAAACACATTATACATGGACCTTCTATATGATTTAACCATAATCGTTCGAGTTCGGGTTAACCTGAGCTACATCAATGGCCACTATCTCTGTCTGGCCTCCCTGGTATAGCAATTTAATTGCAAAGTAATTAGGCTTTTTGCTCGACTCTTCGACTCGGACAGCTAAGTTCTGGTTTTTATATTCACAAGGTATCCTGTTTCAGAAACAGAAATTCACTCACGTCAATGAAGTTCTTTGATGCATAATCTGATTTAGAGGCTTAATTAGGCTAACCTTTGATACTCGACGTCGACGGTCCCGTGTTTCAGAATGTGTTGCCCCATGCCATGGCCATGAAAGCTGTGCTGCTAAGAATAAAATCAGTTGCATTATTGTGATTGATATCAGTTATTGTCACCCTTGTCCATTTACAGATACATAGAGTTGAATTCTTGCAGCTTATCTGCCAAGAATATGTTCAAAAATGAAACTCGAAATTTCGATTGTTGTGCTGATAATTCGAATCGGACTTGCATGTTGAAGGCATCTCGGTTCTTCAACAACACTAAAAGATGACAATACAATAGAAAGATAGGAAAAAACAACGGACAGAGGAATACAATAGAACTGTATCTTAGTACGATTTGTGGTTTATTTGAATCGATATCCTAATCCCTATTCAGACATGTACCATATCCACCACTAATCCTCATTTTTTTCGACTGAAATAAAACAGAATTCGGAACACAACTTCTAAAAACAAATCAGAATTGTTCACAATAATATAAATAGAAACCTGAAGGCAGGCGCCGCAACCAGCACCATCTTTGTAAAGAGAAGAAACACCAGCAGCAAGGGATTTTGTCACCCACACTTTTTGTGCTGGTAACAAGTGAGAACATATAGGCTTAACCACCTAATTCAATTTATTGACGGACTAATATGATTCAAGTATTGTAGTCTATAGAAATTTATTATAAAATGATTCTCTCAAACCAATTTACTACACTCATGTCAGGATATAGCGTCTTCTCTCACTAGACTAACTAATAGTTGATAATACATTTTGATTATTAATGTGTTTGATATGAATAAATAATAAATATTATTAATTATTTATATTATAAATAAATATTACACTCTTAAGAAAATTAGTGTTAGATGCTTAAAGTAAACTTGAAATTTGGTAAGATTTGTTTGATTAAAAGTGGTTTAGCCGTATGGACCCAAAGTGTATAATTCATTGAATTTTGATACATTACCTAACTAATCATTTATGTGATTGAGAAGATAAGATTGAAAAATATGAAAAAGATAGGAATAAATTCCAAGGCCTAAGCAAACTCCCGCTTTTTAAATCAATATTTTCAAAAACATGAAGAGATAATTAATAAACAGTTCTGTTTAATAGGACGAGGTATTAGAAGAGTTTGACTTTTTAATATAGTAAATAAAATAAATTAGGTTAGGACGATTGTCTTTTCATAATAATAGACTTATGTAATATTCAATCTGAATTAGTCAACCAATAGATCGAATACTAGTAGTTATATGGAGTTAATTGCATCACACATCCCCAAACTATGACCCTATTCTAAATTGGTTCACAAATTTTTAAGCATTCTAATTTCATCCGTAAAAGATTACCTTCATTCCAAATTTGTCCCCTAACATTTTTTAACGTTCTAATTTCACCCCCAAATTATCAGTATATGCTAAATATATCACATATTAATAAAATCGTTATAAAATTTGTTAACTATCATATAAACACTTATATGTATTATGTAATAATATAATGTGACATAAGATAATTTGTTGATAAAATTTGAACGTTTAAAAGTTTGGGATTCAATTTAAAATGAGAATTGTAGTTTAGAGATGGAATTGAAATATTCAAAAATTTAGAGGCTAATATAAACTAAAAGTTATATTTAGAGAATATGTAGTTCAATTAACTCAGTTATTCAATAATAATAATAAAACATGAACATATAATGTGGGCTATATGCAAAGATAAAGCCTTTTCCTTTTCAACTAATCACTAATCTTTCCACCTCAGTCTTGTTGTTTAATGATGATTAACAGATTAAGAAACATTCTCTCTGTTGGGTAAAATTTTGGGATGGAAATCCTCTTCCCATATTTATGTTCTCACGCTTAAAATTAGGTTTAGAGTTTTAGGTTAAGATTTATAGAATTTAAGGTATGGTGTATTTTTAAGGCTATATGGTGTAGGATTTAGAATTTAGGATGGAAATCATCTGCCCCAAAGTATGCCCCCATTTGTGCCCCCACTTTAAAATAGTGGGTTTAGAGTTTAGGGTTTGGGGTTTAAGATTGGGGCTTAGGGTTAAGGTGTAGAGAATTAGGAGTAGGGTGTATTTTTTAGGGTTTAGGGTTTAGGATATGAAAATTAGGGTTATGGGGCAAGATTTAATTTTTATCTATTTTTTAAGAAGGGGCATAGAAGGAGGTGGTTAGGGGGCATGAGATTTTTACCCTAGAATTTAGGGTTAGAGCTTGAAATTTAATTTTGTAGTGTTTTTTAGTGTTGGGTATAAGTAGGGGCAGATGATTTTTATCCAAAATTTTAATACGCGCGTGCTTATTTATACGATAAAATTCAAATTTTAAATTCCTGACCCTAAACCCTAAACTTTAACCTCTATACCCCAAATTCTAGACAATAACATTAAAGTCTAAACCCTAAAATCTAATTCTTAACCTTTAAACACTAAAACTAAGTGACTCGTGTCTGTTTTCAAAGGTAAAAAGTTTGAAGAACCAGTGGATCATCCTCGAGTGTAGCAGTAGTGATTTGGACCCATCGTCATAGCTTTAACCGTCGATTATTATATCAAGAAAACGCATGGATTTTGCATAAGAACAATGGGGATCACTTAACTTCAAAAAGGAACTATGGTCGGTCTTAAAATATTCATGTAAATTATATAATTTAAATATATAAATAATATATACGAACATAACACGAATACACAAATTATTTGTATCTTTCTACATATGTTTGCACATCATTGTACCTTTTGTGGGTTCAAAGTGAAGCAAAACTGTACTTGGTTGCTCACATTTTCATTGCTTCGATCCAATGAGCTGCGTCGTTGCGTGATATGTGATGATGCATTCATCGGAAACGCTGAGACACCATGTTCTAGGGCCAATGTATTTTGTAACACCCTTAAAATCGGCCTAATTGAAAACCGAATTTCGATGACCGAAAATTTAAATTTCGGAGAGAAAAAGCTCCAAATATCAGGTTCTCATAACCAATTTACCGAACCATGTAAGGGTTAACGTACCGATGGCTAGACATTCGTTGCCAATAAAGGAAATTTGGGAAAGGCTTTCTGCTATTTATATCAAGGTCAGTAAGAAACTCTAGAGTATAACTTGGTTATAACTTAAGTTTGGTTATCCGAAATATTTCAATGATTGTATTTTTATGTCTATATGAATTAATGTTCGAGCAAACATGGAATTAAGCACACATATGAAAGAATCAAGAATTTGGGAATTGTATGTAAATCCAATTAGGTGAGTGTAATTTATTACCTCGGACGACATAATATAATTCCGACTATTGTTTTCTATGTATTTATTGTATTGTTCATAAACATATGAATTGATTCCCTTCATGTTAGTGGATGGCAATATTCATGGCATTGAAGGCATTAGTAAGCCTCTTCGATTTGCTTTGCACCATGGCTTGTTTTGAACATTGATTATAGCATGAGGAATGATGTTGACCTTACATTCACATTGCATAGAAATGATTGATTTCATATTAAAATTATTGAATATACTGAAACTATTAAATACATCCAATTTATTATCAAATTATCATCGAAATACATTGCTTTGGAGCTTTATGCTTATTGACAAGGATTCTAGGAGTTAAGACTCGCTTATTGACATAAGACATTAAATAACATAGAAACTTTGGGCGCATGGACATGGTACATTTATTGCACCGATATTTTATTATATTGGCGATGCGGAAGTTAGGGGGATGATGGTTGATGGAGGAAGATGTAACTCTCTAGACCCGCCTATGCGTTATCACGGATCTTAGGAAGTCACATTAAGGTCACAGGAGCGACCCACGGTAAAAATACACATAAAACATTTTTTTTGCAAAACACTTATTAAACAGCAACACAAACTTCTGTTTAACATTCACTTTCATGAAATCATTTAAACTTATAACAGGATTTTAGAAAACGTTTTACAGACACTATCATGAAACAATAATGATATGCATGCCCACTAACTATGTCGGTACCGTACTCCAAAAACAACACTGAGAGAACTCCAAACAATGATGTCGGTCATCGAGCCATGTTATATTTCTTTTAACCTGCGATGGTAAAAACAACGTGAGCTTCGGAAAGCTCAGTAATACAGAACTACCAATGGATGCTATAAGTGACATGTAGGTAAAGGAAAAAGCATAGCATTATCATGATCTTTCGGGCAACAATAGGCTCCAAAATACAATCAAACATTTCAAAGAAGCGGTATACATGAAGATGATAGGATTGTTCTTTATTTAATCATTGAGTATCATACTAAGAACCTATAGACCGAAGAATGAGTCATGATATGAATTACGGTAGTTGAGTCATGGGCTTAGTGCGTGTGTTCCAACAGTGCAAAGCTATCACATACGAGGTATTGGTACGGTGAACATTATTTCACGGTTATATAATATTAGCGATGAGGTTCATTTTAGATTTCCTAACTACCCTCCAACCAAACTCCGGTATGCAGTTCCCCAGAACTGCTACTATAACGGGCATTAACCTAGGCCCATTGGGCGTAGGTGCCAGCCTAAGGGAATACCTTAGGTACGGTACGGTACGGTAGGAATTACCCTAGCCGAAGCATAGGAACCTGTAACGGTAAGGAATTACCATCCTGATCAGGGTTGAACCTACGGTGGCTTCATACTCTATCCCAAGTCCCCCGGTAACGGTTTAAGTAGTGATAATAGTAATCGGTGGTAATCGGTGATAGTCGATAATGATCGATAATAATAATATTCGGTAGCAATCATTGTTAATCAGTAATAACAGTGAATATAAAGTAAACTTTAGTTTTCGATTAAACGATAACTAGCAAGCATATAAATTTTTATTTTATTTTCTTTTTCTCTCCCTCTTTTTGTTCAGATACATAGGTATATTTCGGTTTGATAAAAGTCATATTTCATATCAAAAGACAGCCTTGGGTTCAGGATGGTAGAATGTTTATATGCACTTGGAACACACTAAAAGGAACCATTTATTTCTATGAGATACTTGATATTACACGAAGAATGAAAACTCTGAGCTTTTGACAGTTTGAACTGATTCCGGTAATGAGGTCCTGATTAAAGGGGACTTTGTAGCCAACAACCAGGCATTTGGGGAAAATGCTTTATTATTATCATTCAAGATATCAACTATATTAAGATTGTTTTGATCACTTTAGCTAACGAGGGCATTTTGGTCATTTTACTATCATGGGCAATTTTTTAATTTAGCCCAATAATGACAAAATGATGATATGCAATATTCAAGATTTCCAACTGTTTATCAAACCTCCAAAAACTCACTCGATCTAACATATCTCAACTCTGCAATACTTACCAAACCTTCAGACGTATGCGTTCCACGTGTAGCATATCCCAAAATCAATTATATAAAATGTTGGAACGGTCGTCATCATATTTCACCATAGGCTCACCACTGAGCATTCAAACTCATTTTCGAAGCAAATCTTCCAACCTTATTTTAGTATCATGAGTGGTGATCATATATGAGTCATGCTTCATAACACTTGGGGGCATTTCAGTTGTTTAGGCTTTATTTAGATTTTGGAATTTCATCAAAAGGCAATTTTTCCCATTCCGGTCAACAGGGTATTTCGACCATCATGGAGCTCAGGATCAATCCATCATTTCTGCCAATTATAGTATTTATCTAATTTCAATCATTTATGTACTCAATAGAGATCTAGTCGTTCTGGTCCTTTTAGCCCTTCTAGACAATTCATTCATTTCAAAGCTTGAGGGTATAAATGTCATTTTAGTTAATTGGAAAAAAATTTCGATGCTCGAGATACTTTAGTGATTTCGGTCGTTACGCCCATCCTGGTCAATTCAGTCTTATTAGTACCTTCAATCCTTTAGTCATTTCAGTTGTTTCAATCAATTCGATAATTAAAAGTACTTTGATAATTTTCGAACATACGAATAATTTCTTGTAAATTTATCTTCAAGGATTAATAGAACTTTAAGGAAAACCAAGCACTTCACAATCTCGAGGGTTTAAGTCTTGTTACCGTAACTCTCCAAATAATTTGAGGTTTTCAAATGAACCGGTTGTTTAACAAGATCTAAGATAGATTTCTAGATTGCTTTCATTGTTGGGGTCATTTTAATCGTTCGGATACCTCAAGAGCATTTTTGAAATTTCTCATTTCAACGTTTCGGGCATTAAATCTTTTATCAAGAACATAATCTAGGATAAAAGTTTCGAGGTTGTTGCTTTATCGAGTATTCACTAAACTTGAATTTCTTATCGGTCATTTGTTCCTTATTCGAGTCATTCGGTCTTAACCAGTTAATTATCATTGTATCGTAACTGTGCCACTTATAATAATCGACGGTAATCAATGACCAATCATAATGTACATGCATTAATTGATTACCAACATGTTCCATAAAGCATACAGTAGGTAGTAAAGTATTACCTTCAATACTTGCTACATCGGTCGACCATGATACTCCGTTCGATCACTCTCGAACCCAAATGCGACATCCTCAACATCCCGAATACAAGGAACTATGATTACCTTCAACCGCACAAATTCCAATTTCAGTCCTTATTCACATTGCTCATATTTGATTAATAAATTACATAAGCAAACTCGAGTTCAAGGTCTTATTCGGAGGCTTTCGGGTTAGAATTTCATGAAACGTGCATCAAAAATGGACTCAGGACGTCGAAAAACATAAAATAGGGCTTTTCGGGAAAAGTTGACTTTTTGATCAAAGTCAACGCTGACGTCATGCTGACGTGACTGATTGACCGGGTTGACTCACTGGTTTGACTCGGGCGAGTTGACTCACTGGGTTGACTCGGTCAACGGGTCGACTCACTGGGTTGACTCGGTTAACGGGTCGGGTCGGGTCGAGTCAACGGGTCGGGTCGGTCATTGGGTTTGGTTAACCATTGGTCTTGGGCCGGTTTGGGCGGCTCGGTCCGAGGTCAGACCGGGTCTAGGCCAGCCGGTTCAGCAGCCACCGTCCAAGGCAGCCGGGAATCGCCTTGGACGGTGCGTGAAGCCCACGCGCGGCCTTTCCCGGTCGGAAAACAAGCCGAACAGCCCAAAAACACCAAAAACAACTTTAAATCAAACCGAAAATCCCATAAATTAAACCAAAACTTACCGAAATTTTACCCAAACGTTGAATCTCTGTCGTATTGACGAAGCCCCGACAAACCTTCAATCGGCGTCAGACGAACAATCGGTTGACTGGGTTTTGCTCACTGTGACGTGAGGAATCCGTTGACGGTGGTGATGCGATGATAGGGCAACTGAGGTGGCCGGAATCGGTGAAAAGAGACGGCGATGGGAAAAAAAATCCGAAACTTCCAAACCGTTGCCCACGGCAAACGACTGCTCCGATGCACGAGTGGCCGACGGGGTTGGGTTTGACCGGAAGCGGCGTCTCGATCAGCAGTGGCGGTGCACGTTACGGCGGGTCGGTGGCCAGAGATTGGAGTAGAAGCCGATTGGTGATTTAGGGGAGGTGAATGGTCAAAGAGGATTCTAGAACTCCCGATATTAATTTTGGTAAACTCATATTCGGTGCACTAGGGGGTTGTTGGGCTAAATAAAACTCGATACAGACCAGGGAACATCATTCAAAATTTATCTAGGCTAAAATGGAACCAAGCTTTAACCTTAGCTTAGTTGGCAGAGGCTTGGTTCACCAAGTAAAGGGTTAAGGGTTCAAAACCCCACAACAACATCATTTTCTTTTCTTTTCCCTTTTTTTCTTCCCACAAAACTTAGGGTGTTACAGAAAAAGTGTTGATTCATTGTTATTATGTCGACACTAGCCATTGTTTTGTACTTTAGGCTATGTGTATTATTGGTCACTAATACCTATGTTCAATGTGCTCAAAGGGAAAACAAGGTATTAATTAAAGACTTTGTCGAATTTAGTTAAGGATAATAATTAAGACTAACAAGAACAAATCATGGAAATGATCTTATGTTTATGTACCGTATATGTGTGCTATGTACAAGACATGACATATGGTTGCATCGATGACACTATATGCTTTATTGATTTTATGCAAATCATAATTATCAACATATTGCTATGCAAGATTACTACTTCACTTAAGCTAGTTAAGCCTAATGCATTTTATTGATATTCATTTTCAGGTTCTAAGAGCTTTTAAGAATTAGTCGTTGTTCGAGGTTGCAAGTTACACTACAAAGCTTCCGAGTAACGTTCTCGTTTTTTTATAACTCCTCGAATGGTGACATATGTCATGAATATGTGTATGATTATGTTATTACATTAATATATAAATATTTTATTTTATAAGTATTGTGATAGAAATACGACATGTCATGAATGAAATACAGAGGTTTGACAACTACATTGATCATTGATTAATAGAGTAATATTGTGTTATAAACATGCTATTAATAGGTTGATATGTGTTATATGGTCGTTTGAAGACAAGAATAAGTATTTTGGCTTAAATGATACATAGTGGGGAATATTGATGCATTGCATATGTATAAATGAGCCAAGACTTGACATTTAGTAAGTTAAACAAACTAAAAATATGACTTACAAGTTTGTCATGAATGGACAAGTAAAATGGAACACTGCAGAACATGATGTATCGATACGGGCAGGTGTGTATCGGTACAAGTGTGCAAATTTGGAAAAAACCGTTAAAGGGAGTACCGGTATAGACGAGGGTGTATCGGAACAAGTTTCAACACTAGAAATTAGTACATAGCCGGAGTACTGGTACGAGTTGGCCTCGTATCGATTCTCATTTTTCAATCTCAGTCTGGTACCGATACGGGTTGGCCTCGTATCAATTCTCATTTTTCAATCGCAGCCTGGTACCGATACGGCTTAGTCCGTACCGATACTGAATTTTGTTACTGGAAATTTAATGGGTGTATTGCGTATCGATACGGACGGTTCTGTGTCGATACACACATTGAACTTCAACTAAAATAACGGACAGGAGTATCGATATAGCCTCACGAGTACCGATACCTAGGTAGGTAATTCTGTTATTGGCCTGAACTGGTTTGTAAACTTTATAAAAGGGTAAACTATAACGGAGGTCACTCAATTATAGGTAAGGTTACATTTAGGTCACTTAATTATTAAAAGTTACATTTAGGTCACTCAATTATGGGTAAGGTTACATTTGGGTCACCCAATTAATAAATGTTACATTTGGATCACTCAATTATGGGTAAGGTTACATTTAGATCACCCTTCATATTTAAAAAAAAAGTATATCAATTTGTGTATTAGATTAATTAATGATTTTAAATGAAGTACTCAAATGTTAACGAGGGTATACAAGTGATTAGGAAGAAAAAATGACTAAATTGATGTACTTTTTTAAATATGAAGGGTGACACAAACGTAACCTTACCCATAATTGAATGACCCAAATGTAACCTTTAATAATTGGGTGACTCAAATATAACCTTACCTATAATTGAGTGACCCAAATGTAACCTTACCCATAATTGAGTGACATTCGTTGTAGATAATCCGTAATATTGGTAGGGTTAATTGAGCATAACGTAGACCTCGAAACTCGGTGAAATTTGGTATGTTTGCATAATATGACCTTAGCTTAATATTGGTATTGTTAATTTCTGATAAGGACCTCAACTTACTAAGTTTTACAATTTAGTCCCTAAACGTTGATTACATTGCATTATAGCCTTTATTGGCAATTCGGATAATTAATTAACTACCTTATATATATTTGATGAAATTTTGTTATGTTAGCATTCATTAATTAAATCATCGTGCATTTCACATCGGATTTTACAGTATAGTTTTCGATATTGGTTATCGATAACATCTCTGACCCAGTTCTCTACCAGACCGAGAAGGGGTGTTGCATATTTGGTTTCGAAATTGTTAACCGAAGTTTTTATGATGGTTGGCGGTGGCCAGAATGGAAGCACAAAGGACGGGAGGAGGTTTGGTGGGAATTTTCGGGAGGTCAGGCATGTCCCTCCTCTCTCTAGTCGGGATAAGAGACTATACATAAATTCCCACCAAACCTCTCTTATCTTGAAAACTTGTGTGTTACTTTTTGATCGAGATATTGTGCCACATGGTACAATTTGGTGTTACCACATGGCAGATAATATGAAACCGTTAAGACTTAACAATCAAAATTGGTTAAAGGACTGAATTGATGTATTTTTTTAGTTCGAGGGCTTAATTGATTTAATTCATTAGTACAATAGCTTAATTGGGTGCAAAAATAGTTTAAAAACCTAATTGATTTTTTACAAAAGTTCAGGGATTTATTGAACCCTTAAGCCATAAATTTTAAATATCTTGTCAACAAAATATGTCCGATAGTTAAAAAAATACCCTATGAGATTTCTCAAATAAAGAACCCGTGCGAGAAATTTTCCAAGTGAATTCGTAACATAGATCATATATAAAAGCATAGATCACCATAAAAAGAAATCTTCAGAAAATGAATTTGTCCTTCAAGAGAAGGTGGCCACCACTTTTTTCTTATTCTTTTTTTTGAACGAAAGATAACTTCATTTCATCAAAGGGAGATTACAATAGGGGTAACAAATTAGAGGGGATTTGTTGCATCCAATTAGATAGACACGAGCCCTTGAAAGAAGCCTGAGCCACCCAATCTGCAACATGGTTTCTCGAACGATTAATATAATGAAAAACAACATAATCCAAAGACTCGATCGTTCCCCGGATCTCAGACAAGATAGCTTTAACCTCCCATGAGATAGTAGTTTGTCGGTTAATCATATCAATAGCAAGTTTGCAGTCAGATTCAATCACATGTTGCCAGCCGTGTCGTGCGATGAGTTATGAACCAAGTCTCAATGCGAGACATTCAACCACAAGTGCATTTGATGAATGAACCTGTGCATTGATTCCATCGACAATATCCCCATAATTTTTTCGGGCTACGACTACTATACCAGCAAACTCCACGTTGTTACTGAAGGAAGCATCACAATTAACCTTGAGAAAATTTGGAGGGGGCACCCAGACAGTGGCGGTGAAGTCCTCGGTCGTCCATGTTGGTGTTCTGAAGAAGTCGGAATTCCTCAAACTCCTTGAGAATAGAGTTCCATATATGGATCGGATTTTCTCTTGATCCTTTGAAAATCCATGCATTATGGGCCTTTCAAATCCCCAGACAGTCCAGGCCAGCAAACTTACGCGTGATAAAGCGTCATGTGAGGGAAAAAGAACTCGTACCTCCTGCTACCATTTAGCGAAAGAACTGAATCCCATTAAAGATGGTAAGTAATAGAAGGTAGAGGCTCACCAAATGGCCTGTGAACACGGGCAGAAGAATAAAATATGTTCCACAGTTTTATTATTTTCCCCGCATCGTAAACAGCTTGTGTTCCTCGAGTGGTGTCTACGAGCGAGATTATCATTCGAAGGGAGAACGTTGTGGCAAGCTCTCCAAATAAAGTTACGTATCTTGGGAGGGGTTTTGAGGTTCCATATGTGGGACCACTCAACTTCCTCAGACAATCAACTTGAACTCGCAGCTTGAGATTGTCTCTTGTTCCTCAAAAAATGATGGTAACCCATTTTAACAGCATACTCCCCATTCTTCGAATGGTTCCAAACAAGGATATCATCCTGTTGTTGGACACTAAAGGGGATTTGCACAATGGCTTTCACTTCCTCCTCCAAAAACAGTGACTGTAAAAGTGGAATATTCCATGAAGACTCATTCCAGTTAATCAAGTTTTTAACAAGGTTGACATCTGTACCATTCAGTCTCAGAGATGAGATTTTGAAAGCCGGTAATGATGGGATCCATTTATCATCCCAAATCATGACTTTGTTTTCGTTACCAATGTTCCATCGAAGATCTTGAGATAGAAAGCTTAGCCCTCCTTGCAGACTACTCCATGCTCATGAACATCGCTTGGTTTTTCTCAACGAGAGAGGATTTGAGAAAGGGAAATATATGCCTCTGAGAATTTGGACCCACTAAGCTTCCGAATTTTGAATGATTCTCTAAGCTTGTTTTGCGAGAAGAGCAGAAATGAAAACTTAAAAATCCCGAAAGCCCATACCTCCTATCCTCTTTGAGACATCAAGTTTATCTCAAGCAATCCAGTGGATACCTTTCTTAGATGAATTGGCACCTCTCCACCAAAAACGATTCAAAATAATATTGAGTTCATTGCAAATAATTGCTGGGATTTTGAAGTAACGCATGAAATAGGTTGGCATTACCAAGACCACAACTTTAATTAGAACCTCCTGTAAAGTGCTCATAAGTCTTATATTTTGTATGCATTCCATCACATATTATTGCTATTCTCAAGTGTATTTTAGGCATATTTAGGTACATGTATGCAATATTTACAGTATTCTTTGTTTTGCCTTGTTTTTATTGAATATCTTTGATTTGGTAAGAAAAGATATTGTTTTAGTTTAGTTTTAGTTTCAGATGCTAGAAGCTGTTAGGAGGAGGAGAAATAAGAGGAGTTGATGCGGAGGTAGCAGACCAAGAAGCTATAATGGAGCAGTTCAACACAAAGAGAGATGCTGCAGAGTAGATGCCGCCGCCATATTTGTCGCCTAAGGCAGCAACTTGAGGAATTGTAAATTGGAGTGCGATTGGAGCAGTTCAACCTAGGCCATGCCCTATATATACTTGATCATATTTTGTATTTTAGACATATCATAGTCGGCATAGCTTAGTTTCTCTTGTGTTTTCTTGCCGCTACTATGTTCTAAATTCTCTAGGGTTTGGGTTGTATTGTAAAGTAGTTGTGAGAATCGTTGTTTAGGGTTAAGTTTGTTTTTGCAATAAATTCAAGGTTTGCTTATTTCATGTTCTTCATTGTTTTCAATTTAGTTCGAAAGATCGATTGTGAGCAATCCATTTGTTTGGCATCGAGAGAGTCAAACTCACGAAAGAAGTAAGCACGATCTCATCCATACCAGATGTTGATCAATCCAGCAGCCTAGACATAGGTTAGGGTTTAAAGCGGCTAGAAGAGGACGAACCAAAGGTTGTTATTCATTGCAAGATTCACGCCGACAGGTAATATCTGTAGCGGGCATCAACAGTATTCTGACTTAGACACAAGCTGAATCATTCTCGAAGCGTTCTGCCGAGTCTTGAAGGTCTGTCGAGTTTTCCACCGAGCCAAATATCCGTTCCACCTGCCGAGGCAACGAAAGTTGTTGAAGCATCAATCTGCCATCTTCCGCCGAGGCAGCAAAGTCTGGCAGAGGAATACAACTTGACCTATTCAACGCAGTTTCACACTATGAAGCAGCATAACATGACCCATTCTATCAACCTGATCTCTTCTTTAAATTACTTGTGTTTATTTACTTTTCTTTTAAACAAACTAAAATTTACTTGTGCATTTAAATATTCTTTGTGCATGAATTTATATTCGAATTAGTTATCCAATCCTCGTGGGAGATGATATCTTTTATATTATAACTTGACAAGAGTGTGCACTTGTGCTCATATTTAGAGAACACCCAATCGCTCTACAAGTTTTTGGCTCCATTGCTGGGGATTGACAACAATTTTCTTGTCTAGTGTATGACCAGAGCCAACTCGTCGTCCAAAATCGTTTACATTGACGAGGTCGAACGAAGAGCAAGAAAACTGAAGAAAGAAGCAAGAGAAGCCCTCGAAAAAGCTAAGGAAAAAGGAAAAGCAGAGGCAGCCATGAACGGGAAAGACGACAACCCTACCAACAATGCCCAAAACGGCTTAGACGGGTAGCAAGATCTGCCGCATGGGCAGCAGCCCCTAATTCAGCCCAGGCAGCAACAGTATGTGCAAACCACCAGGGATTACTTAGAGCCCGATTTCAGAGGATTTGATCCAACTGTGGCAGAGCCTAAAATTGAAGCAGATCACTTCGAGATGAAACCAGTAATGTTCAACATGATAAACATATTGGGGCAATTTGGAGGAACTACAACAGAAGATGCTCGACAGCACTTGATAGGATTCCTTGAAATTTGAAAAGCTTTTAAGATACATGGAGTCCATAAAGATGTGCTTAAGCTGAGACTATTTCCCTATTCACTGAGGGATAGGGCAAAACAGTGGATAAACAACCAACTGGCAGGATCATTCAACACTTGGACATAATTGTGCAAGGACCTCTTCGATCGTTTCAGCCCTTCAAACGTAACCGACAGATTAAGAAACAAAATCACTGCCTTCCGCCAAGGAGATGACGGACCAATGTATGAAGCTTGGGAGAGATACCAACAGATGCTAAATAACTGCCCGCTTCACGATTTCCCATCCTAGACTCAAGTGTCGATGTTCTAAAATGGAGTAAATCAACCAACGCGAATGATGCTCGATGCTTCAGCCAATGGAATCATCCTGGATAGACCACCCTAGGAGGCACTGCAAATTTTGAATAGAATTGCAATGAATGACTACAAGTTCTCTACAGCACGCCGCGGTGGCATAAAGCGGCCAGTTGTTGTGAATGAAGTAGAAGCCACCGAATTTGTCACTGCCCGCCTGGATAAACTGACACAGCTGGTGATGAATATGGCCAAACCCGCAAAGAAAACATATGAGGCTAAGGTTGTGCAGCCCTTTTGTGATGAGTGTGGGGGTAACCATGATTCGTCTGAATGCAATGAATCTGCCAATTTTATGGGGACCTATGAGAGGAACAACAGACCCAACACCAGCACATACAATCTAGGCTAGAAAAAGCACCCACATTTCTCCTAGAGTAACCCTAACACTAATGCCAATCCAAACCAGCAACCAGGAGGATATCAGTAAAACCTGTCCCAACAGTAGCCTCAGTAGCAACAAAATACGAGCAATAATTCACTAGAATCTACTTTACATACTTTTATATCTCGTACTAGTGATTTTATTGTTCATACTAATAAATTTATTGACAAGACTGAATCTTTCATGGACAGGAAAGAAATACGGATGAACAACCAGGAGGCAGCAATAAAGAACCTGGAGACCCAGTTCGAGCAGTTTACAAAGACTATAAGCAACAGGTCAATAGGTGCATCATCCAGTAACACAGAGGCCACAACAAAACCCACTTATGAGTAGTGTAAAGCAATAACTACAAGAAGTGGGAAACAATTGGATGATCCCAGAGTTGAGCAGCCAAAGGAAAAGCAACCAGAATAGCCCGCCACGACAGCACCACAAACTAAGGCCCAAGCAGATGACGGCAGCCCTGAGATAGATGATCCTGAACCCACACAGATTAGATTTCCCTATAAGGAATGCATCCAGAACATCCGTCTACCGCCACCCTTCCCCCAAAGACTCAAACATCAAAAGCAAGAGCGCCAGTTCAAGAAATTTCTAGATATACTCAAACTTGTGCACATCAACGTCCCACTCATGGAAGCCATACAAAACATGCTGAATTATGCAAAGTATTTAAAAGACATGGTTTCCAACAGAAGAAGAGTTGGGGAATTCAAGACAATAGTTGTCACTGAAGAATGTATGACAATGCTACATAACAAGGTGCCGCCCAAGAGGACAGATCCAGGTAGCTTTATCATTCCAAGCAAGATAGGAAACAACCATGATATGAGAGCTCTATGTGACCTAGGAGCGAACATTAATCTGATGCCCAAAGATGTCTTCAACAAATTAGGAATTGAAAAAGCAAAACCAACCTCCATCATGCTCCAATTAGCTGACCATTCCTTTGTGCAACCGGAAGGAAAAGTTGAAGATATCCTTGTGCGAGTGGGCAACTTCATTTTCCCAGGTGACTTCTTGATCTTAGACTGTGAGGCAGACGAGAACGCCCCAATCATTCTTGGGCGACCATTCTTAGCCACGGGCAGAACATTAATAGGTGTAGAGAATGGGGAACTCATAATGAGGGTTGGCAATCAGAACATAAAGATACATGTTTTACAGCCCATGAAACTCGCCAAGCAAAAAGAAGTATGCCAAGACACACATGCCTCCAAGGTCAGCACAGAAACAGAGCAAGGCAGCAGCCGCTAGGACAAAAAGCAGGACAGCAACAAAGACCCCGAGGAGCAAGATGACCCAACTGGACGAAAAGCAAAACACAACCAACTCAGGAAGTGGTTATGTTTGAGAGATGCATCTCAATGCACTCCCAACATAACTTAATTTATTTTTAATATTTTTTTATTTTTATGTTTTAGGATTAGATTTTAATTTATTGCAATTTATTTTCCACATTGTATTCTTTTAGATTTTAAGTTTTCTTTATTTAAGTTAATTATTATTTCAAGTTTAGGAATAAATAAGCAGGACCAAGAAGAAGGCCCGACAAGGAGCCCGCCCACCATGCCGTCGAAACAGCTGAAAGCAGCCTAAAAAAACGTACCGGCTAGAATACCGCTAATGGCTACAGCGTAACGGGCATTTAATCCCGCAACACGTGACATAAAAATTTGCCCGTTGGGAATTTAATGTCACCACGGCACCTCTCGGCAACCCTTATATATACCTTACTATTTCGTTCATTTTCTTCACTTCATCTCTTTGTTTAACCTCCTCTTCGTCAACCTGTTTTCTTACAATTTTCTATTTTCAGTTTACTTTCAGAATACAACCGTCTCACCACTATGGCATCATCACAATCCAAGCCATCTTTTCAGCGTTTCTTCTTTAAGTTAGATCAAAAGAGGCACAGAACACAATTCGCCAACTGATCAGTTTGGGAGGAGCAAGGGTTTCACTACTCGCAAAAGACGGGAGACTTAGGTCTCGAGGTCGCCCTCTTTGAGAAAATACATAGCCAAGGGTGGAAGATCTTTGCAAAGCAACCCGAGGTGGCCAATATCACCCTCGTCCGAGAGTTCTACACCCACCAACCCCGCCAGGAAATACCGTGTTGTGTGTAAAATAATCTATCGCAATTGGATGCAAGTATACACGTCGCAAGTAATAAAGTGATACTAAGTATCGAATATCGTCTCCACAGGGACTGGAAATACTTCTATCCTTAACATCCTGCACAAGAAGAGAAATAAGTTTAGTAAAATGTTTTGAGTAATCTTGAGAATAAACTAAAAAAAAAAGAGGAATTCAGTTTGATAAAATAGGCTGGTATTGATTTGCTCAGTAGTGCATGTATTGCATTGTTCAAAGGCTTTCTGTTGCAGCTGTCGTCGAGCCTGTCGCGGCAGCACCTATCGCGGCAGAGGTCTGTTGTTGTCGCGGCAGCAATCAACAACTTTATACTTCAAGTTCAGCAAGAATCCTTGTTGTGACTCGTCCTATCCCTAGGTCCAAGTTATATCGATGATCACGTCTTAGATGATACCTCCCGGCGTGAATCGAAGGATGAACACCGATGTTTGTGAATTCTTCCTTAGCTTCTTAACCTTGTACCTATCTCTAGGCCAAGATGGTTTAAACATAAACTGAAAAAGTCGTATTTACCCCCTTCGTATACTTAACTCTCCTGATATTAAGTAAATGGATAACCTCACAATGCTCTCCCGAAACTCTTATGAGATGTTGAAACCAGAGTAAATAAACTTGAAGCTTTTATTGAATTGAACAGAAAAATCCTAAGAAACAATACAATCCCTACAACTACGTTACAAGATCAACCCTTTGCCCTTGGGAAAGTTTAGAATATGGTGGAGAGAGAAAAACGACTAGGGTTTTGAGGGAAGACGGCTAGGAGCTAGATATCCTTTGCCTAGTTGAATTACAAGCATATATATAGGCCTTGGTATTGAGTTTTCTTAATGGCCAAGAATACAAGTTTGAATTAAAGTACAACTCTATTAAAGACTAAATCTCTGAGCAGATGTCTTTTAATTCGCATTATCTTCTTACTTTGACTTTTTCCTCAAACTTTGGGCAAGGCCTTCCTTGTGCTTCTGGGCTCCGACAGTTATGCAAGTGGTTCACAAAAATCGGGTTTTGAAAGCTCTATCGATCGAACTCCACTTTGTATTTCCATCACCATAGCCTTCAATGTCGCCTCTTTTGCCATGGCAGTCGTCATGACAGTGTTGTAACCGACGAAATTCTTCAACCCTTCAATCCAGCTCTACAACTATCTTTTGTTCGTCTACTGCCCTGGATGATGCCATGATAGGTACCTGCAAGAATAACCAAAATCAGCATCATCTGTGCAAAATTATCCAGTTGTGATGTTCATGCAAAATCTATCCTAAAATGCAACTAAACATGCTTGAGTGCATCAATAATATGTGTAAATGAGGGCTAAAATATGGAACATTTATGCACTCAACGCACCCCCAAACTCAAGTTATTGCTTGTCCTCGAGCAAATGCAACCTAACTAAGAATGAAACTTTTTGGCTTGACTTAACTCAGTGAACAATTATTACCTACAACACCTTCACTATCAAGGGCAGTACCTTTTCGGGTGTTCATGGACTTATCCGGAGCAATGCTATAATTCTTGTGCAAGTGTGTGCAGGTTTTGTGAACAAATATGTGCCTAGGCTCCTTAGTAACTAGAACAGTTATGCTACTTACTTGAGTTTTATTTTAAACTAATTTTTAACTAGAGGCAATTCTTAGGCTCCTTTAGTTTTTTCTAACTTGGACCAAAGTTGTTTTTTTTTCTACTAGAGCCGGTTTTGGGCACCTCTAGCTATCTTCCTAGAGCCGGTGTTAGGCACCTCTAGGGGCAACTGAGTCTAAGTTTATTTTTTTTAACTCAAGTGGTTAAGCTTTTTATTCTAAATTTACTAACAGTATTCTAGACAACATATAAGTCACAAAGGTGATTTTGAAGTTTAGAACTATAGTAAGGCTCTAAATAATTCCTAACACCCTAAAGATACTATCACGACAGAGAATGCCGCGGCAGGTAAGTGCAGTTCAAAGACTTAATCCATTTTTTTGACACAAAAAGTAACTAAAAATGAGACACAAAATAAATTAAGTTCATTAATTAAAGGAGGATTGCTTACCCCCAAACTCGAGGGTTGCATTGTCCTCAATGCATGACACAAACAGAAAAATAAAAACATCACAAATATCAAATAAAAACACAGACGACAGAAAGAGTAAAAAAAACTTAAGTTGAAGAGCCGTCGTCACTGTTGCTGTCGATGTAGAGCTGTCTGCGGGCAGTTACTTTGGTGGCAGGGGCTGGTTTTGGATTTGGAGAGGGTGAGGCTACCTTCTTCTTGGCCTCTCAAGGTGGCTGGACTCTAGTAGGTGAGTTTTTTGGTGCCTTGTCCAGGACCTCGAGTTCACTGTCGCTGCTGTTGTTGTCTACTCTGTCGCGGCAGGGTCCCTCAATATCGATGTCAAGCAGTTTTTTCTTCATCAGAGGGAAGTCCTTGGCTATCTCTCAGACGACAGAGGGTTTAGAGTCAGAGTCATCCTGCCAGACTGAGAAGGAGAAACCTTCGAAATATTTGGGATCTATTTTTGGCAGTGGTTCCTTTCGTTTGGTTCCTCGAGGGGTGGCAGATCATCTGTCGCCGTCTTCGGCCGTGGCAGAGGGTGAAGTAGAGGCAGTTGTCGGTGTGGGCATCTTAGGGCTGGCAGCAGGTGTAGGGGCGGCAAGAAGGGTTTCTAGAAAAGAGGGAAACTGTACGTTTGGATAATTTAACTCAACTTTTATAAAGTTTACCAGGGCAGCGGTGAAGTCCCTCATGTATTTCATAAATCCTAGCTATCGTGCCTCCATCTTCTTCAGCAGTTGAATTATCTGCTTTGAGGAGGTGGCTTCTAGTTATGCAGGTTCTATCGGCTCAGGCTCTGCCGCGACAGGTTCTGTGGAGTCTGGTTCTGTTGTCGGTTCTATCGCAGCAGAGGGATCAACGTAAGCCATTGGGGTGGCTGACTTCAGTTCTATCAAGTTGTAGATGTTCTGCTGCGTCCACCCCTTGCCCTGCATCTTCACGTCTTCATCAATTTCAGACACATTGTTGGCTCGGAAGAGGGATGTGATGAGGTAGGGGAAGAAGAGGGGACCCATTCCTCTTAGTGCACACTCATGAATGCAGTCAAGGATGTATTTACCTACGTTGATCTGCCACTCGTTAATGATGGAGTGTACAAGGGAAAGCCTATGTCGGTCCATTGTTATGTTGTGCGATGTAGGCATGAGACGCTTCTTTACAAAGTGGTTCTATAGCTTTGCAGCATGTGCGAGTTGGGTTCTTCGCACCGTCCATCTATGTTTTGGATCATCATTCCAGTTGGTGCCCTCTTCAGTCAGATCTGCCATGATGCCGTCATAGTCTGCCCGCGACAGATTGTTGATAAACCTGTTGTGTGCATCCTCCTTCCTGCGCACATATATGCCATAGAGTGTATTAATGTAGGCTTGCTCGAGAGAGATTTCCTAACCCCTAACAGTTACTGTCGTGGCATCCTTGGATGTGATGGCAGCATAAAACTCGCGTACTAATGTAACGTTCATCTCTTCTAGTTGTACTGCGAACATCTGCCACTTTAATGACATGATCCGTTTGGAAATGAACCTTTCAAGCCCTAGATCTCCTGTTTTCTTTGTGTAGGTGAAGCCTCTTTCCTCCCACATCTCCCGTTTTTGAAAAGAATCATAGTATCTTTTCTCTGAATCTGCCGAGGTGAACCTTCTTTGGATTCTACTATGGCTCGGAGTGGAGACTGCCGCGGTAGATGAGGAGACAGCACTTCTTCTGGTCGATCTTGTCGTCATTGTAAGGAACTATAGAAATGAAAGAAAATACTGGAAAAGCTAAAATGCTTGGAAACAAAGTAGAGAGAAGATAATGAGGTGAAAAATGAAATGGAGATGGTGGTTTATATAGAACAAGGTTCTGCTTGTTGAAGCCATAACGGGTGGCATGAAAAACGGAGCCAGCTGTCATGCGGTTTCTTGACGCGTCTGTTACGCGTTTCCGTGTCTGATGTGCGTCTATTACGTATTTCCATGTCTATCGCGACAGCGTGGTGACATGATGTTTTTGTGCGTCTGCCACGATAGCTGGTGACCGGCTGTCACGACAGCCTTGTTACCATTGGGCTTCGTGGGCTGTTGTAAGTGTGGTGGGCTGGTTCATTCTTTCTCTTTACTCTGCTTCTTTTATTTACCTAAAAACTAAAATAAACAAAATATTAAATTCTTATTTCCTAAAATAATAAAAATAAAAATAAAAATAAAATAAAACTAAGTTAAATTAGGGATGCCTTGAAGGGCATCTCCTAAAGTAACTACTTCATGCTCTCTTGGGGCTTCAGTCCTCTGATAGTGCTTTAGCCTTTGTCCATTGACTTTGAATTGGTGCTCGTCCTTGATTGATCTGATTGTGATGGCACCATGAGGAAAAACCTGGACTACTTGGAAGGGTCCAGACTACTTAGACTTTAGCTTTCCCGGGAAAAGCTTCAACCTAGAGTTGAACAACAACACCTTCTGCCCTGGGGTGAACTGTTGTGGCAGCAATTTTTTGTCGTGCCACTTCTTTGTTTTGTCTTTATAAATTCTGGCGTTGTCGTAGGCCATGACTCAAATTTCTTCAATTTCATTTAAGTCCAGTAGCCTTTTTTGCCCTGCTTTGTCCCATATGCTTTATGTTCTATCTCGACATGTAGGTGGTAGGTTTTTCCGTAGATGAGGCGGTAGGGTGACATTCCCAATGGTGTCTTAAATGCAGTTCTGTATGCCCATAATGCATCATTCAGGTGAAGTGACCAGTCCTTTCTAGTTGGTTTAACCATTTTTTCCAGGATGTTCTTCACTTCTCTATTTGATATTTTAGTCTGCCTATTGGTTTAAGGGTGATATGTTGTTGTGATCTTGTGCTTAACTCCATACCTCTTCAACGCACTAGCAATTACCCTGTTGTCAAAGTGTCTACCCTCATCACTAATGATCGCCCTTGGGATGCCAAACCTTGTGGAGAAATGTTTGTGGAGAAATCTTTGCACGGTCTTGGCATCATTCTTTTGCGTGGCGATAGCCTCTACCCACTTGGACACGTAGTCTACTGCCAACAGTATGTACAAATTCCCACAAGAGGCTGGGAATGGTCCCATGAAGTCGATCCCCCAAACATCGAAAATTTTGACTTCGAGAATGTTCTGCAGGGGCATCTCATGCCTTCTAGAGATGTTTCCAGTCCTTTGGCATTTGTCACAATGCTTGTAAAAGGCTTGTGCATCTTTAAACAATGTAGGCCAAAAGAAACCAGATTGCAGAACTTTGGCAACAGTTTTGTTTCCTCCAAAGTGTCCTCCATAAGGAGCAGCATGGCAGTGGTGGAGTACTTCTTCCTGTTCTTCATGTGGTATGCATCTCCTGATGATTTGATCTGCACGGTGCTTAAATAGAAGAGGTTCGTCCAAATAATAATGTTTTGCATCATTTTGGAACCTCTTCCTTGCTTGGTAATTAAGTTCAGGAGGTAATAAACCAGTCACAGTGTAATTTACTATGTCAGCATACCAAGGGATGTCATGAAGCTTACCTGCCGCCATGGCTGTCGCGGCAGTGCTGGTGGTAGTGAATAACTGCTTGTCTGGGAAGGCTCATGTATGTTGACTTTGTTTTTGTCTTGATCCTTTCCCATCTCTAGTCTTGACAAGTGATCTGCTACTTGGTTTTCTATCCCCTTTTTGTCCTTGATATCTATATTGAATTCTTGCAATAGCAGAATCTAACATATCAACCGTGGTTTTGCATCCTTCTTGGTGAACATATATTTTAGTGCTGAATGGTCTGTATGGACCACCACTTTTGTTCCAAGTATGTATGGTCTGAACTTGTCAAAGGCGAACACCACCGCTAGCAACTCCTTCTCTATTGTAGTGTAGTTTATCTGGGCATCATTTAAGGTTTTGCTGGCATAATATATAACGTGGAAGAGTTTCTCCTTCTGCTGCCCTAGTGCTGCCCTGACAGCATAGTCATTGGCGTCACACATGATCTCGAATGGTAAACTCCAGTCTAGTGGCTGCACTATTGGGGCTGTTACCAACTTCTCCTTCAGTGTCTTGAATGCTTCAGTACATTCAGTATTGAAGTCAAAGGCCCTATTCTGTTCCAACAGAAGACACATGGGTTTAGTGATTTTAGAAAAATTTGTAATAAATCTACGATAAAACCATGCGTGTCCCACGAAACTTCTAATGCCCTTGACTGTGGTGGGTGGCGGCAGTTTTTCGATAACTTCGATTTTTGCGCTATCCACTTCTATGCCGCGGCAGGAGACCTTGTGTCCCAGCACTATGCCCTCATCCACCATAAAATGGCATTTCTCCCACTTCAATACAAGGTTGGCCTCCTCACATCTTTCAAGCATCTTCTTCAAATTGCCTAGGCAATCATTGAAACTGTCTCCAAAGACGGAAAAGTCATCCATGGAGATCTTCAGGAAATCTTCCACCATATCCGAGAATATTGCCATCATACACTGCTGGAAAGTTGTTGGTGCATTGCATAGTCCAAATGGCATTCTTCGAAAGGCGTATGTTCCGTATGGGCATATGAAGGTTGTTTTCTCCTGATCCTCCGGTGCAATTGCAATTTGATTGTAACCTGATTAACCATCAAGGAAACAATAATAAGGCTTCCCCGCTAATCTATCTAACATTTGATTAATAAAGGGTAAGGGGAAGTGGTCCTTTCGGGTAGCTTTATTAAGCTTCCGGTAGTCCATACAAACCCTCCAACCGGTCACAAACCTGGTTGGGATTAGCTCATTGTCCTTGTTGGTCACCACAGTTATGCATCCCTTCTTTGGTACGCATTGCACTGGGCTCACCCACTTGCTATTCGGGATGGCGTAGATAATTCCAGCATCAAGCCACTTGATTATCTCTTTCCATACCACCTCTCGCATAGCTTCGTTTAGTCTTCTCTAGGCATCAATCGTCGGCTTATGGTCATCCTCCAAAAGGATCTTATGCATACAAATTGTCGGACTGATGCCTTGGATGTCGACAATGGTCCATCCAATCGCCTTCTTATGCTGCTGTAGCATCATGATCAGCTACTGTTCCTACTCCTGCATCAACTTAGAAGAGATGATTACGGGGAACGTATCATTGAGACCAAGAAAAACATATTTAAGTTGCCCTGGCAGAGGTTTAAGATCTAAAATAGGTGGCTGGTGAATGGAAGGCTTTTGAATCACATGTTCATTCGAGGTATAGTTTAAGGGTTCGAAGAACTTACCTGGACGTGTGCCTATCCAATTTACTTCCTTAGGACCTTCAGTGTCAGATGTGTCATTGTCTGAGGAGTAGCTATCGTCAACGTTGTCGTGGCAGTCTTCTAGGTGATTGTGGTGGCAGTGACCAAGTTATCTGTCGTGACAGCTTGTTCTGATGCAGGGTTGGTCTAAAATTACTTCTGCTATTGCCTTATATTATTCCTCTGCATCAGCTTGTTTTATGGCTTGGAGAACATTGAGCTTTACCTGCTGGTCATTGACTCTCATAGTCAGTTCTCCTTTCTCGACATCGGTCACTGTTCTACCTATGGCTAGGAAGGGTCACCCTAGGATGATCGGTGCATTCTCATCTACTTCACAGTCTAAAACAAGAAAGTCAGCAGTGAATATAAATTTATCCACTCTTACCAGAATATCCTCAATCTTTCATTCCGGCTATACGTAAGAGCGGTCTGCCAGTTGCAGCATGACTGTTGTGGGTCTTGCTTGTCCAATACCTAGCTTCTGAAAAACATATTTGGGTATTAGATTAATATTAGCACCAAGATCACAAAGTGCCTTACCCACAAACTTATCACAATTTATGCAGGGTATGATGAAACTCCTAGGATCCTTCTTCTTTGGGGGTGGTTTCTTATGAAAGATTGTCATGCATCCTTCCGTCATCGTTACAGTTTCAAATTCCCCTAGTTTGGATTTCCTGGACATTGCATCTTTTAGGAATTTTGCATAACCAGACATCTGCTTAATAGCCACCAACAGTGGTATGTTGATGTGTACTTGCTTAAAAACATCGTAGATCTTTTTCAGCTGGTACTCCTATTTTTGTTTCTGTAACCGCTGTGGAGAGGGGGTGGAGGACGGCAGTCTTCGAGGGGTTCTTCACATGAGAATCGAATCTGAGGAGGCTTGCAATCTACAGCTTCTTCTGTCGCCTTCTCTACTTCTTCTGCTGTCATGACAGAGGGTGACGGCAGCAGGTTTCTTCCCTTCTATTGGGGCAGTGTTCTCGGCAGGTGTCTGTAGGGTCGATTCCTTACCATATGTTTCTTTAATTATCGACCCTTGTAGTTGTTTCCCACTTCTCGTTGTAATGGCTTTGCACTGCTCATGTGCGGGTTTTCTAGTGACCTCAGTATCACTAGGGAATCCTCCATTTTTCCTTGGGTTGATGAACTGTGAAACTTGACCCATCTGTGTCTCTAGAGATTTTAAGGTAGCCTCATGGTTTGTCATTCTCATCTCTGTCTTATCCATGAAAGATTCAGTTTTCTTGACAAAGTGATCCATGTTGGCCATATATGCTCCTGTTTGAGACATGAAGATTGCTAGGGTCTGTTCCAGTATGCTTGTTGTGGCTGTCGGCTGCTGTTGTGGCTGCTGATGTGGTTGATGTCGTGACAGGATTCTGGGACCTCCTTGGTTCTGGTTATTCTGGACTGGAGGATTCAATGCATTGTTTGGGTTGTTACGTGTAAAATAGTCTATCGCAATGGTAGTGCAAGTATACACGACGCAAGTAGTAAAGTGATACGAAGTATCGGATATCGTCTCCACAGGGATTAGGCTAATAGCTTCACCTTATTTCACTGCACGAAAGTAAAGAAAATAATTGAGAAGTTGTCACGAAAATAATAAAGTAAACGTAAATAAAAGAGTAGAAATATCAAGATAGAAAGAATGGGCTGGTATTGAATTGCTCAGTAGTGCAGGTATTGCTAAGTCTTGAAACTCCAGTTCTGTTGTCATTCCTGTCGCGGCAGCAGTCCGATGCTTATCGCGGCAGCGAATACTCAACTCCGTACTTCAAGTTTGGCAAGAATCCCAAATGTGCCTTGGCCTATCCCTAGTTCCAAGTCTGTCGATGATCACATTTTTGATGACACCTCCCGACGTGAATCGAAGGATGAACACCGATGTGTATGAATTCTTCTTTAGCCACTTAACCTCGTCCTATCCCTAGGTCCGAGATAGTTCAACTATAAACTAGAGAACTCTCTCTTATTTCTTTCGTATACTTAACTCTCCCGATGCCAAGTAAATAGATAACCTCACAATGCTCTCCCGATGCTCTTGCAAGATATTAATAACCAAAATAAGAGAACTTGAAGTTTATTTTATTGAACTGAAAATTCCTAAAACAAAACAACCCTTGCAACTACTTTACAAATCAACTCGTGGCCCTAGGGGGAATTTAGAACATGTTGTGGGAAGGAAAACGGCTAGAGTTTTTGGGAAGGAAGCTAGGGTAATCGGTTCTCCTCTCCTAGGTCGAAATACATGCCCTTATATAGGCTTTGGGTTCAAGTCATCTAAAATAGCAAGAATACAACTTTAATTAAAAGTACAATTCTAATAAAGACTAAATCTTCAAGGAATCTACTTTCCAGCCGTCATCTTTCTTGCTTGGGATTTTCTCTCCTTGAACTTTGGGCTTGACATTCCTTTCGACCTGGGGCTTGGAAAAATATGAGGTTTTCACACGACAGACGGGCTGAATTTTCTCTATCTGTCGAGGTCCACTTTGCTTCTTCTCCTCAAAACTGCTGTCGTCCTTTGCTGTCATAGCGGCAACTTTGGCAGCATCGTCCTCCTTGACTGCTCGTCCAGTTCCAGCTCTGCTACTTCACTGCCCAGCGCCTGCCCTTTCCATCTGCTACAGCAGCAACCTGCAAAAACAGCCAATTTTAGTAGAAACTGTGCCATTTAATATATATGTGATGTTTAACTGTAAACTGACCTAAATGCAATGAATAATGCTTGAATGCAGCAGAAATATTGGTTAAATAGGGTGTAAATAATAGAACTTTTACACACTCAACACACCCCCAAACTCAAGTTTTTGCTTGCCCTCAAGCAATTCAAACCTAATAAAGAAAATTAAAGTTTTCGTTTGGCTTAAAACAGTGAACTTTTCTTTGCCTGCCACTCCGTTGCTGTCGACAGCAGCACCTTGTCGAATATTTCTGGACTTACTCGGAACCATGCTATAATTCTAGTGATGTGTGTGCGGCTTTTGTGAACACTTAAGCATCTAGACTACCTTAGTATACCAGAATAGTTATGACTACAACTTGAAATTTATGCCAAATCAAATTTTTTCTGGAGGCAATTCTTGGGCTCCTTTAGTTTTTTCTGCTCTTTATTTGACTGCATTTTTTCTGGAGGCAATTCTTAGGCTCCTTTAGTTTTTGACTCTCTATTTAACTGCATCTTTTCTGGAGGCAATTCTTAGGCTCCTTTAGTTTTTTCTGCTCAAGAAGAAATCACCTAAAATAAGTGCAAGGCAGTTTTGCAAGCTATAGAGTCTGAGTATTATCTTTCTTTATCTTCCTAGAGCCGGTGATAGGCACCTCTAGGGGCAGTTTCAAGTGGGTACTCATTCCTATGCCAGTGTACTAAAGAAATCTAAACAACTTAAGAGTCACAAAGAGTGTTTTACAGGGCAGGATCATAGCAAGGCTCTAAATAAATCCTAAAATATTCTAAAGGCATTGTCACGACAGCATATGTCGCGGCAGGTAAGTGAAGTTCAAAGACTTAAACCAAACTGTTATTTTTATATTTTTGTTTTGTTTTGTGTTTTGTGTGTTTTTTTAAGAGAACTTAAACTAAGCTAAAGACACAAATTTTAACAACTAAGATGGACTCCATTAATATGGAGGGTTGCCACCCCCAAACTCGAGGGTTGCATTGCCCTCAATGCAAATGACAAAATAAAGATGAAAACAGATGAAGGCAGTGCATCACAAAATATATATAGCAGGCAGCAATAGTAAGATAAGAAACTTAAATTTTAATCGCTGTCTTCGCTGCTGCTGCTAAGTCTGATCTGATGGCGGGCTCTGGCTCTCCGGGCAGGCTGGGGTGGTTGCTGTACAACCTGAACATCAGAGCTCCTGCTGCTGCTGGCCGTTGGCAATTTGTTCTTATCTGCCATCCGTTTCTGCCTCTTTACCGGTGAAAACTCCCTTGATAGATTCCTCTTAATAGAAGGTTCATCATCATTGGATGCCCAAACTGAGGAGGAGGAGAACCCAGCAACAAAGGCAGCAAGGTCCTCTGATGCCATTGGACGTTTTGTTCCTCGGGTAGATGGTTCAGCATGGGTGTTGCCTGCTGCTGGCGGGGCAGGCGATGGTACGGAGTTGGCAGATGGTGTTTGTGGGGTTGTAGGAGTGTGGACAGGGGTAGTGACAGTAAAGTAATGGGTAGGAAAAGTAGGGAAAACAACATCAGAGAAATTTAAATTATTTTGAATAAAAGTTACCGTAGAGGCGGTAAAATCCCTGATGAAAGTCATTAAGCCCAACTGTCTGTCCTCCAGCTTCTGAATGGCGGCTAGTATCTGGGTGGAGGAGTCTGTCGGAGCAGCTGCTGCGGCGGCATGTTCGGTATTTTGCTGCTCTGTTGATTCAGCTGTGGCGGCAGAGGGGTTGAATGATGACAGAGGGGTGGCCACGGTCAGCTCCATAAGGCTGAGGATATTCTTTTCCGTCCAACCTCGTCCCTTGACTATTAAATCAGTGTGTACTTCCGGCACGTTATGGCCTCGGCAGAGCGAAGTGATGAGGTATGGGAGGAAAAGTAGGCCCGTCGGTCGATGTGCACATTCCAAGAAACTCTCTCGCATATAACTGCCCACATTAATGGGTCGTTCATTTAAAATAGAGTGTATCAATGCTAACCTTTGATGGTCAACGATGGTATGGTGGGATGATGGCATGATCCTTTTTTTATGAAGGCATTCCATAGCTTTGCCTCCGGCAGCAGCTGGCTTCGCTTCACCGTGTGTGGATTTTTCCGGCTGGTATTCCATTCGGTTCCTTCGTCGGTCAGTTCTGCCATGACAGCGTCATAGGCAGCATTATCCAGGGTGTTGAGGAACTGCTTGTGTGCATCATCATTGTGGCCTATCTAGAGGCCATATAAGGAGTTGATGTTCTCTGTTGTGAACGGCACTTCTTTCCCTCTAACACTCACTGCTGTCGCCGTTCTGCTGCTGATGGCAGCATAAAATTCTCTCACCAGCGTCACGTTCATTTCCTCCGGCTGTTCCGCAAATGTGTGCCACAATAAAGCTCGAATCTTCCGGGCTATGAATGGCTTGAGGCCCAGATTCTTTTCCTTTGGTGTATAGATAAAGCCTCGTTCTTCCCACATGTCTCTGGTAGCAAAGGACTGTGGGGGAGTTGCTGCTGGTGAGGAAGTAGAGGCATCATTGCGTCGGGTTTTCCTAGAAGACATATTGTGCAAGGGTTGTGAAAGAAAATAAACTGAAAGCAAATGAAAACTAAAGAGGGAGAGCAAATAAGAACGGTAGGAGTGAGTGAAACTGAAATGAAACGGGGTTATATAGAGGAAAATTTGCTGCCCGTTGAATCTGTAACGGCAGGCGCGAATAACGGGGCTGATTGTTGTGCTTTAGCGTGTCTGACGTGTCTGACACACGTTTCCGCGTCTGTCGTGACAGTGTGATGACAGCCTGTATTTTCCGCGTCTGTCGCGGCAGCTGTAACGACAGGCTTCAATATTTGGGTTTTGTTGGGCTGATGGTGAGGAAGTAGAGGCAGCATTGCGTCGGGTTTTCCTAGAAGACATATTGTGCAAGGGTTGTGAAAGAAAATAAATTGAAAGCAAATGAAAACTAAATAGGGAGAGCAAATAAGAACGGCAGAAGTGAGTGAAACTGAAATGAAACGGGGTTATATAGAGGAAAATTTGCTGCCCGTTGAATCTGTAACGGCAGGCGCGAATAACGGGGCTGATTGTTGTGCTTTAGCGTGTCTGACGCGTCTAACACACGTTTCCGCGTCTGTCGTGACAGTATGATGACAGCCTGTATTTTCCGCGTCTGTCGCGGCAGCTGTAACGACAGGCTTCAATATTTGGGCTTTGTTGGGCTGATGGATGGTGGGTTGAGTTCACTTCTCATGTTCTTCTTGACTCCTTTATTTCCTAAAAATAATAAACATAAAACATTATTCAAATAAAATAAACCTTATTTCCTAATAATTAATAATAATAATTATAAAAATAAGTAAAAACAAAATTTAGGTTAAATTAGGGATGCCATGTGGGGCTTCTCCTAAAGTAACCACTTCATGTATTCCTGGGGCTTCAGTCCCCTGATAATGCTTGAGGCGCTGTCCGTTGACTTTGAATTGGTGCCCGTCTTTTAATGATCGGATTGTGATGGCACCATGGGGAAAAACTTGTACAACTTGGAACGGGCCAAACCATCTAGATTTTAACTTCCTTGGGAAGAGTTTCAGTCTGGAATTGAACAACAATACAAGTTGCCCTGGGCAGAACTGTCGTGGCAGCAACTTCCTGTCATGCCACTTTTTAGTTTTCTCCTTGTAGATTCTTGCATTGTCGTAGGCCATTGTCCGGATCTCTTCAATTTCGTTCAGGTCTAACAGCCTTTTCTGCCCTGCCCTGTCCAAGTCCATATTTACTGCCTTGATCGCCCAATATGCTCTGTGCTCGATCTCGACAGGTAGATGACATGTTTTCCCATAAATCAGTCGGTATGGAGACATTCCCAATGGAGTCTTAAAAGCTGTCTGATATGCCCATAACGCATCATTGAGGAGTAGAGACCAGTCTTTCCTAGTTGGCTTAACCATCTTCTCAAGAATGTTCTTAACTTCCCTATTAGATATTTCAGCTTGTCCATTGGTCTGTGGGTGATATGCTGTCGCTATTCGATGCTTGACACCATATTTCTTCAAGGTAACAGCAATAACCCTGTTGTCGAAATGTCTCCCTTCATCACTGATAATCACCTTAGGGGTGCCAAACCTAGAAAAGATATTTTTGTGCAAAAATCTTTGGACTGTCTTGGCATCATTTTTTTGAGTTGCGATAGCTTCGACCCACTTAGAGACATAATCTACTGCCAGGAGGATGTATAGATTCCCACATGAAGATGGAAAAGGTCCTATAAAATCAATCCCCCACACGTCGAAGATTTCGACTTCAAGAATGTTCTACAGCGGCATCTCGTTTCTCCTTGAGATGTTTCCTGTCCTTTGGCACCTGTCACAACTCTTGTAGAAGATTTGCGCATCTTTGTACAGTGACGACCAATAAAACCCTGACTGCAGCACCTTGGCAGCAGTTTTGATGCCTCCTAAGTGACCTCCATATTGTGAAGCATGGCAGTGATGAAGAATGTCTTCTTGCTCTTCTTGTGGTACACATCTCCTTATAACCTGATCTGCACAGATTTTGAAAAGAAGAGGTTCATCCCAATAATAATGCTTAACATCATTTTGAAACCTCTTCCTGGCTTGATAATTAAGGTCAGAAGGAATTATTCTGCTAACTAAGAAATTAACGAAATCAACATACCAGGGGAGTTCAGAAGACTTACCTGCCACCATGGCTGTCGCGGCAATAATTGCGGATTCAGGGCATTATTGCGTGTAAAATAGTCTATCGCAATGGTAGTGCAAGTATACACGACGCAAGTAGTAAAGTGATACGAAGTATCGGAATTCGTCTCCACAGGGATTGGGCTAATAGCTTCACCTTATTTCACTGCACGAAAGTAAAGAAAATAATTGAAAAGTTGTCACGAAAATAATAAAGTAAACGTAAATAAAAGAGTAGAAATATCAAGATAGAGAGAATGGGCTGGTATTGAATTGCTCAATAGTGCAGGTATTGCTAAGTCTCGAAACTCGAGTTCTGTCGTCGTTCCTGTCGTGGTAGCACCTGTCGTGGCAGCAGTCCGTTGCTTATCGCGGCAGCGAATACTCAACTCCGTACTTCAAGTTTGGCAAGAATCCCAGATGTGCCTTGGCCTATCCCTAGGTCCAAGTCTGTCGATGATCACGTTTTTGATGATACCTCCTGGCGTGAATCGAAGGATGAACACCGATGTGTATGAATTCTTCTTTAGCCCCTTAACCTCGTCCTATCCCTAGGTCCGAGATAGTTCAACTATAAACTAGAGAACTCGCTCTTATTTCTTTCGTATACTTAACTCTCCCGATGCCAAGTAAATAGATAACCTCACAATGCTCTCCCGATGCTCTTGCAAGATATTAATAACCAAAATAAGAGAACTTGAAGTTTATTTTATTGAACTGAAAATTCCTAAAACAAAACAACCCTTGCAACTACTTTACAAATCAACTCGTGGCCCTAGGGGGAATTTAGAACATGTTGTGGGAAGGAAAACGGCTAGAGTTTTTGGGAAGGAAGCTAGGGTAATCGGTTCTCCTCTCCTAGGTCGAAATACATGCCCTTATATAGGCTTTGGGTTCAAGTCATCTAAAATAGCAAGAATACAACTTTAATTGAAAGTACAATTCTAATAAAGACTAAATCTTCAAGGAATCTACTTTCCAGGCGTCATCTTTCTTGCTTGGGATTTTCTCTCCTTGAACTTTGGGCTTGACATTCCTTTCGACCTGGGGCTTGGAAAAATATGAGGTTTTCACACGACAGACGGGCTGAATTTTCTCTATCTGTCGAGGTCCACTTTGCTTCTTCTCCTCAAAACTGCTATCGTCCTTTGTTGTCACGGCGGCAACCTTGGTAGCATCGTCCTCCTTGACTGCTCGTCCAGTTCCAGCTCTGCTGCTTCACTGCCCAGCGCCTGCCCTTTCCGTCTGCTACAGCAGCAACCTGCAAAAACAGCCAATTTCAGTAGAAACTGTGCCATTTAATATATATGTGATGTTTAACTGTAAACTGACCTAAATGCAATGAATAATGCTTGAATACAACAGAAATATTGGTTAAATAGGGTGTAAATAATAGAACTTTTACACACTCAAAATGGGTTACTCCAGGAAAATTTGGGGTCCTTCCTCCAATTTGGATTGTAGATGTTGGAATCATAGCTTCTGTTCTTGTTGAAATTTCCAACATACATTCCCTCTTCCAGTTGTATGGGGCACTCTTATGTACTATGGTTTCCACTACAATTTTCACACACCTCCTCGGCAGAAAATATTGCCTTAGATTCCTTCCTCTGCAGGTTTTCAACTACCTTGGTAAGGTATGCAATTTGAGTTTTTACCGAGTTGTCAAATTCGTACTCCTTGACAAATGCTCCTCGTCTCCCTTCTCTTCGAGCTGTGGGGAATTGTTCATCGTTCTTTGCTAACTTTTTCAACACCAGCATTGCATCTTATAGTTCCTTGTCTAGTAACAAGCTGTTTGCTGCTGAGTCTATCATCATCCGAGTGTGTGCATTGGCAGCATTACAGAATTTGACAACCTGATTCCATACAGGGAATCCATGCATCGGGCAGTTTCGTAAGAGAGTTGTAAAGCGGTCCCACGCCTCGTACATTGGTTCGTCATCTTCCTGATGAAAAGTAGCAATCTCGTTACACAATCTTTCAGTTAAAAGAGAGGGATTAAAACGAGAAAGAAATTCACGACACAGATCCGCCCAAGTTCTTATTGAACCCGACGTTAACTTGTTCCACTAGGCTTTCGCTCTATCCCTCAATGAATGAGGAAATAGCCGGAGTCTCAGTACTTCCAGGCTTATTCCTGGTTGTCTGAATGATCCACAGATCTCCTGGAAGGTTTTTAGATGTTCACGCGCATCCTCTGTAGCAGAGCCACCAAATTTTCCGGCAGAGTTCATCATTGTGAACATCACATGTTTTAGTTCGAAGTGTTCAGCTTCCACATCTGGTAGCGTAGTTTGTAGCTCAACGTGATCGGTTTCCATATAATCTCGGCATGTCTGTCGTGTTGTTAGGGCAACAGGCGGTTACTAATTGTTTTGGGCATCAATAGGAGGATCATCATCAACCCTGGGTAGTTGTTGTTGTTGTTGTTATCTGCCCTATTGTGTTGTCTTTCGTTCACCATTGCTTTGAGTCTTTCCTCGAGATAGTTGTTTCTTTCTATCAAGATTCGAGCTTGGTACCTGAGATGGTATGTCCGATCGATTTCTGGGTCTAATTCGTACTCAGGTTCTTTACCACGTCTCGACCAATCCCCGACAACGGCGCCAAAAACTTGTTGCGTGTAAAATAATCTATCGCAATTGGGTGCAAGTATACACGTCGCAAGTAATAAAGTGATACTAAGTATCGGATATCGTCTCCACAGGGACTAGAAATACTTCTATCCTTAACTTCCTGCAGAAGAAGAGAAATAAGTTTAATAAAACATTTTGAGTAATCTTGAGAATAAACTAAAATAAAAGAGGAATTCATTTTGATAAAATAGGCTGGTATTGATTTGCTCAGTAGTGCAAGTATTGCACTGTTCAAAGGCTTTCTGTTGCGGCTGTCGTCGAGCCTGTCGCGGCAGAGGTCTGTTGTTGTCGCGGCAGCAATCAACAACTCTATACTTCAAGTTCAGCAAGAATCTCTGTTGTGATTCGTCCATCCCTAGGTCCAAGTTCTATCGATGATCACGTCTTAGATGATACCTCCCGATGTGAATCGAAGGATGAACACCGATGTTTGTGAATTCTTCCTTAGTTGCTTAACCTTGTACCTATCCCTAGGCCAAGATGGTTTAACCATAAACTGGAAAACTCGTATTTACTCCCTTCGTATACTTAACTCTCCCAATATTAAGTAAATGGATAACCTCACAATGCTCTCCCGAAGCTCTTATGAGATGTTGAAACCAGAGTAAATAAACTTGAAGCTTTTATTGAATTGAACAGAAAATTCATAAGGAACGGTACAATCCTTACAACTACTTTACAAGATCAACCCTTTGCTCTTGGGAAAGTTTAGAACATGGTGGAGAGAGAGAAACGACTAGGGTTTTGGGGGAAGACGGCTAGGAGCTAGATATCCTTTGCCTTGTCGAATTACAAGCATATATATAGGCCTTAGTCTTGAGTTTTCTTAATGGCCAATAATACAAGTTTGAATTAAAGTACAACTCTATTAAAGACAATCTCTGAGTAGATGTCTTTTAATTTGCCCTATCTTCTTGCTTTGACTTTTTCCTCAAACTTTGGGCAAGGCCTTCCTTGTGCTTCTAGGCTCCAACAGTTATGCAAGTGGTCCACAAAAATTAGGCTTTGAAAGCTCTATCGATCGAACTCCACTTTGCATTTTCTATCACCATAGCCTTCATTGCCGCCTCTTCTGCCACGACAGTCGTCATGACAGTGTTGTAACCGACGGAATTCTTCAACCCTTCAATCCAGCTCTGCAACTATCTTCTGTTCCTCTGCTGCCATGGATGTTGCCACGATAGGTACCTGCAAGAATAACCAAAATCAGCAGCATCTGTGCAATATTATCAAGTTGTGATGTTCATGCAAAATCTATCCTAAAATGCAACTAAACATGCTTGAGTGCATCAATAATATGGGTAACTGAGGGCTAAAATATAGAATATTTATGCACTCAACATACCGTTTGTCTTCGTCCGAGTGGAGACAGTAAAACTCAACGCCGCCACCATCAACAGATTTTACGGGATAGAGATGGAGGATAATCCCTATAGGGAATGGCGGCAGACATTGACAACTGCTGACTACGACAGAATGAAGGAAAATCTGTGTGAACCGAACACCCCGTGGCTGGCTGGGAAACACAACGAGTCTGTGCAGCGCTGTCGTCTGCTGTCGGAGGCAATGTTATAGAACACATTCATCAAAAGACACCTGTTGCCCACCTCCCACAACACAACAGTTGATCGACCTCGTCTCACCCTGATCCACTCGATTATGAACAACCGACCGATGAACGTGGGAGAAATAATCTACAAGGAGATCTACAGCTGCTACCGGAAGTCGAAGGGCATACTCTATTTCCCCTCCCTCATCACCGGACTGTGCGCGAACTTCAACGTCCCCTTCGACTCCAAGGATGTGTTGTCACCATCAAGGGAGGGTTGGACCAGAAAAGTCAGGCTCCAGATGATGCAGGCGCCTGAGAAAGAGCCGATCACACCATCTCAGCCATCAGCCGACAACACAACTGCCCCAACAGCTAGAGGCAGTACTGAGGCTGCCCAAAACTCTGAGGTCCTCCAGCTACTCCAAACACTGATGGAAAGCAACAAGAGAATTGAGCAGCAACAGTTGACCTTCATGAAGTACGTAGGGAAACTTCAAGAGGCCTTTGTGGCCTATCTTTTGCGAAAATTTCCCAATGACGGCCCTGACTGCCTAGATTTCCAGAGGATCTGGCCACCGCAGCAGAACCAAGAGAGGCTACACCCCCAAAAGATGTTGCCCGACATACCGCCTTCCGCCGCCACATGCCTTCTCCCGCACAATACTCGTCCTACTCCGTCGCCACCTCCTCTCACACGGTGCCCGACATTCCAAAAAGGCATCACCAACAATTCTCTCCAGCCATCACAACGACAACAGTGGCAGACACCTCCCTGCCCAAGGATTTTGGGCAGCAAACGGCAGAAACCAGGGAACCAATAGCCATAGTAGAACCATCGGCAACACCCATGGCGGAACCAAGCATGAAAAGAAAGCGGCATATAATCTCGGCCGAACCGGAACCAGAGGATGAGGACTCAGAAACTGAACCGGTCCACATTGAAGTTGATCGCCTTACGCCCAAGAGAGTCCATCTATCGTGCACAGAAAAGATTTCACCTGCCAATCCTGCTGCCAGGACCTCTGCCAGCCGCCGCATGGTCATCCAATCATCATCATTCTCCTCTGCCTCAGAAACTCCAACAACATCTCAACAATCAGACAACTTCTAGCGTTGTTTTCTTTTCTTTCTTTTTATTTCTTGTTTTTCTGCTTTAATTACTTTTCTTGTCTTTTATTTTTCTGTTTTTTTATTTTGTGCATTGAGGGCAATGCCCATCTCGAGTTTGGGGGGATTAGCACTCATTTATTGTCTAGGCATTCTTAGATCATATAGTTGTATATGTACTTCCCTTAAAATTATTCAAAAGGAAAATTCTATTAGAACTTGTGCCTATAATAGGATAGCCGATTTTAAATTTTTCGCACTATATAAACTGAACTTAATTTTGGGGAAAGCATGAAGAAAACTTACAATTTTTCTATAATTGCCAAAAATAAAAAACACTATTGTTACTTGCTGAATTTGAGTGAATTTCTGATAAACATTACCTGCTTGAATTTTTTGTAAAATTCTAACAGGGTTGCAGGAAGCTGCCGCGGCAGACAACAAACAGAAAAGGAAAAATAATGCCACGGTAGGAAAAAAGAAATATATGATGTTTTACGCTAGAGGTGCCCGAAACAGGCTCTAGGAAGAATCATGTGCCAAGGACACTCCGCTGCTATCAAAGTCCATGTATCTAAAAAAATTTGAAGTGACGGACAAATTAGCATGAGTGAATGAAAGTTTTCACGGGATGACTCTACTCAATGGGTTTAGGGTTTTGTAGTTTGCTCGTATCTTAATTTCAGACATAAAGAGTAGTTGTGATGAGCTGAAGCCCTTACTGTCATGATTAAAAATGTGCTTAATTATGCTGCCTCGGCAGCAACCTTACATTACCTTGACAGCATCTTTGTTTACTTAGAATATTCTTCAGATTCAGCTTGTACACAGTCTCTGCACACATTGCACTGGCATTAAAGTCTAATTCTGAGGTAATTCATGTTATTTTCCTTTCACTAATCTAATGATAGGTGTCACGACCTTGAGGTGCGGAATCAAGTTTAAAACATGTTTTTCCTTTCTGATTAGTGCAAGGGCAAGTATGTTTAGGATTGCATTGCTTGAGGACAAGCAATAGTTCGAGTTTGGGGGTGTGTAAGGTGCTCATAAATCTTATATTTTGTATGTATTTCATCTAATATTATTGCTATTCTCAAGTGCATTTTAGGCATATTTAGGTACATGTATGCATTATTTATAGTATTCTTTGCTTTGCCTTATTTTTATTGAATATCTTTGATTTGGTAAGAAAAGATATTGTTTTAGTTTAGTCTTAGTTTCGGATGCTAGAAGCTGTCAGGAGGAGGAGAAATCAAAAGAGATGATGCTGAGGCAGCAGCCCAAGGAGTTGTATTGAAGCAGTTCAACACAGAGAGAGATGTTGCCGAGTAACTGCCGCCGCCATATCTGCCGCCCAGGGCATCAACTTGAGGAATTCGTAAATTGGAGTGCAATTGGAAGAGCGTAATTTTCTAAGTCCAATGAGCCTATCCATGCAATTTACCGATGACGATAACAACGGACAGAGCCGCCAAAGGAGAAGATCAAGGCTTACTTGCGGCACAAGGCAACGACAAGGAGTCTAAATTCAAGTCAAAGAAGCCAGAATTAAAAAAATGCATTTAATGCAAAAGCTACTTTATCATGAAGAACACTTCTACTCCAAAGAGAACTTAACCTAGGCCATGCCCTATATATACTTAATCATATTTTGTATTTTAGACATATCATAGTGGGCATAGCTTAGTTTCTCTTTTGTTTTCTTGCCGCCACTATGTTCTAAATTCTCTAGGGTTTGGGTTGTGTTGTAAAGTAGTTGTGAGAATGGTTGTTTAGGGTTAAGTTTGTTTTTGCAATAAATTCAAGGTTTGCTCATTTCATGTTCTTCATTGTTTTCAATTGAGTTTGAAAGATCGATTGTGAGCAATCCATTTGTTTGGCACTGAGAGAGTCAAACTCACGAAAAAAGTAAGCATGATCTCATCCATACTAGGTGTTGATCAATCTAGCCTAGACATATGTTAGGGTTTAAAGCGGCTAAAAGAGGACGAACCAAAGGTTGTTGTTCATTGCAAGATTCACGCCGACGGGTATTATCTGCAACGGGCATCAACAGTATTCTGACTTAGACATAAGCTGAATCATTCTCGAAGCGTTCTGCCGAGCCTTGAAGGTTTGTCGAGTTTGCCGCCGAGCCAAATATCTGTTCCACTTGCCGAGGCAGTGAAAGTTGTTGAAGCACCAATCTGCCATCTTCCGCCGAGGCTGCAAAGTCTGGCAGCGCAATACAACTTGACCTATTCAACACAGTTTCACACTACGAAGCAGCATAACCTGACCCATTCTATCAACCTGATATCTTCTTTAAATTACTTGTGTTTATTTACTTTTCTTTTAAACAAATTGAAATTTACTTGTGCATTTAAATATTCTTTGTACATGAATTTATATTTGAATTAGATGTCCAATCCTCGCGGGAGACGATATCTTTTATATTATAACTTGACAAGAGTGTGCACTTGCGCTCATATTTAGAGAACACCCAATCGCTCTACACTTCCCTTCTTGCATGAGACAGAAATCGATCTTTCCAACTTGGGACTCTTGTCACAATTCTTTCTCGGATAAAGGCCAAAGTAGCTTTTTTACCTCTTCCCCATATTGAAGGAATGCCATGTATTTAGAAGAGTAATCCATGATAGGTATTTCCAGCATTTCCAGGATCTCACTTTTATCAACAAGCCACCACTTTTTTTCTTTTAGTTTATCAATTTGTAACAAAGAAAGGGATGGTGGCATGAGCTTTGTAACTTTTATATTTATATGATAATAGTTAGGGTAAATTATAAAATTCATCACTCAACTTTCTTCTCACTCCTATTTTGGTCATTGAACTTTAAAATTTTTCAATTTAATCATTGAACTTTGATATTGCTCCTATTTTGGTCACTTCATCGTTAAATAGTTAACGGTGTTATGACTTGGCATATGACTTCAAAACAACGTCATTTTGAACAAGCAAATTTACACCAAAACGAAGTCGTTTAGAATCTCTATAAAATGTTTTTCCTTCTTTTTCCCTTCATTTTTTATTTTTTTATCATTTTCCCTTCATCTCTTTTTCTCACATCTGCCTAAATTCCAACCACCATTCTACGTGACTGACAAGTCGTCGTTTAACTGGTCAAAAATAAATAAATAAATTAACCTCTTTCAACAAATGATAAAATAAAGAAATTAAGTAGATATAGGGAAAGAGGGTCGATCCGCAGGGAGATTAGCTGGAATTATTGACTGAAGGCTGCTTCGATTACTACTTCCAGGAATATCTGTAGAATAAGCAAATAAAATGGGGGGAGTGATCTGATATTGGATGAAGATGAAATAGCAAGATTTAAATGCAGAGGTAAAAAGAATAAGAAAAACCAAGTATGTGAAATAGCCTCGAACCAGCTCCTTCAATTCTTTCGATCACTGAAATAGATTTTTATTTCGGGGATCATGTCGGTTACAGTCTACGAGGCCCAACCCATCATAACTTGTTTCTCTCTCTAGTAACCAATCCTCCCAAGTCTATCTTCGAAAGATGGTTCTTAAATAAATCAACCACGTCTATCGCCGTTAAAATATTTAGAATAAAAGCAGGAAAAACCCGACTCAGAAATTGTCTAAAAAGAATCGCTTCTGGTTTTATCTTTCCTTAGCAGACCGCCGCTAAGAGTGTTCATAGGAAGTCGAAATTGCCACAGGCCGATCCTTCCTCCCAACTGTGTTTTTAAGCGATTCCAGACCAACGGGCCCTTTTTGATTTGAAAAACGGTTAAAAACTTTTAGTAAGGCCGATTGCCAAACTATCTAAGCAGAAAGATAAAAATGATTTCCCAAAAGAATTTAAGCAAGTTCAGTTCTCACGAATTGAATTGACTTGGCTGGTTCTTGGCTTAAAAGATTTAGCTAAGCATGATATTGATTATCATACTTAACTTGATTTTAGAAAAAGTAATTAAATGGCATAAAACAAACGAAACAAGAAAATAAAGGAAAAGAACTTGAATTAAAACTAGAAAAAATGTTTACAAAGGAAAAGATAAATATACTCAAAAGCTAGAAGATGATCTTAAGCCTTCACCAAAGGTTGGTATTTATAGGCTTAGATTACAAGGATAAGAGATCAAAATAGTAATTCAAATTCAAATGTTTTTAAAATTCAAAAATCAAACGGATAAAACTGATAAAAGTGATCGGATCTTCTCTCGGAATATTCTAGGATCTTCTAGAAGTTGCCACGTCAGACGCGTCGTGCCTGGTGTCGTGCCCATGATGCTAGTCATGACAGAATATATATAGAAAAAACTGCAGAAATGTCCCCATTTCACTGCTATTTCCAGAATTGGATCCCTGCACAAAATATAACAAAACAACATGTATTAAGCAGCAAGAAGTCCTAATAACTAGAAAAGTATCAAATGAAATATGTCACATTTGAGAACTCATCAAATTCCCCTTCACTTGTCCTCAAGTATGTCCGAAAAAAAACATAAACCAAAGGATGCATTTCTCAAGCCATTACAAGCATCAAACATAATCATAAGAGTTCTAGCGCGAAAGGAGTATCATGAAAGAAGCATAATCAAACCAAATGGATGCAAGCAAAGAACAGCCCTTATATCTTCCAATTACCTATCAAGCATTAATCAAATCCTAACCTAATCTTAATCCTCACCAAGATACACTCAAGAGCACTCAAAGTGTTTATAGGTAAAAGTGAAGCAGAAACACTCAAAGTCAATCATGAATAAAGGTTTCTATAGGCTTGTAACAAGTTCAATTCTCCACTACTTTAATAGAATCGAGGTGCAAAAATCATTAGGTCTTTGTTCAAGGTGTAATGTGGGTTTAGAAAAAAGGATAGAAAGATGGGAAGAAAAACAAAAGAGGGTGATCAATGCAAGATATTTCAAACATTAAGCAGTGAAGACATTAAAAAGGAGCTAAAAATGGGCAAGCAAACACACATTTTTTCTTTTTTTTTTCTTTTCTTCTTTTCGAAACTGTTTTTCTTTTTTTTCTTTTTTTTCATTTTTTTCTTTTCGAAGCAATTGCTTCCTTTTATTCTATTTTTTTCTTCTAGGAAAATTTCTGCCCTTATTTGAAAAGTATCTCCTTCATGACTAATAAAGATTCTAGCACTTGATCAATTGAAATGGTTAAGTCAAAGAAATGGGATGTAAGGCTAACAAAAGCTCACTAGGCGATGAGAAATGGTAAATTAAAATTAAAATGAAAGGGATGGAAGAAGTTAAAACCTAATGCCTAAATCATTTTAAAGCACCTCGTTCTTAGTGTAGTCTTGAACCGTAAGCAAGCCACAAGTTCTAGATTCCTAAAATTCAAGATGACACTCTCAAGCAAAATAAATGAGCATAATATGAAGAATGCATGCTCAAGGCTCAAATCTTACCAAAATTGGGCTAATTTGATTAAGCTAGGTGAGAAATATAATTAACACAATCAAGAAAAATTAAAAGAGATGTCAAACTGCAGATTACCCATATCCTTTTATTATCAAAATGCTATAATTCAATCATTCCTAAGCACAAGAACAAGTACAACATGCTGGACAACAAGTAATGGCAAGAAAAAATTCGTCTCAAGGTTTAATCAAAATCAAAACATATTATCAAACAAGCATAGGACAAGTGGTAATTTACCCTCCCCCTCACTTAAATGAATTGCCCCAATTCAAAGAAAAGAATTAAAAAAAGGTAAGGCAAAGAGGGGTAAAGGGAACTCCCCGTGATCAACGATGATTGTGGCCACGTCCGCGGCCGCGCCCAGGGCGTAAGTAAGAGAGGATTTCGAAAATGTTGTCTTCTAGTGCGTGGAGGCGCGCAGCGAAATCCGGAACATCGTTCGAAGGCTGCTCTTGGGGAGGAGGGGATCGAGGGGCGCGTGGTGCATTTCTGCGAGCGAAAACTCTCCTCGTTCTTGGAGTTAATATTCCTGGTGGGTTGAAGAAAGGCACATCCAGTGGTCCGTCAAGGAGTCCCATAGAATCCAAGCAACGCTCATCTAAAGCATCCATAGAAAAGGCGTAAGTAAAATTCTCAATATCAAAGTGAGCTATTCTAGATGCAAGGTGAGTAATTAAAGGACCAAGGATTAAGGAGCGATTATACCGAATTGCAACTTTGAATTGGCAAGCTAACCAAAATCCTAAGTTTACCTTTCTTCCCGGATGCATACACCAAAGGAAAAACAGTTCAGTCTTACTGAGAGTAGTAGGGGCATCGTTACGTCCAGAAAAATTGTAGGCAAGGAAGCGATGAACGTAACGTATCCCTGGGTCCTGAAGCGTAATAGCTTTGGTGGAACGAGGGTCAAAGGCTATGTCTGTTTGTCCGGAGAGCTCAAAGTAAGCTGCATTTTCATCAAAATCTGTAGGAATCTCAAATAATGTTGTCAGATAATCAGGGTCTGTGACGTTAGTCACAGAACCCATAGCCAAATTAAATTCATTTACAGACATAGCAAAGTTTTCACCACATAGTCGAAATTTAATAACAGCAGGGGAATCAGGCGTAATGTAACGAGTTTCGGCAAAAGAGAAAGTAGAATAGAACTCAAAAACTAACTCATAAAATGTTCCATATTTTATTTCAGAATAAGCAGTCCAACCGATAGCATTAAAATAATTTGTGACAGACTCAGAGATATTAAGATTAACAAGAGTAAGCTGAGAAATGAATTTGAAAACCCGAAAAGGTCGATGTATGATATTCTGAAATTGGTCAATCTGATCAGAAGGAAAAATGAGGAAGCCCTTGAGTTTTCTTCGGTCGGAACTGCGTATTTACGCCCACGCCTATTTCTTTCTGAGTTTCCTATGTCGCCCCTGGGAGGAGAGGGAAAGGATGACGCGATTTGCTGTTGGGCAGAGTGTTCGTCGTGGTGAGAGTTCGCAGAGGACTGGTGATCGTTGTGGAAACCGTAATCGGCCGAGAAATCGTATGTATAACCAAAAGAGGGGTGATACATTAGTAATGGGCGGGTTAAAATCGGAGTTGAATTTACCTCGGGGTGTTGCTCCGATTCGGCATAGTGCATAGAAAATGAGAGGATGGTGGAATCCCTCTGTTGGGTTTGAGATTGATGCTGCCGAGAGTGTGTGGAGGAGTCCACAGTGGCCATTGAGTAAAACGACGGTGACGGAGACCGTAGGGATGGTGGACGGCGGCTGGTGCTTGGTCCGGCGGCGCTATTGGAGAGGCGCGAACGGCAGCTGGTGTTCGGGGAAGGAGGCAGAGGAGCGGTGGGAGTCGAAGGGATAGGATTTTTGGCCGGCGGTGTGGTGGCTTGCCGTTGACGACCTCCGCGGCGAGGAGGAGGTGTGGTGGTGGGTTCGGAATCGCTGCTAATCGCCATGAATTGGGGCGGTTGAAAACGACGTCGTTCGCTGATAACCAACGGTGGTTTTTGGGGGAGCCGGCGGGCTTGTTGTCTTGTGCGTGGCATCGTGGGCTGAGTAATTCGGCTGGGTGTGTTTTGCGGCGGGGTGAGCTTTGCTAGGGTTTGATGGTTTTGCGGGAAAGAAAGAAAGGGAAGAGTGGAAAGTTTGGACGGTATGCTTAAGGAAAAAGTGCTTGGGGCTATCGTGCACCGTTGATTGAGTGTGCTAAAATGCACCGCATTAATGAAACGGTGCACTTTGGCTGGGTGAATTAGGCTTGTCCTGCTTAAAAATTATTAAGGTAATTAGAAAAAGAAAAATAAAGGAAAATAAATAAAATATAAAAAGAAAGGAAATTAAAATTAAAATTAACGAAAATGAAAAGAATGGGTTACCTCCCACTTAGCGCTTTGTTTAACGTCGTTTAGCTTGACGACCTTTGATAAATTTTTGGTTCTTCAAAAGAAAGGTCTTCAAATAAACAGTGATGTCCATCCCTTGTCGTTTTAACGCCTTCCTTCATCTTTCTATTTGTGCGCAAAACAACAACTAAGCTTCTACCTCATTTCCGATGCGACAACTTACTCAAGATGATGATTGGCAAAGTTTGGATGTCGCCTAAAAATATATAATTAAATTGCTCTAACTTCGGCTTTGGTTCCTGCAAAATTAAGGGAAAATGTTTAGATCGAGTTGGAATTAATCGAAAATCAAAAAGAGAAGAAAGAGTTGAAATGATTTCATCTATATTTTCATCGTCAAGATCCGCGAATTCCCTACAAAAGTCATAACACAAATCAGTTTTGATCAAATCATCAGCTAACGGATCTAAAATATCAACGAAATTTAAACTTGCGACCGAATCAGGATACTTCATAGCTTTATACATATCAAATTTAACTACTTCCCCATCAAATTCCATAGTTAAGATGCCGTCGCGGACATCAAACTTTGTATGCGCGGTTGATAGGAAAGGTCGGCCAAGCAAGATTTCTGATCCGTTGTTGCTGCGATCATTTTCCATGTTAATAATGTAAAAATCAGCATGAAAAATAAGATTTTTTACATGTACCAACACGTTTTCTAGTACTCCCTCGGGGTAGGTAACTGATCGATCGGCTAATTGAACCGTCACTCGTGTTTCTTTCAATGGTTCAGTCGAAATTTTGTTGTAAACGCTTAACGGTATGACGTTGATAGATGGGCCTAAATCGCACATCGCTCTTTTTATCCCAACATTCCCAATTTTACAAGGAATCGCAAACATACCTTGGTCCTTGTACTTTGGCGGCAACGGCTTTTGAAAGATGGCTGAAATATTTTCACCAAGGTTAACTTTTTCATTTCCGGATAGTCGCCTTCGGTTTGTGCATAAGTTCTTCAGAAACCTTGCGTATTTGGGCACTTTCCGAATAACATCAAGAAGTGGAATATTAATTTCCACCTTCTTGAGTATATCCAAAATTTCCTTCTCTTCCTCATTTTTATCTCGTTTCGCCAATCTACCTGGAAAAGAAGGAACAGGTTCTTAAGTAGAAACAGAAATTTTAGATTTGGCATTACCTGCGGTGGGATGAGACTTGTCGTTCTGGTCTTCCGAAGAGTTTCCCAGTTCGTCGAATTTTCACTCATCTTGCTTGGGCGGTTTAGGCGTTATCACTGTTCCACTACGCAAAGTTATCGCACTAACGTTTTCCCTTGGGTTGGTTTTGGTTTGGGGCGGTAACTTTCCCTGGGATTCTAGACGGCTAACGGCTTGAGCTAGTTGGCTTATTTGTTTGTCGATTTTCTGGAGATGGGATTGTGTTTGGGTTTGGAATTTTTCCTGTGAAACTGCCAATCTCTCAACAATAGACTCAAGCGAGGATTTTTGGGGTGCTTGGTTTTGATAGGGAGGTTGTTGCCTATGTTGGTAATTTGGGTTCTGATTACCGTAGCTCAAGTTTGGGTGATCTCTCCAACCGGGATTGAACGTATTGCTCTGTGGGTTATAGGGTCTTGGGGAGGTCCTGGAAAGTTGTGTACGGCGTTAACTTGGGCACCAGATGTATCCCGCAGCAATGGGTATAAGTCGGTTGCGTGATCTGGCATAGTGCATATTCCGCATGCCTTAGCAGCTCCTATCTCCCCTGAAACAAGAGAATACACAATATTAGTCAAATTGTCTATCTTATTCTCTAATGAAATTGTGCTTACTGTTTGAACCCGTCGGCTGGGTTCACTTGCAAAACCAAATTGCTGCGAATTAGCAGCCATTGTGGAGATTAATGGTCTCGCTACAGTAGGGGTCATGTTAACGAGCGCGCCACCGCTTGCTGCATCTACCATCTTTTTGTCCATTGGTAACATTCCTTCATATAAGTATTAAAGAAGTGTTTGCTCGGATAAGCCATGTTGCGGACAACTTGCACACAACTTTTTGAATCTCTCCCAATATTCATATAGGGATTCATCGTGCATTTGTTGGATTCCCAAAATGTTTCGCCTAATTTCTGTCGCTTTTGCCGTAGGGAAATATCTGTCAAGAAAAACACGAGAGAGATCAGACTGTGTATTAATTGAATTTGGAGGTAAGTAAAATAACCACTCTTTAGCCATTCCGGCTAAGGAAAAAAGAAAGGCCCTTAGTTTTATTTGGTCCTCTGAGACCCCTTGTGGTTTCATGCTGCTGCACACCATATGGAATTCGGCAAGGTGCTTGTGTGGGCTTTCAGTAGGGAGGCCATTAAAGGTAGGGAGTAGGTGAATTAATCCCGTTTTGAGCTGGAAGGGAGTATCGCCTTGAGGAAAAGCGATGCAGAGTGGTTGTTGCACAGTAGGGGCCGCGTTCAGCTCTCGAATCGTTTGATCTGCCATCAGTTCTGGTTCTAGTGTAGGTTCTTCGACAAGTGTAGTTTCGGAAGTGGATTCCTGATCGGATTGTCGTGTGCTTTGTTGTTGTTTCTTTCGTCGAAGTGTTTCGCCGTGAGTTCTACGAGCGCTTGCTTCGATTTCCGGGTTGTATGGAGCTAAAGTACCCGGGTTTTCCTGGTCATAAAAATAAAACAAAATCAGTCAAAAATGTCGAAAGTAAATCTCCCCGGCAACGGTGCCAATTTTGACAAGTTGTCGTTTAACCAGTCAAAAATAAATAAATAAATTAACCTCTTTCAACAAATGATAAAATAAAGAAATTAAGTAGATATAGGGAAAGAGGGTCGATCCGCAGGGAGATTAGCTGAAATTATTGACTGAAGGCTGCTTCGATTACTACTTCTAGAAATATATGTAGAATAAGCAAATAAAATGGGGGGAGTGATCTGATATTGGATGAAGATGAAATAGCAAGATTTAAATGCAGAGGTAAAAAGAATAAGAAAAACCAAGTATGTGAAATAGCCTCGAACCAGCTCCTTCAATTCTTTCGATCACTGAAATAGATTTTTATTTCGGGGATCATGTCGGTTATAGTCTATGAGGCCCAACCCGTCGTAACTTGTTTCTCTCTTGAGTAACCAATCCTCTCAAGTCTATCTTCGAAAGATGGTTCTTAAATAAATCAACTACGTCTATCGCCGTTAAAATATTTAGAATAAAAGCAGGAAAAACCTGACTCAGAAATTGTCTAAAAAGAATCGCTTCTGATTTTATCTTTCCTTAGCGGACCGCCGCTAAGAGTGTTCATAGGAAGTCGAAATTGCCACAGGCCGATCCTTCCTCCCAACTGTGTTTTTAAGCGATTTCAGACCAACGAGCCCTTTTTGATTTGAAAAACGATTAAAAACTTTTAGTAAGGCCGATTGCCAAACTATCTAAGCAGAAAGATAAAAATGATTTCCCAAAAGAATTTAAGCAAGTTCAATTCTCACGAATCGAATTGACTTGGCTGGTTCTTGGCTTAAAAGATTTAGCTAAGCATGATATTGATTATCATACTTAACTTGATTTTAGAAAAAGTAATTAAATGGCATAAAACAAACGAAACAAGAAAATAAAGGAAAAGAACTTGAATTAAAACTAAAAAAATGTTTACAAAGGAAAAGATAAAAATACTCAAAAGCTAGAAGATGATGATCTTAAGCCTTTACCAAAGGTTGGTATTTATAGGCTTAGATTACAAGGATAAGAGATCAAAATAGTAATTCAAATTCAAATGTTTTTAAAATTCAAAAATCAAACGGATAAAACTGATAAAACTGATCGGATCTTCTCTCGGAACATTCCAGGATCTTCTAGAAGTTGCCACGTCACTGCCACGTCACTGTCACGTCAGACGCGTCGTGCCTGTTGTCGTGCCCATGATGCTAGTCATGACAGAATATATATAGAAAAAATTGCAGAAATGTCCCCATTTCACTGCTATTTCCAGAATTGGATCCCTGCACAAAATATAACAAAACAGTATGTATTAAGCAGCAAGAAGTCCTAATAACTAGAAAAGTAGCAAATGAAATATGTCACATTTGAGAACTCATCAGTGACCAGCCACCGCGTCGACCACCGCCGGTCGTCGTCGACGATGACAAAATGTGTCTAAAGTTTTTCCACCAGACTTGTATTGTCATCCTGAACACGAATTTAATATTCATTTAATCAGAAAACACCTCAAACTCCATGAATCTAACGATAAAAGCTTTACTTTTTTGTTTTTCGATATCCACCGTCTACCATTGGATGAAACCCAAATGGAGATATATTGTTCCCTACCTTAAAAGGAATTTCTCCACCTTTTGGATCTTTAAATGGAAGCTTCGATCGTCGGAGATACACCGAATCCGAAAGTGAATGGGGAGATTTGTGATTACTTTATAGCATCTGAAATTATGGGGTAGTTTTAAAGTTTGTGTTTGATGCCCAGTTGAAGAAAAGTAAAGTTTAGTAATGATTGATCTGTTTGCTGATGATAAGGGTGATTAAGTTTACTTTATAGCCCTCTTCATATTCTTCTACAACTTTCTTTAATATTTTGTTGTTGTTAATGGTGCATTCATGTCCCAGGAAGCGGCTTTTTTGTTTAAACGCCACTAATTTTGTACATTTTTATGTACTTTTAGTGGCGTTTTATGAATAAACACCGCTATAAACAGATATAAGGTGGCGTTTTATAGGAAACGCGGTAACTGTTCAAAACTTTCAAAAATGTCGTAAATAATCATACTATAACGGTGTTTTCTTTTCAAACGCCGTGAAATCTCGTATTTATTTCTAAAAAGTAAGTCATTCTTTTTTTAATCACAAGCCCTATCCCTAATTTCCCAAATATTACACGATCCTCTGTTACTGCCCTTGCCCCTCTCTTCTCCGTCGTTTGATCTATTGTTGCTGCTCGTGTCTCTCCTCTCTGTCGTCTGATCTGTTGCTGCTGCGCGTGCCCCTCCTCTTCGTCGTTTGATCTGCTGTTACTCGTGCCCCCTCCTCTCTAAAAGCAATGGGTATGTTGCTGCTCTCTTTTCTGATCTTTTCCTCTCCTTTTTTTTCTTAGTTTTTAAAAAAAAAATTAGTGACACAAACTTCTTCTCTTAGCTTTAGTTAGTTTTTTTTATAAAATTTTGTGTGGAGGAAGGCAAACTGTTGGGCTAGAAAGCACCTAGGGTTGGTCGTTGACAGGGGAGGGAAACCATGAAAGTAGAGTCCTATAAATTTATAAAAAAAAGTTTTGATAATTTTGAGAAAAAAAGTGACAGAAATAAAATATGTTGAACAATGAACTAGTAAAGTCCCAAAATGGAGAATGCACATGACAAAATTTGAAATTACGAGGTTTAATTTCATTTTTAAATTATATTCCTAAGTAGATCACTTGTGTGCATGTATAGTGAACCCTTAACTGATGCTCGTCTCCACTATTGTAGCGTTGTCACTGTTTTTTCTCGTCACTGAAGGTACTCTCTTCCTCTCGGGTTTTTGCTTTACAATTAGGGTTGTTTTCTTCTGTTTTGGTTTCTACAATTAAAAGTTTTTATGATAGTTTTTTTTAGTTTATCTTTTGTGTTCTTCTAAATAGTTATGAGATTAGCATAGGACTCTTGGTTATAATTCTATTATAGTATAGAAGGTTTAGGGAATATTAGTTAAAAGTGCTTTCTATTCTTGCAGAAGCTTGATTTAAGTATTTATTACACATTCTAAACGTATTTCAAAACACCCTTTGAAAAGACTAAAACTGTAGGAGTAATGATACATTTGTGAGTACTAAGATGTATATATATATATAATACTAAAATTTTATTTTGATTCCCTACTAATTCTCAGTTCACCTTCCCAAGCTCACTGTCCTCCCTAATGCCCTTATCTTATGAGCCATCCCCTTTTCAGATGTCAATTACTTTCTCTTAAAAGCTTGTTCAAACAAAACAAATACCTTTATACAATGATGGATATATCAAAAGCAATACATAATAATCATGGTTTGATATATATATATATATATATATATATATATATATATATATATATATATATATATATATTATTTGAAGATCATTGAAAATGAAGAGAGAGAAAAATTGATCTTAATCGAAGTTGGGAGTTACCTCTTCCTTTTGTCTTTTGTTGTTTTTCTCTTGCTCAAAATTAAAATTCAGAAAAAAAAAATGTTTTTGTTGGTCATATTTTTATGTACAAATTCAATTCTCAATATTTATAAAGGAAAGTAATTGTTTTACCCCAAGTTGCTTCAGCTTTACATTCTCTTGTTTGAGCTGATTCAACTCCAACTCCAGTTTCATTGTGTATACCTACAAAGAACAACACAAAAGATGTTAAGTAAATTTATGTCAGATTTATTTTAATGTATTCATGTTTAATTATTGTATTAATCTACATATAAAATTAAATTAATTTATGAGACTACATAAAATTAGATGGTAGACAAAGTGAGTCTCCTTCTTCCTTTGCCTCTAATGTTGATAATTTAAACCATCCTACAACAACAGACAAGGTTGCTGGAAATCATGTTATTTCAGCCCGAAACCGTTCTAGCTTTGTGTGGTTGCTCAACTTTTTAAGTGTATTTTTGGTTGTATATAAATTTTGACAGCGTAAATCATATGTTCACATAGTACGAGAATGAAAGTACTACTGAACAAAACAGCATCCTGCATCCCTCCTCCCCAACACACACAAACACACGTAAAAATTCTTTACCCAAAGGCTACAGATTGAGGTGGGTGGTATAATTGAAATAGTAGAGTTTTTTTGTATAAAGATAGAGAAGCCATCTACATATTGAGGTGGATCGGCAGAATTGAAATAGAAACTAGTTGACTGAGATTTTGTCATTTATGCGTAACCTTTTCTTTCGTTTCGCCATTTTGTTTTTTCAAGGTTATAGATTTAGAACGGGAAGCTATGTGTTCTCCACTGTTTTGTGATGTTCTTAGGTATCTAATGTATTGCTATCAGACATTTTTTTCTTTTCTGAAAAGTTCATTAAGATTATTTATTTAGCCATCTATCTTCATCTCTTTGTAGGTCACACTTAGATTAGCTCAACTGGATAGAGTAGCATAACATTTATCCCGCAATGTCGTGGATCATGAAGTAATGGGTAAGGTTTTTGTGAGATTTTTCATGTTTTGACATAGTATATATATATGCACAAAGTATTTAGTTGTACGCTCTGATTGACCACTTTGTTTACAAGCATTTGGTTGATTGCAGTAGGTCATTGAAATGATGAACACGCCACAATGAGCTAAAAAGTGATGCTTACGTAGAACTCAGACTGGTCCATAGTAAAGGTGGAAGGGTTTGAACTTATGATCACATGTGTGGCAAGTGTTTTATGCTCATGTGTGCATATGTATGACTAGAAGTATACATGTTAAGGGAATTTGTTAAAAAACTGTAGATCTTCAAAGTGGTGTCATAAGAACTTCATAAATTACCATGCGTGTGTATTTTTGTTTAGGCATGTTTTAGAATTTAAGATATAGTCCAGTTTAACTTTGATACATAATCTTGCATGTATAGGCTTTACTTCTTTAAGTTTTTGTTGCATTTCTTAAATGTTTGATTTATGTTAATATTAGCTTTAATCTTTTACAGAAAAAGTAATGGAAATTAGAAAACAACTCAAAAGTATATTTTTATATTTTGAGTTTTTTTTGGAAACATGGTTATATTAGCGCCGTTTGTGTTTACAAAAGCCACTACAGAACATATTTTTTGCGGCGTTTGTAAACACAAACGCCACTACATAACATGTTTTTGCGACGTTTGTCCACAAGCGTCGCTATATCCCATAATTTTTAGCGGCATTTTAATAATCAAACGTCGTAAACTGTTGCGGCGATTTAAGCACACAAACGTCGTGAACTATTGTCGCGCTGGTTTTCAACGGAATTTCTTGCGGCGCTTTTATTAGCGCCGAAAAAATTTTTCGCGGCGCTTAAAAATGTCGTTATATGGTTAAAAACGCCGTAAAAAACCTGTTTTTCTGTAGTGAAGAATCGTCCCAGGAATTTCAAATGATATTTTAGGTGGTTGTTGTTCTGTTAATCTAATCATTCTTCATTCATCTTTTGTTTTACCATTTTGATCCACCAGCAAGAAGTTCGTGGAATGGAAACGACGATAACAATGGCGGAGTGATTGGGCAGAGTCCAATTTAATAAAAAAATATAAAATATTAGTTAATGTCCATGTGACAACTTAAATATTAGTAAAAAAATACCATGTCACCCTAAAGTTAGAGAAATAACAGTGGAGTAATAAAAAAAAAATAATGTCCAAAATTTAGTAATTAAATTGAATTTTTTTAAAGTTTAGTGACCAAAATAGAAGTGAAAAAAAGTTGAGTGATGAAATTTGTAAGATTAATTATTCATATTATTAAAATAGGGATGAGATCAAGTTTAGTGACCATCGGATAAGGGAAACGGATGGATGAGATTAACAGTAAAAAATGTGAAGATTATCACTTGAAAAAAAAGATGAGAAAATAATCTGAGCCATTAATTACCATCATGCAACGGTCCAAAAAGTGTGTAAAAGTAATTGAGTTTTACACAGTGTAAGTTGATCCTAACCCATTAAAATATATAAAATACATATTGATCATAAATTTCGAAATTATTGTGTTACTTAGGACAATTGGTAATTCTTACACCATTAATCAGGGACTGAACTAGGGTGAGCGTACGATCGAGTCCAGTCAAGTCGAATAAAAAAATTTCGAGTTATTCGAGTTGACGTGTCATATTTTTAACTCAAACTTTATTTAAAATTTTTTCGATTCGAGTCGAGTTTAAGAAATTCAAGAGTTTTCGAGTTCCTATAAAAATTTAATTGTAATTATTTATCATGTTATAGTACGGTTTAATTCTAGTTCAAACGACTTTCTCTAATCATATAGGATATGCACATATATATTTTTTTCATATTTTTTCACATGTAACAATATTTCTTCATATTTTTATATATAGGTATGTATATATCATAAAAAAATAAGGGACTCCTCTCGAATTTAAAAATAAATTTACTAATTACTAAAAATTTCGAGTTATTCGAATTTCTATTTTACAACTCAAACTTTATTTAAAAATTTTTCGAGTCGTTCGAGTTTATAAAATTTCGAGTCGAGTCAAGAGGATTCGAATATTTTCACCTCGAGCCAAGTTATTCGATTTTTTTGAGTCGAGCCAAATTTTGCTCAGCTCTAGACTGAACTATTATAGTAATTGGAGGGGTGTTTGATTTTTTTTTGTTTAATGGTCATTTTAATCCTAATAATTTGAATATCTATAAACTTAATCATATACGTACCTTTCAAATTTTACATAAATACTTATTAAAATTTTATTATTATTGTTTGGATTATTATCCCATACACAGGTGGTGGAAAATTTTTTGTTTCCACAAACGACTTAATTTTAGTTTAGGGCTTTTAGTGTATGAGTTTAGAATTTAGGGTTTATGGTTAGAATTTAGAGCTAGGGTTTAGGTTTTAGGATAATATGGTCAGAGATTTGGGTTTTACATATAAACTTTAAATTTTAACCCTAACCCCGAATTTCTCTCAACAACTCTTAAATTCAAAACTACTACACTTAAATCCATAAACCTTAAACAGGTCCATAAACTCTAAAACTAAGGTGTTTTACACAAGCTCTTTTGTAGGGAATAATTACCTTGTTTGTTTTGTTTTAACCATCAATATTTAATTTATTGACGGACTAATTCAAATGAAATTCTATTATAATGATACGCGTCCAACCGTCATTAACAACCCTCGTGTTAAAGCGCTAAAACGCCACCGTTTCATTTTTGATTTTTGACGTGCGTGTAATGCAATTGCGTACATTAAAGCGCAAAAATCTACTCCTATAAAAACATAGAGAAGAAGACGCTTTAGCGGTATTTCGATCTCTTTTTCCGGGAAAAACAAGAAAATTCCAAACTTGATTGGGTTTCAATTGCGTATCGATGATCGAATGAATTTGTGTTTTTTAATATAAATATTTCTTCAAGAATCACGCTTTTGGTTTTACTTGACGATGAAGAATGAAAGGGCAAGGACGAGTGTCGACAAGGCGGTGGTGGATGTTTGGCAACGGGAACTCGGGGCACTCTCGACTCGGAATTTCGCCCACCGGCTTGCAGCTTCCGAGGTTTAACTCTATTCTTATCCTGGATAGCCTATCCCCGTTTTCTCTATCTCTCTTGTTCTTCCACTTGTTCTCAATGGGTGAGTTTATTAGTGATCGTATTTTATTAGTGAAACCGATACTGGGTTTAGTACATTTACTTTTTTAATGATAATAGGTTGATTTTAGCTGATTTTTTTTTTTCGATCTGTAACTTCCATTATCTGGGTTTCATAAAATAAATGATGGGTCTCAAATAGTGTTGGGAAAATTTTGATCTTTTTTATAATAACTGTAGTAGTCATCTAGGAAATTCCCATATCAGCACTTTCTTTTGGAACTTCTATAATTGTTGTTTGTCTTATGGACTTCCATTGATGCAATTTCGGTGTTAGGTAGCTCGATTTGAGCTCTGACTATTCCGGATTCGAGTCGGATTGAGCTGGGGGATAGTATTTTGCCATTTGATGTGATTTTTGTTAATTTGCTTTGGTTCTGTGTGTGTTAATATTTTTGAATGAATGGATGTGATTATTGCATTGTTTTTTATTGCTAATATGGTTATAATATAAGTTTGAGACAAATGAGAGCAAATGCCTTACAGGTGGAGATATGAACTTGCAATCTTTCTATGTTGCAACAAGTTTTAATTGGTAATTTCTTTTATGTTTCCCAGGATCTTGTTCTCCGACTTGAGATTTACAAGAAACTTGAAAAGCACCGAGGTTGCGTGAACGCTGTGAGCTTTAATGCTGATGGTAACATTTTGGTCTCCGGCTCCGATGATAAGAGGGTTATACTATGGGATTGGGAAACTGCGCACGCCAAGCTTACTTTCCAATCAGGCCATGTCAACAATGTTTTCCAAGCAAAAATCATGCCCTACTCAGATGATCGCACCTTGGTTACTTGTGGTGCTGATGGCCAGGTAATTTTTTTAGACATGCTTCTTCTTTTTTTAATTTTGAGGATCAATTTAGAATGTTCCTCTAGTCTAGTTATCAATTTTCAACATGAATTTTGTCCCTTTGAGTGCAAATGTTAATAGTTTTAGTGTATCATGAAAATACATTTTTTTAACAATTGATTAACCAAAATTTTCTAGGGCTTGTAACTTAAAGTAGTTCCATTCAGATCCTCATTACACAGTATGAAAGAATCAAACTGAGATTGTTTTTGCTTACATAAAATTGCTTATAGGATTTGTGTTTAGAATTTTATACTAAATTAATGAGATGTTGTGTTGGTAGGACTTTTTTAGTTTGATTTACTTTCTTTAATTATTGTAATCTCTATTTAAATGGATGATTAATAAAGCAGTGGCAAGTCGAATTATAATCAAAACCCCAACTAGATTTGTGTATGCTGAATATTAAGGGACTTCTTTTTAACCCTAATTAAGAACTGTTTCTTAATTGTAGGTCCGACAAGCGCAAATTTCGGAACACGGTGTAGAAACTAAGCTGCTGGCCAAACATCAGGGCCGAGCTCATAAATTGGCCATTGAACCAGGGAGCCCTCATATATTCTACACTTGTGGTGAAGATGGATTAGTGCAGCATGTATGTTGTGTTTAACTGCAAAGTCATCATTATTTCTTTTAAATTCTTTTATTTGATAATTTATGAAAAAGTGTGGGATTGAAGAAGCAGAAACAGTTGGTTAAAGAAAACTTTTATTAAGTCCTACGTCTCTGAGTTGGACAACCTTTTGAGGAGTTCAATTTTGATACTGGGTTGTCCGCAATTAGACATCTCTAATGGCTCTTTGCCAGAAAAAGAACATAATCCCAACTTGGTATTCTCATGTTATTGTTCTCTTATTTATGTTGTATGATAACCTTTCCTCTAATAATCTGATTTTTTTATAGCTGACTTATACGGCATTTTCACTTGCATTTCAGATTGATCTGAGAACTGCAGCATCTACAGAACTTTTCACATGCCGTCCGGTTGATGATAGCAGGGCTCACATGCCATTTATCCATCTCAATGCTATTGCAATTGATCCAAGGAATCCAAATCTCTTTGCAGTTGCAGGATCGGATGAATATACTCGCCTTTATGATATTCGCAAATATAAGTGGCATGGCTCAACTGATTTTGGTCAACCAACAGACCATTTTTGCCCCGCTCATTTGATCGGTGATGATCAAGTTGGAATAACCGGCTTGGCTTTTTCAGATCAGAGTGAGCTTCTCGTCTCCTACAATGATGAGCTCATCTATCTCTTTACATGGGATATGGGACTGGGGCCTAATCCAGTCCCGTCATCTCCTCTATCTGCATGTAATGAAGCAAGTGAAACGGGTCTCGATCACTCGGCTATGGATGCTAATGAAAAGGCTATTCCTCAGGTTTATAAGGGGCATAGAAATTGTGAGACGGTAAAAGGTGTGAGCTTCTTTGGACCTAAATCTGACTACGTGGTTAGTGGATCCGACTGTGGCTCTATATTTATTTGGAAGAAGAAAGGCGGGGAGCTCATTCGCGTTATGGAAGCTGATAAGGATGTGGTAAACTGTATCGAGTCTCATCCTCATACCACAGTTCTCGCTAGCAGTGGGATCGAGTCTGACATCAAGATATGGACTCCAAAGGCTATTGATAAACCTACTCTTCCAATAAACATTAAACAGGTATGCCTTGTCCTTCTAATCTCCTATAGAAACAAAAATATGAAGAAAATAACACCGTTTTACATTTCGGGTAATATCCACTCTAAAGATGTATGACAAGCCGAGGAGTTGATCTCCCGGCCATTACTTTGCAAATGGTTCCGATGTCAATGAAGAAGATGGCATTGATGATGATGATGATCGAAGCAACGACAATGTCAAAAAGTTTCGCGGTAGTTATAACAGTGCTTATTGTTAAATGACTATTGCGATAATTGTAACTTCACACTTTCTGTGTCCAGTTCAAACCAAAACCTAGTGGCTGGCTGTATCGATTACCTACACCTCAGGACCTGATGGTGCAATTATTTTCGCTGCAAAGGTGGGAAAGTAGCCCGGAACGGGACGGGGAAAACTCGTCGTCAGCAGTGGCAAGTCAGGAACTTATGCAGCTTATATTGGCATTCGATGCCCGTGGTGATGCTTCTTCGGATGAAGGTGGGAATGGCTCCGGTCCGGAGTACTTTTTTTGTTGAATGATCACGCATTCATGCTATGGCAGGCAACCTGCAACCATGCTTTAGTAATTGTACATAACATAGGGCTTTAAATTATACATTTCATGTGGGTTTCACAATTTTCTGATTTATTCTCATGGAACACAATCCTTATGGCTTTTATATAGGGTTCAGTTTTCTTTTCTCCCGCTTCCCTAGAGTTTTGCCCTTAGTTTGATTTAGTTTTCGTATTAGTACAAAAGAACAAAGTAATATTGATTAACAAAATAACATCTATTATTTTAAAAAGTCGTGAAATTAATTTAAAAAAAAACTATTTGTAGAATTATAAGAGCTTTAGAATTATTATGTTAAATAATAAAATATATTTTTAAGGTTATTAATTAATATAATAACTGTGGAAAACAAAATATACAATCTATCCTGTTTAAATTTTAAAATCCGAATTACTTTTTTTAAGTCTTAAATTTCAAACTTTAAAAAAATTATTTTTTTAAAATATTTGATATGTAGATTGTATAAAATTTAAATTATATAATCTTGTCTATTTTAATGTTATTTGTTTTATTTAGAGTCTATATAATTATAAAGATTAGAGTTAAGGTTGTAGGTTTAGGGTTGGATTAATAAGTTTGAGATTTTAGAAATTTAAGATTTTATGTTTGATTCTCATTTGTATAATTTTTAGATTTATTTTAACTTATATTTTAATTCTGTCTCAATTTATTATGATTTAAATTTGAATATATTCTAGTAATTTATCTAATTTATTCATAGACTAATTCAGATGTAAATTTATAAAATTTTATTATAGGAGTATGAAACTCCGGAGTTTTTCCATGAATATGGTGGATGGAATTTTTTTTTTCCAAAAATATGGTACCCTTATTTTAATTTCTAACAATATTGTACTTCACTGTTCATGTACTGTTTATGCTATTTTTTTAGTTGAAAAATACAAACACTGTTTAAAAATGGATTCTTTTTCGTTCGATTTTAGTGTAAAAATATTGTTCAAAGTTAGATTCTTTTCCATCCGATTTTAGTTTTTTTAAATAAAAAAATACAAACACTGTTTAAAAACGGATTGAAAGTAACCTGGCTTCTGACTTCTACAATAAACTACCATATTATTGGAAATAAAGTGAAAAGTATCCTATTGTTGGAAAAAAATTCCAGCCACCATATTCATGGAAAAACTCCATAAACTCCCGACTAAATTTTATATTTTCAAAATTTGAATCTATAACCTAAACTAATGACCCATAGAACAACCATCAAACTTTCCCGGGAAAATGACGCAAATTATACCAACAAAATAAGAAATCATTACTCCTCCTCAAATCAAGTTCACCTGTTGAACGTTGAAAATTTCAACAATATATTTACAAATTGAACCACTAGCTAACAGTCAAATCTGGAAAAGAGAAAATAGGTGAATTCAGTCGACTTTATCTTCATCGCCGTCGTCGACCACCGCTTCCCCCGACTGCAGAAACATCTCCTTCACGCTCCTCAAAACGACGTCGAATATCCACATAACGCACCCACATTCACGGCGACACATTTCCTTAAGCCTCCAGAACAAACCCTTTTCGCCGCCCGCCGGCGGACTCCCGACGGGCTGCAAATAGGCCAACGCGGCGTACTTGACGAGCGGATTCTTGATGGGAATCTCATGCCAACTCGAATTATTCGCTGTGCCTGTCGCTGCGCTTGTCGGCAGAGAAATGATGGCCGGAGTCGACGACGCCAGCGGCAACAAATCTCTCAAGCTGATGTAGGAACCGGACTGTATCGTGATCATCTCTACGTTGGAAAATTGAGATGAACCAGACCGAGAGCTTATTGAAGAAGGAAGATGGTCGGTTTCCATGAATCAATAATGAAACAAAAACAAAAGATTTACTATTTTTTCTGACTCATACAATAATTTTCTTTTCCCGGAAAATTTTTCTGGGAATGACAGAGAGAGCTGACGTTTTAAGGTTACCAGGAAAGCTGGAAGAGAAAATGGAGGGTAATTCACGCGCATTATTAGAGAGCGTTTAACGAAGCGTACCAGTAGGTTAAAGACATTTGTTGAACAGAGTGCTAGCGTTGGTTGTAAAGCTCTAGCTGCGCGTGGGTAAAAACGAAAGACATTTTTGGTTTTTAGTGACGTTTTAAGTACATTGTCACTGAAACTGAGAGTAGATAAGTAGAAACATTTTGGTTCTGTTTTTTTTTCTTTTTTACTTTGAAATACAAACAAAAGATGAAAAAAAAAGATGAGCACTTTGGGGATAAAAAGGTTGTTTTATTTGTGGCGATTAAAAGCATTGGTTTCAACTGTTTAATAAGTAAAAGATATTTTTGGATAAGAGAATTAGATAATTTACTATTATTTTTTTAATAATTTAAAGGTGATTACAAAGTAGTATTCATAGATATTATTAACCATTTGACAATATATATTCACCTTGCAAATAAAACGAATTGAACTCGAGTCTCCTATAATAAACAACATCCATTTTTCCACTAGACCACTTATTAGGTTCATAATTTACTATTCATTTGACCGGGTCTAATCTAATTATTTCATTCTAAAGTAAACATATTTATATATGTATTTTTTTTATAACTATTGATATTTAATATATTGACTGGTTAATTTAAATCAGATACTCTAAAGACTCGTTATAAGTGACCCTCTAATTAATTTGTTCCGTTCACAATCGAATCTTTTACCTTGTTTTTACACATGAATATGCTAATTGGAAGGGTTTGGGTGGTTTTGGATTGAATTGGATCAATCCGAAACTGAATCTTAGCAATTTGAATTTTAAAATTTTGGAGTAATTTTGATCAAGTTTCATGTTTAAATGTTAATATTTGTTTGTTAAAAAAAGAACGTTAATATTTGAGGCTTAGATTTTTGGTGATCATTACAAGTTCAGGCTATTTTATATTTGTTCATTTAAAATTTAGGTTATTTTGTTTTTAAGAAAAAGCTAGCTGAATTTATTGGGAAATAAAGAAAGAGTTACAATAATGCAGCGTTAAAAGACGAAAAAAAAACTAAAAAAATAGACTAAAAAAACAAAAAAAAAAGACAAATTGACTCGAGAATTCAGGTCGGCCAGAGCAACTCTATGCAAAACGAAGGAATTGAAAGAGAACAAATGGAGATTCAGACAAAAAACAGTGGGGAGAAGGATGAGAAAGTAACCCCAATCTCAAGAGTTAGAGAGCCCCGAATCTAAGGAGGATCGACGGTTCGCCTATCCGCTTCTGTGAACGAAAAAACTTTCGGCGGGACTTATTCAACCCAAACGACGTCGTGATTTGCCGAGAGACCCAGTCGTGCCAAAGTATGAGCAGCTTTATTTGCATTACAGCGAACGAAACTTAGTTTGCACCGGTTGAACTGATTTCTCAAGTGTTGTCCATTTCTAATGTGGGAGCTTATCTCTGAATAATCAGGGCCAGGATTTCGAAGCTTCTCAATAATGGATCGTGCATCCCCTTCAAGGATAATTTGTGAAAAACCCATGTCAATTGCGAACTGGAGGCCGTGAATATCAGCCAAAGCCTCAGCCGAAAAAGGGTTGGATATCCCAGTTTGACAACGGTAACAAGATCCTAAAACTTGCCCTTGTTCATTCCTGATTAGGATACCTGAGCATGATTTGTTTTCTGATATTTGAAAACTGGCATCAAAATTAACCTTAACCAATGGCGCAGTAGGTGGGTTCCAAATCGCATTTTCACCAAGCAACGATTGAGGTGGTCTCGTGAGGGTTGCATTCAATTTGAGATTGTAGCTATGAATAAAAGTAAGAATTTCATCAATTGTTTGCTTTTTTCCTTCATGATACAACTTGTTTCGGGCATACCAAACTGATCATATAGTTATTGCTACTATTATGCGTTTGGACTCTGAGTAATTTGCAAAAATCTATGTTAACCATTCTTTGAAATTTAGGGAGTTAACCTATGGGGTCTCGTGACCAAGTAATGTTTAGACTTCCCCGGATTTCGTAGGCAAAATGACAATCTTTAGCAATATGTTCTCTAGATTCCAGAGTAGCGCCACATCTTAGGCAAGATGAATCCTGAGCAATTCTTTTGAAACACAGATTTTGTTTTGTGGGTAGAAAGTTGTGCAGAAATTTCCATAGGAATATTTTGATTTTAGAGGGGCAAGAAATTTGTCAAATATGCTTGAAGACATTTTCTGTAGATGTGACATTAGAGGTGTTAAAGAGTCGCTTGTAGCCACTCTTAACTGAATAGATACCTGATAGCTCCCCTGACCAGACTTGAAAATCATTCTCTGTTCTACTTGGGAGATCGATTTTTAAAATGACTTCAGCATCTCTCGAATTAAAGGCAGTAGTAATGAGGGATTCATTCCACTTATTGTTTCCAACCTGAATAATGTCAGAAACTAAATGAATACTATCAATCCGAGGGGAAGTGATTCTTGGGTTATTTAGATCTGGAAGCCAAGAATCTTCCCAAATAGAAACTTTTGTGCCTGAGCTAATCTTCCATTTTATACCAGATATTAAAAGGCCTTTAGCACTCTATATGCTCTTCCAAATTAACGAGGGGCGGGTGCCAAGTCTCGACTTTAAAAAAAGTATCATCTTTGTAGTACTTGGCTTTTAACAATCTGCCTTCTAGAGAAGAGGGATTCGTTAAAAGACGCCAACCCTGTTTCGCTAGGAGAGCGATGTTGAATTTACCCAATTCTTGAAATCCCATCCCTCCCGATTCTTTCAATTGGCAAAGGAAATGCCAATCACACCAATGAATGCCTCTTCTTTCTTTCGACTTCTGCCACCAAAATCTTGCAGCTATTGCTTCCAATTATTTATAAAACGATTTTGGCAAGAGGAAGCAGGAAATGGCATACATAGGTAAAGACTGAAGAATAAACTTGATGAACATATCTTTTCCCCCTGCAGAGAGAAATTTAGTGCTCCAACCTTCAGTAAAATAGTTAAACCTATCTCTTAAGCTTGAAAAAGAAGCCTTTTTGTTACGGCCAATGATAGCAGGGAAGCCCAAGTATTTTTCCAGATTCGTAGTGGCTAAAACCCCCAGGACACGATGCACATCAACTTTGTTTGAATCTATCACATTGGAGCTAAAAAAACACCCCAAACTTTGCATAATTTACTAACTGACCCGAGGTTGCTGCATAATTCAGAAGAATTTGTTTTATGAGAGCAACGCCCGTAGCACTAGCATCCCAAAAAATAAGACAATCATCTGCAAAAAGTAGATGAGAAACAGTAGGAGCTCTTCTGGCAATTATGATGCCAAGTAAACTATCATTTAGAGAAGTCGTCCGAAGAAGAGAAGAAAGACATTCGCTACAAAGAAGAAAAAGGTAAGGACTTAAAGGGTCACCTTGCCTTAAACCTATGATGGGTACAAATAATTCACCAATAGTGCCGTTCAAAATAACTGAATAGGACACTGAAGATATGCAATTAACGATCCGGAGTATCCAGTTTTGAGAAAAACCCATCCGAAACATAATCGCTTCAATAAAACTCCATTCGACTCAATCATACGCTTTGCTCATATCAAGTTTCAGAGAAAAATATCCTTTCTTTCTCGTATGCCTATTTTTCATAGAATGAAGAGTCTCATACGCTGCCACTATGTTATCAGAAATAAGTCTTTCAGGGATAAAAGCACTTTGTGCTTCATCGGCACATAGATGTAACACGTCTTGAAGTCTGTTGGCTAAGGATTTTGCAACGATTTTGTAAAGAACGTTGCATAAACTAATCAGTCTGAATTGTGTCATAGAAGAAGGGTCTTTGACTTTAGGAATTAGAGCAATATGAGTATGGTTGATGCTGGATAAGGCCTCATCACCTTTTAACAAATCAATACAAAATCGAGTAATATCCTTTCCAATGATATCCCAAAACCATTGATAAAAAATAGCACCAAGTTCATCTGCCCCACAGGATTTTAAGGGACTCATCGATTTAATTGCTTTAAGAATTTCCCCTTCTTCAAAATCCCTGTCAAGATCAATATTCATCACTGGTGTAATACAACGGTTAATCCCTTCAAGAATTGACTCCATTGAAGTAGAGCCATGTGTGTTAAAAAAGCTCTTTAAAATAATTTGTGGCCATTGTTGACATTTCTTGTTCATTATCAACAAGTAATCCCTGGTCATCCGTGAGCTTTAAAACCCTATTATTTTTCTGTCTTTGGGAAGCGAATTTGTGAAAAAAATGTCGTGTTCCGATCACCATTCTTTAACAAGTTTGCTCTAGCCCTCTGTTCCCAATAGAGCTCTTCTTTATCCATTTCTAAATTCAAAGAGAGTTGAACTTCCAAAGTTTCATGAAGAGTAGCATCAGATGGGTCCATTTCGGCAAGGTCAGACAGCCGATTTTTGAGGTCATTGACCATTATCTTTCTGTCCCGTTTAAGCCTCTTGAACCACATATCCAAGCCCTTCTTTACATTTTCCAATCTGGTTAAAATATGGCCACTAGAACTCTCTCAAATCCTACGAACTTCATTTTCACAAGAGTCTTCTAAGAGCCAAGAGGCTTCAAATCGGAAAGGCTAATGACATTGGTTATAACTTGAGAATTTTGTATCAAGTAACACTGGACAATGTTCTGAAAAAAAGTTTGAGGTAAATGAGAAAGCTTAAAATCAGGAAAAAGATCAAACCAATCAGATGTGGCCATACCTCGATCCAAATGTTCACGAATGTTGTTTGAAGGGAGCCGACCTTTTTACCAAGTATACCATGCTCCAGAGTAACCCAAATTAGAAAGGGAACAGTCCACAAGAGCATCACAAAAATCATTCATTTGTCTTGTACTACGAACTCGACCACCTTGTTTTTCGGATGCGTATAGAATTTCATTAAAATCTCCAATGACCATCCAAGGGAGCTCATGGCAATTATTAAGAAGGCATAAAAGGTTTCATGATTCCATTCTATTTGATTCCTCGGGTGCCCCATAAAACCCTGTACAATGCCAATTTGACCATCCAAATCATTATCTAAACTGAAGTCAATATGTCGAGGAGAGAAAGAGCGGGGTGAAATATTACAGTTATTCTTCCAACCAATAGCCAAACCACCACTACGACCATTAGAACTAACTTCAATACCATTCGGATAACCCAAATATCGGCGTATACTCTCCATTTTATTATCATTAAGTTTTGTTTCATCAAGAAAAATAACATTGGGATTTATGTCCCGCAACATATTTCGGAGATGACGGACAGTCTGGGGTTTCCCCAAGCCCCGGACATTCCAACTAAAAAGTTTCATCTTCCCCGGCGGGCCTGATCCATCAAGTCGGCCGATAAATTAGAAGAGGGACCCACAGAGAAATCCTTTGGATCAAAATCTGAATCTTGGAAAGAAGAAACAGCAAATTGAGTATCAACTTTCCTTGGGCATTTGTTACCATCAGCTTGTTCAATTGGGCTTTCTTCACTTTCCAGGCCTATTTGGACGTCCATAATTGGGAGAGCTCCAGAGGGTACAACTAGATTGATGTCTTTATTTTGCTGAGATTGGATGCTTCCCATATTTGCATTAATTGCTTGGGAGGAACATTTTTGGCCATAATTAATTCCCCCAAAATGCGCCATCATCAAACCCCGAAAATTATTCTGATTTGGCTCTTGTGAATTACCTGGAAGATTGCCCCAATTATTGCCGATTATTTTCGCATCATCGCGTAACCAAACGTTGCTCTGCTCTGCACCACCATAATTAAAGTTTAGGTTATTTTAAGTTATTTATCGAAGTCATTTTAAATTTAGATTGTTTTATATTCTAATTGGATAAACTTTTTTTGAAGCGAATACCTTATATATTAATAAAAGAGAAAGCTATGGGTCGGGCCTCGTTAAAAAAACCCCTACACCTAAATGGGAAAAAGAGTGCCCGAAACCATGCTACAAATCGTATAAACATGATGAGAATTATCCAAACCATTACAAAACACAGAAAACATTATTTTCCAAAACATAACATGTCTAATTCTCCACAATTTGGCATAAATCAACCGCACACAGTATACCTCTTTTTGCCAAAGAGCCAACTAAATTGTTACCTTCTCTCAAAACATGTTGAATTCTCCAATTAAGAACTGTGCACAAGCTTCTGCATTGCGATATCAAAGGGTTGAAGACTTCTGGGCAACTCTGTAATCTTTTCAGCCATTCAAAAACTAGCATACTATCACTCTCGATTATTAGTTTGAATTTGTTAGCCCACCGAGATACACGAAACAGTTTGCAAGCTTCTAAACCTGCTAAAATTTCAGCAGAAGTGGATTCAGTTACCCTTGCAGATTTTGAAAATGTGATGAGACGTTTTGATCAGTCGTCTCGGAGGCATACGTCGATTCATGCTGCTCCAAAACTTCTAATCACCGCTCCATTAATGTTGAATTTCAAGAAACCAGCAGGAGAAGGGTTCTAAAAATTGAGGTTTGATGGATCCTTCATTGGGATGAAGTAACCGAAGTTTACAAGATTGGCGCACAGATCATTGACAAACAAGTTTGTTTCGGGCCACTTTGTCGAAAACCACCAGCTCAGTTGTTGGATACATATATCAAATAAATGATTAGTATTAACTATGTAATTTTTGAAAACAATGTCATTTTTGTATAATCAGCACGACCACATGAAACGGAAAAAACTCATCTTCCATATCGTATTTTAGATTTGTGTTGAAGGAATGGAGAACCGTTGGGCAATCAAATCTTAAATAGTAGCTGGAAAGACAAGATGGACCTTCCAAAGAGAGCATCGTTTCTTCCAATTACTCCAAGTGGTAGGGCAATGTCAAAAGAAGTGATTCACAGTTTTCGAGTCAGCCTTACATAGAGGACACAAAGATGAAGACTGCGGACAAACTCCACGTTTTGACAGCTCTACTTTGGTGGGAAAACGTCCCCAAAGTGCTTTCCACACAAACGCTTCAACTTTTGGGGGTGATAGCTTGGACCGAACTAAACTCCACACCTTGTCTTAGCACTATCATAAGTAATAGTAGCCTCACATGTAGATTTTACACTATAGTTGTCATTCGTATTTAAGGTCCATCAAACACTATCAGGAGCCGAGGGATTAGATCTAAAGCTCAATATTGTTTCGTTGAACTCATTCCAAACACCTATCTCTCACTCACATAAATTCCTTCTTAAAGGAATATCCCATGTCCAAACACCATTTGAGACAGTTCCAAAATCTGCAATAGCCCCATTTTTCTGAGACGATAGTGCATAGATCCTGGGAAAAGCATTTTTCAAATTCATTTGACTGATCCAAATGTCAATCCAAAAATTAATCCTTTTCCCATCCCCAACCACAAGTTGAATGTTTTTCCTAAAAAATCAGCATTTGCCGATAATGAAGACATGATGTTTCTCCATATCCAGGATTTTTGTAACCCCTAGACCCGCCTATGCGTTACAACGAATCCTAGGAAGTCATTATGGTCACAAGAGCGACCCACAGTAAAAATACACATAAAACATTTTCTTTCTCAAAACACTTATTAAATTGTAAGATCAACTTCTGTTTAAAATACAATTTCCGGAAAACATTTAAACACATAACAAAAATTTCAGAAAGTGTTTTACAGACACTATCATAAAACAACACATGACATACATGCCCACTAACTATACAACACTGTACTCCAAAAGCATCGCCGAGAGAACTCCGAACTCTGATGTCAAACATTATACTGTGATATAATCTTTTAACTTACGATAGTAAAAACAACGTGAGCTTGGAAAAGCTCAGTAATACAGAACTACCAAAAGATGCTAAGAGCTCTTGCATATATATGGTAGGCATAACATTTTCATGATGTTTCAAGTAGTAACAGTCTTCATTTCTTTTCCGCTATTTCAGGGTAACATTATACTTGAGAATAACGATACTTGTTCTTTGTTCAAACGTCGAGTAACAAACGGGATTTATACAAGCTGATAGGTTACGAAGATGGGAACAAAAAGTTTAGTGTCTAGTGTGTTCCAATAGGTGCATATCAAACATGCATAAAAGCATACCAATCATATCATCAGAATACATAACAATTCAATGCAAATGTTCAAGTACAGACAAGGGTTTACTAGTAACTACCCTCCAACCTTACACCAATATGCAGTCCCCCAGAACTGCATCCATAAGGACTTACCCTAGGCCCGATGGGCATAGGTGCCACCTAAGGGGCTGCCTTAGGTCCATAAAGATTTACCCGTTCTAAAGCATCGGCACCTATCCAATGGGAGACCTTGAGTCCATAAGGATTTACCAAATGGATCAGGGCTGCACCTGCAGAAACTTCATAACATAACCCAACAGTATACCCAAGATAGTAATCGGTGTTCAGATTCCAAACATGAGTAACAGAATACATGTGACATATATATTCTATTCAAAGTATCAGAAACAGAAGATTCATGCTTTTGACAGATAAATGGGCATACCATTGAGTAGAGCGGACAATAATATCATTCATCATGCAAACAGAGTGTACCAATAGGTCAAGCTAACATATTATACTATAACTAACATCAGGCAGACAGACAATATTATCACAGATCAAATAACCACACAGCACAATCATATACTATGTATACAGATCAAGCAGACTTATAACGAGTAGGCAGAAGATGTTATCATAAGTCCAGATCATTATTTCATTAAGCATATCACCGTTCATAATTAAGTCATTAGATTGTTTACTAGCATGTAATAATCATATAACACATTTAGCTGAATGTAGCACACATGGAACACACTAGGTGCAACAGTTTATTTCTTGAAGATACTCAATATTTACCGAAGGGGACACACTAAACTTTTGACAATTTGGACGAATTTCAAAAAACGAGATCCCTATTAAAAAAGGGTTCGTACTAACAGTTCAAATAAGATATTCAGGAATTGATACATCAAAATTTTAGAGAGTTCAAATATATCATGAGTGATTCAGTCATTTAAGCCTACAAGGGCATTATGGTCATTTTATCATACATGGGCGTTTTGGTAATTCATACCAACGAGGCATAAACAGTCGCTCAGGAAATTCTATTTGCTCATCAGGCTTCCAATCAGGCATTCTAAGATTTCTATGTCAAGATCTTACATGATATCGAATACATTTAGGGCTATTTTAATTACTTTGGCCAACGAGGGCATTTTGGTCTTTTAACTATAAGGGGTGATTTTGTAATTTAGCTCAGTAATGATAAAATGACGATTTACAATATTTATTATTTCCAGAAGTTTTTCAAGCCTCCAAACCATTCGAATTAATATATCCCAACCTTGCAGTAATATCCAACCATTCTAATGCATCCAATTGTATCGTATATATGAACAGTTGCATTCATACTTCACCACAGGACTTGCCACGGAGTAGTCGAACTTATATTTTGTGCGGAAAAACTTATAACCTTATATTAATATCAGGAGTGATTGGCATACATGAGTCATACTTCAACCCTTAGAGGCATTTTAGTAATCTTTAGCTTTATTGGCATTTCCAAAATTTTATCAAAGGCAATTTACTTCCAGTCAAGGGGGTATTTTCAGTCATTTTGAGGCTCAGGACATCCCTCATTCATTTCAATTGAACCATTTATAGTATTTTAGTCATTTAAGTACTCGTGGGTGTTTCAGTCATTCAAGAAATTTCGGCACCTCCAACCACTTCATTCATTTAAGAACTCAAAGGTTTATCCATTGTTCTGGTTAATTTGCAAACCCCGATATCCGAGGATACTTCAGCCTTTTGGTCAATACGATCATTCCGATTAGTTTAACCATATCAGTATTTCCGGCACTCTTAGTCATTTCAATTAATTCAGAATTTTGAGCCACTTGCTTAATTCAGGGGTATGGATAGATTCCCCTAAATCTATAGTCAGAGATTCATTCCAAATCCAAAGAGACCTAACACCTTACAATCTCGAAGGTTTAAATCTTGTTACCATGGCATTCCAAGTAGTTCGAGGTTTTCAGATGAATCAGGTTGTTTTACCATATCTAGCGTAGATTTCTAGATCGCTTCCAATTCCAAGGGTATTTTAGTCATTCTCATACTTTGAGGGTATTTTTGTAATTTCATATCCAAATATCTTTCACATTTAAACATTTGACACTAATATTCGAAATTGGAGATTGGTTGCCTCATTAATTACTTAATGAACTTCATATACTTCTGATTTATTAATCTTCTCATTCGAGCATTGTAATCTTATCTAGATTATCATACTCATTTTCATATCCGGTTTGACTTGAGCAGAATTAGCAGTACTCATCATCATTTTTATGCATGCATTAACAAATACCAACATGTTCACAAAGCATACAAGAGATAATAATGTATTACCTTAACTCCGAGCTATATCTATCGATTCATGAAACTCCATTCGATTGCACTCGAACTTGAATTCGACGTCCATTAACATTTCGTATTCAAGGGGCCGTGAATACCTTCAATTACACAAATTCTATTTCAGTTCTTATTCGCATTACTCTTGACTGAATAATTAAGCATATATACAAGTTTAGGTTCAAGGTCAGATTCGGAGTCTTTCAGGTCTGAATTTCGCAAAACGGGCATCAAAATCGGACTCAGGACATCGAAAAACATAAAATAAGACTTTTCAGAAGATTTGACTTTTTGTTCAACGGTCAAAGTCAACGCTGACGTCAGCAGGTCAACGGTCAACGGGGTTAGAGTCAACTGGTTTGACTCGGCTGAGTCAACTCGGGCGAGTTGACTCACTGAGTCGACTCGACAAACGGGTCGGGTCAGACTCGGGTAGACGACTCAAACGGGTCGGGTTTGGGCAGACGGTTCACTGCCTCGGGTTTGGGGCTGGTTCAGACCGATTTGAACCCGATTCACTTACCCTAACAGATCTCGCCGGAAACCTCGTCGGATTATCGCTAGTGATGATCGAGAATCCCTGCCGATGACCCCAAAATACTCCAAAGTTGCTGGAAACAACAAAAAAACTTAATAATTTGATCCACGAAGTCAAAGTACCCAAAAATCTAGCCAAAAGCTAACCGAAAATCACCCTTAACACTTCGAACCGATTGGAATCCACGTATCTCCGACGAGGGCTCTCCCGGTGGTAGATCGACAATCGATTAGACGGGTTTTGTTCGCACCGACACAGGGAGCCCGAATCTGGTAGTCGTGTCTCCCACGAACGGCGGAGGTGACAGGAATCGACGAAGATAGGTGGCATGACCTTTAGGTTTCTTGCTGAACCTTCCAGGGATTTTTCACGGCAAACGGGAACGAGACTCCGCGAGTGGCTGACGAGATCAGGTTTAGAGCACGACGACGAGCATAACGATGGGGGCGGTGCAGGCCACCGGCCTGCGGTGGGGCATATCAGGCCGGTGAACGATGAAGGAGACTTGAAAATTCCCAGACTCTCACTCTTTTTTTTCAGATTCGATTGGTTTTCCCTAAAGGGTAGGTGAAGAATCTGACTTGTAATTATTATTGAATCAGATTGACAAAACATAATTCAAATATATGTGGTCGTATGATATAACCAAAAGGGGACCTTAGCTTAAATGGTTAAGGCATGGATCCACCAAGCGTAGGTTATGAGTTCAAACCTTTGTAGCTGCACTATTTCCATTTTTTTCTTCATTTTCATTTTTTTGCCTTATTAAATTAGGGGTGTTACAATTTGTTACTCGGTTTCTCATTAGTTGGAAGAACGAAATTAGTTTTGTCCTCATATCTTGCCTTGATTATTCTACGCCACAGTTGATTCGGCTCCGTTCCATATTTCCAAACCCATTTTTGTAGCAATGCTCGATTTTTGGATTTGAAATCGATCAAACCCAAACCCCCACATGATCTTGGAAGGCATATGGTTTCCAAGCTTAACCAATGAATAGTTCTTTGGTCACAAGAACCCTAAATAAACTTGGCAATTAAACGGGATAGTAGTGAACTGATCGACCTCGGCATGGAAAATAGGGAGATATAGTAAATTGGTAAGTTAGATAGGACTAACCTTACAAGCGTGATTCGGCCACCAAAAGAGATGGATTTAGATTTCCAACCCAACAATTTGGATTTTACCTTTGCAACAATAGGTTCCCAGATAGCAGTATCATTTCTAGTATTCCCCAGAGGTAGGCCTAGGTATTTACATGACAGCCTTTCACTTTTATAGTGGATTAGGGAAGCCCACAACTCAACCAAATTGTCTTAGATGTGGATTTCGATCAATTTTTATTTTTTTCAAATTGAGTTTAAGCCCAGAAGCCATTTCGGAACCTCTTAAAAGATGAATTAAATTTGTTATGTCTCTCATTAGCTCCACAAAAGACGATTAAATCATCGGAAAATTGCAAGTGTGAAACGAGCTCAGGATTACTTCCAATTCGTGTACAGTTTAAAAATCCCAACGATACAACTTTGGAGAGAAAAGAGCTTAGAGCTCCCGCTACAATATTGAATAACATTAGTGAGAGCGGACGACCTTGTCTTAGTCCACGTTTAATGGTGAAAGTCTTTGTAGGAGACCCATTAACCAAGACCGAAATGGTAACCGTAGATATACAAACATGGATACATGAGCACCATGTTTCACCGAAGCCTAGGGTTGTGCAAAAAAACCCGACAAACTGAAATCAAAACTAAAATCTGAAAAAACCAATCAGAAAACATGGTTAATCGAATCGAATTAATTAGTTTCGGTAGGTTTTTTAAGAAAAAAATATTATTTTAGTTTGGATACCGTTCGTAGTTTTGAACAAAAGCGGGTAACAGAACTGACCGGTTACCTAATATATAATATAAAAATATTCATATTATACAATTATATTGGCAAAATTTAGCGCCATTATTAATCTATTCTCTTCCTCAAATATTTTTCGAATATTTTTATTGTCTTGGAAAGTGAAAAAATAGCATTAATTTTATATATTTCCTCCCAAATATTTCCTATTCTTAGTTTCATACATTAATACTTTTCATCTTCAAATATTTCAAAATTCAAACTCTAGCTTATTTTCACTATATTATTATATTTGATATTTTTAATAAGGAAAGTTAATAAACCATTACTCGAACTGAACTGAACCGAATATTTTAGTTTAACGGTCAATCTGTTAACCGATTTAATAATTAAGGTTTAGGGTTGTTAATTAAGCAACCCAAATTTACCGATTATCCAAAATAATTTTCTAACGGTTAACCGAAACTCGTTTTTACACACCCCTACTGAAGCCCATTTTAGCCTTTATGAAAAGTACTAAATTCCAATTCACCATATCATCGCTTTGTGGAAATCAGCCTTGAATGCAAACCCATGTAAACCTTTCTTTAGGCTGGAGTCAATTACCTCATTAGCAAGTAAGGAGCGGTCCATAATTTGTTTGCCAGGACAAAAAGTAAACAATGTTTCACTAATGATTTCTCCCAACACATTTATGAGCCTTAAACCGAGAACCTTGGCTAGGAGCTTATACATACTGCTCACTAAACTTATAGGGCGAAAATCCTCTATGGAAGATAGGGATTGGTTTTTTGGGATAAGAATGATTAAAAGACCAGTCCTTGATTTCACCTCTGTGAAATTGTGAGAAGAAATCAAATATCTCATTTGTAAAACCAATGTTTGATTTTGATATAACAAATAATCTAAGAACCAAATTGCAAAGTAAATAAATTTTTAAGTACTCAAAAGACTCACATTTGACAAGTAAATTTTAGGCTTAAAATATTTTAAAGTCAAAACTTAAACCCCATAAAATTTTCTAAGTGTTTTGAAACACCCCAAGGTGTTTTGAAACACCCCAAGGTGTTTTGATACGAATTGATTTTGGAAAAACTCTATTTCGATACACAATTCACTGTTTCTAAACAAGAGTTTCGAAACGGGCTTGCCCGTATCGATACAGTCTTCATCTGGGCTTTTGTTTTTAAAGTGTCGTTTTGAAACGGCTCATAACCGTTTCGATAGAGAGGTTAAGTATTTTAAAATTTGAGCATTAAAGGAACTAGTCGTTACTTGTCAGAATAGAATTTTTGAAAATTAGTTAATTGTTTTGATACACCCCTTTGGTGTAACACCCGTGTTTTGGGCCTAGGAGTTAACCGGGTTTATAATTCGAGTCAATAAAATTTAATTAAATCAATTCAACCTAAAATGTGGTGTAATTGAGCTTTTGTAAAAAGGGGAAGGACCTAAGTTGTAATTAGACCAAAAACTTTCAAAAGCAAGTCTTCTCTCTTTCCCCTCTCCCTTTTTTACGTTGGAAACCATTTCCCCCTCTCCAAACTCTCTTTTTCATTCAAGTTACTATTCCATTCATTTTCTTCTTCAATCCAAGGTGTTTTTCAAAGGTAATTATGTTTTCTTAATCTCCTCTTTATCCTCTATCTATCTATAGTCTTAGATTTCAAAGTTATAGAGTTTTGAAAATTAGGGTTTATATCAAAGTTTGGGTTTTTAAGGGGTTTTCTATTTTGTTTTGATAAATTAAGTTGGGGCTTTGTTTAATCATGTTAAAATACACAACATATGTTAATTTGGTTGAATTTTGGTAAAAATCCGAAGTGAGCTCTTATACCCATTTTAGAGTTGTCAAAAACACCATTTTTGGTGGGTTTTAGGTTGAAAACAAAGGGATGATGGTTAGGGTATGTTAGGAGGGAGATTTGGGACATTTTGGAGGTCATTTGGGTGTTTGGAAATGGGTGTTTCAGCCAAGGTTTGTTGGAGTACGAATTAGAGATACTTGGGGGTTTAATTTGGTTGGAAATTTTGGAGGGAGTTGGTTTGAATTCAAGGTTATGTGATTATTGAATATTAGCATTGATTTTGGTTATCAGTTGTGTTTTTGGTTGGCTAGAAGCAAGAGGGACCGTCGGAGAAGCTTTGGAACCGAATCCGGGTTCGTAGGAGGGTTGTTTCGATTTGCTAAGGAAGGGCGGTGAGTGGTTTCAACTTGTTTAAGTTTGGTTCGAGCATGTGTAGTGTGTGTGTGTGTGAAGTGTGCTTGGTAGGCCACTTATAGTTAATTCAAGTTGTTGATTTAACCATTGATATCCATAAATGCCTTTATGCTTGCTTAACTATGCTCTTGTGATTGTGGCTATTGGTGCATGTATATAGCATGATGTGAATATATGTGATGAGCATGAGTGTGGTTAATGATATGTGATGTGATAATGATAATTGGCACTAAAATAATTACCGGTTGTAAATGATCGATCATTAGGATAGTGTGCACACAAATTGAGTCAAAACGTACGTGGCCTTGATGGCGTTAAGTCATCAAGAAGGAGTACGGTGATGTAACATTCCACCGGAAGCTTTTTTATATATTTCTACGGGATGATGAGTGGAATCCCATCCGTAGGGCATGTGGCGATGAGTGGAATCCCGCACATGCAAGGTCCGGTGATGAGTGTAATCCCACCGAGGTAAAGTGTTGTTGAGGTTTAAATCCGTACAATCGGGGTAATTAAAGTGGCCAATTAACTTGTTCATACTTTGTGGTATGTGATGTTGATACATGATTGTGGTATATGGTGTTGTTACATGGCTTTGATATTGATGTTTGAGCTTGGTAGGTTTGAGAAACCATATTATGCCACTTGAAAGACTAGCTAGGTCTACTTGATTTTATGCCTATGCTTGATGTATGCGAGATTAGGATTTACATGCTTGAGCCCTGCATTGTTGATGTTTTTCGTTTTAGAGCACCCTCACTAAGCTTATAGCTTACGCTCTCAATGTTCAACAATGCAGATCATCAGCGTGGTGTTAGCTCGAGGCAAGGCAAGAAGGGCTTTCCAAGTCTGTGGCTCAAGTACGGTTATCAATTTCGTATTAGTTAGCAATGTGGCAAAGGTTTTTGTATGAGCTTTATATGACTCATTTGAATGTGGATGTTTTGAGTTTGATTATGGATTGTAAGGCATGTGATACTATGTTGGATGTTTGAGTGTGATGGCATGATTTAGGTGTTTAGGTTGCCTTGATGGTAAATGCAAACCTCTCATGTTGCCTTGTTCCTTTTAAGGCCTTTTGAGTTTTTTTATGTATGCACATTATTGCCTAAGTGTTGGATATGTTAAAGCTTAATATCTTTAATGACATGTATGGATGTGTGGCTTGAGATGTTATGCCTTGATGATTAGTTTCGTTTTGTTGATGTTAAAGCATGATTGTAAGTTGGTTTCCTTAGGATTAATTGCTAGTATGTTGTTGGTGGTTTTGGAGGTGTTTTGGGGCACCCTTGTGCCTTAAAACAGCCAAAATGAGTCTGCAGACAGGGGGCGTTTCGAAACGGGCCACCCTGTTTCGATACGGTCCCTTTGCATTTGGCCTGCCGTTTCGAAACGGATAGGGGTCGTTTCGGAACATTTTTGCTACTGGAATTTTGAGAAATTGGCGAGATAAAGGCGTTCCGAAACGGGCCTTTGATGTTTCGAAACGGTCAAATCTCGTTGACCATGAGAAGTTGACCGTTAGGGTCGTTTCGATACGGGTCACCCCTGTTTCGAAACGGTCTCCCTATCGTTGACCCTGGCCTGTTGACTAAGTCAAGGCGTATCGGAACACCCTAAGGGCGTTTCGATACGGCCTGCTGTAAAAGGGCTAAAAGGAGTTGTTTATTGTATCGTTTGATTGCTCGATGTTAAAATGTTTGCATTTTCCGCTGTTGTGCTTCACATAGGATTCAATTATGCCTATAGACAAGATAAAGTAAAAAGGAAATTTTCTGGGTCGTTAACCGAGGGGGAACCTTAACGGGTTTCGCTTCGGTTTTCCCCGTGTGGCCCACTCGGATCGGTCATCCGACCAGACCGGGACGAGGGGGTTACATTTGTTGGTATCAGAGCCTGAGGTTACCGAGACCTCGGGCAGGTAAGTGAGGTAAGCTTAATGTGTTAAATGCTTATGTGGTTCGATGCATGCTTTGTCACGAATCCTTGATACTTGATTGATCGTATGATGTTTTAAATGCATGAAATGTTGTGTCTGGTGTAGAGTGTGTGCCCATTGCTACTATTACTTAATTTAAAAAGGGATTTTTGGAAAGAGGAGTACTTGAGCACTATTGGACCCTTGCTTTGGCTAACGTAATCCTATATGTTTCTTGTTGTAGTTTATACCTTGCTAGTTGTATCATGAGACCACGTGGGAGGCCTAGGATGGTTCGACCGGAACCACGGGCAGAGGGTCCAGGGGTTGAGCCAGTAGTGAGAGTTGAGGCTCAAGTGGGAGAGCCTGTGGTTGGAGTTGGAGCTCCTCCACCACCTCCACCAACACCACCTCCTCCACCGGGAGTGGGAGGTGAGGCCGGGGCCGAAGGAGAGGGACCACAAGGAGGTCAAGGTGGCCAAGGTGGCCAAGGACCGGCCGTGATTGACTTAGCTTCGTTGGTTCAGGCAATAGCCGGGGCATTCCAGGCTGTAGTAGCTGGAGGTCAGGCAGCTCATCATCAGGGTGAGGGCATCGGATTACCTTTAGAGAGACTTCGGGGCCTTGGGGCCGAAGAGTTTAAAGGGGCTACTCCAGAGAGATCAGAGTTATGGTTTGAGAAGACCGTCCGTATTCTTGCTCAGATGGGATGTACTGGTGAGCGCAAGTTGGGATGCGTTGAGTCTTTGCTTCAGGGTGATGCCTACACTTGGTGGGTCACCGTTACCACGGGTATGGATGAGGTCGAGATCACTTGGGAGTTCTTTGAGACAGCTTTCCGGAAGAAGTATTTGGGTCTGCGATACCTCGATGAGAGGAAGAGGGAGTTTATGGCATTGCTTCAGGGGAGTATGTTTGTGACTGATTATGAGATCCGGTTTGTCAGATTGAGTCAGTATGCACCTGAGCTTGTACCTACTGAGGTGGAACGTTGTAACCTCTTCCGTTATGGGCTGAGTGAAGAGATCAAGACGTATACTCTAGCTTCAGATTACACTGATTTTGATGTCTTGGTCGCGAGGGCCAAGGGCTTAGAGCACAATTTGAGTTTGACCAGGCGGTCAGGTGGATCTAGTTCGGGTAAGAGGTCCAGCAACTTTGATAGGGGTGATGCCAAGAGGCATCGGAACAATAGACATCATTTTGATCATAGGCGTGGTGGCGGTAACCACGGTAGGGGCCATCAGGGTCAGAGAGCTGGTGGGAAGTTGCCCACATGTGCCACTTGCGGGAGGAACCACACCGGTGAGTGTTGGGGAAATTATCATTCTTGCTGGAGTTGTGGTGCTAGAGACCACATTAGGCGTGACTGTCCACATCAGGTGGGACATGCACCAGCTCAGGCTCCTGCTCGAGCCAACGACTTTCAGAGAGGTCGCGGGCGCGGTAGAGGTAACTTCCAGCCAAGAAACGATGGTCAGAGGAACATAGCACATGTAGTTGCAGTTCAGCCAGAGGGTGGAGGTCAGGCCAGAGTTTATGCTCAGCGTGGAAATCAGCATGACATCGATGTGATCGCATGTAACTTCTCGATACAGTCTCTAGGTTTGCTTTCTTTGATTGACTCTGGATCTACACATTCCTATATATTGAGTGAGCATGCACAGTCTTTGAATTTGCCTTGTGAAATGTTAGAGGTAGGAGTTAGTGTCACTAGTTCTTTTGGGGACACGGTAGTAGTTAGGAAGATGTACCGAAGATGTCCGTTAATGGTTCAGGGGCATGTGTTTCCAGTGGATATGATGGAACTTCCTTTTTATGGTTTCGATGTGATTCTGGGTATGGATTGGCTCACGGAGCATAGAGCTAGGATAGATTTCGAGACTAAGCGGATTTCTTTGAAGCTCACAGATGACTATGAGATTGTAGTGGTGGGTGAGAACGTGAAGTTCTTGTCCAATGTGGTTTCAGTATTAGAGGCTAAGAGATTAGTTGAGTTGGGGTGTGAAGCATACTTAGCGTATGTGATGAACCCTAACATGAGTGAGGTTAGACCTCAGGACATCCGGACCGTGTGTGATTTTCCTAGTGTGTTTCCGGAAAAATTGCTAGGGTTACCACCGGACAGAGAGGTAGAGTTCAGCATTGAGACTTATTCTGATTCAGCTCCTGTTTCGATTGCTCAGTATCGTATGGCACCGAAAGAATTGAAAGAGTTGAAGACTCAGTTGCAAGAATTGACAGATAAAGGTTTTATTAGGCCTAGTTCTTCACCTTGGGGTGCACCAGTTTTGTTTGTGAAGAAGAAAGATGGAAGCATGAGAATGTGTATAGATTATAGGCAGTTAAATCAGTTGACAGTGAAGAACAAATATTCGTTGCCTAGAATTGATGACTTGTTTGATCAGTTGAGGGGAGCATCGGTCTTTTCGAAGATTGATTTGAGATCGGGTTACTACCAGCTAAAGGTAAGAGAGGTTGATGTACCAAAGACAGCCTTTAGGACTAGGTATGGTCATTATGAGTTTTTAGTCATGCCATTTGGGTTGACTAACGCACCGACAGCTTTCATGGACATGATGAACAGGATCTTTCATCAGTATCTAGATCAGTTTGTAGTTGTATTTATTGATGACATTTTGGTGTACTCGCGAACTGAAGAAGACCATGACCGACACTTGAGACTTGTTTTGAAGACTTTGCTAGATCATCAGTTGTATGCGAAGCTCAGCAAGTGTGAATTCTGGATCCGTGAGGTAGTCTTCTTAGGACATGTAGTGTCAGCCGATGGGATTAGAGTTGATCCGAAGAAGATTGAAGCCATTGTTGAGTGGAAGCAACCGAAGTCTGTGACCGAGGTACGTAGCTTCCTAGGCTTAGCCGGATACTATAGGAGGTTTGTAGAGGGTTTCTCTAAGTTAGCCGCTCCGTTGACACGGTTACTTCAGAAGAGTGTTCAGTTTGAGTGGACAGATGCAAGACAGAAAGCCTTTGAGAAATTGAAAGAAGCTTTGACCCAGGCTCCGATTTTGATTCAGCCTGAGTCCGGGAAGGACTATGTAGTTTACAGTGATGCTTCCTATGTAGGGCTAGGATGTGTTCTTATGCAAGACCGGAGAGTAGTGGCTTATGCCTCAAGACAGTTGAAGACTCACGAGCGCAACTATCCGACCCATGACATAGAGTTAGCTGCAGTTGTGTTTGCTTTGAAGATTTGGAGGCATTATTTGTACGGTGAGAAATGCACAGTGTACACTGACCACAAGAGTTTGAAATAAATTATGACACAACGAGATTTGAACCTCGAGCAACGTAGATGGTTAGAGTTGCTAAAGGACTATGATCTTACTATTGAGTACCATCCGGGTAAGGCCAATGTAGTGGCTGATGCATTGAGTAGGAAGGTGGCCGTGGACTTGAGAGCCATGTTTTCTAGATTGAGTTTGTCTGGAGATGGTGGCTTGATAGCCGAGCTTCAGGTTAGACCTACTCTAGGTCAGTTGATTAGAGAGAAACAGCTCTTAGATAGATCTTTGGCACCTCACGTGCAAGATATAGCCGAGGGTAGATCTTCAGACTACAATTTCAGTACTGATGGGGTTTTGTGTTTCAAAGATAGAATAGTTGTGCCGGAGGACAGTGATTTGAGACGTACGATCTTGACTGAAGCCCACAGTAGTCCGTTTTCTATGCATCCTGGAAGTACGAAGATGTACCGTGACTTGAAGAATGAGTACTTTTGGGTTGACTTGAAGAGAGATGTAGCCGACTTTGTGAGTAGGTGTTTGGTGTGTCAGAGGGTGAAGGCGGAACATCAGGTTCCCTCAGGTTTGTTACAGCCGTTGAGAATTCTGGAATGGAAGTGGGAGAACATCACTATGGATTTTGTTTCGGGTTTGCCCTTGACTCCTACGAAGAAGAACTCAGTTTGGGTGATAGTGGATCGTTTTACGAAGTGTGCTCACTTCTTGGCAGTCAACACTACTTATACTTTAGATAGATTGGCCGATTTGTACATTGGTGAGATTGTGAGACTGCATGGTGTGCCGAAGTCCATTGTGTCAGAAAGAGATCCGCGGTTTACTTCTAGATTTTGGGAGTGTCTGCATACAGCTTTGGGTACCCGTTTGAACTTCAGCACTTCTTATCATCCTCAGTTAGATGGTCAGTCAGAGAGGGTTATTCAGATCTTAGAGGATATGTTACGTTGTTGCATCATTGACTTTCAGGGTACTTGGGAGAAGCATCTGCCTCTCGTAGAGTTTGCATACAGTAACAGCTTTCAGTCGAGCATTCAGATGGCTCCGTATGAGGCCTTGTATGGCCGGAAATGTAGAACTCCAGTGTGTTGGGCCGAGGTAGGACAGAAGTTGTTACCTATGCCGGATTTGCTCAAGGGGACAACCGACAAGGTAAAATTGATTTGTGATCGTTTGAAAGCTGCTTCGGATAGGCAGAAGTCCTATGCCGATTTGAAGAGGAAGGAAGTTGAGTTCTCCGTGGGTGAGAAGGTATTCTTGAAGGTGTCTCCGTGGAAGAAGGTGATGAGGTTTGGCCGAAAAGGGAAGTTGAGTCCGAGGTACATAGGACCGTATGAGATTGTGAAGAGGGTTGGTCCGGTTGCTTATCAGTTGTGTTTGCCATCCGAGCTTGAGAAGATACATGATGTGTTCCATGTTTCGATGCTTCGCAAGTATAGGTCCGATCCATCACATGTTATGCCCGTAGAAGAAATTGAGTTGAATCCGGATTTGACTTATGAAGAAGAACCAGTGGAGATCTTAGCTTCTGACAGTAAGGTGTTGAGGGGTAGATCGATTGAGTTAGTGAAAGTGCGGTGGCAACGTAGAGGTGTGGACGAGGCCACTTGGGAGAGGAAGGAGGATATGGAAAAGCAGTTTTCGTATCTCTTTCAGTCAGGTAATTTCGGGGACAAAATTCCTTAAGTGGGAGAGAGTTGTAACACCCGTGTTTTGGGCCTAGGAGTTAACCGGGTTTATAGTTCGAGTCAATAAAATTTAATTAAATCAATTCAACCTAAAATGTGGTGTAATTGAGCTTTTGTAAAAAGGGGAAGGACCTAAGTTGCAATTAGACCAAAAACTTTCAAAAGCAAGACAACTTTATAGAAAAAGTTGTCTTCTCTCTTTCCCCTCTCCCTTTTTTACGTTGGAAACCATTTCCCCCTCTCCAAACTCTCTCTTTCATTCAAGTTACTATTCCATTCATTTTCTTCTTCAATCCAAGGTGTTTTTCAAAGGTAATTATGTTTTCTTAATCTCCTCTTTATCCTCTATCTATCTATAGTCTTAGATTTCAAAGTTATAGAGTTTTGAAAATTAGGGTTTATATCAAAGTTTGGGTTTTTAAGGGGTTTTCTATTTTGTTTTGATAAATTAAGTTGGGGCTTTGTTTAATCGTGTTAAAATACACAACATATGTTAATTTGGTTGAATTTTGGTAAAAATCCGAAGTGAGCTCTTATACCCATTTTAGAGTTGTCAAAAACACCATTTTTGGTGGGTTTTAGGTTGAAAACAAAGGGCTGATGGTTAGGGTATGTTAGGAGGGAGATTTGGGACATTTTGGAGGTCATTTGGGTGTTTGGAAATGGGTGTTTCAGCCATGGTTTGTTGGAGTACGAATTAGAGATACTTGGGGGTTTAATTTGGTTGGAAATTTTGGAGGGAGTTGGTTTGAATTCAAGGTTATTTGATTATTGAATATTAGCATTGATTTTGGTTACCGGTTGTGTTTTTGGTTGGCTAGAAGCAAGAGGGACCGTCGGAGAAGCTTTGGAACCGAATCTGGGTTCGTAGGAGGGTTGTTTCGATTTGCTAAGGAAGGGCGGTGAGTGGTTTCAACTTGTTTAAGTTTGGTTCGAGCATGTGTAGTGTGTGTGTGTGAAGTGTGCTTGGTAGGCCACTTATAGTTAATTCAAGTTGTTGATTTAACCATTGATATCCATAAATGCCTTTATGCTTGCTTAACTATGCTCTTGTGATTGTGGCTATTGGTGCATGTATATAGCATGATGTGAATATATGTGATGAGCATGAGTGTGGTTAATGATATGTGATGTGATAATGATAATTGGCACTAAAATAATTATCGGTTGTAAATGATCGATCATTAGGATAGTGTGCACACAAATTGAGTCAAAACGTACGTGGCCTTGATGGCGTTAAGTCATCAAGGAGGAGTACGGTGATGTAACATTCCACCGGAAGCTTTTTTATATATTTCTACGGGATGATGAGTGGAATCCCATCCGTAGGGCATGTGGCGATGAGTGGAATCCCGCACATGCAAGGTCCGGTGATGAGTGTAATCCCACCGAGGTAAAGTGTTGTTGAGGTTTAAATCCGCACAATCGGGGTAATTAAAGTGGCCAATTAACTTGTTCATACTTTGTGGTATGTGATGTTGATACATGATTGTGGTATATGGTGTTGTTACATGGCTTTGATATTGATGTTTGAGCTTGGTAGGTTTGAGAAACCATATTATGCCACTTGAAAGACTAGCTAGGTCTACTTGATTTTATGCCTATGCTTGATGTATGTGAGATTAGGATTTACATGCTTGAGCCCTGCATTGTTGATGTTTTTCGTTTTAGAGCACCAGCTTACGCTCTCAATGTTCAACAATGCAGATCATTAGCGTGGTGTTAGCTCGAGGCAAGGCAAGAAGGGCTTTCCAAGTCTGTGGCTCAAGTACGGTTATCAATTTCGTATTAGTTAGCAATGTGGCAAGGGTTTTTGTATGAGCTTTATATGACTCATTTGAATGTGGATGTTTTGAGTTTGATTATGGATTGTAAGGCATGTGATACTATGTTGGATGTTTGAGTGTGATGGCATGCTTTAGGTGTTTAGGTTGCCTTGATGGTAAATGCAAACCTCTCATGTTGCCTTGTGCCTTTTAAGGCCTTTTGAGTTTTTTTATGTATGCACATTATTGCCTAAGTGTTGGATATGTTAAAGCTTAATATCTTTAATGACATGTATGGATGTGTGGCTTGAGATGTTATGCCTTGATGATTAGTTTCGTTTTGTTGATGTTAAAGCATGCTTGTAAGTTGGTTGCCTTAGGATTAATTGCTAGTATGTTGTTGGTGGTTTTGGAGGTGTTTTGGGGCACCCTTGTGCCTTAAAACAGCCAAAATGAGTCTGCAGACAGGGGGCGTTTTGAAACGGGCCACCCTGTTTCGATACGGTCCCTTTGCATTTGGCCTGCCGTTTCGAAACGGATATGGGTCCTTTAAAGAACATTTTTGCTACTGGAATTTTGAGAAATTGGCGAGATAAAGGCGTTCCGAAACGGGCCTTTGATGTTTCGAAACGGTTAAATCTCGTTGACCACGAGAAGTTGACCGTTAGGGTCGTTTCGATACGGGTCACCCCTGTTTCGAAACGGTCTCCCTATGGTTGACCCTGGCCTGTTGACTAAGTCAAGGCGTATCGGAACACCCTAAGGGCGTTTCGATACGGCCTGCTGTAAAGGGCTAAAAGGAGCTGTTTATTGTATCGTTTGATTGGTCGTTGTTAAATTGTTTGCATTTTCCGATGTTGTGCTTCACATAGGATTTAATTATGCCTATAGACAAGATAAAGTAAAAAGGAAATTTTCTGGGTTGTTAACCGAGGGGGAACCTTAACGGGTTTCGCTTCGGTTTTCCCCGTGTGGCCCACTCGGATCGGTCATCCGACCAGACCGGGACGAGGGGGTTACATTTGGTGTTTCGAAACGACATTTCATAGTTTCAAACTATTTCGATACACCCTTTTGGTGTTTCAAACCGGCCCTTTTACAGTTTCAAACTGTTTCGGTACGACTTATAGCCGTTTCGATACGGTCCCCTTTTTACACATAACAAATCTTTCTTTTTTGAGGTTGTTTCGATACAGGGCCACGGGTTCCGATACAGGTAGTTGTAGAACTGCATTTATGGAGGGAAGAGAGAGCCCCAACGGCTCTATTGATGATCTCAACCACCCAAACGGCTAGAAAACAATGAGAATGTATAAAAGCAAGCCTCAAAAGCACTAAAAACAACTATTGAACCAAAAAGCAACATCCAAGCAATCAAATCCAAACCCTTGAGCATAAGTGTCAAATTCTTGTACCCAACTCATTTGGAGTTCTTCATTGTAAATCTTTTAGAGTTTGGGGAGTGCTTATTTGTAATTGGGTAAACAATTAGCCTTTGAGAGGTATTTTCAAAGTTTTCCTATCTTTCTCTTGTAAAGAGTGTTCTTGAGTCAATCTTTGGGTAGATAGATTGATCGGTTTGTAAGGTTTCCTCCTAAGCCGAGAAAAGAGGACAAATTCAAGTTAGTGAATTGTTGAAATCCTCAGTATGGTGCTGAGGTAGTGGATGTAGAGCTTGCTCGAAGCTTGAACCACTCTAAATTGCGTTGTCTTCATCTTTTAAATTTCCTACTTGCACCCTTCAATTTTTATTCTACCAATTCACTCCTCTCTTGGTGTTTAGTCATTGTTTGATCAACTCAACAATTGGTATCAGAGCTACACTCATTGGAAGGACTAACATCCTCTTGAGTAGATCTTGGTAGAGTTTGATCAATCGCACTTCAATCAACATCGTGCTATGGCATACACCTCCAGCCAAAACCTCTACAAGTCTCTATCTATCACCAAACCTTTATTCTTCAATGGGGATAACTATCCCTATTAGAAGAACCAGGTGCGGCTCTTCATCAAATCAAACGACTACATGGTTTTGGACGTGGTAGAAGACAATCCTTCTTTTCCGATGAAGAGAGACAGTGAAGGAAGGCATGTTTCGAAGACTAAAGCTGAAATGACCGATGAAGATAGAGGACGTTTGCAAGTCAACGACAAAGCCTTGCACATAATATTTTGTGCTCTCAATCCCGACATATACTCAAAGGTGTCTTCAATTGAAAGTGCCAAAGAAGTGTGGGACACCCTAGAGACTACATATGAAGGAACAAGTGACGTCAAAGAGACGAAGATCGGGTTGCTCAATTTGAGTTATGAAAACTTCAAAATGGAAGTCGACGAAAGTGTCTCCAAGATGTTTGATCGGTTATCAGTTATCGTCAACGGACTAAAGGGCTTCGGTGAAGTTATTCCCGAAGAAAAGTTAGTCCGGAAGTTACTCTACTCTCTTCCAAAGTCTTGGGATGGCAAGAGGACGACCATCATCAAAGCTCGAGATTTGAAGACTCTCAAGCTAGATGTCCTTGTTGGATCTCTACTAACCCATAAGATCATGAAGCAAGGAAGAGAAGAAGAGAAAAAAAAAGAAGAGAAGGTAGAGAAGAAAGAGGTTGAAAAGAAGAAGCTAGGAATCGCACCCAAAGCTTCATACAACGAAAGTGATTCTAGTGAGGAGGAGGACAAAGAGATGGCCACGTTGGCTAAACAATTCACTCAATTCATGAAGTCCAATAGAGGAAGAAAATTCAATAGAATGGGGTACTTCAAGAATAGAGGAAAATAGGAAGAAAATGATCAACTCACTTGTTATGAGTGGAAGAAGCTTAGCCATATCCAAATCAATTGTTCTCAATTGAGGAAAAAGAGCATTGGGAAGAAGAACGAGCTCAAAGCTCAAATGGCAACTTGAAGTGACGAGGAGTCATCCGAGGAAGAGGAGGAAGTGGCCAATCTTTGCCTCATGGCCTTTCAGGAGGATCATATGGTAAACTCTAACTCGTCTATTACTTATGATGAATTATATGATAAATATGATGAGTTACAAAATTTTTATGATAAATTGGTTGAAAAATACAAGGAGTCCATTTTGAAAAATAATAAAATTATTTCCGATTTAAAACTTCAAAATGAATTTTTTTCTAAAACCAATTCTGAATTGAAAAAGAAAGTTTTATACTTGGTAAATCTTTCTAATGAAATTAAAAAGAAAAACATAGACCAAGAAAAACTTCTTTCCGATTTCCAAGATTATCACACAAAGGAAGTGGGTAATCTAAAAAATTCTCTCACTATCGGGAAACATGCTCTTGAAAAGAGAAATTCTTCAAAAACCCAATATGTTAAGAGAAAACCATTTTACCCCAAACAAAGAGGTTTTCAAAAGCAATCTAAAGTTAAAAGAATTAGGAGTGTATGGGTTCCTAAGGAACTCATTGTTTCTAATAATGTAAATGCAATTGCTTCTTGGATTCCTTAGGAGACCAAGCTTTTGGGAGCTAACTCTCATGGACCCAAATCATTTTGGGTACCAAAAATCAAAGCTTAATCTCTTTGTTTATCGGGGGAGCAATGTTTCAAGGTGAAAGCTTCAAGTAGAAACACGTGGTACCTTGATAGTGGTTGCTCGAGGCACATGACTTGAGACAAGAGTAAATTCTTGGATCTTAAACCAAAAAGTGATGAAATTGTGACATTAATGACAACTCCAAAGGCCACATTGAAGGCATAGGCTCCATTGATAATCTCTCATCTACATTTATTGAAAATGTTTTATATGTCAATGGTCTAAAACATAATCTATTGAGCATTAGTCAACTTTGTGACAAAGATTTTGATGTTCATTTAGATAAAAATAGGTGTAAAATTGTGAACATTAAAACAAATAAAATAATGCTCATTGGTATCGCATAGGAAACATTTATATGGTGCATTTAGATGACATACATACATCTCATGCATGTTTAGTTGTACATGATAAGAATGATACATGGTTGTGGCATAGGAAACTAGGGCATGCTAGCGTAAGTGTTTTAGAAAAAAATAGTTTCCCAAAATCTAGTTAGAGGTTTACCCAAACTAAAATTTTCATTAGATAAAATATGTGATGCTTGGGATAAGGGTAAACAAAATAAAACCTCATTTAAACCCACTAATGATGTTTCGACTAGTATGGTGTTACAATTAATCCACATGGATTTATTTGGGCCTATTAGAACTATGAGCTTGGGTGGTAAGTCATATGCATTTGTATTGGCAGATGACTTTTCTAAATACACTTGGGTGGTAAGTCATATGCATTTGTATTGATAGATGACATTTACAAAAATTACCCAAAATGATCTTGATCTTAAAATCTCACATATTAGAATTGATCATCGAACCGAGTTTCAAAATATGGGTTTTGAATATTTTTGTAATGAAAATGGTATTGGCCATAATCTTTTGGCTCCTCGCACTCCTCAACAAAATGGGGTAGTTAAGAGGAAAAATAGAACTTTAGAAGATATGGCTAGGACCATGCTTTGTGAAAACAATTTACCTAAGTATTTTTGGGCGAAAGTCACTAATACGACTTGTTATATTATTAATAGAGTAATGATTATGCATGTTTTAAAAAAAACACCTTATTAGATTTTGAAATCCAAAAAGCCTAACATTAGCTATTTCTACCCTTTTGGTTGTAAATGTTTTGTTTTAAATAATGGAAAAGACAACTTAGGTAAATTTGATGCTAAAAGCGATGAAGCAATATTTTTGGGTTATTCCCTAAACTCTAAAGCCTATTGGTTATTTAATAAAAGAAATTCGGTTGTTGAAGCGTCTATACATGTTGTTTTCTATGATAACCTCTTTCCGAAGAAGGAATCTTGTAATGATGATAATGTAGGGATCATTGAAGCCATTGATGGAGAACAAACATCAAAGGTGGATGAGATTCCAACTAAAGAAGAGGAAGCACAAGATCCACCTCATGAAGCCTTGAAGGACTTGGCTCTTGAGGAAAAGGAGGTGACATACCCAAGGGAGTTCAACTATGTCAAAAGGTGGTGAAATCTTGGGTGATCCATCCAAGGGGGTAACTACTAGATCATTGTAATCACTAATTTTGTCCGGACCTCGAACCCCTTTAGTTTGTGTTTATCTTGGGCTTATTGGGCTGTTAGGTATTTAAAAAAATTAGAAAAAATAAAAAAATGAGAAAAGGAGAGAAAAACAAATATGCACATGTATGTATATAAATAAATATTACTATTATTAACTCTCATTTGAAAACCCCTAAACATTACTAACATATTATTGTTTGCTATTATTATTATCTCTACTATTGTTGTGTGTTATATCTATTATTATTATTATGGTATTATTATTTCTACTATCAGTATTACATATTTGTCATTGTTCATTATTATTAGTATTATTATTATTACTCACGTTTATTGTTATTATTTTTTATATTAGTTATGTATCATTGTATTTATATAATTTATATTATTATTAGACTAACTAAAATCATATAAATAAAACCATCATATAAACAAAAGGCCCCGATTTATTAAATATTAAAGTCCATTTAACAAAACTCAAGAATATTCATTACACAGATTGACCCAATAAGCCCAAATAATACACAGCCCGTAAGCCCAAATAGTGCTAGCCCTAATAATTAAGAAAAACCCTAATTTGTTGTGTTTCTGCGCAGCCACATCTGGACCGTCAGATCTGGCCCCTGATCAACGGTCCATATCTAATCTGATGAAGAAACCCTAGCGAGCCCCTCTGTCGTCCCGCGCCGTACGAGTCCATCGCCGTCGAATCACGCGAAGATCCAACGGCCCAGATCGCCTCAGGCCAAAACCCTAGGGTGGCCCATCCTCCCTCACGCGCGCGTAGCACAGTCTTGTGACCCCTCGTCTGACACGAACATGCCTTCTGCCGCGTCTGCCACAACCACCAGCCGTATCTCTCCCAATTAGGCAAAACCGGCAAGCACAGACCAAAGGAAACAGATATCAGATACCAAAAAGGCAAACAAACAAAACGCGAAAAGAAAAGGTCAACCAGACAGGACAACGAAGATCAAAAAAATTGATTTTCTAAGCATTGGAGGTAATTTTTCGGTTATATAGAGAGAACCGAAAAAAAAACACGAGGAGGGGGATTAGAGAAAAAAACCAGAGAGCATAAATTGTAAAGAGGGAGAGGGGGAGATTTTGAGAGGGAGAAACAATGTAAACCCGAGAGAAGGGGATTTTTGGGGATTCGATTTTAGAGAGAAAAATCGTTGTAACCATTTCAAAAAATCAATACAAGAGAAAAAGTTGAGGTATCGGATTTTTTATTTTGCTTTGCTTTTGTTTTGAATATTAAAAAAGAAGAAAATTTTTATTACCTTCGGTTCAATGCTCGCCGGCGACCGGAGCTTCATATCGACGATCCCGACGGTGAACGGATGCGTTCGAGTGCGGTGAGCAACATATCTCGGCCGTGGCTCGATATAACGGTGGACGGCGGCTAATCAAGGCTTCGAAACGCCAGGACATTCATCTTCCGTTCGCGGCTTTCGGATCATCACTGGCGAGATCCGCGTAGCTCAACATAAAAGAGACGACGAGAAGGTTACGCTGACGGTGTTGCATGTTGAAAAAGCCCACCAGAGTGACCAGAATGCTGACTTAAAGATAACGGCGGCAATGGTTCATTTGAGAGAAAAATGGAATAAAAAGGGTAAACGAAGGGATTAAATCCCTAATCTTTTTCCCCTTTTTTAACGCGTTTCCCCTTTAAATTATTACCTTTTTTTCTTTATAAAAAAATCCCTTTAATGTCTCTGTTTTCTTTATTATAATTATGGCATATATTAATGTTTTCCTCTTTTAAGATTTTACAGTATATATATAGAATATATTCCTTACCTATAATAATATATGATATATATTAATGTTTCTGTTTTTAATTTTACCGTGTACGCATATAATATATATTGTATAGCTTCTTATTATAACATAAATATAATTATGTGTATTAATTTCTCGTACGTTGTTTATTTTTATGTTTATTTGGGTAAATGTTTAGGTATTTATTTGTTAGTACCCTTTATTCTTAGCATATTTAATTTGTTCATGCATTTAAATATCATGTGTACTCATTTTTTATGCTTTGTTTATTTCGTTTCTGAATGCTTATTTGTTTTGGATCATGTGTCATGTATTTATTGTTGCACCATGTTAAGTTGCATCTGAAATACTAAAATATAATATGAATGTCTTTTTATTCGGGAACGAACGAGGCTAGTACCAGTCGTAGTGGTGGTGGTTCAGACGTTCCTTCTCGAATATTAAGACTTTTAAAATCTACTCACTCATATAACCAAATTCCGATATGAACGGTCACTTTAGTTCGCAAAATTTCATATTAATTAAGCGGTAATGTTTTTGGTACCGATTTTCGGGCATGACGGGGGTGCTCATCCTTCTCCGCGTGTAACTGACTCCCGAACCCATTTTCAAAAGAAAAATCTCTGGTTTTATTTCGGTGTCCGGTCTACCATTTTTAAATGGCCGGTGGCGACTCCTCCTTTTTACAAATCCGACTAATTTTTCGAAAACCATCTAAAAACCCGGTTCTTCTAAGTGACACTGAGGTACTTGTATTTTTTAAATTTTTTAATCGCAACAGATGGCGACTCCGCTGGGGATGAATTTTTGTTTTCAAAAACAAAAAAGCGAGTTAAGCCAAGAAACCGCTCAATTAATATTAGAAATTGCGAATTAAAGTGACTGAATCGATCGATATTTGTTTATAAGTGCAAGTTTATTTTAAACGCATTTAAAATTGGCATTTAAATCCGTTCGTTTAAGTGGGGGAAAACGCTAGTGCTTTCGTGGGGATATCGTTCCTCCGTATGGGCCTAGCAAGTACCTTCGGGGCTCGAATACCCTATATCTTCGTGGGAATATCGTTTCTCCGTACGGATATAGCTAAAGGGTCCCCTCGAATTGAACTCGGTTGAGAGGAGCCTATAATGGGTGATGACCGAGGGCCTTGCTACCCTTAGAAGGGGACATCGAGGACAGTTCGAGTACCTCCTAGAACCAAAATTGCATTTAGAGAACTATAATGCCCACCCCTTTTAGAGCCATGCGGACAGCCTAGGTTTATTAGACGGGATAAGTAGGGTTGCTTGCTTTCATGCTTGCCTTTTTCTTATCATGTTTATCTGACACTAACGATTTTTCTTATGATCTTTTTGCATTTATTCTCGCATGCATTTCACGACACAAAGGTGTTGATTCAAGGTGGTTTTACCCAATTCAAGGGCTATCATTATGGACGGGAGGTTGATAGAAAAGATGTTGTCAATTAGCAAGTCTGACATCGGTTAGAGTTGAATTAGAAAGGTTAAGGGAGCAGCTTACCGAGCGAACACACAGTGTCAGATCTGATGCCCATCATTGAAGAAAACACAACCCTTCTCCATCCCGAGGAGGTCAATCAAGATCAGATGTACTCCAAACATCCAAAGTCACGAAACTACCCGACCAAGTGCAAAGAGGCGGCCGGAAAGAGCGTGGCAACCGGAAAGGGCATGGATTAGGTCAAGAGATGGATTCAGCTTCGAGGAAAGAGCTTGTTTTCTGGGACTTGATACCAGCAGTTTTAGAGGGTCTTGAATTACTAGAGAAGAAAGCAAATCCGGCCCCAGCATTTTTGCCGAAGTTTTCATTTCCTTGAGCATGATTAGGGGGCAAGAAGAGTACCCATAGGACTTTTGCTATGACTATCTTGTAACGAGGAGCCTCCTTTACGTTCAAATGAAAGTTTACATGAGGGGAATCATCTATATGACCAACACCTTTGACTTGCATACATTTGTAACATTTGTTTCATACATCATTTCGAAGCAATATTAAAATTGTCAGCCATGCACACATCTCATGAGCATGCATCTGTTGATTTGAGTTCATAATACATCCATCATTAAAACTTGCTTAAGGCCTTTCATCGCATCATCGCTAATTTGGGGGAAACGTTCACATCAGAGAGAAAGAGAGAAAGAAAGAGAATGGATGAAGGAACGGTTTCTAACCAGTACAGCTTCAGAAACATGAATGACCTAGTGGCTAGGATGGATAAGCTCGAACAGCTTCGAGAACATTTGGTTCAGAATCAAAGAGAGATGATATTGTATAGGAGGAGAATAAATCCTTTACAAAAATCCAATTTTCATTATTGGTGAAAACTGATTGTACCCAGGGGAATGGTACAACTAGCCCGGAGCAAACGGCTACTGGTAAAGGCATTTCAAATCCGTTAATCTCTGTGCATTTGGGAAAAATGCAAGTCTCGGTTCAAGAAAAGTGAATTGGAGACATTACATCGCTTCGGGAAAGAAGAAGCGATGTTTGAGCAAGTCCGACATAAATGTTGGCACAACATGTTTAAACGAGGTAAAGTTTAAGACAATGGATAATTCAATTGTCCATCGAAAAATCCATTTTTACGAATGGTCAAAGGGAAATAAATCCTTTGCAAAAATCCAATTCTCATTATTGGTGAAAACTGATTGTACCCAGGGGAATGGTACAACTAGCCCGGAGCAAACGGCTATCGGTAAAGGCAATTCAAATCCGTTGATCCCTGTGCGTTTGGGGAAAATGCAAAAGAAATAAGTAAGCTGTAAATTTTTTTTTCATCATAACGAAAGTTTCATTTTGTTATTTAGAAAATATTTTGGTATTCCTTAATTCTTTAAACATTTCATAAGCTTACTCTTGTTTTCCAATTACACACGTGTATACTTTTTGAGATTAACTTTAATTCAATTTTAAAAAAAGAAATTTTTCTAAAAGACCGAATGTTGTGAGGATGCTAAATATGAAAACCCTATGCTCTACTCAGGCCAAGAGAGGGGTGATAACGAGTGTTTAGGAATAATGGGCCACTCCCGTTGAGTGAATTTTCCTCTCAGACATTGTTGTCTAAGGTTCTTGAATGAAGTGATAACCCTAAAACTTCTACCACCTGAAGACCAATTTTGATATCCGTGTATGGGAGGACATTTGGCATTCCTTCAATTCCATTCACACAGAAAGAAAATAAAAAAAATTCCCATTGTTGTCCCCGTTTGAGCCTATCAAACTTTTTTCTTCTGATTGAACCCAAACCAAGGATCACCCCTACACTGGGGGCAGAAAAGGATAGAATTCTATGGACAAGTAAATGACAATGGACCCTGATTATGCTATGAGAATGATGTCTTGTGAACTAAGGGGCATTAAAAGAGAACAGATTCATTGGATACACTTTCAGTTTGAGCAGCCAAAAACATCAAAAGGAAACAGCGAAAGAAAAGTCGATTCTCAAAGAGCTACCCAAATCAAGTCAAAAGTTACCGACATAAAAGTTGAAGAAATCAAAAGCAAAGGCACTAAAGTGAAAAGTGCAATTTTGAAAAGAGAGAGAAGCAGATAAAGAAAAGGGGCAAGAAGATTCCCTATCCAAATGAATCTCTGCTTAGATGAGCCTCAAAAGATTGTTCACCTTTGATCAAAAGCCTGCACTAATACAATGCGTAGGTGCAATTTGACCCGAAACTACGCTTGATAAAAGGAAATGAACTCTAGGGTGAAAACCCCAAAAAAGGAGCAGTCTAGAGCGATCCAAAGAAATAAGAAAAGAGATAACATTTCATCGGAGCATAATTGAGACTTCAGATTGGAAGAATTGATCCTTGGTTTCACCACCCTCAAACACTTGTTTGGGCCTATTTACCTTTTCTTTCGTAGCCGCGAGCCTTAACCTACATTACAAGCCTCAAAAGACCATTTGGACCATACACGGATGGATGAATTTGTCTTCAGATCACATCCCGCCTATCAGGGTTAACCTTTCTTCAAGGATTGCCACACTTCTAATGCCTGATTGAGATCAGAAGAGAAGGAAGGATGGGGCATGGTGAGTTAGTGAGTTAAAGAGAGCCACCTTTAAATTGGGTAGAAACTAAGTATGGGAGTCGCTCCTCTCGGAAGCCTAATAGCCCAGAAAAGATTTCATATGTGCATCCCTGCAACATTCGGAAAATTCCACTCAGGTCAACCTTTTTTCAAAGACCCCCAAACTTGATTTTCACTTGACACGATTCTTTAAAATGTATATTTTCATAATAAAATCATTTTTACCCAATCACTTGCATAAGTCTTCTACATGGGAATGAACAAGCGGACTGATCGTGGCTCGAGGTAAAGCCATCAGTACCCAGAGGGGCACCGTTGGAGGTTCAAACTTTGCTACTAGACGACGAATACCACTAGTTGAAATGTCAAGACCGCCTTCGGTGGAATGACAAGTTATGAAGTCAACATTCGCTAAGAAGTGTTGGAATAGAACATGATGGTAGAAATTTTGACATTGAGAGTCGGGGAACAGAAGTTACCCTCAGAGCATAAACATCTTGCCGGAGAATGTCCCGAGAAGGACCACGCGCGCCGCGTTGAAGGCACGCACCGAGATGAGACAGTAAGTATGATCTGAAGTTAACTCGACAAAAGGGCGGTGAAGACGGAAGTACGCCTATGAAAAGAAGAAAGATAGAGGAGAAAAAGAAGAGAAGCTGAGACGAGGAACCCAAAAAGCACTTTGGGGCAAATGAGCGAAATTCAGAAGAGGCGCTCTTGACCACGAATTTAGAGGAACAAGGGCCAAAATTGGTGGCATCTTTGGACAGAAGACACCATTTAAAGAAGTCGACATTAACCAGAGGTCAGTCAGAAGGTACATAAACCTAAAGTAAGTGAGGGAAATAGGATTCTAATTAGTGTAAGTCCTCCCTTCAAAAAGAAATGAAAAAGAGAGGTTCAATAAAGGAAAATAGAGACAGGGTTGTATGAAAAATGAGAAGTTCAGAAGACTTAGAGACATGTGGTCACGCCCTAAAAATGTGAAGAAAAAATTGACGATAAGAGTCAAAGGCAGAAGTTGGCTTCAAGAAGAAAACTTAAAGGAGTGCCCAAAAAGAAAAAAGAAGAAGAAAGAGGACAAAGAAAAGAGAAGACACGGTGAAAACCCAAAAGACAATTTGGGGATTGAGGCGAAATTCAAGAGGAACGCTTCAGATCACAAACTCATGGCGAAGGAGGCAGAAACTCAAAGCCAAAAGATTTTAGAGCAAAGGAGGCAGATACTCAAAGCTCGTGACAAAGGAGACAGAAACTCAAAGCCAAAAGATTTTAGAGCAAAGGAGGCAGATACTCAAAGCTCGTGACAAAGGAGACAGAAACTCAAAGCCAAAGGATTTTAGAGCAAATGAGACAGATACTCAAAGCTCGAGACAAAGATATATGAAATCTGCTCATCTATTCGAACATTTGGAGAATAGAACCCGCCTATCCGTTTAGGCACTTGGAGAATGGAATCTGCTCATCTATTCGGGCATTTGGAGAATAGAACCCGCCTATCTGTTCAAGCACTTGGAGAATGGAAATCTGCCTACCTATTCAGGCAATCAAAAGTTAGTAGAAGAAAAGAAAGAAGAAAAAAAAGCAACAACAACAAAAAAAAGAAAGAAAAGAAAGGAAAAGAAAAGGGGAAAAAGAAAGGTTCAAAGTGAAAACCTGAATGGGCACTTTGAGGCAGACAATTCCAGAAGTGGGTCAAGATGAGAAGAAGAAGAAAAATGGTCCGGGAGAACCGAGAAGAGAGGCAATCAAAGCAAGAAGCAACACCAAAGGACACGATGTCAATAAAATTAATATGACTAAATAACTTGCAAACCCCAATCATGCATCACGAGTAGTTAGGCATCCCTAGGTTAGGAGCATGCTAACTCATACCATCATAGCATTTTTATCTCTTTTCACAGATTCTTGAAAGACAAATTGAACACCTCTCGGGATGAGGAGAAAACGATAAAGCGAGAACTAAAAAAGATTTCAGGCGAAGCCTTTCAAGCCGCCGCTCCAGAATGTCAGGTGAAGCTTTCATGTTCGCCACTCAGGGATTTCAGATCAAAGCTTTCAAGCTTGCCGAAAGATTTCAAGATGAAGGATCTTACAGAGAAAGGGTCCAAACAAGCTCTATATAGGAGGAACTTGCGACTTCAGGATCTCGAAAGTGGAGGGTCCTACGGAGAGGAGACTTGTAGATCCTTGATTTCAGAGAGGAGTTCAATAGAGAAAGAACTACTACTCGAAGAGTACGCTAAGGAAGAGGAGTTATGTGGAGAAAAAACTCAGAATCCTAAGGCTTCAGGATCTCGAAAGTGGAGGGTCCTACGGAGAGGGGACTTGTAGATCCTTGATTTTAGAGGGGAGTTCAATAGAGAAAGAACTACTACTAAAAAAGTACGCTAAGGAATAGGAGTTTAGTGGAGAAAAACTCAGAGTCCTAAGGCTTCAAGATCTCGAAAGCGGAGGGTCCTACAGAGAGAAGACTTGGAGATCTTTAATTTCAGAAATACGAGGACGAGAGTTCTATATAGGAAGAACTTCCACTCGAAGAACACGCCAAGGAAATGAGTTCTATAGATAGAGAACTCATATTCTTAAGGCTTCAAAGAGAAAATTACTCGGTGTAGCGCGTTGCAGCTCCAGGAGAGTAAATCGTCCAACAGGGAAGTTGGACAAATATAGTTATGACCAGTTTGCTTTACGACCATGAAGGGAAAGCAAATCCACTTGGACGCCCAAGTTCGCCTTTTGGCCGCGAAGGGAAGGCAAAAATATTTGGAGTTTCAGCTTGCTTTTTGACCGCGAAATGAAAAGCTTGCTTTTAGACCGCGAAAGGGAAGGCAAGGTTGTTTGGATGACCAACTGGTTTTTACGAAAAGGGAAGACAAAGATATCCGAAATCTGCCCATCTATTCGAACACTTGGAGAATAGTACTCGCCTATCCGTTCGGGAACTTGGAGAATGGAAGTCTGCTCATCTATTCGGGTAATTGGAGAATAGAACTCGCCTATCCGTTCGGGCACTTGGAGAATGGGAATCTAAAAAAATAAAAAAAACAACAAAAAAAAACACTTTTTGTCTATCTGTTCAGGGCATCTGAGGGGAGAATTCATGATTAGAAGGCGTTGGGAAGAGGAAATTACTTTGACGTGCGTGTGGCCGCTTCGGGGAGTAAACCGTCTGACAGGGAAGTAGGACAAAATTAGTGCTTATGGTCTTTGCTTTATTCTTGTTCCACAAGTATAAGCAAAGAGGGGCAGCTGTAATCACTAATTTTGTCTGGACCTCGAACCCCTTTAGTTTGTGTTTATCTTGGGCTTATTGGGCTGTTAGGTATTTAAAAAAATAGAAAAAATAAAAAATGAGAAAAAGAGAAAAAAACAAATATGCACATGTATGTATATAAATAAATATTACTATTATTAACTCTCATTTGAAAACCCCTAAACATTACTAACATATTATTATTTGCTATTATTATTATCTCTACTATTGTTGTGTGTTATCTCTAGTATTATTATTATGGTATTATTATTTCTACTATCAGTATTACATATTTGTCATTGTTCATTATTATTAGTATTATTATTATTACTCACGTTTATTGTTATTATTGTTTATATTATTTATGTATCATTGTATTTATATAATTTATATTATTATTAGACTAACTAAAATCATATAAATTGTAACCCCCGTAGCCCGGCCTGGACGGTTGACCCGAACTACGAAGATTACACGGGGAAAACCAAAGTCAACCCGAAAGTCAACCTTGATTAACGACCCTTTTTTTTCTTTTTAATCTTATCTAGATGCACATTAACCCTTATTGTGATCACACAAACAACATACCCAAAGATCACAAACATCAGAGATCAAACAGGGACCCAATTGAACAAATTACAACTTTAGGGACCAAATTGTAATTTCTGAAAACTTTAAGGACTTAACCAGATTTTAAGTTACCAACTTAAAATTAATCATGTTTCATGCTTCTCTGCCAAATTTCAGCTCAAACGGACATCCTGAACTCATACAACATCTTCACATGCCTTTAAAACAAGTCATACAAGACTCCAAATGCAACATAGATATTTCATGCTCACATGCATCATTATCAAACGATAACCAACACTTGTTCAACCTAACAAGTAAACATGCCATCTCTAGCATCTTACACATTTCATGCAACAATGCATCTTATCCAAGCATCTCATGCTTCACATGCAACCATGCATCAATTCAAGCATCTCATGCTTCACATGCAACCATGCATCAATTCAAGCATCTCATGCTTCACATGCAACCATGCATCAATTCAAGCATCTCATGCTTCACATGCAACCATGCATCAATTCAAGCATCTCATGCTTCACATGATCAAGAACATTACATTGGCTTTCAAGAGACCGACCACATTCACTTTTCACTTAACAACCCGATCGGATACGCGGATTCCGAGCGTTGTCCCTACGCTCCCTACACACTACCCAATCCAAGGTCTTCCCGTGGGCAACAACCTCCACTGACCTCAACAACCTAAGGTTCCCATGTATGGACTTTTAAACACCATACAACCTTAGCTTTTCCTCAAGGTTCCCATGTATGGACTTTCAACCACCATACACCCTTGACATGCACAAGGTCTTCCCGTATGGACTTTCAACCACCATACAACCTTTGCATAACTGATTGGTAGTTGTAGACATCATCTAACGAGATCCGGGACATCACACACAAGATCCACACATGGACTTAACCACTGCCATTGTGATCTCAACAAGCACAAGGTTCTCACATATGGACTTTTAACCACCATATAACCTTTGCTCAACCAAGGTCTTCCCGTGGGCAACAACCTCCACTATGACCTTAAACAACCGAGGTCCTCCCGTGGGCAACAACCTCCACTGACCTCATCTCGTTAGGAATACTTGAGGGGAGCCTATCTGGTCCACACTTGACCACTCCGCCTTCAAGGCGACTTTATTCACGGTGCACCCAATCCTATAGCCGGCTAATTATATCCGATCAACGAACCAAGAACCACTTACAACACTTTCCAATATAACCATCTTACCATATTATCCAATGTTCCACATGCATGAACATAATGCAAGCTATCACATCATTAGCCCAATGATTCACATGCATAACCAATATGCAAAACCATTACATCATTAATCCAATGATACACATGCATAACCAATATACAAAACCATCATTAATCATCATCAATTCACTGTTTTTAAGCATCATACAAAGCCATTGATCAACATGCAACACTATGCAACAAAACCACACTTACCATGTACAAACCAAGGATCTCTTACCATGAGCATCCTTCATAAATGGCTTTCAAAACCAGCATTAAACCATGCTAAAAACATGCTTACAAAACAGAATTTAAACCATGCAAAACACATGCATATCAATCATCAACCACTTTTGATTTTAAAACCAAATCACACACAATTCAAGAGCAAAAACCCAATCACTTACTCTTGAGCTTAGCAAAGTTGTTTAAACTTAAACTAAGCTCCCAAAAACCTTCAAACCTTGTTTCAAAAGCTGAAATCCCAACTTCACTCACCGATAACCAAACAAAGCTAGCCAACAAGCCTTCCAAGCTTCCGAAACCTTCCGAAAACACCGCCAAAGCTCACGGATCAAACTCCCCTGTTTCAAGCACACAAAAACAGAACATTAATGCATCCTTATGCATTAAAACACCAGCAACAACAACAAAACTCGCTGCTCATCACAAATCTAACAATTTGGCTACCAAACACAACCGAAATCACCTCCAAACACTTCCAAAACTTAACCCAGCCAAGATCCATCACTCCTAAACATTTTTATACATCAAATAACATGCAAAATGATCACAACCACGTCCTTATACCTCCAGGTATAACAGATCACCAAAAACACTTCAAAAACAACCAAAAACTCAAGCCAAACTTAGGAAATTCAACCTATCCGGGATTGCATTGATTAAACCTCAACTTATAATCATTTTAGAATTCATTTAACATCAATTTAACACCTCAAAACCCTGCTTAAACAGATCACACGAAATTTTCACCAAAATCACCAAATCTTGCATTTTAGCCAAAAATCAAGATCTCAATTGAAAAGCCATTAATAAAACATAAATCAAGGATTGAGAACTTAGGAATTTCAGTAAAGAACTGATAGTTTAGAGGAGAAGGACGTTCTTACCTCCAAACTTGAATTTCTCCATTTTAAAGCCAAAAAGCTTGATGAAACAACTTGTAAATTGAGAGGTTTTGTTGATGAGATAATTAGGAATCAATTGAGAGTTGAAATGAGAGATTTAGATGTCAAAATCAGAGAAAGAAATCTGGAGAATTTTGTTTGGGTTGAGAGAAAATGAGAGAAAAGAGAATTTGAGAGAAAATGGAAAGTTTGTTGGAAATTTAGTTAAAATGATTTCCCTCCTTTTCATAACCTTTAAAATCAGATTTTAGACTTAAAATATCTTAGAAAAATATGGAGAAATCCTTTTTGGAATAATAGCTCCTTAAAGATTCAAAGTTTCAATCCTTTATAAAACTGTCCCGCAACTTTCAAAAATTACATTTTGGTCACTAGCCAAAATGTCAACCTTCCGAACCTCATTTTCCGAAATTGATTTCACAGTTCACTTATATATATTAAAAGATGATTTTAGAACATTTTTCCATATTTTTAATGCAACCCGAACTAGGCTTTCCTAAATTCACTCTTATATATTCGATCAGCACTTTGACCGAACCGGTCAACACCCAAAACTTCTGAGCCCAAAACCGGGGCGTTACATAAATAAAACCATCATATAAACAAAAAGGCCCAGATTTATTAAATATTAAAGTCCATTTAACAAAACCCAAGAATATTCATTTCACAGATTGACCCAATAAGCCTAAATAATACACAGCCCGTAAGCCCAAATAGTGCTAGCCCTAATAATCAAGAAAAACCCTAATTTGTTGTGTTTCTGCGCAGCCACATCTGGACCGTCAGATCTGGCCCCTGATCAACGGTCCAGATCTAATCTGATGAAGAAACCCAAGCGAGCCCCTCTGTCGTCCCGCGCCGTACGAGTCCATCACCGTCGGATCACGCGAAGATCCAATGGCCCAGATCACCTCAGGCCAAAACCCTAGGGGAGCCCCATCCTCCCTCACGCGCGCGTAGCACAGTCTCGTGACCTCTCGTCTGACACAAACACGCCTTTTGCCGCGTCTGCCACAACCACCAGCCGTGTCTCTCCCGATTAGGCAAAACCGGCAAGCACAGACCAAAGGAAACATATATTAGATACCAAAAAGGCAAACAAACAAAACGCGAAAAGAAAAGGTCAACCAGACAGGACAGCGGAGATCAAAAAAATTGATTTTATAAGCATTGCAAGTAATTTTTCGGTTATATAGAGAGAACCGAAAAAAAACACAAGGAGGGGGATTAGAGAAAAAAAACCAGAGAGCATAAATTGTAAGGAGTGAGAGGGGGAGATTTTGAGAGGGAGAAACAATGTAAACCCGAGAGAAGGGGATTTTTGGGGATTCGATTTTAGAGAGAAAAATCGTTGTAACCATTTCAAAAAATCAATACAAGAGAAAAAGTTGAGGTATCGGATTTTTTATTTTGCTTTGCTTTTGTTTTGAATATTAAAAAAGAAGAAAATTTTTATTACCTTCGGTTCAATGCTCGCCGGCGACCGGAGCTTCATATCGACGATCCCGACGGTGAACGGATGCGTTCGAGTGCGGTGAGCAACATATCTCGGCCGTGGCTCGATATAACGGTGGACGGCGGCTAATCAAGGCTTCGAAACGCCAGGACATTCATCTTCCGTTCGCGGCTTTCGGATCATCACTGGCGAGATCCGCGTAGCTCAACATAAAAGAGACGACGAGAAGGTTACGCTGACGGTGTTGCATGTTGAAAAAGCCCACCAGAGTGACCAGAATGCCGACTTAAAGATAAGGGCGGCAATGGTTCATTTGAGAGAAAAATGGAATAAAAAGGGTAAACGAAGGGATTAAATCCCTAATCTTTTTCCCCTTTTTTAACGCGTTTCCCCTTTAAATTATTACCCTTTTTTTCTTTATAAAAAAATCCATTTAATGTCTTTGTTTTCTTTATTATAATTATGGCATATATTAATGTTTTCCTCTTTTAAGATTTTACAGTATATATATAGAATATATTCCTTACCTATAATAATATATGATATATATTAATGTTTCCGTTTTTAATTTTACCGTGTACGCATATAATATATATAGTATAGCTTCTTATTATAACATAAATATAATTATATGTATTAATTTCTCGTACGTTGTTTATTTTTATGTTTATTTGAGTAAATGTTTAGGTATTTATTTGTTAGTACCCTTTATTCTTAGCATATTTAATTTGTTCATGCATTTAAATATCATGTATACTCATTTTTTTATGCTTTGTTTATTTCGTTTCTGAATGCTTATTTGTTTTGGGTTATGTGTCATGTATTTATTGTTGCACCATGTTAAGTTGCATCTGAAATACTAAAATATAATGTGAATGTCTTTTTATTCGGGAACGAACGAGGCCAGTACCAGTCGTAGTGGTGGTGGTTCAGACGCTCCTTCTTGAATATTAAGACTTTTAAAATCTACTCACTCATATAACCAAATTCCGATATGAACGGTCACTTTAATTCGCAAAATTTCATATTAATTAAGCGGTAATGTTTTTGGTACCGATTTCCGGGCATGACGGGGGTGCTCATCCTTCTCCGCGTGTAACCGACTCCCGAACCCATTTTCAAAAGAAAAATATCTGGTTTTATTTCGGTGTCCGGTCTACCATTTTTAAATGGCCCGTGGCGACTCCTCCTTTTTACAAATCTGACTAATTTTTCAAAAACCATCTAAAAATTCGGTTCTTCTAAGTGACACCGAGGTACTTGTATTTTTGAAATTTTTTAATCGCAACAATAATTTCTCAAAATTATGAATCATGTTGCATTCATCTCATGCATAGAGCCTAAAAGTATCAAAGAAGTATTAAAAGATGATTTTTGGATATTGGCTATGCAAGAGGAACTTAATAAATTTAAGAGAAGTAGAGTATGGACATTAGTTGATAGGCCTAGTAATCAATCTACTATAGGAACTAAGTGGATATTTAGAAACAAACTAGATGACAGTGGTAACAAAGTAAGGAACAAGGCTAGGCTTGTTGCTCAAGGTTAAACTCAAGAAGAGGGAATTGATTTTGATGAAACATATACACTCATAGCTAGAATGGAAGCTATTAGGATGCTTCTTGCATTTGCATGCTATCATGATTTCAAGCCTTTTCAAATGGATGTGAAAAGTGCTTTTTTAAATGGTTTTATAAATGAAGAAGTGTATGTTGAACAACCACAGGGTTTTGAAGATCCACAATTTCCAAATCATGTTTTCAATCCAACTAAATCCCTTTATGGTTTAAAACAAGCTCCTACAGCTTGGTATGAAAGGTTTTTATAGTTTTTAATTCAAAAAGGTTTTGTAAAAGGCAAGGTGGATATTACACTTTTCATTAAAAGATATGGCATTGATATCTTAGTAGTTCAAATATATGTTGATGATAATATTTTTGGTTCTACAAATGAATTTTATTACCAAGAATTTTCTAAGCTAATGAGACCATTGGTGATTGTGGAGAACCTATCAAACATCTTCTCGATGTTCTCTTCCAGATCCATCTTGAAGTTCTCATACTCTAAGGTGAAGAGCCCAATCTTGGTCTCCTTAACTTCATTGGTTCCCTCGTATGTGACTTCAAGCTTGTCTCATACCTCCTTAGCACTCTCACAAGAAGACATCTTCTCATAGATGGTTGAGCCAAATGCACAAAAGAGGATGTGCAAGGCTTTGCAATTTAGCTCCATCTTCTTGCGATCGTCGGCACTCCACTCCGCTTTGCTTCGTTGAGGCACGAACAGACCATCTTCAACTATGTCCCATAGTTTGTAGTCTCTTGACTTTATGAAAAACTTCATCTTGGTCTTCCAATGGGCATAGTGGGTTCCGTCGAAGAAAGACAGTTTGTCGATGGATTACGCCATTTGAGCCGGTTGGTGAAATGATGATCGAGCTTACCGGATCTTCTCAATAGGATGTTAATCCTCTTCGATTGAGCCAAGCTCTGATACCAATTGTTGGGTTTTAAGGTGCTCGATTCCTTCAACCGATTTTGCTCACCAAGTGGTGGAGAGGTGGAATTTTGGATGGATGTGGTGTGGAAGCTAAAATATTAATGACACAATGATTTTAGAGTGGTTCGACCTTCTAACCAAGGTCTACATCCACTACCTTAGCTTCCCACTAAGGATTTCCAATCAATCCACTATTGATTCGTCCCTTTTTCTAGGCTTAGGAGGAAACCCTTATACACCGATCAAGCTTTCTACCCAAAGCCTTGATCAAACCCTCTTCACAAAGAGAAAAGATAAGCAAACTTAAATCCCTCTAATAGGTGATTGTTTGCACAAATAAGCTCTCACCCAAAACCTAAAACACTCGAGCAAATTTGACAATTTTAGCTCACTAGTGTTTGTCTATACAAAGAAATGACAATTTAGCTCCAAGACAATTTCTTGATCATTTGTTGATTGACAATTGAAGCATTAATCATATCTTGATGCTTTGAGGTCTCTTTTATACTCCTTAATGAGTTTGTAGCCATTACTAGCCATTGGGGTTGATTTGGAGCCGTTGAGGACTTTATTTCCCACCATAAATGCAATTTTGCTGCTACCCGTATCGAAATGCTCGAACCCGTTTCGATACGCTCTTCAAGTAGAAAAAGAAGTTGTAGTCTGATGAGCATCTGTATCGAAACGTCATGAGCCGTATCAAAACGCCCATATCGAAACGTTAGGCACCGTATTGAAACGCTCTGCATTTAAATGTTAGTTGGAAAATAGTCGTTAGGGTTTATGACCGTTGTGGTCGATGCCACGTAGGCGTATCGAAACGGCATAGCCCGTATCGAAACATTGAGCAAAAACCTCATCTAGAAAAAACCCATTTTGATACTTGTATCGAAACGTTTTGACACTAGAAGACACTATATCGAAACGCCTAAGGGTGTTTCGATACACCTGGAAGGTTTTGTTTAGTTTGGCTTTGAAAAACATGTAAAACCCTTTAAAAACATCCCTTAAACATAGTTTCAAGTTATTTGGACTTTGGAAATAGTTTTGAATTCTTTTTAAATTAGTCCAAAATATTTTTCAATTATTATATCAAAACATTAGTTCTATAATCTCCCCTTTTTGATATAATAAAACTAACTTGAAAAATTGTTTGTGATTCTCCACCTTTAAATTTAAAAAGTGAATAAAAGATTAAAAATTTGAAATCAATTTGAGCTCCCCCTAATTCATTTGAAAATTCAATTTTTCAAACCATTTCTCACCCTTTTTGTTATATCAAAAAGAATTCAAAATACTTTTAAGTTCAAAATAACAATAGAGGTAAAAAAAATACAAGAATAAGAATTTGGTTTTAAAATGGCTCCCCCTTACTCAAAGCATCATAGAAAGTGTTAGTCCAACATATATGATCATCTAGTTGACATAAATAAAAAATAAATCAAATAAAAACAAAAGCAACTAGATTTTACCACACTTGAACTCAAGGGAGGATGTGAAGCCTTCCTTCTTCAAGTGTTCTTCATTAGTGTGCATGGAGCTCCCCCTCATTAATTGGACTTGTTGATCACTCTCCATCACACCTAGCAAAAGACAATCAAGTAATTTTTGGTATCTAAATTGCTTTGGATACATAGACATTAGTAGCACAAAATTTAGTCCCCTTAGGAATCCATTTTTCAATGTCATCCTTTTTAGTTGAAGTGGTTAGTCCTTTTGGGACCCAAACACTTCTAAAACATTTACCATTTACAAATCTAGGGGCACTAGATTGTCTTACATAAAAATTTGATTTTCCAAAATCATTTTTCTTCTGAAGTTCATTGGAAATCAAATCTTTTTCTTTTTGAACTTTAAGAAGCAAATTTTGTAAATCAAAGCATTTTTGTTCAAAATCTTTCAATTTTGCTTCAAGTTCAAGATTTGTTTTGGAAAGCAAATCATTCTCAATTTTTATTTTTGAAATCAACTTTTTGTTCTTTGAAAATGATGCCTTGAATTCCAAAAGAAAATCATCATAGGCATCTTGCAACTCATCAAATGTATATGAATTTGAAATAGATGAGTTAGAAGTTACCTCCCCCTCATTTAGAGCCATCAAGCATAGGTAGGCTACTTCATCATCAGTGGAGTCTTCATCGCTCCATGTGGCCACATATGTTTGCTTTGAAGATGATCCCCTCTAGATGGACTTGTGGGAATTCTTCATCTTCTTCCTCGATTCATGCTTGGAATTTTCCATTTCGCTCTTCATGAACTGGGCAAATTTGTTGAAGAGATAGGCCATCTCTTCATCTTCACTTTCCTCCTCACTAGAATCTACATGATGACAAGTGGAGGACTTGAGAGCAATGGCATTTGTGTTGATGTCAAGCCCTTTGATCTTCTTCTCTCCCATAGCTCTAATTTCTTCCCTCTTATTCTCATCTTCTTTGTTCTTCTTCATGATTTGATGAGTAAGGAGTCACCCCATGAGTTCATCAAGCTTCAAGGTCTTCAAATTCTTGGCTTCGATGATGGAGGTCTTCTTTGAGTCCCAAGACTCAGGAAGTGAGTAGATGAGCTTTCGAACAAGTTTCTCCTCTGGAATGGCTTCTCCATAGCCCTTGAGACCATTGGTGATTATGAAGAACCTATCAAACTTCTTCTCGATGTTCTCTTCCAGATCCATCTTGAAGTTCTCATACTCTAAAGTGAGGAGCCCAATCTTGGTCTCCTTAACTTCATCGGTTCCCTCGTATGTGACTTCAAGCTTGTCTCATACCTCCTTGGCACTCTCACAAGAAGACATCATCTCATAGATGGTTGGGCCAAATACACAAAAGAGGATGTGCAAGGCTTTACAATTTAGCTCCATCTTCTTACGATCGTCGGCACTCCACTCCGCTTTGCTTCGTTGAGGCACGAACAGACCATCTTCAACTATGTCTCATAGTTTGTAGTCTCTTGACTTTATGAAAAACTTCATCTTGGTCTTCCAATGGGCATAGTAGGTTTCGTCGAAGAAAGGCGGTTTGTCGATGGATTGCGCCATTTGAGCCAGTTAGTGAAATGATGATCGAGCTTGCCAGAACTTCTCAATAGGATGTTAATCCTCTTCGATTGAGCCAAGCTCTGATACCAATTGTTGGGTTTTAAGGTGCTCGATTCCTTCAACCGATTTTGCTCACCAAGTGGTGGAGAGGTGGAATTTTGGATGGATGTGGTGTGGAAGCTAAAATATTAATGACACAATGATTTTAGAGTGGTTCGACCTTCTAACCAAGGTCTACATCAACTACCTTAGCTTCCCACTAAAGATTTCCAATCAATCCACTATTGATTCGTCCTCTTTTCTAGGCTTAGGAGGAAACCCTTATACACCGATCAAGCTTTCTACCCAAAGCCTTGATCAAACCCTCTTTACAAAGAAAAAGATAAGGAAACTTAAATCCTTCTAATAGGTGATTGTTTGCACAAATAAGCTCTCACCCAAAACCTAAAACACTCGAGCAAATTTGACAATTTTAGCTCACTAGTGTTTGTCTATACAAAGAAATGACAATTTAGCTCCAAGACAATTTCTTGATCATTTGTTGATTGACAATTGAAGCATTAACCATATCTTGATGCTTGGAGGTCTCTTTTATACTCCTTAATGAGTTTGTAGCCGTTACTAGCCATTGAGGACTTTATTTCCCACCATAAATGCAGTTTTACTGCTACCCGTATCGAAATGCTCGAACACGTTTCGATACGCTCTTCAAGTAGAAAAAGCCGTTGCAATCTGATGAGCATCCGTATCGAAACGACATGGGTCGTATCGAAACACCCGTATCGAAACGCTAGGCACCGTATCGAAACGCTCTGCATTTAAATGTTAGTTGGAAAATAGCCATTGGGGTTTATGACTGTTGTGGTCGATGCCACGTAGGCGTATCGAAACGGTATAGCCCGTATCGAAACGCTGGGCAAAAACCTCATCTAGAAAAGACCCGTTTCGATACATGTATCGAAATGTTTTGATACTGGAAGACACTGTATCGAAATGCCTAATGGTGTTTCGATACACCTGGAAGGTTTTGTTTAGTTTGGCTTTGAAAAACATGTAAAACCCTTTAAAAACATTCCCTAAACATAGTTTCAAGTTATTTGGACTTTGGAAATAGTTTTGAATTCTTTTTAAATTAGTCCAAAATATTTTTCAATTATTATATCAAAAAATTAGTTCTACACTAGGTTTCAAGCTAGCCCTAGAGAATCACACCTAGTTTCCATGAAGAGAATTTTTAGATACCTTAGAGATACACCTAATTTAGGTCTTTGGTATCCTAGGGATTCCTCCTTTTACCTTCATGCTTTCTCCGATGCAAACTATGGGGGATGTAAGATAGATAGGAAAAGTACCTCCGGAACATGTCAATTCTTAGGTAGTATGATCGTATTTTGGTTCTCTAAGAAACAAAATAGCGTATCTTTATCTACCACCGAAGCGGAGTACATATCCTTAGGGAGTTGTTGTGCTCAAGTTCTTTGGATTAAGCAACAACTCTTAGACTATGGTGTTCAAGTAAATACCATACCCCTTGAGTGTGACAACACTAGTGCCATTTGTCTCACTAAGAATCTCATCCAACACTCTAGAACCAAACATATAGAAATTAGACATCATTTTATTAGAGATCATGTCTTGAAAAATGATGTAGTTCTAGAATATGTTGATACCTTGAACCAATTAGCGGACATATTTATCAAACCTTTAGATAAAGAACGTTTTTGGACCCTTAAGAGAGAGTTAGGTTTAACCAGCCTTCCTTGACCCTTTTAGGTCCCCAAATGACCAAAAATGTGCTTAAAATTATTTGTGATCATGCTTGTGTTGATTTACCTCCTTTTGCATCTATGCTTGTTGTTAGGGAGAGTATGCAACTGTTTTAGTCCATATAACATGCTCATATATCATTTACATACATTTACGCTCGATCTAAGTTGGCTTTTTGGAATTAAAACTGCCCAAAAATGCATTTTCTGGCAAATGTGTATCGAAACAGGTGCATCTGTTTTGATACGGGCTCTCACTTCTTAAAATAAGTTGGTTACTGTAATTTTCCGTATCGAAACAGGCTCTTCGCGTTTCGATACGAGTTCACGGTGTTGTTCCAAAATGGCTAGTACCTGTATCGAAACAAGTCTTGTACCGAAACGGATCGGAAGCATTCCGATCCCCTCGTTTCGATACGCCACATGGCGTATCGATACGTTTTTGCACAGATTGTTTAAATATGCTTTAAATGAGTATCCAACTTTAATTAAAGCTTAAACTCTCTTTTTCTTTCAAACCTTAGCCAAAAACCCATATATAAACTCCTCAAATCTCTTGATTTTTCACACTAAAAACCTAAAATCTTTTAAGGGTTTTCAATCTACAAATTAAGGCTAAGGCTTTGCAAGCAATTCGGTGCATTAATCATCCTCCATTCATCCAATTTCATATATCAAGGTATAAACCATTTTCTTTTCTTTTTTAATTTTTGTTTGATTTTCTTCAATGTTTTTACTCAATTTTTGTATAAAATATATACTTATAGTATGGGTTTTGAAGTTTTTGCAAAAATTCTTGAAAATTAAAAAAAATTGGTTCTAATATAAAATTTATATTGTATATTTTTCTTTACTGTTTTTCAAAAATCATTTTACCAAAAATTCATTTTATATTTATATATGTTTTTAAACTATATTGTATAGGTTTTTATCAACACCTTAACTATTGGATTGAATTTGGTTGATTTACGCATACATGTGTTTTGTATCTTGATTTGTTTTCAGATTTCGAATATGGGTTCTAGGAAGAGAGTAGGAACTGATGGGGCTGGGGGAAGTACAAACAATGATGATGAATCCTCTCGTCCCAACCTCACTCTACTCTATCAAAAGAGTCTTCGAAACAGTGACGCCCATACCAACTTCAAACTCTTTCAAGATCATGCAATCCGACGTGAGCGTGTTACTTCTATACCCTTTTTGGATTCTGAACGTTTTCGATTTTGTTATCTCCCTTTATTGAGGTGTTGGTGTTTCTTGCCCTTTTTGAGCTTACTTGGTACTTTGTACCGTAACACGGTTCTCCTTTTTTATGCCAATGGCTGATGTATTTCCAATGTCGATCGTTCTCAAGTGATTGCCATTGAATCCTACCTCATGGCGAAGAAGTTTCAAATTGATTCTCAAACCTTGGTCAATGTTTTTGGGTTTGAAGATGAGGGTATTTTGGATGAAGACTCATTTGGACACACTTTTGGTGGATCCGTTACGGTCCTTGATGCTCATGATCACATCCTTCATCTCATGTCTCTTGGTGGTTTCGTCCATCCAGAGGAAAGTTCTCCTACATCCGCCAAGTTGACGATTTTTGGCTTCGTTGCTTTTGTGAGAAACGTCGATCAAACCTTTGTCGAATCATATTTGCCGAGATGATGCATCTTGTCTAAAATCGTAACTCAGATCTTGTCACTTCCTTCACCTATGGAACCGCTTTGAGTTATTTGTTCTCAAAATTGGGGATCGATTGCTCTCTTGATTTTCTGGAATCTCTCAAGGATCCCATCGATGAGCTCACTCTTCTCCGTTGCAAGTTTCACTTCATTGATGGAGATTGGGCTTGTGTAGAGAATCCTCCTCAAGTTGCAGCCCCTGAACCTCAACCTCAAGTTGCTCCACCTAACAATGAAGCTCTCATGACTTTTCTCACCGAGCAATTCCATGGCTTGCAAACCAACATGAACTCCGGTTTTGCCGCTATTGACACTCGTTTCACATCCTTGGAGGAACGTGTTCAAAATGTTGAGAATCGACTTACTTCGGTTGAAACTCAACAAGCATCAATGGACATGTCTTTCACCGGCTTTCATTGCATATCATCTAGTTTAGGATTTCCTTTTTTATGCACCTATCTATATTTTGTTTTAGAAACTATGCTTTGATCTCTTGTTTTTAGATATTAAGTTTGGATATTTTGGAACTTTTGCTTTGGTTTATTATGCCTAATGATATTATGTTGCCCTAATTATGCTTTGTTCTTGTGCTATATTGCTTTATATTTTGGTTATATTCTTTATTCCTTCATTGATTTTGATCTAACAAAAAGGGGAGAAGGTTTAAAGCTAAATTTTTAAAAAATCTTTTTCAAAACCTAGCTTCAATTTAGGGGGAGTTTACTTAAAATTTTACTTTGGTTTTGTTATATAAAAAAGGGGGAGATTGTAAAACCAATGTTTGATTTTGATATAACAAATAATCTAAGGACCAAATTGCAAAGTAAATAAATTTTTAAGTACTCAAAAGACTCACATTTGACAAGTAAATTTTAGACTTAAAAAGTTTTAAAGTCAAAACTTAAAGCCTATAAAATTTTCTAAGTGTTTCAAAGCCAAATTACTCAAAATCGCTCAAGCGTTTCGAAACACCCCCAAGGTGTTTCGATATGAATTGATTCTGGAAAAACTCCATTTCGATACACAATTCACTGTTTCAAAACGGGCTCGTTTCAATACAGCCTTCATCTGGGCTTTTGTTTTTAAAGTGTCATTTCGAAACGACTCATAACCGTTTCGATACAGAGGTTAAGTATTTTCAAAATTGAGCATTAAATGAACTAGTCGTTACTTGTCATAACGGAATTTTTAAAAATTGGTTAATTGTTACGATACACCCCTTTGGTTTTTCGAAACGACGTTTTACAGTTTCAAACTATTTCGATACACCCTTTTGGTGTTTCGAAACGACCCTTTTACAGTTTCAAACTATTTTGATACGGCCTATAGCCGTTTCGATACGATCCCCTTTTAACACATAACGAATCTTTCTTTTTTGAGGTTGTTTCGATACATGGCCATGTGTTCCGATACGGGTAGTTGTAGAACTGTATTTATGGAGGGAAGAGAGAGCCCCAACGGCTCTATTAATGATCTCAACCACCCAAACGGCTAGAAATCAATGAGAAAGTATAAAAGCAAGCCTCAAAAGCACCATCAAAAACTATTGAACCAAAAAGCAACATCCAAGCAATCAAATCCAAACCCTTGAGCATAAGTGTCAAATTCTTGTACCCAACTCATTTGGAGTTCTTCATTGTAAATCTTTTAGAGTTTGGGAAGTGTTTATTTGTAATTGGGTAAACAATTAGCATTTGAGAGTTATTTTCAAAGTTTACCTATCTTTCTCTTGTAAAGAGTGTTCTTGGGTCAATCTTTGGGTAGAAAGATTGACCAATTTGTAAGGTTTTCTCTTAAGCCGAGAAAAGGGGATGAATTCAAGTTAGTGAATTGTTCAAATCCTCAGTAGGGTGCTGAGGTAGTACTTGCACCCTTCAATTTTTATTCTACCAATTCACACCTCTTGGTGTTTAGCCATTGTTTGATCAACTCAACATCATCCTTAAGACTCGGCTAAAACTGTTTTAGAAAACCCATATTAAAATTGTCCGGTCCCGGGGCTCTTGTGCTATCAAGTGAAACCAAGGCATCATAAATTTCCTGGTGCGAAAATGATTTTTCTAAATTCTCAGCCGCTTCCGGACTAATACATTTAGCTGACACTCAAAACTTTTAACATGAATAGTAGAATCCTCGTTGTAAATTTTTTGGAAATGAAATTCCAGTGCTTTCTTTACTTCCATTGGCTCTGCTAAGTGCTATGACTGAACCATTAAACTCCAACTTCTCGATATGATTGACTTTTCTTGTGGATGAAGCAACCAGGTGAAAAAACTTAGTATTCATGTCTCTTAAATCAAACCATCTGAGCCTGGACTTCTAAAGCTACTCACGCTCCTCCAGCCTTGTTCGCTTCCACAATCTAGCTCATATCAATCTCACCTGGTCAATTTTCCTACTGTCCATGTCTCTATTTTAGATTTCTTCTTTGATCCTGGCACATTCTTGTTCAATATCATGTATTGTCTCGGAATCAGCACTTCGCTTTTGGTACACCCATTCCTTAGACATAACTTTATAGTGACACAGAATAACCATAATCCCATTGCCCTTGATATTGTCACACGAGTTTTTGATCTTTGCAACCAAATTTCTATTCTCTGCTCAATGGTCAAACCATTTAAACGGTTTCGGTCCCCACGAAGCAGTACTGACAGACAAAGTCACAGGATTGTGATCTAATATTCCTCTTGACAGAGTCTCCTGAATGATCGATGGCCATGAACAGATAAACTCTGCAGGCAACAAGAATCGATCGATCCTACTAAAAGAAGGATGCTCCCTCAAGTTTGTCCATGTGTATTTACCTCCATGGTTGGGTATATCAAACAGATTCAGCTCTTCGATGAAGTCGGAAAAAACTGTCATTGCACTTCTATGAATAAAAACCCCCAATTTTTCCTCTTGAGATCTTACTACATTGAAGTCGCCTCCTAGAATCATAGGCCAGTCATAGTTATTAGCCACCGATACAATCTTAGAGAAAACTTCTGGGCCTTTTATGAAATTCGTTAGGGGCATAAACATTAACCAACAGACATTGAATATTAAGGGAGATGATCTTACCCGAGATTGCGATGAAACTTGGCTCAATTTGTGAACTTTCTACATTAAAGAAATCTGGATCCCACATCGTAATGAGACCACTCGAAGATCCAGTTGAGGGCGAAATTAACCCTTTGAAGTTCACTGACCCACCAGTAAGATTTTTAACAATATTTTCACGTCCGCATTTTGAAGCTTGGTCTCCTAAATAAAAAAAAACCTTGGCTTTGGATGACATAACCAGTCTCCTCACTACTGCATTTTTTTCGAACTTTCCAATACCTCTAATGTTCCATGTGACGAATAGATTCTGTGTAGGCATAATGTGAAATGGTCACACCTTTGTATAAATTTGCCTCTACTCTTGAGTGGCATTCTCCGCTGCAAGTTTTTCGAGTCTAGATAGCACCCTCTCTTGATGGCATCGAAGTTTAACCCAACCCTTTTGCGAACTTCTAGAGTCGCTTTCGTACTTCAGGAAAGGTTATATATATGGACTTAGATTCCTGAGTGAAAGATCTGGGCACCGCATCTAGTAGCAATTCAGAGGTTCGTACTCCACCCGGGCTTTTGGCACCGAATCGCCTTTGGGGTCTACCAAAACGTCGAGAACATTGTCATAACCAGCGAAAGCTTCTTTTAGTGTCTGAACATGGATCCTTTTGCTCACATGGTTAACGAAGACAGATACCCCAACTCTCTAAAAGTGGTTGCTCTTGTTTGTGGACTTCTGGTTCATACGGTACTGCCAAGGCTGCGAGAATTTCGGCCTAACTGCATTACTTCCACGGTTCCCATGTCTTCTTCAGATTGCGCTCCTTCCACAGCTTCCGCGGCGGCTCTCCATTGTTTAATACCTTCATTTTGAATGAAATTAAATTAGATCGAGTATGTGTATGTCACCATTTGTCAAATGTTATGTTTTTATTGCGGGCATTGGATTGCTTGTTCTTTTGTTTGGTAAACTTGTAAAGATTACTAACTTGTAAAAATATTTAACTTTAAAGATTTAATGATTATTATTCGCCTTGACCAAAATTTTGAAACTTAAAATAATCACAGACTAATCTGTTGTTCCCAAGACGTTGAGATTGCATGACAAGATTAAGAAACGCCATTAAAACCATTTCTAGACTTCCATTGGGCTTCAGTATTTCTTTTGTGGAACAAGGTAAAATAAATTATAACCCGTTATCAAGTCTTAAGCCCACTCCTTGTTCCAAAAAAGAAATACTAAAGCCCAATGGAAGTCTATAAATAGTTTTAATGGCGTTTCTCAATCTTGTCATGCAATCTGAACGTCTTGGGAACAACAGATTAGTCTGTGATTTCTCTAAAAAAAACAAAAATTTTATGGCAGAAGAAGAATGTTTTTTTGATTTGTCGAAAACCAAATCATAAAAAGAAAAGAAACAGGGGAATCCTACACAGTTAATTTAGCTACAGCAGCACCATTTGATCAGACATTCAAAACCCAGAATTGCTTTCTTTCTTTTTTTTTTTCTTGTGATCTGATTCCGAGCATTCATTTTTTTCCCTAAAAAAACAGTATTCGTGCTGTGTTTTGTTCCTCGTACGGATCAGAAACAGACACGTTCAAAGAGACGACGCCACGTGATAAGCTGGTCTTTTTATCATGTTTCCTCTCTTGCTGACACGTCCCCCTGCAGCTTTGGCTAAAACTCTTATCAACTGAAAAGGAACGTGATTGCAGCCATTTCTTCATTTTACATGGTTAGTTTCAGTGTTTTTCGTTGTCTGATTTCATAAATCTTGGTTTTTTAGTTATAAAAAGGTACCCTTTTTCCCCTTCTTTTAGATTCAATGCTTAACGCTTTCTCATTTCATAATTTTTGAGATTTTGTGAGATTTTTTTTAGTTATAAATCTACCCTTTTATTGTTTCTTTTAGCTTCAATATCCACCTGCTTTTTGATCTCTGGGTTGTTTTAAAGTTGCCCTTTTTTGATCTCATAATTCTGGGATTTTCTCAGTTGTGTATGAATATGATGTTCTTTTTTCATGCTGCCATTGCTCTGTGTGCTTAGATTTGAATGTTGTTTGCAGAAACAGAGAAATTTAGTACCAAAGCAAACCCCAGCTGAAATGGTGGATCTGAGCGGCGGGTATGTTGAATTGGGGGAACATTCTTCCCCCAAGCTAGATAAGTACCAGAAGGTTTCTGTCATACCTCTTGTTTTCCTAATCTTCTATGAGGTCTCAGGGGGACCTTTTGGCATTGAAGATAGTGTTCAAGCAGCTGGGCCCCTTTTAGCCCTCCTCGGTTTTCTGCTAGTTCCATTCGTATGGAGCGTCCCGGAGGCGTTAATAACGGCCGAATTAGGCACAATGTTCCCGGAGAACGGCGGCTATGTTGTCTGGGTCTCATCGGCTTTAGGTCCTTACTGGGGTTTCCAGCAAGGATGGATGAAATGGCTGAGTGGGGTTATTGATAATGCTTTGTATCCGGTTTTATTCCTCGATTACCTGAAATCGGCGATCCCGGAATTGGAAGGCGGTCTTCCGAGGACGATAGCGGTGTTGGCTTTAACCATGGTTCTCACTTACATGAGCTATAGAGGCTTGAATATAGTGGGATGGGTGGCAATATTCCTTGGGGTGTTTTCGTTTCTCCCTTTCGTTTTCATGGGATTTGTGGCTATTCCTAGATTGAATGCTTCAAGGTGGCTTGTAATGGATCTTGGTAATGTAAACTGGACTTTGTTCTTGAATACTCTCTTTTGGAATCTGAATTATTGGGACTCCATTAGTACTCTTGCCGGTGAGGTCGAGAATCCGAGCAGAACCCTTCCGAAATCTCTTTTTTACGCTCTTTTGTTAGTCATTTTCGGGTACTTTTTCCCTCTTTTGGTCGGTACGGGGGCAGTTCCGCTCCACCGTGAGCTCTGGACCGATGGATATTTCTCGGACATTGCTAAAATGCTTGGAGGTTTCTGGCTGCGAACATGGATTCAAGCAGCTGCTGCTCTATCCAACATGGGGATGTTTCTCGCCGAGATGAGTAGCGATTCGTTCCAGCTAGAGGGAATGGCGACTCGAGGGATGCTTCCCGAGCTTTTCGCAAAGAGGTCTCATTACGGAACTCCTTTGGTTGGAATCATGTTCTCCGCATCCGGCGTTATACTACTGTCATGGATGAGCTTTCAGGAGATCGTGGCGGCAGAGAACTTCTTGTACTGTTTCGGAATGATCATGGAGTTTATAGCATTCGTGAAGCTAAGGATAGACCATCCGGCGGAATCAAGGCCGTACAAGATCCCCCTCGGCACCGTCGGATCAGTTATAATGTGCATCCCGCCGTCACTGTTGATTCTCGTGGTTTTAGCCTTTGCATCTTTCAAAGTCATGGTAATTAGCATGGTAGCAGTAATAATTGGGCTTGTTCTGGAGCCATGTTTAAGGTACTCAGAGAGAAAGAGATGGTTCAAATACTCCATAACTGCTGACCACCATGATTATCATTCTGCCTATCAGTAATGTAATAAAATAAACATGATATCATGTAACCACAATTTTCTCTTTTGTTACATTTTCCCTTGCATCTTTTTTAAATGTTCGTTTGATGTCGAATATAAATATTCAAGTACTCGAGACTTGAATACTCGAGTCGAAAAGATCCACCACCAAGGTGGCTAAAAGCTCAGAACCAGATAGGTGTACTTACAAGTCTAATACCTATTGCAAAAGTGTCAAAAAGAACATGTTTCACAACGGACATACAATATAACCAGAACAAAGTTTGCTTCCGGCATTGTCGCTCGTTCGCCGTTTTCAAATCAATAAGATGTTACAGTGCTGGTGTTTTTTCTAATAGTGAAAAGAGTGAAGAAAGAAAAGGAGACTATTATTAATGAAATAAAGACTTGGGAAACTATCACAGGTGATTGTCATCACAGAAGCTAAATGCAGTTACAGTGTACCTTAAAAGAGTTGAAGGCTCAGTCGTGTTGGTTCGGGAAGAAACTGATACAACAAAGAAACACGTAGAAAAACATGTGTTACACGATCAGGTCGTGCCGGATTCTGTCGGCGTGGTACAGGGAGCCAGCGTATTAGGAGGCAAGTTAATTCCGCCCCCTCTAACAGATAGGTTCGGACCCTTTATGAAGCTAGCCCTGCTGACTAGGTTCGAGTCAAGGAACACCACGATTACTGTGATGTCATCGTGGAAATGCCGGCGGACACCCCGGTCAATCTTCTTCAAGTCGGAATACCGCATTTCTCTCTTTTTCGCTGCTTCGTGTAGAGCAGTTCTTACCAGCCTCCTTGCACTTCCCTGCATGAAAAATCCGAAACAGCAGAGTTAATATTTCTCGGTTCTTTTGGTACCATTTCATCTGTCGAACAGTCATCACCTTGCATGTATAGGAGAATAAATGACTGTTTTCAAGGTCTAAACTTACACTTCGTGAATGCTTTTGAACTATATTGACAGCTTCTTGATTGCTTAGGTGCTCCCAGAGCCCATCCGATGCAAATATCACGAATTTATCATATGGCAGCAGCTTGTGCACTGATATAGACGGATCAGCGCTCAATATTGGCTTTTTAAAAGGCTCACGGAGGCGAAATTTGGAATATAAAGGCTCCCTGTTGAACTCAGCCTTCTTCAAATATACATCGCCAATTGATCGGGAAATCTGAAAGGTCAAGAATTCTATTAATTAAACATTCTCAAAACGAAGAGGCAGAAAACTATGGCAAGGAAATTTTACAAAATTGATCATGGGCTCATGGCAGCAATAGAATATCTTAATATAAGAAATCCATAGAACAAATTCTACTTCTATGTGTATTTAGTTTTTCGAGAAGTATTTGTAAAGACCGTCTCCGAAGTCATTAAGACAGCAGAAATCAGAATATACACTTTACTCTCAGCAAAATCCAGAAAATGCATAACTCTAAAAGACAATGCAACGAAAACCGAGCGCATTAGGATATTCATGCACCTGCATAGAGATGAAAGGTTTATAGTTTATACAGCTATCGTGTTTCCATAATAAAGCCTGAAAGTTCGAAACTAGCCAGGCAGCTCTGGGATATCACCAAGCATAATAAATCGAACTATGGCTAAACCAAACTCCCCAATTATTCATAAAGGGGATGCTCTATAGTGCTCAACTTGAACAACTGAACAAGAACTGGTTCAAGCTATCAAAGTTATTTGCATAGTGAAAAACTTACCTGTATAATACCTTTTACACGCCATACATTGTGCTTCAAAACAACAATTTGTGGGTCATCAGGGTGCAACGACTGCAGCTCCTGTCTTACAGACTCTATGCACGCGTTATGCTCCTCGGACAGCTGACTGGCTAGATACTCTCCCGTTTCCCTTACAGCTCTCCCCAAAACAGCACGTGAATCACCAAGGTTGGCAACGTACAGGTTGCCGCCACAAATAACACCAACCAGGCAGCAGGATCCAACAGCTGCAATTTGTGGGCTCATAGACCATTGTTTGGCGACGAGGGACATAAACCCCTCTTCTGTTGCTTGATATGCTTTCCGTATTACGTCAACAGACATTGTCTGTTGCTCAGAAGTGAACCCTGAAACATAACAAACATCACCGATAGATACCAAGGCGCTACGGCAACAAATCACTACTGGAAAACAAAACAACAAAATGGCACTCGCAAACTTATAACAAGTTCAACACACTAATTCCTTTCAATCCGATAATTGTACCCGAAAAAATGCTCTACTTCCCTAATCAGGAAGTAAAGGGGCAACTAAAAATCAACCCCAGAAAAGGTGTCTTACGCTTGAGATGTTGAAAGAGATGATCGTTGATGTAGCGCGACGTCTCTGGCCCCCCATGCCCATCGTATACACCAACAAAAGTACCATAGGGTCCTGAGTCGTGTGAACTCAAACAACCAGACTCAAGCTGGCTCTGGTCTTCAATTAAACTGTTGGCCTGAACCACTGCCATCGAGAACTCGCCATTAATATGCTGTCCAATATCCTTGTACCACAAAAGCCCATCTTGACGTCCTACAGCATCTGTACTTTTGTGAACGTATCGATCCGACCTCGGCCAAAAACAGGCCCTCAAAAGGTTCATCAACCCTGATAACATCCCTCATCTCATCCACAAAACCTCCAAATAAGCCTCATCTAAACAACCACTGAAAATAACAACAACCAAGCCCGAAAAAACCCGAACAGTGAGCTGAATCTGCCTTTGCTTTCTCAACACAATAATGGAACACTAGAGCAACATCAACAACAAAGAACACCAAGAGGTAAGCAGTACTGCAATGTGAAATGAATGGCTCAAAAAGCAACTAAACCAAAGAGACCTCAATCACTAATTGACAGTTACCAACATCAATCAAAAGGAACCGTAAAATTTGATAACTAATATATATATATATATATATATATATATATATATATATAATCAATAACTGGCAGATCAATCAATGATGTACACCTTAACAAAGCCATGACTTGAACAGCTCCATATGCTAAAAAATCAACAAAAAACAAAGGGTTTTTTTTTCTTTTTGAAACAAAAGAATAGGTCAAAGTTCACTTTTTTTTTCTAACAAAGTAGTTGGTCAGCCATTAGAATAACCAGAAGGTCTCATGTTTCACATTGAGAACTTCTAAAACAAAACCCAGTTCCAATTCTAAATATATATATATCTATATATAAAGCAAAAGTGTACCTTTTCGTTTGAAAAGAAGGATCTGGAAATAGAAAAGGGGAAAACTTCATTTCAACTTGAAGTTTGGAATTTGCAGATCTATGGATCAATCAAACCACAGATATAGAAGAAGATAAAGTTTGGGTTTTGGTTGGTTTCAACTACTGATCAGAGAAATGAAATGGATGAATTTCTTCTTTTTTTCCCACAGAGAAGAGAAGATTTTGGTTTGGCCCCCAACTACTTATATAAAAATAAAAAATTTATATATATAAAGAAAAGACCCTCACTTTTCTTATCTGTCTCTCTTGTTTCTCCCTCTAATTCTCAGCAGACAATGACCCATGAAAGACCAACAATGGAGAGCTTGAAGCCAGCTAAGCAAAGGTCCAGTTTGGGGCTCCACGCCCATTGTAATAAAGAGAGAGAAACAGGACAAAAAACTCAAAAGGAAGAAGCTTCATAAGCTTAATTTTAAATGGGTGAATATTCATTCTTTTATTATAAAGTTTCAGATATGATCAATGAATTATGTTAAAATAATTATTAAACTTCCAGTTTTTTTAAAATAATATAATATATATATATATTGATAAAAATATATATTAAATTTTTGGTTTTATTATAAAATGGGAATTGAGTGTTAAAAGTCGTTACCAAACTAACAATAAATTGATCGATTAATTAAAATAATATATTAATTGTTACTAAATGATCATTAAATCTTGTAAATTTTAAAATGATCATTAAATTTTGTAAGTGTTATAAAATTATCATTGAACTATTTAATTGTTATAAAATAATAAGTTCACTTCTAAATATTATAAAATAATCATTAAATTATTTAATTATTATAAAATGATTGATTATTATATGTTATACTGCAATTTATTTGTTACAAAATGAATGAAGAAATGAAAGGATGATTTTCAAAAATGCTTCTCTAAAAAAATAATTCATTTCATTCAATATGTTTATCGAAAAATAATAATTCTTTATGTTTAAAAGAATTTTGAAAATAAAAGAAAACTTTTAAATTTTATAGAGTCTAAGGAGTAAGTTGTTCAAATAATGTTGTTTAAAAATAATATTTGTTGAAGTGGTGTGTTCTATAGATTATTTGTCCATCTAGAGATAAAGTTATCAGATCAATGGAGTAACAAAAAAGTTACTGAAGTGATTTGTAATCGAACAAATTTTTATACTTAGAGTCAGTTTGTAGTGTTGTTGACTTCCTCTGAAGTCGGCCTGTAATGTTGTCGACTTCTCTACTGTAATAATATCTCTAGTTCAACAAATCATTTTTAATTCGCCCTATTTAACTAATTTTTTTCTTACTTGGGAAAAAGTCATTGTAGTAATTAGTGGTATTCAAAAATATCCGACTCGACCTGATTACTCGAACATAAATAATCGGGTATTTACCTAACAAAAAAAAATTATCTGGGTCGGGTACCCGGCCTGCTAAACTATATATTTTCTCAGGTCGGGCCCATGCCACAAAATTAATCAGGTACCCCACTACTCCATTACCTAGTTCCTTTTTAAAATATAATTATTATTTAAACAAAATGCTCTTATATTCACTATATTCCCAAATCAAACAACATGATTATGCATGTAATTTTTAAGAATTATATAATTTATATTTTAAAGTTGTTTGGGTTCGATTACCTAGTTCCCTTTTTTATTTTTATTTTTATTTTTATGTAATTTCTATGATGGGATTATATAATTCGAACTTTAATTAGTTATGATTTTTTAATAAATTAAATGATTTAAAAAAAGCAAAAAAAAATGAGTACCCGTTACCTGAATTTTCAAATACCCGAGTTTTACAGGTACTCAAATAGCGGGTATCCGATTAAAACAGACCGGAACACAATCCAAAGAATATAATACTTCGGAAGTTTGAGTACCCGAAAACACGGGTACCCTAATAAACACCCCTAGACTACTAATGCTTTTGTTATTGTGCGATTTGATCATGCCTTTGTCACTTCCTCTTGGTTACAACTTTTTTCATTGTCGAAACTATTTTATCGCCGGTTGTACTTTTGATCAGAATCCGATAAAGCTCATCCTACAGAACGCAACTTGAGGTCAAATTTCACTCCTAATTAGTCGTTAGATCTGTAAAGAAGAATATTGAAGCCATGCATAGAGATCGAATGAATGACTCTTCTAATGATAATTTGTTAGCACCTTTTCGTGTTGAAGAGTTCGAACGAGGCCGCGATAGAGATGCATTTCGACAAATCTCCGGGTCTTAATGGCTTGAATTCATCTTTTTTAGAGGCTCTGGTCGATCCTGGAGGATGATATTTTTGATAGATTTTCGTGTTACCACAGTTTGTTATATGATCCAGTAGCGGATGCATGCAGCCTCCTAGAGGAGCAGTTGCATCCCTATTTTTTTCGGAAACACGCTTAAATTGATATAAATTTTTTCTTAAAAAAATTAATTCAATGTGTAAAGGCAAAAAAAAAATATTTTTGCATACCCATTTAAAAAAAAATTATTTTGGACTCTATTTTTAAATCCGTTACTAATATGATCTCTTTAATGACGAGGATGTTGGTCCTATCATGCCTTGTCGAAGGTTGAGGCAAGATGACCCGTTATCGATCAATGAAAGAAATTTTAGCTTGATATAAGTGTGCTTCTAACATGCTATATATTTCTCAAAATATGATATTCAGTTTGAACACTAGAGCTCTAGTGTGAAATTAGATTATGGAGACTTTGGGATTTCATGACATATTGCCCACGGTCAATATCTTGGCATGCCCTCCCTTGTGGGTGTGGAAAATAATAAGATATTTTTTTTCAATAGAGAATTAAAAAAATATATTATTTTCCTAGAAAAATAAAATTTTATAACATCGATAACATTCAATCACGTGTCGTTACCAAAATTAAAGTTCAGTATTAAAATTAAAACAATTGAACGTCTAATAATATAAATGATATGAACTCATGGAGTGGTCCTAGTGGTAAAGGATTATGTATTTCATCCAGGTGACTCGGGTTCGAGCATTATATGTACACGGTGTGTGTGCGTTATTAAAGAGCTAAGAAAATTAAACATATACTACATTATAATCACACCAACATATTCAAAAAAAATAATATAAACGATATACCACCTGAAATTCAGTGGTATCTGATGTAGTTTACTAAAAACTTTTTAAAACAATTTAGAGAATTTACTTTTTAATGTGTTTGGATCACACAATCTAAAAGAGAAAGGAATATGATGGAGCTTTAAACAGTATATCGTTCATACAACTATACTTTCAAGTGTTTTAATTATAGCACTAAAACTTTAGTTAACGCTTCAATACACTAATGGGCGTTAACTTTGTGTTCTTACCCTTCGATTATCGCACATTTGGAGGGAAGCGAATATGTAAGTTACAATTGTAAATTAATAATCCTCTTACCACCGTGCGTTATTTACTTGAATATGCCTAAATGGTCCTCCTTATATTATAAATAACTCGAAGATATTTGATTTAATTCCTAATTTTATAAATTCGATTCCATTTTAAAAAAATTAAATAAAACTTGCGTTATAAATCAAGGCTTCGAATAATTTGAAGTTTTAATAATTAGAGTATCGATTTTTAAGTTTGAGTCGAGTCATCAATTTTACCTGATACATATATATATATATATCACATATAAGAAATATGAAGAAACATATATTTATGGTTATAGAAAGTCGTTTAAATTAGAACAAATTAGAATCATAACATTAAATGTTTGCAATTAAATTTGAACAAAAACTTTAACAACTCGACTTGACTCAAATTTCATAAATTTGTCTCAACTCGAAAAAATTTCAAATGAAATTTGAGTTATAAAATAAGACTCTTCGACTTGACTAACTCAAATTTTTTTACTCAACTTGACACAATCGAATGCCCACATTTAATTACCGGTAGAGGCAGAGTAGTTTTACTATTGAGTTAATGTCATCCAAAGCAGGTGCACATGATAAGTAGTACTGTGTATTTATAAAGCAAAATTTAGATGAACTAGATAAGGGTAAATTCCAATGCCAAGTGAAAATTCCATGTAAACGTATCATAAAAAATGGTTTAGATATGTTCTTTTTTAGGAAAGTTATGGTTATGAGTCTATCCTATTCCATCTACATCTAGAGTGAATATATTCTCAATTTATTTTCTTTAACCTCATTTTCATTATTATTCTACATATAAATTAACCTAAAAAGTATTTTTTAGTTGCTAAATTAAATATGTTGTTAACGTGTCGTCATTATTATATCTATTCTCATGTTAGTAATGATAATTATATTTGTTTGCATCTTTTAATTTTTAAAATTGTTTGGTAATGTTTTTAATCATTTTCTTGTACGGCATTATTTCATTGTTTAATGGCCAGTTTGTGCTCTATGATGATTTAAGAGAAATGACTGATTAAGGTTAATATGATTAGTTTACTTTGATTATTGTAGACTCTTATTTCTCGGGATTATGATTTTATTATATTTTCTCTTTATTTTTTAATTAAAATAATAGTTGGAGAATATATATATATATATATATATATATATATATATATATATATATATAGAGAGAGAGAGAGAGAGAGAGAGAGAGAGAGAGAGAGGGGTTAATATTCACTTGCACATATGGTAAAATAATCTTCACATAACCCACTGTCAATTTTAGCCATCCATTTCACTCCTCCAACGATCTAAAAAACGTATAAAAGTTAAAAATTCTTACACTTTAGTGGATCTCAAATTTTAATCCATTTATACTTCATCTCTATTTTCTATTACTAATCCTACTTTATCCAAGGGTTTGATTTTAGCTCTCCAAGAACCATCAACTTTGAAAATGGAAGATTATGAAGTTTTGGGGAAATTATGATAAAAAAGGAAACCAATGTGCATGCAATATTGTAATGTTTGGCCTCTAAATGGTGCAAAATATTGGGTCCATTTCATAAGGTCACTTTAGTTTCTTTCCCCTTATATTTATATATAGGGCTTAATGGTATCATAAGTTATTAAACTTTTATAAAAAAAACAATTAAGTTCTTATACTTTAAAAATTTTATTAATTTATCCCTTTGACCAATAGTAACCGTTAAATCTAAAGTTTTTTGGATCAATTGGTGCAACGTGTCGTGTTACAGTGTTATCACTTGACATTTTTAGATTTTTTAATTTTATTTTAAAAATTCTTTAAAAAACTCGTAAAAATTATAAAGAATAGTTTTCTAACAAACATGTAAATGTCACATGACATAACTGCAGTGTGCCACGTGTCTGTAATATCTAAAAAATTGTCAAAAATTGATGATCAAACTAGTCATATGGCTTAATTGATGAGTGGCATGGATGGATAAGATTAAAAATTAAAAAAAAAAGATTTTCAAGGAAAGAGAGAGAGAGAAGTGTTTAATCTCGTCCATCCATTTTACTCATCTAATGGTCATAAATTAGTGTAAAATTGAGTTTGCACCCCTAACATAAAATCCTACATCTTATGTCCTTATATATACGAGGACGTAAAATTTATGTTAGGCATTAAGCAAAAAAATGTCCCTACCATCTGGTTGAATAGTCACTTTGCCCCCTATTATTTTTGAAGCAATTTAACTATCAATGTTTCATTTTGGGTCAAAATGACCTCTCCGCGGATAAAAATTGTTAGTCAACTAACGGTAAACAACTTGAAATGACACATCAGCAAAAAAATAACAATTTTACATTTTATATAATTTTATAAAATTATTTTTTGACTGATGTGACATTCTTTCAAGTAACACCTTTGTCTATATGCAATTGGCATGTAAGTTTGTCACATTATTTCAAGCCATTTACCATTAGTTGACTAATAATTTTCATCCGCAAATAGTTCATTTTGACCCAAAATGAAACGTTGATGGTTAAATTGCTTAAAAAGAATAGTGACCAAAATGACTATTCAGTCAAACATTAGAGACATTGTTTGAGATTATGCCTTTATGTTATGGGTGTGGACTCTTAAAAATTATATTAGAAATTTAAAAAGTCCGAAAATACAAAATTTTAGGAATGAAAAATTAGATCGTCAATATAAAAAAATACATAAAAACACCTAATTATATGAGAATTTAAATTTTCCAGAGGTGAATTCGCATCCCAACACCCATCGTCCATCCCTATATGTAGTATAATAAGTTGATGCTTTAAATGCATGCATGCATGAATCCATGATCCATCCATATCCTACATAAGTATAGTGTGAACTTCACGTAAAATGTTCAGATTTTGGCTTCATCTATAATGGTATAATGACATAGACACATGCATTAACATTCATCCCAACGTACACTAATTTCCATTTCCAAAACATTCATCCGAATTCGAACAAGGATTGTCTTTTTCATTCTCATTTTATGTAATTTATTAGCTTTTCGTAGCAAGCTTCTCCGAATTATTAGTTTTGTTTTCTACTTTTTGTTTGTATAATTCTTTAAAGAATTATTGATGATTGATTTGGAATAATTCCCTTACCAAGTTCATACGGGTAACAGATGAATGTAGGGACGGATTTTGGTAATAAAGTTTGCGCGAGTTTATTTAAACTTTTTAAAATTTTTAGAGGTCTAAATTAAAAATTTTAAAGGGTTTAATTTAATTTTTTTAAAAAAATTGTGTCTAACTATTTTTTATTTATAAAATTTGAAAAATATTGAGAACTTTTAAAATTTTTAGAAGGGGATTCAATTAAAAAAATATTCAAAATTTAAAATATAATAAAAACAATTTTTTAAGGGGGTGAATTAAAATTTTGAAAAAAATTAAAGGTAAATTTTGGAAATTTGAAAAGTACGGGATACTAACTCGTAAGAAAAACACAATTTTGCAACAACAAAAAATTACATTACAACAAAGGTAAATATCAATAATATTGTTTTACAGGGGCAATAAAAAACCACATTCATTCTTCAAACTTATTATAATTTTCACTTTCACACCAAACATACATAAACTATTACAGCAGCCAATACGATAAAACTCGAACCTAAACCGTATTTGTATAATATAATTAACCTAGGATTTTAATTCAAAATTTTCTAGTGTAGTTTCTTTTAACTTTTCAATATTTTAACTTCATTAGGTTGTTCATCACTTTAACACATCTATTTTTCTTTAATCATGTGATGTTAGTCCTTAATTCTCTCATTTCAGCTACATCTTTATTTCTTCAAATCAATTTTCAGACTAAATTTTAAAACATTTAGACGAATCAACTCATTTAAAAATTCACATTTATTCTACTATAAAAGAAAAAAAAACATAATTACCATAACACATTAAACATTTGTGCATAAACAATTGAGTTTTTTTATCTCTTCAAAATTTTCACACCTATAGAACAATTGTAACATCCCAAAAATTAGCCTAGAAGTTTAGAGGTTTAATTAAATGATTAGATGACGTATTAGATTAAATTTTCTAAATTATTAAATAGGAAATTGATTCAATAAGGACCAAATTGAATTTTAAAGAAAATTTCAAGAAGAATTCGGTTAATTAATTAATTAGTGACCAAACCGAACAAGAAAGAGAACACGAGGTTTGCATGCTAAAGTCAAAAATTTATAAGCTAACCCTTGACTTAACATGAGAAGATAGTATTATTAAGGGTAACAAGGTGGAATTAGATGAGACATTGACATGAAGTCAAGTCTCATAAATGTGTCTCTTTTTTCTTCCTTAGCCGGCTACACCAAACCATACCACTAAGTAATATTTTGCTCATTTTACACACACACTACAAACACAAAATTGAGAGGAAAATTAGAGAGCTTTCGGTGAAGAAGACAATAGTTTGCATGGCATAGAAGTTGATCTAAAAAATTTAAGGAAAAATCGGAAGTAAGTAGCTCTCTCTATAGCTTTCGAATATGTTAAAATTATTGGGAAATTAGTGGTCTTAATGCCTTTATAAAATCATAAAAGTGATGAGGCTAAGGGTTATGCTGCTGAAAAAAATTAAGAACATAAGAAACCTTAAGAATTTAGATGATAAAAGCTTATGAACATACAAGAGCAAACATGGACAGATTTGACAATTGTAAGAACATGCAACTTTAGAAAATGGTAGAAAATTAATCAGTAGGAATTTCATGATGAAATTTTGATATGTCATACTTGAATATGTTTATTTTGATAGAAAAATTATAAATCTGAGATTTGATAACTGTGGTGAAATCTGAAAACTTGATTTGAACAACATGCAAAATTGTCCAGCAATGTTCTTAGCTGGACAGTGAACTTTAAAAAATTGTAGAAAATAAACTACTTGAAGTTTCAATCTGAAATTTTAATATGATGAAATTAAACATGTTAATTGAATTTAGAAACAAACGGTGATTAATTTGGAGTTATATGCTGGAAATGAGAAACAATTTAAGTTTAGTGGTCAAAACAATAAGTAAAATAAATAGGAGAAATCGAAGAACAAGTGAGAAATTGAATTTGCAAAATTGGATGAAAAGAAAGGTGGTAATTTGATTAGTAATCTGTGAAAAATGTAATTCATATGAATTAATAAGCAAATTGAAAGCTTAAGCACTAATTGGAGGGAATTAGTGATAATAGATTTGGCCATGTTCGAACCATAATAGTGTAGGGACTAAATCGGAATAAGAAAAAGAATTCAGTTTCGAATTTAATGAATAGAATTCTGAAAATTTCCCTATTGTTTGGCTTAAATGCATTAGATCCTAGAGGTGAAAGAGTTGAGGAAGAAACCATACCTGAAACGGCTGCGGATCGAGCAAAAGGCCTTCGAATCCAGAACTAGCTTGGCGAACTGTGAGTGAAACAAATTAGAGTTGAGATTAGAGTCTCAACTACCTTTAATTTGATGTTAGCATATATGTTGAGCATGAAATTGGACTAATTAAATATTAGTAAATGATAAGGGAAGAAGGAATAAAGGAATTTGGATTTGTTGCATGTGCTATGTGATTTTGTGATCTATGTGCTTGAATTGGAAAATTGATATTGCTATGTTAATTTCGAATCTGACTTGAAATATATTGGACTGATTTTGGATGAAATTGAAATGCTGATTATTGGAATTTTTGATATTGATAATGTTTGTTTAATGAATTGATGATATTGTGATTGATATGTGATCAATTAATGAACTTACATGATATGAGTGTGTTTGATAAGTTCAATTGAGTATTGAACTATGAAATGTGAGATTGAATTATATGATATGGAATGAAATGGTGCATATGTTGATTTGAAGATATGCGAATTGAGATTGCAAATTATTATATGTTCATATGTGATAAAATGTCATTAGAATTGAGATCATGGGAAAGTAATCGAAATGATTAATTATGCAATTCTGAAAATTTGATTGAATAATTATATGATTGAAAATAAATGTCAATAAGCAAAGCCCTTGGTGTGTACAGTCTGTCCAGGTAGTACGACTAGCCTAGAGTCTTGAGCTCGATAAGAAAATCGGTACGTTAGTGTACTCGATATTGTGGTACGTAAGTGTACCTTCTTGCTTAATGTCTGCGGACATTATGATATGTTATACGATGATATGAATTTGGTACGTGGTACCTATTATATGGTGAATTTGATTTACACTTCAGTTATATGTTACTCGAATACCTAGCTTACTATACTATCCAAGGCATTGCGAATTGAATTAATAAGAAATTAAAGAATTGAAATTTGAAATTGAAATTCTTGGTTGGGTGAATTTCTTTGAATTGGATGGTAGCATGTCAATTATAAATTATGAAATTAATTGATTCTCTGCTACAGTTTGCTGCTGCTTGTTATATGAAATTGCCATTGATCGATTATATGAAATCGAATTATGTATTTCGAATTAAGCATTATGATTGCAAAATGAATGAATTGATTATTAATTCCATGTTAATTTGTATGTGATTGAAATAATATGCAATCATTGATAGTCCTTGAATAATTCGATTTTGATATAATGGTATCATGATTTGTTGTATTCGATATGTTATGCGAATTGAGCATGATATTTGAGAAATAGTTAGACCGATTTTGATTCATAATTTCTATGAAATAAATATGATATGGTTAGTGATAGATTGCTTGTGATAGAATGAAAATTTAGATGCCTTGCTATGTATAATTCGAAAGATGATTGTTGTTTGATCAATTGAGTGTGAAATTACTTATTTGTGGAACTATTCGAATGGAATAGGATAAAAATGAGATAGATTGTAAAGTAGAATATAATGTGTGATCATTAGTATATAAATGGAAATTGATTAGATTAAGGTTTCCTCACTAAGTACTAGAAGTACTTACCACTCGAACCTTTCCTTCCTTCCAAAAAATTTCAGGTTCTAGCTTGTTGATCTACCACCCGTTATCTCCCTACTCGAGGATTAAGTATGCCCTTTGTTATCTTTGTCGTGCTCATGTTGGGTGGTTTAGCGATTTTCATGCTAGTGTAGTTTGCATTAATGGTGATGTTTATGAACTACTTCTTTAGTAATGTATAAACTTTATAAGAAGTTTCCCTTCATTTTGGTTATGTAATTAAGGGGTACATATTTGGGGTATAGATCGTCCGAGTATATGTTTTAGGACTTGATTCTTTTTGTTGGATTTCTTTTTGCATAGGCAACCTATAGGTTTGGCCGTTTATAGTTACCCCGGGTAGTTATTTTGTATAAGGGAAACTAAAATACTATGGATGTTGTTATTCGGATATGATTATATGTATGAAGTATGAATCAGTTAGCACTACAATTTGAATTGTACTTATATGCTAACATGGAAATTGAATTAAAAAGGATTAAGGTACAATCGAATGAATTAAATTATTGAAATTAGACTATGTATATGATAATCGAATTGGATAAAAATTCAATGGGAAGCATTCGAATGGAATAAAGTTAATGAGGTCGAACTGGAAATGTATAGATTTAAATGTATACAATATTCGAATGAAACTTGTAACTCAATTAGATTGTGTTTAAAAGTATAAGATAGATAAATGAATTAGATGAGCCCACCTAGATATCAATAGAATTATGTTATGAAACTTATGTATGATAAATGTGTAATGAAGATATTTGAGATAGTTGAATATACATGGTTAGTGAATGAACTTATCAAATAAAAAAATGTACACGAAAAAGTTACCCTTCCGCTGCCTAATACGAATACGAATCATATGTTAATATAATGCTCCTTGCCCCTAATCCGAGGTGAGGTGTGTTATATAAAGTGGTATCAGAGCTTTTTAGGTTAAGTCCTAAAAGTCTAATCGAGTCTGCATGCATCTGCACTGTTTAGGTATGCCACCCATGTATTGCATACTAAGATAATTGTATTGAGCTTTCTGATCTTCTCGTTGTTTAAATGAATGATAGAAAATGACGGACCCAAAGAATGGGAGCTCACGTGAATCTTCGAGCGAAGGTGAAAGTCTGAGATTGGGTGATAAGCCACCAACTCGAACTGAAACTCCGAGAAAGGAGAAAAACAAAGAGCCTGCTCAGGTTACCGAGCAAATCACCAAAAAGCCTGCTCAAGTCAGTGAACGGATTACTAAAGAGCATGTTCAGATCGTTGAGCAATCCGATAAAGAACCTGTTCAGAACATAGAACAATTTAATAGAGAGCCTGTTCAGACTATTGAGCACGAACAACCTCCATCTGAAAATCCTATGGTTCAATCTGCCCAAAGGGAATGTCTCCTCAGCATGAAGGAGATGTTCAATCAACTTCTGACAAATCTGAAACAAGAGCAACCTGCTATTTCTGTCCCTTTGCACCTAGCAAAACACCAATAGATAAACTTTCTCAACATCGAGCCTACACTTTTGCTGGTACAAATGAAGAAAGACCAGAAGATGCAGAGTACTGGCTTGAAAACACCACCAAGGTGGTAACCAGACAATTACAGTGCTCCGATGACCATAAATTGGAGTGTTCTGTGGCTCTGTTAGCTGATGAAGCTATGAATTGGTGGGAAACCACTACTCTTACTATTCCAACTGAATTGGTGACATGGGAATTTTTCATTGAAGAATTCAAAAAGAAGTACATCAGTGAGCAGTACTTAGCTGAAAGAAGAAAGAGATTCCTGCACCTCAAACAGGCCAATCATCCTATTGAGCAGTACGTTGCAGACTTTTGCAAGTATTGCAAATACGGTGCAGAATACATTAAAACTGAGGCTGATAAATGCCGAATGTTCATTGAAGGTATGAATGATGAACTGAGTCCAATCTTCACTACTTTGGGAATCAATGATTTCCAGAATCTTGTAAATCAAGCTATTGCAACCGAAGCTAGAATGAAAGCTACTGAAAAGAGAAAAAGGGGCAATAGATCTGACAATAAGCAGGAACGAGATGACAAGTCTCAATGGCAGTTCAAGAAGACTAAATTTCAGAAAGAAGGGTCTTTTAATTTCACCTCTACTCCGAGAAGTAATTACACTTCAAAACCAGCTACAGTGATCAGATCCTCAGTACCGACTATGCCAGTTAATAGTACGGGAAATTCTGAAAAGATTCCTCCTTGCAAGTTCTGTCAGAAACCACATCGAGGCCAGTGCAGACTTCAGGCAAATCTCTGCTATGCTTGTGGTGGTGATGATCACTACATTAAAGACTGTCCTCAGAAGCATGAATCTATGCCAGCTCGTAACACTGCAGTTCCTAGTCCGACATCCTCTAATCGGAATAGGAATGCCAAGTCAGCCCAGCCGAGTTATCAGAAGAAAGGCAAGGGTACTCATTCTAATGCTACTACTCACCAGGAATCTCGAGCTCCTGCTAGAGTTTACCACATTCGTGGTAGAGATGATGAAGAGTCTCCTGAAGTGATTGCAGGTACTGTTGAGCTAAACTCACATCCTGTTTATGCTTTAATAGATTCAGGATCCACTCATTCATTCACATGTCTATCTGTAGTAAAAAAGTTGAAATTAGAACCTGAAATTGTGAAAACAAGTCTGATAGTCTCAAACCCTTTAGGAGGAACTTCGAACATTAACCTAATATGTAGAAATTGTTCATTACATATTAGCAACTTGCCATTCTTTATTGATCTCTACATATTACCCTCTTGTGAGTTCGATTTAATTATGGGTTTAGATTGGTTAAGTAAACATGAGGCTTGGGTAGATTGTCAAAATAAAAGATTGTATCTTCAGGGTTTAGGAAAAGAATCCATACTCCTAATTGATAAAAAGCCCACTTCCATTTTTGCATCTATGGTCTTGCGTGATCAAATTGAATTTGGAATTTCTGAAATGCCTGTTGTTTCTGAATTCATCGATGTATTTCCCGAGGAACTACCTGGTCTCCCTCCGACTAGAGAAGTTGAATTTAGGATTGAGATACAGCCTGGCTCAAATCCGGTGTCTATCACTCCGTACCAGATGGCACCTCTTGAATTAAAAGAATTGCAAAAGCAACTTCAAGAGCTTCAGGACAAGGGTTTCATTCGACCTAGAACTTCTCCTTGGGGTGCACCTGTTCTGTTTGTAAAGAAGAAGGATGGAGCAATGCGTCTTTGCATTGACTACCGTCAATTGAACAAGATCACAATCAAGAACCGATATCCACTCCCAAGAATAGAAGATCTGTTTGATCAACTTAGGGATGCTTCGGTATTCTCAAAGATTGATTTGCGATCTGGATACTATCTAATAAGAGTTAAAGAGGAGGATGTGTCAAAAACAGCCTTCCGAACTCGTTATGGCCACTATGAATTTCTGGTAATGCCTTTCGGATTAACAAATGCTCCGGCGGCATTCATGGATCTCATGAACAGAGTATTCAAGCCCTATCTTGATAAATTTGTAGTCGTCTTCATTGATGACATTCTGATATATTCTCGCAATCGAGAAGAACATGTTGATCATCTCCGCATTGTCTTGCAAACTCTCCGGGAACGTCAGTTATTCGCAAAATTTTCCAAGTGCGAGTTCTGGTTATCAGAAGTCTCTTTTCTTGGTCATGTAATTTATGCAAAAGGAATTAAAGTTGATCCAAAGAAAATTCAGTCAATCATGGATTCGCGTCCTCCCAGAAATGTCAGTGAAATACGAAGTTTTCTTGGTCTAGTTGGTTACTACAGAAGGTTTGTCAAAGGATTTCCCCCTATATCCTTACCTTTGACTTAACTTCTTCGTAAAGATCAACCATTTGAATGGTCTGAAAAGCAACAGAGAAGCTTTGACCAACTCAAGACAGCCTTGACTCATGCCCCAGTTTTAATCCAACCAGAACCGGGCAAAGATTATACAGTGTACAGTGATGCTTCACATGCGGGTCTTGGATGTGTTTTAATGCAAGGTGACAATGTGATAGCTTATGCTTCACGCCAATTGAAATCTCATGAATTGAACTATCCAACGCATGATCTTGAACTTGCTGCTATCGTGTTTGCTCTTAAAACATGGAGACACTACTTGTACGGTGAAAAATGTTACCTGTTCACCGATCACAAGAGCTTAAAGTACCTCCTAACTCAGAAAGATCTGAATTTGAGACAACGCAGATGGATGGAATTGTTGAAAGACTATGATTTAGTTATTGACTATCATCCAGGAAAGGCCAATGTGGTTGCAGATGCCTTGAGTCGTAAACCGACATTGGGTAAAGTTCCTAATCCTCAATCCTTAAATAAATAAAAACATATACCTTTAATGATATTCTGTCTAAATTATCTAAGTGAATTTTGTAGCTCCAACTGCTATCAACGCTCATCTCCGAGTGTATCAGAAGCAAGGATTCATATCCGAACTTCAAATTCAGTCCAGTCTAATTTCAAGGATTGAAAATCTTCAAAAAGCTGATCCAGAACTTCAAGATATTATTTCCAAACTTGATACAAAGTCTGGTGAAGGATTCTGTACTCACACAAACGGTCTCCTCTATTTCAAAGATAGAATTTGTGTTCCAAATGATGAAAATTTGAAAAGAGATCTTCTGGAAGAAGCACACCAGAGTTCTTTCTCGGTCCACCCTGGATCGGTTAAGATGTATAAAGATCTCAAATCTTTGTATTTGTATCACCTGGGTTTAGGGGTCGGTTAATATTATTTTGGGTTCGGTTCTATAATTAAAATAATCTTTTGGGCCTCGGGTTTCAAAAACAAATATTTTTGTGTTGGACTAAAATGAATGAAATACAATTTGGAGAGAATTTAAAGAAAATGGAAAATAACCATTCATTAATGGCAAACTTGTAAATAATACAAGTTTCATTTTAAATCCCCGTTTATCATCTTTTTACTATTCATCTTCTTCTCAAAATCAAAAACCAACGTGAAGAAAAGCTCTCTCATCCCCTCCACTATTCCATCACATTGCTTCTTCATTTCAACTCGTTTTTGAAAGGTAATATCATTTTTGACTTGTCCTCAACTTCCCCTCTTCAAAAGTACAAATGGTTTTCATTTTCTTCAATGTTTTAGAAATTGAGTTTTTAGAGATTTTGATTAAAAATGATAACTTTATTATGTTTAACTTAAAATTTCGATTTAATGTTGTTAGTTATGAAGTCTATGAGTCAAATGATGCAACATATATGAATTTTACATGGTTTTGAACACATTCCCGAAAATGGGTTTAAAAGGGGTTTTTGAAGGGTTTTAGATGAGTTTTGGGGGTTGTTTTAGGTTGGAATTGGTGGGCAAATGTTACTACTAGGGTTGGGGGTTGTTTTGGAATCATTTGTGGGTATAAAAAGTGTTGGAAACATGGGTTTTGATTGAGGTTTATGGGCTGTACGAGTTTTGTAAATTTGGGGTTTGTTCATGGCTTGAAATGTTGAGTTTGATGTTTGAATTGTATTTCGGGTTAACTACTTTGATGCTTGGGCTGATTGGAAGTTGTTTGGTTTGTGTTGAGGTGGTTTAGAGGCAAGAACTTGTGTTGGTGAGGCATCGGGAGTGAATCCAGAAGCTTGAAGGTGGTTGCTTGCTTGGTAAATTGAGCTTGGAAGTGAAGGTGAGTGGTTAATGTTTTCAAAGTGTTTTCTAAGTGTTTGGTTCGAGCATGTGGACTAGGTCAGGCTTGGTAGACCCACCTAGAGTTAGGGTTGGGGTGGTAGCCTAATCCTAATGTAACCCCCTCGTCCCGGTCTGGCCGGATGACCGGTCCGAGTGGGCCACACGGGGAAAACCGAAGCGAAACCCGTTAAGGTTCCCCCTCGGTTAGCAACCCTATTTTTTTTCTTTTCTTTTACTTAATCCTTTCTAAAGTTCATTTAAGTCCTATGTGATCAAACAGCGGAATAAAACACATGAGACAAACATTCGAACCCAAAACAGCAGTTAAACAGCCCAATTTTAATCTTTTAAACAAGCCGTTTCGAAACGCCCTTGAGGCGTATCGAAACGCCTTGACCAGGTCAACTGTCCTAGAGCCTTTACAAGGGGTCGTATCGAAACGGTGGTCAACCGTTTCGAAACGCCCACGACGGTCAATATCTCGTGGTCAACGAGATTTTGACCGTTTCGAAACCTTTACACCCGTTTCGAAACACCTTCATCTCGTGAATTTCTCAGAATTCCAGTAGCCAAAACGTTCCGATACGTGTTTCGGAACAGGGGTTCCAAAGGCCATACCGTATCGAAACGCGTTCCGATACGGGGTCCCTGAAGCCTACCCGTTCCGAAACGATCCCTCCCGTTTCGAAACGCTGGCAGTCTGTAGCCTTTGAAATACAGATTTAAGGGTGTTTTGACAAGTCTAAAGGTCCCATAGGACCCCTAAAGGCACACAAAACCATCAAACATAATCTAGAGGCATACATCCTAGATTTAACATACTCAAACACGTACAAGCATGGATTTGGACAATCTTTCATACATAGCAAATTACACATGTAGAGCCTTTCATACAAGCATGCTTGAAGACATTAAAAAGAACCAATAAGCATCATACATATCAAATGAGTTTACATGCCATTCAAAGCAACTTAAGCATTCATAAAACATCCATCGAACTAGCACTTGGCAAGATATATCATGCTTACAAATCAAGTCAACCATAGACATACATCAAGACTCGAATCAATAATTCCTATCCCATTGCTTTTCTATTACAATCTTAAATTTAAACATCATACTTGAGCTAACCGTAAGCAACACTTGGAGGCCTTTCCTTGCCCTTGCCACCCTCAAGCTATTGATCTGCATTGTCGAACAAAAGAGAGCGTAAGCATAAAAGCTTAGTGAGGGTGAGCTCTTTAAAACAAACCTCGACAATGCAGGGTCCAAGCACGAGCTACAACCAAGATAAAATGCATGATCTTACCTCCGATCCACGCGAGCCATAAATATAGATGATGCATGAACATATATTCAATATCATGTCATGCTCAACATGTTTAAATCCACAACGTATGAAATCACATATATTAAACCATGTTAGCAACACATCCCAAATCACATTGTCTCACAATTAACCACATATGGGCAACATAAACTACAATCTGTATTGGCACCTAGCTATGACTCGAATACGCGGATAACGGTTGGAACTCACATCCAACAACTAAACCATTACCTGACGGTGGGATTCCACTCATCACCGTTCACGCGGAGGGGATTCCACTCATCCTCACGCCCCGTCGATGGGATTCCACTCATCAACGACTAATATAAATACAATTTCCGGGCGAACCCGTACTCCTCCTTGGTGACTCAACGCCACCAAGGCCACGCGCGACTTTTGACTCATGTGTACACACTAACATCCTAATGATCGATCATTTGTACCCAAGCATACTAGTGCCAATACTACACATTGCATTACTCTTTCACAATATTAATTCATAACACTTCCGTGCTTAGCACGTACTCACCTTGACTTACCGTCATGCACAAACTACATTTCCATGCCTAGCATGTACTCACCATGATCCTCAGATCATGAAATCACCTCATAATATCATTTCACACATCAACACCACATGTACATAATTAACACCCACATCACATTATATTTTACACATGTGTATAACCATATCATATCTATCTTCAACATGCATATAACAATGCATCAAACATACCTCAACATACATGTATACAACATATACATAATCAACACCATCACAATTTAATACGAGGCATATACAACCATTAAAAAGTGCAACCAAAGTCTCTAATCAAAGCTTGGGATTAGGCTACCACTCTAATCCCAACTCTAGGTGGGTTTACCAAGCCCATCCTAGGTTCACATGCTTGAACCAAATACTCAAAACCATTTTGAAAATATTTAACCACTCACCTAAGCTTCCAAGCTCCAAGCCAAGCAAGCAACCTCCCTCAAATTTCCGGATTTCTTCCTGAAGCTTCTCCAACACAAATTCCCGCTTCCAAACAACCTCAAACACAATTCAAACAATTCCAAATCAGCCCAACATCAAAAGACCAACCCGGAACACAATTCAAATTCAATTTACAACGTTGCAAGCCATGACCAAACCCCATACTTTGCAATTTCGGACAGCCCACATACCCCTTCCAAAATCCATGTTTCCAACACCCGTTGCACCCACAAATGACCCCAAATAAACCCCTAACCATAGCACTACCATTGGGCTATCGATTCCCACCTAAAACAACCCCCAAAAATCACCCAAAACCCTTCAAAAAACCCATTTTTACCCAATTTCGAGAATTCATCAAAATCCAACCAAATTAATATATAATGTGCATTTTAACATGATTAAGCAAAGCCCCAACTCAATTTATCAAAACCAAATGAAAAACCCCCTTAAAAATCCGAACTTGATATAAACCCTAATTTTTTAAAAGTTCATGGTTTTAAAATCAATGACCATGGATAGATAGGAAATGGAAAGGAGAGTTCAAATATGCGATTACCTTTCAAAACCCCTTTGAATTGATGAAGAAATCAAGGGATGTAAGCTTGAAGTTTGAGAGGGTTTGAAGATGGTGGTGGGTGTTTCACATGTTGGAAAATAATGGGAAAAGGGGAGAAGATGACAACTTTGAAAGTTGTCATCCTTTTTAAAAGTTTTTGGGCAAATAACAACATAAGCCCTTCCCTTTTTACTAAAATTCAATTAGGCCACATTTTAAGTTGGATTTATTTTAATTTAATTTTTATTGACTCGAACTATAAACCCGGACAACTCCTAACCCCAAAACACGGGTGTTACACCTAAGTTTAAACTAGAGACATTGGTTGAACTCTTACTTGATGCTTATGCCTCGTGATGTTTATGATATGATGATTTATGTATAGTGTGTTATACATGTGTGATGAGGCATGGTTGTGATGCATTGTGTTATGCATGTGGATTTTTCATGATTGTGATCATGGTGAGTACGTGCTAAGCACGGAATTGGTTGCAAATGATAATGTGGATTGAGTTAAATGTTGGCACTAGTATGCTTAAGTACAAATGATCGATCGTTAGGATGTTAGTGTGCACACATGAGTCAAATTTGTGCGTGGCCTTGGTGGCGTTGAGTCACCAAGGATGAGTACGGGTTCGCCCGGAAATTGTTATATATATTAGTCGATGATGAATGGAATCCCATCGACGGGGCGTGAGGATTAGTGGAATCCCATCCGCGAGACCGGTGATGAGTGTAATCCCACCGTGAGGTAAAGTGGTTGTTGGATGTGAGTTCCAACGTGTTTATCCGCGTATTCGGGTCATAGCTAGGTGCCAATATAAATTGATATGTGTATCAATGTGATGTGAAAATGTGTTACCTATTTGGATGATTATATGTGTTTACATATGTTATGGAAATGAGCTTGTGGAGCATGACATATTAATGGATATTTGTTCATGCATCATTGACATTTTGGCTCTTGAAGATCTAAGGTATGATCATGCATTTACCTTGGTTGAGATCATGCTTGGACCCTGCATTGTCGAGGTTTGTTTTTAAAGAGCTTACCCTCACTAATCTTCATTGCTTACGCTCTCTTTGTTCGACAATGCAGATCAGTAGCTCGTGGGTTGCTAAGTGCAAGAAGAGGCCTCCAAGTGTGTGCGCTTTGTGGTGCTAGCCTAGCTATCAAGTATGGTTTTTAGTTATGATGTAATGGTCAAGCAATGGGACATGTATTCGTGCTATGATGCTTTTGAAGTATGATGTTGTTGTTTAAGAGCATGTTAGACTCATTTTATATGTTTGTTAATTTGGCTTTTGGGATGTATGCCTTGCTTGTAAACCATGTTGGTATTTTGCTTACCTTAAAATTGTCTAAGTGTTGACTTTGTTAAAGCATGCTACATGTAACATCATGTATGGTCTTTGGAATGGATGCTTTTGTATATCATGTGTATGTCGAGTATGGTTGCTAGGGAGCATGCCTCTAGAATGTACTTGTATGATTTGTATGCTTCGTGTAGTTGTTTCGGACGTTTGGAATCAATAGGAGATGTCTAAAATTGATTTTTGGAAGTTGCAGGCAGCAGGTGTTTCGAAACGGGTTGTCCTATTTCGAAACGGGTTTGGTTCCAGGGCCCCCGTATTGTAACTCGTTTCGATACGGTTTGGCTACTGTGAGACCCTGTTTCGAAACACTTTTGCCACTGGAATTGCCTGTTTCGAAACTAGTATCGAAACGACAAGGCAAATCGAGACCCTGTTCCGAAACGGGGTGGATGCGTTTCGAAACGGCTGTCTAACTTTTCAATATGAAGCTAGTGTTTCGAAACAGGCTTTGACTGTTTCGACACATGCCTAATTTTGGGCTTTTTGACATCTCTAAAGGGTTCCAAGTGTTGGGCTTAGGCCCTGTTTACTGTTGGGCTTCCGCTTAGGTCTAATTGATGCGTTTAGATAAGATAAAAAAATGAAAAATTTTCTCTAGGGTCGGTAACCGAAGTGGAGCCTTAACGGGTTTCATCTCGGTTATCCCCGTGTAGCCCACTCGGATCTGTCAAGCGTCCAGACCGGGACGAGGGGGTTACACTAGTTGGTATCAGAGCCTAAGGTTATCGAGACCTTGGGCAGATAAGTGAGGTGAGTTTAGTTTTGTATTGATATGCACGGTGTTTGCTTGCCTTGTAAGTATGAATGCTTGCGTGACAAGTATGCTGGTTGTTTTGATTAAAAGCATGTTGTTTAAGAGTCTCATTGCTACTATTACATCGGAAAAGAATTTTTAAAGTGAGGGAACGTACTTGAGCCACTTGGAAGCCTTGCCTTGCTAACCCAATCTTGTATATCTTGTTGTTGTGGTTGTAGTTACTATCTGTGAGAGTGATGTCTAGGCCGAGAGGTAGGCCGAGGGTGGTTCGTCAGGAACCACGGGTTGCAGCTCCTGTTAATGAGCCGGTGGTTGGAGTTGAGGCTCACGTGTTGGAGCCTGCTGCTGGAGTTGGAGTTCCTCCACCACCACCACCTCCTCCGCCTGGAGTTGGAGGCGAGGATGGAGCCGAAGAAGTAGGACCTCAGGGTGGCCAAGGTCCGACTGGAATTGATATGACTCCGCTTGTGCAAGCTATAGCGAGAGCATTTCAGGCCGCAATTGCGGGAGCTCAGGCTGCAGCTCAACCTAGGTATGATGATACTAGTCTACCGTTGGAGAGGCTCCGTAGCTTGGGGGCCGAAGAGTTCAGAGGATCGACACCGGAGAGGTCTGAGTTGTGGTTAGAGAAGACCGTTCGCATCTTAGCTCAGATGGGTTATGTGGGTACACGTAGATTGGGCTGTGTGATCTCCTTGCTTTAGGGTGATGCTTACACCTGGTGGGTCACCATTACTACCGGAGTTCCAGAGGCTGAGAGAGATTGGGATTTCTTTGAGTACGCTTTCAGAAAGAGATACTTAGGTCCGAGGTACCTTGATGAGAAGAAGCGAGAGTTTTTGGCCCTTGTTCAGGGAGATGCTTCTGTGACTGACTATGAGATTCGTTTCGTTCGTTTGAGTCAGTATGCTCCAGAGTTAGTGCCTACTAAGAAGGCCCGATGTGATCGTTTCAGATATGGGCTTCATGAGGAAGTTAAGAGGTATATCTTAGCTTCGGATTACACTGACTTTGATGTCTTGGTTGCTAGAGCCAAGGACATTGAGCAGATCTTGGGGCTGGCCAAGCGTTCTGGAGGTTCTAGTTCTAGTAAGAGGCATAACAACTTTGACAGTAGAGATGCCAAGAGGCATAGAGGTGGCGGACAACAGTTTGACCATAGGCGTGGCGGTGGCCACCATGGTAGGGGCCATCACAGCCATAGAGGTGGAGGGCGTTTGCCCGAGTGCACACGTTGTGGGAGACAACACACTGGTGAGTGTTGGGGTAACTTTCATGCTTGTTGGAATTGTGGCTCGAGGGACCACTTTAGGAGGGAGTGCCCGCATCAGGCGGCACAAGCACCGAACTTAGCTCAGGCTCCTGCGAGAGCGAATGATTTTCAGAGAGGCCGTGGGCGCGGTCGTGGCTACTTCCAGCCTAGGGCTGATGCACCTAGGGTAGATGCTCAGAGGAACCTTGCTCATGTTGTGGCAGTGCAGCCAGAGGCAGGAGGACCAGCGAGAGTCTATGCTCAGAGAGAGGTCGGGAATGACACTGATGTGATAGCAGGTAATTTTGAGTTATTGTCTATGTCTTTACTTTCTTTGGTTGATTCGGGTTCTACACATTCCTACATTTTGAGTGAGCATGCACGGAAGTTAGATATACCTGTTGAGATCTTAGATGTAGGTATGCATGTGACTAGTTCTTTTGGTGAAACAGTCGTGGTTAGACGTATGTATAAGAGATGTCCACTGAAGATTCAGGGTCATGTGTTCTATGTTGATATGATGGAGCTCCCTTTCTATGGTTTTGATATCATTTTGGGTATGGACTGGTTAGTTGAGCACCGGGCTAGTGTGGATTTTGAGACGAAGAGGATTTCCTTGAAACTTACGGATGACTACGAGGTAGTAGTAGTAGGCGAGAACATTAAGTTCTTATCTATTGTTGTGTCAGCTTTAGAGGCTCATAGGTTGATGGATTCCGGATGTGGGGCTTACTTAGCCTATGTGATGAATCTGAATATGAGTGAGGCTAGACCGAAAGATATTAGAATAGTTTGTGACTTTCCGGATGTGTTTCCTGAAGAGTTGCCAGGGTTGCCTCCTGACAGAGATGTTGAGTTTGTGATTGAGACTGTTTCAGGGTCTAATCCAATTTTGATAGCTCCGTATCGTATGGCTCCTAAAGAGTTGAAAGAATTGAAGAGTCAGTTCCAAGAATTATTAGACCGTGGTTTCATTAGGCCTAGTAGTTCTCCTTGGGGTGCTCATGTGTTGTTTGTAAAGAAGAAAGATGGCAGTATGCGTATATGTATTGACTACAGGCAGTTGAATCAGTTGACTGTGAAGAACAAGTATCCGTTGCCTCGCATAGATGATTTGTTTGATCAGTTGAGAGGTGCTTCAGTGTTCTCGAAGATAGACTTGAGATCGGGGTACTATCAGTTAAAAGTGAAAGAGTGTGATGTTCCGAAGACAACTTTTAGGACTAGATATGGTCACTATGAGTTTCTTGTGATGCCGTTTCGGCTCACGAATGCACCTGCATCATTCATGGATATGATGAACAGAATTTTTAGAGACTACCTAGATCGTTTCGTAGTTGTTTTCATTGATGATATTCTTGTGTACTCGAAGACAGAAGAAGAGCATGATGAGCACTTGAGATTTGTGTTACAGAGATTGTTGAGCAATCAGTTGTATGCGAAGCTTAGTAAATGTGAGTTCTGGATTCGAGAGGTTGTATTTCTCGGCCATGTTGTTTCGGCCGAAGGTATCCGTGTTGATCCATCGAAGATTGAAGCCATTGTTGAGTGGAAACAAGCTAAGTCTGTGACTGAGATTAGGAGTTTCCTAGGATTAGTCGCTTACTATAGGAGATTCGTTGATGGTTTCTCTAGGGTAGCTGCTCCTTTGACTAAATTGTTGCAAAAGAGAGTTAAGTTTGAATGGTTAGATGCAAGACAGAAGGCCTTTGAGAAATTGAAAGAGGCTTTGACAAATGCTCTAGTGTTAGTGCAACCTGTTTCAGGTAAAGAGTTTTTGATTTATAGTGATGCTTCATATATAGGTTTAGGTTGTGTTTTGATGTAAGAAAGAAGAGTTGTTGCGTATGCTTCTAGACAGTTGAAGGTTCATGAGAAGAATTATCCTACTCACGATATAGAGTTAGCCGCAGTTGTGTTTGCATTGAAGATTTGGCGTCATTACTTGTATGGTGAGAAGTGTATAGTTTACACCGATCATAAGAGCTTGAAGTATTTGATGACACAGAAAGAGTTGAACTTGAGACAGAGAAGGTGGCTTGAGTTGTTAAAAGATTATGATTTGACCATTGAGTACCATCCGGGTAAGGCAAATGTAGTAGCCGATGCTTTGAGTAGAAAAGTTGTCGTTGAGTTGAGAGCTATGTTTGCTAAATTGAGTGTATCCGATGATGGTTGTTTGATCACCGAGTTGCAAGTGAAGCCTTCCTTGATTCAGTTGATTAGAGAGAAGCAGTTGCAAGATGTGTCTTTAGTTCCTCGTGTTAAAGACATAGCCGAAGGTAGACCGACTGAGTATAGTTTCGGTGGTGAGAACTTGTTGTGCTTTAGAGATAGAGTTGTTGTACCAGAAGACGTTGAGCTGAGACGTCAGATTTTGAGTGAAGCACATTCGAGTCCTTTTTCTATGCATCCGGGTAGTACCAAGATGTACCGTGACTTGAAGAATGATTACTTCTGGGTTGGTTTGAAGAAGGACGTAGCCGAGTATGTGAGCCGTTGTATGGTTTTTCAGAGAGTGAAAGCAGAACATCAGGTTCCTTCTGGTTTGTTACAGCCTTTGAAGATTCCGGAATGGAAATGGGAGAGGATCACCATGGATTTTGTGTCGGGGTTACCATTGTCTCCTTCGAAGAAGAATTCTGTTTGGGTGATTTTCGACAGATTCACTAAGTGTGCTCACTTCTTAGCAGTGAACACTACAGATTCCTTAGACAAGTTGGCAAGCTTGTACATCTGTGAGATTGTGAGAGTTCATGGAGTTCCGAAGTCTATTGTTTCAGATAGGGATCCTAGATTTACTTCGAGATTCTGGGGTTGCTTGCATAGTGCTCTAGGTAGCCGTTTGCATTTTAGTACTTCTTATCATCCGCAGTCTGATGGACAGTCAGAGCGAGTGATACAAATTTTTGAGGATATGCTTCGTTGTTGTGTGATTAACTTCCAGGGTTCTTGGGAGAAGCACTTGCCTTTGGTCGAGTTTGCTTACAACAACAGTTATCAATCTAGTATTTAGATGGCTCCCTATGAGGCTTTGTATGGTAGACGATGTAGGACTCCGATTTGTTGGGCTGAAACAGGTCAGAGGTTGTTGCCTATGCCGGATTTTCTTAAAGGGACTACCGAGAAAGTAAAGTTGATTTGTGACTGTTTGAAGGCAGCTTCCGATCGTCAGAAGTCTTATGCAGATTTGAAGAGGAAAGAAATTGAGTTCTCCGTGGGTGAGAAAGTGTTTCTGAAAGTATCTCCATGGAAGAAGGTGATGAGATTTGGCCGGAAAGGCAAGTTGAGTCCGAGGTTTGTTGGTTCGTATGAGATAGTTGAGCAGATCAGGCCTGTAGCTTACCGTTTGAGATTACCTTCTGAGTTAGAGAAAATCCATGATGTCTTTCATGTGTCGATGCTTAGGAGATATATATCAGATCCTTCTCATGTTATGCCCGTTGAGGAGATAGAGTTGAATCCGGATTTGTCTTATAATGAAGAGCCTGTTGAGATACTTGCTTCTGATAGCAAGGTGTCGCGTGGTAAGACCATAGAGTTGGTCAAGGTGTTGTGGAGACATAGAGGTGTGGAAGAGATCACGTGGGAGAGGAAAGCTGATATGCTTGAGCAGTTTCCGTATTTGTTTCCGTCAGGTAATTTCGGGGACGAAATTCCTTAAGTGGGGGAGAGTTGTAACACTCGGGTTTAGGGGTCGGGTGAAAATAATATTTTAATATTATTTTGGGTTCGGTTCTATAATTAAAATAATCTTTTGGGCCTCGGGTTTCAAAAACAAATATTTTTGTGTTGGACTAAAATGAATGAAATATAATTTGGAGAGAATTTAAAGAAAATGGAAAATAGCCATTCATTAATGGCAAACTTGTAAATAATACAAGTTTTATTTTAAATCCCCTTTTATCATCTTTTTACTATTCATCTTCTTCTCAAAACCAAAAACCAATGTGAAGAAGAGCTCTCTCATCCCCTCCACTATTCCATCACATTGCTTCTTCATTTCAACTCGTTTTTGAAAGGTAATATCATTTTTGACTTGTCCTCAACCTCCCCTCTTCAAAAGTACAAATGGTTTTCATTTTCCTCAATGTTTTGGAAATTGAGTTTTTAGAAATTTTGATTAAAAATGATAACTTTATTATGTTTAACTTAAAATTTTGATTTAATGTTGTTAGTTATGAAGTCTATGAGTCAAATGATGCAACATATATGAATTTTACATGGTTTTGAACACATTCCCGAAATTGGGTTTAAAAGGGGTTTTTGAAGGGTTTTGGATGAGTTTTGGGGGTTGTTTTAGGTTGGAATTGGTGGGCTAATGTTAGTACTAGGGTTGGGGGTTGTTTTGGAATCATTTGTGGGTATAAAAAGTGTTGGAAACATTGATTTTGATTGAGGTTTATGGGCTGCACGAGTTTTGTAAATTTGGGGTTTGTTCATGGCTTAAAATGTTGAGTTTGATGTTTGAATTGTATTTTGGGTTAACTACTTTGATGCTTGGGCTGATTGGAAGTTGTTTGGTTTGTGTTGAGGTGGTTTAGAGGCAAGAACTTGTGTTGGTGAGGCATCAGGAGCGAATCCGGAAGCTTGAAGGTGGTTGCTTGCTTGGTAAATTGAGCTTGAAAGTGAAGGTGAGTGGTTAATGTTTTCAAAGTGTTTTTCTAAGTGTTTGATTCGAGCATGTGGACTAGGTCGGGCTTGGTAGACCCACCTAGATTTAGGATTGGGGTGGTAGCCTATTCCTAAGCTTAAACTAGAGACATTGCTTGAACTCTTACTTGATGCTTATGCCTCGTGATGTTTATGATATGATGATTTATGTATAATGTGTTATACATGTGTGATGAGGCATGATTGTGATGCATTGTGTTATGCATGTGGATTGTTCATGATTGTGATCATGGTGAGCACGTGCTAAGTACGGAATTGGTTGTAAATGATAATGTGGATTGAGTTAAATGTTGGCACTAGTATGCTTGAGTACAAATGATCGATCATTAGGATGTTAGTGTGCACACATGAGTCAAATTCGCGCGTGGCCTTGGTGGCGTTGAGTCACCAAGGAGGAGTACGGGTTCGCCCGGAAATTGTTATATATATTAGTCGATGATGAGTGGAATCCCATCGACGGGGCGTGAGGATGAGTGGAATCCCCTCCGCGAGACCAGTGATGAGTGTAATCCCACCGTGAGGTAAAGTGGTTGTTGGATGTGAGTTCCAACGTGTTTATCCGCGTATTCGGGTCATAGCTAGGTGCCAATATAAATTGATATGTGTATCAATGTGATGTGGAAATGTGTTACCTATTTGGATTATTATATGTGTTTACATACGTTATGGAAATGAGCTTGTTGAGCATGACATATTAATGGATATTTGTTCATGCATCATTGACATTTTGGCTCTTGAGGATCTAAGGTATGACCATGCATTTACCTTGGTTGAGATCGTGCTTGGACCCTGCATTGTCGAGGTTTGTTTTTAAAGAGCTTACCCTCACTAAACTTCATTGCTTACGCTCTCTTTGTTCGACAATGCATATCAGTAGCTCGTGGGTTGCTAAGTGCAAGAAGAGGCCTCCAAGTGTGTGTGCTTTGTGGTGCTAGCCTAGCTATCAAGTATGGTTTTTAGTTATGATGTAATGGTCAAACAATGGGACATGTATTCGTGCTATGATGCTTTTGAAGTATGATGTTGTTGTTTAAGAGCTTGTTAGACTCATTTTATATGTTTGTTAATTTGGCTTTTGGGATGTATGCCTTGCTTGTAAACCATGTTGGTATTTTGCTTACCTTAAAATTGTCTAAGTGTTGACTTTGTTAAAGCATGCTACATGTAACGTCATGTATGGTCTTTGGAATGGATGCTTTTGTATATCTTGTGTATGTCGAGTATGGTTGCTAGGGAGCATGCCTCTAGAATGTACTTATATGATTTGTATGCTTCGTGTAGTTGTTTTGGACGTTTGGAATCAATAGGAGATGTCTAAAATTGATTTTTGGAAGTTGCAGGCAACAGGTGTTTCGAAACGGGTTGTCCTGTTTCGAAACGGGTTTGGTTCCAGGGCCCCCGTATCGGAACTCGTTTCGATACGGTTTGGCTACTGTGAGCCCCTGTTTCGAAACCAGTTTCGAAACACTTTTGCCACTGGAATTGCCTGTTTCGAAACTAGTATCGAAACGACAAGGCAAATCGAGACCCTATTCTGAAACGGGGTGGATGTGTTTCGAAACGGGTGTCTGACTTTTCAATATGAAGCTAGTGTTTCGAAACGGGCTTTGACTGTTTCGAAACACATGCCTAATTTTGGGCTTTTTGACATCTCTAAAGGGTTCCAAGTGTTGGGCTTAGGCCCTGTTTACTGTTGTGCTTCCGCTTAGGTCTAATTGATGCGTTTAGATAAGATAAAAAAATGAAAAATTTTCTCTAGGGTCGGTAACCGAAGTGGAGCCTTAACAGGTTTCATCTCGGTTATCCCCGTGTAGCTTACTCGGATCGGTCAAGCGTCCGGACTGGGACGAGGGGGTTACAATATTGGTTGTCTGGTATGAAAGCGGCTATCAATGATTTTGTATCTAAATGTCTCAATTGTCAAAGAGTCAAAGCTGAACATAGAGTTCCCACCGGACTACTCCAACCACTTGTACTGCCACAATGGAAATGGGAACGAATTACTATGGACTTCGTGACTGGTCTTCCTTGTTCTCCCAGAAAATATGATGCTATTTGGGTGATTGTTGACCGATTCACCAAATCGGCACATTTCATTCCTATTCGTATTAATTACAGTTTGGAGACTTTAGCCAATTTGTACATTCAATAAATAATTCGGCTACATGGAATCCCTATCTCCATTGTCTCTGATCACATCTTTCCATATGCAAAGTGATGGTCAGTCTGAACGAGTAATTCAGATTCTCGAGGATATGCTTAGAGCTTGCATTATTGACTTTGGGAAGAATTGGGAGAAATCCCTACCCTTAGTAGAATTTTCCTACAACAATAGCTATCGGTCGTCTATTCAGATGGCACCTTTTGAAGCATTGTATGGCAGAAAATGCAGAACACCTCTTTGTTGGTCCGAACTTGGTGAAAACAAAGTGTTGGGACCACAATTGCTCAGAGAAACAGAAGAGAAAGTTCAAATCATTCACTCTCGATTGAAACAAGCTTTCGATAGACAAAAAGCCTATGCTGATCTGAAACGAAGAGATATCCAACATAATGTGGGAGACAAAGTTTTTCTTAAAATCTCTCCATGGAAGAAAGTATTTCGGTTCGGAAAGAGGGGAAAGCTCAGTTCTCGCTTTATTGGACCTTTTGAAATTACTGAAAGAATTGGCCCAGTGGCTTATCGACTTGCACTTCCCGCCGAGTTCGATAAAATTCACAATGTCTTGCATGTGTCAATGCTCAGAAAGTATAGATCCGATCCATCTCATATCTTAGAGCCGGAAGAAGTAGAGCTGAATCCTGACTTGTCCTATGAAGAGGAACCGGTTCAGATTCTGGATAGGGAAATCAAAAGACTACAGAACAATAATGTTGCACTGGTTAAAGTCTTGTGGGGAAATCACTAGATGGAAGAGGCAACATGGGAACCAGAGAAAACAATGCGAAATCAGTATCCCCATTTGTTCAGTTCAGGTAAGAATTCGAGGATGAGTTCTTTCTTTAAGGGGGGAAGAAATGTAACATCCCAAAAATTAGCCTAGAAGTTTAGAGATTTAATTAAATGATTAGATGACGTATTAGATTAAATTTTCTAAATTATTAAATTGGAAATTGATTCAATAATGACCAAATTGAATTTTAAAGAAAAATTCAAGAAGAATTCGGTTAATTAATTAGTGGCCAAACCGAACAAGAAAGAGAATATGAGGTTTGCATGCTAAAGTAAAAAAATTATAAGCTAACCCTTGAATTAACATGAGAAGATAGTATTATTAAGGGTAATAAGGTGGAATTAGATGAGACATTGACATGAAGTCAAGTCTCATAAATGTGTCTTTTTTCTCTTCCTTAGCCGGCTACACCAAACAATACCACTAAGTAATATTTTGCTCATTTCACACACACACTACAAACACAAAATTGAGAGAAAAACTAGAGAACTTTCGGTGAAGAAGATAATAGTTTGCATGGCATAGAAGTTGATCTAGAAAATTCAAAGAAAAATCGGAAGTAAGTAGTTCTCTCTCTATAACTTTCAAATATGTTAAAATTCTTAGGAAATTAGAGGTCTTAATGTCATTATAAAATCATAAAAGTGATGAGGCTAAGGGTTATGCTGCTGGAAAAATTTAATAACCAAAGAAACCTTAAAAATTTGGATGATAAAAGCTTATGAACATGCAAGAGCAAACATGGACAGATTTGACAATTGTAAGAACATGCAACTTTAGAAAATTGTAGAAAATTAATCAGTAGGAATTTCAGGATGAAATTTTCATATGTCATACTTGGATATGTTTATTTTGATAGAAAAATTATAAATCTGAGATTCGATAACTCTGGTGAAATCTGGAAACTTGATTTGAACAACATGCAAAACTGTCCAGCAATGTTATTAGCTGGACAATGAACTTTGAAAAATTATAGAAAATAAACTACTAGAATTTTCGATCTGAAATTTTAATATGATGTAATTGAACATGTTAATTGAATTTAGAAACAAACGGTGATTAATTTGGAGTTATATGCTGGAAATGAGAAATAGTTTAAGTATAGTGGTCAAAACAGTAGGTAAAATAAATAGGAGAAATCGAAGAACAAGTGAGAAATTGAATTTGCAAAATTGGATGAAAAGAAAGGTGGTAATTTGATTAGTAATCTGTGAAAAATGTAATTCATATGAATTAATGAATAGAATTCTGATTCGAACCATGTTCGAACCATGGTAATTTGATTGGTAATTTGGCCATGTTCGAACCATAACAGTGTAGGGACTAAATCGGAATAAGAAAGAAAATTCTGTTTCGAATTTAATGAATAGAATTCTTAAAATTTCCCTATTGTTTAGCTTAAATGCATTAGATCCTAGAGGTGAAAGAGTTGAAGAAGAAACCGTACCTGGAACGGCTGCGGATCGAGCAAAAGGCCTTCGAATCCAGAACTAGCTTGGCGAATTGTGAGTGAAACAAATTAGAGTTGAGATTAGAGTCTCAACTACCTTTAATTTGATGTTAGCATATATGTTGAGCATGAAATTGGACTAATTAAATATTGGTAAATGATAAGGGAAGAAAGAATAAAGGAATTTGGATTTGTTGCATGTGCTATGTGCTATGTGATTTTGTGATCTATGTGCTTGAATTGAAAAATTGATATTGCTATGTTAATTTCGAATCTGACTTGAAGTATATTTGACTAATTTTGGATGAAATTAAAATGCTGATTATTGGAATTTTTGATATTGATAATGTTTGTTTAATGAATTGATGATATTGTGATTGATATGTGATCAATTAATGATCTTACATGATATGAGTGTGTTTGGTAAGTTCAATTGAGTATTGAACTATGAAATGTGAGATTGAATTATATGATATGGAATGGAATGGTGCATATGCTGATATGAAGATATGGGAATTGAGATTGCAAATTATTATATGTTCATATGTGATAAAATGTCATTATAATTGAGATCATGAGAAAGTAATCGAAAGGATTAATTATGCAATTCTGAAAATCTAATTGAATAATTATATGATTGAAAATAAATGTCAATAAGCAAAATCCTTGGTGTGTACAGTCTGTCCAGGTAGTACGGCTAGCCTAGAGTCTTGAGCTCGATAAGAAAATCGGTACGTTAGTGTACTCGATATTGTGCTACGTAAGTGTATCTTCTTGCTTAATGTCTGCGGACATTATGATATGTTATACGATGATATGAATTTGGTACGTGGTACCTATTATATGGTGAATTTGATTCACACTTCAGTTATATGTGACTCGAATACCTAGCTTACTATACTATCCAAGGCATTGCGAATTGAATTAATAAGAAATTAAAGAATTGAAATTTGAAATTGAAATTCTTGGTTGGGTGAATTTCTTTGAATTGGATGGTATCATATCAATTATAAATTATGAAATTAATTGATTCTCTGCTACAGTTTGCTGCTGCTTGTTATATGAAATTGCCATTGATCGATTATATGAAATCGAATTATGTATTTCGAACTGAGCATTATGATTGCGAAATGAATGAATTGATTATTAATTCCATGTTAATTTGTATGTGATTGAAATAATATGCAATCATTGATAGTCCTTGAATAATTCGATTTTGATATAATGGTATCATGATTTGTTGTATTCGATATGTTATACGAATTGCGCATGATACTTGAGAAATATTTAGACTGATTTTGATTCATAATTTCTATGAAATAAATATGATATGGTTAGTGATAGATTGCTTGTGATAGAATGAAAATTTAGATGCCTTGCTATGTATAATTCGAAAGATGATTGTTGTTTGATCAATTGAGTGTGAAATTACTTATTTGTGGAACTATTCGAATGGAATAGGATAAAAATGAGATAGATTGTAAAGTGGAATCTAATGTGTGATCATTAGTATATAAATGGAAATTGATTAGATTAAGGTTTCCTCACTAAGTACTAGAAATACTTACCACTCGAACCTTTCCTTCCTTCCCAAAAATTTCAGGTTCTAGCTTGTTGATCTACCACCCGTTATCTCCCTACTCGAGGATTAAGTATGCCCTTTGTTATCTTTGTCGTGCTCATGTTGGGTGGTTTAGCGGTCTGCATGCTAGTGCAGTTTGCATTAATGGTGATGTTTATGAACTACTTCTTTAGTAAGGTATAAACTTTATAAGAAGTTTCCCTTCATTTTGGTTATGTAATTAAGGGGTACATATTTGGGGTATAGATCGTCCGAGTATATGTTTTAGGGCTTGATTCTTTTTGTATAGGCAACCTATAGGTTTGGTCGTTTATAGTTACCCCGGGTAGTTATTTTGTATAAGGGAAACTAAAATACTATGGATGTTGTTATTCGGATATGATTATATGTATGAAGTATGAATCGGTTAGCACTACAATTTGAATTGTACTTATATGCTAACATGGAAATTGAATTAAAAAGGATTAAGGTACAATCGAATGAATTAAATTATTGAAATTAGACTATGTATATGATAACCGAATTGGATTGAAATTGAATGGGAAGCATTCGAATGGAATAAAGTTAATGAGATCGAACTGGAAATGTATAGATTTAAATGTATACAATATTCGAATGAAACTTGTAACTCAATTAGATTGTGTTTAAAAGTATAAGATAGATAAATGAATTAGATGAGCCCACCTAGATATCAATAGAATTATGTTATGAAACTTATGTATGATAAATGTGTAATGAAGATATTTGAGATAGTTGAATATACATGGTTAGTGAATGAACTTATCAAAAAAAATGTACACGAAAAAGTTACCCTTCCGCTGCCTAATACGAATCCGAATCATATATTAATATAACGCTCATTGCCCCTAATCCGGGGTGAGGGGTGTTATAACAATCGTCTGAGATTTTTCAGTGTTTTTGAACTACAAACATGAGCTTTAATGTCGTAGAAGCATTTTATTTGTTTTTACTTACTTTTCGAGTTTGAATGGGAGCGATACATGCTTAAGAGTAACTACTTAGGCAACAAATTTCTAGTGCCTTAGCTGAGTTAATTAAATATTATTTTATTATTTCAAATTTTATTTAGGAAAGTTTTATTGTTGTTGTTGTTGTTGAATGGATCGTTGAATTATTAAATGCCAAGAGGGGGTGAATTGGATTTTTAAGTTGGTTGGTAGTGAGGTGGTAAAATAAAAATTGTAGACAAAGACACTTATAGTGGTTCAAGTTCCAAATGAACTCTACATCCACTACCTTAGCTCCCACTAACGATTTTCCAAACAACTTCACTAGTTGATCTTCCTCTTTTCTAGGCTTAGGAGGAAACCTTTACACAAATGGTCAATTTTTTACCCAAAATTAACCAAACCCTCTCACAAGTTTACAAAGAAGAATATGGCAATTACAAAGTATCTCTCTAGACAAATATTGCCCAAATTACAAGCACTCAACCTAATTGAATCTGAAAAATAGGAAATTACAAGGAATGACAATTGAGGTTTTACAAGAATATTGAAATTTAGCACTTGAACTTGGATTTGATGTAGGATTGTTTATTTAAGGATCAATAGTTGTTGTTGATTGTTTTTGGACTCCATTTTATACCTTCTCGTTCAATTCTAGCCGTTGGGCTGTTGTCATCATAAATATAGCCGTTGAGATGCAATCTTCCCACCATAAATGCACTTTTGCGACTACCCGTTTCGAAACACTTGTACTTGTTTCGAAACAGACCAAAATAGAAATAGTCGTTGGGGTGTAATTAAGAGACCGTATCGAAACAGACACAATAGTTTCGATACACTAAGAACCCATTACGAAACGGCTTGACATCCATTCTGAAACAATTTGAAACTGTCAAAATCCGTATCGAAACGTGCTTAAATCGTTTCGATACATCTTAACCGTTTTGTGAAAATCAGTTATAAATTGCAACAGTCATAAAATTTAATTCCAAGTTCAACTCTCGTATTGAAAGGTTTGAGATTGTTTCGATACAGCCGTATCGAAATAGATCTGCTCGTTCCGCTGTTCTTTATCCGTTTCGAAACATGAGGTCCTGTTTCGATACTACCGTATCGAAACGGGAAGACTCGTTCTGAAACAAATGTTAACAGTTTCAAAACGTTCTGAAACACCTATGGGCTGTTTCGAAACGGTGACTCGAAAATCACTGTTTTGACTTGGAAAACACTTAGAAAATTTTGTATAACCCTTTGGTTTTGACTTGACCACTTTGCTTAAAGTTCTGGGAAGTTTTGAGGACTTAAAAATTTATTTTTTATTTTCAATTTAGTCATTAAATACTTTGTTATATCAAAATCAATTCTTTGGATTTACAATCTCCCCTTTTTGATATAACAAAATCAAGTATAAATTTTTAAATGTTTTGAAATCTTTGAAAAAACTTTTAACTCCCCCTCAATTTAAGATAAGGTTTTAAAGTTTTGAAAAGTTGAAATTTAAAGCACTTGAAACTTAAAAACACTTAGGCCCTTAGGAATTATTTCTCCTCTTTTTTGTTAGATCAAACATATAATCAAGGCTAATTGAGAATAAAAGAGGCATAAAGCATAAACCAAACAACAAAATATTATAGATAGCATTAAGTTCATGAAACAACATCAAACATAAAATCAAACTCAGTCCTAAAACATGAAATCAAAGCATAGGTCCTAAAACAAAAAACATAGATATGTGCATAAACCCAATCCTAATATGACAAAATAAAATGATATGCAATAAGCCTAAGGTGCCTCATCATCGTCATCGCTTCCAATGTCATCCAAGAAATCATCCTTGTCCTTCTCTTAATCCTTGCGAAAATGCCTTCAATCACCATAGAAGTTGGTGAAGCAGAGATCCATGGATGATTGTTGAGTTTTAAGAGCAGTAAGACGATTCTCCGTGCCAAGAACACGATCCTCCAAGGATGCTAATCGAGTGTTGATATCAGCAAGCCAGCAAACCCCGAAGCCATGTTTGTGTCCATGGTGTTGAACCTTTTAGTGAGGAAGGCCATGAGAGCATCATTGTTAGGAGCCACAACGGGAGTTTGAGCTTGTGGTTGAGGCTCTACCTGAGGTGCTTGAGCTCTACGATCAACTCGAATCCATTCACCATGTGTGTAACGAAATTCAGATCTTACAAGAGAAGACTCACCAAGCTTTTGCTTTTGTTGTTCCTGAAAATCGTATGAGACATCAAGGCCAATGAGAACAAAGATGTAGCTCAAAACAGTCCCATAGGTGAAGAAGGTGATGGAGTCGGATAGACGATGCCTCACAAGATGGACCATCTCGGCAAACATGATCTTCACCAAGTTAGGTTGTTGTGCTTGTCGGAAAAACTTGAGCCAAAAAGTGTCAACTTGGAGGTTATGGGAAAATTTTCCTTCGGATGGGCGAAAGAACCAAGAGATGATCAAGTGCAAGAAACGGTCTTGGGCATCCAAAGAGAGAATCGATCCGGTTCGAGATCTAAAGTGGCTTTCATCCTCAATACCCTCATCAGCAAGCCCAAGGATGTTCACTAAGATGGATGGTTCATTGCAAAACTTCTTGCCCAAGATGTAGGACTCGATAACAATAACTTCGGAACGATCCTCATTGCTAATAAGATTAGCATTAGAGTAGAAAAGCAATACCATGTTTTTGTAAACAATGTCGAGAATACTCATGAAGCTTAAGAACCCCATTGTGTCAAAAGAGGTAGGTACTTGAAGTAGAAACGCTCGGAATCAAGGAATGCAATGTCTAAAACTCGCTCTCGTCGAACAACGACATCTTGAAGAATTTTAAAACGATTCCTAGCCTATTTATTTCTAACTCTTGGAATAAAGAAGGGTAAGGTTTTGACGAATATTGTCATCGGGGTTCGAACCTTCACCCCCTTCAATCTTTCTTTTCTTAGAATCCATTAAAAACACCTAAAAACAAAGCAAGCAATAAAATTTAAATGTATGCATTAAATCCTAATTCAATCAAATAAGAATCTCATTAATGTTTTTTTAAAACACTTTGAAAGTATATACATAATTTTTTTTGATGAAAACATATTTGAAAAATAGTGTTAAAAATACAATTAAAATAAAATATATTCGAACCAAAAAGTTTGAGATTTGAAAAAAGTTTTACAAGATTTTGAAAACCCATAATGTAAAACAAGTATACTATACAAAACTATAATTTATTAACATAGTATTCGAACGAAAACAAAAGAAAAAGAAAAAGGATAGAAATACGTCAAAGATGGGATTTTGGAGGAATTTATGGATGGAATTGTACAAAATTGATGAAGCTTGCTTAGATTGACGTTAATGAGTAAAAGCCCTCAAGTTTTAATGAAAAACAAAGAGATTTGGAGGGTTTTTAAAGAAGAATTCGATCTAGGGTTTTTTGTGTTTAATAAAAAGTGCCTTTTAGCATTTAAAACCTTTTAAATTTTGTTTTTCCAAATACATGTTTCAAAACATGAGAGATCGTTTCGAAACAGACGTGCCGAAACGCTTTTGAACGTTCTGAAACTTGTTTACCATTTTGATATAGGTTTGACTGTATCGAAGCCCAAGAGTTTGCCCGTATCGAAACGCGTAGGGGTCGTTTCGATATAAGTTTTAACAGAACCAAAACGTTTTGAAACCCTTTGGGGTGTTTCGAAACAGCTTGGTCCATTTGTGTTCTTAAGAGGCAGCCCGTATCGAAACAAGGTGACCCGTTTCGGTACCAATAGCCTTGGAAGAGCAGATAATGCACTAAAATGCAGAAAATTCTTACTTTAATTGAACCTAGATGCATGAATGAGATGTATGAGCAAGTTTAACATAACAAAACATAAACATATTCCTCCTAACTATAAGCAATGGTGCAATTAAGATAAAAACGCATAAGCATGGAATTTAACAAGAATTCAAGCAATTTTAAGCACAAAGGTCCTAAAAGATCAAGATAGGCTAGTTAGACCTAACTCTCTCCTAAGAGGCCAAAAACGCTCTTTATCTAGAGGTTTGGTAAAGATGTCCGCTAATTGATTTAAGGTGTCTACATACTCTAAAACAACATATTCCTTAAGGACATGATTTCTAATGAAATGATGCCTTCATTTCTATGTGTTTGGTTCTAAAGTGTTGGATGGGATTTTTGGTAAGACATATGGCACTAGTGTTATCACACTTAAGGGGTATGGTGTCTACCTCAATTACATAGTCTAAGGGTTGTTGTTTCATCCAAAGGACTTGAGCACAACAACTCCCTAGGGATATGTACTCCGCTTCGGTGGTAGATAAAGCTACACTATTTTTTTTCTTAGAGAACCAAGATATGAGCATACTACCTAAGAATTGACAAGTGCCGAAAGTATTTTTCCTATGTATCTTACAACCCCCGTAATCCGCATCCAAATAAGCCTGAAGGTTAAAGGTTGAGTCTCTAGGATACTAAAGGCCTAAACAATGAGTATCTCCAAGGTACCTAAAGATCATTTTAACGGCTATAAGGTGCGACTCTCTAGGACTAGCTTGGAACCTAGCACACAAGCAAACACTAAACAATATATCTGGTCTACTTGCGGTAAGGTAAAACAAAGACCCAATCATAGAACGATAAAGCTTAGAGTCAACACATTTACCTCATTCATCTTTGTCAAGCTTTGTGGATGAGCTCATTGGTGTAGCTTGAGGTTTTGCTTGCTCCAAGCCAAACTTCTTGAGCATATCTTTGATGTACTAAGCTTAATTGATGAAGATGCCATCCTTCATTTGTTTGATTTGGAGTCCCAAGAAGAGTGATAGCTCCCCTAACATGCTCATTTCAAATTCACCTTGCATCAACTTAGAAAAATCTTGACAAAGCAACTCATTAGTAGAACCAAAAATAATATCATCAACATAAATTTGAACTACTAAGATATCTTTGCCATTGTTTTTAATAAATAGTTTCGTGTCCACCATTCCTTTTTCAAAACCTTTTTCCAACTAGAAAACTTTATAATCTTTCATACCAAGCTCTAGGAGCTTGTTTTAAACCATATAAAGCTTTTGACAATTTGAAAACATGGTTTGGAAAAGTGGGATCTTCAAAACCCGGTGGTTGTTCCATATACATTTATTCGTTTATAAAGTCATTTAAAAACGCACTTTTGACATCCATTTGAAAAAGGTTGAAATCATGATAACATGCAAATGTAAGTAGCATCCTAATTGCTTCCATTCTAGCTACGGGTGCATAGGTTTCATCAAAATCAATTCCCTCTTCTTGAGTGTAACCTTGAGCAACAAGCATAGCCTTGTTTCTCACTATGTTACCACTCTCATCTAGTTTGTTTCTAAAGACTCATTTAGTTCCTATAGTAGATTTGTTTCTAGGCCTATCAACTAATGTCCATATTTTAATTCTCTCAAATTGGTTTAACTCATCTTGCATGGCCATAATCCAAAAGTCATCTTTTAATGCTTCTTTAATATTCTTAGGCTCAATGCATGAGATAAAATTAACATTATTAAGCATTTTAAGACAAGAACGGGTAGTTACCCCTTTGGATGGATCACCCAAGATCTCGCCACCCTTAACATAGTTGTACTACCTTGGGTAGCTCACTTCCTTTTTCTCAAGAGACATGTCTTGCAATGCTTCTAGCGGCGGTTCTTGTGCTTCTTTCTCTTTGGTTGGAATCTCATTCACCTTTGATGATTCTCTACCATCATTGGCTTCAATGATCCCTACATCATCATCATCACAAGAATCCTTCCTCGGAAGGAGGTTATCATCGAAAACCACATGAATAGATTCCTCTACAACTAAAGTTCTTTTGTTAAACACACGATAGGCTTTAGAGTTTAAAGAGTAACCCATAAAAACAGCTTCATCACTCTTTGCATCAAATTTACCTAAATTATCTTTTCCATTGTTTAAAATAAAACACTTGCAACCAAAATGATGAAAATAACTAATGTTAGGCTTTTTAGATTTTAAAATCTCATAAGGATTTTTCTTCAAAATAGGCCTAATCATTACTCGGTTTATAATGTAGCAAGTGGTGTTATTGTCTTCCGCCCAAAAATACTTAGGTAATTTATTTTCACAAAGCATAGTCCTAGCCATTTCTTCTAAAGTTCTATTTTTCCTCTCAACTATCCCATTTTGTTGAGGAGTGCGAGGAGCCGAAAAATTATGGCTAATCCCATTTTCATTACAAAAATCTCCAAAACCCATATTTGAAATTCGGTTCCATGATCACTTCTAATATATGAAATTTTAAGATCAATATCATTTTGGGTTATTTTAGAAAATGTGATGAGGTTTTCTAAAGCCTCATCTTTGGTGCATAAAAAGAGAACCCAAGTATACCTAGAGTAATCATCAACAAATACAAATGCATATAATTTTCCACCCAAGCTAGTAGTCCTAATTGGCCTAAAGAGATCCATATGGATCAATTGTAAACATCTACTTGTAGAAACATCAATAATGGACTTGAAAGAGGCTCTATGTTGTTTACCTTTAACACATGCATCACAAATTTTATCCAATGATAACTTGAGATTAGGTAGGCCTCTAACTAGATTAAGGGAAACTAAATTTTCTAAAATGCTAATGCTAGCATGTCCTAGTTTCCTATGCCAAAACCATGCATCATTTTCATTTTGTGCAACTAAGCATGCATGGGATGTATGAATGTCATCTAGATGCACCATATAAATATTGCCTATGCGATGACCAATGAGCATTGTTTTGTTAGATTTAATGTCTACTATTCTACACCCATTTACATCAAACATGACATTAAACCCTTTATCACACAATTGACTAATGCTCAACAAATTGTGTTTTAGACCATCGACATACAAGACATTTTCCATAAGTATGGAAGAGTGATTACCTATGGAGCCAATACCTTCAATGTGGCCTTTGGAGTTGTCACCAAAAGTTACTACTCATCCACCTTTTGGCTTTAATTCCATGAATCGACTCTTGTCTCCGGTCATGTGTCTCGAGCATCCACTATCAAGGTACCATGAATTTTAACTTTGTGCTTTGACCTTGTAGCAATGCTACCCTACAAACAAAGAGTTTAAACTTTGATTTTTGGTACCCAAATCATTTTGGGTCCATGAGTGTTAGCTCCCAAAAGCTTGGTTCCCTTAGGAATCCAATATGACAAGGCATTAACATTATTAGATTTTACAAGTTCCTTAGGAACCCATACACTTCTAATCTTTTTAGTCCTAGAATGCCTATAGGAGCCACTTTGTTTGTAGTTGAAATTCTTTCTTTTTGTAAAGATGGTTTTTGAAGATTCGCCCTTTTCAAGCTTTCAAGAACCAACACTTTTGAAAAAAAAATGAGCTCATTCACCAATTTTTGGTGTTCATCATTACATTGAGAAAGAAGGTTGTTCAAATCAATATTTTCTTTTTCAAAGAACTTTAAATCATCTTGCAAGCTTAAAACCTTTTTTCTCAAAATCGGAGTTAGTTTTAGAGAGTAAATCGTTTTGAGCTTTCAAATCTGAAATGACCTTTTTGTTTTTCAAAACGGACTCCTTGTATTTCTCTACTAACTCATCATATACATCTTGTAACTCATCATATGCATCATGCAATTCATCAAATGTAAAATCATAAAAAGATGAGTTAGAGGTTACCATAGAATCCTTCTCAAGAGTCATGAGGCAAAGGTTGCCCACTTCGTGTTCCTCATCCTCGGATGACTCCTCATCACTCCAAGTAGCAATCTTAGCTTTGAGCTTCTTCTTCTTCTCAAAGACCTTCTTCTTGAGTTGAGGGCAATCGGAACGAATATGACCCGACTTCTTGCACTCAAAGCAAATGATAGGATCCTTTTCCTCTTCTTTTCTCTTATTCTTGAAGTCCATCTTTCTTTGAAATTTCCTCCCTCGATTAGACTTCATGAGCCGTGAGAAGCGTTTGCCTATCATTGCCAACTCTTCGAAATCCTCCTCCTCATTAAAAGAGCTCTCCTCTTGTAGAGAGGCCTTGAGAGCAACTCATAGCTTCTTTTTCTTGTCCACCTCTTGCTTCTCTATTCTCCTTTCTTCTTTCTTTTTTTCCTCTTCTCTTCCTTGTTTCATAATCTCATGAGTAAGAAGAGAACCAACTAGCTAATCAAGCTTCAGGGTCTTCAAATTCTTAGCTTCGATGATGGTTGTTCTTTTACCATCCCAAGATTCTAGAGAGAATATAAAAGCTTCCTAACTAGCTTGTCTTCGGGAATCACTTCACCGAATCCTTTTAAACCATTGACGATGATCAAAATCAATCAAACATCTTGGAGACATTCTCATCGGAGTCCATCTTGAAATTCTCATAACTCAAATTTAGTAGCCCGATCTTCGTCTCCTTAACATCGTTAGTACCTTCGTATGTTGTCTCAAGAGTGTCCCACACTTCTTTGGCGCTCTCGATTGAAGAAACCATAGAATAGATGTCCGGAAAAAGTGCACAAAAGATGACGTGAAATGCTTTATCGTTGACTTGCATCCTTCTTCTATCTTCCTCGGTCATCTTCGATTTCACCTTCATGACAAGTCGTCCTTCATCATTTCTTTTCATCGAAATGTAAGGCCCTTCTTCAACTACATCTCAAACCATGTAGTCGGTGGATTTGATGGAGAGACGCATCCTATTATTCCAATGTGGGTAGTTGTCCCCATTGAAGAATGGTGGTTTAGTGGTGGATTGAGACTCATAAAGGTTGGAGGTTGAGGTAGATGCCATGGCTTGACTTGAGATTTGATCACACTCTTCTAGGATCTCCTCTTGTGGTTGTTCATCCTTCAAAAGATGTAAGCTCTGATACCAATTGTTGAGTGGATCATTGAATCAATAAATGCCAAGAGGGGGTGAATTGGATTTTTAAGTTGGTTGGTAGTGAAGTGGTAAAATAAAAATTTGTTGAGTGGATCAATGGATTGATCAATGCCAAGAGGGGGTGAATTGAGCTTTTAAAAATTTGTTGAAGAAAAATGATAGCTAAAAATGAAGAATAAAGGATTTTAGAGTGGTTCAAGTTCCAAATGAACTCTACATCCACTACCTTAGCTACCACTAAGGATTTGCAACAATTCACTAATTTGTTCTTCCCCTTTTCAAGGCTTAGGAGGTAACCTTTACACAACCGGTCAAATTTTCTACCCAAAATTTGACCAAACCCTCACAAGTGAACAAAGAAGAAATTAGGCAAGAAAGATATCTATCAAATACAATATTGCCCCTTTAAGTACAAACACTCAACCCAAATTTGAGATAGCATAGGAATTGAATACAACACAATTTGGGGTTTACCAGAAATTGGAAAATAAGCACAATGAGCTTGGATTTTTGCTTGGATGTTTATCTTTGATGCAATAGTTGTTGTTGGTCTTCAATAAGCTTCAATTTATACATTCTCTATCAATTCTAGCCGTTTGGGTGGTTAGGGCATTGATTATAGCCGTTGGGACCCTTTCTTTTCACCATAAATGCACTTCTGCAGCTATCTATATCGGTACACGAAGACCCGTATCGATACATGTCTCAAAACAGAAAGAGTCGTTACATATAATAAAGAGGGCGTATCAAAACGCGTGTAAGCGTATCGGTACGGGGTAACCCGTATCGATACTGTTTTGATACGGATAATATCGTATTGATACCTTTTTCTCAACTTAGCTCACTAGAAGTTTTAGTTTCGATACGGGGTACACCGTATCGATACGGGATAACTACCACTTTAAATGTTAGTCACCTAACGACTGACACCAACGGTCAAAAACATTTAAAACTCTTTGAATTAAAAATTCCGTTAAAACCGTATCGATACGGGTTGACCCGTATCAGTACACCATTCAAACTCCTTCAGTTTTTACAGAGGGGCATATCGATATAGATTGAATCTGTTTCGATACGGTTAAGAGCGTATCAAAACGCGTCTTTCCAGTAGCCAACTTTGTTAAAAAAGTATCGATACGGATTCAAGCGTATCGATACGCCTGGACGTTTTTCAACACTTTGGCTTTGGAACACTTAGAAAATATTTGGAGTTTGAGTTTTTCAAATCAGATTAAGGTGTTGGTGATTTTAAAAAACATTTAAGGGACTTAGAAATTTATTTCAACTTTTCAATTTAATCCTTAACATACTTAGTTATATCAAAATCAAACATAGGTTATACAATCTCCCCCTTTTTGATATAACAAAACCAAAACTTGAAATTTTTGATACTTTGAAAAACTTTGCAAAATAACCCCCTCTTAGTATTAGCTAGGTAAATTTTAAGTTTGAAAATTAAATTTTTTAAGTGTGAGCTTCCCTCTCCCCCTTTTTGTTAGATCAAAAATAATCGAGACATAATGAAAAGTGCATAAAGGCAAAAGGTATAAATAAGCAACATAATATCATTAAGTTCAAATGAAAGATAACATCAACTTAAAATCCAAAAAAAAAACAGAAAATCAAAGCATAGGTTTTAGAATAATGCAAACTTAATCCTAAAAACATAAAACAAAGGTGCATAAATAAATATCCTAGATGATATGAATGATATGCAAAGATAGGCTACTATGCATCTCCATCGCCATCTTCATCTTCTTCATCATCCTCTTCAATTGCATCATCATTCCTCTTAGTTTGATGTCACTCGTCATGGAAAGCGGTGAGAGAGATGTTCATTGAGTTGTGACCGCCTTCAAGGGAAGTGAGTCGAGTCTCCACTTGATCTATTGAGGCCATTCCCGTGCGCAAACCCGTGAATTGCTCATTGAGATAAGTCATGAGGGATTCCATAGAAGGTGGAGGAGGAGCTTGAGGAACTTGATCAACTTGAGGATTAGCAAATTGTTCTGCGGCCTCACTAGGGAGCTAAGATAGACGAAGCCAACTACCATTGAAGTAATGAAACTTACCCCTTGCAAGAGATCTTTCATCGATAGGATCGGTGAGGGAGTTGGGTAGTCATGCGAGCAATCTATCTCCTTTTGTTGGAATAAGTAACTCAAGGTCGTACCATAGGTGAAGGAAGTGACGAGAGTAGTGTGGCGATGTTGCACGAGATAGACAATCTCCGCAAACATAATTCGAGCAAGGTTCAGACGTTTTCTCTCACGGAAGCATCGAATCCAAAAATCATCAACTTGGCGGATAGTGGAATACTTCCCTCCCGAGGGCCTAAACCACCAAGAAACCATCAAATGGAGGATCCGATCTTGAGTGACGGAACCACTTAGGACATGGCCAAGAGCATTCTCATCATCATAGCCTTCATCCTCCAACTTAAACACATCACAAATAGATTGAACATCTATAGTGACCTTTTTACCCATAAGATGAGAATTAACGGTCGTAACAACACCATCTCGATTGGCACAAAACTTAGCATTAGCATAAAAGATCAAAACTAAGATGCGAAAGAAAAACCCGGGAATTTGGAGAAAATCCATAAACTTCCATTCTTGGAGAAAAGGTAAGTACTCAAATTTGAAACGCTCCGAGTTAAGAAAAGGAATAGAGATTACCCTCTTCGGACGGATCTTATAGTTTTGAAATTGACAAAAATAGTTGAGATCTCTAGTGGACCTAAAGGAGTGTTGATAGATAAGAGTGAGGTTCGGGCGAGTACCACCTCCGGTATTGGATCCTTCACCGGCTTCACTAGTACGTGTTCTCTTTTTAGGTGCCATAAACTAGAGAAAAAATTAAAAACAGTGTATGCATTAATTTTTCTTCATTCAACTCATTGAAAACCGCTAATCAAGGCGTTAATAAAATTTTTATAAATAAAACAAAAATAAAGAGTTTGAAAAGAGATTTTGATTTTGAGAAGACAAAACAAAAACAAAAGAAAATTTGAAACGAAAATCAAAAGAAAAATTAAAAGGAAAAAAGAAAGAGTTTTACGTTGATATTGATAAAGAGGAATGGGAGAAGAACTTAGCACCAAATTGATGAAAAGGTTAAGAGCTTTGCTTGATTTTGAAAACCCTCAAGAGAATTTGAGTTGTGGTGTGAAAATATGAGGGATTGAGAGGCTATTTATAGAGTGAAAACGGCTAGGGTTTCTAGGGTTTTGAGAAAATTCAATTTTGGTAAAAGTTGAACTCTTTAAATGCCAATTGATAGCTGTCTGCGCAATCACGTATCGATACGCCTGAGGGTGTATCGATACGGGGGTAAAAACGTAATTTTGTTTGAAATGACCGTTGAAGGTCCGTATCGAAACGGATGCAATCTGTATCGAAATGAATGATGCTCGTATCGAAACGGGTTTAATCGTATCGATACCCATTTTAGGCAAAATGTAATATGGGAAGCTAATACAGTACTCGTATCGATACGCTTAAGGCCGTATCGATACCCTATGCCCAGAAATACATTTTAGGCTTTAAGAACAACCAAAAGCTCGATTTTAACATCTCCTAAATGAATGCAAATGATGAATGAGCAGTTCTAAGCATATTCTAACATAATCATACTCCCCCTAGCTATAAGCATGAATATTTTCAAGAGCTACAACACATAAACATGCAATTTCACAAGATCAAGCAATTTTAACTTTAAAGGGGGTCCTAAAGGGTCAAGGAAGGCTAGTTAGACCTAACTCTCTCCTAAGGGACCAAAAACACTCTTTATCTAAAGGCTTTGTAAAGATGTCCGCTAGTTGGTTTAAGGTGTCAACGTACTCTATAACAACATCTTCCTTAAGGACATGATCTCGAATGAAATGATGCCTTATCTCTATATGTTTGGTTCTAGGGTGTTGGATGGGATTTTTTGTTAAGCATATGGCACTAGTGTTATCACACTTAAGGGGTATGGTTTCAACTTTAATACCATAATCTAAGAGTTGTTGCTTCATCCAAAGGACTTGAGCACAACAACTCCCTAAGGATATGTACTCGGATTCGGTGGTAGAAAGAGCTACACTATTTTGTTTCTTAGAGAACCAAGATCTGAGCATACTACCTAAGAATTGATAAGTTCCCGAAGTACTATTCCTATCGATTTTACACCCCCCCATAATCCGCATCCAAATAAGCATGAAGGTTGAAGGTGGAGTCTCTAGGGTACCAAAGACCTAAACAAGGGGTATCTCTAAGGTACCTAAAGATTCTCTTAACGGCTATAAGGTGAGACTCTCTGGAACTAGCTTGAAACCTAACACACAAGCAAACACTAAACAAAATATCCGGTCTACTTGTAGTAAGGTAAAGCAAAGATCCAATCATAGAACGGTAAATCTTAGAGTCAACACACTTACCTCCTTCATCTTTGTCAAGCTTTGTAGATGAGCTCATAGGTGTGGCTTGAGGCTTTGCACTCTCCAAGCCAAACTTCTTGAGCATATCCTTGATGTACTTTGCTTGATTGATGAAGGTGCCATCCTTCCTTTGCTTGATTTGGAGTCCCAAAAAGAATGAGAGCTCCCTCATCATGCTCATCTCGAATTCATCTTGCATTAACTTAGCAAACTCTTTGCAATGACACTCATTAGTAGATCCAAAAATAATATCATCAACATATATTTGTACTACTAAGATGTCATTTTTATATCTTTTTATGAAAAGTGTAGTGTCCACCTTACCTTTTTCAAAACCTTTTTCAATCAAAAAGTTTGAAAGTCTTTCATACCAAGCTCTAGGAGCTTGTTTTAAACCATAAAGTGCTTTAGTAAGTTTGAAAACATGATTTGGAAAATTTGAGTCTTCAAAACCCGATGGTTGTTCCACATACACTTCCTCATTTATAAAATCATTTAAAAATGCACTTTTAACATCCATTTGAAAAGGCTTGAAGTCACGATAACATGCATATGCAAGCAACATCCTAATTGCCTTCATTCTAGCTACGGGTGCATAGGTTTCATCAAAATCTATTCCCTCTTCTTGAGTGTATCCTTGTGCTACTAATCTAGCTTTATTTCTCACAATGTTACCACTCTCATCTAGTTTGTTCCTAAAGACCCATTTAGTTCCTATAGTAGATTGATTACTAGGCCTATCAACTAATGTTCAAACATTACTTCTCTCAAATTTATTTAACTCTTCTTGCATAGCCATAATCCAAAAGTCATCTTTTAATGCTTCTTTTATATTCTTAGGCTCTATGCATGAGATAAATGCAACATGGTTCATAAGTTTAAGAGAAGATCTAGTGGTTACCCCTTTGGATGGATCACCCAAGATTTCCCCACCTTTGACATAGTTGAACTCCCTTGGGTAGCTCACTTCCTTTTCCTCAAGAGCCAAGTCCTTCAAGGCTTCAAGAGGTGGATCTTGTGTATCCTCTTCTTTTGTTGGAATCTCATCCTCCTTTGAAGTTTGACCTCCATCAAAGGCATTAATGATTCCTACATCATCATCATCATCATAAGAATCCTTCCTTGGAAGGAGGTTATCATCGAATACAACATGTATAGAATCTTCTATTACTAAAGTTCTCTTGTTAAATACACGATAGGCTTTAGAGCTTAAGGAATATCTTATGAAAATAGCTTCATCACTTTTTGCATCAAATTTACATAAGTTGTCTTTTCCATTATTTAAAACAAAACACTTGCAACCAAATGGATGAAAATAGCTAATGTTAGGCTTTTTAGATTTTAAAATCTCATATGGTGTTTTCTTTAAAAGAGGCCTAATCATTACTCGGTTTACAATGTAGCAAGCGGTATTTGTGGCTTCCGCCCAAAAATATTTAGGTAAATTGTTTTCACAAAGCATGGTTCTAGCCATTTCTTGTAAAGTTCTATTTTTCCTCTCAACTATCCCATTTTGTTGAGGAGTTCGAGGAGCCAAAAAAATGTGGCTAATACCATTTTCATTTAAAAACTCTTCAAACCCTAGATTTTGAAATTCGGTTCCATGATCACTTCTAATATGAGAAATTCTAAGTTCAAGATCATTTTGGGTTAATTTTGAAAATGTGATGAATTTTTCTAAAGCCTCATCTTTAGTACTTAAAATAGAACCCAAGTAAATCTAGAAAAATCATCAACAAGTACAAATGCATAAGATTTACCACCCAAGCTCATAGTCCTAATAGGCCCAAATAAATCCATGTGAATAAGTTGTAAACACCTACTTGTATAAACATCATTAATGGATTTAAAGGATAACTTATGTTGTTTACCCTTAGAGCATGCATCACAAATTTTATCATTTGAGAACTTAATTTTGGGTAAACCTCTAACTAGATCTAGGGAAACTAATTTTTCTAAAACACTAATGCTATCATGTCCTAGTTTCCTATGCCATAGTCATGCATCATTTTCATTTTGAGCTACTAAATATGTATGGGATGTATGTATGTCATCTAAATGCACCATGTAAATGTTACCTATGCTATGACCTATGAGCATAATATTATTTGATTTAATGTCAACAATTTTACACCCATTTTTATCAAATAAGACATTAAACCCTTTATCACATAATTGGCTTATGCTCAACAAATTATGTTTAAGACCATCGACATATAAAACATTTTCAATAAGAATGGTAGAGTGATTACCTATGGAGCCAATACCTTTAATGTGGCCTTTGGAGTTGTCACCAAATGCCACTACTCCTCCACTTTTTGGCTTTAAGTCCATGAATCTACTCTTGTCTCCGGTCATATGCCTCGAGCATCCACTATCAAGGTACCATGAATTTTGACTTTGTGCTTTAGCCTTGTAGAAATGCTCCCCCTACAAACAAAGATATTAAACTTTTGTTTTTGGTACCCAAATCATTTTGGGTCCACGTGTGTTAGCTCCCAAAAGCTTGGTTCCCTTAGGAATCCAAGGTGACATAGAAACAATATCATTAGACTTGACGAGTTCCTTAGGAACCCATACACTCCTAATCCTTTTAGGTCAATAATGTCTAGGGAGACTACTTTGTTTGTAGTTATTAGTCTTTCTCCTAGGTTGGTTTGTTTTAGATGTATCACATTTTTCATGCTCCACATTACCAACATTTTTGAAAGACTTTTTGAGCTTGTTAAGCTCATCTAACACCTTTTGGTGTTCACTATTGCATTGAGAAAGAAGATTATTTAGGTCTACATTTTCATCTTGGAAGAATTTAAGTTCATCTTTCAAACCTAAAATCTTTTTCTCAAATTTTAAGTTAGCTTGAGAAAGTGAGTCATTTTTATCATTTAATTCCGAAATAATTTTCTTATTTCTAATGACCGACTCTTTGTACTTCTCAACTAACTCATCTTAAACCTTGCAACTCATCATATGCATCATGTAATTCATCAAATGTAAAGTCAAAAGATGATGAGTTAGAGGTTACCATGGAGGAAACCTCCTCAAGTTTCATGAGGCAAAGCTTGGCCACTTCGTGTTCGTCATCCTCGGAAGACTCCTCGTCTCTCCAAGTACCAAGCTTGGATTTGAGCTTCTTCTTCTTCTCAAAGCCCTTCTTCTTGAGTTGAGGGCACTCCAAACGAATGTGATCGGGCTTTTTGCACTCATAGCAAATGATTTGATCCCTCTCTTCTTCTTTGTTTTTACCCTTGAAGTCCATTTTTCTTTGAATCTTCCTTCCTCGGTTTGACCTCATGAATCGTGAGAATCTTTTGGCTATCATAGCCAATTCTTCTAGATCATCCTCCTCACTAGAAGTGCTCTCCTCATGTAATGAAGCTTTGAGAGCCACTCCTATCTTCTTCTTCTTTTCTACTTCTAGCTTCTCCACTCTTTTCTCTTCCTTTTTTTCTTTTCATCTTCCCTTCATTGCTTCATTATCTCATGAGTAGGGAGAGAACCCACTAGCTCATCAAGTTTGAGTGTCTTCAAGCTTTTGGCCTCGATGATGGCGGTTCTCTTCCCATCCCAATATTCGGGAAGTGAGTAGAGTAGCTTCCGGAAAAGTTTGTCTTTCAGGATTGTCTCTCCAAAACCCTTAAGCCCGTTGACGATAGTTGAGAAGCGATCGAACATCTTGGACACGGTTTCATCAGGCTCCATCTTGAAATTCTCATAACTAAGATTGAGAATTCCAATTTTGGTCTCCTTCACATCACTAGTTCCTTCATAGGTGGTCTCTAGTGTATCCCACACTTCCTTGGCACTTTCAATGGAGGAGACTTTGGAGTAGATGTCGGGACCGAAAGAACAAAAGAGCATGTGAAGAGCTTTGTCATTAATTTGGATCTTCTTTCTCTCATCTTCGCTCATCTCAATCTTCTTTTTTAGAACCAATTTTCCTTCATCATCCCTCTTCAAAGGAATATAGGGACCATCTTCAATGACATCCCAAACAAGGTAATCGTTGGATTTGATGAAGGAGCGCATCCGGTTCTTCCAAAATGGATAGTTGTCACCATTGAAGAATGGTGGTTTTGTGGTGGATTGAGATTCATACATGCTTGATCCGGAGGTAGATGTCATGGCTTGATTTTTGGATGATCACACTCTTCTTAGGAAATCCTCTTGTGGTTGTTAATCCATCAAAGAGGTAGGCTTTGATACCAATTGTTGAGTGGATCAATAGATTGATCAATGCCAAGGGATGGGGTGAATTGGGCTTTTAAAATTTTGTTGGAGAAAAATGATAGCTAAAAATGAAGAACAAATAATTTTATAGTGGTTCAAGTTCCAAATAAACTTTACATCCACTACCTTAGCTACCACTAAGGATTTGCAACAATTCACTAATTTGTTCTCCCCCTTTTCAAGGCTTAGGAGGTAACCTTTACACAACCTGACCAAACCCTCACAAGTGAACAAAGAAGAAATTAGGCAAGAAAGATATCTCTCAAATACAATATTGCCCCTTTAAGTACAAACACCCAACCTAAATTTGAGATAGGATAGGAATTGAATACAACACAATTTGAGGTTTACAAGAAATTGGAAAATAAGCACAATGAGCTTGGATTTTTGCTTGGATGTTTATCTTTGATGCAATAGTTGTTGTTGGTCTTCAATAAGCTTCAATTTATACATTCTCTATCAATTCTAGCCGTTTGGATGGTTAGGGTATTGATTATAGCCGTTGGGACCCTCTCTTTCCACCATAAATACACTTCTGCAACTATCTGTGTCGGTACACGAAGACTCATATCGATACTTGTCTCAAAACAGAAAGAGCTGTTACACATAATAAAGATGACGTATCAAAACGCGTGTAAGCGTATCGGTACGGGACATGGACCATTTCGATACGGATAAGACCGTCTTGATACCTTTTTTCAACTTAGCTCACTGGAAGTTTCCGTTTCGATACGGGGTACATCGTATCGATACGGGACAACTACCACTTTAAATGTTAGTTACCTAACAACTGACACCAACTGTCGAAAACATTTAAAACTCTTTGAATTAAAAATTCCGTTAAAACTGTATCGATACGGGTTAACCCGTATCGGCACACCATTCAAACTCCTTCAGTTTTTTACAGAGGGGCGTATCGATACAGATTGAATCTGTTTCGATACGGTTAAGAGCGTATCGAAACACGTCTTTCCAGTAGCCAACTTTATAAAAAAGGTATCGATACGGATTCAAGCGTATCGATACGTCTGGACGTTTTTCAACACTTTGGCTTTGGAACACTTACAAAATATTCGGGGTTTGAGTTTTTCAAATCAGATTAAGGTGTTGGTGATTTAAAAATCATTTAAGGGACTTAGAAATTTATTTCAAGTTTTCAATTTAATCCTTAACATACTTAGTTATATAAAAATCAAACATATGTTTTACAAAATTGAAGACAAAGGCACTTATAGTGGTTCAAGTTCCAAATGAACTCTACATCTACTACCTTAGCTCCCACTAAGGATTTTCCAAACAACTTCACTCGTTGATATTCCCCTTTTCTAGGCTTAGGAGGAAACCATTAAACAAATGGTCAATTTTCTACCCAAAATTGACCAAACCCTCTCACAAATTTACAAAGAAGAATATGACAATTACAAAGTATCTCTCATGACAAATATTACCCAAATTACAAGCACTCAACCCAATTGAATCTGAAAAAATAGGAAATTACAAGGAATGGCAATTGGGGTTTTACAAGAATATTGAAATTTAGTACTTGAGCTTGGATTTGGTGTAGGATTGCTTCTTTTTGGGTCAATAGTTGTTGTTGGTTGTTTCTGGACTCCCTTTTATACATTTTCATTCAATTCTAGCCGTTGGGGTTGTTGTCATCATAAATATAGCCGTTGGGATGCAATCTTCCCACCATAAATGCACTTCTGTAACTACCCGTTTCGAAACACATGTACATGTTTCGAAACAGACCAAAATAGAAATAGTCGTTGAGGGTGTAATTAAGAGACCGTATCAAAACGGACACGATAGTTTCGATACGCTAAGAGCCCGTTCCGAACTGGCTTGACATCCGTTCTGAAACAATTTGAAACTGTCAAAACTCGTATCGAAACGTGTTTAAATCGTTTCGATACGTCTTAACCGTTTTGTGAAAATCAGTTATAAATTGCAATGGTCATAAAATTTAAATCCAAGTTTAAATCTCGTTTTGAAACGTTTGATATCGTTTCGATACAGTTGTATCGAAATGGGTCTGTTCGTTCCATTGTTCTTTATCCGTTTTAAAATATTGGGTCATGTTTTGATACTACTGTATCAAAACGGGAAGACTCGTTCCGAAACAAATGTTAACAATTTCAAAACGTTCTGAAACGCTTAAGGGCAGTTTCGAAACGGTGACTTGAAAATCATTGTTTTGACTTGGAAAACACTTAGAAAAATTTGTATAACCCTTTAGTTTTGACTTGACCACTTTGCTTAAAGTTTTGGGAAGTTTTAAGGACTTAAAAATTTATTTTCTATTTTCTATTTAGTCCTTAAATACTTTGTTATATCAAAATTATTTCCCTGGTTTTACAATTATTATTATTATAGATGATCGAAATGTGTTCTGTTTAATTAGATCGGATTTAAAAAAATGAATTATCCATGATATTTTGGTATAAATCAATCTTGATTTTTATATTAATTTTAGGGTTCGGACTTTCTTTTATGGGCTATTGGCTTTTGAACATCATTTAGGCATAGTTCTTCATTTTGAAGTATATTAGGTATTATAAGCTATATGTGTATATATATTAACTTTTCAACTTAAATGTAAAAATATTTTTAATATGAAATTATTAAAACACCCTGATTTATTATTATTGTTTTTAATCAATTATATTTTTATACGTGTTTAAAATAACATAAGAAATGAACTCAATAAGTGATCTCAATGGAGAAAAGCAGATAATATTCATCTTAGGAAACTCGAGTTCAATCATTTAGTCTGTAAGGTGTGTGCATTGTTAAATGGTTAAAAAATATCTATGAACAAATACTATATTGTAAGAGCACTTTTTGACATAAATATCAAAATTTTAAATTAATAAACCACACTTTATTATTTTAGATTTTTTTTTTGAAAAAATATTTTCAACCCAACAATGAAGAACCGAAACCTTAATAAAATTTTAAAATATACTTTTTATAAATATTACATTTTTACAAAAGTGGCGTGGATGAGATAAAATGTTTTTTAAAATGTTCAAAAAAATATTGGTGGAGTGATGGAGAATATATACACATACACATATACAGAGAAGTATAGAATGATAAAAAAAACATTATAATAATCTTGCTCAGTTAACTTGTGACATTAAACTCAGTCAAAAAAATAATTTAAACTAGTTGTGTGAAGCGGGTCAATTCGAATTAATCAAAGTAAAACTTAAAAAATCATCATGGCAGTAAAAAAATTAAATTTTCAAAGCGTTTAAAAAGCTCTTAAAATATTTCAAATAGAAACAATTATGCTCATTTCTCATACAATTGATTCTTTAATAAAAAAATTATATCAATAAGCCCTTTGGCCAATTATCTTTTCATTAGTTGTTGTTGTGACGTGTCAGTTAACATGTTTAACGTGGTTGTTTCTTGAATACATTTTTAATAAAACTAATCTTGATATTGGAGCAATAATCTCTTATAAAGTTCCCTCTTATATTTAAATATATTATCTAAAATTTAACTAGAGTAGAGAGACAAACAATAATCTAATATCTCCTTTTCAATGGCAGGTAGGTGTGTAGGGGTGTTAAAACGACCAGTTTAGTTAATATTCGAATCGAATTATTTAAAATTGAATTAATCAAACTTTTAAAAAATTTAACCGTTAATTGAACCTATTTTTTTCTTCAAAAATCATTAATAAAAAAGAATTAAATTCGATTAATTCAGTTGATTTTTCGAATTGACCAAAAATTTTAATAAATTTTTTAGCTTTGATTTCAAAACCGCAATTTAAGTAGCAACGAATTGAAGATATATTTTTTATTTTTAAACTTTATTTTTCTTCCTTTTGGATTGGACTTAAAATTTATATTAAAACAATCATATTTGGTTTTAAATAGTCATAATGCCAAAAAAACCCTAACGTTTGACTAAATTGTCACTTTGGTCCATATTCTTTTTAAAGCAATTTAGCCTTCAACGTTTTATTTTGGGTCAAAATAGTCCATCTGCATGTGAATGAAAACTGTTAGTCAACTAACAATAAACAATTTGAAATGACTTGACAGAATGACACGTCAAAAGAAAAATATTTTATATTTTATAGTACAATTTTTTAAAATTATTTTTTGACTGATGTATCATTTTGTAAAGTTAGTATATTTGCCTATATGACATTGTTATCGCGACGTGCACTGTCATGTAGGTTTGTCACATCATTTCAAGCCATTTATCGGTGGTTGACTAATAATTTTCATCCGCAGAGAGGCCATTTTGACCCAAAATAAAACGTTAAAGGCTAAATTGCTTCAAGAAAATAATAAGGGCCAAAACGAAATTTCAAATAAACGTTAAGGGCATTTTTTGGTATTATGTCTTTTAAATACTATGGGTTGTTATTGTGATTTAGGCTTAAAATTAAAAATATATTAAAATTTCGGTTAATTTTGTTAGTTAAATTAATTAACCGATTTCGAATCGAAATAATCGATAATCGAACTTTGAACAAATCTTTAACTGTTAACCGACATAATACTTAATTAGCCAAAAACAAATTTTGGTTCGGTCAAATAATTCGTTTTAACCGACCATTTGAATCAGAGCCGGCCCTGGGGCAGGTCGAACCGGTCGACCGCCCAAGGCCCTATTTTTACTACTTAAAAATTATAATAGAAAAAGTCCCGGAATTTAATTATAATATTAGATAGAGGCCTCCACTTTGGGCCATAAATAACAAGTAAACGAAATAATAATTTGGTTATAATATTATATAGAGGCCCATTTTTTTAAAAATTTTTACTACTTAAATAGTATAGTTTAATTTTTTTCTAATAGTTAGTATTAGGGGTCTAATTTTTTTTCAATACTTGCTGTTTTGGGCCCAAATTTTTTCAATATTTGTTATTAGAGGCTCAATTTTTCCTAATATTTGTTATTATGGGCTTACTCTTAAAATTATTTTTTTCAATATTTGTTATTATGTGTCCAATTTTTTCTTCAATATTTGTTATTTGAGACCCAATTTTTCTTGATATTTATTATTAGGGACATACCCTTCAAATTTATTTTTTTCATTATCTTTTATTTGGGGTCCAATTTTTTTAATACATGTTACTAGAGGCTAAACTTTCTCAATATTTTGTTATTACGAGCTACTCTTAAAATTCATTTTTAAATATTTTTTATTAAAGGACCAATTTTTTCAATACATGTTATTTGATGCCCAATTTTTCCTGATATTTGTTCTTAGGGACCTACTATTAAAATTCAATTTTTTTCAATATTTGTTATTTAGGCTTCAATTCTTTTAGTACTTTTTATTTAAGATCTAATTTTTTTAATACTTGTTATTATAGACTCATTTTCTCTCAAATTTGTTATTAGATGTATATTTTTAAAATTATTTTTTTAATATTTATTTAAGGCATACTCTTAAAATTTATTTTTTAAAATATTTGTTATAAGAGATATATTATTAAAATTTATTTTTTTTGGTTTGAACAGCCATATACATATACGTGGTTGAGTCTTATCCACAAATGGCAGAGTGTTGGAAGTTGAAACAAAAACAATCCGTGTGAAAGAATTAAGAGCAGCTGAAGTTTGAAAATGGAAATCGTTGAAGACGTGGTGATTGTGGGAGCTGGAATCGCAGGTCTCACCACATCGTTGGGACTTCACAGGTATTATCATATCATTTTCGATCGGATTATTATTTATTATAAACTAAGTGATTGTGGAATAACATTTCAGGCTGGGGATTCGTAGCTTGGTGTTGGAATCATCGGAGAGATTAAGACTCACGGGATTTGCTCTCAATACCTGGACCAATGCCTGGAAAGCCTTGGATGCTGTTGGCGTCGCTGAATCTCTGCGCCATCGCCATCGCCTTATCACAACGTATTTATGCTCCCACTCCCTTCTACTTTTTAGAATGCTTTATTTCTGTTTTCAGTCCCTTTGCTTTCAAAGGCTTTTGGAATTTAGTAAATTGAGTTGGGAAGGTCTTCCCATACTTGATCTTAATTAATTAACCAGTAAATTGAATATAAAAAAATCATTTAAAGTAGTATATTTATTATATAAATGCAGCTTTCTTGTTGTTTCTACATCATTAGTGAAGCCAGCTTCAGAGATTTCATTTCAAGGTCATGAGATTCGTTGTGTTGAACGGAGAATGTTGTTGGAAACTTTGGCAAAGGAACTTCCCAACGGAACTATCAGGTTCTCCTCTAAACTGGTTTCCATTGACGAATCTGCAACCTACTTCAAACGACTGCATCTTGCCGATGGAACCATCATCAAAACCAAGGTCAAATCGAGTTATATTTCGGTCAAATTACGTTTCTGTGCTTAAATTCCATCCAGTGAACTCTAAGCTCAGTATCGATTATATTACTCAATACTATTTTAGTACTGAACTTTAGTTTATGCTTCAATCATATCACTGTGATGTTAAAATTCCTTCACGTCATTCCAGGCTGACAATAAAGATCCGCCCATATCAATTTTTAGTTTAATGATATAATTGATACTAGACATAAAGTTTAATGGTATCGGTAATTTACCCTTTAAAAAAATTATCTAAGGGGAGAGACAAGCGGGGGACCATTCTAAAACAATGAGTTGACCTATATTTTATACCTTCAAATTTGCTTTTCGGCTTAATATCAAAATAGTTGCATAATGTTTCATTTTGGCCCGTTTTAAAGTCTTTTTAAGTACCTACTTTGGTCAAAAAAAACTTGAGGCACTTATTTCAGTAAAAAAAAATTAGACACCTATCTCAGAAAAAGAATATAGTTTGACCATTTATTTTGATATTAAGCCTTGTTTTTTTAACATTATGATGCGATTAAAAGATAATATTTGTTCATTAATCTTGATCGTTTAACAAGGCATATAGTGTGCATATAAACTATTCGAATCTAAATCATCTAGGATAAACATTTCTTTTTCAGCTAGACCCTTGATGGTTCATAACTTCATATTTGTTGAAATGACAGGTATTGATAGGGTGTGATGGAGTCAACTCAGTGGTGGCAAAATTTCTTGGTTTCAAGAACCCAACTTTCACAGGTCGATTATCAATCAGAGGTAATGCAAATTTCAAAGGAGGCCATGGATTTGGAACCACTTTCAGACAGTTCTTTGGCAATGGTGTTCGAGCAGGGCTAGTCCCCTGGGACGATGAGAATGTGTATTGGTTTTTCACTTGGACTCCGGCCACCAAAGGTACTTCACTTTGAAATCACTGCTCGAACTCGAATTACAGACACCATCTTTGCTAAAAACTCCAATGTCATTGATTTCCAACATCTACAGAAGAAATGGAAGACAACCCGGTTAAGCTGAAACAATTTGTAAAAAGCAAGCTCAAGGACACATCGGACGAAATGAGATCCGTGGTCGAAAAAACTTCGTCACATGACATTGTATTGAGTCCATTAAGATATAGGAAGCCATGGGAGGTTCTATGGGGAAACATCAGCAAAGGCAATGTTTGTGTTGCCGGCGATGCTCTTCACCCCATGACTCCGGACATCGGGCAGGGCGGATGTTCTGCCCTGGAGGATGGTGTTGTTCTAGCTAGATGTCTCGGTCAAGCCTTGTTGATGAAACCTACAGGCAAATTTGAAGAGGAATATGAGAGGATTGAGATGGGGTTGAAGAGATTTGCTAAAGAAAGAAGATGGAGGAGTTTCGATCTCATCACCACGGCGTTCATCGTGGGTTACATACAACAAAAGAATGGGAAGGTAGTGAACTATTTGAAAGACAAATTTTTGTTGGGATTCCTCTCTTGGTTACGGTTGAGGATGTCTGAATTTGATTGTGGTACCTTATTCTCTACATAGATCACTCAACAAAATTTCCTGCCCGTTTTAGTGTCCACATATATAGGCATTTAATCAAGTCGAGTCAAAAAATTTCAAGTTGTTTGAGTTTATAAGTCTTGTTTTACGATTCAAACTTTATTTGAATTCTTTTCGAATCGAATCGAGTTTATGAAATTCAAGTCGAGTTTTTGAGTTTCTGTACAAATTTATTTGTAATTATTTATAACGTTATAATACATATTGATTCCAATTTAAACGATTTTCTATATCCATATATGTAGGGGTGCTTATCGAGCGAGTCGATCGCGAGTTAAGTAGAGCTTGACTTGTGCTTGTTTAACAATTTTGTTGCTCGACTCGTTGCTCGTTAAGCTCGATAATTCGACTCGTGTTCATAAAAAAATCTCGTTGCTTGACTCGACTCGTTGCTCGTTGCTCGTTAAGCTCGCCAAAATGTTTGCTTTATTTCTAAAATATAAATAAAATCTAGTGGTATTATTAGAGCTTAATAAAAACATACAAATTTAAAAAAAAATTGTGAGAACTGAGGAGATAAATAAAAAAGCATGTCACAGCTGGCTTATAGATGAAGTTAATATTTAAGTGTGAGATTCTTTTTAATTTCTCAACAATCTTAGATGAACAACAAAGGAGGGGAAACTTTCCAATCATATTTTTATATGAGAACTAAAAACCTTTTCTTTTTTTACTTTTATATAAAAATAATAATAAAAAAGAAGGAAAAAGAAACGCTTTAATAAAAAAGAATAAAAGACTAATTATCATAACTTAATTTTTTTAGGGTAAACTATCTGTTTGACCACCAAACTATTGGGAAAGTTTTAAAATGACCACCATAGAAAAAAACGCGTCATTTGAGTACCCAAACTATTAAAATGGGATCAATTTGGCCACCTGCCATTAAGAGGCTAACGGAAGGTGACGTGGCAGTTAAAAAATTAAAGGTATAATTATACATTTCGTCCTTACTATTTACACATTCTTTCAATTTAGTCCTAATTTTAATCTAATAAAATAAATTAATTAGGTGGTGACACATGTCAACACCTTATTGGAGGAATTTAATTATTTATATTTAATTTAGTAAATTTATTTCCATCCCCCAATCAGGTGGTGACACGTGTCACCTGATTGGAGGATGAAAATAAATAGAACTTTTGCACCCAGCGTGAATCGAACCTAGGTGGCTGGGTAACCTGGGCAAGAAGCACATGGCAAAGCCACTGGGCTAAAGCCATTTTTTGTGATACAAAGTACAAATAATTAATATAATTCATAATTGGTACCGCCTAATTAATAAGCCACGGAGATGAAATGGATTGTTCTAATTTTTCTTTGATTTGCAGAGTTTGTTTTCCATGTTTCAAAATTGAAATGGATTGTTCTAATTTTCGATATGGCCTCGAAGATGAAAACATTTCGGAGATAGCATCATTAACGATTCTCTTCACTCATCTGGTTTTATAGAATTTCACTCAACTTTGATTCAAATCTTTTCTTTGTATATATGTTTTGTTGTTGCAGAGATCAGATGAATACGTTCTGGTCCCCAAATCCAGTAACGGTGATGAATGGTGAAGATAGGAAATATATGAATCTGGGGCATCAACTCTGTGGATCCAACTTTCTGCGTACTCAACCAGATGGTCCAGATCTATCGCCGTTAGCTGGATCTCAACTGAATCAAGTACCTCAGGTTCAAATTGACACTCCGATGGAAGATTCAGTACAAACTACTGGAAATCAAAAAACCGCTGCAGCAATTCGTTCTCAGCTTTACAGAAAGAAAAGGAAGGGGGAGATGGTAAAGAAGCATAAATCTGTTTCAATCTTACATGAAAGTAGCATTAAACATTGACTTATTAGGCCTTTGAAATCTTCATTTTCTTTGCACTTTGTATGAATTAGCCCAGTGGTTTATTAATTAGGCGGTACCAATTATGAATTATATTAATTATTTGTACTTTGTATCACAAAAAATAGCTTTAGCTTAGTGGCTTTGCCATGTGCTTCTTGCTCAGGTTACCCAGCCACCCAGGTTCGATTCACGCTGGGTGCAAAAGTTCTATTTATTTTCATCCACCAATCAAGTGACATGTGTCACCACCTGATTGGGGGATGAAAATAAAATTATTAAATTAAATATAAATAATTAAATTCCTCCAATAAGGTGTTGACACGTGTCACCACCTAATTAATTTATTTTATTAGATTAAAATTAGGACTAAATTAAAAGAATGTGTAAATAGTAAGGACGAAATGTGTAATTATACCTTTAATTTTTTAACTGCCACGTCACCTTCCGTTAGCCTCTTAACGGCAGGTGGCCAAATTGATCCCATTTTAATAGTTTGGGTACTCAAATGACGCGTTTTTTTCTATGGTGGTCATTTTAAAACTTTCCCAATAGTTTGGTGGTCAAACAGATAGTTTACCCAATTTTTTATTAATATAAATTAACTTTTGGAAATTTGAAACTAAATATTTTATTGGTAAATTACCTAACAAGTCACTAACACACACTTCTTCATATTTTCACACGTGACATACATAATATATCAGGTAGAATTGATAGACTCCATTCGAACTTGAAAATTGATCAATTAATTACTAAATTTTTTTATCGAATTTCTTTTTATAACTCAAATTTTACTTGAATTTTTTTGAGTGTACTCGAGTTTATGAAATTACGAGTCGATTCAAAACGAGACGGGTTTTTTTCGTGTCCATCCGAGTCAAATAATTCAGTTTTTTTTCGAGTCTAGCCGAGTTTTGCCCACCCCTAAACACTAGAACATTAAATCCTACACTTTAATCTTATTCGTTTATTTAGCTAAATAAACGAAAGGTTCACTAACAATTCATTGATCATTCTATACATTTACACTCATACTAAAAATTAAATCTTAAACTCTAAATTTTAAATTTATTTTTAAATATTAAAACATACATAAAAACACTAAAAACGAAACAAAGAATTTCTATTCGAAGGGACTCGACGACATCCACATGTAAAATATGCACGAGATAAGTGCCCATAATCATGTAGGATAAGGTATCTTTTGTTTCCATAGGATGGACACCTCTTCACTCTCTTTTGGTCAAGATTGTTGACTTGACAAGTTATTCTAGGTAAAGTGTACACATATTGCCATTTGAAATATAATTCGAGGCATTATGAAAGTAAAGAAACTAAATTGTGTCGAATTAAAATATTGGGGCTGAATCTCAAATTTAAACATAATAGAAAGATTAAAACATGAATTTGACCTATTTTTTTTAGCATAGTTATTGTTTTTACATTCTCATCGGGAAGAACCTAACAGGGTTTTTTAGTGGAAAAGCGGATGATGTTTATTCTAGAAAACACTAATTTAAATTACTTTATCTACAAGGTTTTGTGCATTATCAAAGTGCTAAGATTATATATGAGCATTAATTTAGTGAATGAAATGGGTTGATATAGCTCCTATTTTTTGTTTAATAATATTTTAGGTTATTTTTAGTTTAAATGTTAGTAGTTAAATAAGATGCTTGTTCATTTCGATTTTTAAATTTAAAATTTTAATAAATTCTTGTCCCTTTTAATATTTAACCAGTTGTATTTTATAGTTCATAAATTGCAGGGTCGATTCTATCAATTATCCTTAAACTATGAGTTGGGTTTTAAATCCATCCCCAAACTTATAATGTTTTAATTGAATCATTAAATTATTAGTATCGTATCAATCATGTCATTTTGCCAATTTAGTTGTCAACTTAAATATTAAAATGATAATTCGGTATAATGGCGGGGAGCGTCACTCTCATAATGAGAATGTTTGAGAGTTGTGAATGGAACAAACTTGATTGAGAAATTTTCTCTTATAATAAATATTTATAGTACCTGATTTGAATTAATTAGTTAGTAGGTCAAATAATGATGGAATTAACCCAATATTATACATCGTATAAACCACTTGAATCTACCGTTTCAGAAAGAAATAAAAAATAATCCTCCTAAATTGTAGAGAAACTATATGTTTTTTTTAACACGCTAGATATAAACTGTCGTGCATTAGGTACAAATGTCTCTAGAATTTGATTTGTGTTTTAAATATGTTCCGTTTCATATGCAAGCTAGAATTTAATGCCTAAACTGTTGATAAAGAAACAAAATAATTTTATTGATACAATATTGATATTTTGATAACTAAAATAGGAATGTCAACAAATGTAATATTTGTGAATTGATGTTCTTCACCGGATAACACCGGAGTCCATAGTAATAATCAGGCAATTAGATTATCAATTTTCAGTTCAATCAGGTTTTAATTTTTTTAATAATTTATATAATTTTAAGTTTTATCGGACTCGATTAATTAGATTATCGTTTTTTAGTTCAACGGACCAAATTAATATGATTATGAAAATATACTAAAATCCCACCTATAATGTTTAAGCACATTAAAATTTATATACATATTACATACACTACAAGATGATATAATATTAAATTACCTAAATTGATTTATACGTTATTTAAGTTCACCCTTGCAAGCAAAATTCTACCTTTCTTTCCTTTCAAAAAATCTCCCAACTAAGCTATCCCATATTCTTATACTTCGAAGAAGATATTACATAATTTGGCTGGTTGGTTTAACCGATTATCTTTATTTTTTTATATTTTTTTTGTCATGAGTTTTAGACCCACTAGGATCTTTCTCTTTTTTTCTTTTAGAACCTCTTTCTCTTTTCTCTAGATAAAATTAGGATTAGAATTGAGATTTGTCAAAAAAAATATAATTTTTAATATTTCATATAATATTATTTTTAACACATGACCCAAAAAATAAAAATAAAATAATATTTTTATAACCATTAACATTTTATAAATTGATTGATTAATGTGTATCGATTTAAACTCACGATCTTATTAAAATGATTTAACGTTTCATCTCACCAGTCCAACTGGTAATTGATATTATTTTATTCTTCTTTATTTTTAACATAATTTGATACCATGTACATACTACACATATTCCTTCTAAATATTAAATCATCGACGTAATATCAATCGAACTAAATTTAATATTCATTTTAATCGTTTGTAAGTTATATTTCACATATTTAATTTTCCTTTAAAAAAATTATTTAATAAAATTATCAATCCAACGGTCCAGGTAAAAATCAAGATTGTTGAATCTCTATTGGCCCAAAACATCCAAACACAAGACAACGAGGAAGAGTTAATTACAAATCTGCCCCTACACACCGCTTCAAGCATTTTTATTAATTAATTAATTAATTAATTATCTTCAAAATTTCTATTTTCTTTTCAATACAGAATCAACTTTACATTTCCATTTTACAGCACCAGACCCTTTTGGTTTTCAAAATAACAACAGCTCCTCTCAGGTTCAATCTCGCTCTCTCGCTATTCAAAAACAAATCGCCGATTTTCATCAGGTAAATCTCGTTTTCAGATCGTCTTTCTTCGAAATCCGCCGATTCATTTGCCGATGAAAAGCTGAGTTTGTGTTTCCATTTCGTCTTTTTTTTTTCTACGATTTTTTATTGGAATGAGGTAGTATAGTGTGGATTTGATCTGCCTGGTCTTTTAATTTTTGATTTTTTGTTGTTGCGATTGATTTTCGAGCTGTTTTTGGAAAAGTTTTTAAAAAATCTTTCATAGAATATATGAAGAAATCTTTTTTGTTTGTTTATTTTTAATATTTGCTTTTGTTTTGGCATTTCGTTTTTATTGCGATTGAATAGGATATGTTTGTTTCTGGAATATTTCGGAGCACTGCTTTCGTGTTTCGAGTCTGATGTTAAATGGTTACAGGCGATTTTAGGTGGAAATTATGGTTTTGATATAAAATCTGATGATTAAGTTTTGAGATAGAGCTGAGAGTTGGTTTGAAGTGTTTGATAATATCTACGGAATTTGTACTATATACTACGAGGAACTGGTTTCAGAGTTTTGCGGTGTTTTATGTGCTGAGTGTGATAATCAATCATGGAAACCTTGTTTTTAATCTGTTTACATTGAGTTAGTATGTTGTTTTGTTGGTGACAAGTTAAAGGGTAAAATAGTACTGCAAAAACTTAGATTATTTGTTGATCAACAGGCTTGGGAATAAGAATTAAATGCTTGATAGGTTGAAACTAGCTTTGCTGAGTTGTGCTAAATGATAGTTCTACAATGTTCGTATGTATTCTCAGATGGAGATGAATCAACAATTATCAGCTTTTGAGACTAATGAATCCACCACTGGAAGTTTGTGTGAAAGTAACACTTTGAGTAAGAGCGATTCTACAACAAATGGGCCTGTCAGTGATCAAAATGTAAATAACCCAACTAATGTTGGAGTTAGTAAACAAAACGAGGCCTCCAGTAACTCACATAGCGTTCCTTATATTTATCGACAAGATGTTGTCAAGAGTAATACAAGTGGTTCAGTTGGGATTGTGAGTGAAGTTGCAGGTGACTCAGATTCAGATGGAAGCATAACTGATGATGAAGATGATGAAGATGAAGATAATGAGGATGGTGAAGATGAAAGTGGTGATGTTGATGCCAATAGCAATGCTAATGAGAGTGGTGAGGGGAACAAAGGTGACCATGAGTATAAGTGTGGTGAACTTCAAGCCGATCAAATTCGGGTACAATGGATGGATGATACTGAACCAGTTCAAAGTATCAAGAATGTAACTGTTGTTGATCGGGGTTTCTTACATGGTGATTATGTAGCTGCTGCTTCAGACTCAACTGGGCAGGTGGGTGTTGTGGTGGATGCCAATATCTCTGTTGATCTGTTGGCTCCTGATGGATCTACTATAAAAGATATATCCACTAGAGACTTGCAACGTGTGAGGGATTTTGCCGTGGGTGATTATGTGGTCCTTGGTCCTTGGCTAGGTAGAATAGATGATGTTTTAGATAACGTCAATGTGTTGTTTGATGATGGCTCTGAGTGCAAAGTTATGAGGGCTGAACCATTGCGTCTCAAACCAACTGCCAGGAATACCCTTGAAGATGATAGTAATTTCCCATACTATCCTGGCCAGCGTGTGAGGGCAAGCTCTTCATCTGTTTTCAAGAATTCTAGGTGGTTATCTGGCTTATGGAAGCCAAACCGGTTGGAAGGTACAGTAACAAAAGTTACAGCTGGATCTGTGTTTATTTATTGGATAGCATCTGCTGGTTATGGGCCTGATTCTTCCACTGCCCCGGCTGAAGAGCAGAATCCTAAGAATCTAAAACTGTTGTCCTGCTTTACCCATGCGAATTGGCAAGTGGGTGATTGGTGTCTTCTTCCAACTCCATCGCAATCTGTTCCTTTGGACAAGTGTTTTTCTAAACTGAAACTTAATGGTTCCATCAGAAATAGGAGAAATCGTGAATGTGACTCAGAAGAGATGGATGAATCAAATGATAATACTGAATCCATGGATATTGATGAAATGGCTACACCTGATGAAAACAATGCAATTGTTGAAACTAAAGCCAATGGAACTATTGTAAATAAAGTCTCACCTGAATCTGGCTCTTGTAGCAGTTCGTTAACAGTTTCAAAGGAGACTGTCCATGAGCATTGGCCCCTTCACCGCAAGAAGGTCCGTAAAGTTGTGATTAGGAAAGACAAGAAAGCAAAAAAGAAAGTGGATAATTTTGAAAGAGCACTTTTAATTGTCAATAGTAGAACAAGGGTTGATGTCGCATGGCAAGATGGAACAGTGGAACGTGGAGTGGATGCAACAAAGTTGATCCCAATTGAAACTCCTGGTGATCATGAATTCGTTGCAGAGCAGTATGTGGTGGAGAAAACCTCTGATGATGGTGATGACACATATGAACCCAGGCGAGTTGGGGTGGTCAAAAGTGTTAATGCGAAGGAACGGACAGCTTGTGTAAAGTGGTTAAAGCCAGTTTCCAGGGCAGAGGACCCTCGTGAGTTTGGCAAGGAGGAAATTGTAAGTGTGTATGAGCTGGAAGGACATCCAGATTATGATTACTGTTATGGTGATGTAGTAGTTCGATTGCCCCCTGCTTCTTTTCCTGTGCAATCTGTTTCTGAAGAAGGCTCCCTTGAGGAACCAAAGCCGGAAGATGCATTGAAGGAGGTGAAACGAGACATTAAAAGGAACTCAGGAAACAACAAAGTAGAAGGTGCACCGCTGAATGAAGCTTCCATAGACTTCACAGATCTCTCTTGGGTTGGGAACATAACTGGTCTGAAAAATGGTGATATTGAGGTTACATGGGCTGATGGGATGGTCTCAACGGTAAACTTGATGCCTTATTCTGTAGACTATTATTTTATTTTCTTTCTCCTTAGAGTTGTCTTTGACATCTGAATTTTAAACTTTGCTTCTTCTTTTATTTGGTTTTCTTATATTTATTGCAGTGGTAATCTCTCGGGCCATCAATTTTCTTATATTTATTACAGAGGCTCTTTTATCTTGATGGATATTGTCATTTCGGTTGGGATGAAAGAACTTGTTCTGTGTTTTTTTCTTTTGATTGGTATATTCCTTTTTTAAGTGTTAATGGCCTCGCACGCATGATGCATCCCAAAGGAGGCTAAATATAAGCATTATAACCTTAGAGATGGTTTCTGATCACATTATTAGATTATCATAATCAGTAAATTTATCACCCTTTGCTTCTAAACTACTTATATATGTTTATTTAGGAATGTCCTAATTACTTGTATGTTCCATCTTGTGATAATTACTGAATTATTTCATACTGTATTACTGTGCCTTTGTTCCTCTGTGGAGGAGCATAGTTATTATTTTGACAAATTGATCTTTTGGCGTGTTTAGGTTGGACCTCAGGCAATTTATGTTGTTGGCCGAGATGATGATGAGTCAATTGCTGCTGGGAGTGAAGTAAGTGATGATGCTGCTAGTTGGGAAACTGTTAATGATGATGCTGAGATGGATGCTCTTGAGAATGCTCAAGAGGTTTGTTTCTGTTTGGAACAATAGTATGGTTGTCCATTAAGTTCAATCAGTTAACATATCAATTATATGCAAGCAGGTTTTCAAAAAATGGTTTGAAAATTGTTGATCTTGGCACTTCATTTTGAAACACATTTTTATGAGCCAGAATATGTATGGAAAAAAATATAACTTTTTCCTTTTGGCGTAGGTAGCACCATAAGATGGTTGAAAAAAGATATTTAGTTGCCTTCTTCATGTACATGATCATCGAACCTTCTATGCACTCTGCTATTAAAACTATCAGTATATTATTATGCAATCTTAAATTCTAATAATTCATTTAGTGTTCTCAGTTGAGTGAATGGTATGAGTATTTCTTGTTCAGGATCTGGAGCCGCAAAAAGCCAGTGGAATTGTTTCGGAAACAGAAGAGGGTATGGAAAATAATTCTGGAAGGAATGCAATATTATCTCTCCCCTTAGCTGCATTTGATTTTGTCACCCGAGTAGCAAGTGGATTCTTTTCAGGAAGACAGAAAAATGTTGATCCAACTGGTTTGGATCCCGAAGGAGAAACTGAACATGAGCTTGAGGGAAGAGGTTCCAGCTATGAGTCTAGCTCACAGAAGTCTAATGTTATTGATAATTCCGGTGGGAAAATTGTCAGTGGAAAAGGTCAGGAATATGTTGAAGTAGAGGCTGAGAAACATTCACTTCGAGAGGAAGATATATGCAACTTGAGGATTAAAGACTCGGATCCTAAAACAGGTGATGAGGATGATGCTTGCAGTTTCAAGCGGTTTGATACAGCTAAAGATCCTCTAGATCATTATTTTCTTGGTGCTAATGGGCAGGTAATGATCTTTATATATTAGCGCTGGCAATTAATAACTTGCTTTTTTTACTCTAGTTATATCATTAAGAACATGAAATATAGTCTTTGGATGCTGACTTGTCTTGTTATCATAGTATGATTAGGACGGTCCATTAATTTTATTGTGCAATTTAAAATGCACGCTGACATATTACAGTGCAAGTTTGGATATATTGATATGTTGCCCGAGGAGATTCTAATATATTGACATCTTGTATTTCTTGTTAAAATTTTGAGCTTTTGTGTTGACTACCTCTACTATTAGTGTTATTACTTACTAGTAATTTCCTGACCCGCTTGTTACTCCACCTTTGTAGTCCTTTCTTTTAGATTTTGAGTCCTTCCAAATTAATTATGCTTGCAGAATAATACTGGAAGGAAGTGGCTAAAGAAGGTTCAGCAAGATTGGAACATCCTTCAGAACAACCTGCCAGGTATGGATTGTTTGGTCTAGTAGGCATATTAAAAGGTTTCTGGTCCTTGGCCATAGCAAGTTTTGTTTTAAGCACTCGTAACTATTTAACAGATGGAATCTATGTACGAGTATATGAGGATCGGATGGACCTCTTGAGGGCTGTAATAGTTGGGGCATATGGGACACCTTATCAAGATGGTCTTTTCTTCTTTGATTTTCACCTTCCTCCCGAGTACCCTGATGTGCCTCCGGTATGAATATGATTCCAAATTTGATTACTTAAAGCTTGAAATTTGTTTTTCCTTCATCTCTTAAAGTTCAGAGAATTTTACTTCTGAATTTTTTGAATTGTCTTTAAGGTGTTACTGATTTTTCTTTTGACTGGGGGTTTTGATTTTACAGTCAGCATATTATCATTCAGGTGGTTGGAGGCTAAATCCGAATCTATATGAGGAAGGCAAGGTGTGCCTTAGCCTTCTAAACACATGGACTGGAAGGGGAAATGAAGTCTGGGATCCAACATCTTCGAGCATCCTTCAAGTCCTAGTTTCATTGCAAGGGTTAGTGCTAAATGCTAGGCCATATTTCAACGAAGCCGGGTATGATAAGCAGGTTGGAACAGCTGAAGGAGAGAAAAATTCGTTGGCATACAATGAGAATACTTTCTTACTGAACTGCAAGTCAATGATGCATCTATTGCGAAAGCCCCCAAAGGTGATTATTCCATTTTGCTCGTATTTTCTCATTTTTGAGTTGCTCTTGCATGGTACATAGGTAGTTATCGACTGAAGATTTTGAAAGGGTTGGATGCTTTTAAGCATTGCACATATTTAGTTTATGGAAGTGTACTTTTTTTTTCTCTATAGATACAATGAAGTTATTTTATCAAACCCTTGCAGGGTAGTTTAGTAATATTTAGCAATTTTTACCCTAAACTCCACCAACAACCCCTGTGGTAAAGTTTCCGTTTTTGCAGGAATTTACACCGAATTTCATATTATGAATTACCAAAATATCTTCTATTATAAAATTACGTCATTCACTCTTAAATGTGTAACCCCCTGTGTAAATGGAACTTTGCCATGTGGCACTATCTTAAAAAAATCCGGAATGCTATGCGGAAAACATCCAAACCACAGGGGTAAGTCGAGTTTACTTTAGAATTCAAGTGACATAGTGAAGTCAAATCTTTTCATGTTTCCATCTTTTTGCTACTTAGTTGTTTCAGGTAATTTTCCCCGTTGTGCTGGATAATATATCTAAGATGTTGTGATTTCCATGCTTTTTTTTCCGAGATAAATATGTAACTTTATAATTATCTCTAGGACTTCGAAGAATTCGTCAAAGATCATTTCAGACGACGTGGTTATTACATCCTTAAAGCCTGTGATGCATACATGAAAGGCTACTTAATCGGCTCTCTAACTAAAGACGCCTCCATTAGTGACGCGAACAACGCAGACTCCAACTCAGTTGGCTTCAAGTTGATGTTAGGCAAGATCGTGCCAAAGCTTTTATCATCACTCAACGAAGCCGGGGCTGATTGTCAAGAATTCAAGCATCTCCAGCAGTTGTCATAATGGTGGGGTTTTTTCTAAAAGACAAAACTCGATATTGCCATCGATGCAACAAAAGGTCAGTGCCGAAAACTTCAATGGAAATATATAACTCGGTGAAATCATTCTTCTGTCTTGTTCTGAACAAGCCTTAAAAGACATTAGGAGCTGCAGTTTCCTTGGACCCTAAAAAGTTTACAACATTTTGAAATTCTTTTTTACTAACTTAGAATGTTCAAATTTTCTGCTGATTTTTTCTTCTTTTACTTGAATTCTTTCTGAGTGAATTTTGGTTTTTAATTTCTTTTAGAAACCTAGGAAATAGGATTGGGGAGATAGTCGGGGTTTTGGATCGACTGTTGAGTTCGAATGATAAATTGATTTAAATTTGAAGAGTAGATTATTCTCAAGCTTCAATTGCATGTTCATGGACTCTTGTTATGAATATTATCATGTTAAATTGTTAATGGTTTATCTGATTTGGTTTCCTTCTACTTTTGCATCTTTTTCCCCTTATAGATAGGATGTTAACCGGATTCAGGAGCAAGTGTTGGATACGAGAATGATGCGAATGCCGAATCCGGATATGAATAAATACAACAAGATTTTTGAAATTTTGAATCTCAATCTGCAAATCTGCTTTAAAATCTGAATCCCGAGAACGATAAGGCCAAGCCGAAAGTCGTCGCTGGGCTCGCATTTTGTTTGAGTATTATTATTTGAATTCATTATTTGTAAAACAGATTCGGATAATAGGTATATCTAAGAGTCGATATCTGAATCTGTTTTGAATGTGTTGTGGATGTTGATTAGAATATTCAGGTTCAAATACTATTTGAATTTGCAAAAAAAAAAAGAGTTGGATATTGAATTCGTATTTTACATTGGCATCCCTAATGACGGGGTAATAAGGATAATGTGGTTTGATAATTCTTTTTTTTAAGTCATTAACCCATGCATAATGCGGAAATAAAGTTGTTCGAATTTAAATTTTTATGAAGAATAATATGAATAAAATTATTCGAACTCAAACTTTTTAAGAAGAATAATAAAGATAAAATTATTTGAATTCAGGTTTTTAGGAAGGGTAATGTTATTTTTTCTATTGACACCGTGGTCATAAAAATTGGACTCATAATTTCATAACAGCAGTAATAAAACATTTGAATACTTAAAATGAAATCACACACGGTTAAAAGTGGAATTTTGAGGAACATTTAAACATCAAGGATGTAATTATTTTCTATTTTATAAGGATGAAATTGATGTTTTAGTTTGGGTATCAAATGTGACACTAGTATTTTTTTAATGTGTCACAAAAATGTTCAATTTACCGACCAGTTGATCTAGTGAGTTGAGGTGTTAGATTCATTAAGTAAGGTTAGTGGTTTGAATCTTGACATTATAAATGAAGAAAACTGAATTGGGATGGTCGCTCTCATAATGGCTCTTTGCAAAATTCGATTTAGATTAATCGATCAATGATTCGAACCAACAGATAATTTTATTGAAAGTCTTAAAATTTTAATGACCAAATAAAAATTAAATGAAACATCAATGCACATGAGTGTGGTTTACCCTTAAAAAAAATAAGCCCCCTTGTCCGAATAAAAAACCGTAGCCAGAGGAGAAAGGATTAAGGGACGGAAGCAATTTCCGCATTCATGTTCGTTTTACTCTTCCTTCCAACCTTTCGTTATTGTTTTCTAATTCAATTTTTTCTAGGGTTTATGCGAAGTACACTTCACTCTTGTTTGGTTGCCGAGAAATATTTGGTATTATTTGTATCAACGCATCGAATCCATACCATGAATGTGTTGAATATTGATTTAGAAAGATTGTTGGAGCCAAGGCAGCAAAGGATCAAGAAGAGAGGTTCTATTGCTGTTCTTGTAATTCTTAGATTAACGGGGTTTCTTTTGTTTTTTAATACATAAGTTATTTAATTATAGATTTGATAATAAATATATTTTTTTAAAATAACAATTTAATTATTCAATTAAAAATATATAAGTAACATGTTACTCTGTCATTAAAATTGAATGGTTTGGTACTATAATAATTTTAATCGCAAAAATAGTACATTGTATCGGTTTGTCTTAATTAAAAAATAATTTAATAAATTTAACTCTTCGTATTTAAAAATTCTAATCCGTATGCTCCCAGTATGCCAACCACTTGTCATACTTCAAGCTACTATTTCCTCCATTCGATAATCGACAAATGTTATAACTAAACATATATATTCATTTCATTACTAAATAATTGACAAAGTAATGGAACAAACTTTAACAACATCAACCTTTTCACTTTACCATTAAACAACTAATAAACTAATGAAGCTAACTTTGACACTGTCACTTCATTCAAAACATGAAAAAGTAGTTAAATTTGTTGAATTATTTTAAATTAGAACAAAATTAAAATAATATATAAATTTAATTCTAAAAATATTGTTAAGAGAAAATTACATATTTAGTACTCTAACTATGCTAATGTTATTGTCCCAGTACTTCAACTATTATTTTTTTGATAAAATAGTACCTAACATTATATTTTTGTTCTGTTTTGGTACATTCGCCGTTTAAAATTAACAAAAATGGTGACGTAACTTGAGTTAATAAAAAATTTAGTCCAAAAATTTATACAACCTTCAATTTAGTCTATAATTTTATCAATTTTAACATCATCTTAATTTTTAGATTAAAATTATAAATTCTTCATTTTTCTTCTTCTTCTAGTCGAACACTTTTATGAATTTTGGAGTTTAAAAGACACACTATAGACAATTACAGCTTCAGGATTTTGGGATCAATGCGGGATTAACGCGAGGTTCATTGGAGGACCTAAACTCTACAATTAAGATACCGATGAGAATACAAAGGGTGAGAAAGGGATGAAACAAAATTTTATTAAAACTAAGATAATATTTTAAATTGATGAATTTTAGACTAAATTGACAATATATAAGTGTTTTGGACTAAAACCGTGATTATACCAAGTCACATTATCATCTCTATTAGTTTTTAACGGTTGGGGTATCGAAATAGAACAAAAACGTAATATTAGATATTATTTTACCAAAAATAATAGTTAGAGCACCAAAATAATAATAGGAGCATATAAAATACTAAATATGTAGTTTTTCATCAATGAGTAGCTAGTTTAGTCGCTGTTTTATTCCTAATTGTGCTTAAATTGATGATTTATGGATCTTAATTGTGATATATTTCCTGTTTTCTCATGAAGGACTTGGTAGATACAGAACAAACAAGAAAAGGTTGGAAACTGCAGAAAATTCAGATTCGTGGCTGGGATGTTGGGCATGAACTGAGGCATGAATGCTGACTGGACGCTACATCAGCAGCGCGATAACTTATTAGCCGCATATCAACTTGCTTATCAGCTGGATTTAAAATTTAAACTTTATCATTATCTTATGTAATTAATTTGAAATTTATCTTTATCACTTTGGAGTGATTTTTAGGGTTTTAGACCACTATAAATACTCTACTTTGGGGTGAAACTCAAAGAGAGAATTCATTTTTGTTCTTCATTTATCTTGAGCTTAAATATATCTCTTTTCTTTTACCTTTATTGATTTTTATTTTTCTTTCTTTTTAATTCAAACTGAGTATGGTTTCTTCACCAATCATGCTTAGCTAAATTTCCTTTAGGCAAAAGCAACGCCAAACCCGACTTACCTCGTGAGATTAAAAGAGTTCTTCATCCCTCCAACATTTCTTTTTTCAATTCTCTATAAAATTAGTTAGGCAATCGGCCTAACCTTTAGGCATCTAAATTATTTCATTACGAAGGTGTCGTAGGATTAGAAGTGGTTCAGATAACTGTTGGGGATGAGAATAGGTTTGTAGCAAATTCAACTCTCTAAGAACAAACTTAGTGGCAGTCCACTAAGATGAATCAAAATCGAAAACGATTCTCGTCGAGACAACTATTCGAGCTCGAGCTTCTCCAGCACTAATGCAGACTTGTGTTAGCATCGACGGCCGTAGTTAATCAACTTAGCACTTGATTTCAAGGATTGCCCTGGAAATTGAGTTTACCGTAGAGAAACAAGTTACAAGGGTTGGTCCTTATAGACAGTAACCTTCAAAAAGGTTGAAGCAAAATCTATTTCCGTGATCAAGAAGAGTTGCGGCAAAGCGAAGCTTGAGGCTAATTCACTCTATAATTTATTTCAATATTTCTTTTCGCTTTTATTATACTTCCATTACTCGAATTAGTTTATTAAACCCCATTTTTATTTGTATATTTCTTGGTCTAAGTCGAAGCGAATAGGTGTTGGAACTCCTTAGTCCCTGTGGATCGACCTTTACTCTCGCTATATTATTTTTAATTATTTATTTGAATTTTAAAGATTTATTTTGACGCAAATAACGACACGTGTCATTTATATCATTAAATCAAATTGTTTGTTTCAATTTAAATAACATGTTTGTCACAAAATTTTATTATTTTAAATAATGACATTTAGGCTTAATAGTCAAAAAGGTGCCTAACCTATACAATGTTTTCAAGTTTGGCGCCTAACGTTTTTTTCGAACCACTTTAGTGCCTAACGTTTTATTTCGTAACTCAGTTTGAATTTTTTTTGTTATTCAATAAATATATGTCACATAGCCTATTTTATCTATTATTTAATTTTCGAATTTCTTTAAAAAACAAAATTTTTAAAAAAATCCTAAAATTTTAATTTTTTTTAATAAATACAAATCACATCTCCCTCGCAGTCCGACCTCCCCACACGTCAGCGGTTTATCATTCACCACCTCAAGCGTCGAGTACTTCAACGTTCAACATTCTCCACCTCTAGTCTCAACTTGAAGCTCAATGGCCACTCTCTTTTCCTTCATTTTTAGATGTCCATCAACAAAATAATTGCTAATTCATTTGCGGATTTTTGACGACATGATGATGAGAGTTTTAATAGTAGAGATCCGACAAAAGCAAAAATAATAGGTAGTGGTTGAACCGGTGGTAGAAGGAAAAAAATTTAAGTATCTAGAGTTTGAGGGTTTTAAAAGAAATTAAAACTTTTGAATTTTTTTATAAAATTAAATATTTTATAATTTTTAAAAAAATAAAAATGATAAAAATAGTAAATATGCCACATGTCATATTTTTATTGGATAATGAAAATTTTTAACAGTTGTCGACAAAGAAACCCAAACTAAATTATAGAATAAAACGTTCGACATCAAAATGGCCCAAAAAAAACGTTAGACTCCAAATTAAAGAAGGGTTATAAATTGAACACCTTTTTAACTATTAAGCCTAACATTTATTACTAAACTCATAATTGAGCGACATGTATTTAACCCTTGTTTTTTAATCACAAAATATTAAAATAACACTTACTATAAATTTATATTTTAATTACTCATGTTATATTTGTTAATATTAATTTTATATTAAATATATGTATCTAAATATCATATAAAATTAAATTTTAATCGATTAATATTCGTAAAATATAAATCAGAAAGAAAGAAAAAGTAAACTGGAAATACTGTCATCAAACACCAACATATCCTGCTCTTTCCTATGCAAATAAAGTTCAGACATGAATGATATAACGTCCTAACCCATATATAAACCGATAAATATTTGAGCGCTTTCAATCAGAAAAAAGAAAGAACGAAAAGGTTTCATCCGATTAATGTTACTCGAGTTTCGGGAGAAAGATGAACTTAACTCGGTTAGAAACCGCCCGACACATCGACCATTAAAGGGATGTAGATTTTCACTTGTCATCTTTCGACGGCTGCTCATCTTCATCCTTCTTTTGTTGCGACTGGTAGCAAGTAAAAATTACGATAACAGATCAGTTAACTATTAGATTTCGATCTAAAACGCCAAATAGCTTTCATGTTAGGTAATGCTGAGTTTAATGAAACCAACCTCGGATTGGCCCGGCAAAGATGCTAGCAGATCTTTCACATTTGGGTCGTTTGGGTCAACTCCCGGAAGCTGTGAAAGCCATAACACATCAGAATATAGGCAATCGAAGGAGAAACTGATTATGGGTTTAAAACGGAAAAATTGCTTTAAACTTACTGATGAAAGAATAGATGACATGAAAGACTGATCTCCCAAAACCTTGCTGACATCTGACGGAGCTGATGAATCTTTAGAACCGTCATGCATGGACATCTGAAGTGCTGCATGGAAGAAAGTTTGGTGTTTAGTTTAGAAGTGGAAGATATAGATCTATAAATTCGGCTATATTTAAATATCAACGAGTACTGCTTTGGAGGTCTAGCAACTTAAACCAGTGAAAAACACAATCCTAACCAACAAAACAGGACATACCCAAGGCCAATTCCTGATCGTCATTAGTTGCCTCGGACATTTGAGCATCTCCGGCAGAAGAATCAGATCCAGGGATATTCATCGACAATGCAAGGGCCTGCTTTAGCAAAGCATCATCCTCATCCTGCCATAACATCAGTTAGCAAAACCCAATTCGAAACTAGTGTTGTATTGTCCAATGTTAATAGATAGTAATTTGTGGAATGGTAAAATATTTTCTTACCATTGGATCAGAAACTTTTTCAGTAGCAGTCGAAGTTGCATTCTGAGAATCAGACTGTGGTTGCGCTTCCTCTCCTTTCTCTTGTCTATTGGCTTCCTCAGCAGCTCTCTTAGCGGCAGCTTCTTGCCTTGCCCTCTCCTCTTCCATGGAAACCCTTAGAGCAAGAGCCAACTCTGGATCTATATTTGGATCCACGCCAAAATCGAAGTCAGAAACACCACCAGCCGCAGCTGCCGCAGCAGCAGCGGCAAAGCCGCTTCCTCCTTCCCCATCCCCAGTGAACACAGGCGTGCTGGTATAGAAAAAACAAAGTAATATCATTCACACAATCACTATAGGTAAGCAGCATAAGCTAAGAGGCATGAGCTGATAGTTTCTAACTCGAATGTGAGTGTGTGTGTGTATATATATTCTGAAGAAACTAAATACATAAGGAAAATAAAGAATAAGAAGGAACTAAGTAAAACCTGATAAGGACATCAGAAAGTGCATTTTGACCAGCAGGAACATGAACTATGTGACTAGTGTCATTATTATTAACAGATGTAAGAAGAGCCTCCAATTTTTCCGGCTTTCCATCTTCTTCCTCACCAAAATCGACAATATCAAGAGCTACACTATTCTTCTTCAGCTTCTTTCCAATCATCTCCAATGCCTTTTTTTCATGCTTAATAGGACTGAGAGCGTAGAGCATATGAAAAAAAGGGTTATATTCAAAATGAAGTAAACAAGCAAATCAAAGGCCAACATGATATACCTTCCAGCAAAAACTATAATCCGTTGCTGCTGATTTTTGTTTTGGCGATGCTTCAGAGCCAACTGAGCAATCTGAATTCCAGCTGCTAGGTTCATCTCACCACCCATTTCAAGACCTGTGTAATGCAATGAAAAGTATACATAAAAGGAGGTGATGACGATGAGGTAACTGATAGAGTGGATGGAAGATGACTTTCAATTCCTAAACACATAAACAAAATATTATAGATTAATCATTAATTATATGCTGATTTTGCATAAAATGATAAACTACACTAAATATAACTCCTGAACTCCACCAGCAAGGACAAGTTCCCCATTTCTAAACTCTAAAGCTATGGGGCTCGGACTACATTTTTCTTGAACTACCCGTCCCCAACACCTGTGTCCAACACATAGATATGGCGATATGACCACCAACGATTCTCCAAAAACATGGAAAACTTTAGAAAAGTCTAACCATATCCGTATCTGATAAACAACCATGCATGCTTACTTCTTTTAAAGAGGTTATCAAACATGGATCTCACACAGAACTGCATGCTTACATTCGTATGACCCAAATTGAAAGCAGTAAAACTATTAATGCTGCTGGTTCTTCAACAAATATGTCAAATTTTCAACCGAAAAACGTACATCGATTTTAAACCCGATTTGCCAACACCAGAATAAAAACAAACCACATAAAAAATCCGACTTGCTTAATCTTTATCTTCCATAATAATAGTAAAACAGTAAATCAAAGAACACTAAACTTAATCTCCAAATATGACTAAAAACCTAACTTAATTGGAAATATGTGAATCAAAAGTACCGTGCATGCAAGACAAGATTTTTCCGAGATCACTAGTAGGAGTAGCCAATACACGAACTCCTTTCCCCGCCATAGTCAAAATCCCGACCGTATTCTCCGGATTAGACTGCCATTAATTTATTATAAACAAAATCAAATTCCCAATTCTCATAATAAAAAAGGAAAACCTAGATTAATCCTACATTCACTAAATAGCTTAATAAAAAGCAGTAATTTTTACCTGGGTTTTAGCCCCACAGATAAGACTAACGGCGTCAGCTTGGGCTTGAAATCGGGACGGAGAATAATCGCCGTTTCGCATCCATTCCGAGTTGTCAATGCATATCATAGTAGCCTAATTGATTGATTTGAAAAAAAACCCAGAAAGAAAAAGAGAAAATCGATCAAACCCTAATTCGAGAAACGTATAAAGATGGATTTTTCAGAATAGATTACCTCGAGAACCATGGCTGCAAAAGCGACGAAAGACACAAGAGAGAAATAGGCTTGGAGGAGAAGAAAAGGAGTAGAAAAATAACACAACGATGTCTTTGTTGATTTGCTTATCTGCCCCTTTTAAAAGCAGGTTTTTTCCATATACATACATACTAGTCCCTAAACTTTTCGCTTTTGCCTATTAGGTTTAGATAATAAAAAGTTGGGTAAACTACATGTTTAGTCATGAATTTTATGGTATTTCTGTTTTGGTTAAAAAATTATAAAACGTTGCATTTATAGCATTAATATTATCAAATTTATTTTTTAGTTGCTCGACTATTAATCCTTCGCCTTTCGTTATCGCTAGAGACATAACTGACAGTAAAATGTTTTATTTTTTCTGCTTGAGTTAATTATTTCCTCGAAATCCACTTAAAATTGATTAAAATCAAGTTAAAGCTTCGTTATTATCTTGGTCTGATCTCCCTTGATGACCAATCACTAAGATTGATTTCAATATATATAATCTTTCACATCAAACAAATATTTTTCACCACTAAAATTTTCAAATGAACACCTTGAGTCGTTCAAATTTGGCAATCCCTCGAAAACCTTAAATAAAGGTAATTTATAAATTTTATCACTCAACTTTCTTCTTATTCTTATTGTAGTCGTTGAAGTATAAATTTTTTTAATTTATTTACTCAACTTTAAAAATTATTTCTTTGGTCATTTAACTGTTAAATAGGTAACAACGTTACGACATGACAGTCAACATCAAAATGACATCGTTTTGAATATTTATAAAAACTTAACGTCCTCGTGGTTTTAGAAAATATTTCTTATTTTTATTTTTTTCATTTTCATAAAATTATTTTTATTTCTAATTTTCTAAAAATTAGAAAATATGTTTGGTTAATAGGGATAGAATTTGTTTTTAAAAATGAAAATAGTGAAATGTGTTTGGTATCTAGCTTTTCAAAATAGAAATGAAAAAATTATTATTGTATAATTAAAATAAATTATAGTTAGAAAATATTATAATAATAATAATTAAATAAAATATGAGTAAATAAACTAAAGTTTTAAAAAATGGCATTAGAAGGATTCGAACCCGAATTAAAATTAAAAAATCTTTATTTTCATATTTTCCATTTTCTCAAAACATTTTCAATGAAAATATTTCTTTTATGTTCTCAAATTTTCACTTATTTTTGTTTTTTCTCAAATTTATTTGAGAAATTGGTTGATAGCAGGGTTTTCAATGAAGAACTTGAAGGGTTTTCATATTAAAAAATACCAGCAACGGTGGTACTGTCAAATGTACCCATGCCAGTGGAATAGGGTCTGGCTAACAATGTAATTATGCAGCTGTGATTTACAATTTCATCGTTGAGCCATTGTTTCCCGACTTCAATTTCACCAGATGGCTTGTAATTGTCTTTGTTTTCTTCTAGATTTTTCCTTGTTTTGTTACTTTGTGTTCTTTGTATAGTGTTTTCGTTTCTTCCTTATCTGGTATGCAATGCTTGGATTTTGTTGTTTACTTGCAAATGAAAAACAGGGGGAATTGAGTATTTTTAGGCAAAAACAATAATATTAATAAAATATTACTTGGAGTTTACATGGCAGCTCAAATATTAATAAAAAATTGTCATGTTAGAGAAATAACGACAAAAAATTTTAATATTTAAAGTTGAGTGAGTACATTAAAAAAATTTAAACTTCAGTGATCAAAATAAGAGTGACAAGAAAGTTGAGTGATGAGATATATAATTTACCCCCAAAAAATAAGGCTACCCATACCCGTTTTATGTTATTATTATTATTAATATTTTGTATTACTTGTTACTATTACTTATTTTTATTATTATTGTATGTGCTAGTGTCACCTATTCTTATTATTATTATATGTGCTAATGTTACCTATTATTATTATTATTGTTGTGCTAACGCTATTAATATTGAGTTATTGTTATTATTGTCATTGTTATTACTTATTAGTATTATCACTATTATTATTATTATTATTATTATTATTATTATTATTATTATTATAAATAATCAAACACATTAACAACAAATAAAACACACTAATGATAAGGTCCAAGTTTATTAATTCATTTACAGCCCAAAGAAAATAAACCATACACTAATTATATACTCGACCCACTAAGAGCCCAAATAACCTTACAAGAAACCCTAATTTCCTTATGTTGTTTGCGCAGTCAAATTTGGACCGTTAGGTCTGGTTGATGATCGTATGGTCTAGATCAACCCGGATAGGAGAAACCCTAGAAGCTGATCTTACGTCTCGCGCCGCATCGATCCTGGCCGTCAAATCGCACGAGATCCAAGGGTCCAGATCAGGCCTGGGACGAAACCCTAGAGGCTTCCATTCAGTCTTGCTCCGCACGAGCCCTGGGCTGTTAGATTGAAGGACGATCCAATGGCCCAGATTCGCAGAAGAACCCTTCAAATACTCCGACGCGCCCCACACTTGCCTTTCCGAATGTCGCATGCGCGCGTGGAGACGACGCGACTGACACTTCTAATTCCGACACGTCCACACGCCTGTCATCTCCACGCCATCTGCCGCAACTGGTCCGATGTCCCCCCCATCTCGACAAAGTCGACATTTAACACAGATAAGGGAAAAGAGTCAGAATGCCAAAAACGAAGTTAAAACACAAAACCACAAATTGTCAACGGGGCAAAACAACAAGGACGAACAGAGGCCAAAAGCAAGCATGTTTCTGTAATAGTTTTGTTTTTTTACTTACTTTCAGTGTAACTCGTTATATAAGAAACCGAAATAAAATTGTAAACCCTAAGCGTGATTTCACGGAATACAAAAAAGCAAAAAAAAAAAACATTGAGGTACTCTTTCTTTTCCATTTTTCATTGCATGCATAAGAAAAAGAAAAGCAACAAAAATAAAAGGACCTATTTTTAACTTCTTCGTTAGACTTCCCCTCGCGCGTCGATCCGCCTTCGGTCATCGAGAAGTCGGCATGCCTCGCTAAGGCATGAAATGGTGAGATGAAGGAGGTAAATCGAAAGGGGTTAGGTTTTTCAAACACAAAAAAACATTTTAGTGTCACGACTCTGAGATTTCAACGAAAAATAAGGTTTTTCTGGTTTTTGGCCTTTGGGTTGAGGGTAACAAAGTTTCTTTTTTCTTTATGGTTTCGATATATGGTTACCGGCGTCGTTTGACGATGACCAGAGTGGCGACGGCTTCGAAAAACCCTAACCGAAGGTTAAGAAGGAAGGATTTTGGAGACTGGTTTTTGGGTTTTGAATGAAAATCGCCAAAAGAGGTAATTTCAACTCGAAAGGGGGGATTTATGTTGTTTTACCGTTTTAAAAATGGTCCATTTACCGATTCAGCCCTTCCGCGTTTTCAAAATAGTCTCTAAAAGGTTTCTGCTTTTCTAAAATACGTACCTTGTTCTTCGAGTTTTCTTCAGTCTTTTAATTCCGCCCTTCGTCGAAGCTGTTTTGTTTTTCTTAAAAAAATGGTTTTATCGCACTTTGGATCCCCCGTTCTCTTAGAGTTTGCAACCTCACCTATTTTCGAGCTCAATATGATTTTGGACGGTTTAATTCCCTTTGAACCCTATCTTTTCTTAACTACCATTTAATTTCGTCCCTAAAACATCGATGAGACCCTTTATTTAGTCCTTCGATTCATGCATGTTTAAATGTTAGCCTCTTTTGTTTATATTCGTATTGTGACGTGGATTTTACTTTGAATGCTATCACCTTGCTTATTACATGATTTTATGTGGTTTTGTATGCATATAATGTAGCATTATATGGGTTATACATGTATTATACGGTCCTATGTAGTCATATATATTATTATAAGGCTTTCGTATTGCTATATATATATATCTTAGTTTTTTTATGTAGTAATACGTATATTATTATATTATTTCTTCATGCAGTCATATATACATATAGTTTACATAGTTTTTTATGAAGTTATATATATGTTATAAATATTTCATGTGGGTACATATATACATAAATGATACGACTTTCATATTCACGGTTTTCGTGCAATCGCATATATGTAGTTTTTTGCATGGTTCCTAAGTGTACATGTCCTCACACTTTTATACGTATATTCATTATTTAGTTTATCGTTTCATGTGTCCGTTTACCTTATTTATGTATATTCCTTACCTTGTATACTTGCTCAAGCATTTAAACACCATGTGCACTTGTTTTTATGCTTTGTTTATTTCCTTTTTGTTTGCTTATCATATTAGTTCTTGTTTTGTTTATTTATTCTCGTATGCTATGTTAGGTTGCATTTGGAATATAAAATATCATGCGACGTCCTTTTATTTGGGAATGAACGAGGCCAGTACCAATCGTAGTGGTGGTGGTTCGGGCGTTCCTTCTCGAATATAGGGCCTTTAAAATATACTCATTCGTATAACCAAATTTTGATCTAATTTGTCACTTTAATTCGTAAAGTTTAATATTAATTAAGCGGTAATGATCTTGGTACCGATTTTGGGCATGACAGGGGTGCTCACCCTTCCCACGCATGTAACCGACTCCCGAATCCGTTCGAATCTATGGTTTTACTTTCTGGTGTCTGGTCTACCTTTTAAAATGAACGGTGGCGACTCCAATTTTAATTGATTTTCTTTAAAACTCATTTTAAACTAAAATCCAGTTCTTCTAAGTGACATCGGAGGGGTAGCGACCCGATACCTCGAGATTTTCAAAAATTGTCGCTACAGACGCAAGCTTCTGTCTTGATTCAACCAGAATCGGGTAAGGAGTTTGTGGTTTACAGTGATGCATCGTATGGTGGTCTAGGCTGTGTGTTGGTGCAAGGTGGGAAGGTTGTGGCATATGTATCTAGGCAACTGAAGGTGAATCAGCGCAACTATCCTACTCATGATCTAGAGCTTGCTGCAGTTGTGTTTGCCTTGAAGATTTGGAGGCATTACCTTTACGGTGAGAAGTGTGTGGTTTACACAGATTATAAGAGTTTGAAGTATCTAATGTCCTAGAGAGAGTTGAATCTAGGCAACGAAGATGGTTAGAGTTGCTTAAGGATTACGATCTGACGATTGAGTACCATCCTGGAAAGGCCAATGTTGTGGCCGATGCTTTGAGTAGGAAGGTGGTTGTTGAGTTGCGAGCGATGTTTGCTCGGTTGAGTATATCGTGTGATGGTGGGTTAATAGTCGAGTTACAAGTGAAACCTTCCTTAATTCAGTTGATTAAGGATAAGCAGTTGCTTGATGATTCTTTGGTGCCTCATGTTCAGGATATAACTGATGGTAATGCAACAGATTTCTGTTTCAATGATGATAGTGTTTTGTGTTTTAAAAGTCGGATATTTGTATCGGAGGATGTTGAGTTGAGGCGCACTATCTTGACTGAAGCTCATAACAGTCCTTTTGTTATGCATCATGGTAGTACAAAGATGTATCGTGGGCTGAAAGATGAGTACTATTGGGTTGGGTTGAAAAAGGATGTTGCTGATTTTGTGAGCAAGTGTATGGTTTGTCAACGTGTGAAAGCTGAGCACCAGTTTCCTTCCGGTTTGTGCCTTTGAGGATACCAGAATGGAAATGGAAAAGGATTACGATGGATTTTGTGTCCAATTTACCTTTCACGACATCAAAGAAGAACTTCATTTTAGTGATTGTAGATCGTCTTACGAAGTGTACGCATTTCTTGGCCATGCATACTACGTATACGTTGGATAGGCTAGCGGAGTTGTATATTGCTGAGATTGTGAGTTTGCATGGTGTACCTAAATCTATAGTGTTGGATAGAGATCCGAGGTTTACATCAAGGTTTTGGGAGTGTCTACACCAAACGTTGGGTACAAGGCTTAATTTTAGTACCTCGTATCATCCTCAGACGAATGGACAATCGGAGCGAGTTATCCAAGTACTGGAGGATATGTTGAGATGTTGTGTTACAGATATCCAAGGTTCTTGGGAAAAGTAGTTGCCCTTGGTGGAGTTTGCCTGTAATAATAATTTCTAGGCAAGTATACAAATGGCTCCGTATGAAGCTTTGTATGGAAGGAAGTGTAGAACGCCTCTTTGTTGGGCGGAGGCGGGGCAAAAGTTGGTTTCCTTGTCGGATTTGCTTAAGGGAACAAATGAAAAAGTGAAGCTCATATGTGAGCGGTTGAAAGATGCTTCGGATCATCAAAAGTCTTACGCGGACTTAAAACGTAAGGAGGTTGAGTTCGCGGTTGGAGATCGCTTGTTCTTGAAGGCATCACCTTGGAAGAAGGTGATGAGATTTGGATGTAAAGGTAAGCTTAGTTCAAGGTTTATCGGACCTTATGAGGTTGTGGAGCGTGTTGGTCATGTTGCATATCGGTTGAGGTTGCCTCCCGAATTGGAGAAAATTCATGATGTGTTTCACGTTTCAATGTTGCGAAGGTATAGATCAGATCCATCTCATGTGATGCTTGTTGAGGAGATTGAGTTGAATCCGGATTTATCTTATGATGAGGAACCAATGGGGGTCCTTGATTCTAGTAGCAAAGTTCTTCGTGGTAAAACGATTGAACTTGTGAAGGTGTTGTGGCGACATCGAGGAGTTGAGGAGGCCACGTGGGAAAGCAAGGCGGACATGTTGAGGCAGTTTCTTCACCTTTTTCCTTCACATAAAATTTCGAGGACGAAATTTCCTAAGTGGGGGAGAGTTGTAACGCCCCAGTTTTGGGCCTAGAGGTTTTAAAAGTAGTTTAGGGATCAACGAATCTAAATTAGGGATTCAGGTCGATTCAGGGAAATCTTAGCTCAGGATGTGGTAAAATCATGTGAAAAATTTCTAAAATCCTAATTAAATATTTAGTGAAGGAAAGTGAAACCAGTTTTGAAAATTAAGTTTTGGAAAGTCGAAATTTTGGCTTGGTGACAAAAATGTAAAAATTGAAAATTCTGTTTTAATGGCTATTACACCAAGTTGGTATCAACTATCTCCCTTGATTTGGTGTTTTAAATGATTTAATTAAAAGTTTTAATAAAAAGAGATATTATTAGTCAAATTATTTTCTCACGTAACTTTTTTTCTTCAAACTTTTCTCTCAACTTTCCCAGCAGCCAAACTCTCTTTTCATCACTAGAATCTTCAGAGAATTTTCCTATTTCATTTGCTTTTAATTCCTAAATGATGCTCATGGATTTCTACAACATTTAGCAAGATTTTTCTTGAAGGATTTCACCAAAATCATTGCAAATCAAGGGGAAAGCTTGTGTTAGAGGTGATCTTTCTTTTCTCTCCTCTAATCAAGGTTCTTTATTGAAATTCCAAAGTCTTTTGCTCTCTATTTTTGTTTATTAACAAGATTTTGTAATTGAATTGATGAAATTTGCTAATTAAAGCTTTGGAAGATGGATTTTCAAGATTTTCTTTTGGGCACTATTTTGATTGATTTGTGAATGATTTTAATCATAATTTGGATGTTAAATGATGAGGAAATAATGGTTTTGTGATGATAATCCTGAATTGAGTTGGATCTCTAATGGTTAGTGTAGAACTAATGTTTTGATATAATAATTGAAAAATGTTTTGGACTAATTAGAAAAGAATTTAAAACTTGTTTTTAAGTCCAAACAACTTGAATTTATGTTTGAGGTATTTTGAAAGGTTTTTGGCAAAGATTTTTCATGTTTTTAATAGCCAAACTTGTGATTTCACGTTACTAGTATCGATATGGTTGTACCCGTACCGATACCTTTTTGCCCCAGTTTGGCCACTGTCAAAACCCGTATCGATACGAGGGTTTAGCGTATCGATACGGATCGGGATCGTTTCGATACGCCAGGTCAACGTACCGATCCCATTTCAACTACCCCAACGGCTATTTCCCAACGGCTATTCAAATGTGAACCCGTACCGATACACCCTCAAGCGTATCGATACGCCCAAGCTAGCATGAGCCCAACGGGTAGTTCATATGAAGGCCGTACCGATACGGTTCCATGCGTATCGATACGACTAGCTGCAGAACAACATTTATGAAGGGAAATAAAGTCCTCAACGGCTCCAATTCATCCCCAACAGCTAGTAACGGCTACAAACTCATTTGGGAGTATAAAAGGGACCTCTAAGCATCAAGAGAAGACTAATGCTCATATTGTCAAACATCAAATGATCAAAAAGTGTCTTAGTGCTTAAATTGTCAATTCTTGTATAGACAAACACTAGTGAGCCAAAATTGTCAAATTTGCTCAAGTGTTTTAGGTTTTGGGTGAGTGCTTAATTGTGCAAACAAACACCTATTAGAGGGTTTTAAGTTTGCTTTCTTTGTCTCTTTGTAAAGAGGGTTTTGATCAAGGCTTTGGGTAGAAGCTTGATTGGTTGTAAAGGTTCCCTCCTAATCCTAGAAAAGGGGACGAATCAATAGTGGATTGATTGAGAAATCCTTAGTGGGGAGCTAAGGTAGTGGATGTAGACCTTGGTTAGAAGGTTGAACCACTATAAATCATTGTGTCAATTTTCATTTTAGCTTCCTAAACCCTTCCACCCAAAAATCCATCTCTCCACCACTTGGTGAGCTAAATTGGTTGATCGAAACGAGCCCCTAAAATCCCAACAATTGGTATCAGAGCTTGGCTCAATCGAAGAGGATTCACATCCTATTGAGAAGATCCGACAAGCTCGATCACTATTTCATCAACCGGCTCAATGGCACAATCAATCGAAAAACCGCCCTTCTTCGACGGAACTCATTATGCCCATTGGAAGACAAAGATGAAGTTCTTCATCAAATCAAGAGATTACAAGCTATGGGATGTAATTGAAGATGGTCCGTTCGTGCCTCAAAGAAGTAAAGCGGAGTGGAGTGCCAACGATCGCAAGAAGATGGAGCTAAATTGCAAAACCTTACACATTCTATTTTGTGCATTTGGTCCATCCATCTATGAGAAGATGTCTTCTTGTGAAAGTACCAAGGAGGTATGGGACAAGCTTGAAGTCACATACGAGGGGACAAATGAAGTCAAGGAGACCAAGATTGGGCTCCTAACCTTGGAGTATGAGAACTTCAAAATGGATCCGGAAGAGAACATCGAGAAGATGTTTGATAGGTTCTCCACTATCACCAATGGCCTCGAAGGCTATGGAGAAGCCATCCCGGAAGAAAAGCTTGTTCGAAAGCTCATCTACTCACTTCCCGAGTCTTGGGACTCAAAGAGGACCGCCATCATCGAAGCCAAAAATTTGAAGACCTTGAAGCTTGATGAACTCATGGGGTCACTTCTTACTCATCAAATCATGAAGAAGAACAAAGAGGATGAGAAGAAGAGGGAAGAAATTAGAGCTATGGGAGAGAAGAAAATCAAAGGGCTTGGCATCAATGCAAGTGCCATGGCTCTCATATCTTCCACTTGCCATCATGTCTACTCAAGCGAAGAGGAGGATGAAGATGAAGAGATAGTTCATCTCTTCAAGAAGTGTGCCCCGTTCATGAAGAAAGCCTTGAGAGAGCTTGAACGAGAACCTAAAAGAAAGGAGAGGGCAAGCACTTCAAGCCATAAGAAGAAGGCACATGTGGCTACTTGGAGTGATGAGGACTCCACCGACGATGAACAAGCCAACCTTTGCCTTATGGCCATCGAAGAAGAATCAAGGGTAACTTCTTATTCATCTACTTCATGTTCTTATTCTTTTGATGAATTACAAGATGCCTACGATGATTTGGTTTTAGATTTTAAAAGCCACATTTTGAAAAACAATAAATTGATTTCAAAGTTAAAAATTCAAAATGATTTGCTTTCTAAAACCAAACTTGAACTTGAAGCAAAACTTAAAGAGTTTGAATTAAAATGTCTTGATTTACAAAAATTGCTTCAAAATGTTCAAGTATAAAAAGATTTGATTTCCAAAGAGCTTGAAAAGAAAAACAATTTTGGAAAATCAAACTTTTATGTTAGACAATCTAGTGCCCCTAGATTTATTAAAGGAAAATGTTTTAGAAGTATTTGGGTCCCAAAAGGACTTAGTACTTCAATTAAAAAGGATGACATTGAAAAATGGATTCCTAAGGGGACTAAAATTTGTGCTACTAATGTTCATGGATCCAAAGCAATTTGGATACCAAAAATTACTTGATTGTCTATTGTAGGTGTGATGGATATGTTCAACAAGTCAAACATTGAGGGGGAGCTCCATACACACAAGGAAGAACACTTGAAGAAGGAAGGCTTCACATCCTCCCTTGGGTTCAAGTGTTGGTAAAATTTCTAGTTGTTTTGAATTAATTTGTCTTAATTTTTAGTTTATTCAACTAGATGATCATATATGATGGACTAACAATTTTGATGATGCTTTGAGTAAGGGGGAGCCATTTTTAAACCAAATTCTTATTTGTGTCAAAACTTTTTACCTCTATTGTTATTTTTGAACTTAATGTTTTAAATTCTTTTTGATATAACAAAAAGGGGGAGAAATGGAATGGTTTGAAAAATTGAATTTTCAAATGAATAAGGGGGAGCTTTATTTGAATTAAAATTTCTAATCTCTTATTCACATTTTTAAAGTTTAAGGGGGAGAATCCCAAACAATTTTTCAAGTTAGTTTTATTATATCAAAAAAGGGGGAGATTGTAGAACTAATGTTTTGATATAATAATTGAAAAATGTTTTGGACTAATTAGAAAATAATTTAAAACTTGTTTTTAAGTCCAAACAACTTGAATTTATGTTTGAGGTATTTTGAAAGGTTTTTGGCAAAGATTTTTCATGTTTTTAATAGCCAAACTTGTGATTTCACGTTACCAGTATCGATACGGTTGTACTCGTACCGATACCTTTTTGCCCCAGTTTGGCCACTGTCAAAACCCGTATCGATACGAGGGTTTAGCGTATCGATACGGATCGGGATCGTTTCGATACGCCAGGTTAGCGTACCGATCCCATTTCAACTACCCCAACGGCTATTCAAATGTGAACCCGTACCGATACGCCCAGGCTGGCAAGAGCCCAACGGCTAGTTCATATGAAGGCCGTACCGATACGGTTCCACGCGTATCGATACGACTAGCTGCAGAACAACATTTATGAAGGGAAATAAAGTCCTCAATGGCTCCAATTCATCCCCAACGGCTAGTAACGGCTACAAACTCATTTGGGAGTATAAAAGGGACCTCCAAGCATCAAGAGAAGACTAATGCTCATATTGTCAAACATCAAATGATCAAAAAGTGTCTTAGTGCTTAAATTGTCAATTCTTGTATAGACAAACACTAGTGAGCCAAAATTGTCAAATTTGCTCAAGTGTTTTAGGTTTTGGGTGAGTGCATAATTGTGCAAACAAACACCTATTAGAGGGTTTTAAGTTTGCTTTCTTTGTCTCTTTGTAAAGAGGGTTTTGATCAAGGCTTTGGGTAGAAGCTTGATCGGTTGTAAGGGTTTCCTCCTAATCCTAGAAAATGGGACGAATCAATAGTGGATTGATTGAGAAATCCTTAGTGGGGAGCTAAGGTAGTGGATGTAGACCTTGGTTAGAAGGTTGAACCACTATAAATCATTGTGTCAATTTTCATTTTAGCTTCCTAAACCCTTCCACCCAAAAATCCATCTCTCCACCACTTGGTGAGCTAAATTGGTTGATCGAATCGAGCCCCTAAAATCCCAACAGTTAGATTTCGGGTTGTTAATGCGAAATATGAGTTGTAGGAGGTATAAGAATGATATTAGGATGCTTTTGGATGTTGATTTATGGTTAAATTGTGATGGAAGTGTTAGTTGATGGCTGGGCTGAGTTTAGAGAGCAATCAGAGGTGATTTCGGATGGGTTTTTTTGGTGCTTTAGGGCAGAGCAACAAGATTTCTTAAGTTGTTGGTGGTTTTGATTCATTATGACGCATTGATTCTCTATTCTTGTGTGGTATAAATAGGGGAGAATACTTTGGGAGCAATCGGTGAAGATCTAGGGGCTTTAGACGTTTGATTTTTGCGTCAGCGATTGAGGTTTCGCGAGTCGGTGATGGAAATAGGATTTCTAGCTTTGAAACACCTTTAAAGTGGTTTTGGGAACTTAGTGTAAGCTTGAAACGCTTTACTAAGTTTGGAAGTAAGTATAGTGATTTTCTCCCTCGGATTGTGCTATTATGAGCTTGTGGAAGTACTTGATTTTTATATGTGTTTACCTACTGTTTTAAGCATGTTTTCGAGTAAGAGATTTACTGTTTATAATGCCATAATGATGAAGGATGCACATGGTAAGTGATCCTTGTATGTATATGCTTATACATGTTTAATGAAGCATGGTTTAATGCTTGGAATATGACTTATTGTGAATGCTTTAAAAAACAGTGACGTTTATACTAAATGAGAATTATATTGGCAAGTGATATTGTGTAAAGTGGTTTACAAATGAAATCATATATAATGAGTGCACTATAAACAAGTCGCCTTGGATGTTGAGGGGTTGTGATTGTACCGAAAACTCCTTCCAAGTACCCTAACGATTGAGGAAATTGAGTTGTGTCCCGTCTCTTGTTAGTAGGGTTATACATCTACCGATGAGTGGTGTTGAGGGGTTGTAAGGTACCGAATACTCAACTACGGGTGTTACAGCGGTGGAGGGTAGCTCCCCTGTACGTGCCAATATCAGTCTCAAATGAAAGACAAGTTCCAATACCATGCCTCTAAGTTTAACAATTACAAAGTATTTCCGATTAATAACCCAGAAAAACAGCTCGAACATACCTATAGACCCTTGCATTTCAGCTTGTATTGCACGGACCTCGCTTTCTGCACAAAGCGAGTTCTTTGTAATAAATCCCGTGATAAATTCATATGTCCCTTCAATTTCTCGGGGACCTCATTAAGTAAAGAACGCGAGACCTTTATCCCTAATTTTAAATTGGGTTATCTAAAAAGTCCTGCCACGTAAGAAAGACCTCGCTTCCTGCAAAAAGCGAGGTCTATAATCGCGTTTTGTGGAACGCGAGGTCTTCTTACGTGGTCGATTTGGGGGTCATTTTCAAAATAAAGATGAGAATGGGTCATTTTTCAAATAAATATTTAGAATGGATTTTTCATATAAAAATGCCCTTATCGCTACCCATAAATAAGATATTGAGTATTTAAACATGCTCAACGGTATATTAAGCATTTAAACATGCTCAATACCACGTATTGTAACAAATGACAAAGCCAATTGAGCTAAACTCAATCAGCGTTGCTAATGATAATTTAAGAATCGGTATAGTACTTATTACTTTTCAAAATAATTTATCAAAATGTATATTAGATTATTCTACTTTGCCAATAAAAAAAGTACGTATTTTATATAATGACTTCAATGTTTAAATCCACTCGATTCAAAGTTAATCCGACGGTTACAAATGCATGTAGACATGAAATAAACTCAATAAAGCGGATAATCGTTGGATTAAGTAATCTAAAACCCTAACAAAAGTCTGAATAAAGGACCAATTTTATTGATGGAATAAACAATATAAATAGAACCGGCACTTTATCATCTTTTTAATGAATCACAGTCACATTATACTCAATAATGGCGTCGCCGCTGCTGACATTCGTGTAGTATGTCTTAAGCTGTGCAAACCCTTGCGCCATCCTGAACTTTCCTCTCCCTCCGACCACCGCGAGCTCGCGCTCAGTTTCAGCAATCGGATTCCTCGAGAATATACTGATGGAGCTGCCATTGAATTCACCTTCCGTAAACCCGAAGTCCATGTAGACCGTAAGACCCAAAACGTCTCGGTCAGTCATCACCCAGAGGCCTTGAGCGTTCCCGATGACCTTCGACGTTACATCGGGCCCGACTGTGATTAGATCATCGGTCGCTGCCACGGTGCCAAAGATTTTGTTGGGGGCGGTTGTCATGTTCGGACGGGCTACTACAACTGCAGTAGGGTTTTTGCCGCTCATTGTGTCGTGCAAAAAGAAGTGGAGATGGGTTACTTTTTTCGGAGCCGGAACATATGGCTCGGCATCGGAATAATAGCCTCGGCAAGGAGCCACAGCCATGGCCGTGCTGAAAACCAGAATCCAGGCCAATATCAAACTTTTCTCCATTGTTAATGGATTCAGCTACTCCGATGATTGTTTATATAGACAATATCGCCGACACAAACATAAAACCTACTCGAAGTTCGTGGAATTTATTACCGTATCGAATATATCTTCTATTGCCATATACCTTTACCTTATACCTTATACTATCATGTACCATATAAACAATATTTTTATAGGTTTATTACCATATACATTACATTATCATATACCTTAGCATTTACAATATATATTTTTAGTATATTTATGTAATTAAACAGTAACTTAGTCTTAGCATTTATTATGGACGTATAATTAAAAAAAAAGTTATTCTCAAAAAAAAATTATTGCAAACCAATAGAGGTGATAATTGGGTTGTTCGGGTCGGGTCAATTTAGGTTTAAGTTGTATTATGTTTAAGTTTGATTTGAGTTGAATTGGATCTGATTTGGATATAGTTTAGGTCAACGATAAGTTAGGTAGAGTTCAGTTTCGGTTCGGGTCAATATTGAACCAATCAATTTTATGCCGGGTTAATATCGAATTGGTTGGATCTGAGTCGGGTCAATATTAGATCAGTCGATTTTCAAGTCAGGTTAATAGTTGAATCTTCGGGTAAATTAGAGTTATGATGGATACGAGTTTAACAGAATATATGTAAAATTATTGATATATTCTTGTAAAAAGTATCTTTCGTCGTAGCATATATGAAGATGATCCTTAGAAAAGATAATATTGAACTGGTGATCAACTAATGATATAGTACAAAAAGCGAATAAAAATAAAAGTTTAGGGAGTAATTTTTCCCTTGTAGTAATCACAAATTAACAATCTTGTCATTCGTTTTTAATTCTATCAATTTAGCCCATCTAGTTTTTCAGAATCAGTAACGTTGTCTCTTTTTAATTTCATCAATTTAGCTCTCAAACTCCTAAATTGCATCAATTTCACCTTTTTATTGTAGTGAGTGACATAACCATTATTACCAGTCGCTTTTTGTCATGTTAGACACTATGTCGTTAAATAATTAATGTCTGAGTTAACATGTCCATATGTCATTTTTTAATAAATTAATGTCCTTCAATAAGATGATGACCGATCAATTTTGATGACATTGCAGTACAGTTGACGTGAATTTTAAAAACATATATGTAATTTTTAAAAAATAATTAATTCTAAAACTCTTTGTTTGTACTACTCCGTCATCAAAACTGATTTGTCATCATCGATATGATAAAATAGTTGACGATAACGCCTGATGTGGAAGTTGATAGTGACCACATGCACATAATTTAACGTTTCTACTAGTTAACGGCAGTCAAATAACAAGGTTGATACAATTAAAGAGTTAATTTGGTAAACTTGAATGACTCAAATTTAAGACTTAATTTATAATTTGGCGTTTCAAATATACTTATTTTCTCACTTTGTACCAAACTTTTTTCATTCCATTTTGCACTTAATGTATACCGGTTTTCTCATTTTATATCGCATAATAATTTGGATCAATGAAAATATCACACGTGACAAGAAAAAAAACAATATACATATGTTTTGTGGCATGAACTGGTTAATCCAAATTATTTCATGGTGTAAAATAGAAAATAGGTATACTTTAAGGGTGCGTTTGGTTCATGGAATATAAGATTATTTTCGAAAATAAGATTTTCAGAATGTAACATTACCTGATACATTACTGGGAATGTTACAATACATTGTTTGGTTTATTTGGTAGGAATATAAAATTATTATGTTTGGTTGGAAAAATATAAGATCACTTAGAAGTAAAAATTACTAAACTGTCTATATTATTTTTTTAACATGCTAAACTCTCAATATTAAATTAAAAATATATATGCACAAAAAGTCATAGAACTATTTTTGTTACAGTATTTAAAATTTACAAAACTACATATTTATCATATTATTAATATAATTATTATATTAAATAATTTTTAAAAAATATATTTTATATTTGCATACCCTAGTTACTCTCTATTAAAATATTTTTATGAGTTTTCAAATATTAAACGTTTAATATGTTCAATTTCTAATTTTTTTATTACTTTTGACAGATTGCAAAATAAATTAAAGTAAATAATAAAATAAATCTAAAAGTTGTATAATACTGATGAGAATCTTAAATCATAAGTTTAATCTACTAAAATATTTTATAAGAAGGTAAAGATCTTATAAATCAAAAAATAAAATTAAAAACATCAACTCCTAACTTCTTACTAATTCAGTAATTCTCAAGCAATATGCAATCCCATCATATAACCTATAAACATTGTAGAATAATATTAATAAAAATAAATTAAATATTAAATAATATTTTAAATATGTGTAATACCATTTAAATATTTAATTAATTTTGATTAAAAATATTTAATTAATTTACACCACAAATATTTAATCATCTAATTAAATTAAAAAAAAATCGTATTAACAAAATTCATTGATTTAAGAGCAATGTGGTCCAAAAGGGAGAGAATTGACAAATACCTAAGAAATCTAAGAGAATCACAATCCTACCCTTTAATGAAAAAACGCTACTGTTGAGAATGGAGTATAACCCCTTAGAAGGAATGTTTCCAAACTAAACATGGGTATACGATTATGAAAAGAACTATTCCCCCGGTAATAATCTTTTCTGTGAACCAAACGCCCTTAAGGGTCAAAATAAAAAAAGCTGCAAAATGAAAAAAAACATGTATACTTGGAAAACCCTAAATATTTGACTTAAAAATAGATTTAAATTTGAAATTACTTGTACTAACCATTTAAAGTTTTGAAATGACTCGATTCAAATTAATCCAACGGTTACAAATATAAGTAGACATGAAATAAACTCAAGGCTAAACTATAAAATAAGTGCCTAAACTCTGTCTCTTTTCTGTAATAGGTGTCTAAAGTATTTTTTTGCTGAAATATGTGCCTAAAGTTTCATCTTTGACTGAAATAGATGCCTAAAATTTTATTTTTTTGTTGAAATAAGTGCCCAAATAAGTGCCTCAGTTAACTTTAAAACAAGCCAAAAATGAAACTTTATGCATTTATTTCAGCCAAAAATACTTTAGACGCTTATTATAATTAAAAAGAGTTATAATTTGGGCACTTATTTTATAGTTAAGCCTAAACTCATTGAAGGGGGTAATCATTGGAGTAAGTTAGCTAAAACCCAAACAAGTCTCAATAAAGGTCCAACTTTATTTATGGAGTAAACAATATAAATAGAACAGTCAAGTTATCATCTGCCTAATAAATCACGGTCACCTTGTACTCAACAATGGCGTCGCCGCTCGTGAAATTCGCGAAGTAAGTCTTAAGCTGTGCATACCCTTGCGCCATCCTGAACTTCCCCCTCCCTCCGACCACCGCGACCTCGCGTTCTGTATCGGTAACCAGATTCCTCGAGAATATACTGATGGAGCTGCCGTTGAATTCACCTGCCGTAAACCCCAAGTCCATGTAGACAGTAAGACCGAAAACGTGTTGGTCAGTCATCACCCAGAGGCCTTGAGCGTTCCCGATGACCTTTGACGTTACGTCGGGGCCGACAGTGATTAGATCATCGGTCGCTGCCACGGTGCCGAAGCTGTTGTTGGGGGCGGTCGTCATGTTCGGACGGGCTACTACGACTGCACTGGGATTTTTGCCGCTCATGGTGTCGTGCAAAAAGAAGTGGAGATTGGATACTTTTTTCGGAGCCGGAACATATGGCTTGGCGATGGAGTAATAGCCTCGGCAAGGAGTCGCGGCCATGGCCATGCCGAGAACCAGAATCCAGGCCAATATCAAACTTTTCTCCATTGTTAATGGGATTCGGCTACTGTGATTATTGATTGCTAACTGAACCAATTAAGCGTTTATATATATAATGTGAGTTGGTACAATAGAACGAGATATTATTTTTTTAAATAAAGTAAAGTTCGAATTCTTACGTTAAAAATGAAATAAATTGAATTAAGATGATTGTCTATATAATATGTTTATGTAATATTAGACTAATAAATAAGATACAAGTAATTAACCATCGGAGTCCAGCGATTTTTAAGCAAAGATTCGTTGGAAATTTAAAAATGGTGGCGAAAGAGAGTGGACTTTTGGGTTAGTCTTTCTTCTCAAGAAAATAAACACCACAATCAAGCATCTCTCGGCTGCTAAGATATTGATTTAGTCAATGTTGATGTGTGAGTATGATATGAAAAAGAATATTCTGTGTATTTAATTTAATTGATTGAGTCTATACTCAATGGGAAGCAGCATGTGTTTTAGCTCAGAGTCTTTGTCTTTTTCTTTCGCAGTTTTTTTGTTTCGATATCTCGTTAGAGCCTCAACTCCAAAATATTACTTACGTAATTATATGTCACAAGAAAGATTTAATGAATTAGTTTGGGTGACAATCAATAATTAAATTTTAAATAAAGTTGTTTATGAGGATTTAATTAATGAATTTCTTCAAAGAAGAGATTTTTTAATCAATAAATTTTGGGGACAAAAATAAATATTTAATAAGAAATACATGGAAAATTTTTAAAAATTTATAAAATTATATACGAATTTTAAATTTTCAAGAGACAACCGTTCTCCCAACCCTTTTCGATTCATCCATGAAGTCAACTACGGTTGCATGAAGTCTGAAGACAATGTATTTAATTTTAAGCAGAGATCGGTTGGTGATTGATATACAAAAACGTAATATAACATTATTGGCCAAATGAGCTTGGCGCTATGCGACAGAGCATCAATCCTTGTGGTGTGCTTTGATTCCGAAAAAATATGGGGAACATGTTCTTAATTGGCGTTTTAATTTCGCAAACAAGCATTGAATGTCTGCACTTTGGAGACAAATTGTAAAGGTGCACGAGGATGAACGAGTGGCTTGTTTTATGGATGAGGGTCGGTTCACATGGATTGTGGGGAATGGCTTGGTGTTATTTTAGTATGATGCTTGGTGTTGGGACGTGCCTTTGAAAGTAGCATTTTCGAGATTGTTTCGTTTGGCCATTGACAAAGTGGCGATGTTGGTTGATTACTCAAGGGGAGGTGCATTAGAGCATGACGAATGGAATACCTTCTTTTGCCGTGAATTATGTGTGTTTGAACAAGCTAAATTGCTGGAATTGAAGGATTCTTTGTGGAGGTGGGTGTTGGTTGAGGGGCAGAAGGACAAGCTGATTTGGTGTCCAAATTCAAAGGGGTTTTTTTTTACAAAGGAGCTGCTGCATTTGATGACGTTTTATGGAGTTTAGGAGAGTGATATGGAGACTTTTATGGTTTGGAAAATCGATGTGCCGCCTAAAGTACAATGTTTTATTTGGTTCATTCTTCTAAGCCGTTTGCCAACGTTGTGCTTTTTACGTGATCGAGGGGTTTCGTTGCTTGATAGGTCGATTGCTTGTGTGGTGTGAGGTAGAGGAAGATGAATTGAACCATATTTTATTCTCTTGTCTGATAATGAAGTGTATTTGGGACATGTTCTTTCAATGGTGGGAGCTTGTTGTGGTGTGACCGGAGACGATAGAAGAGTTTACTTGGCAGTGTTACGAGGGTGTTTTTAGGGGACTAATGCGAAAATGGTGGATTGTGGGGAGTGCAACGGTGTTATGGTCCGTTTAGTTAGCTTGAAATGAGGTGATTTTTAATAAGAAAAGGTTGTCGGTGGGAGAAATCATGTTCTTAATTAAACTTCGATCCTTCCATTGGATAAAAGTCTCATATAAAGGTCAATTTGATGAAGAGGCTACTTGGTGGCTTTGTCCATGTTTGTGCGTTCCGTCAGTAGCGGAAGGAGTGACGCGGCCAACGATGGTATGGTCACCGCCTTTATTTGGTGCGGTGAAGTTTAACGTGGATGGAGCGGCACAAGGCAAACTGGGGCCGACGGGGTGTGGTGGTGTGTTTAGGGATGCGAATGAGAAGATTTTAGCTATGTTTTTCGGTCCTTTAGGTGAGATGGACTCCAACATGGCGAAATTGTGTGCTATTGCGACTGCTTTAACTATGTTGTTGCAATTGAATTTGGCGGTATATTCCATTATCATTGAGTCCGATTCACAAGTGGCTTTGATATGTGTTAAGAATTCACCGACTTCTCTATCCTTCTCCATATTTCTAGAGAGCTCCAAAGGACTCTCATATAGTATTATTATAATATTAGGCACACCTATGTTCTAGAATACTCTAACATATGTCATATATTATAATATACATAAAAATCCTATGTAAACCGACTTAAGGGCACCGACTTGAGGAGTCTATATATAGGCTAAGAGTGCAAGTTGAGTGTGTGGTGCAAGTGTCCAAGTGAGTAAGGTGCGAGTGTCTGTAAGTAGAGAGATTGGTGAGTGTGTGTTGTGTAAGTGACGTGGGTGACACTAGGTGAAAGTAAGAGTGGTGGCGTGTTAATGTGTTTGAGGGTGTTATGTACGTGAGGTATGTATGTGTATAATACTTTTCTGTATTAATAAAAGTGTTATTTTTTGTAATTAGAAGTTTTCTAGTTAAGCCTTAGTTTATGTATTTCGATTTCTTAGTGCACTTGAATTGTTATTAATGGCCGGCTATGCCGCCTGAATAGTGTATGGTCAATTTTAACGCCAAATTTGTATATGGTCGACATTACCGCCTAAGGTATTGTACACTAAGAAATCATATGATAGAAAGACTAACCGATTCAGGGAGTTGGTGTAGCATTACTGGTCAGTCTTAGGTCCTCCATAGTGAGAGTGTTGGGTCCGTGGGTTTTCAACTATTGGTATCAGAGCGGGAGGTCTGGGACCGTTACTAGCGGAGAAAGCTTCGATAAGCGTTGGTCGCTTACATTGGTCGGTGCATCAGTTTGTTGAGGGAAGACTCCGTCAAAACACAGTCAAGGACTGTAAAGTTTCGGCAAGCGTTGGACGCTTACATACTCGACGTTGCATCAAGGTGCTAATGGGAGACTCTACCAGAACACAGTCAGGGACTGTAAAGCTATTGGTTTGGAACCAAGCTTAGTGCACGCCGGGCGTCAGTCAGTACGGCTGACTTTGGAAGCACAAGCCACAAGATTAAGAAGCTCAATAACCACAACTACGGTTATTGGGAGACGTATATAGAGTCCTACCTACAAGGTCAGGATTTGTAGGAAATAGTCGCAGGTACCGACACAACTCCTCCACTGGGGGAGAATGCCGAAGCCTTGAGAAAATGGAAGATCAAGGCTTGGAAGACTTTATATATATTGAAGACCACAATTGATGAGGACCTATTAGAGCATATTCATGATGAGAAGACACCAAAGGCAGCCTGAGAAACATTGACGAAATTATTTTCAAAGAAGAACGAAGCACGCCTCCAACTCTTGGAAAATGAGCTCGGGGGCATCTCACAAGGAACTTATCTATTGCTTAGTATTTCACGAAGGCGAAATCTATCTGCCGTGAGATATCTCAACTTGCACCATAAGAGAAGGTTAGCGAGGCAAGGATGAAAAGAATTATCATCCATGGCCTAAGACCCGAGTACAATGCATTTATTGTCGCCATAAGGGAATGGCCTACTCAGCCATCTTTGGTGGAGCTAGAGAACCTATTGGCTAATCATGAGGCATTAGCCAAACAGATGAGCGAAGTAATCATAAAAGACGAAGAGGAGGCACTTTTCACCAACAAGAGAAAAGGTTTACCACGAAGACAAGGTGTGGCAAAGGAAATGTGGACACAAGGAGACAAGTTTCATCCGAGAGATAGAAGTAACACTTAAAGGGGAGCTCAATGCGGAAAGGAAGATTATCACCAACAATACGAGGAGAACGATAGAAGACAAAGTGGTGAATGTTTCAATTGTGGAAGAAAGGGTCACTTTGCTTGAAATTGTAGATTACCCATGAGGGAGAGTCGTGAATGCTTCAATTGTGGCAAGAAGGGCCACTTTGCTCAAGATTGCAAATTGCCCAAAAGACATAGTTTTCAAGGAAACATGACCACTACAAAAGATGAGGAGAGTTAGGTCATGTTGAATGCTTCCATCAACGAGGAAGAATGGGAAGTAAACGATGGACTTTTTGTTGAAGAATATTTAATAGAAGACATTGAGGAACCATCCTTGATAGTAGTCACAGACTCAAATATAGACTACAAGGATGAAGAAGAGTTCGACATGGAGGAACCAGCTCTTGCAACAACCATTGAGTTAAAACTTGACTATGAGAAGGATTGGATCGTTGATTCTGGGTGCTCCAATCATATGATCAATGATGAGAAGAAGCTGCAAGACATGAACGATGTACAAAAAGGTTGGAGATGTTGTGATCCAACCAATTACGAATTCTACACTCCAAGAAATGTGGTGTTTAATGAAGCTTCTTCTTGGTGGTCACCTCAGAAGATCGAGCTTCTAGAATCTCATGACCTATAAGAACTTTTAAAAGACAATAAAGAAAGTGAAGAGCAAGCACCTGATCCAAGTAGAGAAAGAGAAAGCTCACCCTCGAAAGATAAAATTCTATGGAAGACGGTTGTACATCAACCTACATCTGAGGAGCTTCGTCCAAGCCAAGTGGAAGTCGATGAGCTTCGCAAAGAAATGTCGGGAGCCCTAAATTAGGCTAATGGTAAGTGTTCACAACAATGTGGGATTTTTTCTAGTGAAATCATTACCCTTAAAGAAGAGAACAAAACTCTAAGGGAAAAGCTTAAGATGGTACGTGGGGAATTAAAAGATATGAAGGAGGAGATGGTGCTTCTTAGGAAAGCACTAGCTCATGATGGGGGAGCTACCTCATCCGTCTTGAACCCAAGGTCTTCAAGAGTGGAGATTTCTAAACCTAAGTCTTATAAAGAAGTTAAGAACGCAAAAGATAAAGTTAACTTCTCGAGGAGCTTGGAACAGTACATCCAAGCTACAAACGTCATGAAGGATTCTAGGAAGATCGACCATGCCAAGAAGATCGACCATGCCTTACTTTATTTGGAAGATGCAACACTGCTATGGTTATGGCATAAGCATGGTAAAATGAAGAAGGTATTTTGCACAATTGCTAATTTTCAAGAATGAGTTAAAAAGTCAAATATATCCTAAGATTGTAAAGAAAGAGGCCCGAGCAAAAGAATTCTCTGTAATGATATTGGAGATTTCCAACTATCTCAACAAGATCGAAAGAGATGATAAAGGAGAAAGAAAGCAATCTTCTTAGCAACAAGTAAAGATGAGTATGGAGTCTCTCTACATCCTCAACTCCATCAAGGTCAATGTTACAGAGTCTAAGTCCGAAAAGAAAGGATTATTGTTCAAGCAAGAGAAAGAGTGGAGGGAAACTAGTATGTGTCTAAGTCGACAATGGAGCAACAAACTAGTTCATCAAGGAGATACTTGAAAGAGAGATCAAGATAGTGCCAACAAATACAAACAAGTAAGTTGCAGACATATTCACAAGGAGTGTTAGTCGATCAAAGTCTGAGAAGATAAGAGAACCACTCGATATGATCTGCAAATCATTTATAGAGAGAAGTCGTTGAGGGGGAATGTTAATAAGTCACTGACTTCTCTATCCTTCTCCATCTTTCTAGAAAGCTCCAAAAGACTCTCATATAGTATTATTGTAATATTAGGCACACCTATGTTCTAGAATACTCTAACATATATCATATATTATAATATACATAAAAATCCTATGTAAACTGACTTGAGGAGTCTATATATAGGCTAAGAGTGCAAGTTGAGTGTGTGGTGCAAGTGTCTAAGTGAGTGAGGTGCGAGTGTGTGTAAGTTGAGAGATTAGTGAGTGTTTGTTGTGTAAGTGACGTGGGTGACACTAAGTGAAAGTAAGAGTGGTTTCGTGTTAATGTGCTTGAGGGTGTTGTGTACGTGAGGTATGTATGTGTATAATACTTTTTTGTATTAATAAAAGTGTTATTTTTTGTAATTAGAAGTTTTCCGGTTAAGCCTTAGTTTATGTATTTCGATTTCTTAGTGCACTTGAATTGTTACTAATGGACGACTATGCCGCCTAAGTTATATGGTCGGCTCTGCCGCCTGAATAGTGTATGGTCGGTTCTACCGTCTAATTGGTATATGGTCGGCATTGCCGCCTAAGGTATTGTACACTAAAAAACAAATGATAGAAAGGCTAACCGACTCAGGGAGTTGGTGTAGCATTAGTGGTCAGTCTTAGGTCCTCCATAGTGGGTGCGTTGGGTCTGTGGGTTTTCAACAATGGGTGATGAAATTTGACACGAGGCCGTGGAAATTGTGGTCTTAGTTTCGTTTGATTGATGAGGCATGTCGACGCTTTCCATGTGTGTGTTTTAATTATGTGTTGCACGAGGCTAATAGTGTAGCGGATGTTTTAGCGAAAGGTGGGGTGGTTCAAGCTTCTTGGTGCCGTGTGTTTTCTTGAGGTTGTGTTGTCTGGTGTTTTGAGGTTGGGGGGAGGGGTGTGATGGCTGGGCGTTGCTGGTTTGGTGTTGGGAGTGTGCTTCTAGGGGCTTGTATGCAGCATGCCGCATGGGGTGATATGCGGATGGTGTTTTTGCTGGGTGTTGGTTGGCTTTTTATACACTTTCACGTCGTACTCTTTTCTTTCATTTAGATTTTAAGGAGATTTTTAATGAGGCACGTGTTAATATTTTTGTATGATTTGTTGATCAATAAAATCATACTCTTCAGGTAAAAAAACAATTATGGTTTGATTTCAAGGACAACTTTTGAGATTCTCAATTGTCAACTGTTTTGAAATGAAATTTGCTAGGAAGGAGTGGACTTTCCCCCAATTTAATTTAATCTATATAGTATTGTTGTATATATTTTTAACTGAGTCGACCAATTGTAGTGAGTTTAATACCTTCGGCAGGATGTGGATTGGCTTGAAGTGATTTAGATGATTGGCAAGATATTTGGACCATCAACAACTGATTGGGACACTTTCACGAATAGAAATTCTTAGTTTTTAAGTATCTATTTATACTTCAACACTAAAAAAAATAAATTTAAGATTTGGAATTAAAATTTAAGATTAGGGTTTAAGGTGTATGATGTAGGTTGTATTTTAGGGTTTATGGCTAGGATTTAAAATTTAGGGATATGACTTGGGTTTAATTTTTTAACGTTGAGACATAAAAAGAGGTATAAAAAGAGACATAATTTTTGGAGTAATTTACAGTTTATATCACTAAATTTAGTATCTATTTTTATTTGCATCACAAACCTTTAATTTAATAAAAATACATCATTTAACTTTTATTATTTACAAATTAAGTCACTTATATTGATATTATTAAATAATTTCAATGGACAAAATTGAAGTTGACACTTTTATTCAACATATTTTTAGCTTGTCACCAATAAATAATATTTTATTGGCAATTTAAATATTTTTTGTTATGATTTATATGAAATTTAGTTATTTTCTTTTGAATTTATTTAGTGAAATGTTTCAGAAAATTCTTATAGCTAGAAAATTATTAAAATCATCTATTAAATATTATTTGATGATGATAGGTGAAAAAAATGTTAAGTATAAGTGTCAATTTTAAGTTTTCGTTAGAATTAGTTAACATATTAGTACAAGTGATTTAGTTTATTAATGATAAAAGTTAAATGATGTAATTTGATTAAATTGGTATGTGTTAAGTTTAGTAATTTAAATCGTTAATTACCCTGATTTTTGTTATACTTTCACCTTTGCTGGTTTGTTTCATATAGGTAGGGATGTAAAAATAGGTCAACAGTTGGGTTTCAGGTCGGGCTTTGTCAGTTCGGGTTAAATCGGTTACAGGTCATTTCAGGTCGATTTTTATTTTGACTCGATTCGGTTCGGGTTCAGGTTCATTTCGGGTCGGGTTCATTTCAGGTCGGGTTCATTTCAGGTCGGGTTCAATTCAGGTCGGGTTCATTTCGGGTCGGACTCATTTCAGGTCGGTTCATTTCAGGTCGGGCCAAAACGGTTAATTGACGGGTTAATTTCGGTTCGGGTTGATTTCAGTTCGGTTTCGTTTCAGGTCGGGTTCATTTCAGTTCGGGTAATTTCAGGCCGGGTAATTTCAAGCCGATTTCCTTTCAGGTCGAGTTCATTCGAGTTTAGGGTTTATAGTGTAGGGATTAGGATTTAACATACATAATATTAATACATTATACGTACATATATATAGGAATTATGGTTTAATATTTTAGGGGTTTAGGGTTTTGGGGTAGGGTTTAAGGTTTATACATTGGTACATACGTACATATATACTCACGTACATTATACATATGTTTATATGGTTTATGGTTTATGGTTTTAGGGTTTGGGGGTTTAGGGTTACACATTCCTACATACATACATACATTATACACACATAGCACAAAAAGGAATTAGGGTTATAGTTTAGGGTTTAAGATTTAGAGTTTATACATACATAAATACATTTTACATACATATATAATACACTAATATATTATATATATTCTAAAATGAAACCCTAATCAAAACCTAAACTCATAACCCTAATTTGAAACAATAAACTAAAACAAAACTCTAAAACCATAAAAAGAAACCCTAAACATTAGTCCCATGAAAAGAAATCCTAAACACATAACATGAAAACCCAAAATAAAGTCAATAAAAATAAACCCCTAATCCCTAAGCATTAAACCATAAAGGTGAGCTTAGTTCACTAATAATGAAACCAAAACCCTAAACCCTAATTCAAAACACTAAAGTAAAATAAAAATCCTAAACCCATAAAAAGAAACCCTAAACCCTAAACCCATAAAAGAAAACCCAAAATAAAAACAATTAAAAGTAAACCCTTAAACCCTAACAACAAACCCTAAAGGTAAGCTTAGTTCACTAATAATAAACCCTAAACCTTAATTCAAAACACTAAACTAAAACAAAACCTTAAACTAATAAAAAGAAACTCTAAACTAAAACCAATAAAATCAAAACCATAAATCAAAACACTAAACACTAAGCCATGAACCTTAAGCCCTAAACCCTAAAGATAAGCTTAGTTCACTAAAAATAAAACCTTTATTCGAAACACTAACCTTAAACCCTAAACATGTGAACCCTAAACCTAAAAATTAAATACTAAACCCTAAAACCCTAAACAATTAAAACAAAACCCTAATTTAAAACCATAAACCATAAAACAAAACACTAAATAAAATCCTTAAACCCTAAAAACAAAACATATTAACATTAAATTATAAATCTTAAACTCTAGATTAAAACCTTAAACCCTAAAAATGAAACCCTAAATCAAAACCTCAAATTTTAAATCTAAAAAATAAATCACTAAATTAAACCCTAAACCCTAAAATTGAAACCCTAATAAAAACAAGAATACTTGAACATAACCCTATCCCCTAAAATGAAATATTTAAAATTAAACATTGAAAAGAAAAACCTTAAATTATAACCACAAACCCTAAATTAAACCCAAACCCTAAACCTTAAAACTGAAATAATGACTAAATTGAAAATAAAACAAAATTGCCAGCTCAATTTCACAGAAAAAAGGACCAAAATGAAAGAACCCAAACAAAGGAGGACCTAAAGGGTGAATAACCCTTACACCTAAAAGGGCGGGCATATTCCCTCCATGCTTTCAATCAAGCGGGAACTTTAAAAAAAAATTTAGCTCCCATTTGAATCAATCGCCCCTATTTTATTAAAATATTATTTATTATTAATTTAGTATTAATTTATTCATATTATTTATTGTTAACTTAAAAGATTATTTTTATTATTTTTAATTAAAGTTATCTTTTAATTAAAGATAATTTATTACTACTTGATATTTATTCATTTAATTTATCTTTTAATTAAAGTTAAGTTAGTTAATTTATTAATACTTGATATTATTACTAAATATAAAAAATTACTTATTATTTTTAATTAATTTTAAAATTTTAAATTCATTAAATATAACTTCTTCAAATGTCAGATAATTATCATTATCAACAAATCAAATAACAATATCAGTTCAAGTCAATATCAGTTCAAGTCAATATCAGTTCAGGTCAATATCAATTCAGGTCAAGAACAGTTCAGTTCAAGAACAGTTCGGGTCAATATCAGTTCAGGTTAAGAACAAGTCGGGTTCAAAACAGGTCGGGTTCAAAACAGGTCGGGTCCAAACAGGTCGGGTTAAATCGGTTATCTGGCAGGTCAGTCTCGGGTTCGGGTTCGTTTCGGTTGGGTGCAATTCGGGTTCGGTTTCTACAGTAACAGGTCAATTTCGGGTTCGGGTTCACTTCGGTCGGGTACAGTTCGGGTTCGGTTTCTACAGTAACAGGTCAAATTCGGGTTCGGGTTCGTTTCGGTCGGGTGCAAGTCGGGTTCGGTCATTGAATTCTCAGGTCAAACCAGGTTCTAACTCGATCGGGTTTCAGGCAGGTTACCAGATCGGGTCAGTTTTTCACACCCCTACATGTAGGGCAATTACTCTTTTTGAAAGAGGGAGAATTTAACTCCAAGAATATTTTTGGGTTGCAAATCGATGAATGAAACGCAAAGCATACCAAAAAATGGATCGATTAGCTTCCTCTAAAACCTCGAGGGTACTTCATTCTTTATTAAATGTCTCACAAACTTGTGCTTCATTTTATTATAACTCTTCTTATGGCGTGAATCAAATTACTTTAACATCAGGATCGGTCCAACACATTAAATTAATTAATATGAAACCTGAAACTTGATTGATATTTATGTATTTATTTAAATATCGAAACGAATTGAACTAGACATTAGAAATTTGGGAGTGTTACCCGCAACGAGTAGGAATGCACTTTGGTCAACTTGAATGACTTAATTCACAATTTGAGTCTTCAAATATACCTACTTTCTCACTTTGTACCATACATTTTATCATTCCATTTTGGCCAAGTATACTGGTTTTCTCATTTTGTATCACTTAACAATTAGGACCAATGAAATTTACATTATTTAAATTGTTTCGATTCAAATTAATTCGAATACAAGTAGACATGAAACAAAAATCAATACACGGGAATAAATAGAACCGGCAAGTTATCATCTTCCTAATAAATCACAGTCACCTTGTACTCAACAATGGCGTCGCCGCTCGTGAAATTCACAAAGTAAGTCTTAAGTTGTGCATACCCTTGCGCCATCCTGAACTTCCCCCTCCCTCCGACCACCGCGAGCTCACGCTCCGTTCCAACAATCGGATTCCTAGAGAATATACTGATGGAACTGCCATTGAGTTCACCTTCCGTGAACCCGAAGTCCATGTAGACCGTAAGACAGGGAACGTCTCGGCCAGACGACACCCAGAGGCCTTGAGCATTCCCGATGACCTCTGACTTTACGTCGGGGCCGACGGTGAGTCGATCATCAGTCACTACCACAGAGCCAAAGGTGTCGTTAGGGGATGTTGTCATGTTCGGACGGGCTACTATGACTGCACTAGGGAGTAGGGACTTTGCCGCTCATGGTGTCGTGCAAAAAGAAGTGGAGATGGGTTACTTTTTTCGGAACCGGGACATATGGCTCGGCATCAGAATAATAGCCTTGGCAAGGAGCCACGGCCAGGGCTGTGCCGAGAACCAGAATCCAGGCCAATATCAAACTATTCTCCATTGCTAATGGGATTCAACTTCTGTGATTATTGTATTGCTAACTGAACCAATTAAGAGTTTATATAGATAATGCGCCCGACACAAAAGAATATGAATATATAATACGATATCAAAAATAAAGTAAACTATATCGATAATTGATTGGTCAATCAGGATGAGACGTTAGATCCTTTTAACAAGTTAGAGTTTGAGTCATGATATTGTGAATGAAATAATTGGATTGAGAAGGTTATCTCAAAATGAATTTCTACAATACTTGATCAAATTTTCGACATAGTGAAAATCTCTTATCTTCTGTCCGTGGTTTTTTTCATCTTGAATTTTTCACGTAAATCTTGGTGTTTGTTTTATTTTCTGCGTTTGCGATTGTTTGTTTCGTTATCGTTGTGATAATTATAACACTAAAACATGTAAAATAAAAAATTATAAAAAAATGTGTGCATGACATCACATAATAGAAAGTGAAAAAGAAAAAAAAAAGACAAAAAAGTAAGAGGACGAAAGAAGAAGAAAAAGAGAAAAAAAAGAAGACATAAATAAGAAATATTTACAGGCACTCAAACCGTACCTAATAAGTTCCTAGTATATGAATATATCGAATACGTAGTACAATTTTAGACTGCAATACTCGTATTTCATAATATATTAATGATGTTCGGCACAAAGACTGAAGCCAAAGTTTAAATTGGGAACAAACTTAAATATTTTAAAAGTGAAGGAGACAAATGTTCAAATAATCTAATTTTTTTTTTAAAAAAATCGTACATCATAAAAGTAACAAAATTATAATTTTAGGCTTCAATATTAAAATGAAGTCAAATATGGTTGCCTGGTTCGCGGTATCTTCGACACTAAAAAATAACACACGAAGTTCGTGGGATTTAAACAAAATTATACCAAGCATAAATGTGTTGCAGCTGGGATGTATAGGTGATCTTCAATATTAAGATGAAGTCAAAATGTTTGCCTGAAATCTCAAGACAGATGCATTAAATTTTAGAATTAAATCAAAAATAGGTGCTTAAAGTATATTTTTTTAAATTTTAGGTGCTTAAAGTATTATTTTGTAAAAATAAGTGCTCGAAGTTTTAAAAGTTATAATTTTAGGTGCCTACCGTTAATGGGTGTTAAAAAAATCTTTAATCAATGCTTGGCACGTGATATATTTAATTTATTTTCTTTAAAAATTTAAAATTAAAAACAAAAATCTTTATAGTTTTCATAAAATCTCAAAAGTTTATAATTTTTACAAAATAGTCCCTAAATCCCTAAAATTATCCAAACCCCATATCACTAATGTTTCCGCTGCCGATCGCCGCCCCTGAGCACACCCCTTTGGTCGCCGGACCAAGGCAGTCATTTCCCCCAACACGGTGTCGTCGAAAACGGCGAACGACGTGCAACCGAACGTCGAACACAAAATCGACGTTCGGCTCGCACACCGTTCGCCGTTTCTGGCAAAGCCGTGTTGGGGGATATGACCGTCTTGGTCCGGCGACCAAAGGGGTGTGCTCAAGAGCAGCGACCGACGGAGGAAGCGACAGCGATTTGGGGGTTTAGGTTTGGGTAATTTTAGGGATTTGGGGACTGTTTTGTAAAAGTTTCAAAATTTTTGGATTTTATGATTAACTGATTTTTTGGGTGTTTTTGTTTAAAATTAAAAAAAATCAAATTTGTGCCACGTGTCAAGCATTGATTGGTTAAAAAAAAATTAACACCCATTAACGATAGGCACCTAAAATTATAACTTTTGAAACTTCGAGCACTTATTTTTACAAAATAATACTTTGGGCACCTAAAGTTAAAAAAAAAACATGCTTTGAGCCCCTATTTTTAGTTTAAGCCTAAATTTTAAGCAGAGATTGGTTGGTGACTGATATTGTAAACAATTCTGGTTTGATTTCAAGGTCAGCTTTTGAGATTCTCGGTTGTCAACTGCTTTTGGAAATGAAAATTACCAGGGAAAGAGGAATATAAATCCTTTACTTTTTTTTTGTCTCTTTCTATATCCATATCTTAAAAAAATAGGTTTAGGATTTAAGGTTAAATGTTAAAGTCAGAGTATAGGGTTAGGATTTAGGGAATTATAGGTGTGGTGTTTTTATGGGTTAGAGTTTAGGATTTAGGGTTAAGGCTTAGAATTTAAGTTTGTAATGTTGGGACATAGAAAGAGATACGAAAAAGGGTAGAGAATTTTTGTCCGGGAAAGAGTGAACTTTCCGTCGGTGTAATTTAATTTATAAGTTATATTTTGATATACAAGATGCGTAAAAAAATTTTACACAACCATTCATTTTTAAACTATAAAATCTAAAACCTAAACCATTAATCCTATCGCCCTAAATCTTAATCTCTAAACCCTAAATTGTAAAGTCTAAATGATAACCATAAACACTAAGGAGGTATTTGGTTTAAGGAAAAAAATTATTATCAGGGATAATAATCTTTTCCAGAACCACATATCCATGTTTGGTTCGAGTAAATACCATTGAGGGGGTAATCTGATGAGTTCTCAAAAGTGACATACTTCATTTGCTATTTTTCTAATTATTAGGACTTCATGCTGCTTAATACATGTTGTTTTTGTTATATTCTGTGTAGGGGTCCAATTATGGAAATAGCAGTAAAAAGGGGGCATTTCTGCAGTTTTTATTATAATTCTGTCATGACTGGCATCGTGGGCACGACACTAGGCACGACGTGTCTGACGTGGCAGTGACGTGGCAGTGACGCGACAATGACGTGGCAACCTCTAGAAGATCTTGAAATGTTCCGAGAGAAGATCCGATCAGATTATCAGTTCTATCCACTTAGTTTGATTTGTTATTTTGATTTTCCAATCTCTTATCCTTGTAATCTAAGCCTATAAATACCAACCTTTGGTGAAGGCTTAAGATCATCTTCTAGCTTTGAGTTCTTTATCTTTGTAAACATTTTTCAGTTTTAATCCAAGTTCTTTTCCTCTATTTTCTTGTTTCATTTATTTTATATTATTTAATTACTTTTCTAAAATCAAGTTAAGTATGATAATCAATATCATGCTTAGCTAAATCTTTTAAGCCAAGAACCAGCCAAGTCAATTCGATTTGTGAGAATTGAACTTTGCTTAAATTCTTTTGGGAAATCATTTTTATCTTTCTGTTTAGATAGTTTGGCAATCGACCTTACTAAAAGTTTTTAACCATTTTTCAAATAAAAAAGGGCCCGTTGGTCTGAAATCGCTTAAAAACACAGTTGGGAGGAAGAATCGGCCTGTGGCTATTTCGACTTCCTATGAACACTCTTAGCGGCGGTCCGCTAAGGAAAGATAAAATCGGAAGCGATTCTTTTTAGACAATTTCTGAGTCGGGTTTTTCCCGCTTTCATTCTAAATATTTTAACGGCGATAGACGTGGTTGAATTATTTAAGAACCATCTTTCGAAGATAGACTCGGGAGGATTGTTACTCGAGACAGAAACAAGTTACGACGGGTTGGGCCTCGTAGACTGTAACTGACATGATCCCCGAAATAAAAATCTATTTCAGTGATCGAAAGAATTGAAGGAGCTGGTTCGAGGCTATTTCACATACTTGGTTTTTCTTAATCTTTTTACCTCTGCATTTAAATTTTGCTATTTCATTTTCGACCAATATCAGATCCCTTCCCCCCATTTTATTTACTTATTTTGCAGATATTCCTGGAAGTAATAATTAAAGCAGTCTTCAGTTAATCATTCCAGCTAATCTCCCTGCGGATCGACCCTCTTTCCCTATATCTATTTAATTTCTTTATATTATTAATTATTGAAAGAGGTTAATTTATTTATTTATTTTTGACCGGTTAAACGACGACTTGTCAAAATTGGCGTCGTTGCCGGGGAGATTTACTTTCAGCATTCTTTTACTAATTTTGTTTTGTTTTTATGACCAGGAAGAACCCAGGTACTTTAGCTCCATACAACCCGGAAATCGAAGCAAGCGCTCGTAGAACTCACGGCGAAATACTTCGACGAAAGAAACAACAGAACACACGACAACCAGAACAGGAATCCACTTCCAAAACCACACCAATAGAAGAACCTACACAAGAACCAAAACCAATGGCGGACCAAACAATTCGACAACTAAATGCCGCCCCTACCGTGCAACAACCACTCTGCATCGCTTTTCCTCAAGGCGATACCCCCTTCCAGCTCAAAACGGGATTAATCCACTTACTCCCTACTTTTAATGGCCTCCCTTCTGAAAGCCCACACAAACACCTTGTCGAATTTCATATGGTGTGCAACAGCATGAAACCACAAGGGGTCTTAGAGGACCAAATAAAACTAAGGGCTTTTCCTTTTTCCTTAGCCGGAACGGCTAAAGAGTGGTTATTTTACTTACCTCCAAATTCAATTAATACATGGTCTGATCTCTCTCGTGTTTTTCTTGACAGATACTTCCCTGCGGAAAAAGCGATAGAAATTAGGCGAAACATATTTGGTATCCAACAAATGCACGATGAATCCCTATATGAATATTGGGAAAGGTTCAAGAAGTTGTGCGCAAGCTGTCCGCAACATGGCTTATCCGAGCAAACACTTCTTCAATACCTATACGAAGGAATGTTACCAATGGAAAAAAAGATGGTAGATGCAGCAAGCGGTGGCGCGCTCGTTAACATGACTCCTACTGCAACGAGAACATTAATCTCCACAATGGCTGCAAATTCGCAGCAATTTGGTTCTGCAAGTGAACCCAGTCGACGGGTTCAAACAGTAAGCACAATTACATTAGAAAATAAGATTGATAATTTGACTAATATTGTGCATTCACTTGTTACAGGGGAAATAGGAGCTGCTAAGGCGTGCGGGATTTGCACTATGCAAGATCACGCAACCGATTTATGCCCACTGCTGCGGGATACGTCTGGTGCCCAAGTCAACGCCATACACAATTTTCCCAGACCTCCCCAAAGGCCCTATAATCCACAAAGCAACACGTTCCACCCCGGTTGGAGAGATCATCCTAACCTTAGCTATGGTAATAGGAATCCAAATTTCCAAACTAGACAACAACCTCCCTACCAAAATCAAGCTCCCCAAAAATCTTCCCTTGAATCTATTGTTGAGAGGTTAGCTGTTTCACAGGAAAAGTTCCAAACCCAAACGCAATCTCACCTTCAGGAACTAGACAAACAAGTTAGCCAATTAGCTCAAACAATAGGGCGTCTAGAATCCCAAGGAAAATTGCCATCACAAACCGAAATCAATCCAAGGGAAAATGTGAGCGAAATCACTCTGCGTAGCGGGACCGTGATAACACCTGAACCGCCAAAGAAGGACGAGCAAAAATCCGACGGCTCTTCGGAACACCAAAACGAAAAATCTCCTTCCACTTCAGGTAATATCAAATCTAAAATTCCTATTTCTACTTACGAACCTGTTCCACCTTTTCCAGGAAGACTAGCAAAACGAGACAAAAAGGAGGAAGAGAAGGAAATATTGGAGGTGTTCAAAAAAGTGGAAATTAACATTCCACTCCTGGATGTTATCAGGAAGGTTCCTAAATACGCAAAATTTTTGAAAGACATGTGTACAAATCGAAGAAGGTTGTCGGGAAACGAGAGAGTCAACCTTAGCGAGAATATTTCGGCCATTTTTCAAAAGCAGTTGCCACCAAAGTACAAGGACCAAGGTATGTTTGCAATTTCTTGTAAAATTGGGAATGTTGGGATCAAAAGAGCTATGTGCGATTTGGGTGCCTCCATCAATGTCATGCCTCTAAGTGTTTATAGAAAAATCTCAAATGATCCACTGAAGAAAACTAAGGTAACAGTACAACTGGCTGATAGATCAATTATTTATCCCGAAGGGTATTGGAAAATATTCTGGTTAAGGTAAACAATCTCATTTTTCCTGCCGATTTTTACATTATTGATATGGAGAATGATCATAGCAACAATGGATTTGAAATTTTGCTTGGACGTCCCTTTCTATCAACCGCACACACAAAAATCGATGTCCTTAATGGCATTTTAACCATGGAATTCGACGGAGAGGTAGTGAAGTTTGATGTGTATAAGGCTATGAAATATCCTGATTTTTTCGCAAGCCTTAATTTTATTGATATTATAGATCCTTTGGCTAATGACTTTATCGGAACTGATTTGTTTCATGATTTTTGTAGGGAATTGGAAGATCTCAACGATGACGACTTAGGCGAAACAATCTCTACTCTTTCTTTAATTTCTGGACTTCAATTAACTCCATCACAATCTAAACCTCTTCCCTCAATTTTGCAGGCACCTCAATTAGAGTTGAAACAACTCCCACCACACTTGAAATATGCATATTTGGGCGACAAGGAAACTTTACCCGTCATCATATCAAGCGAATTGTCGTCGCAACAGGAAGAGGAGTTGATAGCTACATTGATCATCCATAAAGAGGCGATCAGATGGAAATTAGCCGGTATCAAAGGCTTAAGTCCTTCCACGTACATGCACAAAATAAAAGTGGAGGATGGCGCGAAACCTATCCGAGAGGGACAACGACGATTGAACCCACCGATGATGGATGTGGTAAGACAAGAAATACAAAAATTGCTAGATGCCGATATCATCTACGCAATTTCTGACAGTAAGTGGGTTAGTCCAATTCATGTTGTGCTTAAGAAAACGGGAATAATTGTTGTCGAAAATGATGAAGGGGAAAAGGTCCCAAAGAGAGTTCAAAACGGATGGCGGATGTGTATCGATTACAAGAAACTTAATTCTCAAACTCGAGAAGACCATTTCCCTTTACCGTTCATCGATCAAATGATCGAAAGACTTGCTGGAAAAACACATTATTGTTGTCTTGATGGATTCTCTGGATTTTTTCAGGTTCTTGTAGCACCCGAAGATCAAGAAAAGACTACATTTACTTGTCCATTTGGCACCTTTGCATATAGGCGAATGCCTTTCGGGCTATGCAACGCTCCGACCACTTTCCAGCGTTGCATGCTAAGCATTTTCTCCGACCACATCGAGCGAGGTATAGAGGTATTTATAGATGATTTTACCGTTTACGGTGATTCATTTTCTAAATGTCTATCTAATCTTTCATATGTGCTTAACCGATGCATTGAGTATAATTTAGTGTTAAATTATGAGAAGTGTCATTTTATGGTGAGTAAATGTTTAGTTCTCGGTCATGTGGTTTCTGCCCAAGGTATAGCTGTCGATAAGGCTAAAGTAGACGTTATTCGCTCACTTCCATACCCCACTTCAGTGAGGGAAATTCGTAGTTTTCTTGGCCATACAGGATTCTATCAACGATTCATAAAAGACTTCTCCAAGCTAGCGCAACCGCTTTGTCGCCTACTACAAAAAGATGTGCCGTTCGATGTAGACAAAGCTTGTAGAGAATCGTTCGATGAGCTGAAATTGCGACTTATTTCCGCTCCAATTGTGCAGCCCCCAGATTGGTCGTTACCTTTCGAGATTATGTGCGATGCCTCCGATCTAAGTGTAGGCGCAGTGCTTGGGCAAAGAACTAAAGATGGACCACATGTTATCGTTTATGCCTCTAGAACTCTTGATTCGGCGCAGCGAAATTATTCGACAACAGAAAAGGAGCTTTTTGCTGTCATTTTTGCATTAGATAAGTTTTGCCCTTATTTGTTAGGAACTAAAATTCTTATTTTTTCTGATCATGCAGCATTGAAATACTTGATCAACAAAAAGGACGTGAAACCTCGTTTGATTAGATGGATACTCTTGTTACAAGAGTTTAACATACAAATCAAAGACAAAAAGGGCAACGAGAATTTGGTGGCGGATCACCTAAGCCGCTTGACGATATCACCGATCGAACCCCCTTTGCGAGATGAATTCCCGGATGAATCGCTAATGGAAGTTAAGGTAACATTCTCTTGGTTCGCCGATTTGGCAAACTTCTTAGCCACTGGTAAGGTTCCTAAAAATTTGTCGCAATCTGCGGTTAAACATATTAAAAGGGATGCTAGATATTATATATGGGATGATCCATATTTGTGGAAATTATGTTCTGATCAAATAATTCGTCGTTGCGTAAGTAATAGCAAGGTAACATCTATACTTAAATTTTGTCATTCTTATGCTTGTGGCGGACATTTTGGCCCTAAACGAACTGCGCACAAAATCCTTGAGTGCGGTTTCTTTTGGCCTACTTTATTTAAAGATACTTACAATTTCTGCAAAACATGTGACAGATGCCAGCGGGTTGGGAATTTAAGCCGTCGAAGCGAAATGCCATTAAATCCAATACATATATATGAAGTCTTCGATGTGTGGGGTCTTGACTATATGAGACCTTTTATTTCATCTTATGGAAATCTCTATATCATTTCGGCAGTCGATTACGTTTCGAAATGGGTTGAGGCGAAAGCCACCCGTGAAAATGATGCAATAACCACGACTAATTTTTTTGCGTGACTTTATTTTTTTCCAGGTTTGGAACTCCGAGGGCGATCATTTGTGATAGAGGAACACACTTCGTTAATCGGATTGTCGAAGCTTTGATGAGGAAATATGGCGTGACGCAAAGCATATCAACAGCTTATCATCCGCAAACAAACGGACAAGCAGAGGTTTCAAATAGGGAAATCAAATCAATCCTAGAGAAAATCGTCAAACCTAATCGAAAGGATTGGAGCTTGAAATTAGTTGATGCGTTATGGGCATACAGAACCGCTTACAAAGGACTTATCGGCATGTCACCTTACCGCCTTGTCTTCGGTAAACCTTGTCATCTTCCAGTCGAACTTGAACATAGAGCGTTTTGGGCAGTGAAAGAATGTAATATGGAGATGAATGCCGTTGGCGAGACACGAAAACTCCACATCCAAGAGCTCGAGGAAATTCGTCGAATTGCTTACGATAGCGCGCAACGTTATAAAGAACAAACTAAAGCGTTTCATGACAAGCACATTTCATTTAAATCTTTTTCAATTGGACAAAAAGTTCTCCCATTTAATTCGAAGTTGAAATTTTTTGCAGGAAAACTTAAGTCTAAGTGGAGCGGACCATTTACCGTAGTCAATACCTTCCCTCATTGAGCCATGGAGATTGAAGATAGCTCGGGTGCACAATTTAAAGTGAATGGACAGCGACTTAAACCGTTCTTCGAAAGCACACCGATCGAACAAATTGAAGAGATTATCCTCGAAGAACCTAAAACCTGAGAAATGAATTGGTCGAGCTTAACGACAATAAACAAAGCGCTAAATGGGAGGCAACCCATTGGTTTATCTTTTTGTTAATTTTTACTCCCTTTTTCATAATTTAATTTATGCTTCATTTTTTCATTTTTTTGCCTTATTAATTTTTCTTTTTTCTCCCATGCAGGTCTTCTTTCGAATGCAGCAGGACAAGCCTAAATTCACCCAGCCAAAGTGCACCGTTTCATTAAATCGGTGCATTTTAGCACACTTAATGGGCGGTGCACTTTAGCCCAAGCCTTCCCCCTTAAGAACCCGTCCGTCTTTCTCTTTTCTTCCTTCCTTTTCTTTCTTTCCCGCAAAACCAAACCCTCGCCGCAAAACCTTCACCCAGCCGGATTACTCAGCCCCCATGCCTCGCACAAGACAACAAGCCCGTCGACTCCCCCAAGAACCACCATTGGTTATCGGCGGACAGCGTCATTTTACACCGCCCTAATTCATGGCGATTAGCAGCGATTCCGAACCAACCACCACACCCCCTCCTTGCCGTGGTGGTCGTCAACGGCAAGCCACCACTCCGCCGGCCGAAAACCCCATCCCTTCGACTCCCACCGCTCCTCTGCCTCTTTCCCCGAACGTCAGCCACCGTTCGCGCCTCTCTAACAGCGCCGCCGGACCAAGCACCAGCCATCGTCCACCATCCCCACGGTCTCCGTCACAGTCGTTTCACTCAATGCCCACTGTGGACTCCTCCACACACTCTCGGCAGCATCAATCTCAAACCCAACAGAGGGACTCCACCATCCCCTCATTTTCCATGCACTCTGCCGAATCGGAGCAACACCCCGAGGTAAATTCAACTCCGATTTTAACCCACCCATTACTAATGTATCACCCCTCTTTTGGTTATACAGAGGATTTCTCAGTTGATTACGGTTTCCCCGGTTTCCTCGACGATCACCAGTCCTCTGCAAACTCTCACCACGACGAACACTCTGCCCAGCAGCAAAGCGCGTCATCCTTTCCTTCTCCTCCCAGGGGCGACACGAAAAACCTAGAACGGAATAGGCGTGGGCGTAAATACGCGGTTCCGGCCGAAGAAGAACTCAAGGGCTTCCTCATTTTCCTTCTGATCAGATTAACCAATTTCAGAATATCAGACATCGACCTTTTCAGGTTTGCAAATTCATTCCTCAGCCTACTCTTGTTAATCTTAATATCTCTGAGTCTGTCACAAATTATTTTCATGCTATCGGTTGGACTGCTTATTCTGAAATAAAATGTGGAACATTTTTTGAGTTAGTTTTTGAGTTCTATTCTACTTTCTCTTTTGCCGAAACTCGTTACATTACGCCTGATTCCCCCGTTGTTATTAAATTTCGGCTATGTGGTGAAAACTTTGCTATGTCTGTGAATGAATTTAATTTGGCTATGGGTTTTGTGACTAACGTCACAAACCCTGATTATCTGACAGCATTATTTGAGATTCCTGCATATTTTGATGAAAATGCAGCTTACTTTGAGCTCTCCGGACAAATAGACATAGCCTTTGACCCTCGTTCCACCAAAGCTATTACGCTTCAGGTTCCAGGGCTACGTTACGTTCATCGCTTCTTTGCCTACAATTTTTCTGGACGTAACGATGCCTCTGTTACTCTCAGTAACACTGAACTGTTTTTCCTTTGGTGTATGCATTCGGGAAGAAAGGTAAACTTAGGATTTTGGTTAGCCCGTCAATTCAAAGTCGCAATCCGGTATAATCTCCCCTTAATCCTTGGTCATTTAATTACTCATCTTGCATCTAGAATAGCTCGCTTTGATATTGAGAATTTTACTTACGCTTTTTCTATGGATGCCTTAGATGGGCGTTGCTTGGATTCCATGGGACTCCTCGATGGACCACCTGATGCGCCTTTCTTCAACCCACCGGGAGTATTAACTCCAAGAACGAGGAGAGTTTTCACTCGCATAAATGCACCACGCGCCCCTTGTTTTTTTCTTCCCATCTTTCTATCCTTTTTTTCTAAACCCATATTACACCTTGAATAAAAGACCTAATGATTTTTGCACCTCGATTCTAATAAAGTAGTGGAGAATTGAACTTGTTACAAGCCTATGGAAAATTTTGTTCATGTATGACTTAGAGTGTTCTCGCTTCACTTTTACCTATAAACACTTTGAGTGCTCTTGAGTGTATCTTGGTGAGGATTAAGACTAGGTTAGGATTTGATTAATGCTTGATAGGTAATTGGAAGAGATAAGGACTGTTCTTTGCTTGCATCCATTTGGTTTGATTATGTTTCTTTCATGATACTCCTTTTGCGCTAGAACTCTTATGATTATGTTTGATGCTCGTGATGGCTTGAGAAATGCATTCTTTGGTTCATGCTTTTTCGAACATACTTGAGGACAAGTATGAGACAAGTGAGGGGGAATTTGATGAGTTCTCAAAAGTGACATACTTCATTTGCTATTTTTCTAGTTATTAGGACTTCATGCTGCTTAATACATGTTGTTTTTGTTATATTCTGTGCAAGGGTCCAATTCTAGAAATAGCAGTAAAAAGGGGGCATTTATGCAGTTTTTATTATAATTCTGTCATGACTGGCATCGTGGGCACGACACTAAGCACGACGCGTCTGACGTGGCAGTGACGCGGCAATGACGTGGCAACCTCTAGAAGATCCTGGAATGTTCCGAGAGAAGATCCGATCAGATTATCAGTTCTATCCACTTGGTTTTATTTTGAATTTTAAAAACATTTGAATTTGATTTGTTATTTTGATTTTCCTATCTCTTATCCTTGTAATCTAAGCCTATAAATACCAACCTTTGGTGAAGGCTTAAGATCATCTTCTAGCTTTGAGTTCTTTATCTTTGTAAACATTTTTCAGTTTTAATCCAATTTCTTTTCCTCTATTTTCTTGTTTCATTTATTTTATGCTATTTAATTACTTTTCTAAAATCAAGTTAAGTATGATAATCAATATCATGCTTAGCTAAATCTTTTAAGCCAAGAACCAGCCAAGTCAATTCGATTCGTGAGAATTGAACTTTGCTTAAATTCTTTTGGGAAATCATTTTTATCTTTCTGTTTAGATAGTTTGGCAATCGGCCTTACTAAAAGTTTTTAACCGTTTTTCAAATCAAAAAGGGCCCGTTGGTCTGAAATCGCTTGAAAACACTGTTGGGAGGAAGAATCGGCCTGTGGCAATTTCGACTTCCTATGAACATTCTTAGCGGCGGCCCGCTAAGGAAAGATAAAATCGGAAGCGATTCTTTTTAGACAATTTCTGAGTCGGGTTTTTCCTGCTTTCATTCTAAATATTTTAACGGTAATAGACGTGGTTGAATTATTTAAGAACCATCTTTCGAAGATAGACTTGGGAGGATTGGTTACTCGAGAGAGAAACAAGTTATGACGGGTTGGGCCTCGTAGACTGTAACCGACATGATCACCGAAATAAAAATCTATTTCAGTGATCGAAAGAATTGAAGGAGCTGGTTCGAGGCTATTTCACATACTTGGTTTTTCTTAATCTTTTCACCTCTGCATTTAAATTTTGCTATTTTATTTTCGACCAATATCAGATCACTTCCCCCCATTTTATTTACTTATTTTGCAGATATTCCTGGAAGTAATAATTAAAGCAGTCTTCAGTTAATCATTCCAGCTAATCTCCCTGCGGATCGGCCCTCTTTCCCTATATCTATTTAATTTTTTTATATTATTAATTATTGAAAGAGGTTAATTTATTCATTTATTTTTGACCGGTTAAACGACGACTTGTCAAAATCCTTAAATCCTAACAGTAGCGTGTTTTTAGTTAAATTCCCAGAATGCTATTACCTTAGATTTGTTAGGTATTAGACAATTCCGGTCGTTTTGGACAAAAATGTCCCTAAAATAAAGTGAGTATTTCAAACAAATCCTTCCTTGTTCATTCTACAGATCGTGAAATCCCTAGAATGAAAAATCAGCTCCCCTCTTCTCCTGGTAAGGCTTCTCCTCCCCTCTCATTTTTTATACTTCCGTTGAATTTGATCAGATTTGTTGATTCTGAACTCATTTTTTCTCTCTTGTTATGCTGATTCTTTGCCTTTTGGGTTTAGTATTCCATGGAGGTACTTTTTAGTCTTGAATCGTAATTGTTGTGTTATATTAGTTGTTTAGTTTTTCATTTTTTGTTGTAGCAAGGTGTTGTGATGCTGCATATTTATTTTGCGGTTATGTTGTTACCTTTTTATTTAGTAGGATCTGTAGTTGTCTATGTTACTGGACAACTTTTTTGTTGAACTTTAATAAAAATCATCTTATTCAGTATAAAAAAACATGAATCGATATATAAAGTCCTGCATCCATAGTCTTATCTCTATTAAGTTTATTTTATTTATTAATTTTCAAGTTAAAAGTAAAGAAAACGATATATATATATATATATATATATATATATATATATATATATATATATATGGTTTAATGGTGATTGTTAATAATTTCTTTGGTAGTTGTTTGCTGAGAACTTTAAAAAATTGAAGTCTTGGTATTTTTCTTTTATCTTTTGGTGTGTAAATATTGTTTCTTAATTGTTAAAAATGTGAGAAAAGAACCATGGTGGCCGGAGATGCAATGAATAATGGTGGTTTGTGTGTGATCGGTGGTTAGAGATCTGTTGTTTGAAGAAGATGAACAAGATATTTTCCAGAGAGAACAATGTGTTCCTCTATATTTTATTATTATTCTTAATTATTAAATGTATACATAGTAAGCCTTTAAATAGACTGATATAGAGTAAAACACCAGCTTGGATCTTGGATGTGATGCCATACTCATATTTCTTTTGCTGAAAAAATGCTCCCTATTCTCTGGAGTCTTTGATTTGAAAAGTGAGGACAGAACCATGATGTTCTTGCACAGCAATTGTTGATGACATTCAACTTATGGTACGCTTGAGATGGTTGATGCATCGGTGTTGGACCTCTTCTCACCTCTTCGCCTATCTTTTAAGATGAATGGCTAAGATAGAACCAAATAGTTTTTAAGGCTAAACTATAACCTTTTCATCTATCTTTTTGATTGGCTAAGATAGAACCATTAAATAGAGAACAAAACAACAAAATTAAATGTGTAGAAATTTCACTAGAGATGTAAGATTCCAACAAGGGAGAAGCTAAGGAACGAGTGTGGCCTAATGATAGCGGCAAAAAAGAAAAACGATGTGCATCTAAAAAATTAAATTGTCGTTGATCTGTTTCATATTAGAGATGGCAGTAGCGGTGACGACATCAAGACCATTGTTGGCTCTAATACCATGTGAGAAAGGGGCCATGGTGGCCGAAGATGCAATGAATAATGGTGGTTTGTGTGTGATCGGTGGTTAGAGATATGTTGTTTGAAGAAGATGAACAAGATATTTTCCAGAGAGAACAATGTGTTTCTCTATATTTTCTTATTATTCTTAATTATTAAATGTATACAGAGTAAGCCTTTAAATAGGCTGATATAGAGTTTTAATATAACTAAAACTATACTTTTATCTTTATTTTAAATAATATGTATTCCTAATTTAAATAAGACTTCTAGTAAATCTAAACTATTGATTAGGAATAAACTCTAATTACGCATTAAATAAAAACTATAACACTCCTCGTCACTTGCACTCCCCCTCAAGCTCTAACACTTCTCGGATAACTTACAAAAAATGGTTTGAGATTGAAAAATACCTTTTGATTTTCTCGTAAAGTGGTAATCTATTTATATAATTTTCAATCTAAATGGTGTATTTAGTTGCAGTGATGTATTTCTATTCTTATTTTCATTTTACTCTGCAGCTATGAACTATCATTGGTTCTAACACCAGTGAAATCAGCTCAAGGTTGTGGATTAAAATGTTGTTAAGTTTTTATTATGTTATTCTAGTTATATATGCAAGAAATATTGTTGTTAATGAGCTGAAAATGGATTGATTATGCATTGGAATTAATAGGTATTGTTATATGTTATTTTGAGAATTTATTGATGCTTGAATTATTGTAACCCCTCGTCCCGGCCTGGGCGGCCGACCGGCCCGAGTGGGTCACACGGGGAAAACCGATGTGAAACCCGTTAAGGCCATACCTCGGTTAACAACCCAAGGAAAACTTCTTTTAATTATTATCTTGTCTAGATGCTTTAATACATCCTATGTGAATCAACGATAGCGGAAGCAACAAGCGAGGCGAAACAAACGAACATACAATTTAAAACAGCCCATTTTAGTTTATACAACAGGCCGCATCGATACACTAGAAGAGGGTATCGATACGCCTTTACTAGGTCAACAGCCCAAGGTCAACCCAGGGAGACCGTATCGGTACACTGGTTGACCATACCGAAATGCCCTCACTGGTCAACTTCTCACGGTCAACGATACAAGACCGTACTGATACACCCTAGACCCGTACCGATACGCCAAAATCTCGTCAAAATCTCAGATTTCCAGAGAGGTTTTGGCGTATCGATACACCCTCGTGTACCGGTACGCTAAGGCAAATTTGAGTCCCAAAGTGTAGGACCGTATCGATACGGCCCTTGGGCGTACCGATACACCCTGCACTGCAACACTCAAATTTGCAGCCAAAGACACTAAGACTCGACTCTAGATGCAATATAAGACTCGCCTAGCCACAAACAACCATTCATACAACATATGACAACTAAGAATCAGCATACGAGACATTTGAAACGATAAAGGAGCATGCGGTCAAAGGAATCAAGCATTCACCATAAAGAGACATACATTGCAACAAGGTTTCATGCCTTAGAACAAAACATACACAAAAGCATAAGATAAGGGCATAAGGCCAACATACATGGCATAATCAAGCCACAAACAAAACATCAACATATTAAAGGAGTCTAAACATGCTCATAACACCAAACAACATACACAAATCCCCATTGCTTATCTATTACATCTTTAGCTTAAAAGTTCATACTTGATGATAGCAAAAAGCACACTTGGAGGCCTTTCTCCAACCCACGAACTAAGGATCTGCATTGTCGAACAAAAGAGAGCGTAAGCGTAAAGCTTAGTGAGGGTAAGCTCATAAAACAAACCTCGACAATGCAGGGTCCAAGCACGAGCAACAAAACCAAGGATGAATGCATGTTTCCTTACCTTCGGAACCACATGAATCAACATATAAAATGCATGAACATAACCTCAATTATCATGCCATGCTCAACATGTCCATAAAACCACCATATGAAACATATTTAACAAACCGTATTGGCACCTAGCTATGACCCAAATACGCGGAGAACAACCGTTGGAACTCACATCCAACAACTCAACCATTACATTACCTCACGGTGGGATTACACTCATCACCGTTTCACGCGAAGGGGATTCCACTCATCCTCACGCCCCATCGATAGGATTCCACTCATCACCGACTAACAAATAAATGAAGATTTCTGGGCGTACCCGTATTCCATCTTGGTGACTACCATCACCAAGACCACACGCGCATTTCGACACTCGTGTGCACACTAACATCCTAATGATCGATCATTTGTACCCAAGCATACTAGTGCCAATACTAACTCATCAAAAGATCATCATAATACAATATTCTTACCATTTCCCATGCCTAGCACGTAGCCACCATGATTTACCATCATGCACCCACATTTCATCAAACACATGCATTTCACAATGCATCAATGAATCATCATGCCTCATCACAACACATATGCACAAAATGCATAACAACATCATTCACATTTAATACGTGAGGCATAACACAACATTTAGAAGTTCAACCAAAGTCTTCTAAACTAAAGCTTGAGATTAGACTACCAATCTAATCCCAACTCTAGGTGGGTTTACCAAGCCCGACCTAGGTCTACATGCTCGAACCAAACATTTGAAAACCAATTTAAAATCGAAGAACCACTCACCGACTACTCCAAGCTCAACAACTCAAGTCGATCAATCCACCAAGCTATCCGTATTTGTTCCCGAGGCTTCACCAACACAAAACCTTGATTCTAAGCAATCCAACACAAGCAAAAACATCAAAAATCAGTCATCAATCACCGAAGCAAACCCGGAACACAATTTCAAGCAAAAAGCCAACTAAGAACACCCCCAAACTAGCATTTTCGACCAGCCCAAAAGCTAAACCAGAAAACCATATTTCCAACCTCCAAAATGTCATCTAACATCTTCAAATTAACCCTTAACCATCACTTAATCATCAGCCATCAAGTTCTTATCCAAAACAGCCCCAAATCTTACTCTAAACCCCTCTAAAACCCTCAATAAACCCATATCCGAAAATCATTATAAAACCTTGTAAAAATTAGATATGTTGGACCTTTTGGATAGTAAATAACTTATCTAACAACAACAAATCAAAAGCTTAACTAAAAGCTATCAAAGTTATCATTTTTAATTTAAAACCCAAAAATCTCAAAATGCAATATAATAGGTTTTAATGAAAACTAAAAACATGAGTAGCAAGGGGAAGGTAAGGACAACTCAAAAACGTAATTACCTTTCAAAAATCTTCAAAGATGAAGCAAGGAGGGAATGGAATAGTAACCTTCCATGGAGAGAAGAAAAGTGTCGTTGGTTTTAAAAGTGGGTGGGGAAGAAGATGAGCATAATAAAAAGGGTAATTGTTCTATACACAAGCGCTTGTGGAATTTTTTTTACACAAGCGCCTTAGTTTTAGGGGTTAGGGACTTCGTTTAGGGTTTAAAATTTAGGGGTATAAGTGTAGTAGTTTTGAATTTAGGGATTGTTGATAGAATTTTGGGTTTAGGGTTAAAATTTAGGGTTTATAGGTTAAAACCTAAATCCCCACTCATATTACCCTAAAACTAAACCCTAACCCTAAACCCTAAATTCTAACCCTAATTCCTAAATTCTAAACATGAACCCTAAATTCTAAACCTTTACACTAAAACCCCTAAACTCTAAACCATAACACTAACCCTAAACCCTATAATTGAGGCGCTTGTGGAAATAAAAACTTTCCACCGCCAGTGTATAGGATATTAATCCTAATAAAAAAGGTATTTTTATTTGTTTGTTTCTTTTAAAAAGTCAAAGGTCCTTTTTACCCTTAATGAAAATGGATAATTACAATAGTGTAAAATCCATGGCTATTTTGGTTTAATTTAAAACAAGCCCAACAAATATTTATTTGTTTTGAAAATACAAGCCCAAAATTATATTTTAATAATTTAATTTCACCCGACCCCCAAACTCGAGTATTACAACTATACATTCTCATGAATCAACTCTCTACCTTGCTTGTCGCTATTCATTCGATTATTGCTCAACTAGAAAGAATAAATACTCCATTTATATTGATAAGCTAAAATAGAAGTTGGTGTCATAAAATTTTGTAGCTATATTGCTTAGGTAACTCTAAGTTTACATTATATCTTTTTCCTGAAACCTTTGTTTTTGTCATATGATGGAATCATGGAAGTTAATAAAATAAGGGTTTAATGGTTAAGGTCCCTTCGATTTTATTTTATCTCTAATGGAAGTTTAATCTCTCTAATGAAACCGCCACTAACTATAATTATGTTGTGACTGTTTAAATCATGGATAATGATTAATGAAATAGAAATGTAAAGTTGATGTCTTTCTTGATTTACAGGTTTTGCAAGGAGCTGAACAAAGAAGTTGCTATTAAAGTTATTGATTTAGAGGAATGTAAGTGGATACCTTTGTTATATTTTCCTCATTCAAGTTTCAAGTAGCAGTTGCTTGCTATGACTAACAAGGTCTTTTATATGATTTTCATTTGTTAAATATCAATTTAATCACTTGCTCATTTGTTTTTCATCTCCCCTCTTACTATCGATTTCTACGTATATGTATGTGAATTTCTGGCGAATAAAACACTTTTGCTTCACATTATCAATAGAGTAAAATTTTCTTTCTTCTATCAACTTCTTCCTTCAAAATGACGAGTCATTCAATTACCTATTTTTTTTCTTTTTTATAAACTTGTGTGCTAATATCCTGAATTAGTTGATTACTAGGTTTTTCATATATTTTCATTTGTTTCCCATGCAATTTTTGTTTTTGTCACAATACTGTTGTCCATACATTACAAAGTATATTTGCTTGAATGTCAGAGACAATCATTACCAAACCCATTTACCTGAATGGTTTTTAATACTATAAAATCAATGTTTTGAAGGAAAAGAAAAGAAAAATGGTATAAAGTATTCAAACTAATTAAAGAAGAAGAAAAAAAAGTATGATCTTGTATTAAATAGAACAAAGGACTGAATACAATAATAATTTTCGAATAAATGATAGTAGGAAGCCAAATTTTTTTTGATGTAATTATTTTTAAAACATTATTAATTATATTAATAATACATAAAATATAAAGTTTTGCAAAATTTAAAATGTGTAATTGAAAGTATTTCTATGAATTTTTATACATCTTTTTAAATTTAATATTTAAAGTTTATTTTGTAAAAAAGAAAATATATCATAAGGACAGTTTGGTAAAATATCCAATTAAATAATTTTTTATTCCTTAAACCAAACATTGTAATCTTACATTCTTACCAAACAAACCAAACAAGGTAATGTAATATTTTCAGTAATATGCCAGATAATGTTACATTCCAGGAATCCTATTCCCAGATGTAATGTTATATTTCGTGAACCAAACGCCCCCTAAATTATAAACCTTACAACCTAAACTCATAAACCCTAAAATTAAAAGGCTTGTTTTATGTAAGCTTGTGTATCAAAATATTTTTCTTAATCTATAGAGTATTATTGTAGATATTTGTAAAACACAATAAAGTTTTAGACATGTGCGAGATGAGCGACCGCACATGGCCGCCAAGAAAAGAAGACCCTAAATTAGTTGAATTAAATATTTATAGGGGGGAAAATTAAAGATATTGGTTTGATAAATTGCAAGAAAAAAAATTAAAAAAATAACTTTAAAGGGATTCCCATAATATATATTTTTACTAAAATAAAAATACTTTTTTAAAAAAAACTTATATATCTTTAGGGATTATAAATTGAAGTACCTCATTTTAATAAATTTCACAATACCACATAGATTTTTTGAACCGCTCCCAGTATAACAATCTTTAGAAAGCTAATCCGTTGGGGTTGATGTAATAGTTGAAAATATATGTTGTGTCTCGAGATTAACACAATTCTTCAATATCTATATACTTAATAATGAAGTGGAAAACAGTCTATAATACTTTTTCGAAAGAAAAAGAATTTAACTCAAAGAATATTTTCTGGTTGTGAACTGACGAACGAAAAGTGAATCAACTAGGTTCATCTCAGACTCATGTTTTATCCAAATATATCTCTTCTTATCATTGTAAATTTGGCTGCGAGCAACACAAATTTCTATATAACCTTAAACCTTCTATTCCTTTCAACAATATAATATATAGGGTAAACTACATAAATGGTCACCAAACTTTTAAGGTAGATTCATTTTGGCCACCGTACTTTTAAAATATTCAATAAGATCACCCAACTTTTAGTTTGATTTCAATATAGTCACCGAACTTTTAGGGCAGATTCATTTTGGTCACCGTACTTCTAAAAAATTAGATAAGGTCATCAAATTTTTAGTTCAATTTCAATATAATCACCGAAGTTTTAGTTCGCTTTCAATATGGTCTCTCCTGTTACCTTCCGTTAAAAGCTGACGTTAGTTTTTGTTTTTCCTCAATTATAAAGGGTAACTACACCAATCATCACTCAACATTCTTCTCACTCCTATTTTGGTCATTAGAGTTAAAAAAATTCAATTTAATAACTTAACTTTTAAATCGTTCATATTTTGGTCACTCTCAAATGACATGGTTATACAAATAGAAAAATTCGATTAATCCTTAAAAAAATTCGAGTAATGATTTTTTTACTTTGCTTATTAAATTTACCATATTTGATATTTTAATAAGCAAAGTAAAAAAAATTATTACTCGAATAAAATATTCTAATTAACCGGTCAATCTATTATACGATTTAATTGGTACAAAATAAGATTGAGAATTGAATAATTTGAATTTAGCAATTAACCAAAATAATTTTTAAGGATTAATTGAACCCGATTTCGGTACAAATTTTTAAAATAAATTATTTTGATTTGATTACGGTTCACAGCTTTAAGCAAAATTAATTAACTGATCTGATCTAGTATATATAATATTTCTAAATTTTATGCATTACAATATCTTATAGTCTAATGATTTTGACACTCTTCTGATTTTTTTAAGTTTTGACTCTGGGTAGAATTAATAGGTGTGAACTTTCAATTTTTGACTTTCTAGTTGTTTTTTATTCTTTTATCACAACCAAAATTTTATTAAATTTACCATATTACCATATTTGATATTTTAATAAACAAAGTAAAAATCATTTCCAGAATCAAATATTTCAGTTAACTAGTTAATCGATTATATGATTTAATCGATAGAATATAAGATCGAGAATTGAATAATCTAAATTTACAAATTAACCAAAATGAATCTTTTAAGGATTAATTGATTTTTTCTATTTGTATAAACATGTCATCTGAGAGTAGCCAAAATATGAACAATTCGAAAGTTAAGTTATTAAATTAATTTTTTAACTTCTGTGACCAAAATAGGAGTGAGAATAACGTTGAGTGATGATTGGTGTAGTTTACCCATTTTTTATTAAAGAAAAACAAAAACTAACGTCATCTTTTAACAAAAGGTAACGGGATGGACCATATTGAAAGCAAACTAAAAGTTCGGTGACTATATTGAAATTGAACTAAAAGTTTGGTGACCTTATCGAATATTTTAAAAGTACGGTGACCAAAATGAATCTGCCCTAAAAGTTTGGTGACTATATTAAAATCGAACTAAAAGTTGAGTGACCTTAACGAATATTTTAAAAGTACAATGACCAAAATGAATCTACCCTAAAAGTTCGGTGACCATTTATGTAGTTTACCCTAATATCAAAATGATCAGTATTAGAAATTTTGGATTGTCACACACGACGAGTAGGCATGTAATTTGGTAAAAACTTCAATGACTTAAATTTAAGACTTAAATGACAATTTGGCTCTTCAAGTATACCTATTTTCTCGCTTTATATCAAACTTTTTTCATTCCATTTTAACACTTAAAGTATACTATTTTTTTTTATATTTTGTGTCGCATACAATTTGAACCAATGAAAATATGTCACGTGACACGTGACAAGAACTAAAACAATACCCATATGCCATGTGACATGAGTTGATTAATCAAAATTGTTCAATGGTGTAAATTGAGAAAAGAAATATACTTTAAGGATTAAAATGGAAAAAAAAATCTGCAAAGTGAAAAAAACATGTATATTTAGGAGGCTAATTAGTGAATTAAGTCTAAATCTGAAATAAAATGAACTTGAAATAATTCAAATATTTAAAAATTAATTTAAATTTGAAATTACTTGTACCAACTACCAACCATTTAAAAATTTAAAATTAATAATATTTTTTAAACATTCTAATTTAATTACAGGATAATAATTTAGTCTAATTTTAAATTTAAATAAATTTGCATGCATCTGAAGACTACATTACTCGAACCTGATTTAAATTAATTTGAACGTTACAAATACATGTAAACTTGAAATAAACTCAATACAAGGGGGATAATCGTTTGATTAAGTTAGCTAAAACCCAAACAAAGTCACAATAAAGGACCAAATTTTATTGGTGGAATAAACAATATAAATAGAACCGGCAAGTTATCGTCTGCCTAATAAATTATAGTCACGTTGTACTCAACAATGGCGTCACCGCTCGTGAAATTCACGAAGTCTTAAGCTGTGCATAACCTTGCATCGTCCTGAACTTTCCCCTCCCTCCAGCCACCGCAAGCTTGCGCTACGTTTCAGAAATCGGATTCCTCGAGAATATACTGATAGAGCTGCCATTGAATTCACCTTCCGTAAACTCGAAGTCAATATAGAACGTGTGAGAAAGGAGCCATGGTAGCCGGACGGTGATGAGAAGGGATATCGGCAGTTTAGTGTTAGAGAAACTAAAGAGAGAAATAAATTTTAATTCTTTTTATTAAATTGTAATCTTAAAACGGGTTACAATAATATTAGGTATTTATAGCTCAAACTAATAACAACCCTAACTGACTAACAAGCTCAACTAATTAACAACAAAACTCTTAACAAATCAACTAACTAATTATATATTTTAACATTCATCCTACTTTCTTTTATTCTTCCTTCTACTTCGAATTTTCTTAAATGAAGTTATTAGTTCAATCAAAATTTGACAAAAAATGAAAGTATTTTACTTGTTTTTGACTTCTTCTTCTCATTCTTTGATGATGTATTTAAGCTTTCGAAGCTGGTAATAGCTTGATTAGTCTTTGTTTTTTTTTCCTTGAACAACTGATCAACGGACGTCTTGTACATATGTTGTTTTCACAGTGTACCGAAAAGAAGCTGTTTTGACTTTTTTTTATTCCTCTACTTCTTGATCGGAACTCTATATTTACTTTTCCATGAACATCTGCATCATTGGCAGTGTACTGGAAAGAAAATTTCTTCTTCTTCTTGTACTTCCAACTCTCTTTAATGTCTAAATCTTTTCCAAAAACTCATCAACTTAACTAGAGGCTAACAATATAAACCAACTCTAGTGAAAACTCATCATCCAATCAATGATAATAACAAAGTTGATCAGAGAATCTCTAGTAAACAGGACTTTAGTAGAATTTGCTCCACAATCAAAGACTAACAAGTTGAACCAAAATGATCAAACAATAGATGTCTTTACCAGAACTAGTGACCGAGGCCATGTGATTATCCAATAATTACCAAGAACAAGGGAAAACTTAAAGTAAATTTCATAACCTTTATTTGCCCCAGAACATTCAACAAACAATATGGACTCTATATATGCCTATCAGCAATACTCCAGCATGAATAGGTATCCACAACGATAACAATACCAATGGCTCTCACTAGTTGTCAAATAATGGAACCAATTAGCATTTACAAGTCCAAAACAGCAGATATACCACAAATCACAACCAGATCAGGCAACTCACAACCACTAGTAAAACCAAGAGAAATTGGGAACTTCAAGATTCAAACATGAACAAGAAAACATCAGTGACCAAATGCATTTGTAGAACTAGACTTGACTATCAATTGGCAAATTACCAAACCAACACCATTTCTGGTGAAACAAACTAACAAATATGAAACGCGCGAGAAAGGAAATGTGGAATCAACCAAAACAAATCACCAGAACTGATTTAGCATCCACGTCTCAACCATCCTACACCCGATTCTAATGTATTCATTATACAAACCACCAAATGTATTGAACATTGACCAAATCAATTAACTAATTTCCAGAAATTAGATCGCTAAGTCAACTACATCTAGAAGATTAGGCAAAGCAGGTTCCATACCTAATAAGCGAGTTGAAAAATTGGCTCACCAATCTAATGCATTGAAGGATCCAATGCAAATCACCAAGCAAGAAGCATGTGTATTGTAACACCCCAAATTAAAAACCCTAATTTGTAAAAAATCCCTATTTTTGAAACCTAAATTCAATTTGAGAATTAATAGAGTTTAATTTAAATCAGTGGCTAAATTGTGAAACTCGAAATTTGGGTGACCTATTTGTAAAGCGGGTAAAAACTGAGACTCTTGTTTTGTAATTTACTCTTTTGCCCCGAGTATTTAAACCCTATTATAACAGCCATAACAACTTTTTATCCCCCTTTTGCTCCAGCTGCATCACCTCTCTCCCTCAACCCCTCGTTCGGTTAACCACTCATACCCCTCTTTTTGCTCCGATCAAGATCCAGCCAAGGGCTTAACGTCGGTCGTTCGTCGATCTAAACTCATCCCTCGACTCCGTATTCCGTTTCGACCAAAACCCAATCGTCCGTCACCACCATCGGTTGTTTTTTGCTCGGAAACCCATTCGAAACCTTGCTTCATCGCCATCGTTTTGTCTTTGAGTTTTGGGTAAGCTTTTTCTTCAAGTTTGTGATCTCATTTAGTTTTGCTTTGCAATTAAACTTCTATTTTGAATATGTTTCGGCCGAAAATGTCATTTGTGGTCATCGGTTTATGGTCGCCGGCGAGCTGCGCCGTTTAGGGTATTAAACCCTAATTTTTTAGTTTGCAAGGGAGAAGGGCATGGACCAATTGTGTGTGGCTGTTATGTGGGTATTGGGTTAAACCCAAAATTTGATTTGAGCCCAAGAGATGGAGCCCAAATCTGTGTGTAATCAGATCGAATCGATCTAGGGAGCCAAACCGAACCATTGTACAAATCGAACCCGTCGGACCAAACCGAATCAGCATTGAATCAGACCGATCAGACCGAAGTTTGACTCGAACCGTTCGGCTCGTTGATTGAACCGAACCAGATGATGTCAGCGTTGATATTGACCATGGCGTCAACATTGACCATTGACCGTCGCCGTTGACCTCTGATCGCCGACGTTGACTTTGACCTGATGACGTTAGTGTTGACTTTGATGATGTCAGCATTGACTTTTTGGGTGATGACTTTTTCGGTCAAAGTCAACATTACGTTTTTTGACATTCTGATTCCAAATATGCCGCCCGTTTTTCCAAATTCAAACCCGAAAGACTGTTTTACGATTTACATTTATTTGTACTTGGTGTTTTAATAAATTATGTACATCGAAATCTGATTCGAATTATTCTTATGTTCTAGTGACGTTGATTCGAACATAGAGATTCTTCCTCCTCCTCCACTTGAGCGACATCCTATTGCTCAATCTTCGAGATCTGCTCATGAGTTTAGTTTGATATTGTTGGGTATTAATATATTAGTGATATGGCATCGTAGTAGTGGAATTTATGTAGTGCTTACTCTCGTGGGTGCTGATTCTGTCCGACCTAGTGCTAGGGCTGAGCGTGAGAGATGTCACTCTCGACGTTGAGTTATTAGCTGCCTAAGGTGTGTTCTCTCTTGTGCTACATGTCTCGGTGCTTTGTGTATGTATGTTTGTATATTGGTATAACTTAAGATTGACATGACTGGTATGATTTATGATTGAGACATGAATGATATAATTTGCGAATATGACATGGCTGATATGATTTGTGATTTATGATTTATGACATGATCTATTTGACTTGTAACTTATGACATGATTTGTATTATGACATACCATGCATCATATATCGGAATCGGAATAATTAATATCAGACTATTTGTACATGTATCTTTGTTTATTAAACAAGAATGCATTCAGATTCAGAAATCAGAATAGCATGTCATATCATATAGGTTGGGAAAATTTACGGGGAAGATAAATGGTTTCACCCTCCGGGCTGAATTTCACTTCAGACATGGTGACGATATAGAAAGTTGTTCTAGGGAACCTTACTCTTCGAATGGTGATGTAAATGGGTGCATGTCATTGTGTCTCATGCATCATTTTTATACATACTTGTATATCAAAATGTTTGTTTGAATTTTAGCATGTTGATCGGATTATCTTCATATATGGCTGTGTTTTGCACTTTAGAGACACATTGAGCTTTATAGTTGTCTCCCCTGACAAACGTCGTGAATTGTCAAATAAATATCCTTAATCTCAATTAAAGAAATAAATTAAAGTAGAATAGTGAGAGTAAGGGTCGATCTACAGGGACTAAGGAGTTCCCAATATCGATTTGAGTTGATCTTTATCCAAGTAATCTGCAAGTGACAAAAAAGAGGTTTAGTGAAATAATTCGAGAAGATTTAGAAAAATAAACAAAGAAAAAGTAATAATTGAAATCGATGATGATAAAAGTTAGCCTTCAGCTTTGCTTCGCCTCAACTCGTCTCGATCACTGAAAGGGATTTTACTTCGAGTTCTTGCCGGTTACAGTCTACAAGGCCAAACCCTTGAAACTTGCTTCTCTATGGTAAACTAAGTTCCAAGACCAACCCTTAGAACCCAGTATATGTTTGATTAGCTTCGTCAATCGATGCTAACGCAAATTCTGTGCTGAGTGCTGGAAAAGCCCGTGCTCGAATGGTTTTTCTCAATGAGAATCGTATCCGATCTTGATTCCCCTTAGTGGACCGTCACTAAGTTTGTTCTTAGGGAGTTGAATCTGCTACAAGCCTATTCTCATCCCCAACGGTGGATCAAAACCACGTTCAATCCGATGCGCGCTTTCGGAATGAAGTAATCGAGATGCCTAAAGGAAAGGCCGATTGCCAATCCAACGTTGCTGAAAATCAAGAAAGAAGTTTAAGGTTTGAAGAACTCATCTATTCTCATGAGATAAGTTGGGTTTAGCTTAGCTTTTGGCTAATGGTGAATTTAGCTGAGCATAGCCTGCGAAGAAACCACACTTAGCGTTTTTTTAGCAAAGTAAAGGTAAAAGAAAACGAAAATGAAGAGAAGGAAATTTATAAACTCAAAAGTAAAAATAAAAACAAGAGCAAGAATTGATTTGAGTTTCACCCCAAAATGGGGTATTTATAGCATCATAAAACCCTAAAAAATAACCCTAAAGAAATAAAAGATAAATCCCAAATATTTTTAAATTAAATACAAAAGATAATTTTGAATTTTGAATTTAAAATCCGGTGATAAGTCATCTGATACGCGGCTGATAAGCTATCATCGCTGCTGACGTCGTCTTCTAGAAGCCACTGATGTGTCGTCTAGTCAGCACTTTCATGCCCCAATTCATGCCCACTAATCTAGCCATGAATCCCTCAAAAAAATCTAGCCATGAATCCAAAAAATTTGCAGAATCCAGCCTTTTTCAATATGTTTTCCAGCCACAAAGTCCTACACACAATAAACCACAATTCGACACCACAAATCAACTATTTAAACGTAATTAGAGCTAAAATAGTGACCAAACTAGCTACTCATCATCCTCCTTAGTTCCTATTTCAGATACTCAGACTTAGACATACAGTACTTAAAGGACCTTATTTTATCAGACTTATTACATATTATCAGTATGGACTTTATTTTATCTTTTGGATTTATATGTAATTTCGGACTCGGACACTTTTATTTGGGGATTTATTGTTTTTAGCATGCTTATGACTATTTCTGAATATTTCATTAACTTTTCAGATTATTATTATACGGCTACGTTTTATATAATTGAAATATTATTGTGTTTAATTAGATTTTACTAATTAATACGGATTTTAAATTTTCAAACATGATGACGTTTCTTGAGGGACAAGGTTTCAAATGCGACTTCCTAGATTCGGCCCATTTCTTCTGGTTCGGGTTTAGAGGGTTACATTTAATGGTATCAGAGCCAGGTTCAACCCTCAGACTGTGTGACTCAAATCAATTTTAAACCGTAAATGAATTTTGCATGCTTATTAAATGTTTTCGGGTAAAATGGGAATTTCTAAATATTTGTTATCTTTAAAGAATAAATATATATTTTGAATAGGAACTCCAAGTACCGACTTAAATCTTAGAATTCTTTCCTTTTGTAGATATACTACTATGCCACCTCGTAGAAGCTCTAGATTAGCGGCCAATCATGATCGTGGCTGAGGTCGTGGTCGAGGTCGTACCGTGGTTGTAAAGAGTGATGTTCCACCCCCTGAGGATTCGATACAGAATCAAGATGATATTCATAGTGCTAATGTGGAGGAACAACTTGTGGAACAGACTGGATCTCATTAGACTGGTGGTGAGGATCCACATGTTCAGCAGACTCAGAGTGATGGTCCATATGATTACAAGGATAGTGAGACTGTGGGGATGGATATTATTACGGTCCATAGAGAGTTACTACGTTATCTTCGTCAGTCTGAGGGTACTAGGAGACCTAGATCTACCGAGTTTTTGGCTACCGAGATGACTATGTTTGACGGGAAGATGAGTACAAATTCGGCTGATATAGAGTACTGGCTGAAGAAACTTCAGCGGTTGTTTGTTGAGATGGATTATCCTACTGATCGGAAGCTTAGAGCTGTTGTATCATTATCGCAGGGTGAAGCCCAGAATTGGTGGGAAGCTAAGGAACATGTTATTCCAGCCAGTCAGATCTCTTGGGACCATTTTCGACGGGAATTTTTTGACCGTTATATTGAGGCTGAGTATTTAGCAAATTGCTGGGATGATTTCATGAATTTGAAGCAGAATGACATGTCCGTGAATGATTATGAGATTAAGTTCATGAGTCTGATTCAGTACGTTCCAGGATTAGTGACCACTAAAAAGGATAAATGTGACTGGTTTCTGGAAGGGTTGCGTCCAACGATTAAAGCGGGTGTTGCTTTGCATATGGATAAAGAGTATAAGGAGATTACTCGACGAGCTAGAACTTCTGAGCGGAATGAGGCAGAGATGAAACAACTTGAGTCTAAGGGTACTGATCAAGGTAAGAGGTCATCGACCGTGTCAGTTCAGCACATTCAGGGGAATCAGTCTAGGAAGAGAACCAACGATGAGTCTGATCATCATAGTTATTCCAAAGCTAGACCAGTGACTTCTACTATTCTGAACGCTAGTGTCAGGGGTTTGACTAGTACTCGTGGGGTGCCACAGTATTCCTTTTGCAAGAAATTGCATCCGGGCAAGTGTAGGAGACAGACTGGGGCTTGTTTCAAATGTGGTTCTTTTGAGCATTTTTCAGAGATTGTCCGCTTTCACCTCCATCAGCTTATGCTCTAAGCCAGTCTCAGGCATCTGTGTAGACTCCTGCTAGTGGAAGAGGATAGGGTAGATCTGTTACTTCGGGTTCTACTAGTAGGGGTAGGCCTGCTCTGAGTGGAGGATTAGTTGGATCAGGGGCGAGACAGTCAAGGTTAGTTTACTCTACTAGGAGGCATGAGGATCGTGATAAGCTAGACGTTATTGCCGGTACTTTTTTTATCCACTATATGTCTTATTTTGCATTGCTTCATAATGGTTCAACCCATTCTTATGTTGCAAGTTCTGTATCTAGGGGACTTGAGATTCCTGTTGAGGATATTGTTAATGTTGTTACCGTACACAGTCTGGTGGGCAATTCTATTGGGATCACTAAAGTGTAAAATAATTGTCCTCTTGAAATTTAAGGGGAGATCTTTCCAGCTAATTTGATGGAGTTACCCTTTGGGGAGTTTTATCTCATGCTCGGTATGGACTGGTTATCTGCTCACCAAGTCACTCTAGACTGTGAAAAAAAAGGGCAACTCTGAGAACTTTTGATGATCGTCAGGTAATTCTTATTGGAGAGCGTAGAGGTTTTTGTCTAATGTCATATCGACTCTCAAAGCCGAGAAGATGATTAGGAAAGGGTCTGTTGCTTATCTTGCTTACATTCTTGATTTGAGACAGTCTGACTTTAGGTTAGATAAGATCCGAGTTGTGAGAAACTTTCTAGATGTTTTTTCAGAAGAATTGCCTAGTGTACTGCCGAAACGTGATAAGATTGAGTTTGGCATCGAGGTTTATCCAGGTACAGCTCCTATATTTATGGCTCCATACCGAATGGCACCGAAAGAGCTTAAAGAGTTGAAGTACAGTTGTAAGAACTGCTAGATCAAGGTTTCATTCGACCCAATGTTTCACCATGGGGTGCTCCTGTTCTGTTTGTTAAGAAGAATGATGGGACACTTCGGCTTTGTATCGACTGTCAGAAGCTGAATAAGCTGACGATCAAGAACAAGTATCCCCTTCCTCGCATTGATGATCTCTTCGATCAGTTTCGGGGAGCTACGATGTTTTCTAAGATAGACATGAGATCTGGTTATTACCAACTCAAGGTTAAGGTTTCTGATGTGCTCAAAACAGCTTTTCGGACACATTACAGTCACTACGAGTTTCTTGTAATGCCTTTCGGATGGACTAACGCCTCTATCGCGTTTTTTGGACATGATGAACAGGGTGTTTCAACTCTATTTTGACTAGTTTGTTATGGTATTTTTAGATGATATTCTGGTATATTCCCAATCTGAGGCTCAACATGAGGAACATCTCCGGATTGTATTACAGACTCTGCGAGAGAAACAGTTATATGCAAAATCCAGCAAGTGTGAATTCTGGCTTTCAGAGGTTATGTTTTTGGGGTATATAGTTTTTGCCGAGGGTATTCAGGTTGATCTGAAGAAAACTGAAGCTATTTTGAGCTGGAAACAACCCAAGAAATGTTCCTAAGATTCGAAGCTTCTTGGGTTTAGCCGACTATTATCGGAGGTTTGTTGAGGGTTTCTATACTATTGCAGCTCCGTTGACTAAGCTTCTAAGGAAGGATGTTCCCTTTGTCTGGACTGAGGCTGAGCAATCTAGTTTTGAGAAGCTTAAGATTGTGTTCACTGAAGCACCGGTTTCGATCTAGCCTGAGCCTGGTAAGGCTTATACCGTTGACTAAGCTTCTGACGCCGTTTTCTAGAAGTCGTTGACGTGTCGTCCAGTCAGCACTTTCATGCCCCAATTCATGCCCACTAATGTAGCCATGAATCCAAAAAACTTGCAGAATCCAACCTTTTCCAATATGTTTTCCAGCCACGAAGTCCTGCACAAAAAAACACACACACACACACACAATAAACCACAATTCGGCACCACAAATCAACCATTTAAGCGTAACTAGAGCTAAAATAGTGACCAAAGTACCTACTCATCAAATTCCCCCTCACTTATATGATGCTTGTCCTCAAGCACGTCCGAATTTAACCAATTAAAGCTCAAATCCCCATCGTTAATTTCACGAAGTCTCTAAGTTTTCAGTGTGACTTAGTATCTAAACAAGTATGAAACCTAAGAAGCAACCGGAGAACGACAAGACTAGAAACAATTTTCTCAAAATGTAGACATTCCAATAACTTGTTAATATCAATGGTGCAAACACTAGTACCCTCACAAGGATTCACTCATTTCGCTCAAGTGTTTCAGGTGAAAGAATCGCTCAAGCCTAAACTAATCGACTCATTAACATAGGCTTGTAACTAGATCTGATCTCCACTACTTAATATGAAAATGATGCAAAAATCAAGATGACTTTAAAATGGGTTGTAACGGGGTTTAGGTTCGGGTATGATAAGGGCAAAAATGAGGTTAAAAATTCAAGACAAAGAAAAAGATTATCCCAAAGAATTATTCGAAGGGAAAAAGGAAATCAAGAAATCAAACGACATCATTTTTTCATTCGAACTGTTTCTCATTTTTTTTCTTTTTTTCTTCTTCTTTTTTTCGAAGCAAACTTTTTATGTTTTTTTTTTCTTTTTTCGATTTTTTTCATTTTCATTGTACGAACAATATTTTCAAATCGAACAGCATATTCAAACTGCACTGCACAATTCTGTAATTTTTCTGCACTCTATTTTTCTGCACTGTTCGAACCAAATTGCACTGATTTATTTTTCTGCACAATGTTTTTTTGTGTTTTTTTCCTGCACTGCATTGTTTTCTTCTTTTCTCGCTTCGAAATAACCTTAACTTTGTCCTGAAAAGGGTAACAAAAAGAGTGAAAAATAGAAAATTGGTTTGGGTTAAATAATGTGGTAAACAAAGGAAATGACAAGGCTCAAAATTGGTTCACTAAAGGAAAAATAAATAAAGGGTAGGACATTTTGTTTGGGAAGAGAAATTTGTTTAATCCTAATGCCTCTATCATATTAAAGCATCATAATCAAAATGTGTAGTCTCAACAAGTATCGAGTTACAAGTTCTAGAATGCAATTGATTAATTCGGCACACTCAATTGAAACAAAGAGCAAGAATAAAAGATATGCTCATTAAGCTCAAAACTCACATGAAAGGTTAATTGCACTAAGATAAGTATCATGCCAACTAACAAATCAAGGAATCTCATAAGAAAATTTATAAAAATCTCTAGTCAAGCCATAGTCTATCGTGTAGCCTAAGGTTTTTAACAAATAAGATACCAAAATCATACGACAAACAGAGGGACAAGGCAAATTAAAGGGCAGAGACAAGTAACTTAAATTAAGTAAAATCAAGAGAACAACCAATCGGACAAGCGAAAATAAGAATTCGACATGGATCCCCACTTCCCCTCACTTTAAGCATGATGTCCCATTATCCAAATAGAAATTAAAGAGAGGGAATAGGAAACTCCTCGTTCTAACGACGACCTGTTCTTGTGCTTGTGGAGGCCGACGAGCTTGCTTTCGAGTTCTCACCATGTCGAAACGATCGGTGGAAATTTGCAAGTTTTGTGATTGTGGAGGAATAGGTTTGGTGAAATGGATGGACAACTAGCTAATAAAAAAAAGGAAAATCATGAAAATTTTCGGTAATTTTAGAGGGTGGTATGCGGCTGGGAAGAAAAAGGAAAAACAAAGAAGGGTTTTTTTGGTTGAGAAATTCATTTGGAAATTTGAGAAGATATGGGATAGCCTATCATATGTGGGTCCATGGAGAGGTTTTAAAAATTAAAAGAAAAACATGGGTTAGAAGATATAGATAAGAATCGATTGATGGGTTTTGAAATTAGAAAAGATTAAATGAGATTATCAACAAGTGGGGTCCATGGTGTTTGAATTTTAAAGGGAAAATGATAGAGATAAAAGATGGCGGCTGGGAAGAAAATTGGTTGGGGTTTGATATTGTACACCGAATAGAAAGGGTGTGCTATTGTGCATCCAAAAATAGTTCCACCATCGTACGTTCCAAGGCCTGTATAATTGTCACGTTTGATCAAAAATATTTGGGTACCTGAAAAATGCATAGAAAAATAAAATAAAATAATAGAGTAAATAAATAAATAAATAAATAAATAAAATTAAAACAAATAGAAATAAAGAAAAATAAAAATGGGTTGCCTCCCATTTAGCGCTGTATTTAACATCGTTAGCTCGACGACCTGATTCAGACTACAAGTACTGGGACAAATATTTCTTCCAGTTCATACGCTTTGTCCAACTTAGAATTTCCCTACGAGAAATTTTACGACCGTGGCGTTCCTTCATTTTTTCTGAAAAAAAATATCTCTTTTACTCTTTAATTTATTCGGCAGTAATTTTAACTCCAAATTTGGTGCCTCTAAAACGGAAGAAAGCATTTTAGTTTTCGAAGGAGTTAGGTGCATATCAGAATGAATAGAAAAAATATTTTCCAACTCCCTAATTTCTTTGTTGTGGCCTTCCAATTCCCTGCGCAAATTATCAGATAAGTTAGATTCTATAAACTCTTCAGCGGCAGGTTTAATAATATCGATAAAATTAATACTAGCAACATTATCTGGATGTCGCATTGCTTTGTATACGTCAAATTTAATGATCTCACCGTCAAACTCCATTGTAAGAATTCTGCTTCTTGCATCTATTTTTGTATTTGTCGTACTAAGGAAGGGACAACCAAGAAGAATTTCTGAAGACGAGTTTGATCAGTCGTTTTCCATATCAATGACGTAAAAATCCGCCAGAAAAATAAGATCATTTACCTGGACTAAGACATTCTCGAGGAGTCCTTTCGGGTATATTACGGATCTATCTGCCGACTACACAGTCACTTTTGTATCTTTTAAATGTTTAGAAGAAAGTGATTTATATAAAGATAGTGGCATAACATTTATTGAAGCGCCTAAGTCACACATATCACGTTTAGTACCAACCTTACCAATTTTTCAGGGAATCGCGAACATACCTTGGTCCTTCGTTTTCAATGGTAATCGTCGCTGAAAAACTGCGAATACGTGTTCTCCCAGATTTACCTTCTCTATTTCGGTAAGTCGTCTTTTATTTGTGCATAGATCTTTCAGGAATTTAGCGTATCGAGGTACATTTTTTATTAATTATAGAAGTGGAGTTGTAACGCCCCGAGTTTTGGGTCTGGAAGTTAACCGGATTTTATTAAGGGTTCATTCGGATTAGATTTATCGGTTTAGACTAGTTTCGAGATTTATTTCAAATAAAAGGTTTTTGAAGGATTTAAATATGGAAAAGTAGTTTTAAATCATTATATATATATGTTTTTTTGGTGGAAACAATTTTGGAAAATTGTTTTTAGAAAGTAGACATTTTAGTCTAGTGACTAAAATGTAAAGTTTTCGAAGCTGTTTTGGTGACTAGTTTGTAAAAGAATCAAAACGTTGAATCTTTAAGGAGCTATTTTAGTCAAGTCTAATTTCAGATTTTTTCCCTAAATATTTTGGTCTCTAAAATGTTTGAAAAAGGAATTTTTAAATTCAATAAAAGATATTTCAAAAAGGTTATCCTCTTTGAGCTATTTGACATTATATTTTTCTCTCAACATTTCTCTCAAGAACTTTCATCCAAACAACCATTTCTCTCAACATTTCAAAGGTAAATCCTTGTTTACATTTAGTTTTCAATGATTCCTCTCTAAAACCCAATCAACTTCTTTTATTTTTCTCAAGGCTTTTCTTTGCAAAAAGGGGGGAAAATCCATCATTAGAGGTGAGCTACATTTTTCTTCTCTAATGTAAGTTATTTATTGAAATTTCCACGTTATTGATTCTTTTATAATGTCTATTTAAGGATTGTATATTGGGTTTGGTGGAAAATGCTTAATTAAGATAGTTAAAGGTGGATTTGTGAGATTTTCGTGTGGGTTTTGTTTCGTTGGTTTTGTGGATGATAATAAAAGTGTTTTTGATGTTAGATAATGTTGAAATGATGGTTTGATAATATAAAGACCGAAACTATTGGAGTTGGTAGTGTTTAAGGTTGAAGTTCTCGAGTTTTTGGCTTGGTTTGTGGACAATCAGTGGTTGATGGTTTCTTGCCTTTGGGTTGATGTTTTTAATTGTTAAAAAATTTAATTTTGATGATAATCTTGCTGGGTTTTAGTTGGAGTTTGTTGGGAGTTAGTTATTTGATGTTTTCGGTTGATTTCGGCTATGAATTGATGGGCGAATGTTGCTAGATGTTCGATTTCTGAGTTGCTGCAGGTTTGTGGGTTGAAATAAGCTCTAATTCTATGTTTTGAATTGTTTAGAATAAGAGGATTTGGTTTTGGAAACTTTGGACACGATTTTGGGTGATCCAGAGGCTTGATTTGGCATTTCGACTAGCATTTGTGTAGTGCTGGTGAGTGGAACTGTTTTTAAAAGACTTAACATGGTTAAGGGAAGGTTTTCGGGGGTTTAGATTGAACTTGAAAGGCCAATCTAAACTCAAGAGTAAGTTTTCTTGTTTTCGCCTTTGATTTTGGCTTATTTTACCTTGTTCTTGGAAAGCATGTTCATGTTATATGCTTATCCTGTATCCCACTTTTTTCATGCGTTTTGAGATATGAACTTGTTATATATATGATACCACTTGTTAAATGATAGTTGTTCTTGAGATATATGTGTTTGAGTACATGCTATGCATGGAAATGTGATATGAAATGGAATGTGAAATAATGTGTTGTGGTCATGAGAAACAGCGGGTAAGTGTTGGCTTTGATGGGTATATTGACATTCGATGAGATCTTATTTACCGGACATAATTGGTCGACCAATAGGATGAGAGTGCACTATAATAGTAAAATTCGCGCGTAGCCTTAGTGATGTCAGGTTCCACTAAGGATGACTACGGTGATGTGAGATTCCATCGGAAGCCTTGTCGTTGTCTTGAGTACGGTGATGTGAGATTCCACCGGAAGCCTTGTTGTTGTTATGAGTACGGTGATGTGAGATTCCACCGGAAGCTATCCGCATATCCGAGTAAAATTGTTAAAGATGTCAATATACTCATGTGTGTTAAAGTTGATCTTTATGCTATGTTTGCATGAATGATGTTGTGAAGCTTTGAGCTTGTCATGTTTCGTGTTGAGAATTTATGATGTTATGCCTTGATTGTAGTTCATGCATGAAATGCATATGAGAATTGCGTTGGAAAGTTTTCTTATGGAATGATTTGAAGAATGGTTTTGGTTTTTGAATGTTTTTAAACGATTCTAAAACTGCATTGTTGTTGTTATGGTTTTGAGCACCGCTCACTAAGCATTCTTGCTTACGCTCTCTTTTCAAACAATGCAGATCCATAGACCATTCGTGGCATCAAGGAAGCAAGGAAGTGTCTAAGAGTTTACTCTTTTGCTCAAGTATGGTTTGGCAACCAATAATAGTATGTTAGCAATGGGATAGGACCTTTATGCTTGGGAGGTTTTGTTTTGAGACTCCTTATGTTGACACAAGTTTGTGAAGCCCTTTTAGACTTGTAAAGTGTCTTTGCTTGTTGAAGTATGGTTTGGGTTGAATTTTGACCGTTTTGTGTTTTAGTTATGTTTAAGTTGTTTTCATCTAGAATCTTGCCATGTTTATTCTTGTTGTGTTTATGTTGTTGCCATGCTTGTTGAAGCTTTGTGGTATGTTTGAGTTGTATGCATGTTTATGTCTTGTTTAGAGGGTCTTTAGGGAGCTAAGGTTGCAATAAACCAGCAAGGTGAGGCATTGCAGGTCGAGCGTATTGATACGGTCGAGACTGTATCGATACGGGGTACCTGAAATGGCCTAAGTGTATCGATACGTTAAGGTTCGTTCTGGTACATTTTACTACTGGAAGATTCAGCACCGAAACGCCCCCGAGGGTGTTTCGATACGGGCTAGTGTTCCAAGCCCATCGAGCCTGTTTCAATACACCCGTATTGGTACAAGGCAACTTGTATCGATATGGTTGGCAGCATTGTTAGTTATTGGAATCTTTGAAGTTCTGTTTTCTTACGTTTTAGTCCCTATTTGTTATGTGATCGTTTATTTGTGTTCGGATGGTTGTTTTAAGCTACATTTTGGCATGCAAGCATGAAACCTGACTAATTTAAGAATGGTAACCCTAATTTCATATTATATCCATGTGGTATACTAGATTTGCATTTTGGTCCTTCGTTGTTTGATCACCTCGTTAATGCTTGTTTCCGCTGCGAGTCCTTCACATAGGATGTTAATGGCATTTAGAAAAGAAAAAAATAGGGTTGCTAATCGGAGGGAATCCTTCTGGGATTTTTTTGATTTTCCCCGTGTAACCCATTTGGTTCGGTCTGGCGGCTAGACCGGGCTAAGGGGTTTACAGGAATGTTAATTTCCTCTTTCCAAAATACATCTAAAATATCCCTCTCTTCAACTTGTTTGTCACGTTTAACCAACCTTGAAGGAAAAGGGGGTGTAGTAGCATAGGGAGATGGTACAGAAGGTGGATTGGATATACCTTTCTCAGTGGAGGATGGTGATTTCTCTTTACCTTTCCTTTAAACGCCTTCCTCTGTGGCTTTTGGTTCGATGATGGTACCGCTTCGTAGAGTGATGACGTTCACATTCTCTCTCGAATTGGGCTCCGTTTAAGAAGGTAATTTCCCTTTGGATTCTAAGTGACTTACGGCTAACGTCAGTTGACTTATCTATTTGTCAATTGCTTCAAAGTGAGCTTCGATATTTAGTTGAAATTTTTCATGGGATAGCGCCAACCTTTCAACAATCAACTCCAACAACATCTTCTGCGGTTGATATTGTTGTGGTGCAGGCGGTTGATAAGCTTGGTTTGGTCCTTGATTTTGTGTGTATTTGAAGTTTGGATGATTCCTCCATCCCAGGTTGTATATGTTTGCGTTGGGATTGTATTTGTGAAACCAATAAATTGATTTTGATATAACAAAAGATTTAAGGACTAAATTAAAAAATGGAATATGAATTTTTATGTCCTCAAAACCTCTCTATGTATTTAAAGAAAAATGTTTAAGTCAAAACCTCAACTTGTCAAACATTTTCTAAGTGTTTTCAAGCCAAAATAGTGATTTTCGAGTCACCGTTTCGAAACGGCCTTTGGGCGTTTCGAAACAGTTTGAAACTGTTAATCCCCGTTTCGAAACGTGTTTCGGAACGGATGAAGAACATGAGAACGGTTTGATCCATTTTGATACGGTAGTATCGAAACGACCACAAACGTTTCGAAACGGAATTCAAATTTGGTTTTAAAAATATGACCGTTGAAGTTTTTATAACTGAATTTAAAATTGTCGTTAAGGCGTATCGAAACGCTTCTAAGCCGTTTCGATACAGGCCTTGACAGTGACAAAGTGTTTCAAAACGAGTTTCGAAACGGGCTCTTAGCGTATCGAAACAATCGTGCCTGTTTTGGTACGATCTATTTATTACACCCCAACGACTCTTTCTATTTTGGTCTGTTTCGAAATAGGGTCGGGCGTTTCGGAACGGGTAGTTGCAGACTGCATTTATGGAGGGAAGATAACATCCCAATGACTATATTGATGAATGCAACAACTCCAACGACGATAATTCAATGAGAAGGTATAAAAGGGACCTCTAAAAGCTCTAGCAACAACTATTGATCTCCAAAGTATTATCCAAATATCAAAGCCAAGCATTTGTGCCAAAATCCCATTATTTCTTGTAAACCCCAATTGTGAAATTTGTAATTCTCATTCTTATTTGTTCAATTGGGTTGAGTGCTTGTAAAAGGGCTATATTTTGTATTGAGAGATACTAGTTTTAGCCTTCATCTTCTTTGTATTTCTTGAGTGAGGATTAGGTCAAATTTTGGGTAGAAAATTTGACCAGTATTGTAAAGGTTACCTCCTTAGCCTAGAAAAGGGGAAGAACAATTAGTGGATTGTTGGAAAATCCTTAGTGAAGCTAAGGTAGTGGATGTAGAGTTTGATTGGAACTTGAACCACTCTAAATCCTCTTGTCTATCATTTTTAACTTTCCACTCCACCACCAAAAGTTGTAAAAAATCCAATTCACCCCCCTCTTGGCTTATATCGGTTCATTGATCCACTCAACAATTGGTATGAGAGCCTACCTCTTTGAAGGATTAACAACCACAAGAGGAGTTCCTAGGAAGAGTGTGATCAACTACTAAAGCAAGCCATGGCATCTACCTCCGGGTCAAGCATGTACGAGTCTCAATCAACCACCAAACCACCTTTCTTCAACGGTGATAACTACCCCTTTTGGAAGAACCGGATGCGCCTCTTCATTAAATCCAACGATTATCTAGTTTGGGATGTCCTTGAAAATGGTCCCTATATTCCGATAAAGAGAGACGACGAAGGAAGATTGGTGCTTAAGAAGAAACATGAGATGAGTGAAGAAGAGAGAAAGAAGATTCAAATCAATGATAAAGCTCTTCACATGTTGTTTTGCTCTTTCGGTCCCGACATCTACTCCAAAGTTTCCTCCATCGAAAGTGCTAAGGAAGTGTGGGATACACTTGAGACTACTTATGAAGGAACAAGTGATGTGAAGGAGACAAATATTGGAATTCTCAATCTTAGCTATGAGAATTTCAAAATGGAGCCCGACGAAACCGTGTCAAAGATGTTCGATCTTTTCTCAACAATCGTCAATGGGCTAAAGGGTTTTGGAGAGATAATCCCGGAAGACAAACTAGTCCGAAAGCTACTCTACTCACTTCCCGAGTCTTGGGATGGGAAGAGAACCACCATCATTGAGGCCAAAAATTTGAAGACACTCAAGCTTGATGAGCTAGTGGGTTCTCTCCTAAATCATGAGATAATGAAGCAAAGAAGGGGAGATGAAAGGAAGTAGGAAGAGAGAAGAGTGGAGAAGCTTGAGGTAGATAAGAAGAAGAAGATAGGAGTGGCTCTCAAAGCTTCTCTACATGAGGAGAGCACTTCTAGTGAGAAGGAAGACCTAGATGAATTGGCTATGATAGCCAAAAGGTTTTCACGGTTTATGAGGTCCAACCGAGGAAGGAAGATTCAAAGAAAAATGGACTTCAAAACCAAAAACAAAGAAGAATAGAGGGATCAAATCATTTGCTTTGAGTGCAAAAAACCGGGTCATATTCGTTCGAAGTGCCCTCAACTCAAGAAGAAGGGCTTTGAGAAGAAGAAGAAGCTCAAAGCCAAGCTTGCTACTTGGAGTGATGAGGAGTCATCCGAGGATGAGGAACACGAAGTGGCCAACCTTTGCCTCATGGTTCTTGAGGATGATTCCTCCATGGTATCCTCTAACTTATCATCTTTTGATTTTACATTTGATGAATTGCATGATGCTTATGATGAGTTACAAGAGGTATATGATGAGTTAGTTGAGAAGTATAAAGAGTCGGTCATAAGAAATAAAAAGATTATTTCGGAATTAAATGCTAAAAATGACTCACTTTCTCAAGCTAACTTAAAATTTGAGAAAAAAGATCTTAGGTTTACAAGATGAACTTAAATTCTTTCAAGATGAAAATTTAGACTTAAACAATATTATTTCTCAATGCAATAGTGAACACCAAAAGGTGTTAAATGAGCTTAACAAGCTCAATGAGTCTTTCAAAAATGTTGGTAATGTGAAAAATGAGATAGGTGAATCCTCTAAAACTAACCAACCTAAGAGAAAGACATATAACTACAAACAAACTGGCTTCCATAGGCATAATAGAAATAAGAAAATTAGAAGTGTATGGGTTCCTAAAGAACTCGTCAAGTCTAATAATGTTGTTGCTATGTCACCTTGGATTCCTAAGGGAACCAAGCTTTTGGGAGCTAACACTCGTGGACCCAAAATGATTTGGGTACCAAAAATCAAAGCTTAATATCTTTGTTTGTAGGGGGAGCATTGCTACAAGGCCAAAGCACAAAGTCAAAACTCATGGTACCTTGATAGTGGATGCTCGAGGCACATGACCGGAGACAAGAGTCGATTCATGGACTTAAAGCCAAAAAGTGGAGGAGTTGTGACATTTGGTGACAACTCCAAAGGCCACATTAAAGGTATTGGATCCATAGGTAATCACTTTACTATTCTCATTGAAAATGTTTTATATGTCGATGGTCTAAAACATAATTTATTGAGCATTAGTCAATTGTGTGACAAAGGGTTTAATGTCTTATTTGATAAAAATGGGTGCAAAATTGTTGACATTAAATCAAATAATATAATGCTCATTGGTCATCGCATAGGTAATATATACATGGTGCATTTAGATGACATTCATACATCTCATGCATGTTTTGTTGCATAAAATGAAAATGATGCATGGCTATGGCCTAGGAAACTAGGACATGCTAGCATTAATGTTTTAGAAAAAATAGTTTCCCTAAATCTAGTTAGAGGTTTTCCCAAAATTAAGTTCTCAAATGACAAAATTTGTGATGCATGCTCTAAGGGTAAACAACATAAATCATCTTTTAAATCCATTAATGATGTTTCTACAAGTAGGTGTTTACAACTAATTCGTATGGATTTATTTGGGCCTATTAGAACTATGAGCTTGGGTGGTAAATCGTATGCATTTGTACTTGTTGATGAATACTCTAGATTTACTTGGGTTCTATTCTTAAGTACTAAAGATGAGGCTTTAGAAAAATTTATCACATTTTTAAAATTAATTCTAAATGATCTTGAACTTAAAATTTCTCATATTAAAAGTGATCATGGAACCGAATTTCAAAATCTAGGTTTTGAAGAGTTTTTAAATGAAAATGGTATTAGCCAAAAAATTTCGGCTCCTCGAACTCCTCAACAAAATGGGGTAGTTGAGAGGAAAAATAGAACTTTACAAGAAATGGCTAGAACCATGCTTTGTGAAAACAATTTACCTAAATATTTTTAGGCGGAAGCCACAAACACCGCTTGCTACATTGTAAACCGAGTAATGATTAGGCCACTTTTAAAGAAAACACCATATGAGATTTTAAAATCTAAAAAGCCTAACATTAGCTATTCTCACCCATTTGGTTGCAAGTGTTTTGTTTTAAACAATGGAAAAGATAACTTAGGTAAATTTGATGCTAAAAGTGATGAAGCTATTTTCTTAGGTTATTCCTTAAACTCCAAAGCCTATCGTGTATTTAATAAGAGAACTTTAGTAGTAGAAGAGTCTATTCATGTTGTATTCGATGATAACCTCCTTCTGAGGAAGGATTCTTGTGATGATGATGATGTAGGAATCCTTGATGCCTTTGATGGAGGACAAACTTCAAACGAGGATGAGATTCCAACGAAAGAAGAGGATACACAAGATCCACCTCTTAAAGCCTTGAAGGACTTGGCTCTTGAGGAAAAGGAAGTGAGCTACCCAAGGGAGTACAACTATGTCAAAGGTGGTGAAATCTTGGGTGATCCATCCAAGGGGGTAACTACTAGATCTTCTCTTAAACTCATGAATCATATTGCTTTTATCTCATGCATAGAGCCTAAGAACATTAAAGAAGCATTAAAAGATGATTTTTGGATTATGGCTATGCTAGAAGAGTTAAATCAATTTGAGAGAAGTAATGTATGGACATTAGTTGAAAGGCCTAGTAATCAATCTACTATAGGAACTAAATGAGTATTTAGGAATAAACTAGATGGGAGTGGTAACAGTGCGAGAAACAAAGCTAGATTAGTTGCTCAAGGTTACACTCAATAAGAGGGAATTGATTTTGATGAAACCTATGCACCCGTAGCTAGAATGGAAGTCATTAGGATGTTGCTTGCATATGCATGTTATCATGATTTCAAGCTTTTTCAAATGGATGTTAAAAGCGCATTTTTAAATGGTTTTATAAATGAGGAAGTGTATGTGGAACAACCACCGGGTTTTGAAGTTTCAAAATTTCCAAATCATGTTTTCAAACTAACTAAAGCACTTTATGGTTTAAAACAAGCTCCTAGAGCTTGGTATGAGAGACTTTCAAACTTTTTGATTGAAAAAGGTTTTAAAAAAGGTAAGGTGGACACTACACTTTTCATAAAAAGGTATAAAAATGACATCTTAGTAGTACAAATATATATTGATGATATTATTTTTGGATCTACTAATGAGTGTCATTGCAAAGAGTTTGCTAAGTTAATGCAAGGTGAATTCGAGATGAGCATGATGGGGTAGCTCTCATTCTTTTTGGGACTCCAAATCAACCAAAGGAAGGATGGCACCTTCATCAATCAAGCAAAGTACATCAAGGATATGCTCAAGAAGTTTGTCTTGGAGAATGCAAAGCCTCAAGCCACACCAATGAGCTCATCTACAAAGCTTGACAAAGATGAAGGAGGTAAGTGTGTTGACTCTAAGATTTATCGCTCTATGATTGGATCTTTGCTTTACCTTACCGCAAGTAGACCGAATATATTGTTTAGTGTTTGCTTGTGTGCTAGGTTTCAAGCTAGTCCTAGAGAGTCTCACCTTATAGCCGTTAAGAGAATCTTTAGGTACCTTAGAGATACTCCTTGATTAGGTCTTTGGTACCCTAGAGACTCAACCTTCAACCTTTATGCTTATTCGGATGCGGATTACGGGGGGTGTAAAATCGTTAGGAAGAGTACTTCGGGAACTTGTCAATTCTTAGGTAGTATGCTCATATCTTGGTTATCTAAGAAACAAAATAGTGTAGCTCTATCTACCACCGAAGCCGAGTACATATCCTTAGGGAGTTGTTGTGCTCAAGTCCTTTGGATGAAGCAACAACTCTTAGATTATGGTATTAAAGTTGAAATCATACCCCTTATGTGTGATAACACTAGTGCCATATGCTTAACTAAAAATCTCATCCAACGCTCTAGAACCAAACATATAGAAATAAGGCATCATTTCATTAGAGATCATGTCCTTAAGGAAGATGTTGTTATAGAGTTCGTTGACACCTTAAACCAACTAGCAGACATTTTTACCAAGCCTTTGGATAAGGAGCGTTTTTGGTCCCTTAGGAGAGAGTTAGGTCTAACTAGCCTATCTTGACCTTTTAGGACCTTTTGTACTTAAATTGCTTGATTTCTTGAAAAATGTCATGCTTATGTGTTTTTACTCCTAATTTCATCCATGCTAATAGTTAGGGGGAGTATGTTTATGTTTGTACATGTTTTCCTGCTCATTCATGTCATTTATGCATATAGGACTTCATGAAACTCATTTTTTCTGCAATATTAGAGCCTCATCTGTACCTCTAGGCCTAGGTGTATCGAAACGGGTCCAACCGTTTCGATACGGGTGCCTTAAAATAGTGATCTATGACTAGGGTGTTTCGAAATGCCTTAAAAGGGTTTCGAAACGATTTGCCTCTACCAAGAAGTGTATCGAAACGAGTTTTGATACGAGTCAACACGTGGGATTCGATATGGTCAAAGCCGTATCGGAACGGTCAACTAGACTCGAAACGTCATTAAACGTTTTGGTACCCACGTTTCGGAACGATCGTACCTGTTCCGAGACGGGTATGTGGACAGCTTTAAAAGGGGTCTTTAATGATAAATTCACTTTTAATTAAAACTCTTCAAAAACCTTAAAAACCCTAACCTGATTTTTCCCTATAAAAACCCTCTAAACCTCATTGTTTTTCATCAAATCTTGAGGGCTTTTATACACAAACTCAAGTCTAAGCAAGCCTCAACAATCTTGTGCAAGATTTTCCATTCATTCATCCAAAATCCTCATCTAAGGTATATTTTCATCTGTTTTCTTTTTCCTTTGATTTTATTCGGATTTTAGGTTAGAAATTTTTAATTTTGTATAGATTATATGTTTTGCATCTTGGGTTTTTCCAAACTTGTAAAAAAATTACAAAATCTTAAAATTTTTGGTTCGAATATATTATTTTTTACTCGTATTTTTTTCAGTTTTACAAAAGTTGTTTTCTCTTAATTTTTTTTAAGTCTTTTTAAACCTAAATGGGATTTGTCATTGGATTGAATTAAGGATTTTCATGCATACACTTCAATTTTTAAAATTGCTTGCTTTATGTTTTTAGGATTTTTCAATGGAAAACGCTAACAAGAAACGTAAGACGGGTCAATCGAGTGAAGCTTCAAGTCAAGCTAATATCCATCCTAATCTCACCCAACTTTTTCTCAAAAGTCTTCAGACTCAAGAGATGAAGGATCGTTTCGCCTACGTCAAGGATATTGTTGCTCGTCACGAGCGTGTTGTTGATGTCCCATTCCTTGATTCCGAGCATTTCGCTTTCCGCTATCTAGAGCGTTTGCAAGAATGGAACTTCATGGCTTTCTTGAACATACCGGATATTATCTACAAGCACATGGTTCTCATTTTCTACTCAAATGCCCAGCTCGTTGATAATGAAGATCACACCGAGATCATTGGCATTGAGTCATATCTCTTGGGGAAGAAGTTCGTTATCAACATATCCTTTTTAGAGAATGATCTTGGACGTAAGAACGAAGGCATTGAGGATGAGACCCATTTTGGTGCTCACACCGGTTCCGTGCTTTCTTTGGATGCTCATGACTGTTTCCTTCACTTGGTGATTTCATGGTTTATCCGCCCTTCCTGAGGTAAATTCTTTCATATTTGTCAAGTTGATTATTTCTGGCTAGAGTGCTTTCGTCGAGGAGAACAACCAAATCTTGTCAAAATTATGTTCGCCGAGATGGTCAATAATGTGAAGCTTTGTGAAACCGATGTTCTTAAATCTTTCGCTTATGGGACTGTTTTGAGCTACATCTTTGGCATCCTTAACCTTGATTGCTCCTATGACTCTCCGGAACCCCGTAAGAACAAGATTGGTGAATCTTCTCTCCACAAGTCCGGGTTCCATTACACTCTTGGCCAATGGGAATGAGTTGATAGGCATGCCCCTCCACCTCAAGTTGAGCTACCACCTCAAGCTTCGGGTCCTAACAATGAAGCTCTTATGGCTTTCCTCACCGAGCAGTTCAACACGATGGAGTCGGGTCTCGGTGCTATCAATACTCGTTTGCAATCCATGGAGGATCGTCTCACCGCCCTTGAGAATCAACATCAATCGATGGACTTGTCATTCTCTACCTTATATGGTCAATGGATGAACTTTTGTCGTTCTCAAGCGAAAACCGATGATGATTCCTTTGATGATGATGGTGACGATGACGAGGCTTAGGATCTTTATTGCATGGCATATTAGATTATCATATTAGGACTAAGTTTGCACCTCTATTTTATTTATGTTATATGAACATATGCTTTGATTGTTTTGTTTGGGATTGAGCTTAAATATCTATTGCTTTAAGTTTTATGTTTGGATATTTGAACTATATGAATCTATATTATGTCGATTATTGCTTTTAACCTTGTTTCTTCTCTTGATGAGCCTTGTTTATTATTCTTTTTTATCTAACAAAAAGGGGGAGAATTAATATAAGAGCCAAAACATTTTTTAAAGTCGGTTTTGAGTTTTAAAACTTGAATCTTAAATTTTTTCAAAACTTTAAAAACCCATCTTAAATTGAGGGGGAGTTAGAACGTCTTCAAAATTTTAAAACTCTTAAAAATTCTAACTTGGTTTTGTTATATAAAAAAGGGGGAGATTGTGAAACCAATAAATTGATTTTGATATAACAAAAGATTTAAGGACAAAATTGAAAAATGGAATATGAATTTTTAAGTCCTCAAAACCTCTCTATGTATTTAAAGAAAAATGTTTAAGTCAAAACCTCAACTTGTCAAACATTTTCCAAGTGTTTTCAAGCCAAAATAGTGATTTTCGAGTCACCGTTTCGGAACAGCCTTTGGGCATTTCGAAACAATTTGAAACTGTTAATCCCCGTTTCGGAATGTGTTTCAGAACGGATGAAGAACATCGGAACGGTTTGATCCGTTTCGATACGGTAGTATCGAAACGACCTCAAACGTTTCGAAACGGAATTCAAACTTGGTTTTAAAAATATGACCGTTGAAGTTTTTATAACTGAATTTAAAATTGTCGTTAAGGCGTATCGAAACGCTTCTAAGCCGTTTCGATACAGACCTTGACAGTGGCAAAGTGTTTCAAAACGAGTTTCGAAACGGGCTCTTAGCGTATCGAAACAATCGTGCCTGTTTCGGTACGGTCTATTTATTACACCCCAACGACTCTTTCTATTTTGGTCTGTTTCGAAACAGGGTCTGGCGTTTCGGAACGGGTAGTTGCAGACTGCATTTATGGAGGAAAGATAACATCCCAATGACTATATTGATGAATTCAACAACCCCAACGGCTAGAATTCAATGAGAAGGTATAAAAGGGACCTCTAAAAGCTCCAGCAACAACTATTGATCTCCAAAGTATTATCCAAACATCAAAGCCAAGCATTTGTGCCAAAATCCCATTATTTCTTGTATACCCCAATTGTGAAATTTGTAATTCTCATTCTTATCTGTTCAATTGGGTTGAGTGCTTGTAAAAGGGCTATATTTTGTATTGAGAGATACTAGTTTTAGCCTTCATCTTCTTTGTATTTCTTGAGTGAGGATTGGGTCAAATTTTGGGTAGAAAATTTGACCGGTATTGTAAAGGTTACCTCCTTAGCCTAGAAAAGGGGAAGAACAATTAGTGGATTGTTGGAAAATCCTTAGTGAAGCTAAGGTAGTAGATGTAGAGTTTGATTGGAACTTGAACCACTCTAAATCCTATTGTCTATCATTTTTAACTTTCCACTCCACCACCAAAAGTTGTAAAAAATCCAATTCACCCCCCTCTTGGCTTATATCGGTTCATTGATCCACTTAACAGTATTGTGTGTGGGAAGGTCCGGCGTAATTCCCTATGGCATTTGCTTGCGCAAAATCCTCTTGTATTATCGGACAACAGTCCGTTGGATGTTCTGGACTAGTGCATATTCCACAGAGTCTAGTTGCGCTTCTTTTATATGCAACAATAGATTGAACAATTTCAACTAGTTTGTCAATCTTATTTTCCAGGGAAATGGTACTTACCTCATAAACCCGTCGAGAAGGTTCACTTGTCGAGTGAAATCGTTGTGAGTTTGCTCCCATAGTTGATATTAAGGTTCTCGCTACGGTAGGAGTCATGTTAAAAAGTGCTACTTCATTTGTTGCGTCAATTACCTTCATGTCCATAGGCGTTAAACCCTCGTAGAAATACTGGATAAGTGTTTGCTCAGACAAACCGTGTTGAGGACAGTTAGCGCACAACTTTTTGAAATGCTCCCAGTATTAATATAAGGATTCAGTATCCTTCTGTCGGATACTCAAAATGCTTCGCCTTAGCTCACTCGCCTTGGCCGCTGGAAAGAACCTGTCAAGAAAAAGGCGAGCCATGTCAGTCCAAGTTGTAACCGAATTAGAAGGTAGATCAAATAGCCAATCTTTGGCAATATCAGCTAGAGAAAAAGGGAAGGCACGAAGTTTTATTTGATCTTCAAAAACTCCTTGCGGTTTTGTACTTAGGCAAACCATGTGGAACTCTTTTAGGTGCTTGTGAGGATTTTCACTTGGCAGGCCATGGAAAGTCGGTAAAAGATGTTGTTGCGACTAAAAAAATTTCAAAAATACAAGTTACCTCAGACGGACCGGGTTTTAAATTGGTTTTCGAAAAATTAGTCGGATTTGTATAAAATAGAGGAGTCGCCACCGGCCATTTAAAAATGGTAGACCGGACACCGAAATAAAACCAGAGATTTAAAAGGGTTCGAGAGTCGGTTACACGCGAGGAAGGATTAGCACCCTCGACGTGCCCAAAATTGGTACCAAAAACGTTACCGCTTAATTAATATTAAACTTTGCAAATTAAAGTGACGAATCATATCTTAATTTGGTTATACGAGCGAGTAAATTTTAAAAGTCTTAATATTCGAGAAGGAACATCCGAACCACCACCACTACGACTGGTACTGGCCTCGTTCGTTCCCGAATAAAAAGACACTCGCATTGCAATTTATAAACCGAAATGCAACTTATAATTTCAACAAACGAGACGTAAAATTAAATATGGAAAAGGCATAAAATGAATAGCATATTTTAACACTATCAAAATAAACAACGAAAAGCATACGAGATAATAAAACTCCATAACGTAAAGAAGACATATTGCATGCATGAACAATATACGAGAAAGATGTGCAATCATATATTATATCGTACCATATATTATACATACATCCACCTCCCTAAGCATTATTAGTATATAAAACACGATATAGACTAAAAACATAAATATGGGGCGAAAATAAGATGCATGAAATGACAGGGGCTTAAAAGGAAAATAAACCGCTAAAGAAGACAATCAAAACAACAAATAGGGACTAAACTGAAATTGGGTGGAAATCTGAAGGTGCCAAAACGGCTATTAACCCCTCTGAAATTTATTAAAACCGAAATGGGGATGAGATTAGAAACTTTCAAAAACTTTGATGGACTCGGGACGTGATTTAACGAAGGTGCAAAGGATGCGGGGTGAGTTTTACAGACTCACGAGGACTGAAGAGAATATTAGACCATTTCCTTTCACAAGACAATTGGTTTTAAAGTAGGACGAGATTAGAAAACGAGCGAAATGTATAGGGGTGCGGGCGTAATTTTAAAAAACTTCAGTGACCTGAACTGAGTTAACCCACAAAGTCCCATTAATATTCACCCTAATCTAATCTAAAACCCTAGAACTAAAGAGAGAACGGCGCCGCTCTACCCTTCCCCTAGTCTTCCTCACGACCAGGAAACACCTTAACCCTTTCTATGCCGTTCATCGGCGGCGTCCTCACGTTGTCGGGATGGCGGAGACTCCCGGCGACAAGCAAACGAGACGCCAACAACCGAAACTAAACCGAGATGAGACTAAAAACCTAAACCCAACCCCTATTGGAAACCCTACATCGAACCGACACGAAAAGCTTTTGTTTCTGAAAAGGCGAGGCCTTCACGCCGTTCACCGGTCCATCGCCTCACCATGCGTGGTTTGACCGACGCCGATCAGCTTGTCGGCGACGAACAGACGGTTTTGGCTTTCGAAGGTAACCCTCTTTCCTTTTTCTGTTCGTTTGCTTTCCCCTTTTCTTATGCATGCAATGAAAGAAACGAAGATGGAAAACAGATACCTCTCAAATTTCTGTGTTATTGACTTCTCTGAAAGAAACCGAATGGTTTTCTTTTTGTTTACAATCCCCTACTCACTCTAATGCTCTCTGTTTTTTGTGTTCATCTGTTTTTCTCTCCCTGATGCTCTCTGATATCTCTATGCTCCCCCCTCCTCTCTCTTTACATTGGTTCCTTCTCCGAATTACATTTGAAAGAAAGATAAAAAGGGTTGACTTCTCCTCTGTCGTCCTTTTTGCTTTGATTAAATGCCTTCGCTTTTATGTTTCTTTCTTTGCTGTTTTTGGGTCACTGATCTCTGTTTTTTCATTCTGGTGTATGTCGACATTGCCGAAAATGGGAGGGGCACCGGCGTGGTGGTGGCAGAGGACACAGAATCGTCCGGCGCGCGGTCCTTGCACGCGCGCGTTGGCAGACGAGGAGCCGAGCGTGGGCGCGTGAGGCTTCTGGAGGTTTCAGCATCGAACCGGGACCGTTGGATGGATCCCGATCTAACGGCTACGAGGAGAGCGGTGCGCGGGCCAAAGGGGTGCTCTCTAGGGTTTTTGACGCGGAGTTGATCTGGACCGTTGATTAATCAACAGCCGATCCAAGGGCTGTGAGAGTGCGGCGCTGGGATAAGCAAGCTGCTAGGGTTTCCTCATACCCGTGCTTCATCTGGACCGTCAGATCTAAGCAGATCTGACGGCTACGAATTAGGGCGGCGGCTGCATAAGAAACAAATGTGATTAGGGTTTTTTTGTGTAAAAGGCTGAACGGGCCATATGCATGTATATTACTTTTGGGCTTTGTAATATTTGGACTGTTATTAATAACATTTGGGCTCCTATTATTTATTAATATCATTTATTTACTTTATGTTTTATTTTCATAATAATAATAATAATAATAAATACAATAATAATAATAAACAAAAATAATAATAGTAAATATATCAATAATAATTAGTAGATAATATTAGCACACACACAATAATAAAACAAATATGTAATGGATGTATATAAATGATAAATAATAATAATGATAAGACATAATTGTTATTAACTATAATAAGATAATATTATATATTAGTAATGTTTTAGGTTTTTTCTTTCTTTTTTCAAATATGATAAATAATAACATAAGGTAATAAGGGTAGCATTATTTATACCTACATATATATGTATATATATATATATATATATATATTTTCCTTTTTTTTCCTTTTCTTTTTTTACTTTTAATTACCGAATAGCCCTAATAAGCCCAAGGTAAACACAAACTAAAGGGGGTTTAAGGTCCGGACAAAATTAGTGATTACAGCTGCCCCTCTTTGCTTATACTTGTGGAACAAGAATAAAGCAAAGACCATAAGCACTAATTTTGTCCTACTTTCCTGGGTGACGGTTTACTCCCGACGCAGCCACACGATTCCAAATAACTCTTCCCAATGCCTTTTGATCACGAGCTCTTCCCTTAGATGCCCCGAGCAGATAGATAGAGAGTTTTTTTTGTTTTTTTGTTTTTTTGTTTTTTTGTTTTTTTGTTTTTTTTGCAGATTTCCATTCTCTAAGTGCCCGAACGGATAGGCGGGTTCTATTCTCCAAGTGCCCGAATAGATGAGCAGATTCCAAATATCTTTGTATTCTCTTTCCGAAAAAACAAGCTGGTCATTCAAACAACTTTGCTTCCCCTTCGCGGTCTAAAAGCAAATTGGTCAACTAAATCCATCTAACTTCTCAGTTGGACGATTTACTCTCCCGGAGCGGCGACGCGCTAAACCGAGTAACTCTCTGAAGATTTAAGAAGATGAGTTTTCTCTCTATAGAACTCATTTCCTTGGCATATTCTTCGAGTGGCGGTTCTTTCTATATAGAACTCTCGTCCACGTATTTCTGAAATCAAAGATCTCCTAGTCCTCTCTCTGTAGGACCCTCCGCTTTTGAGATCTTGAAGCCTTAGGATTCTGAGTTCTTTCTCCACAGAACTCATCTTCCTTAGCGTACTCTTTGAGTAGTAGTTCTTTCTCGATTGAACTCCTCTCTGAAATCAAGGATCTACAAGTCCCCTCTCCATAGGACCCTCCACTTTCGAGATCCTGAAGTCACAAGTTCCCCCTATATAGAGCTTGTCTGAAATCCTTGAGTGGCGAATATGAAGACTTCGCCTGACATTCTGGAGTGGCGGCTTGAAAGGCTTCGCCTGAAATCCTTTTAGTTCTCGCTTTATCGTTTTCTCTTCGTCCCGAGAGGTATTCAAGTTGTCTTTCAAAAATGAAAGTCGAGGGACTCTTGACTCTTGCGAGGTCTGCTTCTCCTCTCGTGAAGCCGTGGATATGTTCTTTTACCAATCTTCAAACGTCTGTTTAGAGAAAACAAAATGCTATGCTATGATTTAGTATGCTCCTAGCATGGGTGACATCTAGCTATTGACGATGCATAAGCATATCTCAGGATGCAATGATGCATGTGTTTACGAGAATGCAAAGATGCATGTGTTTACGAGAATGCAAAAGATGCATGGATTTAGTTTGTCATCATTTTCTAGGGTCGGTGGTCGTTATCTTGGGACTACCACCACTCATCAATCTCGTGTCTCAGCAAAACTGGCCCCCAAACTTCTGCCGCTCGTTCTTCGTTCAATAATTTGAGTCGAGTGACTTTCGTCGTATTTAGAAACTTCATCTACACTTTTTCTAGCCTTGTGTTATCTCTCATCAATTCTGATTCAAACTCTTATGTACAAAACCCTTGTTACCCCACGGACAATGATGCCCCTCTCGAGTACTACTAGACCCTTGTTCTTTTTCTTCTCATCCACTTCTGGAATTGTTTGCCTCAAAGTGCCACTCGGGTTTTCACTTTGAACCCTTCTTTTTTTGTTCTTTTTTCTTGTTTTTCTTGTTTTCTTTCTTTCTTCTTTTTTTTCTTTCTTTTCTTTTTTTCCTTTTTCCTTTCTTTCTATTTTTTTCTTTTTCTCTTTCTTTTCTTTCTTTTCTTTTTCCCTTTTTACTGACTTTTGATTGCCTGATTAGATAGACAGATTTCCATTCTCCAAGTGCCTGAACGGATAGGCGGGTTCTATTCTCCTAATGCCCGAATAGATGAGCAGATTTCCATTCTCCAAGTGCCTGAACGGATAGGCGGTTCTATTCTCCAAATGCCTGAATAGATGAGCAGTTGTCATATATCTTTGTCTCGAGCTTTGAGTATCTGTCTCCTTTGCTCTAAAATCCTTTGGCTTTGAGTTTTTGTCTCCTTTGTCACGAGCTTCGAGTATCTGCCTCCTTTGCTCTGAAATTCTTGGGTTTTGAGTTTCTGCCTCCTTCGTCATGAGTTTCTGATCTGAAGCGTTCCTTTTGAATTTTGCCTCAATCCCTAGAGTGTCTTTTGGGTTTTCACTGCGTCTTCTCTTTTCTTTGTCCTCTTTCTTCCTCTTTTTCTCTTTTTGGGTACTCCTTTGAGTTTTCATCTTGAAGTCAACTTCTCTCTTTTTCGCTTCTTCTTGAAGGGAGGACTTACACTGATTAGAATCCCATTGCCCCCACTTGCTTTAGGATTATGTACCTTCTAACTGACCTCTGGTTAATGTCGACTGCTTTAAATGGTGTCTTCTGTCCAAAGATGCCACCAATTTTTGGCCCTTGTTCCTCTAAATTCGTGGTCAAGAGCGCCTCTTCTGAATTTCGCTCCGTTGACCCGAAGTGCCTTTTGGGTTTTCGACTCGGCTTCTCTTCTTCTTCTTTTCTATCTTCCCCTTTTCTTAGGCATATCTCCGTTGCCTTTTATCGAGTTGATTACTGTCTCATCTCAGTGCGTGCCCTCAACGCGGCGCGCGTGGTCGTTCTCAAGACATCCTCTTCGGCAAGATGCTTAGGCTCTGAGGATAACTTCTGTTCCCCGATTCTCAACATCAAATTTTCTACCTTCATGTTCTATTCCAACACTTCTTAGCGAAGGTCGACTTCGTAGCTCAACATTTCACCAAAGACGATCATGATATTTCAATTGGAGGTATTAGCAACGCTTGAACCTCCGAGGGTGCCCCTCTGGGTACTGATGGCTTTACCTCGGGCCACGGTCAACCCGCTTGTTCATTCCCATGTAAAAGACTTATGCAAGTGACTGAGTAAAAATAATTTTATTATGTAGGTATACATTTTAAAGAATCATGTCAAGTGAAAATCAAGTTTGGGGTCTTTGAAAAAAAAAGGTTGACCCGAGTGAAATTTTCCGAATGTTGCAGGGATGCACATATGAAATCTTTTCTGGGTTATTAGGCTTCCAAGAGGAGCGACTCCCATACTTAGTTTCTACCCAATTTAAAGGTGGCTCTCTTTACCTCACTAACTCACCATGCCCCATCCTTCCCTCTTTTCTGATCTCAATCAGGCATTAGAAGTGTGGCAATCCTTGAAGAAAGGTTAACCCCAATAGGCGGAATGTGATCTGAAGACAAATTCATCCTTCCGCGTATGGTCCAAATGGTCTTTTATGGCTTGTAATGTAGGCTAAGGCTCACGGCTATGAAAGAAAGGGTAAAAAGGCTCAAACAAGTGTTTAAGGGTGGTGAAACCAAGGATCAATTCTTCCAATCTGAAGTCTCAATTATGCTCTGATAAAATGCTATTCCTTTTCTTGCTTCTTTGGATCGCTCTAGACTGCCCTTTTTTGTGTTGGGGTTTTCACCCTAGAGTTCATTTCCTTTCATCAAGTGTAGTTTCGGATCCAATTGCACCTTCACATTGTATTAGTGCAGGCTTTTGATCAAAGGTGAACAATCTTTCGAGGCTCATCTAAGCAGATATTCATTTGGATAGGGAATCCTCTTGTCCCTTTTCTTTATCCGCTTCTCCCTCTTTCCAAAATTGCACTTTTCACTTTAGTGCTTTTGCTTTTGATTTCTTCAACTTTTATGTCGGTACTCTTTCGACTTGATTTGGGTAGCTCTTTGAGAACCGACTTTTCTTTCGCTGTTTCCTCAAAATTACACTTTTCACTTTAGTGCCTTTGCTTTTGATTTCTTCAACTTTTATGTCGGTAGCTTTCGCCTTGATTTGGGTAGCTCTTTGAGCACCTACTTTTCTTTCGTTGTTTCTTCTTTGATGTTTTTGCTGCTCAAACGGAAAATGTATTCAACACATGTATTCTCTTTTATTGCCCTTTAATTCACAAGACCTCCTCTTCATAGCATAATCAGGATCCCATGTCATTTACTTGTCTACAGACTTCTGTCCCATTTGCCCCCGGTGTAGGGGTGATCCTTGGTTTGGGTTCAATCAGAAGAAAAAGTTTTTGATAGGCTCAAACGGGGACAACAATGGGTATTTTTTTATTTTCTTTCTGTGTGAATGGAATTGAAGGAGTGCCAAATGTCCTCCCATACACTGATATCAAAATTGGTCTTCAGGTGGTAGAAGTTTTAGGGTTATCACTTCATTCAAGAACCTTAGACAACAATGCCCGAGAGGAAAATTCACTCAATGGGAGTGGCCCATTATTCCTAAACACTCGTTGTCATCCCTCTCTTGGCCTGAGTGGAACAGATGGTGCTTCCATTCATATTATTCCCACAACATTTGGGTTTTTTTTTCTTTTCTTTTCAAAGTATTAGAGTCATCTTTTTTGTAAAAATATATACATATATGTTTTTAATAGAAAAACAATAAGGTTGTGATCATAAAGAATAAATGAAATGTCTAAAAGAAATTAAGGAATATAAAATGCTTGCAAAAGTCTCCTTCATTGAAAATAAAACAAACGGACATCACAAAAGCCCTTACAAAAGATGCTAGCTATCACGGGCCAACAATGCAAACTTATACATGCACTTCAACGAGGGAAAGATCCGACAACAAAAGGTAAAACAGACACGATGCATGGAGACATAACATCCTAAACTACGTTGAAGACCAGTGTCTTCCAAAAGTTGCCCCTCTCAAAAGATTGCCCCGTCTTAGGTCGTCTTCAGACCTAATCCGCGCGGTAGACTCGGGAGTATGTCAGTAGAGGGGTGAGTTTTTCCTTCCCTTTCTCGGCACTCTTGGCCTTCCTTGAGCTCCGAGGGTCTTCAGTCGTACCCCGAGGCTTCGAAACTGTGGCACTCCTGGGGGTCCCCACTCGTCTTTGTTGCTCCCGGTCCCATTCTTCATCTAGGATTTTTCGCAGTGAATCCTCGATCTTGTCTAGAGCCAGTTCGATAGGGCATTCAGAATGGGGGCAATGCACCTCGTATTGGCCGATGACGGCCTGGTCTTCTTCCGATAAGACCTCCTCCATCACAATATCGGAATCCTCGTCCGAACTTTCTTTGGGCTGGGGGGCTTTGCCCTTCTTGGTCAAGGCGGCGATCATGCCCTTCAACTCATTAAGCTGCTCTTTGGTTTCATCTTGGAACTTCTTCATGCATGCGATTGTTTCCTTCTGGTTCCACACTAACTGCTGGTGGAACTGCTCGAGCTCATCCATCCTTCTCACCAAGTTGTTTACATTCCCGAAGCGGTATTGGCTGGAAATTGTTCCTTTGTCCATTTTCTCTCTCTTTTCTCTCTCTCTGACACGAGTGTTTTCCCCAATTAGTAATGGTGTGATGAAAGGCCTTAAGCAAACTTTAATGTCCAATGATGGATGTATTATGGACTCGAATCAACAGATGCATGATCATGAGATGGGTGCATGGTTGACAATTTTAATGTTGCTTCGAAATGATGTATGAAATAAATGTTACAAATGTATGCAAGTCAAAGGTGTTGGTCATATAGGTGATTCCCCTTAGGTCAACTTTTATTTGAACGTAAAAGAGGCTCATTGTTACAAGATAGTCATAGAAAAAGCCCTATGGGTACTCTTCTTGCCCCCTAATCATGTTCAAGGAAATGAAAACTTTGGCAAAAATGTTGGGGCCGAATTTGCTTTCTTCTCTAGCAATTCAATAACCTCTAAAACTACTGGTATTTAGTCCCGGATGCATCATAAAAAAAATTATCTCCTCGAAGCTGAATCAACCCCTGGACCTAATCCATGCTCTTTCCGCTTGCCCCGCTCTTTTCGGCCGTCTCTTTGTACTCGGTCGGGTAGTTTCATGATTTTAGATCTTCGGAGTAGATCCGATCTTGCTTGACTTCCTTGGAATGGAGAAGGGTTGTGCTTTCTTCAATGGTAGGTATTAGATCTTCCATTGTGTGTTCGCTTGGTAAGCTGCTCCCTTAACCTTTCTAATTCAACTTTGACCGTTGTCGGACTTGCTAATTGGCACCATCCTTTTTAGCAACCTCTCGTTCATAATGACAGCCCTTGATTGGGTAAAACCGCCTTGACTCAACACCTTTATGTCATGATATGCATGCGAGAATAAATACAAGAAGATCATAAGAATAACCGTTAGTGTCGGATAAACATGATAAAAAAAGGCAGGCATGAAAGCAAGCAACCCTATTTATCCCGTCTAATCGACCTAGGTTGTCCGCATGGCTCTAAAAGGGGTGGGTAATCTAGTTCTCTACATGCAGTTTTGGTTCTAGGAGGTACTCGAACTGTCCTCGCTGTCCCCTTCTAAGGGTAGCAAGGCCCCCGGTCATCACCCATTATAGGCTCTTCTCAACCGAGTTCATTCGAGGGGACCCTTTCGCTATATCCGCACGGAGAAACGATATTCTCACGAAGATATAGGGTACTCGAGCCCCGAAGGTACTTGCTAGGCCCACACGGAGGAACAATATCCACACGAAAGCACTACCGTTTTCCCCCCACTTAAACGAACGGGTTTAAATGCCAATTTTAAATGCGTTTAAAATAAACTCACATTTATAAACAAATATCGATCGATTTGGTCACTTTAATTCACAACTTCTAATATTAATTGAGCGGTAAAGTTTTTTTTTGGCTTGACTCTCTTTTTTGTTTTTGAAAACAAATTTTTTCCCCAGCGGAGTCGCCATCTGTTGCGACTAAAAAAATTTCAAAAATACAAGTTACCTCAGACGGACCGGGTTTTAAATTGGTTTTCGAAAAATTAGTTGGATTTGTATAAAATAGAGGAGTCGCCACCGGCCATTTAAAAATGGTAGACCGGACACCGAAATAAAACCAGAGATTTAAAAGGGTTCGGGAGTCGGTTACACGCGAGGAAGGATTAGCACCCTCGACGTGCCCAAAATTGGTACCAAAAACGTTACCGCTTAATTAATATTAAACTTTGCAAATTAAAGTGACGAATCGTATCTTAATTTGGTTATACGAGCGAGTAAATTTTAAAAGTCTTAATATTCGAGAAGGAACGTCCGAACCACCACCACTACGACTGGTACTGGCCTCGTTCGTTCCCGAATAAAAAGACACTCGCATTGCAATTTATAAACCGAAATGCAACTTATAATTTCAACAAACGAGACGTAAAATTAAATATGGAAAAGGCATAAAATGTGTAACACCCCAAAAATTACGCTCAAAATGTAAACCCTAGATTCGAAAAATCCATAATTTTAAAACTCTAATTTTGAAATCCCTAAATTCAAAACCCTTTTTATTTTTGAATTTTAATTCAAAAAAAACCAAATTTTAATTCTTATGGTCAAATTGAGAATTTTGGGAGTTAAATGATCTTTAATCATAATTTTACGACTTTATTAAACAAATAAGAAGTTTGGGGACTTGTTGGGTGATTAACCCATTATTTTAAAAGTATTTTGAATTTAAATTGAATTGCACTTATAGAAGACGAATCATTTTTTTTATTTAAATGTTATACATATATATATTTTTAGTACTTTAATTTTAAATTGAATTCTAATTCAATTGGTCTTCTACCGCCGGTATTTTCCTTTGTTTTTAATTATTATTATAACTATTAATTTACCTTAATTAATTATAATTCTATTTCCAATTTACTTTAGCCTTACCTTTGCCCTACTCTCTCTCTCTCTATATATAGTGTTAAAGTTACACCTAAGGAGAAACAAAAATAAATGCCGCATGTCCTTTTCCGTATTCACAAACCTGTGAAAATCGTTTGGTTCTCTACATCCTCTCATCACAAAAATTACACAACTTCGTGTAATCTTAAAATCAAGGCCATAAATTGGAGCTAGGCTTTTGTGTAGATTTCAACAACGCCCGTACCTGCAGTGCTCACACATCCTACAACCTTAGGCTTAGTCCGGTATTGAGACAGTTGAATCCAATACTTCTGATCATGGAAAATCACATCGTTCTATAGGTTGAGTATAGCTTGGCTAAGGTGTGTTTTCTTCCGGTGCTATAATTAAATTATATACTATTTTTCTATGTGTTGGTGTTTTACCTCTTTGTGATTATTTATATGTATTATGGTTTGTATGGTTGACATCATATGCATACGATTTCAGAATGTGTTTTAATTATGATTTATGGAATATTTGATTTATGAAACATCGGATTTTCGGAACTATGATTTATGAATTTATGGAGTATGGTTTATGAAGTATGTTTACGGAATATCAGATTTATGGAACTGTGTTTATGGAACTATTTATGTTTTGGGATTATTTTTCTAGAATCCATTTACTATGATTTTATTTTAGAGATTATATATAAACATTATAATATTTACTATAAAATTTTATATTTTTGTTTACTATAAGATATTTATTAAATCACTTTTATTTTATTTTAAGCTAAAAATATAATTTCCAAAATTGGATTTCTTGTGAGAAAAGTTTTCAAATGTAACTTTCTAAATTCGGTCTTTTCTTCTAGGCCGGGTTTAGGGGGTTACAAAATGAATAGCATATTTTAACACTATCAAAATAAACAACGAAAAGCATACGAGATAATAAAACTCATAACGTAAAGAAGACATATTGCATGCATGAATAATATACGAGAAAGATGTGCAATCATATATTATACCGTACCATATATTATACATACATCCACCTCCCTAAGCATTATTAGTATATAAAACACGATATAGACTAAAATTAAAAAACATAAATATGGGGATGAGATTAACCCCTCTGAAATTTATTAAAACCGAAATGGGGATGAGATTAGAAACTTTCAAAAACTTTGATGGACTCGGGACGTGATTTAACGAAGGTGCAAAGGATGCGGGGTGAGTTTTACAGACTCACGAGGACTGAAGAGAATATTAGACCATTTCCTTTCACAAGACAATTGGTTTTAAAGTAGGATGAGATTGGAAAACGAGCGAAATGTATAGGGGTGCGGGCGTAATTTTAAAAAACTTCAGTGACCTGAACTGAGTTAACCCACAAAGTCCCATATATATTCACCCTAATCTAATCTGAAACCCTAGAACTAAAGAGAGAACGGCGCCGCTCTACCCTTCCCCTAGTCTTCCTCACGACCAGGAAACACCTTAACCCTTTCTATGTCGTTCATCGGCGGCGTCCTCACGTTGCCGGGGTGGCGGAGACTCCCGACGACAAGCAAACGAGACGCCAACAACCGAAACTAAACCGAGATGAGACTAAAAACCTAAACCCAACCCCTATTGGAAACCCTACATCGAACCAACACGAAAAGCTTTTGTTTCTGAAAAGGCGAGGCCTTCACGCCGTTCACCGGTCCATCGCCTCACCATGCGTGGTTTGACCGACGCCGATCAGCTTGTCGGCGACGAACAGACGGTTTTGGCTTTCGAAGGTAACCCTCTTTCCTTTTTCTGTTCGTTTGCTTTCCCCTTTTCTTATGCATGCAATGAAAGAAACGAAGATGGAAAACAGATACCTCTCAAATTTCTGTGTTATTGACTTCTCTGAAAGAATCCGAATGGTTTTCTTTTTGTTTACAATCCCCTACTCACTCTAATGCTCTCTGTTTTTTGTGTTCATCTGTTTTTCTCTCCCTGATGCTCTCTGATATCTCTATGCTCCCCCCTCCTCTCTCTTTACATTGGTTCCTTCTCCGAATTACATTTGAAAGAAAGATAAAAAGGGTTGACTTCTCCTCTGTCGTCCTTTTTGCTTTGATTAAATGCCTTCGCTTTTATGTTTCTTTCTTTGCTATTTTGTGTTCATCTGTTTTTCTCTCCCTGATGCTCTCTGATCTCTGTTTTTTCATTCTGGTGTATATCGACATTGCTGGAAATGGGAGGGGCACCGGCGTGGTGGTGGCAGAGGACACAGAATCGTCAGGCGCGTGGTCCTTGCACGCGCGCGTTGGCAGACGAGGAGCCGAGCGTGGGTGCGTGAGGCTTCTGGAGGTTTCCGCATCGAACCGGGACCGTTGGATGGATCCCGATCTAACGGCTACGAGGAGAGCGGCGCGCGGGCGAAAGGGGTGCTCTCTAGGGTTTTTGACGCGGAGTTGATCTAGACCGTTGATTGATCAACAGCCGATCCAAGGGCTGTGAGAGTGCGGCGCTGGGATAAGCAAGCTGCTAGGGTTTCCTCATACCTGTGCTTCATCTGGACCGTCATATCTAAGCAGATCTGACGGCTACGAATTAGGGCGGCGGCTGCATAAGAAACAAATGTGATTAGGGTTTTTTTGTGTAAAAGGCTGAACGGGCCATATGCATGTATATTACTTTTGGGCTTTGTAATATTTGGACTGTTATTAATAACATTTGGGCTCCTATTATTTATCAATATCATTTATTTACTTTATGTTTTATTTTCATAATAATAATAATAATAAATACAATAATAATAATAAACAAAAATAATAATAGTAAATATATCAATAATAATTAGTAGATAATATTAGCACACACACAATAATAAAACAAATATGTAATGGATGTATATAAATGATAAATAATAATAATGATATGACATAATTGTTATTAACTATAATAAGATAATATTATATATTAGTAATGTTTTAAGTTTTTTCTTTCTTTTTTCAAATATGATAAATAATAACATAAGTTAATAAGGGTAGCATTATTTATACCTACATATATATGTATATATATATATATATATATTCTTTTTTTTTCCTTTTCTTTTTTTACTTTTAATTACCGAATAGCCCTAATAAGCCCAAGGTAAACACAAACTAAAGGGGGTTTAAGGTCCGGACAAAATTAGTGATTACAGATGTATCAAACCCGTTTTCAGTACTAATGGCGTTGTACCATTCGGGAATGTTATGCACATCGGTTGTTGATCATCTGGTGCCTTAGTCAATTGTTGGATTGTTTGGTCGTTATATCCTATTACAGCTTGTTCTTCGTTGGTGTACTCGAAATATAAATCTACCTCAGACGCTGATTCTAGACTACGTTCTAGACGTTGCTATCGTTCTCTTTGTTTCTTTTTCCGAAGTGTCTGAGCGTGTAGTCTTCGGGCGTATGCTTTGATCTCTGGGATATAGTCTTTACGTTCTCCTGGATTCTTTCTGGTCATAAATCAAATACAAACAAATATTAGTAACTTTGCCGAAGTCCCCAGCAACGATGCCATTTTGACAAGCGTCGTGAATTGTCAAATAAATATCCTTAATCTCAATTAAAGAAATAAATTAAAGTAGAATAGTGAGAGTAAGGGTCGATCCATAGAGACTAAGGAGTTCCCAATATCAATTTGAGCTGATATTTATCCAAGTAATCTGCAAGTGACAAAAAGGGGGTTTAGTGAAATAATTCGAGAAGAAATAGAAAAATAAACAAAGAAAAAATAATAATTAAAATCGATGATGATACGAGTTAGCCTCCAAATTTGCTTCGCCTCAACTCATCTCGATCACTGAAAGGGATTTTACTTCGAGTTCTTGCCAGTTACAGTCTACAAGGCCCAACCCTTGTAACTTGCTTCTCTATGGTAAACTAAGTTCCAAGGCCAATCCTTAGAACCCAGTATATGTTTGATTAGCTTCGTCAATCGATGCTAACGAGAATTTTGTGCTGAGTGCTGGAAAAGTCCGTGCTCGGATGGTTTGTCTCAATGAGAATCGTATCCGATCTTGATTTCCCTTAGCGGACCGCCACTAAGTTTGTTCTTAGGGAGTTGAATCTGCTAAAAGCTTATTCTCTTCCCCAACGGTGGATCAAAACCACGTTCAATTCGATGCATGCTTTCAGAATGAAGTGATCAAGATGCCTAAAGGAAAGGCCAATTGCCAATCTAATGTTGCTGAAAATCAAGAAAGAAGTTGAAGGTTTGAAGAACTTGTCTATTTTCACGAAATAAGTTGGGTTTAGCCTAGCTTTTGGCTAATGGTGAATTTAGCTAAGCATAGCTTGCGAAGAAACCATACTTAGCGTTTTTGAGCAAAGGAAAGGTAAAAGAAAATGAAAGTGGAGAGAAAGGAAATTTATAAACTCAAAAGTAAAAATGAAAACAAGAGCAAGAGATGATTTGAGTTTCACCCCAAAAGGGGGTATTTATAGCATCCTAAAACCCTAAAGAGATAAAAGATAAATCCCAAATATTTTTAAATTAAATACAAAAGATAATTTTAATGTTGGAATTTAAAATCTAACTGATACGTCATCTGATACGCGACTGATAAGCTACCCTCGCTGCTGACGTCATCTTCTAGAAGCCGCTTATATGTCGTCCAGTCAGCACTTTCATGCCCACTAATCCAGCCATGTATCCAAAAAACATGCAGAATCCAACCTTTTCCAATATGTTTTCCAGCCACGAAGTCCTACACAAAAAAGCACACAATAAACCACAATCCGGCACCACAAATTAACCATTTAAGCGTGATTAGAGCTAAAATAGTGACCAAACTAGCTACTCATCATCCCCCTTAGTTCCTAAATCAGATACTCAGACTTAGACATACAGTACTTGAAGGACCTCGTTTTATCATACTTATTACATATGATCAGTATGGACTATTTCAGATTTATGAACTTTATTTTATCTTTTTTATTTATATGTAATTTCAGACTCGGACGCTTTTATTTGGGGATTTATTTTTTTAGCATGCTTATGACTATTTCTGAATATTTCATTAACTTTTCATAATATTATTATACGACTAAGTTTTATATAATTGAAATATTATTGTGTTTAATTAGATTTTACTAATTAATACGAATATTAAATTTTCAAACATGATGACGTTTCTTGAGGGACAAGGTTTCAAACGCGACTTCCTAGATTCGGCCCATTTCTTCTTTGTCAGGTTTAGAGGGTTACATTTAGTGGTATCAAAGCCAAGTTCAACCCTTGGACTGTGTTGCTCAGATCAATTGTAAACCAGAAATGAATTTTGCATGCTTATTAAATGTTTTCAAGTAAAATGGGAATTTCTAAATATTTGTTATCTTTAAAGAATAAATATATATTTGAATAGGAACTCCAAGTATCGACTTTAATCTTAGGATTCTTTCCTTTTGTAGATATACTACTATGCCACCTGCCACCTCATAGAACGTCTAGATTAGCGGCCAGTCGTGATCGTGGCAGAAGTCAAGGTCGTACCGTGGTTGTAGAGAGTGATGTTCTGCCCCTGAGGATCCGATACAGAATCAAGATGATATTCATAGTGCTAATGTTGGAGGAACAGCCTGTGGATCAGACTGGAGCTCAGCAGACTGGAGCTCATTAGACTGGTGGTGAGGATCCACATGATCAGTAGACTGAGAGTGATGGTCCATACGATTCCGGGGATAGTGAGACTGTGGGCATTGATACTGTTACAGTGCATAGATGTGGATCGTTTGAGTGTTCTCTATTTATGAGAGCAAGTGCACACTTCTGTCAATTTATAGTATATAAGATATCATCTCCCACAGGGATTGCACAACTTGATTCGAATTTTTGTTCATCCACAAGAAAAGTAAATGCACAAGTAAGATGGTTGTTGAGAAGAAAAGTAAAATAAAAACACAAGCAATTAAAAAGGAAGTGATCAGATTGATGGAGAGGGCAGGGTTATGCTGTTGCTTAGTGTGAAACTGCGTTGAATAGGTCAAGTTGCTTTTCGCTGCCACGATCTGCTGCCTTTGTAACACCCCAATTTTGGGCTTGGAAGTTTTGGGTCTGAACCGGACCGGTCTGATTTTCGGTTTGATTTTAAAAGGTGGTTTTAGGGAAAGCCTAGTTCGGGATGCATTAAAAATATGGAAAAATATCTAAAAATCCTCTTTTAATATATATAAGAGAGTGGTGAAATCAATTTTACAAAATGAGGCTTGGAAATATGACATTTCGAGTTAGTGACTAAAACGTAATTTTTGAAAAGTTTGTGACTGTTTTAAAAGGATTGAAACTTTGAATCTTTAAGGAGCTAATTTACCCAAGGGAGGATTTCTCCAGATTTTTAATGATTTTTAAGACTCATTTTATGTTAATTAATAAAAAGAAAAATGGAAAAAAAAGATATTTTAGTTTCATAACCAACTTTTGATAAAAATTTTCCCATTTCTTTTTCTCTCTAAATTCCTTCAGCCAAACACATTTCCACAACAACTTTTCCTTTGATTTTCACACCTAAAGTTGAGATTTCAATCCCTAAATGACTCCTAATCATTTCTACACCAAATCCTCATCATTTGCTTATTGAATTTTCAAGGATTTTGGCTCTAAACAAGGAGAAATCTACATTTAGAGGTATGAACGTCCTTCTCCTCTAAATACTCAGTTCTTTACTGAAATTCCCAAGTTCTCAATCCTTAAATTAAGTTTTATTAAAGGTTTTAATGTTGTGATCTTGATTTTGGCTTAAAATGCAAGATTTGGATTTAATTTTGAAGAAATTCGTAATAGATGATTGGGCTCTGTTTTGAGATGTCTTTTTGATGTATTTTGGATGTCTAAATGATGTGTAATTGAGGTTTAATCAATGCAATCCCGAATAGGTTGATTTTCCTAAGTTTTTACTTGAGAAAATGGTGGGTTTTGGGGTGATTTTGATGTTCTGCTATAGCTGGAGGTATAAGGATGTGTTTAGGCTCTTTTTGGGTGTTAATTGATGTCTAAGAATGTTTGGAAGTGATGGATCTTGGCTGGGTAATGTTGTAAAGGTGTTTGGATGTGATTTTGGTTGTGTTTGGTAGCCGAAATGTGAGTTTTGATGAGAGCAGCGAGTTTAGGTGTTTTGGCTGAAGATTCTAATGCATGATGATGCATTAATCCTATGCTTTGATGTGTTTAAAACAGGGGAGACATCTTTGGATCCTTGTGGTGTTGATTCGGAGGCTTGATCGGCGTTTCGGCAATCTTGCAACACGGAATTGGTGAGTGAAGTTTGGTTTTCAGCTTTGAAACCAATGTTTGAAGGTTATGGGAGCTTAGTTTAAGTCTAAACAGCTTAGCTAAGCTCAAGAGTAAGTTTTCGGAGAAACTCTCTTTTGATGAACCATGAGATGGTTGAATGCAATGTGTTTATTTTGCATATTTAAATTTTGTTTTGAAAGCATATTTTAGCATGTTTAATGCTGGTTTTGTAAGCCATGTGTTGAAGGATACTCAAGGTAAGAGATCCTTGATTTGGACATTGATAAATGTGGTTTGATGCATAGTAATGCATGACTATTTAATGGCTTTGTGTAATGCTTAAAAACAGTGGATTGATGATGGTAAATGGTGTATTTTGGCAAGTGATGTGTTGGTTTAAAAGTACTTGAATCGGATATAGTTAGCCGGCTATAGGATTGGGTGCACCGTGAATAAAGTCGCCTTGGATGTTGAGGGGTTGTAATGGTACCGTAAACTCCATCCAAGTACACTAACGAGATGTCTAAGATCATAATGGTGGTTAAAATTCCATGTGAGGATCTTGTGTTGTGTGTCCCGTGTTCTCGTTAGTGATGCTATACAACTACCAATGAGTGATGTGGAGGGGTTGTAATTGTACCGTAGACTCCATCACGGGTGTTGAGGGGTTGTGATTGTACCGGTAAACTCCACCTTGAGTGTTTGGTAGTGTGTATGAAGCGTATGGGATAACGCTTGTAATCCGTGTATCCGATTGTGTTTTGAGTTGAAAAATGGTTATGGATTATCACTTGAAAGCCAATATGATATGTTGATGTATTGAAGCATGAGATGCTTGGTTTGTATGCATGGATGCATGATAAATGATGTTTTGAAATTAAAGGCCTTGGAAAGGTGTTTTTACAAAGTGCATTATTGTGTTGTTCCATTAGAGCATTTCTCACTAAGCATGTGTGCTTATGCTCTCTCTTTCTTGAACCAATAATGCAGAGAATTGAAGTGCTTTAGGGGCAGCAAGGAGGTCAAGGATCCAAGTGAAAGTCTAAGCTCACGTATGGTGACTATTTTCACAACACTATTAGCTTTTGGTATTTGGCAATGGGAACCTAGATTGTGTTTTTGGGAGATGTTTTGGACTCCCTAAGTTTGGTTTAATGCCTATGATGTTTGGATCATGTAAATGGCCATTTGGTATTTGTTTTGGAGATTTGATGATTGCTTGCTTTCCAATATAGGATGCATGCCTTTAGACTTGTGGCTTTTCCTAATTGATGCCATGGTTGAGCTTTGATGATGTAAATATGTGCCTAATACGTATGATGACTTGTTGGCATGATTAGGAAGTCTATAGGATGTGTTTGAGTGATTAAATGTATGATTAACCAGCAAAATCTGCACATTCTGGGCAATCCGTATCGGTACGGGCACCCGCGTTTCGAAACGGGGGCCTGTAATGGCCTTCGTGTTTCGAAACAGGTGGAGGCCGTTCCGAAACGAATTGGCCATTGCCAAGCCCTGTTTCAAAACTGGTCTCGAAACGAACCCTCGTTTCGGAACGGTCAACCCCTGTTCCGAAACACTAGACCGTTGGGCACTGATTTGTATGGTTTTATGGTTTGCAAGCTTTACGTTTTAGTCCTGAATATTGTTTATGCAATTGCTTGAGTATGAGATGTCCGTTTGGGGTGAAATTTGACGAGGAGCATGTAATATGACTAATTTCATAATGGTATCTTAAAAATCAGTTAAGTCCTCTTAATTTCCAAAATTTACAATTTGGTCCCTAAATTTGTATGTTGTGCAATCGAGTCCCCTGTTGCTTCCCGATTGCTGTGTTTTTCAAGTATGCTTTTGTCAAGGACACGATTAGGGTTAATGAGCATTTAGACAAGATTAAAAAGAAAAAAAGGGTCGCTAATCAAGGTTGACTTTCGGGTTGACTTTGGTTTTCCCCGTGTAATCTTCGTAGTTCGGGTCAACCGTCTAGGCCGGGCTAAGGGGGTTACAGCCTTGGCGGGTAATGGCAGATTGAGGCAGCGACAAATTTTGCTGCCACGACGGCACTCTGCTCTTGTAACTTTCACTGTCCTGGCAGGTGGGATGGAGAGAAGTCCCGGCGGCAAGTCTGACAGATACTCCAAGTTCGGCGAAGCAATTCTGAATTGATCCTACCTATGTCTAGGCTAGGATTCTGTTGTTGTGTGATGTAGGCAATACCTAGCAATCTCAGCGTAAACCTAACACAGACAGTCAACGTTTGGTTGCTTCTTTTAGCCGCTGGAATTCTAACTTATGTCTAAGCAGAATTAGTCAACACCTCTTCATGATGAGATTATGCTTAATTCTTTCGTGAGTTTGACACTGTCGTGCCAGAGAAAAGGATTCTTAAACTGGACTTTTGGAACTAATTGAAGGAAGTGAAGCACATGAATTAAGCAAATTAAGAGTATTTTATTGCAGAAACAAATTTGAAAACATAAACAATCGTTCTCACAACTAATTACAACATAACCCAAACCCAAAGAGAGAATTAGAACATGTCGGCGGAAAGAAAACCTAAGCTATGCCTAAGGAAAACCTAAGCTATTTTGAACTAGAATTACAATGGGTATATATAAGCATTAGCTAGGTCTAGTCCTTCTTGAAGTAGAAGTCTTCAAAGTAGCTTTTCACATTAAATGTGACTTTAAACTCTGACTTCTTTGAGTTGAAAGTGGACTTTATCATGTTGCCTTGTTCCGCAAGCAATCTCGAGATTCACCTTCGACGGCTCTACTCGCTGTTACAGACGTCAGAAAATTGAGTGGACAACATCGATAGAATCATGATTTTTTGCTCTACAGATTGCACTCCGATTCTCCAACTCTATAGTTTGCTGTCTTGGGCAGCAAGGTGGGCGGTGCAGCTACTCAGTAGCTGCTGTCTATGTCTGGAACTGCATCAGTACAGCTCCTTGGTTCACTGCCTCAACATCACATCCTCAACTCTTCTTTCCCTCTGTCAGCCTCTAGTACCTAAATCTAAAATTAAACTAAAACAATACCTTTTCTTCACCATATAACAGATAATCTATAAAAGCATGGCAAAGTAAAGAAATACTCTAAAATGTAATGCATGGTCCTAATTATGCATAGAATGTACTCAAAATCAACAATAATATGAGATAGAATGTGTATGAAATATAGAACTTGTGGACACTTTACACACCCCCAAACTAGAACTATTGCTTGTCCTCAAGCAATGCAACCTAAACATACTTGCCCTTATATTAACCAGAAAGAAAAACCTATTTTTAACTTGATTTCATACCTCAAGGTCGTGGCACCTATATTAGATTAGTGAAGGGAACTTAGCAAGAAAATAACTCAGAATTAATTTCTAATGCCAATGCAATGTGTGCAGGACTGTATACATGCTGAATATGCAGAATAACTAAATAAACAAAGATGTTGTTACGATATATAAGGTTGCTATCAAGACGGAACAATTAAGCACAATATTTTAAACATAGCAATGAGGGCTTCAGCTTATCACAACTACTCTTCTAGGTCTGAAATTAAGACAGGAGCAAACTACAAAACCCCGAATCCATGGAATAGAGTCATCCCGTGAAGACTTTCATTCACTCATGTTAATTTGTCCGTCACTTCAAAACTTTCATATTCATGGACTTTGATAGCAACGGAGTGTCCTCGCACATGATTCTTCCTAGAGCCTGTTGCGGGCACCTCTAGGGTAAAACAACAATGTTCTTTGTTTTTACTTCTACTGCCGTGGAAGTGCTGTATTTTTCTGTTTTTGTTTTCTGCCTCGGCGGCTACCTGCAACCATTGTTAGAACTTTGCAAAGAATTCTAAAAACAACCAGGCAGTGTTCATTAGATATTCTATCAAACTCAGCAAGTAACAATAGTGTTAAATTTTTTTGGGTATTATAGAAAATTCTAAGTTATTCATGTTTTTCCCGATTTAAGTTCAATTTTTAATTGGTGCGAAAAATTAATCGGTTGTCCTATCATAGGCACAAGTTCTAACAATTTTTTCTTTTCCGATTGATAAGAAGGCAAGTACAATGCAATCTATATGCAACTAAGATGCCTAAACAAAAATATGAGAACTACACCCCCCCCCCCCAAACTCGATATGGGCATTGCCCTCAATGCACAAAATAAAACTAAAACTGAAAAATAAATATGAGAAATGGAAAGAAAACTCAGGCTTAGTTGCTGTCAGATGGTGGAGAAGATGTGGATGAGTTATCTGCTCTTCCGCCAGTTGCGGGTTGGGACAGTGCTGCCCCTGTTGTGCTCGGCGGCTCGATTCCTTAGGGTCTGAATCTGGGTGAGTAGTTGTGAGACGGGAATAAAACACAAATAAAATATGGTCCTAAGTAGGTAAAATCTACTCCTAAATAAAATAATAAAGATGTGGAAAAATAACAACTTATACAAAATTTTGTTACTCTAGGAGTGCATTGATATGCATCTCCTAAAGTAACTACTCCCTTATTGGTTTAGCTCAAGAAGTTCGTTTTCAATACTTCTTGTAATCCATCCGCACCCTCAATCTAGTGATTATCCTCACGGTGGAGGAGCCCTTCTTCCTCGTTCCCTTGTAATCCATGTGAACCTTCCTTCTTGTTCCTATTCCTGAAGGCATGAACATGTGATTAGGAAAAATTATATAACTACCTAACCATGTACTTACCTCTTCTTTGTCGAAATTCTTCATGGAGGAAAGTTTCTTTTGCTGCCGAGGCAGCTGCTGCGGCAACCAGCTGTTGTGGTAGTCTTTTGTCATAGTGTTGTGCCGGTCAAGGGAAAACTCTTTAGGCTCCTCAAAAATCTCCATCAGTAGAGTTTTTGACGGCTGTAAATCTGATTGCATCGGCTCCTCTAGATATATATAATCCATAGATGTCGAGGTGTCTGCCGAGGCGGGCGTCATTATGGAGGCTTTTGTCGTGGCGGGCCTCTCTGCTAAGGCATAGCTTTTCTTAGGTGTTGTCAGTTCGTCCTCAGGGGAGGGTTCTAGGTAGCTGCCAGAATAGCTGTCAATCTTGTTTTCTGGGCAGTGTTCTGCATCCTCTAGGCTTGGAGGTTCGAATTGCTCCGTACACATTGGAGATCTTTCCTCGCATTGCTCTTCGTCCTCTTGTACTGGGACATCAGTATCCCTTAATTGTGGAGGTTCATCCATAACATCAATGAGGACTGAATTGCTCAGACGTGCATCCATCTTAACGATGTTGGCGTCTATAGAAGGTAATAATTTGTCCGTGAGCGCAAGAAAAGCTTGAAGTGTGTCCTCCAATGAGTTTGATTGTTCTTGCAGAAGACTATTTTGCTAGGGAATGTCGGTTTCTGCAGCAAAACTGTTATGGTAAAAAAAATTGAGATTTTTTATCATACCATGAAAAATCTTGCTGCTGTGGCGGCACTTGCGGCAGCGGCATCAGCTGTCCCTATTGCTGCTGTGGCAGCATCTACTGTTCATATTCAGGCAACCATTCCTGCGTGGTTTTCCACGACATGTCCGTTGCAAAAAGTTGAGGGCAACAATCGAATGCTTGATTGCCTTCACAAAATTCGCAAGAACTTTCCCAAATATTGATGCCCTTAACTCGTGAGGCACCTGAATAAGTACTTTCCCACATAGTTTTTTTTTCAAGAGAAAATAAAAATAATAAAAACTAAAATTAAATGCAAATAAAAATAAAAATAAAAGTGTAGAAATATAAATACGAATTTCGCTGTTACCAATCCCCAGCAACGGCGCCAAAAACTTGTGGAGCGTTTGGGTGTTCTCTATTTATGAGCGCAAGTGCACATTCTTGTCAAGTTATAGTATATAAGATATCGTCTCTCACAGGGATTGGACAGCTTGATTCGAATTGTTGTTCCTGCACAAAAAAAGTAAATGCACAAGTAAGATGGTTGTTGAGAAAAAACGTAAAATAAAAACACAAGTAATTAAAAAGGAAGTGATCAGATTGATGGAGAGGGCAGGGTTATGCTGCTGCTTAGTGTGAAACTGCGTTGAATAGGTCAAGTTGCTTTGCGTTGCCATGATCTGCTGCCTTGGCAGGTAATGGCGGATTGAGGCGGCGGAAACTTTTGCTGCCACGGTGACACTCTGCTCTTGCAACTTTCGCTGTCCCGGCAGGTGAGATGGAGAGAAGTCCCGGCGGTAAGTCTGGCAGATACTCCAAGTTCGGCGAAGCAATTCTGAAGTGATCCTATCTATGTCTAGGCTAGGATTCTGTTGCTGCGTGATATAGGCAATACCTAGAAATCTCAACGTAAACCTAACACAAACAGTCAACGTTTGGTTGCTCCTTTTAGCCGCTGAAATTCTAACTTATGTCTAAGCTGAATTAGTCAACACCTCTTCATGATGAGACCGTGCTTAATTCTTTAGTGAGTTTGACACTGTCGTGCCCGACAAACGGATTCTTCAACTGGACTTTTGGAACTAATTGAAGGAAGTGAAGCACGTGAATTAAGCAAACTAAGAGTATTTTATTGCAGAAACAAACTTGAAAACCTAAACAACCGTTCTCACAACTAATTACAACATAACCCAAACCCAAGGAGAGAATTAGAACATGTCGGCGGAAAGAAAACATATGCTATGCCTAAGGAAAACCTAAGCTATTTTGAACTAGAATTACAATGGGTATATATAGGTATTAGCTAGGTCTAGTCCTTCTTGAAGTAGAAGTCTTCAAAGTAGCTTTTCACATTAAATGTGACTTTAAACTCTAACTTCTTTGAGTTGAATGTGGACTTTATCACGTTGCCTTGTTCCGCAAGCAATCTTGAGATTCACCTTCGGCGGCTCTGTCCGCTGCTACAGACGTCAGAAAATTGAGTGGACGACATCGATAGAATCAGGATTTTCTGCTCTACAGATTGCACTCTGATTCTCCGTCTCCATAGTTTGCTGTCTTAGGCAGCAAGGTGGGCGGCGGCTGCTACTCGGCAGCTTATGTCTCTATCTGGAACTGCATTAGTACAGCTCCTTGGTTCACTGCCTCAACATCACATCCTCAACTCTTTTTTCCCTCTGTCAGCCTCTAGTACCTAAAACTAAAATTAAACTAAAACAATACCTTTTCTTCACCAAATAATAGATAATCTATAAAAGCATGGCAAAGTAAAGAAATACTGTAAAATGTAATGCATGGTTCTAATTATGCCTAGAATGTACTCAATAACAGCAATAATATGAGATGGAATGTGCATGAAATATAGAACTTTTGGACAATTTACAATAGAGAGTTTCTACGTTATCTTTGTCAGACTGAGGGTATCAGGAGACCCATATCTACCGAGTTCTTGGCTACCGGGATGACTATGTTCGATGGGAAGATGGGTACAAATCCGGCTGATGCAGAGTACTGGCTGAAGAAACTACAGCGGATGTTTGTTGAGATGGATTATCCTACTAATCGGAAGCTTAGGGTTGTTGTATTATTGTCGCAAAGTGAAGCCCAAAATTGGTGGGAGGCTGAGGAACATGTTATTTCAGCCAAGCAGATCTCTTGGGACCATTTTCAACAGGCATTCCGTGACCGTTATAGTGGGGCTGAGTATTTAGCAAAGTGTCGGGATGATTTCATGAATTTGAAGCAGAATGACATGTCCGTGAATGATTATGAGATTGAGCTCATGAGGCTGATTCAGTACGTTCCGGGATTAGTGACCACTAAAAAGGATAAATGTGATTGGTTTCTGAAAGGGTTTCGTCTAACGATTAAAGCGGGTATTGCTTTGCATATGGATAAAGAGTATGAGGAGATTACTCGACAAGCTATGACTGTTGAGCAAAATGAGGCAGAGATGAAACAACTTTAGTCTAAAGGTACTGATCGAGGTAAGAGGCCATCGACCGTGTCAGTTTAGCACAGTTAGGGGAATAAGTCTAGGAAGAGAACCAAAGATGAGTCTGATCATCAGAGTTATTCCAGAGCTAGACCAATGACTTCTATTGTTCTGACCGCTAGTGTCGAGGGTTTGACTAGTACTTGCGGGGTGCCACAGTGTTCCTTTTGCAAGAAATGGCATCCGGGAAAGTGTAAGAGACGGACTGGGGCTTGTTTCAAATGTGGTTCTTTTGAGCATCTTTTCAAAGATTGTCCGCTTTCACCTCCATTAGCTTATGCTCTGAGCTAGTCTCAGGCATCTTTGCAGACTCCTGCTAGGGGAAGAGGACAAGGTAGATCTGTTACTTCGAGTTCTGCTAGTAGGGGTAGGTCTGCTCTGAGTAGAGGATTAGTTGGATTAGGGGCGAGACAATCAAGGTTAGTTTACTCTACCATGAGGCATGAGGATTGTGATAAGCTAGACGTTATTGCCGGTACTTTTTCTATCCACTATATCTCTTATTTTGCATTGCTTCGTAATGGTTCGACCCATTCTTATTCTGCAAGTTCTATGTCTAGGGACTTGAGCTTCCTGTTGAGGATATTGTTAATGTTGTTACCGTACACAGTCTGATGGACAATCCTATTGGGGTCACTAAAGTGTACAGGAATTGTCCTCTTGAGATCCAATGGGAGATCTTTCTAGCTAATTTGATGGAGTTACCCTTTGGGGAGTTTGATCTCATTCTCGATATGGACTGGTTATCTGCTCACCGAGTCACTCTTACATTCTTGATCGTGAGGTAATTCTTGTTAGAGCGCGTAGAGGTTTTCTGTCTAATGTCATATCGGCTTTCAAAGCCGAGAAGATGATAAGGAAAGGGTCTGTTGCTTATCTTGCTTACATTCTCGATCTGAGATGGTCAAATTTTGAATTAGATAAGATCCGGGTTGTGAGAGACTTTCTAGATGTTTTCGGAAGAATTGCCTGGTGTACCGCCGAAACATGATAAGATTGAGTTTGGCATCGAGGTTTATCCGGGTACACCTCCTATGTCTATGGATCCTTACCGAATGACACCGGAAGAGCTTAAAGAGTTGAAGTATTGTTGTAAGAACTGCTAGATCGGGGTTTCATTCGACCCAATGTTTCACCATGGGGAGCTCCTGTTCTGTTTGTTAAGAAGAATGATGGGACACTTCGACTCTATATCGACTATTAGAAGCTAAATAAGCTGACGATCAAGAACAAGTAACCCCTTCCTCGCATTGATGATATCTTCGATCAGTTTCAGGGAGCTACGGTGTTTTCTAAGATAGACCTGAGATCTGGTTATTACCAACTCAAGGTTAAGGATTCTGATGTGTTCAAAGTAGCTTTCCAGACACATTACGATCACTACGAGTTTCTTGTAATGCCTTTCGGATGGACTAACGCCTCTATCGCGTTTATGGACATGATGAACAGGGTGTTTTAACCTTATTTTGACCAGTTTGTTATGGTATTTATAGATGATATTCTTGTATATTCCAAATATGAGGCTCAACATGATGAACATCACTGGATTGTATTACAGACTCTGCGAGAGAAACTGTTATATGCAAATTTCAGCAAGTGTGAATTCTGGCTTTCAGAGGTTATGTTTTTGGGGCATATAGTTTCTGTCGAGGGTATTCAGATTGATCTAAATAAAACTGAAGCTATTATGAGCTTGAAACAGCCCAAGAATGTTCCTAAGATTCGAAGCGTCTTGGGTTTAGCTGACTATTATCGGAGGTTTGTTGAGGGTTTCTCTACTATTGCAGCTCCGTTGACTAAGCTTCTGAGGAAAGATGTTCCCTTTGTCTAGACTGAGGTCGAGCAGTCTAGTTTTGAGAAGCTTAAGACAGTGTTCACTGAAGCACCAGTTTTGATCCAGCCTGAGCCTGGTAAGACTTATACCGTTTACAGTGATGCTTCTTACACCGGATTGAGATGTGCTCTGATGCAGGATGGGAATGTAGTAGCTTATGCGTTCCGACAGTTGAAACCGCATGAGTGTATCTCTCATACTCATGATCTTGAGCTTGCTTCCGTGATATTTTCTCTCAAAATCTGGAGACACTATCTCTATGAAGAGAAGTGTTATATCTACACAGACCATAAGAGTGAAATATCTCCTCACCCAGGAAGAACTTAATCTGAGACATCGACGTTGGTTAGAACTTCTCAATGACTATGACTAGGAGATTGAGTATCATCCAGGCAAGGCTAATGTCGTTGCCAACGCCGTGAGTCGTAACACCATTTCAGATTTGAGAGCTATGTTTGCCTAGATGAGTTTGTATGATGATGACAGTCTTTTGGCAGAACTTTGGGTTATTCCTACTCTGATTTCTAATATTCGAGTTGAGCAGCCTAGTGATCCGTTTTTGATGCACCGTATGAGAGAGGTTGAAGAAGGTACATCTTAGGATTTTTCTATTGATCTGGATGGTGTTCTGTGTTTCCGAGGTCGATATTGCATTCTGAGGAATTCTGGGTTGAAATAGGTTATTCTCTGTGAGGCCCATGACAGTCCTTATTCTATGCATCCTGGTGGGGACAAGATGTATAGGAATCTTCTTGAGAGGTACTGGTGGAAAAGTCTCAAGCATGATGTTGTTTGATTTGTATCGAAGTGTTTGACCTATCATAAGGTCAAGGCAGAGCATCAACGTCTATCTGGGTTACTTCAGCATATTGAGATTCCTCAGTGGAAGTGGGAGCGTGTGACTATGAACTTTTTTAGTGGACTTCCTTTCACTCCGTCAAAAAAGGACTCCATCTGGGTTATTGTTGATCGTCTGACTAAGTCCGCGCACTTCATTCCTGTCCAAGTTGACTATTCTTTGAGCAAGTTGGCTCGACTCTATATTTTTGAGATTGTTCGACTTCATGGGGTACCGTTGTGTATTATTTCTAATAGAGATTCGAGGTTTATAGCTAAATTTTGGGATTCTCTCCATACCGCTCTGGGTACTCGGTTGAACTTTAGTACATCTTATCATCCGCAAACTGATAGTCAGTCTGAGCGCGTGATTCAAATTCTTTAGGATATGTTGAAGGGTTGTGCTCTTGATTACAGAGGCAGTTGGGAGCATTTCTTACCGCTTGCAGAGTTTGCCTATAATAACAGTTATTAGGCCAGTATCAAGATGGCACCATATGAGGCTCTATACGAGCAGAAGTGTCATACACCTATTGGTTGGACTGAGCTTAATGAGCACAGATTGTTGGGACCAAATATTGTTCATGAGGCTGAGCAGGCTGTCAGATTGATTTGGGATCGGCTTAAGGCTGCTTTTGATAGATAGAAGTCTTGTGCTGATTTGAGACGTCGGGATATTGAGTATGGTATGGGAGATGAGGTTTTCATGAAAGTATCTCCATGGAGGAAGGTACTTCGATTTGGTCGGAAAGGCAAACTGAGTCCTCGTTTCATTTCCCCTTATCGGATTATTCATCAAGTTGGACTAGTTGTCTATCAGCTTGAATTACCACTAGAGCTTCAGCGTATTCATGATGTCTTCTACGTCTCTGTGTTCAGACGCTATCATGTTGATCTGTCTCATATTATTCATGTGGAAGAAATTGAGATTCGTCCTGATTTGCGTTTTGAAAAAGAGCCTGTTGAGATTCTTGCTCAGGATAAGAAGGTTCTCATGAGGAAGACCATTAAGATGGTCAAGGTCTTGTGGCGTAATCGTGGTCATGATGAGGCTACATGGGAGCCCAAGGCCGTCGTCAGAGCTCAGTATCTACATCTTTTTAATCCATATAAATTTCGAGGCTGAAATTTCTTTTAACGGGGGAAGAGTTGTAACACCCCAAAATTTCCCCCAAATTAAATACCCTGATTTGTAAAAAAATCCCTAATTTTGAAACTTATATTCAATTTGGGAATTAATAGAGTTTAATTTAAATTAGTGGCTAAATAGTGAAACTTGGAATTTGGGTGACCTATTTGTAAAACGGGTAAAAGTTGAGACCGTTGTTTTGTAATTTACCCTTCTGCCCTGGTTATTTAAACCCTATTATAACAGCACTAGCAACTTTTCATCTCCCTTTTGCTCTAGCCACATTACCTCTCTCCCTCAACCCCTCGTTCGGTTAACCACCCACACCCCTCTTTTTGCTCCGATCAAGCTCTGGACAAGGGCTTAACACTGGTCGTTCATCGATCTAAACTCATCGCTCAACTCCCTATTCTGTTCCGACCAAAACCCAATTGCTCGTCACCATCGTCTGTCTTTTGCTCAGAAACCCATTCGAAACCCCTTGCGCTGCCGTCGTCGTTTTGTCTTTGAGTTTTGGGTAAGCCTTTTCTTCAAGTTTGTGGTCTCATTTAGTTTTGTTTTGCATTTTAACTTCTATTTCGGATATGTTTCGGCTAGGAATGTTATTTGTGGTCACCGGTTTATGGTCGTCGGTGAGCCGCGCCGTTTAAGGTATTAAACCCTAATTTTCCAGTTTGCCAGGGAGAAAGGAATGGACCAATTGTGTGTGGATGTTATGTGGGTATTAAACCCAAAATCTGATTTGAGCATAAGAGAGGGAGCCCAAATCTGCGTGTAATCAGACCGAACAGGTCCAGGGAGCCAAACCGAACCATTGTCCAAATCAAACTCGTTGGACCAAACTGAATCAGCATTGAACCGGACCGATAAGACCGAACTTTGACTCGAACCGCCCGGCTCGTTGACTGAATGGAACCGGATGACATCAGCGTTGACATTGACCATGACGTCAGCATTGACCGTCGCCGTTGACTTTGACCTGATGACGTCAGTGTTGACTTTGATGACGTTAGTGTTGACTTTGATGACGTCGCGTTGACTATTTTACGATTTACATTTATTTGTACTTAGTGTTTTAATAAATTGAGTACATCGAAATCTTATTCGAATTATTCTTATGTTCACGTGACGTTGATTCGGACAAAGAGATTCTTCCTTCTCCTCCACCTACGCGACCTCCTATTGCTCAATCTTCGAGATCTACTCGTGAGTTTAGTTTGATATTGTTGAGTATTAATATATTAGTGATATGGCATAGTAGTAATGGAATTTATGTAGTGCTTACTCTCGTAGGTGCTGATTCTGTCCGACCTAGTGCTAGGGCTGAGCGTGGGAGACGTCACTCTTGACGTTGAGTGATTAGCTGCCTAAGGTGTGTTCTCTTTTGTGCTACATGTCTCGGTTCTTTGTGTATGTATGTTTTTATATTGGTATAACTTGAGATTGACATGACTGGTATGATTTATGAGTAAGACATGGATGATACAATTTGCGAATATGACATGGCTGATATGATTTTTGATTTATGATTCATGACATGATCTATCTGACTTGTGACTTATGATATGATTTGTATGATAACATACCATAAATCATATATCGGAATCAGAATAATTAATATCGGACTATTTGTACATGTATCTTTGTTTACTAAACAAGAATGTATTCGGATTTAGAAATCGGAATAACATGTCATATCATATAGGTTGGGAAAATGTACGGGGAAGATTAGTGGTTTCACCCTTCGGGCTGAATTCCACCACTTCAGACATGGTTACGATGTAGAGAGTGGTTCTGGGGAACCTTACTTTTCAGACGGTGATGTAGATGGGTGCATGTTTTTTTTTTTTGAAAAGGAGATGGGTGCATGTTATTGTGTCTCATGCATCATTTTTATACATACTTGTATATCGGAATTTCTGTTTGAATTTGAGCATGTTGATCGGATTATCTTGACATATGTTTGTGTTTTGCACTTTAGAGACACACTGAGCTTTATAGCTGACTCCCCCTTAGTTCCTATTTTAGATACTCAAACTTAGACATACGGTATTTGGAGGACCTCGTTTTATCAGACTTATTACATATTATCACTATGGACTATTTCAGATTTATGGACTTTATTTTATCTTTTGGATTTATATGTAATTTCGGACTTGAACACTTTTATTTGGGGATTTATTGTTTTTAGCATGCATATGACTATTTCTGAATATTTCATTAAGTTTTCAGAATACTATTATACAACTACGTTTTATATAATTGAAATATTATTGTGTTTGATTATATTTTACTAATTAATACGAATATTAAATTTTCAAACATGATGACGTTTTTTGAGGGACAAGGTTTCAAACGCGACTTTCTAAATTCGACCCATTTCTTTTGAGTCGGGTTTAGGGGGTTACACATGTGTATTCAGCAGATCTGAGCGCAAATTCATATCATAAACCAGACTTGTACATGCAATCAAAATTGGATGGCTATTCAGACGAAGATGATGGAGGTGGATCTGAAGACGAACTAACAAACGACTTGCGATGAAGATTTACAACACTATAATCAACGGTGATGAGCAAATTGTAGATCTGATATATGAAACAGAGATAAAGATGGTGAAACCAGTGAAGAGAGTAACCGGTATGTGAGTTAAGATTGATGACAAAATGACGGTGAATCAATGAACAAACATCGAACAAACAAACGGTTTCATGACCATAGCGGCACCGGAAGAGAACCGGTGTCAAGACTGTCGGTGGCGAATGATACCATGTGAGAAAGGAGTCATGGTGACCGGACGGTGATGAGATAGTGAACGGTGATGAGAGGGGATGTAGAGTATCGGCAGTTTAGTGTTAGAGAAACTAAAGAGAGAAATAAATTCTAATTCTTTTTATTAAATTGTAATCTTAAATCGGGTTACGATAATATTGGGTATTTATAGCTCAAACTAATAGCAATTCTAACTGACTAACAAGCCCAACTAATTAACAACAAAACTCTTAACAAATCAATTAACTAATTATATATTCTAACCAAGCGTAAGATATGGAACGTCTTGCCCGGTCGACACCCAGATCCCTTGTGCATTTCCGATGACCTTCGGCGTTACGTCGGGGCCGACGGTGAGTCGATCATCAGACACCACAACGAAGCCGAATGTGTCGTTGGAGGCGGTTGTCATGTTCGGATGGGCTACTATGACTGCACTAGGGTTTTTGCCGCTCATTGTGTCATGGAAATAGAAGTGGAAATGGGTTACTTTTTTCGGAACCGGAACATATGGCTCGGCATCGGAGTAATAGCCTCGGCAAGGAGCCACAGCCATGGCCGTGGTGAGAACCAAAATCCAGCCCAATATCAAACTTTTCTCCATTGGTAATGTGATTCAGCTACTGTGAATTTTGCATGGCTAACTGAACCAAGTAAGCGTTTATATAGATAGTGTTTGCAACACAAAAGAATATATAATATGATATTAAAAACAAAGTAAACTATATCGATAACCGATTGATCAATTAGGATGAAGCGTTAGATTCTTTAACAAGTTAGAGATTTAAGTCGCGATATTATGAATGAAATAATTAAATAAGATGGGTCGTTCATAATGGACTCCTCCGGTACCTAATTTAATTAGCAGTAGACGAATGATTTTAAAGCAAACATTCGTTCAGTTGTCAGCATGTTCGGGAAAATAAAAATACAAGCGAAAGAGAGTGGACTTTTGGGTGTCTTTTATCTCAAGAAAACAAACACCACAATCATGCATGTCTTGGCTGCTAAAATATTGATGGGTAAACTATATTAGGTACCATTAAACTTTAGACGTTGTATCGTTTGCACAACTAAACTTTTAATTTGTCTTAGTATAATACTAAGCTTTTAATTTGGTTTCAATTATACCACTTGATTGTTAATTCGATAACGACGTGGTGACATGGGCGACGTGGCCAAAATAACATCGTTTCGATATGGATATTGATGCCCAAAGCGACATCGTTTTAGGCACTGAATTTTACGAGTGTACCGGGATTTCCAGTAGACTTTAAAACAATTCTATTTTTGACACTGAGCATTCAAGTCGTCGCTATTGACCAATCCTCGCTCGTCATCAATCACCATTTGCGACAATAATGATATTAAAACGCTCGTATTTCCCTCCTCTCTTTTTTTTAGGATTGATTTTCACAAAATTCACTCAAAATCGACGAAAATTCATCAAAAGGGTCCTACATGCTAATACTCCGATCTCCTCCAACGGCCCTCCAATGAGCCTGGTTTCGAGGTATGTTGTTCCTCTTCTCAAAAGAATGCTTCTCATCATTCGGATTTTCGAGAAAACTCCCAAACCCTCAAAAATGGTGATTTTTTATTTAATTTCATCGGTCTTGAGTGGATTTCATGGAAAACTAATTTGATGATAAGAAAGAGGAGTGAATAACGAATGTTTTGATACCGATATTGTCACTAGTAGTGATTGGTGAAGGACGACGATTGGCCGACAGCCGAAATGTTTAGTGGCAAAAATAGAACCGTTTTATAGTTTAGTGGCAAAATCGATACACCTCTAAAGTTAATGCCTAAAATGACGTCACTTTGGGCATCAATAGCCACATTAAAATAACGTCGTTTTGTCCATATCATTACACCGTTATCGAGTTAACAGCCCAATAGTAAAAATTAAAGTTTAATGCTATAATTAAAGAAATTAAAAGTTCAGTGGAAATAGAACTTTAATGATATATGGTGTAGTTTGCTCAATAAGATTGAGCAAAAGATTGAAGATGGAAGAGAAAGGCGGAGATGAAGATTCAGTTTATGTGCAATATCTTGAATCCAACTCGGAATAATTGACAGATCCGAGAGTGCCGCATTCATCATTAAAATGATCAATATTAAATCATGAACAATTTAAACGAATTTTAAAACATCAATCATTCAAGTTAAAAGTATTTTGTACAAAACTCGACGCGTTAATGGAAGTGAATTTTAATATTATAATGAAGTTAACTATGGTTTTGAAGTCCGAAGACAAATTGGGTTCTATTTTAAGCAAAGATCAGTTGGTTATCGAGATTGAAAAGAATTTTTGTTTAAGGTAATATGAAAATTTCAATTTTGTCCCTCAAAAGGTTAAGAAAGATTTTTTTTTAATAGTTTAAGATAAGGTAATATTCGTTCATACTTTTTTTAACCTTTCGATAAGATACACATACATTGCAAATAAAAGTTTTTGAACTTGAATCTCCTAGGATAAATATCATATTTTTTTTATCTGAACTACTAACTGAGTTCATAAAAAATATATTTTATTTTATAATTGAGGGAGAGATAAGATTCTAAGCCTGGATAAGAGACTAAGACAGTGCTTTTATAATTTAATGCGAGTATAAAATATTATTTGTATCTTATATTTAGACTTGAATAAATTCAGACACATTTGAAGACTAAACTGCTTAAACTCAAAGTTATGAAAATAGAAGCGGAGATGGGTTATTTTTTCGGAGCCGGAACATATGGCTCGACATTGTAGTAATAGCCTGGGCAAGGAGCCACGGCCATGGCTTACAAGCGAAAGAGAGCGGAAATTTGGGTGAGTCTTTCATCTCAAGAAAACAAACACCACAGTAATGCATGTCTTCGCTGCTAAAATATTGAAAGTAAACTACATTAGATATTATTAAACTTCAGACGATATATCATTTATATCACTTTAAAAGTTTAATTATAATATTGAAATTTAATTTGGCTTCAATTAGACCATTAGTCTGTTAATTCGATAATAGTGTAATTATGTGGACGACAGTTGTCGACGTGGCCAAAACAACGTCGTTTTGTACCAATTTTTCCTATAAACTTTAAAATAGTTCTATTTTTGCCACTGAGCATTCTGGTCACCACTATCGACCAAACATCATCTGTCGTCAATCACTTTTTGCGACAAAATTGGTATTAAAATGTTTGTATTCCTGTTCTCTTTCCTTTTCTTGGATTTATTTTTCACAAAATCCACTCAAAATCGACGAAAATTCATCAAAAGGTCCTACGTGCTAATACTCATATCTCCTCCAACATCGTCCGATGAGGCTAGTTTCGACGTATGTCGTTCGTCTTCTCAAAAGAATGCTTCTCTTCATTTAGATTTTTGAACAAACCCCTCAAATCTGAAAATACCCCCCAAACCCTCAAAAATAGTGATTTTTTTGTATAATTTCATTAGTTCTAAGTGGATTTCGTGAAAAATCATCTGATGAGAAGAAAGAGAAGTGAAATACGAACGTGTAAATACTGATCTTGTCACGAGTAGTGATTGGTGATGGACGACAATTGGCCGTCAGCGGCAGTCGAAATGTTCAGTGATAAAAATAGAATCATTTTATAGTTTGGCAAAATTGGTACGCCCATAAAGTTCAATGTCTAAAACGATGTCGCTTTGGGTATAAATAGCCACATCAAAACGGCGTTGTTTTGTCCATGTCATCACATTGTTATCTAGTTAACGACTCAGTGGTATAATTGAAACTAAAACCAAAGTTTATTGCTATAATTGAAGAAATTGAAAGTTCAATAATACAAACAATACAACACTTAAAATTTAGGAAAATTCTACAACGGGCGACGAACATTGATGAACACCATTAACGATGAACACCGATGAACACCATTAATTTTTTTAAAATTTTAAAATTTTAAAAAACTAAAATTATAATTAAAATTATCTCTTAAAAAATAAAAATCAAATTTAATAGTTACTTTATAATATTTTTTAATAGGTTAGAATCAAATATACCCAATTCTCCTAAACCCTAACAAAATCAATCTCTTAAAAAAATAAAAATCAGTTTATAATTTTTTAAATGAGGGGTTGAATTTGTTAGGGTTTAGGTTTAGGAGAGTTGGGCATATTTAATTCTAATCTATTAAAAAATTATAAATTGATTTCTATTTTTTAAGAGATTGATTTTGTTAGGGTTTAGAAAAGTTGGGTATATTTGATTCTAACCTATTATAAATATATTATAAAGTAACTATTAAATTTGATTTTATTTTTTTAAGAGATAATTTTAATTATAATTTTAGTCCTTTAGATTTTTAAAATTTTAAAAAAACATTAATGGTGTTCATCGATGTTCATCGTTAGTGGTGTTCAGCAATGTTCGTCGCACGTGGTAGACTCATCCTAAAATTTAATGGTATTGTAATAAAAAAATACGCTCAACAAATTTTTTTACAGGTGGGTTTAAAAAAAGGAAACTGGTCTACTAAAATCTGTAATATAAACGAATTCGTCCATGTACTATCTCAAACAAGTAATGTTGTCCCTTCTTTTTAATTGCATCAATTTAGTTTTTCTAGTCTACTAAAATCAGTAATGTTATCTATCATTTTTAATTTTATCAATTTAACCCTCGAACTCCTGAATTATATCAATATCGTCCTTTAATTGTAGTTGATTGACATAGTCATTAAATTCTATGCATATGGCCGCTATCTGCTTCCCATCAATCGTGATCGCCAAATGTCTTGCTATGCCGGTGATAACATGTTAGTTTATAATGTGATAGTACGAATGGAGAGCTTTAGAATTATTTATTTATTTTAAAACTACATATTTTCTTAAAAAATCTACATCAATTGTATTGTCACGTCATCAAATATACTTATTTACAATTTAAGACATAAAAAGGCACTAAGAGAATTTTTGTTCCTATTTAGTAAACTTGATTGACTTAAATTTAAGAGTTAATTTGGCCCTTTGAATATACTTATTTTCTCACGTCATACCAAACTTTTTTTTATTCCATTTGACATTTAAAGTATGGGTAATTATTTGATGCACAGTTGGTGAATTTTTTTCTCATAATCGGACTTCTAGAGTTGTTATATGTCTCTTTTAGGGACTTTGAACCTAAACTCTAAGCTTTAAACCATCAAATCTATTCTCAAATCTTAAAATCTAACCACAAATACTAAAACCTTAACCTAAACCCTAAACTCTAAGATTTAAACCATCAAATCTATTCTCAAACCTTAAAACCTAACCACAAACACTAAAACCTTAACCTTAACCTTAACCCTTAAACTCTAACCTCTAAACTCTAAAAGTTAAGCGCTTATAAAAAACAAGTTTCCCACCGCCAGTGCATAGAATATTTTCTCTTAAAGTATATCAATTTCCTCATTTTGTATCACATAATAATTTAGATCGATGAAAATATGTCACATAACAAGAGATAAGAACAAGAACAATACATAAGGGTGATCAAACTTCAGTTTTAACCGATTGAACCAAAAAAATTTATTAATCAGTTAACAGTTAATGATTTTTTCAAATTTCGGTTAATTCGGTTCGATATCGGTTAATTAACCGAAATTGCTATATATTATATATTATATAAATTACATATATTTATTTTTGGTCACTGCACTTTTAAAAATTATAAAATGATAATTAGATTTTTTTGATAGCATCTGTTCAACTTTCTTAGTCTTTTCAAAGATGGCACACACAGCATGCATTACTGGTGCTCGAACCTGGGTCCCAAGAGAAGATGAAAATCTACCTTTGCCACCAGGACACCAGGGGACGAGCATGATCATTAGATTTTTTGATATATTAATTGTAACGCCCGTGTTTTGGGCCTAGGAGTTAACTGGGTTTTAATTCGAGTCAATAAAATTTAATTAAATCAATTCAACTTTAACTAATGACATAATTGAGCGTTAGAAAGAGGGGAGGGACTAATGTTGAAATTTTACCCAAATGTTTTAAAATGCAAGACCACTTTTAACTAAAGGTTGTCTTCTCCTTCCCCCTAAAACCCCCCACCAACGTTAGAATCATCTTCCTACTCTCTCCAAGCTCAAGCTACTATTCCATTGGGTTTCTTCATCCTCCCAAGGTCTTTTTGAAAGGTAACAATGTTTTCTAATTCTCCTTTTCATCCTCTATCTCCCAATAGTCTTAGATTTCATAAATGTGAGTTCTTGAAATGTTAGGGTTCTGACAAAGTTTGAGTTTTTATGAAAATTTCCTTTCCTTTTCGAAATAGGGAGTTGGGTTTATGATTCTCCACCCTAAAATGTATATTATATGTTAAAATGAGTGGGTTTTGTTGAGGAATCCGAAATGGGTTCTTGGAACTATTTTTAAGATGTCAAAAATTGGGTTTTGGTAGGTTTAAGGGGGAAATTGATGGGCTGTTGGTTTACCTATGGTATGAGAGTGTTTTGGGATGGTTTGGAAGCCATTTGGATGTTTGGAAATTAATTTTTCAGCAAGTTCTTAGGGGAGCACGAAAATTGGGTTTTTAGGAGATTGTGTGATTTGAGAAATGGAAGAAATTGGGTTGTGGTTGCAAAGTGGGTTGAAGGTTGAATTAGCATTGAATTGGGAAGTAATATATGTGTTTTTGTTTGACTAGAAACAAGAGGAAACGCGGAAGAGGCTTTGGGACCGAATCCGGGTGCGTAGGAGGATTGTTCGATTTGCTAAGGGAGGACGGTGAGTGGTCTAAACTTGTTTTAAAGTTGGTTCGAGCATGAGTAGTGTGTGTGTGCAAGCGTGCTTGGTAGGCCACTTCCTTTTAATCCAAGTAGTTAACTTAGTCTAATTTCCTTAAATGCTATGTGCTTGATGACTATGCTCAAATGCTTGTGATTAGATGGCGTATGTATATGTATATCATGATGTGGATATATGTGTTGAGCATGAATGTGTTGATGATATGTGGTTGATGATATATGATGTGGTTGTGATAATTGGCACTAAATAATTACCGGTTGTAAATGATCGATCATTAGGATAGTGTGCACACAAATTGAGTCAAAACGTACGTGGCCTTGATGGCGTTAAGTCATCAAGGAGGAGTACGGTGATGTAGCATTCCACCGGAAGCTTATTGTATTTCTACGGGATGATGAGTGGAATCCCATCCGTAGGGCATGTGGCGATGAGTGGAATCCCGCACATGCAAGGTCCGGTGATGAGTGGAATCCCACCGAGGTAAAGTGTTGTCAAGGTTTTAATCCGCACAATCGGGGTAATTAAAGTGGCCAATTAACTTGTTCATGTGTTGTGATATATGATGGTGATATGTGATTGAGGCATATGGTGTTGTTGCATGATGATCTATATTGATGTTTAAATCTTGCTAGGATTGAGAGACCATATTTGCCACTTGAAAGACTAGCTAGGTCTACTTGGTTATATGCAATGCTTGATATGTATGAGATTAGGATTACATGCTTGAACCCTGCATTGTTGTTGTTTTTCGTTTTAGAGCACCCTCACTAAGCTTATGGCTTACGCTCTCAATGTTCAACAATGCAGATCATTAGCGTGGTGTTAGCTCGAGGCAAGGCAAGAAGGGCTTCCAAGTTTGTAGCTCAAGTATGGTTACCGATTTTGTAATAGCTAGAAATGTGGCAAGTGTCTTTGTATGAGCATGTGTGACTCATTTGATGGTTGTTGTTTTTGGTTTGATTATGGATTGTATGCATGTAATGCCTTGATGATGGTTGATGTGCATGATGGCATGCTTTAGGGTGTTTAGGTTGCCTTATGTGTGGATGCAAACCTCTTGAGTTTGACTTGTGCTTTTAAGACCGTTTGAGCCTTCAAGTATGCTTATTAATGCCTATATCGCTCATTGAATTGAATGCTATGTATGATTGCTTAAATTCATGTTTGATTGACTCCCTTGGCTTAAATATGCATGCTTTATGGTTGGCTTGCCTTAGGGATTGATGATAGTGTGTTGGTTGAAGGGTTAGAGGGATTTAGGGGCCTCCTTGTGCTCTAAATCAGCTCAAACCTGCAGTTTCGTAGCTGGGGTATCGATACCGTTGATCTGGTATCGATACTACCCTGTGGTTTCAGGCTTCGTGTATCGATACTCGAGGGGGAGTATCGATACCTTTTTGGCCACTGGTGCTACTGTCGATTTCGGTATCGATACTCCTCTTAAGGGTATCGATACCGTTGTCTTGGTTTTGACCAGGGAAAGTCAACTTTAGGGGAGGGTATCGATACCTTCATTTGGGGTATCGATACTGTCTCCTCAGGTTGACCAAACCTTGTTGACCTAGTCACAGGGGTATCGATACCCCTCTTAAGGGTATCGATACCGCCTGCAGTCCAACTTTAAAAATGGGCTTTTAAGTGTCAGTTTGGGTTCGTTTGATTGATTCGTAAATATTGTTCCGTTGTATGATCACTTAGGATGTAAGTCTCATCTAGACAAGGTTAAAATGAAAAAAAAGAAATACGGTCGCTAACCGAGGGAGAATTCCTTAGGGAGTTTTCACTCGGTTTTCCCCGTGTAGCTCACTCGGACCGGTCATCCGGCCAGACCGGGACGAGGGGGTTACATTTGTTGGTATCAGAGCCTGAGGTTATCGAGACCTCGGGCAGGTAAGTGAGGTAAGATTAATGTGTTAAATGCTTGTGTTGTTCGATGCATGATTTTCCATGAATCCTTGATGCTTTATTGATCGTATGATGTTTTGAATGCATGAATGGTCGTGTCTCGTGTGAGTGTGTGCCCATTGCTACTACTACTTAATTTAAAAAGGATTTTTGAAAGAGGAATACTTGAGCACTATTGGACCCTTGCTTTGGCTAACGAAATCCTATTTTTTTCTTGTTGTAGTTTATACCTTGCTAGTTGAACCATGAGACCACGTGGGAGGCCTAGGATGGTTCGACCGGAACCACGGGCAGAGGCTCCGAGAGTTGAGGCTCAAGTGGGAGAGCCAGTGGTTGGAGTTGGAGCTCCTCCACCACCACCACCTCCTCCACCGGGAGTGGGAGGCGAGGCCGGGCCCGAAGGAATGGGACCACAAGGAGGCCAAGATGGCCAAGGTGGCCAAGGACCGGCCGGAATTGACTTAGCTCCGTTGGTTCAGGCAATAGCCGGGGCATTCCAGGCTGCAGTAGCTGGAGGTCAGGCAGCTCATCATCAGGGTGAGGGCACTGGATTGCCATTAGAGAGACTTCGGGGCCTTGGGGCCGAAGAGTTTAGAGGTGCTACTCCGGAGAGGTCAGAGATGTGGTTTGAGAAGACTGTCCGTATCCTTGCTCAGATGGGGTGTACTGGCGATCGTAAGTTGGGCTGTGTTGAGTCCTTGCTTCAGGGTGATGCCTACACCTGGTGGGTCACCGTTACTTCGGGGATGGATGAGGCCTAGATTACTTGGGAGTTCTTTGAGACAGCTTTCCGGAAGAAGTATTTGGGTCTGCGATACCTCGATGAGAGAAAGAGAGAGTTTATGGCATTGTCTCAGGGGAGTATGTCCGTGACTGATTATGAGATCCGATTTGTCAGGCTGAGTCAGTATGCACCTGAACTTGTACCTACTGAGGTGGAGCGTTGTAACCGCTTCCGATATGGGCTGAATGAGGAGATCAAGACTTATACTCTAGCTTCTGATTACATTGATTTTGATGTCTTGGTCTCGAGGGCCAAGGACTTGGAGCACAGTTTGAGTTTGACCAGACGGTCAGGTGGATCTAGTTCAGGAAAAAGGTCCAGCAACTTTGATAGAGGAGATGCCAAGAGGCATCGGGACAACCGACATCAGTATGATCATAGGCGTGGTGGCAGTAACCACGGTAGGGGCCACCAGGGCCAGAGAGCTGGTGGGAAGTTGCCCACATGTGCTTCCTGCGGGAGGAACCACACCGGTGAGTGTTGGGGAAATTATCACTCTTGTTGGAGTTGTGGTGCTAGAGACCACATTAGGCGTGACTGTCCACATCAGGTGGGACAGGCACCAGCTCAGGCTCCTGCTAGATCCAATGACTTTCAGAGAGGCCGCGGGCGCGGTAGAGGTAATTTCCAGCCGAGGAACGATGGTCAGAGGAACTTAGCTCATGTAGTCGCAGTCCAGCCGGAGGGCGGAGGACAGGCTAGGGTTTACGCTCAGCGCGGGGAGCAGCATGACACCGATGTGATCGCAGGTAATTTCTCGATACAGTCTTTGGGTTTGCTTTCTTTGATTGACTCTGGGTCTACACATTCCTACATATTGAGTGAGCATGCACAGTCTTTGAATTTGCCTTGTGAGTTGTTAGAGGTAGGAGTTAGTGTTACTAGTTCCTTTGGGGACACGGTAGTGGTTAGGAAGATGTACCGAAGGTGTCCGTTGATGGTTCAGGGGCATGTGTTTCCAGTGGATATGATGGAACTTCCCTTCTACAGTTTTGATGTGATTCTGGGTATGGATTGGCTCACGGAACATAGAGCTAGGATAGATTTTGAAACTAAGCGGATTTCTTTGAAGCTCACAGATGATTATGAGATTGTTGTGGTGGGTGAGAATGTGAAGTTCTTATCCAATGTGGTTTCAGTGTTAGAGGCCAAGAAATTAGTTGAGTTAGGGTGTGAAGCATACTTAGCGTATGTGATGAACCCTAACATGAGTGAGGTTAGACCTCAGGACATCCGGACAGTATGTGACTTTCCTAGTGTGTTTCCGGAAGAATTGCCAGGGTTACCACCGGACAGAGAGGTAGAGTTCAGCATTGAGACTTATTCTAATTCAGCTCCTGTTTCGATTGCTCCGTATCGTATGGCACCGAAAGAATTGAAAGAGTTGAAGACTCAGTTGCAAGAATTGACGGATAGAGGTTTTATTAGGCCTAGTTCTTCACCTTGGGGTGCACCAGTGTTGTTTGTGAAGAAGAAAGATGGAAGTATGAGAATGTGCATAGATTACAGACAGTTAAATCAGTTGACAGTGAAGAACAAATATCCGTTGCCTAGAATTGATGACTTGTTTGATCAGTTGAGGGGAGCATCGGTCTTTTCGAAGATTGATTTGAGATCAGGTTACTACCAGCTAAAGGTTAGAGAGGTTGATGTACCGAAGACGGCCTTTAGGACTAGGTATGGACACTATGAGTTTTTAGTCATGCCATTTGGGTTGACTAATGCACCGGCAGCTTTCATGGACATGATGAATAGGATTTTTCATCAGTATCTAGATCAGTTTGTGGTTGTACTTATTGATGACATTTTGGTGTACTCGCGAACTGAAGAAGACCATGACCGACACTTGAGACTTGTTTTGAAGACTTTGCTAGACCATCAGTTGTATGCAAAGCTCAGCAAGTGTGAGTTCTGGATACGAGAGGTAGTCTTCTTAGGACATGTAGTGTCAGCTGAAGGCATTAGAGTTGATCCGAAGAAGATCGAAGCCATTGTTGAGTGGAAGCAACCGAAGTCAGTGACAGAAGTACGTAGCTTCCTAGGCTTAGCCGGATACTATAGAAGATTTGTGGAAGGTTTCTCTAAATTAGCCGCTCCGTTGACACAGCTACTACAGAAGAGTGTTCAGTTTGAGTGGACAGATGCAAGACAGAGAGCCTTTGAAAAATTGAAAGAAGCTTTGACCCAAGCACTGATCTTGATTCAGCCTGAGTCCGGGAAGGACTATGTGATTTATAGTGATGCCTCTTATGTAGGGTTAGGATGTGTTCTGATGCAAGACCGAAGAGTAGTAGCTTATGCCTCAAGACAGTTGAAGACTCATGAACGCAATTATCCGACCCACGACATAGAGTTAGCTGCAGTTGTGTTTGCTCTAAAGATTTGGAGGCACTATTTGTATGGTGAGAAATGCACAGTATACACCGACCACAAGAGTTTGAAGTACATTATGACTCAGCGAGATTTGAATCTCAGACAGCGTAGATGGTTAGAGTTGCTAAAGGACTATGATCTTACTATTGAGTACCATCCGGGTAAGGCCAATGTAGTGGCCGATGCACTGAGTAGGAAGGTGGTCGTGGACTTGAGGGCCATGTTTGCTAGATTGAGTTTGTCCGGAGATGGCGGCTTAGTAGTCGAGCTTCAGGTTAGACCTACTCTAGGTCAGATGATTCGAGAGAAACAGCTCTTAGATAGATCTTTGGCACCTCACGTGCAAGATATAGCCGAAGGTAGATCTTCAGACTACAGTTTCAGTTCCGATGGGGTCTTATGTTTCAAGGACAGAATAGTTGTGCCTGAAGACAGTGATTTGAGACGTACGATCTTGACTGAAGCTCACAGTAGCCCGTTTGCTATGCATCCTGGAAGTACGAAGATGTACCGTGATTTGAAGAATGAGTACTTTTGGGTTGGCTTGAAGAGAGATGTAGCCGACTTTGTGAGTAAGTGCTTAGTGTGTCAGAGGGTGAAGGCGGAACATCAGGTTCCCTCAGGTTTGTTACAGCCGTTGAGAATTCCGGAATGGAAATGGGAGAACATCACCATTGATTTTGTTTCGGGTTTGCCTTTGACACCTACGAAGAAGAATTCAGTTTGGGTGATAGTGGATCGTTTTACGAAGTGTGCTCACTTCTTGGCAGTCAACACTACTTACACCTTAGATAGATTGGCCGATTTGTACATTGGTGAGATTGTGAGGTTACATGGTGTGCCGAAGTCCATTGTGTCGGATAGAGATCCACGGTTTACTTCGAGATTTTAGGAGTGTCTGCATACAGCTTTGGGTACCCGTTTGAACTTCAGCACTTCTTATCATCCTCAGTCAGATGGTCAGTCAGAGAGGGTTATTCAGATCTTAGAGGATATGTTGCGATGTTGTATCATTGACTTTCAGGGTACTTGGGAGAAGCATCTGCCTCTAGTGGAGTTTGCGTACAACAACAGTTTTCAGTCGAGCATTCAGATGGCTCCGTATGAGGCCTTGTATGGTCGGAAGTGTAGAACTCCAGTGTGTTGGGCCGAGGTAGGACAGAAACTGTTACCCATGCCGGATTTGCTAAAGGGGACAACCGACAAGGTAAAATTGATTTGTGATCGCTTGAAGGCTGCTTCGGATAGGCAGAAGTCCTATGCCGATTTGAAGAGGAAGGAAGTTGAGTTCGCAGTGGGTGAGAAGGTGTTCTTGAAAGTGTCTCCGTGGAAGAAAGTGATGAGATTTGGCCGAAAGGGGAAGTTGAGTCCGAGGTACATAGGGCCGTATGAGATTGTGAAGAGAGTTGGTCCGGTTGCTTATCAGTTGCGTTTGCCATCCGAGTTAGAGAAGATACACGATGTGTTCCATGTATCCATGTTTCGTAAGTATAGGTCCGATCCATCACATGTTATGCCCGTAGAAGAAATTGAATTGAATCCGGATTTAACTTATGAAGAAGAGCCAGTGGAGATCTTAGTTTCTGACAGTAAAGTGTTGAGGGGTAGATCGATTGAGTTAGTAAAGGTGCGGTGGCGACGTAGAGGTGTGGACGAGGCCACTTGGGAGAGGAAGGAGGATATGGAAAAGCAGTTTTCGTATCTCTTTCAGTCAGGTAATTTCGAGGACGAAATTCCTTAAGTGAGAGAGAGTTGTAACGCCCGTGTTTTGGGCCTAGGAGTTAACTGGGTTTTAATTCGAGTCAATAAAATTTAATTAAATCAATTCAACTTTAACTAATGACATAATTGAGCGTTAGAAAGAGGGGAGGGACTAATGTTGAAATTTTACCCAAATGTTTTAAAATGCAAGACCACTTTTAACTAAAGGTTGTCTTCTCCTTCCCCCTAAAACCCCCACCAACGTTAGAATCACCTTCCTACTCTCTCCAAGCTCAAGCTACTATTCCATTGGGTTTCTTCATCCTCCCAAGGTCTTTTTGAAAGGTAACAATGTTTTCTAATTCTCCTTTTCATCCTCTATCTCCCAATAGTCTTAGATTTCATAAATGTGAGTTCTTGAAATGTTAGGGTTTTGACAAAGTTTGAGTTTTTATGAAAATTTCCTTTCCTTTTCGAAATAGGGAGTTGGGTTTATGATTCTCCACCCTAAAATGTATATTATATGTTAAAATGAGTGGGTTTTGTTGAGGAATCCGAAATGGGTTCTTGGAACTATTTTTAAGATGTCAAAAATTGGGTTTTGGTAGGTTTAAGGGGGAAATTGATGGGCTGTTGGTTTACCTATGGTATGAGAGTGTTTTGGGATGGTTTGGAAGCCATTTGGATGTTTGGAAATTGATTTTTCAGCAAGTTCTTAGGGGAGCACGAAAATTGGGTTTTTAGGATATTGTGTGATTTGAGAAATGGAAGAAATTGGGTTGTGGTTGCAAAGTGGGTTGAAGGTTGAATTAGCATTGAATTGGGAAGTAATATACGTGTTTTTGTTTGACTAGAAACAAGAGGAAACGCAGAAGAGGCTTTGGGACCGAATCCGGGTGCGTAGGAGGATTGTTCGATTTGCTAAGGGAGGACGGTGAGTGGTCTAAACTTGTTTTAAAGTTGGTTCGAGCATGAGTAGTGTGTGTGTGTGCAAGTGTGCTTGGTAGGCCACTTCCTTTTAATCCAAGTAGTTAACTTAGTCTAATTTCCTTAAATGCTATGTGCTTGATGACTATGCTCAAATGCTTGTGATTAGATGGCGTATGTATATGTATATCATGATGTGGATATATGTGTTGAGCATGAATGTGTTGATGATATGTGGTTGATGATATATGATGTGGTTGTGATAATTGGCACTAAATAATTACCGGTTGTAAATGATCGATCATTAGGATAGTGTGCACACAAATTGAGTCAAAACGTACGTGGCCTTGATGGCGTTAAGTCATCAAGGAGGAGTACGGTGATGTAGCATTCCACCGGAAGCTTATTGTATTTCTACGGGATGATGAGTGGAATCCCATCCGTAGGGCATGTGGCGATGAGTGGAATCCCGCACATGCAAGGTCCGGTGATGAGTGGAATCCCACCGAGGTAAAGTGTTGTCAAGGTTTTAATCCGCACAATCGGGGTAATTAAAGTGGCCAATTAACTTGTTCATGTGTTGTGATATATGATGGTGATATGTGATTGAGGCATATGGTGTTGTTGCATGATGATCTATATTGATGTTTAAATCTTGCTAGGATTGAGAGACCATATTTGCCACTTGAAAGACTAGCTAGGTCTACTTGGTTATATGCAATGCTTGATATGTATGAGATTAGGATTACATGCTTGAACCCTGCATTGTTGTTGTTTTTCATTTTAGAGCACCCTCACTAAGCTTATGGCTTACGCTCTCAATGTTCAACAATGCAGATCATTAGCGTGGTGTTAGCTCGAGGCAAGGCAAGAAGGGCTTCCAAGTTTGTAGCTCAAGTATGGTTACCGATTTTGTAATAGCTAGCAATGTGGCAAGTGTCTTTGTATGAGCATGTGTGACTCATTTGATGGTTGTTGTTTTTGGTTTGATTATGGATTGTATGCATGTAATGCCTTGATGATGGTTGATGTGCATGATGGCATGCTTTAGGGTGTTTAGGTTGCCTTATGTGTGGATGCAAACCTCTTGAGTTTGACTTGTGCTTTTAAGACCGTTTGAGCCTTCAAGTATGCTTATTAATGCCTATATCGCTCATTGAATTGAATGCTATGTATGATTGCTTAAATTCATGTTTGATTGACTCCCTTGGCTTAAATATGCATGCTTTATGGTTGGCTTGCCTTAGGGATTGATGATAGTGTGTTGGTTGAAGGGTTAGAGGGATTTAGGGGCCTCCTTGTGCTCTAAATCAGCTCAAACCTGCAGTTTCGTAGCTGGGGTATCGATACCGTTGATCTGGTATCGATACTACTCTGTGGTTTCAGGCTTCGTGTATCGATACTCGAGGGGGAGTATCGATACCTTTTTGGCCACTGGTGCTACTGTCGATTTCGGTATCGATACTCCTCTTAAGGGTATCGATACCGTTGTCTTGGTTTTGACCGGGGAAAGTCAACTTTAGGGGAGGGTATCGATACCCTCATTTGGGGTATCGATACTGTCTCCTCAGGTTGACCAAACCTTGTTGACCTAGTCACAGGGGTATCGATACCCCTCTTAAGGGTATCGATACCGCCTGCAGTCCAACTTTAAAAATGGGCTTTTAAGTGTCAGTTTGGGTTCGTTTGATTGATTCGTAAATATTGTTCCGTTGTATGATCACTTAGGATGTAAATCTCATCTAGACAAGATTAAAATGAAAAAAAAGAAATAGGGTCGCTAACCGAGGGAGAATTCCTTGGGGAGTTTTCACTCGGTTTTCCCCGTGTAGCTCACTCGGACCGGTCATCCGGCCAGACCGGGACGAGGGGGTTACATTAATGGTCATTAAACTTTATCAAATTAGTATAAAATGATCATTAAAATTATTGAATTATTACAAAATGATCATTAAACTTTTAATATTTATCTATAATTTATAACGTGCAATGAGTCAATGACCATTTTGTAATAGTTTGATAAGTTTAATGATTGTTTTATAACTTCTGAAAGTTTAGTGACTAAAAAGATATTTTCACATGTTTTAGTGACCATTTGTGTAATTTACTCAAAATTTTATGACAAGTTACTGTTAATCCAAAAACTGTCCAAATTAACCAAATTTTTTCAGTTCGGTTAAAATATTTTGAAGAAATTCGATTCGATTAATGGTTAATATAAAAAACTACGATTAATAAATTTTGGGTAGTTCGATTGGTTAAATGAACCTGTATATCATGTCGCATGAGTGGATTAAGTCTAAATCTAAAATAAAATAATTTAAACTGTAAATATTTAAATTAAAAATAAATTTGAAATTGAAATTACTCGTACTAACCATTTAAAAATTTGATATTATTTGTTGGTGGAATAAACAATAGGCAAGTTGCCATCTTCCTAATGAATCACAGTCACCTTGTACTCAACAATGGTGTCACCGCTCGTCACATTCAAGTAGTAAGTCTTAATCTGTGCATACCCTTGCGCCATCATGAACTTCCCCCTCCCTCCGACCACTGCGACCTCGCGCTCTGTTTCGGCAATCGGATTCCTCGAGAATACAATGATGGAACTGCCATTGAATCCACCTCCCGTGAACTCGAAATCCATGTAGACCATAAGACATGGAACGTCTCGGTCGGTCGACACATAGAGGCCTTGAGCGTTCCCGATAACCTCCGACGTTACGTCGGGGCCGACGGTGAGTCGATCATCGGTTGCTGCCACGGTGCCGAAGGTGTCGTTGGAGGCGGTCCTCCTGTTCGGACGGGCTACTATGACTGCACTAGGGCTGTTCCCGCTAACGGTGTCGTGCAAAAAGAAGTGGAGATGGGTTACTTTCTTCGGAGCCGGAACATATGGCTTGGTAATAGAGTAATAGCCCCGGCAAGGAGTCAAGGCCAAGGCCGTGCCGAGAACCAGAATCCAGGCCAATATCAAACTTTTCCCCATTAGTAATGGGATTCAGCTTCTGTGATTATTGTATTGCTAGCTGAACCAATCAAGAGTTTATATAGAAAATGTGCCCCCACACAAAAGAATATATAATAGGTAAAGTACATAAGATACACCAAATTATTGGTGCTGACTAGATTTTACTATTAAACTTTTAATTTGTTTAATTGTAACATTAAACTTAAATTTTTAGCTCGTTTATGGTATTTTATCGTAAAATTCTTAACTGCACGGTGATGTGACTAACGATGATCTGTGGACGCCTCACCAAAATAATGTTTTGGTGTCCATATCGTCCAAAACAGTGTTAAATATAAAATTTTGTATCCGAAGATATGTGAACCCAAGTCATAAAAAAGAAGAGGCAAAAGCTTAACCACTAGATTAATTTATGATAATATTTTAACACAAATAATATATATGACAAACAATAATTGAGATTTAGATGATTTTCATACGATCTTATTTGTTTAGTTTAACCTATAAATTATTTACTTAATCCAAATTAATACCTATTTAGTTAATCTAAAATTAACACAAATTAACCCATTTTATTTACTTGTTAAATCTTAATTTACTTCCAATTAATAAAACCACCAGCAAAAGAGAGTGGACTTTTGGGTGTGCCTTTCTTCTAAAAAAATAAACATCAAAATCAGGCTTGTCTCGGCTGCTAACATATTTGACTGAGGAAAAGAATGAGGATGAAATAATGAAGGAGAAAGGAAAATATGTTTTTTATTAACTAAAGAGATAATTATATTTTTAAGATTAATTTAAAAGTTTTAATTCAAATAAAATAAGATAATATGAATATTTTTACCACTGAGTTAATTAATAGATCTGTGACTTAGTTTAATATTTACGTGTGTGTATGATACAAAAAAATCATTGAATATAATCCGAAATAACTGATGGATCCGAGAGTCTTATACCGATATTTATATGACCAACTAATTTAAAATCTCTCTCTTATGGACTAATAATATCACATCATGAACAATTTAAACGTGATTCAAAACATTTATATTCAAATTTAAAAGTAACTCGACATGTTGCAGGTGAATTTCAATATTAAAATGAAGTCAAAAGACAAGTTGTGTTATATTTTAAGCAAATATCGGTCGGTGATTGAGATTGAAATATGAAAATATAAGGGAAAGAGTGACGTTTGGGGAGAAATTTAGAGAATAATCTAAATGAAAGTAAATGTTTGAAATGTAAAGGATGTTAAAGAATATTTAAGGATATAGACTAATTTTAACAGTATACGAGGGACATCGCCATGTGCAGGTGGCGATGTCTAATTTTTTAATATTTTTTTTCTCAAACCTCGCCATGTGTTGGTGGCGAGGTCTAATTTTTTAGTACTTTTTTCTCAAACGTCGCCATGTGCAGGTGACGAGGTCCTCGTGTACTGTAAAAAATGCCTATACCTTAAATATTTTCTAACATTCCCTATATTCTAAATATTAACTTCTATTTGGACTAAAAATCTAACGGAACCGACTTTTGGTAAGAAATACGAATATTCCAAATATTCAATACTAATAGAATAAAATTGGGTAATCTTCACTAGTGGTCCCTTTCGTTTAGGGTGTGTTCTATTTTGGTCACCAGAATTCAAAAAAGATTATTCTGGTCACTTACGTTTAGAATCGTTTCTATTTTGGTCCCTTGGCCGTTAGTCTCCGTTACTTAAAAAATTAGTATCTAATTTAACCCCCAAACTTTCAAAAATTTATTTTTCACCATCTTCCCCAAAAATTGTAAAACTAAACCCCAGAAAATCAATTCAAAACCTTAACCTCTGCCTCCCTTCCCCTAAAAAAAACTAAATCTGAAAGCCTGCAATTTTATTATGTTTCTCATTTAGAACTCGATTAGTTGTTGAATTCTCATTTTTCAATGTTCATGTTTTAGTGGATTGCATACGGGAAAAGCAATGCATGAAATTGACCTCAGTTCTAGTTGACCATGTAGTCGGTTCATTAGATTGACCATGTTGATTGCATCCTTCGAAAAGTCATCTTCACCACCTGCAGGTTTCTTCTGCAAGCATTCTTTTATAGCAGCATTGATGATGAAAATGAATTTTTCTAGATATACCTGAAAAATACATCAAACAGTGATGAAACATACAGAAATAAATAACAATCTATATAAACATTACCTGATATATTGAAGCATATAAGATGTCAAAGCTCATCTAATGGCATGCATGTGAACATTACCCTCAATGTTGAAGCATATAAGATAAATGTCCTCTGTTCTTTGATATCATCTACTGCCTTTAATGCTTCAACAAGTTCCCAAAAATGATCATGGTCACCTCTCAACTTCGCAATGTCCGCTTCCTCCAAGAAGTTCCCTGAATCTTCCTCCAAAGATAGCTCATCAAGACACTGTAAGGCCTGCGTCAAGGAAGTTCTGTGATTCTTCCCTGCTTTCTGGGTCTAGGCAGATTTCACCTTCCCAGATTGCTTCTTAAAGCTACCACTGGAAGGAACCTGAGGTCGTTGAAAATGAGAAGAAAACAATTTTCCCACTTATTATAAATATATCAGTTCATATAAATATATCGATGAAGGATGTTAATCCGAAAATAGCCTTTCAAACGTGCAGCTAAAATGTGGTACTATCCTTGTTTTTAAATTCTCACCTTCTCCACTAAAGCATGAACATTGAAAAATGAGAATTCAACAACTAATCGAGTTCCAAATGAGAAACATAGTAAAATTGCAGGCTTTCGGATTTAGTTTTTTTAGGGGAGGGGAGGCAGAGGTTAAGGTTTTAAATTGATTTTCTGGGGTTTAGTTTTATAATTTTTGGGGAAGATGGTGAAAAATAAATTTTTGAAAGTTTGAGGGTTAAATTAGAAACTAATTTTTTAAGTAACGGAGACTAACGGCCAAGGGACCAAAATAGAAACGATTCTAAACATAAGTGACCAGAATAATCTTTTTTGAATTCTGGTGACCAAAATAGAACACACCCTAAATGAAAGGGACCACTAGTGAAGATTACCCAATAAAATTTTATGTAAGTCGACTACGCACCAACTTTGGTGATGGTAGTCAGTTTTATGAATACTATCTATAATTAAATGTTGGTCGAATGTTATTCTTAAAGGTGATGTGGCACATATTTAGATGGTATTCAAAGGCGAGTTGATAGAGAGATCCATTAATCGAACAAGTGATCAAAAATATCCATATTGTCTCATCTTATGTATATTCAAATTTGGACATTTGTCTTTAGAATATAAAAACTCTCTTATTATTAAAAAAAATGCTGCTAGAGAGACTTAATGCAAGAAACGAATGATTTAGTTGGTCAGCAATACAAACAATTAAATCTCAAACACACGGGTAACAAATATGAATCAAAACCAAAAATTTTGACAATAAAAACCTAATAACATGGTGGCAACTATGAAAAAAACACAGCTACGAACAAGAATCTTACCTATCAAAATTGTTCTAAATAACAATCACAACAAAAGGTAAACAACTCTTAACATCTTTAAGACATCCAAAATGTTCAATTGAAGCTTTTCTTCTCCCTTTCAATAGACCCTAAGCTTCGAATTCCGCATCATCGCCATTCTCCGTGTTCTTGGCACTGGATTCCAGAAGAGAGACAGAGAGATCAAAATTAGCAATGCAATGTTATTGAAAAGAAAGTTTTCAACCAACTCCATTGGAACTCGAAACAGGCATGGCGTTCTCCATGGAGAGATGAAAACTTTGTCACATGTATTTTCAAACCGAATTATGAATATAGAGAAGTTCACCAACTCTAAGTATTAACAACCAACAAGAAGTTCTTGAACTCTTCCACATACAAGGGACTTTCGAGCCTCATTCTCCATACTTTTCAAGGCTTATTGTAAATGTTAACACTCGAATAACGGTGAAAAATTCGGTAAGGTCGGTATAAAGAGCATGGGAGATGACAAAGATGCACGATTATATGTTATTGAGCTAGTTGAAGCATGCATCATTTCCAGAAATATTGTTCAAATGCTGCTATATAGGTGGGAAAAACCTGTTCTAACACAATTTTGACATGCAAAAAGATTCAATTCCACTACTTTTACTCTGTTTCTTAGAATCAAATGAGTTTCGAATAGTATACACCATTAGAAAAACTAACATAGCAAGCAAATTGCATCAAGGTTTATGCGATGTGTGTGCGTGTAATATCGAATAAAGCAATATTCTAAAATTAACCAATCAATCAAATTTCAGTTAACTGAAGAAACCTTTGGGGTTGATCAGCATCAGCTGCAGATTCAACAGGTTCACTCTTTCTCCAGCTCTTGTGAGCCGGGGCATGGCCACTACCGAAGCTCGTCTTTGCTCCTCTCTCTTTCTCCGAGACAGACATTGTCTCTTTGATCTTCATAGATTCGAGTTTCTCATCAATCTCCTTCCAATCTTTCCCCTTTTGCTTCAACACCTCCTCCCTTGGCCTTGCCTCACCGAAAGGATTCGCCCCTTTGGGCTTGGCCGCCACCGAGTCCTTTTTGCCCTCCTCGGTCACAGGCACCGTTCGTGGCTGAAGCACGAGCTTCGGCCTCACCCCACCACTACCAGCAGCGGCACTGCTGGTCTCCTCCTTTTTCTTTCCCCAGTTATCCAAATCTCTCGGCGAATCTCTCGATTGAAGTGAATCAAAACTGCTTCTTTTCTCAAAACCCCCACCAAAACTCCGAGGAGGCGGTGCCCCATTGGGGCTTCTATTATTACTCTTACTAGCTGCCCAGTTATCTACTTCATCGGCTTTCGATTGCGAATCGAAAAACCCTCCTCCGCCGCTGCCTCTTTCCCTCCTCTCTAATCCACCGCTAAATCCATTTCCGGTGGGCGTAGATTTCTTAACTGACACCCAATTATCGATCTCATCAGCGCGTGAGGGAGTAATTTCTCTATTGGAATCTCTACTCGAAACCCTAGAAGATCCCCATCTACTATTACTCGGAGAATCGTCTCCGTTGGAATTACTGTATCTGTTCGAACCGTAAGATTTAAACCCGCCGCCGAGACGGTTCCGATCGAGTTCCTCGGGGGCACGCTGGCGAGGGCCGGTGGGGAGCGCGAGGACCTCCTCGTGAGTCAGGCGTGTCGGCTCGCTCAGCTTAGCCGAGCCATGGGTAAATTCAGCGAGGGATAGGGTTTGACCCTTCTTTTTCTTGGTCTTGGTGGTGGCGGCGGCGGCTAAAGAAGGGAAATCGGCGAGCTTTTCGGTGGAAGAATCGGTGCGGCTTTGCTGTTCGAGTTCAGCTTCGTTCTCTTCGGCGTCGAGAGCCCACGCGCCGGGTTTGGCCCAAGGAGAAGAGACGGTTGCCGCCATGATTTTCTTTTTTTGTGCGTGTGTGGAAGGAGTGCTTTGGCGCTGTTTCGAAGCTTGCGTTTTAGGTTGTGGAGGGTTGCGTTTGGCTGTATAAAGGATAGGGATGTTTTTTTTTATGGGATTATATCCGACGGTGGAGAATAATTTAAGTAAATATGCATTTTACTACTTGAAATTACTTTTAATGTTCAATTCGGTATTTGAACTCTGGTTTTCTTTGATAAAATAGAGAAGTATTACATTTTTATATTAGAAGTCAAATTCATATAAGATGGGATAAAATTAACATCTTTAACCACTAGACTAATTAGTGAATTTCACTGAACTCGTTTTTTCAGTTTAATGTAATTACAATTTTTTGATTCTAATCATGTACCCAATTTTGACTTCTTTGTTTAAATGGGTAACTTTATTTCTTTGTTCAAATTGGATTATTTAGATTTAAATCAGTTCGAATCAAGTAGACCTAGATGAATTCAAACATTTTGAAATTTAAAAAATATAAATATTTTTAATTCAAATGTAATAGTTAATTGGACCAAAAAATCATAAGTATGAATTTGAATATAAAAAAAAAACTCAAGTTCATATACCTAATTGGACAAAAAATCAAATGTTTTTTTAACAATTTTTACTAGGGGAGGGGTAATTACTTCGATGGGGTCTAGAACTCACAACTCATAAGGAGGGGAGATGTCAATTGAGAGCTTTTTAACTACTTATTCTAAAAATAGTTGACAAAAAAAATTATATGTATCAAATAGAACCAACAAAGCCAAATTCATGTACTAAATTGAAAAAAAAAAATCAAATATCAAATTAAACCATAAAACCTAATTTAAATATATATATATATATATTCAACAATTTATAAGAATAATATGAAATGTTTTTTTTTTGAAAAAAAAAGTATCTTTTTTTATTGTAACTCAAAAAATATCATATATATCATTTTCCAAATTAATTAAAAAATATTTTATTTTTTATTATAAAATATTATTTAATGTAATAAATTGAGCGTTTGTGTAAATAAATTTAGGAAAAACTACACTGGTAGTCACCAAACTATAATCATTTTTCTGTTTTGGTCACTCAATTAATTTTTTAATCAAAATCGTCTCTCTCGTTAGATACTTTTTCATGTTTTTATCATCAGTGCATTATTTAGTGTTTTTATTATTTTAATTGACCAATCAGGAGGTGATACGTATCACCTCTAAATTTTAAACAAACCAAAAGAGAAAAAAATCCTCCTCAAAGTGCATGGGTGAGAAATTGAACTAAAGACCCCTTGTAAAAGTGGTCCAAGGCCTAACCATCAACTTGAAACAAACATATATTTAAGTTGTTGTAACACCCGTGTTTAGGGGTCAGGTGAAAATAATATTTTAATATTATTTCGGGCTCGGTTTTATAATTAAAATAACCTTTTGGGCCTCGGGTTTCAAAAGCAAACATTTTATTGTTGGACTAAATTGAAATGAAAATTTAATTTGGATGGTTTTTAGAGAAAAAGGGAAATAGCCATCTCATTAATGGCACTCTTGTAAATAAATGGACTTGTAGAATTAAAAACCCATTTCTTATTTTAAAGAGATTATTCATCATCTTCTTCCCTCCCCTTCCAAAATCCCACGACAAAAACTCCCCTTTCCCCCTAGTCTACTATTTCATCATCTTTCTTCCTCATCCTTGGTGATTTTCGAAAGGTAAACATATATTCGACTTGTCCTCTCTTTCCTCTACATGCTAGTACTCTTAGATTTCATTAAAACCCATGATTTTTCATTTTGGTATTATGAAAGTTTAGACTAAAAATGTCATCTTTGTTGTCTTAAACTAAAGCTTTTGATTTATTGATGATATATGAGTTGTTTACTATCTATATGGTTCAACATATATGATTTTTAAAGGGTTTTGTTAAGTTTCCCGAATTTGGGTTTTGGTGGGTTTTTAGGAGGGTTTAGAAGTGAGTTTTAGGGCTGCTTTATGTTGGAAAATGAGGGTTGATGGTTGTATGATAGTTAAGGGTTGTTTTGGAAGCTATTAGGTGTGTTAAAAGAGTTGGAATCATCGGTTTTGGACTGTGCAAAGGGGCTGCTCGGGAATGGCTTTTTGAGGGTTGTTCTTGGTTCGAAAAACAAGTGTTTAATGTTTGAATTGTATTCCGGGTTTGCTATGTTGTGATGTGGACTGATTCGAGGTTAATTCATTTGTGTTGAGGCGATTAGAAGCAAGGAATTGCGTTGGTAAAGCTTTGGGATCAAATCCGGAAGTGAGGAGGCTTGATTCGGCTTTGCTTGTTTTGCTTAAGGAAATGAGGTGAGTGGTTAAAATGTTTTAAATGGCTTTGATCAATTGGTTCGAGCATGTGAATGTGGAAATGTTTTCAAGTAACATTTGGTTCAAAGTTAGTTTTGAAGAAGTTTAGTTTTGAGCTTGAAAAGTCAATTTTAAACTCAAAGAGTAAGTGATGTGAAATGCCTCTTTAAATTTCCCCCTTTATCATTGTTTTTCATCTCTTGAAATGATATTTTGTTATACATGAAATTCCAATACTTTGGGAAGAAGCTTGTTGCTATTTATTATATCGTTGCTCGTGTATGATGGTAATAATGTGGATGTTGATATGCCTTGTAAGGTGTGAGTAAGTTGGTGCAAGTTGTGCACGAAAATGGTGAGTAAGACCATTTGTGATCGGTAAGATTCCAAGTAGTAAGTGATGCCAAATTGTGGCTTTGATCAATTGGTTCTGTTGTTTATTGTTGCAATTACCATCAGAGTTAGAAAGGGGTTTGTGATGTGTTCTGTGTATCTATGATTCAGAAGTGTGAGCCAGTTTTGTTCCGTGTTATGTTGTTGAAAAGATTGAGTTGAATTTAAAATGGTCATGTATTGAAGGACCCGTTGAGATCTTGGCATCAGTTAGCTAATGTTGTGTGGTGAGTCTACCGAGTTGGTGGGTATGTTGTGGTGAGAGAAAGTGTGGAGGAGCATGTGTCAGTGACTCTTCCTGTCTGATAAATTTCGGGGACGAAATTTCCTTAAGTGGGGGAGAGTTGTAACACACGTGTTTAGGGGTCGGGTGAAAATAATATTTTAATATTATTTCAGGCTCGGTTTTATAATTAAAATAACCTTTTGGGCCTCGGGTTTCAAAAGCAAACATTTTATTGTTGGACTAAATTGAAATGAAAATTTAATTTGGATGGTTTTTAGAGAAAAGGGGAAATAGCCATCTCATTAATGGCACTCTTGTAAATAAATGGACTTGTGGAATTAAAAACCCATTTCTTATTTTAAAGAGATTATTCATCATCTTCTTCCCTCCCCTTCCAAAATCCCACGACAAAAACTCCCATTCCCCCTAGTCTACTATTTCATCATCTTTCTTCCTCATCCTTGGTGATTTTCGAAAGGTAAACATATATTCGACTTGTCCTCTCTTTCCTCTACATGCTAGTACTCTTAGATTTCATTAAAACCCATGATTTTTCATTTTGGTATTATGAAAGTTTAGACTAAAAATGTCATCTTTGTTGTCTTAAACTAAAGCTTTTGATTTATTGATGATATATGAGTTGTTTACTATCTATATGGTTCAACATATATGATTTTTAAAGGGTTTTGTTAAGTTTCCCGAATTTGGGTTTTGGTGGGTTTTTAGGAGGGTTTAGAAGTGAGTTTTAGGGCTGCTTTATGTTGGAAAATGAGGGTTGATGGTTGTATGATAGTTAAGGGTTGTTTTGGAAGCTATTAGGTGTGTTAAAAGAGTTGGAATCATCGGTTTTGGACTGTGCAAAGGGGCTGCTCAGGAATGGCTTTTTGAGGGTTGTTCTTGGTTCGAAAAACAAGTGTTTAATGTTTGAATTGTATTCCGGGTTTGCTATGTTGTGTTGTGGACTGATTCGAGGTTAATTCATTTGTGTTGAGGCGATTAGAAGCAAGGAATTGCGTTCGTAAAGCTTTGGGATCGAATTCGGAAGTGAGGAGGCTTGATTCGGCTTTGCTTGTTTTGCTTAAGGAAATGAGGTGAGTGGTTAAAATGTTTTAAATGGCTTTGATCAATTGGTTCGAGCATGTGAATGTGGAAATGTTTTCAAGTAACATTTGGTTCAAAGTTGGTTTTGAAGAAGTTTAGTTTTGATCTTGAAAAGTCAATTTTAAACTCAAAGAGTAAGTGATGTGAAATGCCTCTTTAAATTTCCCCCTTTATCATTGTTTTTCATCTCTTGAAATGATATTTTGTTATACATGAAATTCCAATACTTTGGGAAGAAGCTTGTTGCTATTTATTATATCGTTGCTCGTGTATGATGGTAATAATATGGATGTTGATATGCCTTGTAAGGTGTGAGTAAGTTGGTGCAAGTTGTGCACGAAAATGGTGAGTAAGACCATTTGTGATCGGTAAGATTCCAAGTAGTAAGTGATGCCAAATTGTGGATTTTGTTACATCTTGATTTGATTGTGCATGATATAGCGAGTACATGTCGTATGTTAGTGATTGTATATTGTGTTGCATGGTTGGTGTCGAACCTCACGTGATGGTTGTCGTTGCTCCGGTGATGTGTAGTCCCACCGGTAGCGAATGGTATAAGACTCCGGTGATGTGTAGTCCCACCGGTAGTGACTAGTAGAAGAGTACTTTGATGTGTAGTCCCATTGGAAAACTACTAGTCGAAACGGTGATGTGTAGTCCCACCGTGTGTGTTTGGTTATGCTTGTGCATACCATGTGTTGTTCATGTGTATCTCACTATATCATTCTCTTTTATGGTTTTGCTTTAATCTAAGATCATACCTTTATGCATACTATGAAGTGTAATGCCATGATAAATGCCTATATTGTTGAATTGTGGTTGATCTTGTATGATAGTAAAAGGATTAGGTCGTTGGATGATTTGTATGCGTTGACCTTCATTTTTAAAGAAAACTTTGAACCCTGCATTGTCGTAGTTATGTTTTAGAGCTCCGCTCACTAAGCTTTATGCTTACGCTCTCCTTTTTCCGACAATGCAGATATTTAGCTTGGAGTTAGCAAGGAGCAAGATAAGGGCGTCCAAGCGTGTGGTGGTTTGCTCAAGTATGGTTTAATTAAATAATGTAATAGTCTAGCAATGGGAAGTGCTACGTGTTTTAGGAGCTTGTATCTAGACTCCTTTGTATTGGCCACATGTTGTTAATGCCTTATTTTGTTGTATTGGTTTGATTATGGTTCGTAATGCTTGATATGCTATGAGAGATGTGGTGTGTGTTGGCATGTCTTTTGGTGTTTAGGTTGCCTTGTTAGAGAGGGCCAAACCTCATATGTTTTCCTTGTGCCTTTTAGGGCCTTTGAGTTCCATGTGTGACTTGTATGCCTAATTGCCTTGTTGGAATGTCAAGTATGCATGCCTTGATCCATGTTAAATGCTACTTATGGCTCATGTATGCTTGTTGAAATGGTTGTATGTGCGAGTCTTGTAGTTGTTGATTCATGCCTTTGGTCCTTTTCGAGCTTCTTCATATGTCTATGCATGATCTTAGTGTTTTACATAGTTAGGGAGTCCTTAAGTTGGGCAGTAAGTGATCCCCTGCACTAAGGTTTCGAAACCATGGGTAAGGTTTCGAAACCTTTGCAGAAAATTTGGTTCCAGGGGTCACTGCTAGCCAAAGTTTCGAAACCTTTGGGGTAGGTTTCGAAACTATGGTCCAAGGTTTCGAAACCTTCCCCAAGGTTTCGAAACCTTTGGTGAAAATTGGCTCCAGGGGTTTCTGCCAGCAAAAGTTTCGAAACCCTTGGTAAAGGTTTCGAAACTTCTGCCTAAAACTGCACTGTTTGACCCTTTTTGGCCTGTTTGAAGAGAAAAACACATAGGTGCTAAGATGCCTTTAGTAAAGATTAAAATTGGGATGTTTAAATGTGGTTTGGGGGTTTGAATGTTGTCTCGTGTGATATGTTCCGCTGTTTGATCTCTTAGAATTTAATACTCGAATGTGACAAGATTAAAATGAAAAAAATAGGGTTGCTAACCGAGGGGGAACCTTAACGGGTTTCGCTTCGATTTTCCCCGTGTAGCTCACTCGGACCGGTCATCCGGCCAGACCGGGACGAGGGGGTTACATTTATTGGTATCAGAGCCTGAGGTTTCCGAGACCTCGAGTAGGTAAGTGAGGTAAGTTTGATGTGTTATGTTGTTGTTATGTCTCGGTGAATGTTTTGCCATGTATGTTTAATGTTTGCTTGTTAGTACGGTGTTTGAAAGCATGTGTTAGCATGATGCTTGTGTTGAAGCGTAGTGTCGAGTTCCCATTGCTACTATTACTTATTTGAAAAGATTTTTGTAAAGGAATGTACTTGAGCACCTTGGACCCTTGCTCTTGCTAACCCTAAATATTCTTTCTTGTGTGTTTTGTTTATTGTTGTATTGTTGTCCTTGGTGAGTTGGAGGCCGAGGTATGGGCATGGAGTTGGTAATCATGAACCTGAGGTTTTAGAGGATGTGAACGGTGATAGAGCTCATCGCTTTAGTTTAGGGTAGTATGACCGTACCAGAGTTGGGAGTGCAGTTTGTTTGTTTAGGGCAACGTGTATATGAGTTGGTTTCTGTTAAGGGAGAACAATGTGACCGATCTTGATATGAGTGATGATAGAAGTGAAAACTTAAGAGTTGGCCTCGGAATGATGTCGATGTTGTAGCAAGTAATTCCTCGATACAGTCATTGAGCTTGTTTTTCTGATTGATTCTGGATCTACGAGTCCGAGTATTTTGAGTGAGCATGCGAAGTTGTTGAATCTACCTTGTGAGGTACTAGAGGTAGGTGTTGGTGTTGCTAGCTCCTTTGGGGATACAGTCGTGGTCAGAAAGATGTACAAGGGGTGTCCGTTGATGTTCCAGTGGCACGTGTTTTCAGTTGATGCGATGTAATTGCCTTTTTATGGTTTGATGTGAAACTATGCATGGAATAGCTTGTAGAACATAGAGTTAGTGTATACGTTGAGACAAAGGGAGAGTTGCCTTGAAATTGCAGATTTCTGTGTGACTTTAGTAGTAGGTGAGTATGTGAACTTCTTATTGAATGATTGATCCAGCTTGGAGGTCGAAGATTTATTGAGTTTAGTTGGCAGGTTTGCTTAGCAAGTGTGATGGATTTGATTTTGAATGAAGATTAGACCACATAATACTAAATTAGTTTGTGTTTGCCTAGAAGTGTTTGGAAGATTCACCCGGTTTGTCTCTTGATAGAGAAGAAGAGTTCGTTATTGAGACCGTCTCCGAGGTTGCTTCTGTTTTGTTGCTCTGTAACTTATGAATTCCGGAAGAATTGAGAATGTTGAAGAATTAACTTCGAGACTTGTTAGATCTTAGACTCATTAGGCCTAATGCATCATTGTTAGAGTTCGACAGTGTAATTTGTGAAGAAGAGAGAGTGACAATATGAGAATGTGTTTAGATTTCAGACAGTTGAAACATTTGACAGTGAATAGTTAGTATCTGTTTCTCAGCATCCGTGGTTTGTTGATCAGCTAGTGTATGCTTCAGTCTTCTCGAAGTTTTATTTGGGATCCGATTATTACCAGTTGAAAGTGAGAGAAGTTGAAGTATCGAAGACAGCTTTCGGGGTAGATGTGATCACTTTGGGTTTTGAGTTATGTCGTTTGATTGACTAGTGTATTAGTTACCTTCATAGAGGTGTTGAGCAGAATATTTTCTTGAGTTTCTTGATCAGTTGTAGTAGCTCTTCTAGATGTCACGTGAGTATATTCAAGTACCGAGGAAGATCATGACAAGTTTTGAAGTTAGTGTGGTAGATTCTATTAGAGAATTAATTGCATACCAAGTTATGCAATGTGAACTTCGAGTTAATGAGGATGTTCTCCTAGGACATGTAGATCAGCCGAGTGTGTTAGAGTAAATCCCAAGTAGGCAAAGGAAGATATGAGTTGGAAGAAATTGAAGACTGTGACATTATCTAAAGTTCTAAGTCTAGCATTGTTACTTTCAGAGAATTGTAAATAGTCTTTTGAAGATAGTTGCTCTATTGGTAGATTGCTACAGAAGAAAGTTCAGTTTGTGAGGTTAGATGCGAGACATTGAGCCCTTGAGTAACTTAAAGAAACTTTGATAAAGGCTTTGACCTTGATCCAGCCAATGTCAGAGAAAGAATTTGTGAACCATAGTGATGTGTTACATGTACGGTTAGGTTGTGTGCTTATGCAAGACAGAAGATCGTGGCTTGTTCATCAAGATAGTTGAAAGACCGTGAGAAGAGTTATCCGATATGAGACATAGAGTTAACTACAGTTGTAATTGCTTCGAAGACTTAGAGACAAAGCTTGTATAGTAAGAAATGCACAGTGTGTATGTACATATCATCAGAACCTGAATTGTTAGACAACTTAGGAAGGGTTGAAACTTGAACAGCATAAGTGTTAGAACTGCTTGAAGACTGTAATATCAAGATTGAGTTCCATCCGAAGAGAGTCTACGTAGTAACCGATATTTCAAGTTGTAATTGTTGTTAGATTAGTAGTTGAGTTGCGAGTTGTACTTGCCATATTCAGTTTACCAAGTGATAGTAGTTCTGTGGTCGAGTTCTATGCTAAACCTACATTGAGTCAGAGTGCTTGAAGAGAAACAGTTGCCAGACAGGTTCTTGGCACCTCACGTGCAAGACATAGTGGAAGGGAGACCGTCAGAATACAGTTTCAGAGATGATAGAGTTTGTATTTTTAGAGACAGAATTGTTGTACCGATTGCCATAGTGTTTTGAGGCGTATTGTGTTGGCCGAAGCATACGGCAGTTCACTTGTATTGCATCAGAGTAGTAGGAAGACGTATTGTGGGTTGAAGATGAGTACTTCTGGATTGAGTTGATGAATAATGTGGTTCAGTATGAGAGTAAGTGTGTAATTTGCCAGCGTGTCAAGACCGAGCGTCAGTTTTCTTCTAGCTTGTTACATCCGTGGGAGATCCGTATTAGAAGTGAGTAATAGATTCGGGAGATCTTGTGTCTGATTCGCCTTCGATTTCCTCCGTGAGAACTTAGTTGAGTAATCAATGTTAGTTGCACTGTATGTGGTCCTTTATACATGATCACGTTACATGTACCTTGTGTAAGATGGCGGAGTTGTGCCCTAGCAAGAGCGTGATTTGTACAGTGTCTTGTGTTTGATAGTGGCCAGTAGAGATTCGAGTTTTCTGCTAGATTTTTGAAGACGTCTGCATAGTGTTTGGTTAATTGATGAAGATAGAGGATCAGTCAGAGAAGGTTATGAGTCAAGTGTTCAAGCAGTATTGTATGAGATTGTGAATCGAGCTAGTTCTGTTGTTTATTGTTGCAATTACCATCAGAGTTAGAAAGGGGTTTGTGATGTGTTCTGTGTATCTATGATTCAGAAGTGTGAGCCAGTTTTGTTCCGTGTTATGTTGTTGAAAAGATTGAGTTGAATTTAAAATGGTCATGTATTGAAGGACCCGTTGAGATCTTGGCATCAGTTAGCTAATGTTGTGTGGTGAGTCTACCGAGTTGGTGGGTATGTTGTGGTGAGAGAAAGTGTGGAGGAGCATGTGTCAGTGACTCTTCCTGTCTGATAAATTTCGGGGACGAAATTTCCTTAAGTGGGGGAGAGTTGTAACACACGTGTTTAGGGGTCGGGTGAAAATAATATTTTAATATTATTTCAGGCTCGGTTTTATAATTAAAATAACCTTTTGGGCCTCGGGTTTCAAAAGCAAACATTTTATTGTTGGACTAAATTGAAATGAAAATTTAATTTGGATGGTTTTTAGAGAAAAGGGGAAATAGCCATCTCATTAATGGCACTCTTGTAAATAAATGGACTTGTGGAATTAAAAACCCATTTCTTATTTTAAAGAGATTATTCATCATCTTCTTCCCTCCCCTTCCAAAATCCCACGACAAAAACTCCCATTCCCCCTAGTCTACTATTTCATCATCTTTCTTCCTCATCCTTGGTGATTTTCGAAAGGTAAACATATATTCGACTTGTCCTCTCTTTCCTCTACATGCTAGTACTCTTAGATTTCATTAAAACCCATGATTTTTCATTTTGGTATTATGAAAGTTTAGACTAAAAATGTCATCTTTGTTGTCTTAAACTAAAGCTTTTGATTTATTGATGATATATGAGTTGTTTACTATCTATATGGTTCAACATATATGATTTTTAAAGGGTTTTGTTAAGTTTCCCGAATTTGGGTTTTGGTGGGTTTTTAGGAGGGTTTAGAAGTGAGTTTTAGGGCTGCTTTATGTTGGAAAATGAGGGTTGATGGTTGTATGATAGTTAAGGGTTGTTTTGGAAGCTATTAGGTGTGTTAAAAGAGTTGGAATCATCGGTTTTGGACTGTGCAAAGGGGCTGCTCAGGAATGGCTTTTTGAGGGTTGTTCTTGGTTCGAAAAACAAGTGTTTAATGTTTGAATTGTATTCCGGGTTTGCTATGTTGTGTTGTGGACTGATTCGAGGTTAATTCATTTGTGTTGAGGCGATTAGAAGCAAGGAATTGCGTTCGTAAAGCTTTGGGATCGAATTCGGAAGTGAGGAGGCTTGATTCGGCTTTGCTTGTTTTGCTTAAGGAAATGAGGTGAGTGGTTAAAATGTTTTAAATGGCTTTGATCAATTGGTTCGAGCATGTGAATGTGGAAATGTTTTCAAGTAACATTTGGTTCAAAGTTGGTTTTGAAGAAGTTTAGTTTTGATCTTGAAAAGTCAATTTTAAACTCAAAGAGTAAGTGATGTGAAATGCCTCTTTAAATTTCCCCCTTTATCATTGTTTTTCATCTCTTGAAATGATATTTTGTTATACATGAAATTCCAATACTTTGGGAAGAAGCTTGTTGCTATTTATTATATCGTTGCTCGTGTATGATGGTAATAATATGGATGTTGATATTCCTTGTAAGGTGTGAGTAAGTTGGTGCAAGTTGTGCACGAAAATGGTGAGTAAGACCATTTGTGATCGGTAAGATTCCAAGTAGTAAGTGATGCCAAATTGTGGATTTTGTTACATCTTGATTTGATTGTGCATGATATAGCGAGTACATGTCGTATGTTAGTGATTGTATATTGTGTTGCATGGTTGGTGTCGAACCTCACGTGATGGTTGTCGTTGCTCCGGTGATGTGTAGTCCCACCGGTAGCGAATGGTATAAGACTCCGGTGATGTGTAGTCCCACCGGTAGTGACTAGTAGAAGAGTACTTTGATGTGTAGTCCCATTGGAAAACTACTAGTCGAAACGGTGATGTGTAGTCCCACCGTGTGTGTTTGGTTATGCTTGTGCATACCATGTGTTGTTCATGTGTATCTCACTATATCATTCTCTTTTATGGTTTTGCTTTAATCTAAGATCATACCTTTATGCATACTATGAAGTGTAATGCCATGATAAATGCCTATATTGTTGAATTGTGGTTGATCTTGTATGATAGTAGAAGGATTAGGTCGTTGGATGATTTGTATGCGTTGACCTTCATTTTTAAAGAAAGCTTTGAACCCTGCATTGTCGTAGTTATGTTTTAGAGCTCTGCTCACTAAGCTTTATGCTTACGCTCTCCTTTTTCCGACAATGCAGATCTTTAGCTTGGAGTTAGCAAGGAGCAAGATAAGGGCGTCCAAGCGTGTGGTGGTTTGCTCAAGTATGGTTTAATTAAATAATGTAATAGTCTATCAATGGGAAGTGCTACGTGTTTTAGGAGCTTGTATCTAGACTCCTTTGTATTGGCCACATGTTGTTAATGCCTTATGTTGTTGTATTGGTTTGATTATGGTTCATAATGCTTGATATGCTATGAGGGATGTGGTGTGTGTTGGCATGTCTTTTGGTGTTTAGGTTGCCTTGTTAGAGAGGGCCAAACCTCATATGTTTTCCTTGTGCCTTTTAGGGCCTTTGAGTTCCATGTGTGACTTGTATGCCTAATTGCCTTGTTGGAATGTCAAGTATGCATGCCTTGATCCATGTTAAATGCTACTTATGGCTCATGTATGCTTGTTGAAATGGTTGTATGTGCGAGTCTTGTAGTTGTTGATTCATGCCTTTGGTCCTTTTCGAGCTTCTTCATATGTCTATGCATGATCTTAGTGTTTTACATAGTTAGGGAGTCCTTAAGTTGGGCAGTAAGTGATCCCCTGCACTAAGGTTTCGAAACCATGGGTAAGGTTTTGAAACCTTTGCAGAAAATTTGGTTCCAGGGGTCACTGCCAGCCAAAGTTTCGAAACCTTTGGGGTAGGTTTCGAAACTATGGTCAAAGGTTTCGAAACCTTCCACAAGGTTTCGAAACCTTTGGTGAAAATTGGCTCCAGGGGTTTCTGCCAGCAAAAGTTTCGAAACCCTTGGTAAAGGTTTCGAAACTTCTGCCTAAAACTGCACTGTTTGACCCTTTTTGGCCTGTTTGAAGAGAAAAACACATAGGTGCTAAGATGCCTTTAGTAAAGATTAAAATTGGGATGTTTAAATGTGGTTTGGGGGTTTGAATGTTGTCTCGTGTGATATGTTCCGCTGTTTGATCTCTTAGAATTTAATACTCGAATGTGACAAGATTAAAATGAAAAAAAATAGGGTTGCTAACCGAGGGGGAACCTTAACGGGTTTCGCTTCGATTTTCCCCGTGTAGCTCACTCGGACCGGTCATCCGGCCAGACCGGGACGAGGGGGTTACAGTTGTACTCTCTTAACCTCAAAAAAATGCATCTAAGGTGATTTGAACCAAGAAAATATTACACCAAAGCAAAATGTTTAACTATTAAGCTAAATAGAAAACTTGACATATATCCCCAAATTTAATATTTAATTTAAAATGTATCATCACCTCAAAATTAAATTAAATTACTATTAAAATTATTTTTCAATTCGTTTGGGAATAAAAAAAACTATTTATTTATTTTCATACAAATGCATTAGATCATTCTAAAAATTAATTAAATGTAAAATAATTCGTTCATATACATGTCAACGAATTTAATGTTATTTAAAAATTATATTTTATCCTAAATAAATATTATAAATTTAATTTCTAAATTTTTTAATATTAGTTTTATAAAATAAACAAATAATTATCTAATTATTGTTTTTAATTTTAAAACGAAGTGAAAATAATTCTAGTTTTATCTTCCATTTTAATTACATTTCAAGCTAAAATGTTTTTTAATTAAAATAATAATTTTAAATGTAAATAGTTATTTTCAAGTAATTCAAAATTTATATTCAAAACTTTTTGAATGATCTAATACATTCTAAAAATAATAAATAATTAATTTTGTTTTCCGAAAGAATTAAAAAATTAATTTTAGTAGTATTTTGATTTATTTTTAGGTGATAATAAATTTTAAATTAAATATTAGATTGTGTGGGTACACAATAAACTCTTAACCTAATTTTGTGGTTAAGCATAGAGCTTTCAAACAGAAAAGAAATTTAACGGGAAGGACGATTTTGACAAAAAAATTAATTGGGTAACCAAAATAAAAAAGGGTGATAATTTGATGACTGCCAGTGTTGTTTTCCCATAAATTTATAAACAGATTAAATTCTATTTTTTAATATTTATTAAGTTAAATAAATGATAATAAAATTTTGAAACTTGTTTAAATAAGTAACTGAGCGTAAATATTCCTTTTATTTATCATCATGCTCAGCCACTCTTTTTGAAAAGCAAGTGTTGCTTACTTCTAAAGCTAAATCCATTGGCTACAAAATGCTTTTCATGCGATTTATTATTTTTTATTTTGATTCTCAATTTTTTAGAGGTTCGAAACGGTTTATTGTGTATGCTATTTATTAATATTGGTTGAATTGGTTAGATCATTGATTCACGATTCAATTAATCTCATCTATTTCAAATAACATCGAATCTTGTGGATGGAAAAAATAAATATTAAAAAAATTACTTCATAAAATAAGGTTTAACCTAACTTAACTCGAGATTTAATCGAAGATTTTGTGTCCATATTTTCATTTTTTGTTCGTAATGATATATAAAACTATTCAATTTTGCTCGTTTGTTCATATTACTGAATCATCGATTTTCGACTCAATCAATTGAATAAATTCTAAAAATTATGTTAACCGTTGAATTTGAATTAAATTCTGATTCTGTTTTGGTGACAAGAACATACACCTTCTTTTTACATCTTGATTCAAATGCTGGACCTATAGGATAGGAATAGAAAAAAAAAAAGAAAAAACCGAAGATTTTACATAGTTCTTTTGATTTAAAAATTAATCTGATTTATTTTGTACTCTTCGCTCAATGAGAAAATATGATCAAACCTATAAAACTTAAGGAATGATGGAAGGGAATAAAATAATAAAAAAGAAATCAAAAAAAGAGAAAAATAATAAATAAGTGAATAAAATAAAGTAGAAGAACCCAGATTCCAAATGAACAAATTTAAACTTGAAAAGAATCTTTCTGATTCTCGGAGAATGAGGGCAAAAGAAAGAGATTGATCAAGAAAGATCTCTTGTTCTTATTATAAGATCGTGTGATTGGATCCGCAGATGTTTGGTAAAAAAATCTTCTCTTTTGAGAATAATCACAAATGAAAAGTGTTCAATTAGACCATGAAAACGTGACTGAATTTATCCTAGTTACTCTTCATGACAAAGTGGAAGAAGGGAGGAGATTCTCGAACGAAGAAAAGGACCCAATGAATTCAAAAGAATTGAACGAGGAGTCGTAGCCCGTATGAGGTGAAAATTTCATGTACGATTCTGTAGAGTGGCAGTAAGGGTGACTTACTTGTCAACTTTTCCACTATCACCCCCAAAAAACTAAACTCTGCCTTACATAAAGTTACTAGAGTACGATTAACCTCTAAGTTTGAAATCACTGCTTATATATCTGGTATTGGTCATAATTCACAAGAACATTTTGTAGTCTTAGTAAGAGGGGGAAGGGTTAAAGATTTACCCGGTGTGAGATATCATATTGTTCGAGGAACCCTAGATGCTGTCGGAGTAAAGGATCGTC